>OX940982.1:30639905-31994821 GCA_954871275.1 Leptopterna dolabrata | reverse complement strand
AGGTACCTTTAGGTCAAAGTGTACACTTTCTAAGCTCTTACATTCCACAACACCAGAAAAATCTATATTTTTCAATTAGTTGAATGCAGAGGTATATACAGTAAGAATCACACCAGTCTGAGTAGCCTTTGAATCGGACGGGAGACTGACAGGCCATTGGCTTGCCGTCACTTGCGAGTAAATACTCAAGGCTGGATCGGTTTACAGAGCTCAGGTCGCCCCTAACAAAGGAAGGCCAAACCGTTCCACTTCTTACAAACACCAGATTCCTGTTATAAAAGATATTCTCTCCTGGCGAAGTGAGCAGATCACTGACCTGTCATCATCAAGGGAGGATCTGGCTACTCTTGTTGGTTTCTAGCGTAGATAGACCATGGCCAACAACTAACAGTGGGGAATATCGTTTGGAGGTCAGGCTGATGTGTCTGACTGAAATAGAAAAAATGAAACTGCTGACAAAAATGAAAAAGTGCCAAACTTTCGCGATTTTTTGGCTGCCAAAAGTTTAGCTCACCTCATAAACCGTCACAAACTCGTATTTTACTTTTATTTGGGATACCCTAAGTGGTTTATTTCCAGCTTGACTCGTTTTTTTTTAAAAGACGGAAGTCCAATTTGCCTGGGCTAATTGGTCTTCACCTCTAACAAGAGAAGGGTCCATTGAACCCTGAATTGGTCATATGAGGATTAAAAAATATCCTTTGGGGGGCAAACCGAATTTGGTGTTGAACGTGCCTGTACGGCTGCCCTTGTGTTCCCCAAGCCCTTTGCCTGATCGTTTCATGAGCTATGAAGTAGTTAAGTCCTCTGTCAAAGTTGAACCCATTGGCCTCCCTGAATGCACCATGAGTTTCGTGATAAGGCCTCTTACCTACGTCTCACATTGTCATCCTCTATTGGCTAAATGCGGTCAGTCTGGGAGAAGACCATGCAGGATGTGATAATCTGCGTCTTCCGCACTCCGCCCTCCTACTTTACTTTCTCTGTCTTATTATCATCTTGATGAGTGAGATTCAACTGCTACCCTCAATATTTCTGTATTTTTCGTTAATGTTTCTCTCTGTTTCCTATTTAGAAATGAAGAACGTGTATTGGTTTTCAACACCACTCATGGAAGAAGCCCACTAAATTTATTGAAAGCTTTTGTCAACAGTAATATAGACATTGCCCTATTTTGCTCCAATAATTTATCAACAAATTCAAAGAAGATTCCTCAAGGTAGGTTATGTTGTATGAACTAATTTACTAAGATATTTTTTGTTACGTGTTCGTAAGTCTACAAATGCTGTTGAATTGTATGTTGACAGATATCATCGATAAAAATGTGACTAGTTCAGACGCAGAAAAGGTGATGAGACATAATCTTGAAGTTTGGCAAACTTTGCGCAATGTTGGGGAGGACGGAAGTCGAGCGCTTTTCTCCGTTGAAGAGACCATTGCTTTCATTGACAGTATCCAAGATAGTTGTCATGTGCTGGTAACTGGGTCGATCCATCTAGTCGGTGCTGTTCTAACTATCATCCAACCCGACACGAGATAGATTTACATACGATAGGCTTGAACATTTTGTACAGCACTGGTGATAAAAACCCTATGAATATACCACCCAGGAGCAAAGCCCCCCCCCCCCCCCCCCCCCCCCGAAATCCTAGATAAACACATTTCGTCAATCTTAAAGTAGGTCGCATCAACGTTTGTTTTTGAACAGCCAAGACTTTTGATACATTCATGTATCAAAAGTCTTGGCTGTTCAAAAACAGAGCTGTTGAAATAGTAGCTAACACGTTGCCTTTGATGCTCCCAGTGATGGGACCCGTTTTTGCAGTGGGGAAGTATATTTGGAAATATCAGCCAAGACACTTGGCCCTGGGAATGAAACGCATTCTGGTGGAGTGAGTCTCTAAACAGACTGTTCGGTAGCTAGATGATACTGTGGAAATATTGTTGAGAGAATGTGGAAATATAGTTGAGAGAATGTGGAAATATAGTTGAGAGATTGAACACGAGAGGGTGGAACACCCGCAGTTGACTCAATTGATCCATTCCGCCAGAGGCCCTCTTTAAAGGACCACCGCCACCCACTCGGGTGGCAGGAAGGTTTTTTTTTTCAAACGTTAAAAACTTTCTACAAGCTTTGTTCGCTGTGCACTCAAAATGGGTTTGAAACGGTTAAATTGGGAGCTTAGATGTTCGCTGTGCACTTTTATCCTAATAAAAAAATTTATGGCATCCATAATTCGCTGTGTCTTAGTCACAATTTAAAACTGATTAAAAATCAGTCGGAAGAATTTTCTCTGCTTCTGAATCTTTGCCCTCACCACACCTAACGTACATTTCAACCCATCAGATAATTTGTTATTCAACAACTTGTGGTGCGAGGGTTGTCCTGTTGCTTTGAGCTAAACAGATGGAGTTAGATTTCTCAGGTTCTCCCGATTCTCGGGTGTCTACCCTTATGAATTATCAGAGGATGACCACGCAGAATAAAATAATTATCAAAAATTTAAATTACCCTCAGGAAACCGTGCCCAAAACTCTTCTCCACTTAAGGTGCGGCGACACTGCCACCGGACTTGACTTGACTTGACCTCACTTGCGTGCCTGTCTGAACCCATCCTTTGTATTTCAAAGGGGAGCGGCGAGACTGCGACCGGACCTGACTTGACTTGACCAGAGCCACCCACCGGACTCCGTTCTAATCCGGTCTGGACCTTCTACCACGATTTTCAACCCCTCGCACCCCAACGAGCCATCCAACGCAGCCCCCACTGCTCTTTTCTCATCCTAAAATACTTTTGAAATTGAACATCGTTCAATTTGACGAATAGGGTGTGAAATTCATCGTACTGTGCTCGTTCGGAAACATATGGTGACATCCACGACTCATTCAAAGATAGAAAACTTGTCACTAGTTCTATTTCTTCATCAGAATCGGATTCTGATTCTAAATCACGAATGGCTTCCATTTCGGATGACATACTATTGTGACGTCTAAGAACAAACTGGACTGGTCGGAGTCCGGTGACTCCGGTCAAGTCAAGTCCGGTGGCAGTGTCGCACCCCCCTCCGGTCACCAGTCCTGTGGCTCCAGTCAAGTCAAGTCAAGTCCGGTGGCAGTGTCGCCGCACCTTTACGGGTCGGAGAGTGTGGCGTGAATTGGCTAGTTGCTACAGCCTGAAAATGAACCAGGCTGATGAGATACAGGAACAGGTTATACTGTAGATTGCACCATGGTTAGAGCAGGGTGGCCACCGGTCAGGGAAGTCAGGGAAAAAAATGTTGGTCAGGGAAGTCAGGGAAAAGTCAGGGAAATCGAGTGGCGAGTCAGGGAAAATTACCGCACGTCCGCTGTTCTCTTGAGATTTTGAACTGACGCACTTTATTTACTGCTCTGCTTCTGTCCAGTCATCTGATAGGTTCAGAGAATGCAATGCCTGCCTAGCGCACCTGGTGAACAGAGTAGAGGATGTCACCATTGCCCCATCCGTCCCCTCAGCTCCCCGCAGGCCTGTGGGAAGTTCTAGGGAATACGATTGGGAAGTTCGATTATGAACCAATCGATAGGGTAGGTACTTGAACAGTAGTTGATGGCGTTCGAATATTCCTACGGGGTATTCTTCTTCCACTTCCACCAGTTTCTTTCCAGCCTTGAATTTTCCTCCATTTCACAATAAATTACATCGATATGGATTCAACTAACATCGATGGTATCGATGTTTATATGTTAGTAGTTAATACTTTGGTTTAAACTTAACCATTGATAGCACACCATCAGCATGGTTTTTGTAAAAGCAGGTCAACCTTCAAATCTTTTAGTTTTCACCAACTATGTATACACGCAGATTGAACAAGGATACCAGGTCGCCACCATATACCTAGATTTTTCCAAAGCGTTTGATAGGGTAGATCATAATTTATTCTTATGAAACTTGAATGCTCTCGGCTTTCAAGGAAATACGTTAGATCTTGTTTCCAGTTACCTCACCGATCGTTCCCTGCTAGTGAAAATCAGAAATTCCCTATCGTCCTCCTTCATTCCTTCCTCCGGAGTTCCTCAGGGCTCTCATTATTTTCAAACTGCTTTAATCACCAAAACTAGATCTAACTGTAGTTACAATGATGCTAATGTTTCAGTCTAAATGTTCAATTTGAAGTTGATTGGTTTACAATATACTTCAAATATTTGAAGTATATTTTCGATGTTAACTGTCGTCTCTGTACAGCTGGGCCTTGCCCGTTCTGTTAAATAAATATCGGAACGGTAACATCGATGTTCAATAATATCGGAATCGATGGTTAAATGTCGAACATAGAAGTCAAAACATTGATGTTTCGATAACATCAACCATCGATGTTCCATCCCAAAAAAAGTTGTAGGGGGTTCCGCGCGCGGGCGATGGGGCTGGCGGAGATTTTCGATTGTCCAGCTTTAAAATCAGATAAGTTCAATTATGATGAAATGTCTGCACGTGTCGGGTCCTACTCATGCAAGCTGTGTCAAGCCGAGGGTCGGCATGTGGTTGGTTAACACTTGCATTGTTTTATGGAGGATTTTGGTTTATTATTTCCAATAATGAACCGTTGGAATCGACCGCGAAACATTTTACCCCCACCATTGCCATTTTTTACGTTTTAAGGGACGTAGAATACGAATATCGAATAAAAATATTTCCTTCCGTACGCCGTCCAACGCCACGGTCCGCGGCTTTTTCTTAGTTCCCATGAACCAAAATTAACGAAATTTGGTATATATATATATATATATATATATATATATATATATGGGTCCCGTTTGGACTCTAATTGATCCTCGAAGATCAGCGTTAATGTCGCTCAACTGCAAGGGGTGAAAATAGGGGTTGAAATGTCCAGAGTATCCCTATCTCAGGAAATTGTATTTTGAGATGTGGGTTTTCTCGCATTTTTAAATAGTTAGATTTTTTCTGAATTTTTGAGACCATCCGGAGCATTCTACGATGTTGCCATAAAATTTGCTATACAATTTGCTGTAAAGAGCAGAGTGTACGCAAGCATCAAGCTGAGCTGAGAGCGCACAACACTGATCTGTCGGTCAGATGGGCGCTGTAGCGCAGTGGTCTAAGTGAGGGTTGTAATGCCAAAGTTCTCGAGATCAAAACCCTGCTGGGACTTGAATCCCGGTAGGGTTTGATTGGCAGTGAACTGTTGAATTCACTCCAGATGAAGAATTTCCCTTCAGAACTTGTTTGTTCCTTTTTGCCATTTTAGCTACTGTTTTTGATTGATAGAATTATTTCAGCAACATTTAACACGTGGTTTAGGTAGCTACCTAATAACGAGTACGGGGTTAGGTACTAAGTCACGGAGGGTCTGTGATCTATATAGAAGGGTTATCTATACCGAGAACTGTGATCTGTAACAGAAGGATGTTCTATACAGAGAAGTGTGGTCTGTAACAGAAGGGTGTTCTGTACAAAATAATAAACCGTTGTGTAGGAATTTGCAGCATTTTTTGTGCTGACGCTTGGTAGTTCGCTTTGCTGTATGCTGGTTGGTTGGCGTTTCTTGTGCCCCGATCGCTCCTCTAAATTAAAAATTTATTTAGGTTAGCACATTAATGAATTAATACATAAATCCTTCAGTTTAATAATATTTAGTCTAATTACCCGTTTATTTACCCTTTAAGACATTAAAATTTGACAGAGAATATGCTAAAATTTAGGCAGGGAAATCGGGAAAAAGATGGAAGAGTCGGGCTTCAAAAATCTCGGAAAGTCAGGGAAATCGACAAAAAAGTCAGGGAGAAGTCAGGGAAAATGAAAATCCTGATCGAGTGGCCACCCTGTTAGAGTCAGAGAATGTTCTCTGTGCAAATGTGCACTCAGCGTGTCAGACGATATGAAAGTAGACGTCTGGCAGTCATGCAGACTACACCGATTTCAAATTAGGCGTTGCCCAGTATGAAGTTGTTCCAAACTTTTTGAAAAATCCACAGCGAACAAAGCTGTTGTTCGATCTCAGCCAAGGGAAGACACAGACGTGAGGGATTGATACTGATAAAGTATTCTATTGGTGATCAGGACAATTATGGCGAGAAGGAGGACATCACCATTAAGACACAGAAACGAACCAAATTGTTACAGGCCTCCAAGAAATCCTCTGCCAGGAGGAACAACCAGCAGTTTCGCCTCTTGCACGTATGTTTCCTAGTTTCATCACATTGCCGTTTTAAACTTATTAAACGCTGTTGGCGACTCCTATGAAAATAACAGATGAAATCCAAGGTCTTTGCTCAAGGTTGCTTCAGTAGGAGTTTCACATAAACATTACTTATTTCTCTCTGAAAGAGAGAGAGAGAGAGAGAGAGAGAGAGAGAGAGAGAGAGAGAGAGAGAGAGAGAGAGAGAAAGAGAGAGAGAGAGAGAGATTTTAATGCTATTCAGTTGATTTGAAGAGTCCAATGTGCTAATTTATGAACTTGAGATTTATTTTCAAATAACACCAACCCATTCATTCCCATGTTTCATAGGTTACCAACCTATTTTTTTGTAAAATAATTTGTTATTGTACTGACAAACATCTTGTCTATAAACTGTAAATAAACAGCTACAAACTAACTGCCACCAAAACCATTACCAAAACTTCCATTACTTATACCTAATCACCTGGAAAGTTAACGCGTCATTCTGAATCGAATATAAATGGACACATATTTATTGAACACACTTGTCCAAACCGGCATCCTGAGTCGAAGAAAACCCTCAGTACCTACTGGTAACCTTTATTTCTGGTCACCTTTTTGTGCATTGATGAGTATAAAGGTATTTGATACTTTCGTATACTTGTACCAATTTGGCTAGTCTAGGGAAGAAAGAGGTGAAATGTTTCTTTCTGATAGCATTCTCTCTCATTTTACTTCTCTTCCCTGAGTCATTGGCACACATGATTGTACTCTTTGATGAATGCATGTTTCTCACCTCAACTCAAAACCAACGAAAAATAGACCACCTCTTTCTTCCCTGAACTCTTCATGTATATAAGACATGAAGAGTTCAGGTAAGAAAGAGGTGGTCTATTTTTCGTTGGTGTATAGCGGGGGTCTGATGTGATATAAAAAGTTACAGGAACCTGCCTAATCGTGGAACTTGGCTGATGTAAGAGTCGACCAACTAGGGTTCATGTATTATGGAGGTTCAAGACGGATTTGCTAGGCCGTGTTTGATATGCGTATTATACAATCGCAAAAATTATCAATATAATAAATTCTATTTATTTTTCATCTTTCTTCTTTTCATGTTTCTTCTTTTCCGCAGTCTCCTTCGTCGGCCGTCCGAACTGCATTTCACCCCTTCTTTTATGCTTCCATGCAAAATCGATCCTGTTTCACAAACGGAATCCAAGTAGTACAAAGGCTTAGGCTCAATGCAGTCACAACCACCACCTCCGGCTCCTGGGATCGTTCCAGGATCATCGTCTCTTAGGGGAGGGTATATGCATTTACCTTCGAAATACTTGTCGCCAGGTAAGCAATATTGTTTACCCCAGCGATCCTGATGGAGGGGATATGTGCAGTGACCGTCATTATACTGATCTCCTGCTCGACACCGTTTACTAGCAACTACTGAAGGATATGTCTCGCCCCCATCTCCACCCTTTTCGTCTCCGCCACCTTCACCTGCGCCCCCATCCTTGATAGGTGGATATACACATTTTCCATTTTGGTACTTATCTCCTGGGGTACAATGGTTTTTCCCCTTCTTTGGAGGATGCACACAATGGCCATCTTCATACTTGTCACCTGGTCGACACCGATGGCTGTCTTCTCCACTTCCTCCTCCTCCTTCACCTCCTGCATGATCCTCTGGTGGATATACACATTTTCCACTTTGGTACGTATCCCCTGGTCTACAGTGTTTTTTCCCCTTCTTTGGAGGGTACACACAGTTACCATCTTCATATTTGTCACCTGGTCGACACCGGTGGCTGTCTTCTCTACTCCCTCCTTCTCCTTCACCGCCTGCATGATCCTCTGGTGGATATACACATTTTCCGTTCTGGTACTTATCCCCTGGTCTGCAGTGTTTTTTCCCCTTCTTTGGAGGGTACACACAATTACCATCTTCATACTTGTGACCTGGTCGACACCGGTGGCTATCTTCTCCACTCCCTGCTCCTCCTCCTCCCCCATTATCCTCTGGTGGATATACACATTTTCCATTTTGGTACGTATCCCCTGGTCTGCAGTGTTTTTTCCCCTTCTTTGGAGGGTACACACAATTACCATCTTCATACTTGTGACCTGGTCGACACCGGTGGCTATCTTCTCCATTCCCTCCTCCTGCATGATCCTGTGGTGGATATACACATTTTCCACTTTGGTACGTATCCCCTGGTCTGCAGTGTTTTTTCCCCTTCCTTGGAGGGTACACACAATTACCATCTTCATACTTGTCACCTGGTCGACACCGGTGGCTATCTTCTCCGTTCCCTCCTCCTGCATGATCCTCTGGTGGATATACACATTTTCCACTTTGGTACGTATCCCCTGGTCTGCAGTGTTTTTTCCCCTTCTTTGGAGGGTACACACAATTACCATCTTCATACATGTCACCTGGTCGACACCAGTGGCTATCTTCTCCATTCCCTCCTGCATGATCCTCTGGTGGATATACACATTTTCCACTTTGGTACGTATCCCCTGGTCTACAGTGTTTTTTCCCCTTCTTTGGAGGGTACACACAGTTACTATCTTCATATTTGTCACCTGGTCGACACTGGTGGCTGTCTTCTCTACTCCCTCCTTCTCCTTCTTCGCCTGCATGATCCTCTGGTGGATATACACATTTTCCGTTTTGGTACTTATCCCCTGGTCTGCAGTGTTTTTTCCCCTTCTTTGGAGGGTACACACAATTACCATCTTCATACTTGTGTCCTGGTCGACACCGTTGGCTATCTTCTCCACTCCCTGCTCCTCCTCCTCCTCCATGATCCTCTGGTGGATATACACATTTTCCATTTTGGTACGTATCCCCTGGTCTGCAGTGTTTTTTCTCCTTCTTTGGAGGGTACACACAATTACCATCTTCATACTTGTGACCTGGTCGACACCGGTGGCTATCTTCTCCACTCCCTCCTCCTCCTCCTCCCGCATGATCCTCTGGTGGATATACACATTTTCCATTTTTGTACTTATCCCCTGGTCTACATTGTTTTTTCTCCTTCTTTGGAGGGTACACACAATTACCATCTTCATACTTGTCACCTGGTCGACACCGGTGGCTATCTTCTCCACTCCCTCCTCCTCCTCCTCCCGCATGATCCTCTGGTGGATATACACATTTTCCATTTTGGTACGTATCCCCTGGTCTGCAGTGTTTTTTCCCATTCTTTGGAGGGTGTACACAATTACCATCTTCATACTTGTCACCTGGTCGACACCGGTGGCTATCTTCTCCACTCCCTGCTTCTCCTCCTCCTGCATGATTCTCTGATGGATATACACATTTTCCGTTTTGGTACTTATCCCCTGGTCTGCAGTGTTTTTTCCCCTTCTTTGGAGGGTATATACAATTACCATTTTCATACTTGTCACCTGGTCGACACCAGTGGCTATCTTCTCCGTTCCCTCCTCCTGCATGATCCTCTGGTGGATATACACATTTTCCATTGTGGTACGTATCCCCTGGTCGACAGTTTTTTTTCCCCTTCTTTGGAGGGTACACACAATTACCATCTTCAAACTTGTCACCTGGTCGACACCGGTGGCTATCTTCTCCACTCCCTGCTCCTCCTCCTCCTCCTCCTCCTCCTCCTCCTCCTCCTCCTCCTCCTGCATCATCCTCTAGTGGATATACACATTTTCCATTTTGGTACGTATCACCTGGTCTACAGTGTTTTTTCCCCTTCTTTGGAGGGTACACACAATGGTCATCTTCATACTTGTCACCTGGTCGACACCAATGGCTGTCTTCTCCACTTCCTCCTCCTCCTTCACCTCCTGCATGATCCTCTGGTGGATATACACATTTTCTACTTTGGTACGTATCACCTGGTCTACAGTGTTTTTTCCCCTTCTTTGGAGGGTACACACAATTACCATCTTCAAACTTGTCACCTGGTCGACACCGGTGGCTATCTTCTCCAGTCCCTGCTCCTCCTCCTCCTGCATCATCCTCTAGTGGATATACACATTTTCCATTTTGGTACGTATCACCTGGTCTACAGTGTTTTTTCCCCTTCTTTGGAGGGTACACACAATTACCATCTTCAAACTTGTCACCTGGTTGACACCGGTGGCTATCTTCTCTGTTCCCTCCTCCTCCTCCTGCATGATTATTTGGTGGATATACACATTTTCCATTTACATACTTATCCCCTGTTCTGCAGTGTTTTTTCCCCTTCCTTGGAGGGTACACACAATTACCATCTTCATACTTGTCCCTTGGTCGACATCGCCCGTAATTCTTTTGTGCTTTATACCTGCATTCCCCATTTTTGTATGTGTCTCCCTTTTTACAATGTGGTTTTCTTGGATTCGCTGGATACCTGCACTGCCAGTTACCTCCATACTTATCGCCAGGTCTACATCGTGTGCTGTCATGACCCGGGTACTTCTCTCCTCCGCCACCTTGACTCTCCCCTCCACCATCATTATTGCCGCCTTCCCCGGGATGGTGTCTGTGTCTTGGATATACGCACATTCCATTTACGTACTTATCCCCTGGTTTACAGTGTTTTCCCCCCTTCTTTGGAGGGTATATACAATTACCATCTTCATACTTGTCACCTGGTCGACACCGTTTGCTATCACTTGGTTGTTTCTCTCCCCCACCACCTTCAATTCCTCCACCGTCATCTCCTCCACTACCTTCTCCAGGTCCAGATGGATATCTGCACTCCCCATTCTTGTATTTATCCCCTTGTTTGCATCTGGGTTTCCTGTCCCGTCCTGGGTACCTGCACTGCCCATTACCTCCATATTTGTCCCCTGGTCGACATTTGTGTTTTCGTTGCTTTCCCTGTTCAGTTCCTCCACCATATCTCATTACCCATAAGCCATAATTGCAAACCTTCAAGCAGATCTCACATTTACATATTTTTCCTTTGGTCTTCTTTTGGCATTCTTTTCGACAAGTCTGACACGTACAGACTTCCCAGCTTTCTTTTTGACTGCACTTCCCACACTGTGCTGTTATGTTCCATTTTATGATTATTTTCGTACTTATTGATCCATCATGTTTCTCGCACCATTTTTTTGAGTCTGAAACAAATTTGTTGTGGGTCATAATATAAATAAGGAAAGTTCATATACAGGGTGTCTAGGGTTTCGATGGGACAAACTCAGGGAATCGATTCTGCAGCTAATTTGCAACAAAAAGTCCCTCCTAGAGTTTTTTCTTTAGAGGCTTCATTTTGGAGTTATTTACGATTTAAGATTTTTTTCGTGTTTTCGACCCTAACTCAGTTAAACGGCCATAACTCCCTTAAATAACTATGTAAAGTAAAAGTTGAGGATACCGTTGGAAAGAGCATTAAATTTCCTATCTCCTAATTATAAAATAAAATTGTTTTATTTAGTCCTCATTGGTGAAAAAAATGGCCAAAGTCCAAAGTGTGAGCATTTTTTAAGAATCACCGTTTTTCTTTCTTTTTTTGCGCTATTAGTACGAAAGTGTTTCGGCGGGCACTCCTCGGGAAAAACTTGCCCCAAACCTCAGCTTTCGAATGGTATAAGAAAAAAAATTTCACAGTGAAATTTGACGGAGAAAATGACGTTTGAGTCCTGAAAAACGTGGGTTTTTAGGTGATAATCAACGTTTTTCACCAAAAGCCGACGTGCATCATGAAAACGAGTTCGATATCGCTATTTATGCATTTTTTTGACGCTGAATCGAATGGTGACACTCTTAAACCAGTTACCACCGTCCCATCATATCTCAGAAAACAGGAGTGGACTTATGTTCAATCGAGGAGATTCCAAACTCATGGTAAGTGACCTTTTATTTTGATTACTGTTCTTGGACTTTCAAGTACCTACCTAAGCTTTTTCAATAGGTCGCATTCACTATGAATCTTGTCTGGTCATTTCGATAAATCCAGATAACGAAGACGCCCGAATGCACTTAATCGCCATTGTGTCAAGTGTCTCAACATCATGCAGGTGTATTCAAACCGGGAGTTAGCCGATATAATTTTCATGTATGGCTTTGCGAATGGCAACGCTAGACTTGCCGCCCGCGAGTACGCTATACGGTTCCCCGACCGAAGACATCCCAATCATAAAACGTTTGTCGTCGTCCACATCGTCCAAAATGCGGATTTCAATTTGGCTGGGTCTTGGATTTCTCTCTCGAACGGCGTACGAAGTGGAACCTGTTTCTATCAGCCTCTGGAATACGAGAGGAAACGTTTTATGATTGGGATGTCTTCGGTCGGGGAACCGTATAGCATACTCGCGGGCGGCAAGTCTAGCGTTGCCATTCGCAAAGCCATAAATAAAAATTATATCGGCTAACTCCCGGTTTGAATAAACCTGCATGATGTTGAGACACTTGACACAATGCCGATTAAGTGCATTCGGGCGTCTTCGTTATCTGGATTTATCGAAATGACCAGACAAGATTCATAGTGAATGCGACCTATTGAAAAAGCTTAGGTAGGTACTTGAAAGTCCAAGAACAGTAATCAAAATAATAGGTCACTTACCATGAGTTTGGAATCTCCTCGATTGAACATAAGTCCACTCCTGTTTTCTGAGATATGATGGGACGGTGGTAACTGGTTTAAGAGTGTCACCATTCGATTCAGCGTCAAAAAATGCATAAATAGCGATATCGAACTCGTTTTCATGATGCACGTCGGCTTTTGGTGAAAAACGTTGATTATCACCTAAAAACCCACGTTTTTCAGGACTCAAACGTCATTTTCTCCGTCAAATTTCACTGTGAAATTTTTTTTCTTATACCATTCGAAAGCTGAGGTTTTGGGCAAGTTTTTCCCGAGGAGTGCCCGCCGAAACACTTTCGTACTAATAGCGCAAAAAAAGAAAGAAAAACGGTGATTCTTAAAAAATGCTCACACTTTGGACTTTGACCATTTTTTTCACCAATGAGGACTAATTAAAACAATTTTATTTTATAATTAGGAGATAGGAAATTTAATGCTCTTTCCAACGGTATCCTCAACTTTTACTTTACATAGTTATTTAAGGGAGTTATGGCCGTTTAACTGAGTTAGGGTCGAAAACACGAAAAAAATCTTAAATCGTAAGTAACTCCAAAATGAAGCCTCTAAAGAAAAAACTCTAAGAGGGACTTTTTGTTGCAAATTAGCTGCAGAATCGATTCCTTGAGTTTGTCCCATCGAAACCCTAGACACCCTGTATACTGCCCATGATGGGGGGTTTGAAGATTTCATGTTATCAAAATTTTACATTAAAATCGGGAATGACACAAATTTTCCTCTTTCTCTTAGTGTGGTGGGCCCTTCCCACCACTGAAGGCTTGGGAGCCGCCCTGTAATCTGGCAGGCGCCTCATGAACTTCTCCATCCCCCACCATAATCTCAGCGCAGTATTTTACCACAGGTTTGTCATACACAGTACCTACTATAGATAATAACGGAGTAAATCCATTTACTTACCCAAAATTAAAAAATGAGAACAGGCCAAAATCAATATAAACCATATTTGCATGATAGACCATCTAGGTCATGATGGAGGCTGACATTTATCGTAGGATGGCCCCATGGCTCCATTTACCCCTCGTTAGTTATTTTGTCACCAAAGCCATTCAGATGACGGGAATCCCTCATTTCCTCAAAATTTCAAATAAACTCGTTGAATTCTTTCTTCGTTTGATCAAACCAATTCGTTCTCTATTAGGTTTATGCTATAAGTAAAGAGTTACAAACAACCAAACAATGCGTTTGAATGTTTAATTGGGCATTTATTTTTTCTCTTGTGCTAAGAATGGCGAAGTAGGCATTGCTATTATTTTATTGCTATTGCGATTTTATAACTTCTTACTTGCTCCCACCTCATTTATATTTACTTGAAAAGATGCTCATTCACAGCTCTCATTAGGCTCATAATTTGCTTTTTTCACTTGTCTACCGATAAGCGGAGCTACCTGCAGATGTCACCTGCTTGCAAATTTCATCTTGGGATTGCCACTGCTGTTATTCTCTCTCAGTAGGTGGTAGGCACCTACCATCGATCTCGACTTGAGTTCATGATTTCCTCAAAATTAGAATCAGGTGAGGCGGTTGTGTCGTATTGCTTTTGTATTGTTTCGTATTAGCTTTTGGTTTATTTTCTATAATGAACCTTAGCAATCGAGCTCGAAACAATTTTTTTTTTAAACCCGCAATCAAAATTTGATTCTAAATTGTGTTTCAAGGTAGGTACATACATACGTAAGTAGGATCCGAAAATGGAATAAACTATTATTTCTGTCCATCCGCTGTACTTGGCACTTTCATCAGTTACCACGAACCCAGATTAATAAAATTCGGTTTATAGGTCCCATTAGGGGTCGTTGGTCCGAAGCTCGGCGTTACTGTCAGTCATTTCTAAGGGGTGAAAAATAGGGGTTAACGTTTTCAAAACGCCGTAGCTCGGAAACTCAGTAGAAGAGTACCACAGTTTTTATGACGTTTAAAAATTTAATACAAACTTTTACAAACAACGAAATTTTGGAATTTGGTTAATATCACTTTTTTTAGGTACCTACCTATTTAATGATAGGTAGGTACAAATTAGAATTTGAAAAAAAAAGATCGGTGGTTGGGGGAGGGGGTGCATATTTATATAGGCAACTGCAGTATCCGAATGTTGGAGAGCTTATACTTCTACTCCGGTGGGATTTTTGTCGTGGCTATGTGTGTGTGTGCGTCGGGATGGTATGGCTCCGGCTTCAAAAAAAAAGAAAACCTACTAAATCAGGTTCATTCGCTAATAGGAATTAAGTGGACTATGCAGAAGGGCCCGGGGGGGGAGGGGAATTGTCCTATACAGGACAATTACAGACCAGATAGTAATTTGTGTAATAATTTGGTACAAAATCACAATCTTTGACAAGTGCGGTGGTTTCGACTTGGTGATTCGTGGGCCTCTCAGGCCTGAAAACCCCTGGGCTAATTATTACCTTGTGTCTCCAGGCCTATGAAGCCCAGAGACACCTTCTGATAGCTGCCTAATACAGTAAATAAACATTTAAAAATACTATGTATGTACTTTAAATGATAAGGACTAGTAGGTAAGTAACTTGTTAAGGTGAAATGTGGAATTTTTTTCTGTTTTTTTTTTATTCTGTGAATAATACACCTATGTATTCGCTCAGCAAAAATTTTTTATAACACCCCCTCAAATTTTTTTCTTTTAAGTTTCAAGGTCGTAGATTCCAAAAACCCTGCTGTCACATGGGTTTATTATTCTATTGACCATACCTACCGAATGTTGGCTGTTCATTTATTGTTACTTTCATGTGAAATAATTGAAATAGCTATTTCTGGTGGTTTCCACCGATTTTGGCCCCCAAAAACACGAATTACGCTCCTATTCTTGACAAATCATCTTTGATCATTGACAGTGCCATTTAATTGTATTGATTCACCTGTTGATACTACTTCTAGTGTTATTATACAAGTTTATGGTGATTTCAGACAGTTCCCCAGGTTTTTGACTAAAAAAAAATTGATTTTGGGAGCTGAACCTTCGTTAAAACCTCAATTCTTCACTCTTTGGTCAAAATCAACTTCATATCGGTCTTCTCGCCCTAAAAAACATGGAAAAGATACAAGCTGATGTTAACTAAAACCTCAAAAAAACCTCGAAAACTCCTATTTTTACACCCGTTTTTCACCCATAACACCCTTGGGTATACTCCGATTGGGCTGCCAAGTTTGGACACAACTAGGGCCCGAATGGAGACTGTGTGCGAAAGAACGACTTTTTTAGGCTGAAATTGAAGTAGATATGCATGATACGGCGGACGGACATTGCATTTTTGGAATCTACGCACCTTGAAACGTAAAAACAAAAATTTTGAGGGGTGTTTGCTGAGCGAATACATAGGTGTATTATTCACAGAATAACACTTGTTCATAGAATAACACAAAATGCTATGTCCGTACGCTGTATCATCCACCGAAAATAAATTACTTAATAAAGTATATATTATCTACTTTATTACTTTATTTTCTGTCTAAAAAATGCGTTCTTCCCTTCCGCACACAGGCTCCATTTGGGCCCTAGTTATGTCCTGAAACTTTGCAGCCCGATCAGAATATACCCAAGGGTGTTATATGGGTGAACAGTGGGTGTAAAAATAGTTTTTTTTTTGTGTGTTTTAGTAACATGAGCTTGTGAGGTATCCTATTACATGTTTTTTAGGGCGAGAAGACCGAATATGAAGTGGGTTTTGACCAAAGAGTGAAGAACTGGGGTTGTAATGAAGGATCAGCTCCAAATATTCATTTTTTATGAATATAAACCCGGTAAATTATCTGAAATCATCATAAATTATCAACAGGTGAATCAAGACAATTGAATGGACAATTATTGTGATCAAAGATAATTTGTAAACAAATAGGAGCCTAATTCGTGTTTTTGGGGGCCAAAATTTGTGAAAATCACCAAAAATAGCTATTTCAGTTATGGGACATAAAGGAAACAATAAATGAACAGCCAACATTTCTTTACGTATGCCCAACAGAATAGTAAACCCATGTGACAAGGACTTTGCAGCGTTTTCTTTCTTCTTTTTTTGGAAAAATATTAAGAACTTTTGGAAAAATGGTACTTTGAAGCCCATTTTCAAAATAAGCTATATTGGTTTATTATTTACAATAATGAACCTTTGGAATTGAACATGAACAATTTTTTACCCCCCTCCCCCTTAAAATTTGATGGTTGCCGTTTCAAGGTACGTAGAATCCGTAGGTGGAATTAAAAAAATTTCTTTCCATGCGCCTTACGCCGTACTTCGCACACATCTTAGTTAACATGAACCAAAATTAATTGGATTTCGGTTTGTAGTTCCCGTTTGGGATCTAGTTTGTCCGCGAAGCTCGGCGTTACTGTCCAAAACGCCGTAGCTCGAAAACTTTCAGTAGAAGGATATGGTTTTATACGTTTGATCTTGAACTAAAGCATTTTTCGAGACCACTCGGAGCATTGTACGTCCAGATGTTCGTTTGCATCGCAAAGCTTCGTTGACCGGCTCAGATCTCATTGCTAGGGAACGCCTGATTATAATTGCGGATTTGGTAAATGATGGCTCTTTTGGATTTTGTTGATAGGTACTTTCGTAACTTGAACAAACGTTATGCTTCACGAATTACAAAAAATAATTATTGATTGATAATCATTGAAAAACGCAGTTTTATTGAAATGACTGGAGTTAGGGCTTTCCTGGGGGGAGCACGAGGGTAGGTATTGACGGAATGACCGCAGAAAGCAGTGATCTACGCAGAAGGGGCATCTATACTGGTAAATTATTACACAACGGTTTATTCTTTACCTTATGCTTCATGAATAGCAACAAATAATTAATGATTGAATGATAGAATCCCGCGCATTTTTATGAAACTGTAATTCCCGGGGCGACTCCCGTACTCGATTTAGGGATTTCTTGGAGTGAGAACGAGGGCAGCTGGGCAGGTATTGATCACAGAAAACAGTGGTCTATGCGGAAGGGGCATACGGGTAAACAATAAACTTGTGTAAAAATTTGTAGCTCTTTTTTTTAATGAGCTTGATTAAAATGCTCAAGGAGGTGGAGCGAAGCTTTGGAGGTGTCGGTTCTCAATGCTGCCATTAACCCAACATTAGAAATGGCAAACCTTCCTGGCAACCTTCAAGAACTGTTGCAGTGGCCTTCCCCTGTGGAATCTCCTCTTTATTTAAATTTGAGGACGTGTTTTAAAAAAAAATTTATTGATATATTTGCGGTTCTGCACATGGAGTGATGCTCAAGTGGGAATTTAGGTGAAGTAGGCTCTGCAGTTTGCCTGTCATTTCTGCCGGGAGCTCAGAAATTCAAATTTCACACTCATTTTCTGCCCATACTTTCCGACATTTAAAGACCTTTCCTTATGTGGTGAATAAGTGTGGATTTCAGTTATTGAGCAGCATTTGGCAAAAAAAGAGAATTTGTAACCCACGGAATATGCCCACTGTCTTGACTTGAATCATGGGGGGACTATATATAGGTACCTATTCATTCAAGAGAACTATCATTTTTTTTGTAGCAGAACTGTATGTGCGTGATAGGTACGCGTGGGGTTTCCTGCTGGAATACCTACCGCGTATTGCTTTTATAAAGATTTTTTTGTGCCGAAGTTTCACGTACTAATAGTACTAATACCGATCACTAATAATACTGAAGTAATACTAATAAGAATGTTATACTAATAAATCTGAACGGCTATTCACCGTACTTTGTAAATAATATACTGGTTTCATGATGTGAAAAATACTTGGCAGTATGTACCTACCTACTGACTGCTAATGATTGTACAAGCTAGGTACCTACATATGTTTGTGACGATCCTATAACCACCAGTAATTAACTTCCTCCACTCCACGAGGTCTCGCTGTCCTCGATACCTGCTTTAGCCTGTGTCTGGCAGAAGAAGAGCATCGATCCAGCTATCAGGCTATCACCTTAACCTCTCGAATTTTTCGCACTGAATATTTTCTATTTTCCCTATTTGTACGATTTTCCCCTAAAATTGTTGATCTGTTCAGTGCCGTAATTTCTAACCGAGTGCGTTTATTCGATCGCGGTTCTTCTCGTCAAAATAATCGAACGTGTCCTTCACACCGGCTCACAGAATAGAAGGTAAAGTCGACAATTATTATATTTCTGGAAGTGAGTTGGACTACATAATCTAGCTTAAGTGTATACCTGCTTACTTTTGGAATAAGCTCAATATGATAGATCCACTCTGGGGAATATTCAGACAATATCCACTCTAGTGGATGTTCAAAGGAACAAAAATTGCTCATGGTTCTCACTTCTAAAACTATGCTGTGGTGGGTATTTTGCTTAGGTAGGATTGATCTACTTACCCGCTTTGTTTTATCTTTGCGTTAGTAGGTAGGATTCAACTTGCTCAACCGCAACGTTGCCGGGCTCAAACGTTCCTACTGTGTGTCTGTGAAATCCAGCTGCTGCTATTATGCTTGCAAGTCCTACTTAACCAACTTTAGGGAGGAATGGGTATTCATAGGTTTGTCTTAGGACCAAAGTACCTGTGGTTCTGTCACAATTTTTCTTTACCTAATAATTATGTAAGTCCAATTATTGGATTTATTTTGGTAGTGGTCTAATATGCTATCTACCGCTAGTCCGGTGGTTCAGTATGCTATCTACCGTCAGTCCATTGGTTCAATATGCTATCTACCATTATGAATTATATCTACCAAAGAAGTAAATATGGTGGAGCTTACCTAAATATATTTTTCGCTTCTACAGGAAGCTCGTCAAAAGGACTGCATGAGATTACTGCATGAGGGACGTTTGTTTCAGGTCGTCAAAAAATGCCGAAAAAGGGTCCTCGGGATGGATGGACCTCCACCACTCTTCCGTTAGTTTTCGGTTTAGTATAGGTAGGCTTGACACTCCGTGCGACTTGATGCCGTATCTAACCTTGATAACGCGCCACAAGCTCTCGATCGTCTGCGTGTTGGCTCCTGAAGAAGGGTCAATAAAATTCTCGGAGTGATTTACCGTTTCGTGCACGTATCCATGATCACTCAAGGTGCTATATGCTCTCCACTGGTCAGACATAATTTTTGTGCCACGAGCAACTTCATTGAGGATGATTGGGAGCAACGTGGCTCGATCGCGTTTTTCGACAACAAACAAACGTCTCTCCAAAACTGTGTCGTTTCCGCGACAACATAATCCGAAAACCCATGGACCTTGGATACGGGCTCCATAATTACGTTGGGTTTGAGTGTCAGCCTCTTCTTCGCTGTCGGGTTCGTCCTCATCCCGCTCATCCTCGCCATTTTGTGCCGACTTGCGATCGCTTGCCAAAATTCTACCCCTATTGTATTTCCTCTTCCCCTGAAAAAGGGATTCGTCGATTTCAACTACCATGCCCGGTCCTCCCATCTTGCGGCGCTTCTCAAACATTTCCACACAGACATCCCGGCATAAATTGTACCAGTCCACTACCGTTGATTTGCTTCTTTCAGTCCATTTACAAACGTCACTTACCGGAACCAAATTGCACCACATCCACACCAACTCAACGATACCACACAGAGACATACCACTATTGCACCTCCCGTTCTTGTCTTCGTAAGTAAAAAATTTATTAGTTTTTCGAATGGAATAAAACGTTTGGCATCCCTTTTTCTGGCATCGCAGGTACACAGTTTTGATAAAATTTCCCTCACTATCCCGTTTCCGACTAGCTTTGGTAACTTCTTTTAATGCACTCCCGCATTCGACGCCGTCTTTAATTTTAGAACACAGCCTTGGATTATTATCGGGCAAAACACCTTTCTGCTTCAAAAAATTGACGCACATTTCATCGTTCAATATTACATGTCTATACAGCTCACTCAATTTCATTTTAAAATAACGAAAATATCACAGATAACTATCACAGAAACACAGAAACACGGAAAACACGAGGATTATCACAGCTCATAACAAGGACGGCGCACGACTGAATTAATCACAACGTGGTTTGATTGAGCCTTGCATTGTTTACCAGGGGCAAAGGTGTGAACACAACTTGAAGCGAATGAGACAAGTCGGTAGATAGCATATTGAACCGAGAGAAGTGCACCGTAGATAAACGCCTGGCAAGGTAGGGGACGGGCGCGCAGGTAGATAGCATATTGGACCACTACCTTTATTTTGCTGGGAAGTGGTGCAGTGCTGAAAACCATTCCCTTCTCTTGAAAGATTTCGAGCTGCGGCGTGATGAACATTCCAGCCCATATTTTCCAACCGTTAGAGGTGATTGACTGTAACGCCGAGCTTTGAGAACCTGCGAACCAAATTTCATTAATTTTGGTTGATGGTAACTAAGGATAGCACCCAGCGTTGGGGTTATGGTTTATAATAGTTTTGACTTGCGGGATATCTGAGTTGGTTCACCATCATTATATCCCTGGACTCAGAAGACTGGAATTTGAAGAACTACTGGAGTCTCAAATCGTTCAACGTTGTTCTTGAATGCGACGATCATTTTCCATCGTTGACCATTTTGTCCTGCTCGAGATTAACATTAGACAGTATCGCACGTTGACCCACCCAGTATGGCACCCACACAATGTGGCACTTCGGAACACCCAACTTTAAACCTACCCTGCCTTCCTGTAACCCTCCCCCCACCACTTACTTGTCAGAGGACTTCATGTCGAGCCCGGTTCCGCGGTTGCAGAATAGCGTTGAAATCGATCGGAATCTCACCTCCTGCAGATAATCGACGATTTCATGAGCTGAGCGAACTCGGAATGCCAGCAGTTCAGAGAAAATTGTGGGTCCCAGGCTGACATTTGTTCCTTACTTTGATTCATGCAATCCGTTGATATGTCCTCAATTAATGTGCAGTGATCCATCTCGTGAAAAAACAACGCCCCAATTTCCAATCTTGGGTGATGATGTATCGTCGAGTTGAATGTTTCAAAAGAGATCAAGTCTGTTCTTATACGAATAGTCAACTATTCGAATCCAGGGGCGTTGTGTCCGTAAGGCCACTGCCCCAGCCAACCAACACAACCATGTGTTCAGTTGGCGTTTGAATTTCCCTCCGTAAACTGTACCTAGCATTTTTCACAAAGTTCAACAGTGACTCGACAGAGTTCTCTGGCTATGGATATTCAATATGTGGTTCCATCATGTTGGCTCCCTGTAGCTCCACAGGCAGCATGTTATCAGAATATAGTGACAGTAATCGATGTCGTGCAATCAAAATCGAAACCTAGGCTCCTGAAACTGGCAGGTCCTGGCACCTGGTGTCGCCATGGCAACCGAGAAAAGTGGTCCGTCCGCACAAGCTCAGTCGAGTAAAAATGTTGTTTGCCACGCCTAATTTGGGCCACTGCCCAGAATCTGATTTCAACCCCATTCATTTCACAATCGATTCAATCCCTTCGATTCAATGTGTCATCTCGATACGATATGCTTCTTCTGATTTGTTTTTCTCTGTATGTTATCTGGGGGCCTATTCACTAAAATAGACAGTGGAAAGAGATTATCTATTTTGAAAATCTCCCGCGAGAGATAGTCTCCCCCGGGAAGACAGTCTCTTCCAATGTCTCCGGGTTCGTCTATTTTACAGAATAGCTCCAGAGACCTTGAGAAAGAGATATGGATCCTAATACATGAAAATGCCATAGTATCCATGAAGTGCGAGATGTTTGTGCCCCTGGGAGTTCAATTCTTAGTAATACCTATTCAATGGGTACCTACCTACCTCAATCCATACTTGGACGTTTTTACTCACGAATCGGATAAAAGTTTAAATGAAATTGAAAAAAGTCTCAATTATAAACAGAAAAAGTAGAATTAGGGGGCTTTTAATGCTTGTGTTATATTTATCTACACCTAATGAACCTCTTAGGTAGGTAGGTACCTACCTCAACCCATACTTGGACGTTTTTACTCATGAATCAATGATTATGTATATATTTTTAATTTAAATTGACTTACCTTTATGAAATGAAAGAATACACGATCAAAAGTACCGATGTGGTTGCGGATGAAGGAGGATATTACACGATCACTGTGAAACAAACGAGAAATAGACTCTCTCTTTCGAGGGAAGACACCTAATTAGGTGTCTCTCTGAAAGAGATCGAGAATGCCAAGATGGCCGCCAACTCTCTCTTTGAAAAGTTACTGAATAACCCTGTCATGGATACTATAAAAATCTATTTGGCCCAAAGAGAGAGTCGGACCTGAAAGAGATGTCTCTTTGGCTTAGTGAATAGGCCCCCTGTTTTCTGTCCGGTTCCAATGACAGATTTGTAGTTGTGGTACCTATGTGCGTTTTGTCCTGTTTGCTGTTTGTGGATTGATCGGCGTCAACACACAGATAACTGCCTAGCTTCTAATCAATAGCTTCTCCATTCAAGATACAGGTAGGTACCAGCCGACTGGTCATTGTTTTGCTGTATTTTAGTTTACTATATTTTTGTAACACATGAATTCGGTGGCTAATTTGCAGTAGAAATTGCCGACGTTTTCGTACGGTGATAGAGTGTTGATTAAAGGAGATAAGCTTTGCTGAATATCACTGCTATCAGTAAATAAGGGAATATCAGTAATATCAGTAAATAAGGGAAGAGCCTTGGGGTAGTTTTTAGACATATCTGTTGGTTTTGTGTTCTGGTCTGGTGCCCCACCGTTTTCAGACTCCACGCACCGCTACTGCTCGAATCGCGTATGTAGGTACATTTGAGAGGGCTCTGCCAAAATATCCAATATTGAATGGCTGTTGAAACCACATCAAAATCACGTGAGGTTGGAAGGATGGGTCACCTCTTCTATTTTTTGAAAGATTATTGGGAAGACCGGTTTTGGTTTAGATAAGCATCATCAGTTCAGCTCCTCAAGTCACCATCGGCACACCACCCATCCAGTTGATATCAAAATCAGTCGAACAAAAGCAAGTCTTGCGATTATTGTACCACTCTCTGTGGAATTCTTTGGGTACACCCAGCTTGAGCCCAGAGAATTTCGCCTACATCAGTTGAATGAAACCGAAGTTATGAGCGTGTGTTGTTGTTCGCTCATGCGCAAATACTCCCTTTTCCATCGCGATGAAAGGATGAGCATAGATCATCTTTCAAACTCCATTATTTGGTGAAAACTATCAAAAATAGGCAAAAATGGCACATTTTTGACTTTTCTCCTGAAAAATTGTCAAGATTTTCAAAGAAATGTCCATAAATTACTCTTTTGAAAGTCACTCGTATGAATTTCATTGAAATTTTTCGAGCCGTTTGAAGGAAAATAAGTTTAATATTGAGTTTTCGGTTTTCTTACCCAACCAAAATAGTAACAGGAAAGTACTGTAATCTCCCTAAATCTGTATACATATAATAAAAAATGGATGTATGTTTGTTCCACCATAACTCCCGAATGCCTGGGGCAATTTTGACCAAATTTTATACATATATCTTAGTACCTAGAGACAAATCTTGAGGGAGTATGGCACCGCTACCGGAAGGGGTAAAACACGAAAATAATTGAAAAATACGATTGTTGACAGGTTCAAGTTTGACATCCCTAGGAATGGGGGTAGAAATGGCAACCTCTTTCTAACCCCCTCGCCCTCCTGAATGTAGAACAGTGGCGGCTCGTAGCTCGACCAGAGGGGTACACAAAGGGTATGTTGGGTGTGTTGTCTGTCAATTAGTTGTAGGGGCAATGTGTACCAGAACTGCTATTGCGAAAAGTATGTATTTAATTAAGGTGTAGGTAGGTGTATTTGTGTGGGTGTAGGTAAGGTGAGTCGGGGCAAGTGCGCACCAAAAAATTTGAAATTTGACTTTGGGTGGCTCTAGAAATTCACCACTTGATGATAAAAATGTAACGATTTTTGCAATCGTTGACTATAACCTTCCTCTCTCTCACAGTGTATATTAAAAAATCACTAAAACTTGAAACCCGATTTCTCAGAAACATGAAACTTTTCGAAGTCTCACTTACGCACTTGCCCCGGTGTAATGGGGCAAGCGCGTACCTCGCCTCCCATCTTGACATCGTGGACGAAATGGTCGTTTAGGGGCAAGTGCGTGAAGCTCCTGGTTCTGCATAATCTGTAGCTTTTAAAAATATAAATTTGGTCCAGAATTTACCGATTTATAGACTTCTTAACCCCCGAAACCTTGTGGGCTAGAAAAAGAGAAAAAAGTCAACGTGATAAAGTCATTTTTATTGTAAAAATATTTTCAAAATGTGAAAAGCAGGTTATAACGTTCCCGACAGGTTATACATGATCGTAGCGCACTCTATCGACTAGCATTCGAAAGAACAGGTTATTTTGCAAAGTCCTCAACAGGTGGCAGCTCTCTAAGTCCAATATTCAGGATGCTATAGCTCCACTACGCACTTACCCCCAAAACGCACTTGCCCCGACTCACCTTGTATTGTATAATAATAATTACGTATAAATGTAAATATAAGCGTATAAATGTGTGAAATGGAAGAGTCGAATGCTTCTCTATTTTGACAGATAAATGGGCTAAATCTGCAATACCTTCCTTCATCCATACATCATTACAACCGTTTGAGCATACGCATGCGAAATAGTTAACTTGCCACTCAACCACTCCGTTTTGGCATACTGTCCAACATTATTACAATTCCGTTTGGAGACCGCGCGGGATCCTTACTTTTTTTGGGGTTGAGGCAGGCCTGAGTCACGAATCTTCACTTTTTCTGACACAATCAATCGCGAATGGGTTTTTTTGCATACCAGTTACGACGTGGAGTGTGTTGCCGGTCATGTAGTTGTAGGAGCAATGTGTAACAGAACTGCTAATGCGAAAAGTATGGGGGAAAGGCGTGAGGCATGGGCCATTTTTCACTCAATGAATTTTCCTGACCAGCAGACCCAATATTTTTGTCTTCTCGCGATTCTAAACAGTTTCTTAACATCTCAGGAATGACCCTGATTTTTTTTCAGGTCTCAACTATCACAATTAGATTATTTGGACAGGAAAAAGCAAGTCACCGTTTTTTGTCCCAAACCTCCTAGGGAGAGGGAGGTATGGGACATGAGTGGGGGAGGCATGGGACGTGATCAAAATAATACCACAATTCACCGAAATTAATTTGCTGTATTTAAAATGTCAAATTAAAACACTTATAAAATATCAAAGAGATCTGTAAGTAAAATAACCAAGGAGGTAAAGATTATCAAGGATGCAACGACTAAGTAAGTACAATATTTGGTAAAATCACATTAAAATAGGGAATATATTTATGTAGGAGGTTTTCCTCCTTTCTGCCTCCCAGAATCGAACAAGAACAAAAACTCTGGGTTTCAGCAGTTTGAGGTTATTTTGGGCATCTACAATTGGACAAGATTCCTCATCAGGGGACTCATAGTAGTCAGAGGATTCTCCAGACGTCACGTCATAATAATCGGCACTTGAAGAGGTTGTCTAGACATCTTATTCCATTAGTTTTCTTCGGCATTTCTGCACTGGTCCACTCTTGGGTTTCCTTTCCTTGTTGCCTTTTGATTTTTTCTCTTTCAACAGCTCTAATTCCACCCTGGATTTCTCTGGTGTAGCTGTCAGAATACAGCTCTTCATGGCTCGCGATTTCTTCTTTCTCTCTTTTGGAGGAGCTTTGGGGTAAGGCCTGACATCTTCGATGTTTGTTTAAAATTATTATGGCTGGGAATAATTCCTTGGAGCATATTCGTATATATAAGTTTTGACATATTCGTTGGGACACTTGCAGTGTCCCAACCCTCCCTCAGCCGACTGTCCCATGCCTCCCTCAATCTTGAATTCCAGGAAAACCCTACTTCGAACCATCAGACATGAAAATCACATGAAAACAGAGTGAAAAATACTTACCTTGAATGTTTCTTGCCCAACTAGTGCCCACAGTTCGATAAAATAACAATTTAAAAGTACCATACGCTGATGAAAACAGAGGCGATTTTCCAACCCTTTCACGTACCTACACATGTTCTCATCTTCTTCTGTAAGAATGATAAGATAACTTAGAAGGCGGGAAACGCGGTTTCTCATCTCTGCTTGTTGATGTCTTCACATGGACGAAGGATTAAGGGTCTAATTTTTTACTTACGGCTTGAGACCTTACCTGTCCCGTGGCTCCCACCTTTCCCCTGTATTTAATCAAGGTGTAGGTAGGTGTATGTGTTCGGGTGTAGGCATATAAGACTAGAAAATGGTAACTAAAATGGTACCTAAATACATAACTAAATTGGTATGTAACTGAAATGGTAATCAAAATTATTCCATGGAATCCGTGGAATGATTCACATTCCTCCATTCACATTCCTATCCAGTCCCCACTCGCAAAACCATCTACAGCAAGTCATAATAATATCAACCAAGAAGATACCAACAACATCTTCATCCCACAAGGAAAAACAGCAGCTTCAGGAATAATAATAATAATAATAATAATAATAATAATAATAATAATAATAATGTACCGTTCTCAAATGTACCATTCTCAAATGTACCGTACACCCCAGTACCATTAGGAAGTTTTAAAATCATATAATTTTGGTATTTATCAAAATTAACACGTCGGCTTTGTTACCCAAATTATAATTATTTTACACATTTCCATATTCAGCAAATTTCGGTGTTACAGTGAAAGGCCAATCCCCCTTGGTAAGAGTTCTAGGACGCAAATGGTCGCCTTCGTGAAATGTGCTGCATTCACTCAAAGGTCGTATTCCTGCTTCGTGATGAAAGGAATCGAGGTTCATCCAGCGTCGTGAGCAGTCGTCTCGGAACTCCGTCTGTCTAGAATGTCAGGACCTTCACGAGCGACATTTTTGGCCTCACCTCTCGGTATGTTTCATACACCGTAGGGATTAGAGTGAATCGTATTTCGGCATTATGGACGCTACATTCTACAGCTCTGATTCCTAGCTGGGACCCCTTCGTGCGGCAGTTTTACTGACCAGGTCCCTTTAACTCCCACCTTCCCCCTACATCCACCCTCACCTCAGAAAATAATAGGGGTATTATTTTCTAAGAAGTCCCAAGAATTGGGTTTTATTAGGGCGTTCACGAGTAGGTACTCAAAAACGAGAAATTGTGGAATTAGGTCTGCTTCTCACTCAGTTGTCGATTTTCAGTGGATGTAACATATTTAGTAATAAGTTTAGAGTTGAGAGCATTTCATATTATAACCTTTGTGATTCGTGTTATACTGCTGCTTGACAACTAGAAGTTGGGGGATCTGGCCCCTACGCCAGATAATAGCTGTACACGTGAGAGTTGATCGGAACAATGGTGACGACGATCGCGCGGAAGGCGGCTCGCCACGCCTCAATGGTCTGAGTCAACGAAATCATTGCCAGGATTGATTTGAGGATGGTAGTTTGTGTATTGTATATAGGTCATCGAGCATTTGATATCAAGGATAGCTTTACCGCTACGCTTTATTGCTGTGTTGAAGTTGTATGTATTGTTCAAAAAATGCAGAAAACCGTTATGACATGCGCACTGAGGATAATAATAAATTATTGACTCGTACTATGAAATTATTCTCTCGGAAATAATTCCTCTCATATTCAACTTGAGACACCTTCATCAGCCGAGTGAGTACTGAATCAGTTCATATCCTTTCCAACGTGCTATCCTGTAATGTGCTCTTCTTTGAGAGGCTCTTCTTTGGTACAGGTGAGCGAGAATGTCTAGTTACGGAGGCACCCTGATTGGCTGAATGAGAAGGCTAATATCTCTCATATTCAATCTGCAATCTGCAGTTTGACACCTACTTGATCTCTTTGGCACCTGCTCCTTCCACTCACCAGCCAGGTACTGTTCAAGAATAACAATGTAGGAAGCTGTCTCAGTCAGCCGAGTGATACTGTTGGCTAATTCCCTTCCAATTCAACAAAAGGTGCTGTATTGATGTGAGGCCTCTTTGTTGCGACTGGGATATCAAGGGGGGGTGATGCACCCCGATTAGTTGAGTGAGCCCTGAGGAAAATTTAGCTCCTACTCAACCTACAATGCCCATTAAGAGGTACCTATGTAGCGCTGGTCCTTTTGATTTATTATTTTCAGTAATAAAGCTTTGGAATTTTAATTTTAACCCCCCCCCCCCTCTCTCTCAAAGTATGATGGTTTACGTTTCAAGGGTCGTAGAATACGAATATCGAATAAAAAAAATTCCGTCCGTCCGCCGTCCGCGGCTTTTTCCTTAGTTCCAATGAACCAGAATTCACGAAATTTGGTACATGGGTCCCGTTTGGGCTCTAGTTGGTCCTCGAAGCTCGGCGTTACTCAACTCTAAGGGGTGAAAACAGGGGTTGAAATGCCCAGAGTAGCCCTATCTCGGAAAATTGTATTTTGAGGTGTGGGTTTTCTCGCTTTTTAAAATAATTCGATTTTTCCTGAATTTTTGAGACCATCCGGAGCATTTTACTATGTTGCCATACAATTTGCTGTACAGTTTGCCGTAAAGAGCCAGGTTCATGCAGGCATCAAGCTGTGTTGAGATCGCACATCCCTGGTCTCCTGTTAGGTAGACTTTGTAGTGCAGTCGTCTAACCGACGGACTGATGCTACAGTTCCCGGGATCGAAACCCCACCAGGACCAAATATTTTTTCACTCTACGTCAACAATTTCCGTTCAGAACTTCATTATTTGTGTTTCTTTTCGCCATTTTAGCTACTATTTGTCATCGACAGAATTATTTTAGCCACATTTAACACGTACCTTAGTACCTAACCACTTACTTGGTACGGAGGGTCTGCGATCACTTGTATAGAATAGTGCATAAAGATAGTGTATAAAGAAGGTTTATCTATACAGAGAGCTGTGATCTGTAACAGAAGGGTGTTCTGTACAGAATAATAAACAGTTGTGTAGGGATTTGCAGCTTTTTTTTTACCCCATTCATTGCTTTTGTGGTGTATTAGGTGAGCTTGAGGCTAGGTGCGTACAGTGCGGATTTATCGCTCCGGTTATTTATTATAACGTTATGACGTCAATTTGGTTTTACCTTCTGCTGAGGTGCTCGAGTTTGTTATTGCTGGGCCAGTAAACATAACGAGGGCTTAGGGTCTACCTCCTTCAGCCTTCCTCTACGACCCTTCCCATCTCACCCATAGGTCGCGATGGGTTGCTGGACCTCAAATGGAGGGGGAATGGGCAGGTGCCTCTGACAACCCACTTCCTGTTGTGAATGTTATAAGAAAGAAGAAGGTACCTAAGGCATAAAGGAAGATAAGCGGTCGCTGAGTCGTCCAGGAAAATTGCCCAGCAGATCCAAGTTGGCTTGGGCCCAAAAATCTACGGGGGTACGACTGAGACACGAATAAAAGTGGACTTCTCTTTCACTTTTCCTTTTGTCTTCGATTTTCATCTTAGTTTGTGCTGGGAAGCATAGATGGGTACCTCGATGCAGTAAAATGCTTCATATGTACCTACTATTGAATGTAGGTATGGGTCGATTTCAAGAGTGTATATATATCTATATGTATAAGGTTAGTCAAACTCGGAAGTCCCATGTAAATTCGTTTAAGTTGTGATTATAATGCTCGCCTGCGCATGCGCCATCGTGGAAAAGGTATGCCCTAATCGATGATGACGGAACTCTCACTACCTAGCTATCCGGTCTATCCAAAGATCAGAGTCATTGTGATGATGGAATGGTTAGGAGGTAGCTGTATGCCAACACGTGGCATACTCCCCATCTCGTTTTGGCCGTTGTTCCTCCTAAGTATGTTTCCAGCGGTAGTCTTCCAGGTGAATGACTATATTACTGAAATGCGAAATTAACAAGAGAACCTGATCGTGTTAGATTGCATTGTTAGCTTTAGCCTTAACGATTTACCATTCTGAAGGGGCTACGTTGGCATCGGGCAGCGGAAAAGGCGCTAATGAGCCGCGAAACATCCTAATCACGCTCTCCCATTAAATCATTCGCTCGATGTTATTTGGCACACGCGCGGTTTTTCCACGAGGTGGTTTGTAAGTCAGGTCGCAGCTCGCCAACGCATCCGGCGGCTGTTCAGATGTTCTGGAGGTTCACTAAAACTTTTTTGCAATTCGCAATGAATCTTTCGTTTCCGGCTTTGGCAACGCGGCGAACAGTACGGAATAATATATGTGAGAACGTGTGCAGTACAAAAAAAGTACGCTCATCTCTTTGTTAAGATTTTGCATTGTGCCCTTTCATTCAACTGCACGATGCATCATGCCTTCAAAATCTCAGTGGGATCATCGCTAATAAATGAGAAAATTATTCCTAACTAGCTGGGTGCCCGTGGTTTGATGAGCATTTAGGGTCGCAGCGATTGGTGCCGATTAGGTACACCGATTAAGCAATTTCTGTACTGTAGAAGCAACTGTTTGGTAGCTTCCGTCCGGCCTGTTTGGTTTGGTTGGACCTACGTCATACGGTAGTCTCCAGGTAACTGGCATTTTTAACGTTAAATCTTTCAAACTGTATGATTATAGTGTTGCAAATTATAGAGAAACTTATGTTTGCTGCACCTCCCCCCCTCCAACCCCCTAGGAAGGCAATTCATTCAGAAGATTTTGCTTCCTCACCACCGAAGGTAGGGAAGCTTTTATTCGTGCAAGAGTCGGAAAAATCGATGTCCCCAAAATGAAAACTTCCACTCGCATTTTACGTTTCAGCCATCAAGGAATATTTTTGGTTCCGTGTCTGTCTGTCCGTCCGTGTGTCTGTCTGTCTTTGGTTAATTCCTTGTAACGCCCATAGCTACCCGAAATAATGGTCGGAATGGGCTGAAATTTTGAGGGTAGTTGCGGGTTGGTCACAGATGATCCCATATCAAAATCAATGAACTTTAACTTTTGTTCTGCGTATGCGCAAACGTGAAATACTTGAAACGCCCATTACTACCTTAAATATCGTTGAAATGAGTACAAAGAGGGAATGTAGATATACTAACGGGAAAAAAAGTTCCAGTCATACAGCGTGGCTGTAAGTGCAAATTTTCAAAGGAATATTCGTGCTATTGTGCAAAAATATGATGCTGCGCGAAACCATACCACTTCACGTAAGTTATATAATTTTTGTGGTTTTAGCAGTTTAACCGATTTTTGACCCTTACAAATTCAAATTCGACCCACTCTTTTTTGAGAAAATTTTTTTGTCATTGAAATAATCTCTCTTTCTCTCGTGAATCACCATGCCACAGAACTTCAGGTGAATTAATATTAATTTTAGCCCTTAATACCATTTTTGACCCCCCCCCCCCCCCCAAATCCAAATTTGATCCCTATTCTGTATGAAAAACAACTGAACTGTTATTTTGCTTCCGAGTCTGCGAAGCAGCGGAAGCCTTGTGTTCACTTTCGTGAGCCAAAAAATTTTTGTCTTCAGAAATCAAAATTTCCACTTGCATTTTGCGTTTCAAAGCCTACTGAACAAATTTGGTTCCGTGTCTGTCGGTCTGTGAGTCTGTGAGTCTGTCCGCATTTCCTTGTTACAGCCATAACTTCCACGATTTTGAATTGATTCAGCTCAAATTTTGAGGGATGGTGCGGATAAGGCCCCTTGAGGTCCCATACAAATTTCAACATGATTGATCTAGCGGTACGCCCTGCGCATGCGCTAACGTTAAATTCAACAAACACGCATAACTTTCACAATTTTGATTCAATTTCGCTCAAATTTTCAAGGGTTGTTTGGACAAGGCCTAGTGAGTTCCAGTATGAATTTCAGCATGATCGGACCCTCGGTGCGCTCTGCGCATGCGCTGGCGTGAAATAGATTGAATTTCCTTGTTACAGCCGTAGTAACCAAAGATTTCATCCAATTTCAATGTAATTCTCAGGGATTAAGCGGGTAGGGCCCATTGAGGTCCCATATAAATTTCAACATGATAGAGCCAGCGGTTCGCCCTGCGCATGCGCTCTGTCTGTCTGTCTGTCCTTCTATGCACGGCCAAACGGCTCGACGGATATCGACCAAATTTGGCACGAATATCCAGTAGGCTCCCAAGTTGTGCAACGTCGCATTTTCAATTCCCTGACCATAGCGGAACTATGGTCGACCATGGTCAACTCCTGAATGGCTTGACGGATATCGACCAAATTTGGCACGAATATCCAGTAGGCTCCCAAGTTGTGCAACGTCGCATTTTTAATTCCCTGACCATAGCGGAACTATGGTCGACCATGGTCAACTTCGTTAATTGAAATGGTAACCCCTATTTTTTATCGCGTAGTCGTAATCTACGTGAAATTCTATCTACGATCGACCCTTCGGACTACCCCCGCGGTCGACCATAGCGCATCCATGGGCCCCTCCATGGTCGAATCCCGAATTGCTCAACGGATATCGACCAAATTTGGCACGAATATCCAGTAGGCTCCCAAGTTGTGCAACGTCGCATTTTTAATTCCCTGACCATAGCGGAACTATGGTCGACCATGGTCAACTTCGTTAATTGAAATGGTAACCCCTATTTTTTATCGCGTATTCGTAATCTACGTGAAATTCTATCTACGATCGACCCTTCGGACTACCCCCGCGGTCGTCCTTAGCGCGTCCATGGGCCCCTCCATGGTCGAATCCCGAATTGCTCAACGGATATCGACCAAATTTGGCACCAATATCCGGTAGCCTCCCAAGTTGAACGTAGGCGCATTTTTAATTCCCTGACCATAGCGGAAATATGGTCGACCATGGTCAACTCCTGAATGGCTTGACGGATTTTGATAAAATTGGGCACAAATACCCGGTAGGGTATGGGATTTTTCCGTCGTTTGTTGGTTCCACGATACTGCGTACAGCGAATCTCGGATAGCGAGCGAAGCGAGCGGTCAGGCTAGTTATGTATAATGGACGTAATGTATTATGGAAGTCATGTTATGTATAATATGTATATTTCATGTAATGTTATGTAATGTTATGTTATGTAATGCAATGTTATGTAATATGTATATTTAACGTTATGTAATTTAATGTAATGTGATGTAATGTTATGTTATTTTGCTTCCGAGTCTGTTCTATTTTATAATGGGTCACTCTGATTGTGACGAGGAAGCTCCTGTGCCATCACCTTGGCAGTGTATTTCTGTCTTTACTCACTCTTCCTTTTCCGACTTTTAACCCCTAAAAACACATATTTGACCCCTTTATAATTTTGTAAAATTGCTTGTCTTGGAACTCATCCTTTTATTTGGCATTACGAACATTTTGCCGAAATTTGGAATTTTTATATATACATACATATATATATATATATATATATATATATATATAATATATATATATATACATATAAATTTTTGTTAAAATCGGGTTGAATTCAGGATAATCTGTAAAGAAATTTCAAAAACGCTGCTGGGTCCTTGTCACATGCGTTTGTTATTCTTTGGACATACCTACAGAAATGTGGGCTGTACATTTATTGTTTCTTTTATGTGCAGTAATTGAAATAGCTATTTTGACGTTCCACCAATTTTGCCCCCCCCCCCCCCCCCCCCAACACGAATTAGGCTCCTATTTTATTTCTTTAATTGTTACAAATTATCTTTGATCATTGTTAGTCCACTCAATTATCTTGATTCACCTGTTGATACTACTTCTAATTTATAGTGATTTCAGATAGTTTCCCAGGTTTTTGATGAATGAAAAATGAATTTTGGGAGCTGAACCTTCATTACAACCTCAATTCTTCACTCTTTGGTAAAAAACGATTTCATATTCGGTCTTCTCGCCCTAAAAAAACATGTAAAACGATACCTCACAAGTCATGTTCACCTCGAAAACCCCTATTTTTACACCCAATCCCCCTCCCCCCCATAATACCCCTGGTGTATTCCGATCGGGCTACCGATCTTGGGAGCACAATGGAACCAAATGTGTTCCAAATGTGACCAAAACTTTGTACAGAACAACAACGGTTTTAGACTAACTAATTTAACGTAAATTTAAGGCTGAAACTTCGTTTCCTCAATTTTCCAACCTCAATTTTCCACTCTTCGGTCAAAATCGACTTCATATTCGGTCTTCCCGCCCTAAAAAAAACAACAACTAAAAACACAAAAACATGGAAAACGATACCTCACAAGCTCATTTTTACTAAAACACCAAAACACCCTACTTTTACACCCATTTTCCACCCATAACACCCTTGGGTATATTCCAGACGGGCTGCAAAGTTTCAGGATACAACTAGGGCCTAAAGGAGCCTGTATGCGAAAGATCGAATTTTTTAGACCTAAAATAAAGTAGATATCGATGGTACGGCGGAGGACATAGCATTTTTGGAATATACGCACCTTGAAACGTAAAAGAAAAAAAAATTTGAGGGGTCTTATAAATTTTTTGCTGAGCGAATGCCCTGGTGTATTATTCACAGAATAGTAAACCATAATTCATGTTCTGGAAATTTTGGGCCCATTGCAGTAGGCGTTTTCGTTGAAAATTCGCTAAAACTCACCAGGAGAATATAACTGCATTTCAAATAACTTTTTAATTGTTTCATGGCGGGAAGAGAAGATGCAATAGGAAGGTCTTATTCAGGATTCTGCTGACATTGTAGGTAGGCAAAAGCACGGTAACTAGAAGACCTCTTCTAGTTACCGTGGGCAAAAGGTAGTGCTTCGTTCAAACGACGCTTGTCGGTGGGGACTTTCTTCATCGTCTGGCAGCGTGTTGAGCAATGATTGTGAGAAATTTGAGTTCTCAAGATAATAACGATGTTGCTATAGGGAGGTCATACGAAGCTCTTTGAACATTCCTCTGCAGGAAGCACTGCGTCTCAAACTTTTTATTATTCGCGAAGCCCTTTACTTATTGCATTTTTAAAACTTTTCGTAAATCGTTTCCCGTTCCCCAGAATATGATTCAGTATTAGGTAGCTAGGCCTGTTCGGTATTAGATACTTATCTATCATTTCTATTTGGTTAGACAATGCAGCCCCAACGCCTAAAGCTAAACTTCACATTCTGCCACCTTTGAATCGACAGACAATGAATTCCGAAAATCCCATTCCGTTGTAGAGGATCCTCTGCTGTTCTGTAATTAGATTCCGTTATAAACTGTATCCCATTTAACCTCTGCTCTGTAAGAGGTAATAAACCGGACGGGCGGAGACGTTTAAACGCTAATGCCAGCCCAGAGACGGCTTTGTTCCATCTAACGTCGTTTTGTTGGCTCTGCCGGTTACTGTCTGAATATAAATGAACGCAATTTAACCTCTCTCCTTCAGCCCATCTTGTTATCAGCGACGGAGTTCCCAGTCTGATCAGGGCGAAGGGAGTGGGAGTCAATAATTAGTGACTTCATTAAGCTTTGGGCTTTCCTCGAGGGTCACCTTCGGTGCCTCCACTGTCATTCTGTTTCTGGTTCTAGGGTTATGTTCTGTAGTGAAGTACATAGTATACATCACTAGAGGTGAAATCCTGTAGGTATTTATTTAGGGCAAGACGATAAATTTGCTTGCTGAGCTTAAAGGATGTACATACTTAATCCTAGATGCATGTTGACAGTTATTGCTCACATGCAGTTTTTTTTAATGATTGTCTCTTTTAGGCCCTTTTGTGTCCTCACTAGCCTCCAACACTGCTTACAGCTGCTCCTTTTCGTGTCAGGTCCGCATTCTTAGGCATCTTTCTCCTTGCGAGGTATGCCATACCTTCAGTAGCGGTGCGTGTGCTTTGAAAACGGTGAGGCACCAAACCAGAACGCAAAACCAACAGATTGATATTCAGCAAAGCTTATCTCTTTTAATCAACACTCTATCGTCGTTCGAAAACTTCGAAAATGTCTACTGCAAATTAGCCATCAAATTCATGTGTTACAAAAATATAGTAAACTAAAATACAATAAAACATTGACCCGTCGGCCGGTACCTACTTGAATGGAGAAGCTATTGACTAGAAGCTAGGTAGTTATCTGTGTGTTACGACCCTTATCAATCCACAAACCACGAACAGCAAACAGGACAAAACGCACGTAGGTACTACCACAAATACAAATCTCTCATCGGAACCGGACCGAACGCAAAACACACAAAATTTGACGCAAAAAATTGAAAACTGAACAGACTCCAGAGAAAGGGAGTGTGATTCACGAGACAACAAAACCAAATCGGAAGAGAAAAAGCATTTCGTATCGAGATAGCAAATTGAATCGAAGGAAGCGATTGTGAAAAGGGACGATTTTGGGGTGGAAATCAGATTCTGGGGACAGGGCCCAAAGTGGGTGTGGCGAAAAACATTTTTACTCGGCTGAGCATGCTCGGACGGGCCACTTTTCTTAGTTGCCATGGGAACACTAGGTCCTACCTGCCAGTTACAGGGGCCTAGGTTTCGATATCGATTGCAGGACATAGATTACTTTTGCTTTATTCCGATACCATGCTTTATCTATGGAGCTAACATGAAGGAACCACCATGGATGCTCTACTAGAAGATTTAATATCCATAGCCAGAGAAATCTGGCCAGTCGCTGTTGAACTTTGTGAAAAATGCTAGGTAGAGTGTGTGGAGGGAAATTCAAATGCCAGCTGAACAATGGTTGGAGTTTTTTTTTCATTCCTAGTGTTTTTGGGTGCTGTGGCAGTGGCCCAAGGACGCGACGCCTCTTCATACCTTTATGGTAGATGCTACTAGAGAGTTTATGCAAGCCATTCAACGTACTACGAACTGTATTACCTATGCAGCCCAGAACTGACCTCTGCTGCTCGAGGAGGTGGCAGTATTCACAGGGTTATACGAAATACAATAGAACAGGATCATGTTTGGTCCCAGTACATCAAGTTGTGGCTGAGTTCCACTCACACCGCCATCTTTTTAGGTGATCGGTCGACCAGTTAAACAAATCATGTCTAGGGACTCAATACAGATTATTAACCTCACTTCATGTTGTATAAAGCGCTACATCACCAAAGTAGAGCATTTTTGCAAGCCAGTTATGGGCCCCACGGAATCTCCTCCCCGTCAGTGTTACAGAGCAACCAACTCTTCTCCAATTTCAATAGGGTAAAACAGAAACAGTGAACACAATCACAACACTGAGTAGTGGCTCAGAACCAAATTATGAAGAGAGCGTTACCATTGATCTTCCACATGACGTGACTTAAACTCAATCCAAAATGGGCGACGGCCCACTCGACCCCAGGAAAGTGAAAGTCCGAAGGTGAGAGTCCGACCCGACCCGTGTGTGTATCAAGCGATGAGCAAAGTCGACCCCGCTATAGAAATAAGGCGAGATAAGGGCGCGTCTTTTGGACAATTTTTCAAGGTATGGTCGGTATTTCGGGAAATTCGCTTCATGAATTTGTACGTCGTCATCAGCCCCTGACCACTTATCCAGCGTTGTTTTCCGACTGTCTTTGCCGGTGGAGTAGCAGTCTGAAATAAGTTATACATGAAAGTAGTAGTTTAAAAACAGGAGGCAAACAACGCAATGAACGTGAAATATTCATCTATTACTACTGTTCCTGGGTTAATTTTGGTGTGTCTCATTCTGGCACTGAGTCAAAGCATCCATGAACAGGTAAATATGTACTCGGATGAGTGGAAGTGAAACATTCCTTGAAATGTGCGCTGAATGACTCGCACGCGTTTGTCGTTCGGGTAGTTTCATCTGTAAAACATTGTTGTTTGACGAATTGCAACTGTGAGTACTACAAAATATATTATTATTAGTATTACGATCGTTGTCTTTAAATTCATTATTTTTCATTGTTTCACTTCCTGGGGTCGAGTTGGCCTTCGCCCCGTACAGCGGGGTCGAGTTGGTACGGGCGGGGTCGAGTCGGAGATTACAGCGGGGTCGTGTTGGTATGGGCAGGGTCGAGTTGGATTTCGCCGTCCAAAATGGGCTCCCATACCATCTTGCTACATTCGACATCAAAAAGGGTAGCATCTTGAGTTGCTCGCTGTAGCTTATCTACAGTGTCGGTCTGGCTCATGGTGCACTGTCAGAGGTGGTTGGTATTGAGTGTAGTGACAGGGCCCTTGCTCTTCAACATAATATTCTAGGAGCTTGTAAGATGCTGCAAGGGAATTCACGTCAGTGGCATGCCTATCTCAAATTTGTGTTACACTGATGACACTGTTCTCCTAGCCAGCCTACAGACTTACTATAAACGCTGGTAAGACAAAAACCATGTAACCCATGTAACACAGAGGCTGTCCTTTTTGCTGAGTAAGGCAAGGCTGTAAGTGAAGTGAAAAAATTCAGGTACCTTGGTCAGAGAGATTGGAATATGGATGGTAGTAAAGATACGAATAGAAATTGCCCATGAAGCATTTGCCAATATGTGTAGCATTCTCTGCTCCAGGGATCTTAGCTTCTCTCTTCGTTAAAGAATGGTTGTGCTACATCCTTCTATACTTTTGTACGGTGGAACCGTGGGCGTTGAAGCATTCTCATTTGAACCGGCTGGAGGCATTCGACATGTGGTTGGTCCAGGGCAGGACAGCAAGATTTCGAAATGACCATGTCCCACAGCAAAATAAAGTGTGACACGTGAACTGGTTGCTGTAGTGAAGAGGCGGAAAGTTGGTTACCTTGGGCATATCTTGCGGAATGATAAGTACGACCTCTTTCAGATAATAATGATGGGCAGAAATCCAGGAAGAAAGGGCACATGAAGAAAACGAGCACTGTGCCTGTCTAATGTGAGGAAGATGGTAGATGGTGCTGTTCAACTGTTCCCCCTAGAATAAAGCAGTAATACTGGGAGGGATCATCGCCAATCTTTGCTAGCAGAGATGGAAGTGAAGAATGTGTATTTCAGGTTTTAACATGGACAGACGAAAGTCAATATTATTTCAATGAAATTCATGTAGGACACACCGGTGAACTCCTATGGTAGTAATCTACGAGTAGTGAAATGTTTAGCATGGCCGAACGAGCTAGATTTAAATTTTCATCGACATGAAGCAGTGTAGTTGTAGGGAGGACTAAGAATAAGTAATTAGCCGTTTCAGGCTGGGGCCAGCGTCGAGGACGTGCTCAGCCGGCCTCTAAGGAGAGGATCAGAAGTCGTTCTGATCATTTCGCTCTTGGCTACTCATTACTTCGCCTCTGTTTGTGGTAGGGGGGGGGGGGGGGGGGGAGGGGCTATTTGGAGCACAAAGCACGAGAATAACTTAGTTTGGGAGGTGAACTAACTACCTTAGAGGTGTGTGGTGGGCGGAGAGAAGCCACCACTAGAAGCACGTGAGCCTTGATGTTTATAACAACCATAGAATATCATCCCTTCGATCCTCCATAACCCATAACGATATCTAGACCGCAATAGAAGCCCTTCGTTATTATAGGATGTGAGGAACTTTGCAACAAGATCCCGCACTCGGGTTGTATTGGGAAGACCATTACAGGTGCGCGAAAGCGCCCAACTTGTCGGGAGTGGAAAATGGAATCTATTTCGCTGTTCTGGAACAAGTTTGACCCAAATTTCGTTGACTAAGGACTTAGGGCGCGTGTGTTCGGGACGAGCAAAGCCATGACATGAAATCTGAATTGAGCAGGGGTGTTACATAATATAAGGTTGTTCTCGAAGGTGTTGGTTACCCATCAAACTTGTGCTGTTCTGGAAACATCAAACCCTATTGGTTGTATATGATATGCGGTAAAACGTTCAGTGTAGAGTCATATACATACTGAATTATCTGGGACATGCTTTTACCAATTTGTCGTTTCCTAGGAAATCCCCTTCCCGGGACGCGGGTGTCCCATGTATCAGGATACAGCATTTTGAGTTCAGAATTCCTAAAAGCAAAATAATGAGGAGTACCCTTGTTTATATTTTTAAATGAATGCAGGTTCCATTCTAAGAATTTTGAGACCAACCGCACATTCCTACGATGAGGAGTTCTTTTTCTGTGAGATTTAAAATTTTCGGCTATGAATGACGTCACACTGGGCAAGGGGGCTGCGAAGGAATGATTGAGGCAGGGGTTCCAATCTCATGTTTACCCACTATTGCGAGGCCACTACGATTTTTCTCTATTCTTCAGATTAAACTTTAATTTCTGAGCCCAGTCTTGACCAAATCATGAGAAATTATAAACCACCTGGAAGCTGGAAGGGTGGCCGATTTGAGGTTGAAATAGGCGTATAGAGAAAAAAAGCTCAAAATCCCCTTTTGTCCTTACTTGTCCATAGTTTTAGCCACTGTAAACTCGAGTGTAAACCTTTATTCGATTTATCTTTTAGGTTTTTTCCCTCTCTTTGCAACGATACCCTTAGATTTACTGTAGGACTAATATTAACGGACGCGCAAGGTCATAAAGGCGTAAGTATCTTAAAGTGACCTAAAACCATAAAATGGCTTCAACTCGAAACTAAGCGTTTTAAGAAAAATTTCTAGCGGGACCTTTTTTGTAGGTAAGGGTCAAAGGAATCGATCCCTTGCAGATGTGACACCTTATCACGTGGCACCCTGTATACTAATGGAAAGTGGATCCATCCCCAAGGGATGGGTTCAGAATAGATTTAGTCATGAATCTAAAACTTGGAAGCCATTGATATAGCTTTTTTCTTCGAAAATTCTGTATGTAAAAAATAATCTATCTAAAAATAATATATCGAAGTTTATTCTAATCTGATTTACCGAGCTTTTCAAAAGAAGTGTGCCAGCCTGAAATCCGGAATGTATCGGAAAATGCCACTTTGCTTTCATAACATTCTCCATCTACCAGCGTTTTCCGGCGGTCGACCGAATAAAACGTATATTGAGTGGAAAGACAAAAGGAAGGGGGGGGGGGGGGGTTGAGTGGGTTCCATTAATGGGTTCACCCCCAGCGACACCGCAGGCTACTGATGTTGCAAGGGTTTCATAAAGGCTGGGGGCGGTATATTGCGTTAATGAAAACATTATTTATACCTACGTTAAGGGCCTTTTCCGCTCTCAGAACCCTGACCCGAGTCAAAGCCTAAGAGGATGGAGCTTTTTTCTGAAAATTAATCTCAACCGTTTCCTGGAGCATATTACTTGGTTTTCGCATGAAAGAGATGTGACATATATTTTGCCTTCCTTCATCATGGGGTGATCTTTTTAGGAGAAAATTACAGGTGTGGTGCTTCTTACAAATTAGATGCTACAGAGTTGTAATAGACTTCCAACTTAGCTATTTTGTTAATGAAGTTATAGTAATTTAGCTGTACTCGATGACAGCAAAAGAGAACCACAGCTATGGCCACCACCGCTTGGCTGTTTTACTGGTTTAACTTCTTGTAAATTATTACTATTAGGTAACTTAGGGTGGGTAAGGGGAACAATATTGTCACCAGGGAATAGATGAAGAAAGACTTCTAAAAATCCATCAAGTTGGCACCTAATGAATAAAATGTCACGAATAAAATGGGGCTAGGAATAAGTTTTGAAACCGAGCAACCTTATTTTTCTGATGATCCGGTAGGTAGGTTATAGGCACAGTCAGGTTGTGATATGATCACGATCTTCAGCATAAATTTTCATTCCTCCACCCTTGTCAGTAAACTGCCTTTCGTAACTTTGGGTTCATAAATTCACCTCTGGTCCTGCGTTCCTACTGGTCAGTAGTCGGTAAAAATGCCTGAAACTCACTCAAAACGTGATATAAAACTCTGCAAAAGTGGTACTTATAGAAGGATGAATCGAGCCAGAAATAGATTAGGTATTTAAACTGACAAAAATATGTATTTGCTCTTAATAGGTGGGTTGAATTCGAGTTTTTGGGTAAATCGCTCAGAGTTGTAAAAGCACCAAATGTTGGTAAAAATGTACAGAAGCGGTATGGAATGGTGGCTAGGCAGAAAAAGCGCTATCCATATCTTTCCTCGTAAAGGTGGGTCAACTTGGAGTTTTTGGTGGTAAAAAATCACTAAAAATCGGAAACACGTCCTGAATCACAAAAAAAAGATAAAAATCCACCAAAACGAACATAAATATTGGTTACTCGAGACATACAGTATCTGTTTCAGTAGTTGAAAATTGCCTAATTTGAAAATTCGCTCATATGGGCATGCTGCATGGCTGGGGAACGGTTATTCGAACTTGTCCTGATGCCGTGCAGTTAGCACACATAGCAGCTTTGTCTATGGTAAATGCTGTGAGGGAAAAAAATGCTGCAAAGTCCTTGTCACATGGGTTTATTATTCTACTGGACATACCTACAGAAATGTTGGCTGTTCATTTATTTCTATTTCTGATGGTTTCCACCATTTTTGGCCCCTAAAATACAAATTAGGTACGCTCCTTTTTTTTCCAAATCATCTTTGATCATTGGTAGTGCCATTTAATCGTCTTGATCCACGTCCTGATACTACTTCCAGTGTTATTATACAAATTGATAGTGATTTCAGACGATTTCCCAGGTTTTTGACTCATAAAAAATCAATTTTGGGAGCTGAACATTTGGTAGAACCTCAATTTTCCACTCTTTGACCAACATCGACTTCATATTCGGTCTTGTCGTCCCCAAAAACATGGAAAACGATACCTCAAAAGCTCATATTACTAACATGTTACTAAAACACAAAAAGTACCTATTTTTACACACATTTTCGCTCATAACACCCCTGGGCATATTCCGATCGGGCTGAAAATTTTCGGGACACAACTAGGGCCCAAATAGAGCATGTGTGCGAAAGAACGACTTTTTTAGACCAAAACTGACGCCGGTACACGTGATACGGCGGGCGGCGTATGGCGGGCTGTGGACGGCGGACGGACATTGCATTTTTGGAATCTACGCACCTTGAAACGTAAAAGAAAAAATTTTGAGGGGGTGTTATAAAAATTTTTTGCTGAGCGAATACATAGGTGTATTATTCATAGAATAATAAACCAAAATAGAATTTCACTTCCAACGGAAAACATAGCGGAGTAAACATAGCGGGAGGGAGATGTGAGTTGGCGAAAGAATAATGAATGAGAAAAGAGAGCACGTTCAGCGAGTACCTAGGTTCGCCTTACAGAACGGCAATACTCCCTCACCACTACCCAAATACCTTAAATAATGTTCAGTGAAGGAAGGTTACGTCAGTCTGAAATTTGCTGAGTGTGATACGATGTGGCTGATGAATTATGAAAATAATGTTGGTAGGAGTAGTTTTGAAATATTGCAATCGAGGTATTAGTTAGCTTCGTTGAGCTGAATTATTATTCACTTTGTTTCAGGATTCGTAGGAGCCACTTTGAGGGTTTCTGGTTGCTTCCATTGAAAGCTAACGATTCGGGAAAACGGACAGGGACGAGAAGGCTGGGGAAAGCTGTGGACGTTGTTCCTGTGGACTGAAAAGAAGTTACAGTGATGGGCTTCTGATAATGCCTCGAGCTGGAGACGAAGCCCCAGTGCGACAGGTCGTGGATTTGTACAAGTTCAAACCTTATGTATTCGAGTTTGTCGAGCCCGTCGTTGCCACAGGCGGGAGCATCCCAAAACCAAGAAGTGGCCATAGAATCGTCTGCAATGACCAGAACTTTTACTGTTACGGAGGGTACAATCCTTTGCTCAGAGCGGAAGACCTCAGCGATGGGGTCTGGCCTCGAACTAGACCTCTATTCAAAGAAGTATGGAAATTTAACATGACAAATAGAAATTGGACGAAACTGGAAGTAGACAATATTCCTCACGTGTTGGCCTCAAACTGCATGGCGCTGCAAGGGAGTTTGATTATAATTTTTGGTGGTACAGGAATGCCTTTTGGAAATGCGAATAGCAACGATGTGTACTTATGCGACCTAACAAAATCTCCTCTGCAGTTTAGATTTATGCCATCCAGCGGAAATCAGCCTGAGCCCCGGTATGGCCAAGCAATTCATATCGATGGAAAGTATATGTATGTGTTCGGAGGTACAACGGGTTTCTCATACTCCAGTGACGTGCACCGCCTAGACTTACAGACAATGGTTTGGGAAGAATGTTACATATGTAAAGGCCTCCCTCACGAGCCATCTCCTGGGTACCGGCACGAGATAGCCGTCGACGGCAGGAAAGTTTACATCCTGGGAGGAGGTACCTCAGACACTTCGCACGGCTTCAGGAAGCTTTACGTCTTCGACTTGGACGACTTCCGTTGGACGGCTGTGGACACTGAGGGTGACCAGAAGACGGAAGATTTGTATCCCAGAAAAAGGAAGTTCCACAGTTCTGTTATGGTTCCGGGTAAAAGAGAAGTGATCATCATGGGCGGCCTCGATGACAGCGAGTTCCTTGGTGATACTTGGAAACTCGATCTGGTCTCGCTGAAGTGGCTTCGGATGGACTCAATGGCTCTCCCATCTCCTATCGACTTCCATGCTACCTCCATCACCCCTGCTGGTAATTTATCATCTTTAAGTCAAATAATATTGTAGGTATGATCACTATCAATTTTTTTCTTGGGAACTTGGGTAGATATCTTAGAAAACCATTTCCCATCCTTCTCTGTGTACAGCGATTTTCATGTGGGGCTATTCCGATTCCTTCCCAATAATCCATTGTTGCAAAGCCTACCGCCCGGTTCCTTCCCGGGGCAGTCGTATACACAGTCGTATAATCTCGTGACCCCCTCGCGTCTACCACCTTGCCGTTGGTGGGGGGGCTTAGTCCGCGGCGCACACCATCTATTGCACGATCGCACCTCCTTGGAGTGTGTTGATCACTGGATGGTGTGGGCCATTGCACACGGCAACTAAGAGTAGACAACCCTCAAGACCAAGGTGTACACGCCGTGCTGATGGTCTGCATGGTGCAGAGGGCAATGTGCACATCTAACGGCTGCCCCCAGGGTACCGGCCGACCCCCTGGGTGTACTTAGGCTTGCCTATACATGCGGGGCTCTGTATGGGTGGACGACCCTTTCCCTAGCTTCTCGTGGGATCAAAACGAAGAAGAACGAAAATAAAAATTTACATTTACCAACCACTGTCAGTGAGGAAGAGAGCTGCTCTGAACTCTCCACCTCACTGACAGAAATGGCAATCTCGGAAGTTGGGGCTGAACAAACCCCGACATCCATGGATTGCACAGGCGCAGGTGGCGCTTCTCAAGAGCAATCCACCAGCACACAAAGTTTGGGCCGCCGACCCTCTGGCGCTCAGCTGAGGAAGGCGGCCAGACAAAGGGCTCTCGATAGAGGGGAGCCCATTAAGCCTCGTAGGAGAAAGAGGTCGGGGAAGCCTGTTCCTGATGCCGGAGCGACGGGGACCCGTGAAGGAGCAACCACCTCACAAGGGGCAGAAACGCTAATCAGCGTTGAACCCCTTGTACCCGGTGGCGTCTCTGGAGCGGGTTTCCGCCCACCTCTGGCAGTGGGACCGGGTGGGAGTGGAGTGGGGGCGAGTACGCCGGGTAAACGGCCACGCACCCCCCACACCACCCCCCCCTCGGCATCAATGCCTAGGATCAAGAAGGCACGGGGAGAGACCGTGGCCCAATCCGGAGCATCACCTCAGGGTGACAGCTCTGGCGGGTACAGCGGTGCACTCTCCACCACCAAGATGGTCGTAGTACACGGCAACCACCCCGTGGAACGACTATCGGACGTGGAAGCCAACTTGGTCCTGGGAGCAATAGTGCAGGCAACGTTCCTGGAGGCGCCCGGCCAGGGTCCGCAGTTCACAAACGGCTATACCAGCAATGGTGTGGTCCACCTGACCTGCTCCAACAGCCAGTCGAAGGGTTGGCTGGAGGAAAGGGTTGGGGTGCTGCGGCCTTGGGATGGTGCCACCCTCCGGACGGGGCACGCAAAAATGCTGTTGGAGGATCAGGTGAAGGTTGGGGTCTGGATCCCCACCGACTTCCTTGATCGATCCGACGCAAGGAAGCTACTTCCTTTGTTTGAGATCCAGAATCCTGGACTCTCAACGAAGGAATGGCGCCTTTTGTTCAGCCGAGCGGATGAGAGAGGGCTAGAGCTCGTGCTGAAAATAGATAAGGGCTCTCTGGAATGGTTGAAGGGGCACAACTTTAAACCCCACTTCCACACCCGGAGAGTCACCTTTAGGCAGCTGTCCACACCACCGAGTGATGCTGCGGGTCATTCAGATAAACCTGCAGCATAACAAGGTGGCGACAGCTGCCCTATGCCAGCTGCTCGCAGCTGGCAACTACGACGTCGCCCTGATTCAAGAACCCTGGGTCTACCGGGGCAGAATCATGGGCCTCAACAACGCAGGAGGTAAGTTAATCTACAAACGCGATTGCGTGGATGATGTACGTGCCTGCGTATTTGTCAAAAATGACATCAATTCACTAACTATGTCTGAGTTCTGTTTCAGGGATTTAGTAGCAGTGAAGATAACCCTCTCTGAAAATGGCCAAAGGGAGCACATAATAACTGCCTCAGCCTACTTTCCGGGAAACTCATCGGAGGGGCCACCACCCGTGGAGGTGCCGGACCTTGTCGAAAAATGCCGCACGGACAATGTGCAGCTCCTAGTCGGCGCGGATGCCAACGCCCACCATGTTGCCTGGGGAAGCACCGACACCAACACCAGAGGTAGATGCTTGTTTGACTACCTGGTAGCTAGTAATCTATATGTAGCAAACCGGGGAAACAAACCAACATTTGTCACCATAAATAGGAAAGAGGTCCTTGACATTACCATTATTACCCCTCCACTAGATCAAAGAATAAAGAAATGGTTCGTATCCGATACTCCCTCCTACTCGGATCATAGGTATATTGTTGTGGAAATCCAAGGTGTGGGTAAAACGCAGCAATCCTACCGCGATCCTCGGAAGACGAACTGGGAAGCCTATAGGGAGGAAGTGGAGGGCTGGTTGAGAGGAACTCGGACCAAATTACACAATATAGTTGATATTGAGGCGGTAGCGGGAGAATTAGAAGAGGCACTACTCACCTCATTCAATAATCACACTCCTATGACAACTAAACTCTCAACCACCGGGGTCCCCTGGTGGAATAGGGAAATAGAAGTCACTAGGCGTGAAACACGCAAACTATATAATAGGGCGCAAAAGACGGGCAACTGGGACGCTTATAAGACCAAGCTGGCCCAACTCAGGAGTCTTATAAGGAAATCACAAAGGGACACATGGAGGAAGTTCTGTGAAGAGGTGGAAAAAACCTCGGAATGTGCAAGACTCCAAAGAGTCCTTTCTAAGGCTCCTATCAATCCAATTGGCACACTAGTTAAACCAGATGGAAGCTACACCACAACAGCCGGGGACACTCTAGCGCTCCTACTAGAGACTCACTTCCCTGGCTCGGCGGTGACTGACGTTCGGGGACCCCCACCTCAACCACCAACCGGCGCTCAGGGTATGAGAGCAACCAGGGCAGACTGGGAAGTGGCAAAGGGTGTGGTCTCCATTGAACGCACAAAGTGGGCTATCAGCACCTTCAGCCCATACAAATCGCCGGGCCCAGATGGCATTATCCCCAAACTGCTTCAGGAAGGGGGCCATGGGGTAGCCAGGATCCTGAGTGCACTCTTTAGGGCCTGCCTGGCTACAGGCACAATACCCCAAAGATGGAGCAAAGCAAGGGTCATCTTTCTGCCTAAGCCAGGGAAACCTTGGTACAACCAGGCAAAGGCGTTCAGACCCATCTGTCTAACGTCCTTCATTTTGAAGACATTAGAGAAACTGGTTGATAGGTATCTGAGGGAAACCTCTCTCACAGAGAGGCCTCTACACACCAATCAGTTTGCCTATCAACCGGGCAAATCCTGTGAGGCAGCACTGCACCACCTGGTGTCACAGGTGGAATCGGTGCTAGCAACTAAAGAATTTGCCATAGGTATATTTCTGGATATAGAGGGCGCTTTTGACAATACCTCTGTAGACTCAATTATAAACTCAGCGCGCCGGCATGGAACAAACACCACCCTGTGTAGGTGGATAAGTACCATGCTGACTAGCAGGACAGTAGAGGCTGAGCTCCTTGGGGAGTCCGTGGGGATGTCTGTGGCAAGGGGTTGCCCGCAGGGCGGGGTTTTGTCCCCCCTTCTGTGGGACCTTGTTGTGGACTCTCTGCTGGAGAAACTCAGTGGTCAAGGCCTCTACGTACAGGGCTATGCTGATGATGTGGTAATCCTAGTTAGGGGTCCCTTTGTCAGCACAGTCTCAGATCTGACACAGTCAGCTCTGAAAGCAGTGGAAGACTGGTGTGGCACAGAGGGCCTAAATGTAAACCCAAATAAAACCACGCTGGTTCAATTCACAAGAAGGAGGAATCTGAGAGGTCTCTCAGAACCCCGGTTTTACAACTCAAAGGTGTCATTCCAGCGTGGGGTGAAGTATCTGGGCGTCTACCTGGATGCAACGCTCACCTGGAACAAACACCTCGAGTACATAGCAAATAGGGGCAAGGGAGCCCTTATGTGCGCAAAACGCAGTTGCGGAAAAACATGGGGCCTACAGCCGCGGATGGTCCACTGGATTTATACCGCGATAGTACGACCCATTCTTACGTACTGCTGCGCTGTGTGGTGGCCGAAGGTCAGTCAGGTAGGGGCCTGCCAAACCCTTACCAGTGTACAACGACTGGCCTGTCTAACCATCACAGGTGCAATGCATGGTACACCCACTGCAGCCATGGAGATTCTACTGGGCTTACCCCCAATAGATATCTACATTAAAGGGGAGGCCGCAATGGCCTCCCTGAGGCTGAAATGGAATGGTACCTGGCGGGACACACCCCACCCAGGCCATACCAATATACTAAAGGCTATACAAGAACCACTACTTGACATGGTGGCGGATGTTATGCCAAAAACCCTCCATCAACCACACCCATACGCATCCGTGCTGATGTGGGCGGGGCATGGTTGGAAAAAATGCTGCTCCAATGATATAATCTGGTACACAGATGGATCAAAAATGGATGACGGCACTGGTGCCGGAGTATACGGGGCAGGACCCAGGTGGGACTTTTCAACCCCACTGGGGAATTTCACCTCTGTATTCCAGGCAGAAATAGTGGCAATTGATGCTGCGGCTTCTGAGAGCCTGAGGAGGGGACACCGTGGATCCCACACCCGCATACTCTCGGATAGCCAAGCATCAATAAAAGCACTTACAGCCCCCATCGTCTCATCTAGAGTGGTCTGGGACTGTATGCAAACCCTCAACGCCCTGGCGAAACACAACAGAGTTACTCTGGAGTGGGTGCCAGGCCATAGAGGAATTATAGGCAACGAAAACGCCGATTCACTCGCCAGAAAGGGCTCTCAAACACCCTTCACTGGCCCAGAACCAGCGGTCGGCCTACCAAAAACCACCATCAGAGGGGCCATCAACCGGTGGGTTCGCTCACAGACCACCAAAAGATGGTCACGCATAGATGGACACGCTCACAGTAAACGGATGATGGCCAGACCCAACTCCAACGCTACTGAGGAGCTCCTTAGACTGAACCGCAGAGAGCTGAGGCAAATAGTCGGCCTATTAACCGGCTTCCTCCCCCTGCGCTTCCACCTAAACCGCATAGGGGTCACACAACAAACAACCCAATGCAGACTATGTGAGGAGACAGACGAAAAAGCATCCCACATAATATTTGAGTGCCCAGCACTCGCTCAGCGCAGGCACAACCTCTTTGGGGCCTCAACCCCAATGAGGGAATTTCCCAGCGAAAATATAATCAAAAACCTTACAACCCTCACCAGGGGACTGGGGTTATTTGATTAAGCTAGGACACTCAGGAAAAGTACAATAAGCCAATAGGCTTCCGTGCTTTGGGGCAACCGACCCCCATTCCTGAGTGATCCGACTTACAATTTACAATTTACAATAATCTCGTGACTCTCAGATATGCGCAAAATTTATGGCCAGTTTAGCAAGAACGACAAGTGTGTGTGAAAGCTTCCATGACAAATTTAGACATTTTTAGTATCATGGAGGTGTTGAAACAAAAAATGCAAGCAGAAACTGATATTTCGATCACCATCCCAAGTACACGCAATTCCAGTATGACTGAAAGAGCATGTTTATTCAACTGCAAATGAAAAAAAACCACAGTCATGCAGCATGGCTATAAGAGCGAATTTTCGAAGTTTTCGGCATCTTCCTCCTCCGCCTAAAATTTTCTGAAAATTAATTTTCGGTCAATGTTTTCCCAACTTGATACCATACAAAATTAAAACAGGAGTAGTTTTACGCAAAGTAAAATTTGGGGTGGAAGGAGGGGGAGGGGGAAATCAAAAATGTTTTGAATACCAGAAGAGTAGGTATTGGGTACGTAGGTAACAAATTTTTTGTTCCATTTTTTGCCGAGTAACACCTCGGTTTGTAGATTTTCCAACGCTGAACACGATGGTGAAGTCAGAATTGCGATATCCCATTCCGTTATCAGATTAGAGCAGACGAACCAGGAAGAACATCTCAAGAAATAACCACGTTCCTTCATCTTCAAAGTGCTCCAGTTTGAGAACGGAATGAGATATCGCAATTCTGATTTCACCATCGTGTTCAGCGTACAAAAACCTTTAAAATGAGGTGTCACTTGTCAGACTTTTTCATTTTGGGAATTTATGGGTAATTTTCCCCCCCTAAAACTCCCCAAAACTCCCCCTTAGGGTGACCCGATTCTGCCCATCTTCGAACTTAGCCTGTCGATTGCCAAGACAGATTTTTCGTTCAAATTTGAACTTTTTATCTCAATTCTTTCGAGAGTTATCGTCTGGAATGACACATACATATATAAATATATAAATATATATATAAATATATATATATATACATATAATTTTTGGTGTCTTTCGGCAGGGAATTCAGGATGGTCTGAAACGGATTTTGGTATAAAAATCTTTCGGAAATTCGAGTTTTAAAAATTTTGGACCGAGAACAATAGCTTCTTTTTCTTCGAAAAATTCGCTAAAACTACCAAGAGGGAGGTATAGGTAGAATGGATTATGTACTTAGCACTTCCTTCAAAATCTTTTAAAGTAATAATTAATATTTACCATGAACCTATTTACATGTTGTAGATTGTTAATAATTGAGTGTTGTTGTTATTGACCAGTATTAACTAATTGATGAGTTTTAAGTTATACAATAAAACACAAATTTTTGGGGAGCGAATACCAGTTCACCTCCTCGTGATGCACCCTGGGTGATGCTAACTAAACGAACTGGAACTGTAACTGTCATCAAAAGAGAAAGTTCAGAGGGGCAGCCATTTCGGTTGGTGGGAAGGAATCGGTTCATCAGCTGGACTATTTACCAAGGGAATTAGGATTCCTAATTACCAGGCAGGAATCGGGGTACCCCCTTTCATGTTATCAGTTGCAGCTTTTCATTTCAAGTCGCACTTAAAATTTTCACTACCTGCTGGAAAGCTGAAATCCGACAGAAAACTTCAAGCCCTTCAGTCCTACTCCCAAATACTTTGCCCCAGAAAATGCCAGTCCTACTACCCAAAGTGACAGTGGTGGGATTTATGTTTGATCCCTTGGAACTAAAGCAATAGCTTTCCTGCTTATCTCTGTATTCAAAACGTATTGCTAACTGTTGGATCATTTCCTTATTTCAGGAAAGGTATACTCCTTTGGTGGGGTGACATCAGACTACGAGCATGGGAAGAGGATCGCAGATGTGACAACGGCCTGGGCCTGCATCCCCAACCTGGTCGACATGGCCTGGGAAGCCGTCCAGCACTACGGTCTCCTGTCTGACACTAATTTCCTCGTCTCTCACATCCTCCCGCCCAACCTCCTGCGTCGCTACTCAAACCTGCACTGACTTCCTTGTCTGCCTCCCTCACCACTGCTGCCTGATCTCTGTCTCCCTTGCCCTCAACCTATGCCATTCCTGCCGATGCTCCAGGTAGGATTTGTTCCTTATTGTGTACAAACAGGACAATGTGATTCCTTCATACTGATAAGTGCCTGTAGTTACTAAAATGTATACATTTACAAACTGAATCAAAAAGTACCTGTGAAATGAGTTGAAATTAAATTGCTCTGATCTAATATGTGAGGTATTCATTCAAAATAGATACGTTGTTTAGGATCTTCCCTTTGAGTAGATATACAAAAACGAGGGCTAACGACTTTCCATATTAGTGGCGCTACCGAACCATAGGTGCCACCACTATAGCCTGACAGATGAGGGTGGCATGGATAGTGGTGCAGTATCCATGGTGATCAACCTCATTCTAGTGGTTGATTCTGGGTTGTTGCAAGCATATGCTAGCGTTGCATGTTTTTATAAGCTAAGCATAAACAGCTATTTTATAAAAACGCGTGTTCCATGAAAACAAAATGATGGAGACATAATATAGAGTTGATTTGATATAAAACCATACTTAAGCCATTGTGAATCTACAAAAGCAAAACATGTACCTAAGTACGTGAAGTGTGTCAGACCTAATTCAATGGATCAAGGGCCTTCTTTTGTTTTGAACTGCTTGAAGAAATTCGTCATATAAATTGGTACATACGAGTAGGTACGTGGTTTTACAGGTTTACTACCAAATGAGTTATAACGTCAACTAATGATTTGGTAGAGACATTAACAAGTTGTGCAACTACATTTCTGTATAGATCAGTGCTCCAACAACTGTTACGAGGTTTGTTTGCAGTGAAAATCTGACGGTTATCTGGCATTTCTTGTGGAGATGTTTAGCATTACAAAACGGTCAAAAACAGAAAATATAAATATGGAAGTTTGTTTGGAGAAGGTTCTTTGTTATATAGTAGGCAGTGAGTTATTATTGCTACAAAAATCGATGAAAATAAGGAAGGATTATGCATATGGAAGAATATGCATAGTTGGTTCATACCTATCAGTAGGGGTGGCTTAAATGCTAATAGCTGTGTGTAAATACTCATGAGATGCTGATAACAAAAAAATCAATGAAATATTCAAGAATGCTGTGTGTAAATACTCTTGAAATGCTGATAAGTAACAAAAAAAGCCTGCCAGTTCGAGTAGGTAGTAGGTATAGCTTCCTAACGTGAATCACATGACCGTATAGAATAGTTGAGTAGGTTCATTTTGATGTGGGATCATCTGCGATCCAATCCGCGTGTAACCTCAAAATTTCAGTTCTCTACGACTGTTTCGCGTAGTTGGAAGAGTTACAAGGAAATGGTCAGCATTTCATGTTCGCACATGCGCAGACGAAAGTTATTTACGATCCCAATGAAATTCAAATGGAACCGTCAAAGTGTTATTCCTGATCGACCCTCCAAGTTTGAACTCATTTCAACGATGTGTAAGGTAGGTAGTTACGGGCGATTCAAGTATTTCACGTTTGCGCATGCGCAGACGAAAGTTACAGTACTTTTCAATGATTTTTGGTATGGTACCATCTGTGACCCAACCCGCACCAACCCTCCAAATTTCAGCCAATTTGGGCGTTACAAGGAATTGACCACAGGCAGACACAGAGGCGGATAGACAGACGCGGAACCAAAAATATTCCTTGATGTCTGAAACGTAAAATGCAAGTGGACATTTTCATTTTGGAGAACATACATTTTTTCGACTCACGAATACAAAGGTTACCTACCTCCGGTAGTGAGAAAGCAAAATCAATGAAATATTCAAGAACTAGCTTAAAATTATTTCGATTTGAAACAAGCACCTACCTAGGTTGTTGCTATTGCTGCGGACAATGTTATGTAGGTAGGTACCAACTGGGAACTTATTGTATGAAAGAAGTAGGCGATTGAGAAAGTTTGAAATTATGCAGTACGGTCATGTGAGCGGATTTCCAGTGTTTTGATGTCTTTTAGCTGTTATTGACGATTTTTGACTCCCAAAAACTCGGATTTTACCCGGTTTTTTGAAGAAGACAATTTTGATTATTGAAACATCCTAGGTTTGTTCCTTCCGCGTCAATGCGAGTTCATCAGTGCGACACCCGCAGTACGGAACCGAATGGGGTGGGGGTAGGTGCAGATACGAGTGCGAGTGAGTGCGAGTTCGAAAATATGACGGTAGGAACGCAAATTTGGTTCTCAGTCTTCTTTGGCTCTCAGAATTGAATTGGAGCACAAGTCACGGTAACGGCGGTCACGACACGGCACCAACAGAACAAATGAATTTTGGGGAGGTTACAGACTGTTACCTCTTGGGTTCACTTCAAAAACTCGATCGCCGTGAGTGCGGAAAAGTGCCGCACTCGGTACGGGACTGTTCTGCACTTGACGCGGAAGGAACACGGTTCGGTACAGTCGATGTAGAAAGTAGAAGTTTGGGTTCATGGAACCGACACGGTAGGAACACAGTTTTATGCGCATAATACGTTCTACTGAACTCGCTCGGATGGAACAAACCTCCTGATGTCTCGATTGATCATTCCCATAGGTACCTCAGACTTTTACTTAAGGTAAGTTATTTAACCGAATTTCGGTCCCCTAAAACTGGAATTTGAACCACCTCTTTGGGGGAAAAAATATTGTTGACCATCGAAATGGTATTTTTTTGTTTCTGGTCGCCATTCCACACCACTTTTGGTGATTTCGTATACATTTTTGGTGATAGACATTTTTGGCCCACAAAACCTCAAACTTTTCCCGCCTTTTGTTTTCGAAAGTTGCTCATCGTCGAACGCATACTTTCGTTTGCCGTTACGTAATATATGTTGGCGAATTTGTTAGAAGATATCGTTTAATATCGTAGCAAAGGTCAGATAAATTCATTTACCTCCATGTAAATTCGCAGTCAAATTATGGTTACTTACCTAGTAACGTTGGTACCTAGTCACTAATTTTATCACTGCTTCCCCATAGTCTGGCACTGTTGAGGTGGAATACAATTTGTAGGAATCAAGTAGGTAGTAGTAAGGGGGGCGTGTTAATCAAGTAGGTAGTTGTAAGGAGGGCGTGGGCCTTACCACTCTTGATGCTCTGGGGGTCCTGGGTTCAATTCCTGTCGTACACGCCGCAGGATTGATTTCTAAGCTTGGGAGAAGATGTAGGGAGTTTGAAGTTATACTATACTTACGCCCTCAGTGGGAAAGAACGCCGTTCAATACAAGTAAGTTGCACCTGTTGTTATGAATGATTCAACAAGCTACACTGACGTAGCATTAAAGTTTGAAATATACTCATAGTATAGCCAGCCTTGTCACTATGGTCAAGCAGTTTTACAATATGTATTCTATAAATGCTGTAATAGTGTGAATAGGTATGCGTCCTTAACAAATACTTGTGAGTAAACAACAGATTTATGGCGGTTTTACGGTTCTTTACTTGGCGCATTGAAATGTGCCTGTATATCAAGCTGGTTAAATATAGTGATAGCTATCAACACCACAGGCCCTATCTACCAGACTACGTCTGCTCGTACTTACGCTCAACATTAGCACTTCTGTGGTAACGTGAGGACATTGTATATATCCTTCCAGCCTTGAATTACTAGCCCCATGAATTGACAATAATATTCGGAAATCTTACCGGGAACAGATTAGGAAATAACTTCGGAAAATGTATGAAATGAACATATCTATGAATATATATCTATACTACTCGTTAAGGAATTGAGAAGGAATAAATACTTGAACAGCAAAAACAAGGTAGGTAGCGGTTCGTCTGTAATTCAACAGTCGTTCCTCTACCAATTAGGAATCTCTCCCTCTTCAATTTGAACTCTATAAAAGTTGAATGGGTGAGATCCCCCTCATTCGGGTCGAGATGAAAACAACTTGGGCGAATCGATTTCTGCAAGGGAGAAATGGGGTTTTGGAACAAAAGGTCCATTCAAATATATTGAAGCCAGTTTACCAGCGCTCTAAAAACGACTTGATGAATAGCGCATGAAACTTGTGTTCTACGGTAGAATACTAATAATTCGTTCAAATGTAGAACGGCGCCCTCAAGAAAAACATGTTTTTGAACCTCTGTTTTGATGTATGAACCAATCCATGCAGGTGACTAAATCATTGGGTTAGAGCTAGAAACTAGGTACCTACCTCACTAATCGAAAACTCCAGTAGGTACCTACCTATCAAATATGTTCACTATCATTAGGTGTCAAAATTAGTGTAATATTTGTGTAATTAGGACAGGTGTGACCGTAGAACTATGTAGATAGGTACATTTACGAAAGTACCTGCTTTCCCATACACAAGTATTAAGTATAATATACATTTTGAACCATACCTAAATTAGTTTCTAGAGTGTGAGCACTTTTTTGTTTATTTCCTCCACTAAATGAATTGTTAGGTACGTATAGCTGAAACCAGAGCAAACCTCTCCTCTAAAACCTCCTGAAGAATGGGATAACTTTAGATCTTTTTCTTTTTGGTCCTGGAGATGGATTTTGGTAGAAAACTTTTGGTAGACCAAACCTTAGCTGTTTCTCAAATATTGTGAGCAAAATACTGTACAGATTCACTCCGGAATCGCGCTATGAAGAGCTCGTATATTTTTTTCGAACCTACCACAATCAACATAAAAAAAAACCAGTCATGCAGCATGACTTAATGAGCGAATTTTCAAAGAAATATTCGAATTAATGGCTATGGTTTTGAATAAAGGAAAACTTCGGTCTAAAATTTGGTTTTCTATGTATATTCTCTTCGTATTTATTTTAATTTGTACGTTTTGTCCATCCTGATTCTACCGTTTGTTTATTACGTAATTGTACTAAGTGCTTATTTATTTGATCGCTGTGGGTAAATTCAAGGAGTTGTACTAATCGTTTGCCTCCCCCTTTTTTGCTTCGAACTCTCGTCTTCAATTAATACTTCTCACATATTTCAATCTGACCACTCTAAGGGGGTGGGGGGGGGGGGGTAAGAGTTTAAAGATTATCCTAGTTTTGGGTAATTTTTGCGCACTTTAAATGCTCTAATTTAAGAACGGATTTAGATATCTAAAATCCGATTTCACTATCGTGTTCAGCGTGCAAAAACCTTTAAAATGAGGGGTCACTTGTTAGAAAATAACATTTTGGGGATTTTTGGGTAATTTTTGCGCACTTTAAATGCTCTAATTTGAGAACGGATCAAGATATCTAAAATCCGATTCCACCATCGTGTTCAGCGTGCAAAAACCTTTAAAATGAGGGGTCACTTGTTGGAAAATAACATTTTGGGGATTTTTGGGTAATTTTTGCGCACTTTAAATGCTCTAATTTGAGAACGGATCAAGATATCTAAAATCCGATTCCACCATCGTGTTCAGCGTGCAAAAACCTTTAAAATGAGGGGTCACTTGTTAGAAAATAACATTTTGGGGATTTTTGGGTAATTATTGCGCACTTTAAATGCTCTAATTTGAGAACGGATCAAGATATCTAAAATCCGATTCCACCATCGTGTTCAGCGTGCAAAAACCTTTAAAATGATGGGTCACTTGTTGGAAAATAACATTTTGGGGATTTTTGGGTAATTTTTGCGCACTTTAAATGCGCCAAAACCCTCCTTAGAGTAGGCCAATTTCGCCCATCTTCGAACTTAGCCTTTCGATTGCCAAGATAGATTTTTTGTGCAAATTTGAGCTGTTTATCTCAATTCTATCGAGAGTTATCGTCTGGAGTGACACATATATAAATAAATAAATATATATATAAATATATATATATATACATAAATATAAAAAAGTGTTAAATTTCAGGAATCGTTTTAGAATGGTCTGAAACGGATTTCTATGAAGAAAATTTCCAAAAATTTATATTATTTAAATTTCGAAGCCATTGCAATAGCTTCATTTTCTTTGAAAATTCGCTAAAACAGGACAACCACAATTTTCCAGAAAGCAACAATAAACACATGTGATGGTTTCCATTACACTACCCCCGTCTTCTTGACATCAGCACGAGCCATCCGATTGACATGTATGAACCTCTTTGTCCTCCCCAACTGGACCTGGTACAACACATCGTTTGCTTTCTTCAGCACCGTCCAAGGGCCAGTCAGTCCACTGAGGTTGTAACTTCGGGCACCGCCCCACAATTCTTCTCGGCTCGTGTACCCATACCCAGTCGCCTGCCTGGAAGCTCGTTAATTTTGCATGCCTGTCAAATCGGGTTTTCTGTAGTTTCATCTGGATACCAATATTTCAACGAGCGAACTCCCTTATCTCCAATAAGTCCTCGCGCAACTTGAATGCGTAGGGGGTAGAACATCGCTGTTCGTCCAACACCGGCCGCACCAACTCTTCTGGAAGTTGGAGCTCACGCCCGTACATCATGAGGGCTGGCGAAAACCCAGTGGTGACGTGAGGAGCACTCCTATATGCCAGCTCCTACATAGGCAACAACTTGTCCCAGTCATCCTGCTTGGAGTTTATGAACGCTGTTAGGTACTTTGTTATTGTCCTGTTTAGACGCTCACCAAGACCTCCAGACTGGGGATGGAGTGGAGTGGACCGGGTGTGTCTTGTGCCAAGTATTTCGCTCATTTCCTTTATTAATTTTGATTCGAAATTGCGCCCTTGGTCCGTGTGGATTTCATTTTGGACCCCGTGATGGCTGAATACCCGGTCTACAAGGGCAGCAGCAACTGTTTCAGCTTCCTGGTTGGGGATGGCGACAGCTTCCGGCCACTTAGTGAAGTAGTCCGAAACTACTAGGGCAAACCGATTACCACTTCTTGTTTGTGGGAACGGTCCTAGTACGTTCAACCCGATTCTTTCAAAGGGTCCCCCAACCATGAACTGTTGTAGGGGTGCAGGTTTCCTTTGTTGCGGCCCTTTAATCTTCTGACAATCTGCACACGTCTTGCACCATGCCTTCACGTCTGATGCCATACCCGGCCAGAAGTAACGTTGGCGAACCTTCCCAAGGGTCTTCATGAAGCCAAAGTGGCCCTGTGGCACTATTATGGCATTCCTGCAGCACACGAGGAACTTGACTCTCAGGCACTACAACCTGCCAGTAACCTCTACCCTGTGGTTTCAACACTTTAACAACGTTTAACACGTTGTAACAATACCACGTTTTAACAATACCAAAACTGTTGACATGTAGCAGAGAGGTGGTTTTTTCTGCCAGCCTAAAAAGTTGGCATTGTTAAATGAAAAGTCGATTAGGTATGTCATTCGTGTGTAGTTAGGCCCAAAATTTGTTTGTCTTTTTGCTCAACCACTGTGACTGCGTAGCAAATTTGTTGTTGTGTTTGTTTGTTTTCATTTATCAAAATGCAGTGCTGCAATCAGTAATTGAAGAGTATTATTTGGAAAGTCAATCAAGGCCTCTACAAGAATGGATGCTTAGTCACCATTGAAAGTGACGGATAGCGTTATGTCCGTAGTAGGAAGGTGCTTGGAAATTTGCTTTTAATTGTGAAGGACTGTAAAACTGTAAAACAAAAGTTAACGTTCTTAAGGCAGAATTTCGCAAAGTTCGGAGAGTTCGTTGGCTGTTTACATTGCGGTGTATTCCTCCATTCCTACATCATTACCTATCTAACCTAACCGTTAACCGTTAAGTCAACAGCTGAATGTTTAGATAAATACATATTGCTGTACTGCCTACTTATACTAAATACCTAGTGTCGTGGTATCCTCCCAGAACCACTCCCTGTAAACTCAAGATCTCGCAAATAAACTCAGAAGTGGGGACGAAAGACGCAGGAGAGCTGAGGGCCAGCCTGGGGATCCCCACCATCCTCCGCTAGCCGGAGGATGGAGGGAGATAGCTCCCAAGCCTATATATACTCGCCTCCTACGCCTTTTTAACCATTCTACGCTCTCCTCTAGTCGCTAACTACTCTCTCTCCTACTTACCTCGTCCCTCTCCTCAACCTAAAAGATCTTGGGCATGGAGGTGATTCGCTCATAACCAAACCAAGCAAACTACCCTAAAAGATCTCGGGCATGGTGGTGGTCCGCCCATAACCAAACCGAGCACACTCCAAAAAGATCCTGGGCATGGTGGTGGTCCGCCCATAACGAAACCAGGCAACGCTCCTAAAAGAATCCGCGCATGGTGGTGGTACGCCCATAACCAAAACGGACACACTCCTAAAAGATCCCGGGCATGGTGGTGGTCCGCCCATATCCAAACCGGGCACATCCCCCCTCGACGCCGCTCGTAGTGGATGTGCGTCAACTTTACATTCACTACAGTGGTGAACCCGATGTTCCCGCATCCTTCTCATCATGGAGTTGCCCCCCCCCCCCCGTCTTGTCGCCCTCCACCCCCCCCCCCCCAACGAATTCGCCTCCCCCTCACCACCTACCCCTCCGCCTCTCTTTCGCCCCCCTCTCGACTAAGCCCGCCGACGTCATCACTGCCACCTCTGCGATCCCGATCGGCGACTGGATGGGAGCCTAGAATCACCTACTGCCGCCGACCCCCACCGCCACCCCTTTTCACACGACCCCCCCTTCACTGTCGACGAACCACCCCCCTCCTCGCATGGTGGTGGTGAGCCCATAACCAAAACGGACACACTCCTAAAAGATCCCGGCATGGTGGTGGTCCGCCCATAACCAAACCAGGCACATCCCCCCTCGACGCCGCTCGTAGTGGATGTGCGTCAACTTTACATTCACTACACCTAGGTACGTGTTTTGTTGAATTTTTATTTGAATAAGTGTAATTTCTTTTGAGCAGGACGACAGTAGGCACTTGGTGGTTTACTACGTAAGAAACGATGGTTTCGGCTTTAAATTTTTAAGCAATAAACCAAAAGCTGGTTGGTCGTAGAATTTTTTTGATCAGACTCCGAAGAAATGTGTAGGATTTTGACCAGATTTTGGTTCATTATTTCAATAATGAACCTTTGGAATCGAGCATGAAATTTTTTTAACCCCCCCCCCCCCCCTCATAATTTGGTGGTTTCTGTTTCAAGGTACGTAGGTAGACTCCGAAAATGCAGTAAAAAAAATTTTTGTCCGTCCGTCGTACGCCGTACTTCCCACTTGTCTTAGGAACGAAAAACCAAAATTAATTAAATTTGGTTTGTAGGTCCCGTTTGGGGTCTAGTTGTTCCGCAAAGCTCGACGTTACTGTCAGTAATCTCTAATGGGTGAAAAATAGGGGCTGACATTTTCAGAACGCCGTAGCTCGAAAACTTGTATTCGTTTCGAAAACTTTTTTTGGCACACCCCCTCAAAATTTGTACTTTTAAATTTCAAGGTGCGTAGAGTCCAAAACTGCAATGTCCGTCCGCGGTTTTATCGATATCTGTGTACTTTAATTTTCGGTCTATAAAAATACTAGTTCCTTCGCACACAGGCTGCATTTGGGCCCTAATGAGGAACTTGCACCCATCTGAAATTCTGTATGAAACATTTTTTATTCTACACGACCACCTATGGTTCACGAAAATGTGGAAGCTGCGCGAAACGCTCTGTGACAAGCGAGCGACGTCACAGTCCTCTAATACTCGGGGGACAAGGCGATTTCCATGGTTCTCCTCAACTAACAACTACATTCATGTAACAAGTTTCCTTTTCGTTATTTTCCGCGATACTTCAACATCTCCTACACAACAGAAGTGACGACAGCGCATTACCATACTGTATAACAAAAATAAAATACCTCGAAGAAGAAGAAGACGAATGGAACCAACAACGAAACAAAAACAAAGCTGGACGGATTGGATGCAGAAATCAGAAAGTTCGCGGTGCTGTTCCTTCGCATTTTGTTGTTATTCTGAAAAGATGTCGTACAATAGTACAAATATTATATTGTGACAGCTCAACTGCTAAATCGCCCGAAAAGTGGTTTACTGTCGCGCCGGCTCATAGTGGGGCAAACGCGGCAAAAACCTTAAAAAGTGAACACGCGTTTTGCGAACTTTCTCCGATGGTTTATAGTTGCAGAATAAAGCCTTGATGTGCTTTTCCGAAAAGATTGGGTTGGCAACCTTGCTTTGAGGCCTGCTTTTCGAAATGTCGGAAAATGACCGATTGAAAGCACTAACTTTAATTTTATTCGTGGGCCTGCATCTTCATTGGAAAAAGTCTGGATCTTTTTTGGCATGACTCGCATATACGTGGGTGCAATTTAAACGCCACAACGCTTTTGTTTATGTACATTTATCTCAGGGAAATGACATTTCAATTATGCTAGTTCTACTATGGTTTCTGAAGCTTTTAAAAATTCCTTCGCTTTCCTCCGGTCCGGCTCAGCAATTTTCCGACTTATACAACCAAGAGAAACTCCTGTGAAAATTTCAGCGGCAACCGTTTGCAAACCCGGTGCCAATGCCACGTTTCGTCCAAAGAAGTGGGCAGATTCACAATTCATCAATACTGGGCGCTCGGGATACGGGCTCGTTCGAACATGCCCATGCCCACGAATGTCAACAGTTAGGTTTTCTATTATATAAGATAGAAATAATGTTCGTCTCAGTCAGTACAAGTTTCCCTCAGCCCATCAGATGGCATCTTTAAATATTCCTTACCGCGATTTATGCGATGTGCTGTTACACTGCCGAACAATTCGCGATTACGTAAACGAAAATGTTCAGAGCTTGAGTGAAGCTAATGCGACTTTATTGAGACTACCCACCAACGAGGACATTTTCCACAAAATATGCGAAACATCTCTGATCCATTCATTACGCACTTGCAGCCAGAGCCGAAGAGGAAGCATACACAGGCCAGCGCTGAGGCCCATGCCTTGTTTTAATGATTCCAAATAATGACATAATAATTTATCACAAATATTACTTGGTTTATAGAATATAATTCTATTATTTTTACAATTTACAATGTATATATATATAGCTATATGTTTCAGCAAGAAAGGAATAATTTATTTTAATTTATTATATTCTGTTGTGAATAAGTATAAATTTCGAAGTTGAGCCGTTTTTTCCATATTCGACGTTCCCACCTATTTACTAAGTGAAAAATACCTACAAAAATGACGGAAAACCACGTTTGTGGTAGGTTTTTGACAGGAAACATGGAGGGAAAGCATTTTAGACCCAACATGTGGAATCTATTCGTGATCAGCGTTAAATTTCCGATAGGAATACGGGGTTTGAGAGTTTTTGCCGGAAAATCGCGATTTTGCCCCACTGCGCGACTGGCCAACAAACCCGGAAAAAGTGGTTTGACCTGATAATGAGAAAAATATAAGAAGATGATTTGTCAAAAAAAGGAGCCTAATTCGAGTTTTTGTGGCCAAAATTGGTGAACCGTCAAAATTAGCTATTTTAATATTATTACTCATGAAAGAAAAAATAATAGCCAACAGAATAATAAACCCACGTGACAAGGATTTTGCAGCGATTTTAACCAAAAGTTCAGTTGGCCAACTCTACCTACTCAGGACCTACGAGTATATTAAAATACAAAGGAGCTCCAGACAGCAAAAACGAAGTAACTCATACAAACTTTTATTTGGAGAACACAAATTTCAAGGGCGATACAATTCACCTTTTTGTTTCCTTTTTTTCTTGTCTTTTTTTGAGTTAGATACATGGCTTCCGCCAAAAAGGAGGGAGAAGGCAACACTTCATAGGACCATGGACCAGAAAACTGTCCTTATTCTCTATGGCTAAGTCATCTTCATTTTACTGTGCATTTTCATTGACTTCCAATAACCTGCCTATCACGCGAGGAGTCGACTAGAAGTTGAAAAACATCGAAACAGTACAAAACTTCGATCAAAAGAGCGGTACACGCCTAAATACCTGATGAAAAACGAACGACGGAATGTCGAGTTTAACACTCTCAGAACATCCCTAACAATGATTCTAACAAATAAAATCCCAACTCTCGAGCCCTCACAACCCAAAAACGCTGCAAATTATTACACAATAGTTTATTATTTACCTGTATAAGTAGATGCCCCTCATCTGCGTAGATCACTGTTTTCTGTGGTCAGTATTCCCGAGCTCCCCCCAGGTAAGCCCTAAATCGAGTAATAAAGCCGGCTCCGGAATTAAAGTTTCCTACAAATGCGCGGGATTCTATATTTCAGTCATTAATTATTTGTAGTTATTCATGAAGCATATAAGGCAAATAATAAACCGTTGTGTAATAATTTACCTGTATGGGTGACCCTTCCACGTAGATGGTATAATGAACCGTTTTGTAATAATTTACAGTTGTGTAATAATTTGCCGTTGTGTAATAATTTACCCAGCAATAATACTTCAACGTTTGTTCAAGTTTCAAAAGTACCTATCAACAAAATCCAATAGATCCTTCATGTTTCAAATGAAATAATATCGCAGAACAACCAACTCGACTTCATACAGCCATCCTTGATTATAATCAGGTGCTCCCTAGTGATGATATCCGGGCCGGGTTTATACCGTTTGATTCACGATCATGTTGACGAAGCTTTTTGGTGCGAACGAACGGCTGGTCGTACTATATTCCGGGCGGTCTCAAAAAATTCTTTAGTTCAAGACAAATATAATAACGTTAAAAAAACCTTACCCTTCTATCGAAAGTTTTCGAGCTACGGCGTTCTGAAAATTTCAACCCCTATTTTGAACCCCAGGGCCGGTTTCACCAACGCAGCTTAAACCTGGTATCAATAAATCCTGGATTCAAATTTGATCTGTGGTTCAGAGCTTCGACAGTTTCACCAACGTTTTTGATCCGCGGTTTAGCCGAACTTGGGTTCAGTTTGCCGAGATTGTTCAGTTTGCATCAGCATTGCTATCCCCAGAAACACAAATCCCGTATTACAGATGACATGGAGGAGAGATGCTCATCCATGAGTTGTGGATCTGTGATATTTCTTCTATGGATACTTAAATTTTGTCCGCCATCCTCTGTTGTGGCGACATTAAACTGCATAATAGTAGCCAGTTGCGGAAGTTTCGCGATTTTTTCTTATGCCTCTAGCCTCTGTCATTCTCATTCTGAGAACTTCTGCTCGACTCCACTCTGTCATTACTACAAAAGACCATCTTACATCTTTCGAGACAGCTCTTGTAATAAATTATAGATAGCCTACCTAGGCTCTTCTATAAAAGGTATCTACTTTTTTACAATAATTCGCTGTATGCAGAAGAAGTTATACATGTACTTATTAGCGCAGTCTGCGAGTACCTACCACGTACAATGAAGGTTTGTTTACCTACTAAATAAATAATGATGGGTCCGACGTTGTTGCCTACCTGGTTTGGTGTAAAATTATATTTATTACACATTTTTGGTTGCGCTCACATTTCTGTTTCGAGAACTAGAAGGCTTTCTCTTGCATCGAGCACTAAGCTCATCCCTTCCGTCAGAAGGCGGAAACTCGCGAAAAAATCGCCGTCATCCCACTCGTGGAAATGCTCGACCCTTTCGCGTATTATCGCCGTCTGGGCGCGGCCACTTCCAGAAGTTCATTGAAATATTCATCCAAGGATGACTCAAACACTTCAATGTAACGATTCATCGCACTAAATGTTGATGCAAGATTGCAAGTTGAGAAGTACATAATATATGAAAAACACTGATAAAATAGATTTCAAAATGGCGATGGCCTGGAGGAGAATCGGAGATCAACCGTAGATCAGAGGTTTAAACCACCTGAAACGAGGTATTAACTTAATACGCCGTTGCCGCGACTTATTCCTAGATTAGGCGTTCCTGAAACTGTCTTTTCTCAGAATCGATGGCTTAAACCTCAGCCGGGATTGAACTCTGGATAATCCGCGTTGAGGTTTAAGCCATCGATTCCGAGAAAATTCAGTTTCACGAACGCCTAATCAAGGAATAACTCGCGCCGACGGCGCGTTACCTCGTTTCAGGTGGTTTAAACCTCTGATCTACGGTTGATCTCCTATTCCTCGCCAGGCCATCGCCATTTTGAAATCTATTTTATCAGTGCTTTTCATCCTTATCAACTTGCATCAACATTTAGTCCGATGAATCGTTTCACTAAAGTGTTAGAGTCATCCTAGTATGAATATTTCAATGAACTTCTGGAAGTGGCCGTGCCCAGACGGCGATAATTAGCGAAAGGGTCGAGCATTTCCACAAGTGGGCTGACGGCGATTTTTTCGCGAGGTTCCGCCACCCAAGGAAGGGATGAGCTTCGTGCTCGATGGAATAGAAGTCCTAGTTTTCGAAACAGAATGGTGAGTCCAACCAAAAATGTGTAATAAATATAATTTTACAACAAACCAGGTAGGCAACAACGTCGGACCCATCATTATTTATTTCTTCGAGTAGGTAAACAAACCTTCAATGCGCTAATAAGTACATGTATAACTGCTTCTGCATACAGCGAACTATTGTAAAAAAGTAGATACCTTTGATAAAAGAGCCTATCTATAATTTATTACAAGAGCTGTCTCGAGTGGAAGTTCTCAGAATGACAGAGACAGAGCCATAAGAGAGAAAAAACGCTGCAAAGTCCTTGTGACATGGGTTTATTATAATAATAATAATAAACTCTTTATTTGTGTGTTAGACATGGTTGTCCATTAATACACAAGGAATTACAACAAAAATGTATACAAAATATCAATGACATGGTTGGAGATTGAAATACAGAAGGTTACATAATTATTTTCAATACGAGATAGGGAAAAACAAATTGAATATTCTTAAAACTATGAATTAATTGAGAAGTAAAAATGAAGATTATGAGAAAAAAAAGAAAAAAGAAAATGCGCTCAATCGTTCCTCAACAAATGCTCAAAAACGAGTGTCTTGAATCTCCGAAAAGTGGGGAGAGATCTAAGGGGGATGGGGAGGGAATTCCACAATCTGGCCCCAACCACGCCAAATGAGTTGGAAAATATTCTAGTAGAATGACGCACAATCATTAGGGCATTAGAGCGTTGGGATGAAGCTTTAGAAAGAAGGGAGCAGAGATAGGGTGGAGAAAGGGAGTGTAATATCTTGTAGATGAAAGCAAGATGGCGAAATTTGTAGTAGTTTGCTAGAGGGAGGTTGAAAAGAGTATTATCCTTAATTGAGTGACGGGGTTTAATATTGCAAATATATCTGATGCAAGCATTATGGGCAGTATTTAATTTATTGAAACATTGTGAACTAAGAGCGTAGGAAAATATTGTATCACAGTATAGGAAATATGGAGCAATAAGGGCAGTTACTAGGGATCTTTTTAGGTTGGAAGGAGTGAACTTGGCTAGTCTTTTCAGAGGATGTAGACTGCCATAAACACGCTTGCAGATGAGATTGATGTGTTGCTCCCAGGAAAGTGTACTATTGATAATAAGACCAAGATTACGTACTGACGTTGAATAGGAAATAGGAACACCATTGATCAGAATAGGAGGTATAGGGTCAGTGGGGATCTCAGTCTTAGAAACAACAATCACCTGTGATTTGGCAGGGTTGATGGCTATTCCATTCTGAGTGGCCCAGTTGCATATGGCAGTAAGATCGTAATTTACTTTATGGACCGCCTCAACAATACTCTCTAACTTGGTTGAAAAATAAATTTGGAAGTCGTCAGCAAATAGGGCGTACCTACAGTGGCGCAATGTTGTTGGAAGATCATCAATGAATAGGGAGAAGAGGAGTGGGCCAAGTACTGCACCTTGGGGTACGCCTGAGAAATTTGGCAAATGATTAGAGTATTTGCCGTTAGAGAAAACCTTCTGATAACGAGAGCAAACATAAGACGAAATGAGGTTACGGGCAGAAGTTGCAAAAGAAAAGAAATGTCCAAGTTTCTCCACAAGGCGTACATGAGAGACTGATCCAAATGCGTTTCTGAAATCTAGAAGCACCAAAATTACACATTCGGAATTGTCAAGAGCAATTCTGCAATCTTCAATTACTCGGAGCAAAGCAGTCTCGCAGCTGTGCTTGAGGCGGAAACCGGACTGGTACGTGGAGAGTAAAGAGTGGCAGGATATGAAACAGCTAATTTGTGCTAGCATGATATGCTCAAACACTTTACTAAGAAATGGCAGAATACTAATAGGTCGGAATTCAGAAATGTTGGAAGGGCGTGAGACTTTTGGAATAGGTTTTACAATTGCTGATTTCCAACAAGTTGGGTATGTGGAAGAGGAGAGTATAAAATTGAATAAGTAAGTAAGGTGAGACAGAATTGCAGGTAACAAAAGGAGAAGAAATTGGCGAGGGATACCGTCTGTTCCCACTGCATTGGAGGAGACTTCATCAAGAGCAAGTAGTACTTCCTCAGATTCAACGTTTCTAAACGAAAAATCTGGAATGTTATTTGAGGGTACATTGGCATTTGTGAGGGGTTCAGCTAATGGTATATTACTGACATCAGTAAAGTGGTGGTTAAGAGCATCTGGATCGAACTCAGACGAACTTTCCTCCTTACCGTCACTTAAACCGAGACTCCTGATGTTTTTCCAAAGCTCTTTGGATGGGAGGTGGATATCAAGTTTCGATGAGTAATGCTCCTTCTTAGCCTTTCGGACCAACTTCTTAACCCATGCATGGATCCTCATATATCTGTCATAATCAGCAGATGCTGCATCACGCATAGCCATGGCATACTTGATTTTTTGGTTGAACCAAGGGTAGGAGAAAGTGCTGGGTCTAAAAGTGCGCAATGGGGCATGTTTGTCAAGAAGGCTTGTAATTTGGCCATTAAAAAAATCCGTCTTATCATCCGTCCCAATACTCGAGTAGAGGGGGGACCAATCATACAAAGCTGCATCATTCAGAAGTGCTTCTTGATTGATTTTATCGAAATTACGGCAAGTAATACGTTTTTTAATAAATTTGAATGGAGGGGATTTGTATTTACATACAAGAAGTTTATGGTGGCCGAAATAAGGTACTGAAAACTGACTATAGCTCGATACTCGCAACGGGTTACGGACAAAACAAACATCTATCAGCGTTTCTGCAGAAGTTATATGTGTGGGTGTTGATGGGAGAACTGTGAGATTCATATTGTCCAGTAAACCTAGCAGTTTGGTAGACGGACTGCTCTTCAATAGAAGGTTGGTATTGAGATCGCCAACACAGATTACATGAGAGTAATTACAAATTATGCGAGACAATGCTTCTTCAAGATCATCGTAGTTAGATGGTGTACGAGGAACATAAATAACTCCTATAAGCAAGGCGTCATGGGGCAACTTAACCTCTACGAATAAATACTCAAAGAAGGAACCATGAGGGCTGAATAGGACTACTTTGGAATGAATGTTAGATAGATGATACAAGGCTACGCCACCACCTCTGCTCCGAAATCTGTCATTCCTAATTAAGCTATAATCGTGTATCGCCATGGCTTTATTTGGAATAGTTGACTTGAGCCAGCTCTCAGTTACCGCAAAGAATTGGGGTTTGTGCGATTGAAGCAAGAATCTGAGCTCTTCAATTTTACTGGGGAGGGACTGGATGTTAATACAGCCAACTGCGATTGATTTTTTGTCATTCTGGAGGGCCATTGCGACATCACTAAAACTCGGTATAGACGACGGAGGGAGAAGCGAGTCATTCAGGAGCGGTCCCACCAAACTCGTGGAAGAGCCAGACTGGGAAGACATATCAACCCCATCCATGAGAAATCAAACCCCCCCATTCGGAAAATCCACGACAGCAAACATGAAGAAGTGTAGATGAGCGCACATGGTAAAACAAGATATTAAGAAAGTGAGAAATATCACAATATGAAAATGAAGGCATTATTGTATTACATATTAAGTTGAAGAAAAATGAGAATGAACAAATTTCAGAAAGAAAGGGATAACAAATTTTCAGCTCCTATATAGTGGAATCAAATCGAACATCATAAAAGATCCTACTTAAAGTGATCTTAAAACACCTAAATTTTTCAGAATTGAAATTAAGGTTGAACATTTTGACTGAATAGGTAGACAAGTAGTTACAAGTTTAAAAAAAGAACACCGGGTTGAATGTGGAATATTTCAAGAAAAAATTACCTTACAATGAGGCAGCAATGGCATCAAATTCTTGCATGGATGAGACAGAATAAATTTTGTTCTTGAACTTGAATTTTACCATACCATTTGAAGACCAAACCTGTTGTGGAGTGAATTTTTCCATTGCTGTGTGGAGGAGTTTGCGTCGTGCAGGTGTCAAGTCCTCAGTAATCATTAGACCAGATCCTTTAAGATTACGTTTGTGACGGAAGACATCCATCTTGCATGAGTGTTTTGACAGTGTTATAATGACTGGACGAGGGCGAGGAGTGGAAGATCCTGCAGGAACATCGAATTTGCCCACCCTACGTGCACGAACTACGGCGCTAGGGTCTATAGGACAAAATGGTTTCACTTTTTCGTTTATAATAGAGACAACTGCACGCTCAAGCTCGAGCTCACGCTCATGAGGATTCAGGTTAGTAGTGGCCTCTTCCGGCAAACCTCTCAAGCATACATTGAGGAAGCGGCTGTTTTGGCGTTCAGTATCAAGAGCGCTCTCGAATCGGTCATTAATGGAATCAAGACAAACATCAACTGATTTTTGAACCAAACCTGACAGACTGTGTCTCAGAGAAGTCTCAAAAGAGGTTATATTGTCGGATTGGGAATCACCAAAAATTGACGAAGCATTGGCAATAATTTCAGCAAGGAAAGGTTGAATGTCGACCTTGGATGACAACTTGGAAGAATGGAGAGGATGATTGTTCGTTTGGGAAATATTACCTCTTGTCCCCCGTTTGTTCTTGTTGACAAAGTCGTTGGACATTATTGTGGGTTTGCTTAGATTTAACGCCAAAATAGACCACGCAAACAACACAAAATTGGGAATAGAGCACAAGAAATCACTTCACACCCTAAAACTGGTGGTAAATCAACAATAACAACGGAAAATAACTACTTCCACGGAGCCTTGAGTTTCCCTACTCGCAGGCAGTCGCCATATTTTTGGTCGCCATATTATTCTATTGGAGTTCTAGAGATTCTTGTTGGCTGTTAAATTTATTGTTTTGGTTTATTATTTTCAATAATGAACCATTGGAATCGAGCATGAAAAAAAAAATTCTTACCCCCCCTCAAAATTTGATGGTTTACGTTTCAAGGTATGTAGAATCCAAAACTGCAATAAAAATATTTCTGTCTGTCCGCCGTACGCCGTACACCGTACGCCGTACACCGTACGCCGTACACCGTACGCCGTACGGGCCACTTTTCTTAGTTACCATGAAAAAAAATTGATGAAATTCGGGTTATAGGTTCCGTTCGGCGTCTAGTTGGTCCTCGAAGCTCGACGTTACTGTGAGTCATCTCTAAGGGGTTCAAAATAGGGGTTGAAATTTTCAAAACGCCTATACCATTTTTTTTACGTAAATATTTTTACGGTTTTAAATAGTTCTTGAACTTGCGAGTTTTTTAAGACCATCCGGAGCATCGTACGTCCAGCAGTTCGTTCACAGTAATGCCCCGAAGTTTGCACCGACAGGCATTTTCGACTCCAGTGTGAATGAAATTGTATACAATTCAAACCAAATCTCGTAACCAGAGACGCGCCCACAATAGGAATTTGTGAATACGGCCAATCATTGGTAGGGATCACCTGATTATATTGGCGGCGTATGAAGTCGAGTTGGTTGTTCTGTGATATTATTTAATTTGAAAAATGATGGCTCTTTTGGAGTTTGTTGGTAGGTAGTGAAACTTGAACAAACGTTGAAGTATTATTGATGGGTAAATTATTACTACGGTAAATCATTACTCAACGGTAAATTATTACACAACGGTTCATTATACCATCTACGTAGAAGGGGCTGGAGTTTGTTGGTAGGTACTTTTGCTACTTTTTTCACTCCTCATCAACAATTTCTTTTCAGAACTTCATTATGTGTGTTTCTTTTTGTTAGGTACTGTTTGTCATCGGCAGAATTATTTTAGCAACATTTAACTCGTGATTTAGGTAGGTACCTAGTAACGAGTACGGGGTTAGGTACTAACCTACGGAGGGTCTGCGATCTACAGAATTATGCATAGAATAGTACATATTATATTATATAGACGGGTTATCTATACATAGAGCTGTGATCTGTAACAGAAGGGTATTCTATAAAAAATAATAAACCGTTGTGCAGGGATTTGCAGCGTTTCTTTCATGTGGAATGATTGAAATAGCTATTTCTGATGATTTCCACCAATTTTGGCCCCCAAAACATGAAATAGGTACGCTTTTTTTCCCAGATCATCTTTGATCATTGGTAGTGCGATTTAATGGTCTTGATTCAGCTGTTTACACTTTTTCTAATGTTAGTATACACATTGATGGTGATTTCAGACAGTTTTCCACGTTTTTGACTCAAAAAAACCAATTTTGGGAGCTGAACCTTTGGTAAAACCTCAATTTCCGCGTCTTTGGCCAAAATCGACTTCATATTTGGTATTCTCGTCCCCAAAAACATGGAAAACGATACCTCAAAAGCTCATTTTACTAACATGTTGCTAAAACGCAAAAACTACCTATTTTTACACACATTTTCACTCATAACACCCCTGGGTATATTCCGATCGGGCTGAAAAGTTTCGGGACACAACTAGGGCCCAAATGGGGCATGTGTGCGAAAGAACGACTTTTTTTAGACCGAAAATGAAGCCTGTAGACGTGATACGGCGTACGGCGGACGGACATTGCATTTTTGGAATCTACGCACCTTGAAACGGAAAAGAAAAAAGTTTGAGGGGGTGTTATAAAAATTGTTTGCTGAGCGAATACATAGGTGTATTATTCACAGAATAATAAACCAAAATGAGTACGATTTAGTCCCATCTTTGTCCTTCATCCAGTTATTGCTTTATTCAGAGTTTATTTCAACATCCCACTTTTTCCCCCCAAACTTTCATCCACTCAGCCCGCCAAGCTCTTCAAGTTGATTAACACTGACATAATGCGCTGTTTCCTCTCCGTAACTTCCAGTTTATTAACTTTTTCAGTCTACATTTTTGTCGTATATATTTTTTTAATTCAATTTCAGCCGCTTGATGTTTTATTTCTGGCAAGTTATTTTCTAACTTGTTGCTATAACGGTTCTGTAGAAGCTTCTGTATGATGTTATCTCTTCTCTTAAAAGCTGCCTTGATGTTAGCCAACTGAGGTGTGGGTTCTTGAGTTCCTACGTTGATTTTAAAAAACGCTGCAAAGTCCTTGTCACATGGGTTTATTATTCTATTGGACATACAGAGATGTTGGCTGTTTATTTATTTTTCTTTCATATAAAATAATTGAAATAGGTGGTTTCCACCAATTTTGGCTCCCAAAACACGAATAAGGTACGCTCCTTTTTTTTTAATTTTTTTAAAAATATAAATTATCTCTGATCATTGATAGTACAATTTAATCGTCTTGATCCACCTGTTGACACTTTTTCCAGTGTTATTCTACAAATTGATGGTGATTTCAGACGATTTCCCAGGTTTTTCACACATAAAATCAATTTTGGGAGCTGAACATTTGGTAGAACTCAATTTTCCACTCTTTGGTCAAAATCGACGTCATATTAGGTCTTCTCGTCCCCAAAAACATGGAAAAAGATATCTCAGAAGCTCATGTTACTAACATGTTGCTAAAACGCAAAAAGTACCTATTTTTACACACATTTTCACTCATAACACCCCTGGGTATATTCCGATCGGGCTGAAAAGTTTCGGGACACAACTAGGGCCCAAATGGAGCATGTGTGCGAAAGAAAGAATTTTTTAGACCGAAAATGAAGCCTGTACACGTGATACGGCGGACGGCGGACGGACATCGCATTTTTGGAATCTACGCACCTTGAAACGGAAAAGAAAAACTTTTGAGGGGGTTTTATAAAATGTTTATGCTGAGCGAATACATAGGTGTATTATTCACAGAATAATAAACCAAAATACGTTGAAAGCGAAAAATACTTATCGCCTATAATCTAGTTTATTACTTATAAGTAACTTATAGGTAGCATCAGGGACTTCACGGATACCGAGGGAAAACTATACATGATACGTTCAGTGGTTCCGGTGAGTGCCATAAACAACATGACACATAATCTGTTATCGGATGCAGCAAAAAGGTAAATAATGTTTGCATCAATTCTTGTGCTAAACTGGAATATCCTAAATCTAAATAAATAAATAAATGAAATAAATATTGTAAATCAAGATAAAATATGTATGTAGGTAGGTATCTAATAGTATACGTACCATTAATACCATAAATTAGGTAGGTGCCTATTTGCAGGCTGTACCGCCTTCGTGTGGCGCCAATGTCTATAAAGCAAAAACGCTGCAAAGTCCTTGTCACATGGGTTTATTATTCTATTGGACATACCTACAGAAATTTTGGCTGTTCATTTATTGTTGTTTCATGTAAAATAATTGAAATAGCTATTTCTGGTGGTTTCCACCAATTTTGGCCCCCAAAATTTGAATTAGGTACGCTCCTTTTGGTTTATTATTCTGTGAATAATACACCTATGTATTCGCTCAGCAAAAAATTTTTATAACACCCCCTCAAAATTTTTTCTTTTCCGTTTCAAGGTGCGTAGATTCCAAAAATGCAATGTCCGTCCGCCGTCCGCCGTACGCCGTATCACGTGTACAGGCTTCATTTTCGGTCTAAAAAAGTCGTTCTTTCGCACACATGCTCCATTTGGGCCCTAGTTGTGTCCCGAAACTTTTCAGCCCGATCGGAATATACCCAGGGGTGTTATGAGTGAAAATGTGTATAAAAACAGGTACTTTTTGCGTTTTAACAACATGTTAGTAACATGAGCTTTTGAGGTATATTTTTCCATGTTTTTGAGGACGAGAAGACCGAATATGAAGTCGATTTTGACCAAAGACGCGGAAATTGAGGTTTTACCAAAGGTTCAGCTCCCAAAATTGGTTTTTTATGAGTCAAAAACCTGGAAAACTGTCTGAAATCACCATCAATGTGTACAACAACATTGGAAAAAGTGTAAACAGGTGAATCAAGACCATTAAATGCCACTACCAATGATCAAAGATGATCTTTAAAAAAAAGAAAAAAAAAGCGTATACCTATTTCATGTTTTGGGGGCCGAAATTGGTGGAAATCATCAGAAATAGCTATTTCAATAATTTCACATGAAAGAAACAATACATTTAAGGGGGCGCAGACCCTGTTTTTTGTCAGTTTCTTCACGTTTTCTCTGGCTGTGGTTAACTTACAGTTCTGGGGAACGTCTTAATACGCATTATATTAATCCGTGAATAGAGTTAGGGTCATAGCTCTAAATGATTCCTGAAATTTCCGAAAATTCAAATTCAAAAATGTAGTTTAAAAAACTTTTTCTTGAATGTTTGTGTTTTACGACATTTTCGGAGAGATAATAAAGTTGATAATCCAAGAATCAAAATTTTGTTATGTAAAATAAGAAAGAAAACGTGAAGAAAAATTTTACGTATTTTGAAAAAAGGCTCGAGAAAGGGGGCGCCGCCTGTAGGCGCTCTCTGCGGGCAATGTGCCGAGTCTCTCCCCCTTCACACGCAGCCACCCTGCCCTGTCGCTTCGCTCGTCGTGTAGTCTAGTATAGTATCCATGGCATTATCAGTTCCAGCGGCTCTTTGCCTGGGAAGGAGGTAATTTTCAACGTTCTTGGTCGTAGGGGCAAGGGAGGAGGCGGTGTTGCCATATTCACCGAACGAATGGCATCGCTGTAACCCGCACAGTCTGCATCCCAGCTAAGCTTCAGAATATTAGTTCCCTGTTGAGCTGGCCTACCCTTCCTTCCACATGCTCACCTACCTCAGCCTAATTACCGTCATAGTTTTCACATGATTGGATAAGTAATTTTTACAGTATTTTCCCAATTATGTTGGTTACCTACTTTCCTAATTAAAGCTACAATCCAATCAGCCATAATTTTATTATTCATAGTAGGTAGCTACCTACCTATTTACGGTACGTATTAATTACGTATATCAATTAAATGTTTCATAAACTGGATTAAATTTAGCAAAATCAATTTAAAAAAATAGGGGATGATTGTTTTAAGTGGGTAAACAATTATTTGAGAAATAATCCGCTAGGTAGATCGAAAGTTGACGCCACAATCGCTAGGTGCATACCTGAATTCATTTGAGGAAGTATAGGCATGTACCTACTTAATTTTCTTATTTTTTAACTATTCTGCTCGAACTTCTTGTTCGTCACATAATATTATCTGAAAGCCTCGAAACTTACCTTGCCGGCTGAGTGGCGCAAGGTCAATCTCTGACCCATCCGGATTGTTGTAGGTACTATTATTTTTCTGTCTGGGGTACTTTTATGTTACGTAATAATTTAATTTTGAGAGGAGTTTTACTGGGCATTTATATATGTATGTAAATTTGACTGTTTATTTTTTATTTATGTAAATCAATGTGTGACCAATGAATGTATCGACTGGACACAGATACCTACCTGTGTGAGACAAATAACTTAGGTACTCCCACACAGTGTGAGATTTGTAATTTCATTTCATTTTTATTAATACTTATGTGTACTTCACTCAAAATTAGACATGACTTTTTTAAAGATTGATTACACACTGTCTAAAGTGTTCTACCTGTCATACTAATACAGAATCAATTCAAAGACAAATTATCCAACATGATTTCAAGTACCTACTTTTAATCATCATACCTTTCACTACCTACTTGAATTGAACGACAATAGGAAGAGGATTAGATAGTAACAAATAACTTTTCAGGTGTTTGTTTTATTCAATGACTGAAATGTAAACAAATAGAAAAGTAAATTGGAAAGCTCATGAATAATATTATACAGTTACACTGCTCACATTAGCTTTTATTTTATTTTATTGGACACTGAGTTAGTCTGGATCTAGGTAGGTATTCGGAAATCCATTTAGGTTCATGTTCATTTAAATCGGAGTTCAAACTCGCTTCTTGCTGTATATACGACTGGAGTTGTCAACTTCGGATATCTCGTCAATTCTGATCGTCTTCCTGAACAAAAATACACAGTAGCAAATTACAACAGGCATTTCTATAATATTAAATGTAAATGTAAATAAAGTGAATGTAATGTAAATAAAGTTTTCCTACATACACTTATTTCATGTATAGGTGCTATCTTCTAAAATGTTAATAAATAATGTCAATGACCCCCAAAAATCCTAATTAGACCCCTGTTCTGTGTGAAAAGCAACTGAAATGGTATTTTTCTGCCTTCACTCACCCTTCCATGCCACTTTCAGTGATTTTATATAACAATTTTAGCAGTTTTTATCAATTTTTGACCCCTTAAAAACTCAAATTTGACCCCCTTCAAATTTTATAAAATTGCTTATCCTTTTGTTTGGCGATAAGAACATTTCGGCGAAATTTGGAATTTTTATCACGTAACCAAGGTCAGGTATCGTCTGGAGTGACACATAAATAAATGTATATAAATATAGGTATACATTTTTGTTAAAATCTAAGGATGAAATCAGGATGATCTGAAACGGATTCGTCTATAAAATAATTTCAAAAACTTATGTTCTGAAAATTTTGGACCCATTGCAATACCTTCATTTTCCTTAAAAATTCGCGAACATTGTTGTGTGTATTTCATCAGTTTATCTTACCTAATGTTATCTGTAACATTTAGTGCTTTGTTAAATTTAATTTAAATTCAGCTTTCTTTGTAATTTCAAACCTTATTACCGAATTTTCAAAGAAAATAAAGCTATTGCTATGGGTAACATTTTCAGAACATGAATTTTTGAAATATTTTTATAGGCAAATCCGGTTCAGAGCATCCTAAGTTCATCCCTAGATTTTAGCAAAAATTTATTACGTAGATTTATGTGCCACTACAGATGATTTCTGTCCTTGGGTAGGCACATGGTAAAAATTCCAGATTTCTCCAAACCGTTTGTATTGCCAAACGAAAGGATGAGTTCGAAAATGAGCAATTTTCAAATTCCAAGGGAGTCAAATTGGAGTTTTTAGGGGCTAAATGTCGGCTAAAATTGCTATAAAAATCATTGGAAGTTGTACGGAAGGTTGAGTGAAGACAGAAAAATACCATTTCAGTTGTTTTTCACACAGAATAGGGGTCAGATTTTGATTTTTTGGGGTAAAAAATTGGTATTAATGGTAAAATCAATATTAATTCACCTGACGTTGTGTGGGGTGGTTAATGACGACGGAGGTACTACCTCGATGATAAAACTATTTTTCTCAAAAGCAAGTGGGTCAAATTTGACGTTATTAGGGTCAAACATCGGTAAAAATGGGTAAAATCACGAAAAGTTATAATTTTAAGAAAAGTGGTATGGATTCTCGCTATATCATCTTTTTACACAATATCAGGAATATTTCTTTGAAAATTCGCTCTTATAGCCATGCTACGTGAAAGGATGTTTTTTCTATTTCCGATAACCCCCCCCCCCCCCCTTTTCAACACTACGCCACTGCGTATTATAAATCTGTGCTGATCTGGCAAAACGTGGTAGGTAAGTCCAATACAGATGATTTTACAGGAGAGCGTGTCAAAGTTTTGCAGGTTCAGAGAAGCGCATGAAGAATCTGGGGAATGTGATATTACAGCGAAATATTTGATCTGCTTCTAATAATAAGAAGTATTACCTGATTTTTACTCAAAGAAAGACCATTTGGTGGGAGACATCACTGTCTGCCAGACTCTGGATCGGATGTTGTTTGGACATGAACTGAGAACAGAAAATAACATAAAATCAGTAAATTTGGGTATACTGATTGCAATGAATTAGAAATATCAATGAAAACCTTAGAAATACATTTTAATCTATCGAGTATCTGCTTGGTGTTTTGACTGATAGATGTGAAGAGTTGGGAATTTACAGTATTTCTTAGGTTTTTATTGAGGTTTCCTAATCTACAAAACCAAAAAACCTTGGAAACACATCCATCTATATTAACCATGGAAACATTCTTTTTTTTTAAACTTATTGCAATTCAATTTTGACGTTCAGAGTAGGGTAGGTAGCTACCTAAAGATTTTTTTATTCATTGCTCATCGCAGATTGTATCTGCTTGATATTTTGACTGATTGAATTGAAAGAAACAGTAAAGGAACAGCCAACATTTCTGTAGATGTCCAACGGAATCATAACTATGGAGATTTAGCCGCAGGATATTTTACAATAACTTTCCAACGAAGGTTAAAGATTTTCGTGGAATGCTGGGTTGAGTTTTACTCCCAAACTACGGAGAACGTAGGTACTAATTACGTGACAATCATTAGACTAACACAAAATCTGTATACTACTACTACTACTACATCTGAAAACTATTTCAATTTGTTGCTCTACACAGAAAACACTAGGGATTAATTAGGTACCTAATTATGTAAATCTGCGGTATCAACTTACTGTTCTGCGCCTCTTTTTTTCGCCTTTGTTACCGATGTTTCTCCTGGTCCACTTCTTCGGCGGTGGAGGCATACACTTTGATACACTCGACGGATATCACTACGAATGAACAATAGTATATACTGATACTAACGTGAATGAACCGCGTGAGAGAAGAAGGAGAACAAAGGAATGAACTAAAAACAACAGAGTATAACCTGTCGAGCGGAAAACTTGCAGAGGGAGAGGAGAAGCTCACGTACCTAATCACGAATGTTATAGTGTCCATAAGGCAATGGAATTGATAACTAAAAACTAACTGCGCACTTACAACAACCATCGAAATTCGGCAGGCGCCCCTACCGGTGGGCGCCAAATCTCCAAATCTCGCTGGGAATCTTCCCGCGGAAGCGATGTGGAAGTGATGTTCAGCGCACTCTCGTGGTTGGGGGTGCTACTGGCCTTCCCGTCCCGCGCCCCCTTAACAGCGAACAAAAATCTCTAGAACTCCAATAGAATAATAAACCCATGTGACAAGGACTTTGCAGCGTTTTTTGGTTTATTATTCTGTGAATAATACACCTATGTATTCGCTTAGCAAAAAATTTTTATAACGCCCCCCAAAATTTTTTCTTTTCCGTTTCAAGGTGCGTAGATTCCAAAAATGCAATGTCCGTCCGCCGTATCACGTGTACAGGCTTCATTTTCGGTCTAAAAAATTCGTTCCTTCGCACACATGCTCCATTTGGGTCCTAGTTGTGTCCCGAAAATTTTCAGCCCGATCGGAATATACCCAGGGGTGTTATGAGTGAAAATGTGTGTAAAAACGCTGCAAAGTCCTTGTCACATGGGGTTTATTATTCTACTCCCAAATGGAGCATGTGTGCGAAAGAACGATTTTTTTAGACCGAAAATGAAGCCTGTACACGTGATACGGCGTACGGCGGACGGACATTGCATTTTTGGAATCTACGCACCTTGAAACGGAAAAGAAAAAATTTTGAGGGGGTGTTATAAAAATTTTTTGCTGAGCGAATACATAGGTGTATTATTCACAGAATAATAAACCAAAACGAAGTTTTACACAGGTACACGTAGAACTATGTACCTACAACTACGGTAGGTTGATGTTCATGTGATGAGCAATTTAATATTTACTCGGTCTCCAAGATTATTAGTTAAGTACTATCTGAATTACCTGTACGTTGCACAGGGTAGTCGGTTTTAATTTGGATACTGAATAACATCCACAAACCTCCTAATGGGACAGAATGGACTAAAGTTAACAACCTATTTTTTCATGAGAATAAGTCGAACATTATCCAAGCGATGTCGACGGGTTTTGGTCCACGTTCTTTTTTACACTAAATCGCAGTTACTTACCTAACTAACGAACATCAAAATCTCTGCGACCGTACATACCTCACCAGTCTCCAAATTGCATTAGACGCTGTTCAAAAAACCATTTGGTATACTGCTCACTACAATGCACTTTATATTTACTTCTACTTTTCCATGATCCGCTCTAATCGATTTCCAGAAGTATGCTGACGCCATCGATGTAGTAAAGTAGTTTACTACATCGATGGCTGACGCAAGCATGAACCGTCCGGAACATTCTCGAACATTCCGGAACAGGAAGTCCCTTCGATGGGTGCACTCTTTCGACGCCCTATATCTCTGAACCCACTTATTACCTCCATTTATTATATATAAGAGGTACTGATAGTTCATTTCCATCCAAGGAGGTAGCTACCGAAATCAGGAGAATCGAGGCTCTGGTGGCCCGTAGGCAGTGACGGGAAAAAATTAGCTATAGCTAACGGGTAAAAGCTACAGCTAAATTAGCTGAAATTTAGCTTAACTAACAGCTAAATTTTTAGCTATTACCTTCTGAGGGACAGTTTTATAGCTTTAGCTATAAAAAATGTCCCAACACCGCTTGTAGGTACACGTAGATTGGTAATTTGTGCTTCCAATTGTTCGTTTGAAACAGGGAAGAAGAAGAAAAAACACTGAGTAGTTATGTAAAAGAGCGGAAAAATATAAAGTTTGTTCTAGAAGCTGTCTAGAAGTCTGTAACTCATTCTCAATGGTCTGTAGTGCACAGTAACGCAAAGGTCTGAGCTACTGAGTTCAAAAGTTAATTATTGTCTGTCTAGATTACCTTATGTGTTCTGTAGACAACCCTTGTGCCCTTATGTAGACCTAGGAATGGTTGGTCGTAAAGTTCGATCGGACGAACTGGAATATTTAAGTTTACATAGGCACTCACTACCATACAAATTGGTAGGTACCTATCTACGTAAATCGGGCATACATTCCCCTCGACTTTATAAAGAAAATACGGTTATAAACCAAAATAATAAAGTAGTACACGTACCTTTAGTATAGGAAGATCCGATTTCCGATGATGAAGCTGGTAGAAATCAAACAGCCGCACTAAGTACAAACACAATCATCAATTCGACTCGGGCCGACCTGATGCACCACCTTTGTAGGTTTCGATTGCCCATAAATCACTTTGGGTGGTTAATCGGCGGATCATACCGAGGCGATTCGAGGAGAAAACACAGGAGCACACACGAATTAAGTCCAGAAATGATTGCTTCTTGATGAATTTGGAAAGAAAACCGCCACACACCTACCATCCGTCACGGGTGATCGGAGACTGGGGTGCGGGGTGGCTACTACGTGGCTGGAGGGTGAAGAGCCCCCCACTCTTCGCCCTCGGTAGGTAGGTAGGTAGGTAGGTACGTATGTAGGTAGGTAGGTAGGTAGGTAGGTAAAACCCTGATATTTTTCCGTTTCCTATTATACCTGATGATTCAGGTATTCAGTGGTCTTTTCCTGTTCTCACCCTGTCAAAACAATCAAGGAAAATGTAGAAGTTACTGATAAAGGTGGAATTGTGTGGGTCACCAGAGAAATCGATTCTCTTAATTAATTAAAAGGGCCCTCACACTGGCAAAAATTTCGCTCAAAATTTGTGCAAAAATATTGAGCTCATTTTTGTACAATATTATTGAATGGTCCCGGACGCCTCACACTACGCAAAAATACTGCTATATTTTGTCAGCCCCCTCACACTGCACTCTCATGCTACGAAATACTGACGGGTCTAAACTTTCAGAAAACTTGAAAGCTCCCACAAAATATTGAAGACCCCGTTTTTGTGCAATATTTATCCTCACGCTCTCAATATTTTTGCATAAAAACGACGTCTTCAAAACTTCGTTCAAAATTTTTGCCAGTGTAATTTCGGTAGGTACTGGGAGCGATAAAAATTCCAGCAACCTAAACAAATTATTATCATGTCAACGGCGGTTTTCGAAAATTCAGTATCATATTATTAATGACCGATTTTAACCAATTGTTAAAAACTTAAGTACCTACCTATCAAGGTTATCCCCACCCAGCCACGCCCTTCTAAGCTCAGTCAGCTCCGATCACTCGCGACGGATGGTAGGTTCCTGTGCGTGTCTTCGAAAAATTCATCTTAGAAGAATAATCCCTGGATTAAATTACGTGTTCTTGTTGTGTTTTCTCCTCGAATCGCCTCGGTATGACCGGCCGATTAACCGTGTAGTGATATATGGGCAATCGAAAGCTTCCGGAGTGCATCAGATCGGCCCATGTCGACTGATGACTGTGTGTGTTTAGTGCTGCAATGGGGGCCTATTCACTAAGCCAAAGAGACATCTCTTTCAGGTCCGACTCTCTCTTTGGGCCAAATAGATTTTTATAGTATCCATGACAGGGTTATTCAGTAACTTTTCAAAGAGAGAGAGTTGGTGGCCATCTTGGCATTCTCGATCTCTTTCAGAGAGACACCTAATTAGGTGTCTTCCCTCGAAAGAGAGAGTCTATTTCTCGTTTGTTTCACAGTGATCGTGTAATATCCTCCTTCATCCGCAACCACATCGGTACTTTTGATCGTGTATTCTTTCATTTCATAAAGGTAAGTCAATTTAAATTAAAAATATATACATAATCATTGGTTCATGATTAAAAACGTCCAAGTACGGGTTGAGGTAGGTACCTACCTACCTAAGAGGTTCATTAGGTGTAGATATAACACAAGCATTAAAAGCCCCCTAATTCGACTTTTTCTGTTTATAATTGAGACTTTTTTCAATTTCATTTAAACTTTTATCAGATTCGTGAGTAAAAACGTCCAAGTATGGATTGAGGTAGGGAGGTACCCATTGAATAGGTATTAAGAAATGCGTTCATTATTAAGGAATTGAACTCCCGGGGGCAGGAACATCTCGCACTTCATGGATACTATGGCATTTTCGTGTATTAGGATCCATATCTCTTTCTCAAGGTCTCTGGAGCTATTCTGTAAAATAGACGAACCCGGAGACATTGGAAGAGACTGTCTTCCCGGGGGAGACTATCTCTCGCGGGAGATTTTCAAAATAGATAATCTCTTTCCACTGTCTATTTTAGTGAATAGGCTGATTTCTACCACCTTCAACGTTGGATCTTCCTCAACTAAAGGTACGTCCTCCTTTTGCTATTTAGATTTTAGTGTTTACTGTCATATTATCTTTACGAATCGAGGGGAAACAATTATGAAATATTTGATCCAAATTAGGTGGATACAGAAACTACTTACAGCAACAGCGGGGGTACATGTTTTGGAAAACTAGATATTCATATCGGGATGCAAACTAATGCGTTACAGTATCCAGCAACACGAACATAAATACTCAAGACTCAAAGGAGCCCTATCACAGTTAGGTACATCAAGTATTGAACATAAAATAATCATATAACAGACGTAGATTGGGAAATCTCAGGGAAAAGTATCAAGTACTTTTTTTCACAGTACAAGTTGTCAACCTACGTGGGATTGTTTGCGACACCAGAGAATTGGTTATATTGATTCAGGTACGTACTGGGAACAATGAAAACCCCAACTAGTTCAACTATCTTCGGTTTTCAAAAACTGAAGAACATTAATGCCCAAATCCAATCATATAGTTGGAATTTTCGAAGTAACTACCTACCAAGGTTACCCCCACTTTCACTCGCGAAAGATGGTAGGTCTGTGGCGGTTTTCCTTTTAATAATAATTCATCTAGGAAGACTAGATGAATTATTATTATTCCTGGACGTCATTAAGCGTGCTCGCGCGTTATCGCGTATTATTCACAAATCGCACCGATAATATCAATGCGATTTCCGACGAATTTGCGGCGGATCGTATTATGATGCGCTGATTTATTCTCTTGAAGGACAGTCGAAACCTACGGGAGTGTAGTGATTGGCCCGCGTTAATCAACGGTAGTTATGTGTTCAGTGCTGTGATCTACCACCTCCATCCTCGGATCTTTCACCAATATAGGTAAGTTCTGAAGTTGTTATTTGGGTTTATTATAAGCAATATTTTCTTTACAGACCGTAGACGATGAGTTTATGAACTTGCTCCTAGAAAGAACTTGATATTTATCAGGCTTTTGGTTTATTATTATGTGAATAATACACCTATGTATTCGCACAGCAAAAAATTTTTATAACACCCCCTCAAAAATTTTTTCTTTTCCGTTTCAGGGTGCATAGATTCAAAATCCTTGTCACATGGGTTTATTATTCTATTGGACATACCTACAGAAATGTTGGATGTTTATTTATTGTTTCTTTGATGTGAAATAATTGAAATGGCTATTTCTGATGGTTTCCACCAATTTTGGCCCCCAAAACACAAATTAGGTAGGTACGCTCCTTTTAATTAATTTTTTTTCCCAAATAATTGTCTTTGATCATTGGTAGTGCCATTTATTTAATTGTCTTGATCCACGTGTCGACACTTTTTCTAGTGTTATTATATACAAATTGATGGTGATTTCAGATGATTTTCCAGGTTTTTCACTGATAAAAAATCAATTTTGGCAGCTGAACATTATTTGGTAGAACCTCAATTTCCCACTCTTTGGTCAAAATCGACTTCATATTCGGCCTTCTCGTCCCCAAAAACCTGGAAAAAGATACCTCAACAGCTCATGTTACTAACATGTTACTAAACCACAAAAAAATGCAAAAAGTACCTATTTTTATACACATTTGCATTCATTTGCCTGGGTATATTATACATGGGTGTATTATTCACAGAATAATAAACCAAAACAGTATTGTTGTAGGTAACAGTATTGGTGTCAGTAATATAATTCCCGAAGTTGAAATTGATCTTTTAGAGAGTTGAAATTCTAACCTAGTACATATTTATCTACCAACAATTATTTTGGATTTTTATAGTTGAAATTTCAAGCACAACTTATGAGGGGCGGGATAGGTCATAGGTGGCAATTCAGAGGGAAGTGGCTTAAACATTCTAGAAATCTGGCAACCCTGCTTCTGAGAGGAAATCAAAATTGGCCACAGGCAGGTTCTTATCAGGGAGCCGTGTAAATTTGTTGTAAAGCTTTGCGTCTACATTACCCGCAAAGCTGATGAGACGTGCGGGTTTGTATGAAGCAGTGAGAACATTTCATTCATTTATGCAATTTATAACTACATGCTTGTGCACCAATACTTACCTATATAGTTTTTGTAATAGGTGATTTACTGACGCATCGACGTTACTGCATCAATTACTCCCTACAAATCTGTTCATCAAATCACCACATTAGGTACTATCTACCCTTGGTCCGATTTTCGAAATTTCAAGGGTCGTCGTGTAGGTGGAAGATACCTACAAAAGGGCTTCGCGGAAGCCTTTTCGAAAATGGTTCAATCATTTGAGCGGGATGATTAGCAGAAAGACTTACGACTCACGAATAGGCACACTACTATTGTGTGTCTGTACTATGTAGGTACCTACATATTATTTATTATCTAGATGATCGTAGCATTATCCACCTGTAAGTTTATAAGAATGAAATATCAGCTGAGGAATACCACCTGAAATAGGTACCTACCTTCTTCAATAGATAAATAATGTGATTCAATTATAGATAAAATAATGTGATTCCCAAACGAGCTCTTCGTTGCATACCAGAAGCCAGAAAATAATAACTGCCGAACTGCTTTTGTCTGTGTAATACGACTTGTGAAGGTGTGTAAACTCGTTGGGCCACTGGAATTTGCTATAGGTACCTACAAGACATTACAAGGCCACGAAGGCACCAGGGAGCTGCGAGTCGGCACCGCTAAACGAAGTAATAAAGCTAATTCCGGGTCATACGACTTGAAATAGGTATGGTATTGCATTTTCAGGATTTCAGGAATTCTCAATCGTTTGTTGAATAATAATAGAAGGTATGTATAAATGTGACCACTGAATTCAGTTGAAGTAGGTACGTATTTTAATAATGGGATATGTACGTACCTAAGTCATTTATTATGACGTGTGCTATCATAATAGTTAGGTATGCTACAGTGATGTTTTTTCTGAGCAGTTCCTATATTTTTTCTGATCCTGTGTTTTTCTGAACGTTGAAGTCAGCGAACAGACTTCTAGTTTAGGCTAGGATTAGGCATACGGGTGAGGTGAATTAGTTCTGTTAAGGCTAGGGTTAAAAACAATTTAAAAGCGGTTTATTACAAAAATGTACTTATTAAGTTTCAACAGATCACTTGAAGCCTTTTCCTAATACACAGGAAATTTTATACCAATGTTCAAGGTTTCTTCAATGTTTCTCCTGTGCCACCTATTTTGTACCTATTGCTCATATGTATGTGTTGTAAGTACCTACACATCTGTGTCTTTGATTTTGAAACCCTTTTCATAAAGCAAACCAGTTCGTTTTATGTTTGTTTGGTACAGTAGAATGCTGCCATGGACAGAGTCAAGGGGCTTAAAAATATTAATAAAAATAAAAATAAGTACTATTTATTAAAAAACCAAATACATTAGAAATACAATTAAAACTGTTTTAACAAAAATACGTATACAGTGTACTACTATAACTCATGTTTTATTAACGGTACCGAACTGCAACAACAGTTTAATAAGAAATAATACAAACAGCCTGTGTCTTAAAAAGCCTTAGTATAGTAGAAAATTGTGCTGTTTCAAAACTGATGATAAATAAGCTCGAATTTGTAAAATTTTATAATGTTTGGAACTGAAAAAAGAAGGAGGGGGAGGGGACCTAAAGCTAAAGATTAAATGCCCAGGGCACTAGCTGCCTGAAACCACCCGTGCCTGTGAGCTGTGAGATCTGGCAACCCTGGGTAGTAGAGATGGAAATATTCTGTACATTTTGGATGACAAACGGCGATGAGGAGGTTTGGGTTGACAGCTTGTTACCGGGCAGGTAACAGTTCCTTGGAAGACCATTCCTAGTGGGTAGTGATGGTGATGTTGGCAGAAGTTGTACAAAACAAAATCAAGGTAGGGATGTCACAAAAGTATCGATACTTTTTGAAAAAGTATCGATACATATCGATATTTTTTTCCCCCTGATATATATCGTAGTATAGATACTTTTTTCCCAGTTTCGGAGCCGATACTTTTTTTATCCCTCACATTTTATCAGTTTCAACGCCTACGACGTGTAGGTACTGTTGACAGTACCTCTATCTAGATTGCTGGAAGACCAACCACTTCAACAATTTAAAGAAAGTTGATGTACCACCACCTCCAGCTCACAGTGAGAATCATCTGTCCTCCATTAAGTAGGAAGGGCCAACAAAATATTAACCCAACCAAGCAACCAACCAACCTAGGTAACTCAATAGTTTTTTGGTTGGATTTTCTTTGTTCTTTCTTGTTTTCTGATTGTGCCGAATTAACGAAATAATGTCATGCCTTGTCTTGTCTTGTCAATAATTTTGAAAAACAAGCGCCCAAACAAAAAAAAGTTTCAAATAAGATTACCAAGTATTGTTCATTTTATAATATTATCCTGAAATAATTCTTCGATAGGATGAAGATAGTATTTTATATCATACCAATGTAGATGAAGTAAAAACGTGGGATATGGTATAATATTCACTGTCACGCTGATGGAGAGAGAAAAAAATGACATTTCCACCAATTTTTGAAAAAGTATCAAAAAGTATCGATACTTTAAAATATCGATACTTTTTCAAAGTTGGTATCATATCGATACTTTTTGATACTTTTAGATGTATCGATACTTTCGAAGTATCGGACATCCCTAAGTCAAATCAAGGCATATGAAAAAAGAAAACAAGGCGATGGTGACCCCCAAGCAGATCCTTCACTTTTTCCACGAACTTAGCACATTGTTTTCCTTGTTTACCTCCAGCATAAGGACAGAGGTCAAGAATTGAAAACGTAGGTAGGCCTGTACCCAACAAAAGAATATTCCCTCCCTAACGACCCTTTTGAGGATTATTTCGAACTAGAAAAAATATCGATACCTGCTTAAAAAAATATCGATACCAGTACCTAGGTTAGTTCACTCTTCACTTCGCGTGCACGGGGTGCTTGCATGTTATTTAAGAAAAGTTGGAATGTTCATTAACTTTCACTTATGATTTGAAATTCGTTCCATTTTTGGTCGTCTTGTGGGTGTTAATTGTTTCAAGTTCGTCTAAATTATCGTGGTGATCTGATTAAGCTTTGATAGTGCTGCGGTCTTTGATAGTGGTGAGGTTAGTAAAATGATAGGTACTATTGGTAGGCATATGTGCTGAATAATATTTCATTATCTCTTTGGTTACTAGCTTGGACAGTTGGTTGGGAACAATCCAAATTTAGTTAGGTACGCAGGAAAGAATATCAACGTCGTCGTAAAGGTTAGTTAAAATTGCATTGTCTTCATTTATCTTTGTTTATGACCTACCTTTGGTATATTGGGATTGTAGGTACCGCTGGTTTGGTTTTTGACGAATTATCAAATTCATGTGACCAAAACGCTTTGCCGCTTGCGCTATTTTTGTTTGAATAAAATCATTCCAGCTGACGTCATAATAGTGTGTGAGATTTGAATGGCTTAGTTTGGTTTGGCCTGCGAAAGCTTCTTCATTCTTCATTGGATCTTGCAGATCTAATAAGGTAGGTTCAAATCTAAGTTTGCGTTTATGCATCTAGTTGTAGATGGTATACCTACGTCATACATCCAGCTATCCTAAGTTTCAGCTTTCATCGTGGTGAATGCTGATTTATAGGTAGTAGGTAACTTTCATGGAAAATTGTTGAAAAACTCATAATGATTTTCAATAGGTAGGAACCTAATGCATTAATCGTCAACAGATGGTTGGAAGAGGTGCATTCCAAAGGGTTATCGAGGGTCCTTCCCGATTCGGAAAAACTTTCTTACTCGGGTCATAAGGTTACCTAGGTTACCTACCTTATTTACATAGGTGAGGTTACCTTATTTGATAAGGTGAGGTAAGATAATGAGTTAAGGTAAGGTAATGAATAAGGTTACATTAGGTACCTTGTCTATAAAGTCATAAGATAAGATTACCTTATTTACCTTAGTTACCTAGGTTACAAACATGAAAGAAGAGATGTCAGTATGCCAGTGACCAAGCATCGAACATGGATCCTGTCTACTGCTCTCTGTAAATTAAAATTTCCGTATCACATTCGGGGCTGGCTCCAGTACTCGATTTATGGCTTTCCTGGGGGGAGCTCGAGGGTACTGACCACAGAAAACATTGATCTACGCAGAAGGGGCATCTATACATGTAGATAATAAACTTTGTGTAATAATTTGCAGCGTTTTCAAGTGAAATAATATCACAGGACAACCACCTCGATTTCATACAGCCACCCCTAGTTATAATCAGGTGCTCCCTAGCAATGATATCTGGGTCGGATTGATACCGTTTCATTCACGATCATGTTGACAAAGCTTTTCGGTGCAAACGAACGGCTGGTCGTACAGTGCTCCCGGTGGTCTCAACAAATTCATTAGTTCAAGATCAATTTAAAAACGTAAAAAAACCCATATTGAATGTTTTCGTGCTAGGTACGGCGTTCTGAAAATTTCAACCCCTATTTTTCACCCCTTAGAGATGACTCACAGTAACCCCGAGCTTTGCGGACCAACTGGACCCCAAACGGGACCTACAAACCAAATTGAATTTATTTTGGTATTTCGTTACTAAGACAAGTGGGAAGTACGGTGTACGGCGGACGGACAGACTTTTTTTTTATTCCATTTGAAACCTTGAAACGGAAACCTTCAAATTTGGGGGGGGTTAAATTTTGGTTAACCTTTGGAATCGAGCATGAAAAAAAAACAAAAATTTGATGGCTTCCGTTTCAAGTTTTTTTTCCATGCTCGATTCCAAAGGTTCATTATTGAAAATAATAAACTAAAATTCGAATTTCTAGCGCCTTCAGATTGTTGATTATGTTGCTGTGTCGTTTATTTTAGTGTATACCTAGGTAAACCCTTGAAACCCCTACAACTAGGTGGGTTCCTACCCGAAAACATGATAGAAAAGAGCTGAAATTTCGATTGGTTTCCAGCTGGTCCTATATCAGTTATCAAATTCCTACTTTTTATTTTCCTTTAAATATTCATAACTACCCACAGAAATGGTCGTGCCATGAGCCAGTCCATAACGGTAGCAGTGGCGAGGGCGTGGAATTGTCTCCCTGTGGCCATACGGTGCTCCCAGTCCTTGGGAATTTTCAGGCGGGCGGTTGAGCGGCATTTCCTGGCTCAGTAAGGCTTCCTTCTTCTTTTTCTTTTCATTTATCTTTTTCCTCCTTATTACTCCCACTTTTATTTTTTCTACACTTGTCTAATCCTCTCCCTTCGTATTTCTTCTACTTCTCTTTCTTTCTCTGATCATTCCACCTAGTTCTCACATATCTTCATTGTATTATAACTACATTCATTTCAATGACGTTCATCATATTAAAATTACATTCATAAATATAATTATATTAATATTTACTAGTTAGATGTAGGTACTGGGTTTGATTTGATATACCGAGAATTGATTGTTTCTCTTGTTTTCTATTTTTTTTCTTCTTATTTCATTACCTACTTTAGGTTTGTTTCTGTGAACTGGTTATTTTCTTATTTACGCTTACTTGTGCGCGAGGTGGGATTTATTTACTGCGCACAAATATATCGATTATTATTATTATTATTATTATTATTATTATTATGGTCAAAAGAATTTGAAATTGGGAAGGTCGCCGCTAGTTGACTTGGAGCCCCACGTGTGAAATTCGGACTGAAAGTTTTGTGTGACACCTGAAACTACCTACCACCTTATATGCTACCTTCTGCTTCTGCTTATCTTACTATCCGCAAAAAATGAGTGACAATAGTGGCAATTTGGAGGGCACTTATCTATGTGTGGATTGATAACCAAGATTGCCCTATATATGTACCTGCCCACTTCATTTAATTCCGACGGTGACCAGCTGTCTGTGTGTAGTGGTTACTTTAGGTATGCTCTTTTACAAATATCGCTATAGGCAGCTTAATTTCAGGCCGAACTAAGTAATCCATGAAACATTCCATGAAACATTTGATAGCTTCTTGTTGGCTCAGTAGGTATATGCAGGAACTTGGCAGTTCAAATAAGTTGTAGGGCGTTTAAAAGAGCAGATCCAGAACAAACGTTCCGCATCGCCAAACTATCACAAGGACCTGTGCATTGTAGACGGGGACGTTCCTAATTGATTAGATTTGTCGTTGGACATTTAACGATCAAGTTTAGGCTCCACAGCTTGTTAAACCGCTCAGTAATTACAGCGAAGTTTATCGGCACAAGGTCCCATTTAAGCAAGCGAGCGGAAAAGGCAGGTGTGGGTTGTACCTCGCCAGTGGTGTATTGGATAACGTCAAGGATCGTAGGTAGAAGGGTCGTGACTAATCGCGATTGTGGCTGTTCAGTTGTGACCTAGCCTGTTACCGATTGGACCATCATCGGTCTGGTTGTACGGTCGATTTGATCAGCGAAGATAGGAAAGGTCATCAGGTCGGGTCAAACGGAACGGAACGGGAACGATACCTATGACTGCTATTCAACTAAGTATGAGTTGAGTGGCCACAGCCTACATTCAATAGATCGTATGACGAAGTAAGTTAGTGACTCCTTTTGGGCTTACATTATTCACTTCATCGAACTAGCTTGCCGTTCATGTGATAGTTTTGAGAAATGTCTCAAATTTTACTGAACTCAACCCTTTCAATTTTACTGAACTCTACACCCTTAATTTTACTGAAATTTTCTCGGATTATGCGGGTTGGGCCTCAGATGGGTCCTCTATGAATTAAAGAACGATTGGATCATTGGTACGGCCAGCTGCGCATGGGCAACGCGAATCTGAGTTGCATACTCTATTTCTCGCGAATAAGTCGCCCGATTTTATTCAAATTTGGTGGGTAGTTGGGGGTGTAGCTTCTGGATAGTCCCCTATGAATTTCAAAACGCTCGGACCATTTGGTATGACTACTACGCATTAGCAAATGCGAAATTTGAGGTATTCTATTTTATCTCATTAACCTATGGCCTACCGGACTACCGGAGGCATTTTCGTGCAACTTTAAACTACACGTTATGCTTCATGCATAACTACAAATTGCCCGGCTGGCTCCAGTACTCGGTTTAGGCCTTTCTGAGGGAAGCAGGAAGGTAGGTGTTGACCACAGAGAACTGTGATCTACGCAGAAGGGGCATCTATACAGGAAAATAATAGCCCGTTCGGCAATAATTTGTAGCGTTTTTTTTTTTCTAATAACTTAGTTAATAAAAATGATGCTCGAGGAAAATGAAATTTGGTGGCTTCTGTTGGGCGATGAAATTCTCTTTAGTTTCTCATCAGATAGTTTTTATTCACTTTTCTCAATTGCTCGTACTGGGGTTGAGCGATTAGAATGTTTAATATAACCACAGCCGACGATACATCATTCGTGAGTAAAAAGACCAATAAGTCGTCGACATCATCCCAACGACAACTAGATCAGCTTAATTTCATAGTAGGCAGGCAGGTCCCCTTTACAAAGTGATTTCCTTTCTTAAAAGGTTTTTCTGGTTGATAAAATCTGTATTGACGGCAAGAAAGGAGTTCATCCGTTAGCGCACTGCTTTGGGTATAAAACGGCATCAGAAGTTTCCCATTTTCCAAGACTTTTTTTCAGTTTCGGCAGGTGACCGGACTGCGAGGAACTTGAAAACCCCGCGCGTCCGTTACGATTAATGTTTCGTTTTTAGAAAAAAGCAAGGGCGGGGGAACCATTGGTTCATGATTTCGCGTGTAAAGTGCATTTACATTAAAATTTCTAACGTTTTTTACCCCTTCAATGAACAAAAATGATGTAGGCAAACCAAATATAAATAGGTACGTACTTGCCGAATTCAACAACTCTGGGACCTGCCACTCTCGATTTTCTCCTCGGGCTTCTCAAATTGACTCTATTCCTGAGTCAACACAATTCCCAACATTTCAATTCTGCTATTCAAACAGTGAGAGCAAATCACCTGCTGCTGACATCCTCGTAGCCCTTGGGAATGGTTTTACATGCTTTGGTCTAGATCAAACATTTTTTCAAAACGATGAATTAGGTTAACGATCTGAGAGTCCGTATTACTTCACACCACGAGAAAAAATTTATTTAGTTTATGATGGCAGAGATTTTGAATTCCTAGTGCTTAGCTACCTATTTTTAGAATTACGTTGCTCAGTTGTATCAAACTTAAACTAATATATCATAATTATTATGTCAATGTGGTGAGAGTTGTTTCCCAATTCAACTAATTGTTGATTCAACAGAACTGGTATAAGCAAACCTCATTTTAGCGTATCTAGGTAATACATAATTTAATAGGCACTTCGGTACATTAGGTAACCTAACTCATGTTGCATTCAGTCGGTGTAATTGCTTCAAATAGTATAATGGGGAACTTGTGCATGAGTCGGCATTTATTATTTTTAATTTGCAAACCGGAATCAGCATCCTTAAAAACTTCTCTCAGTTTTCTCCCCCCTTAGTAAAAGTTACCGAATTTCAAAGCCGATTTTGCATCATAATTATTGCACCTTTTTGGAAAGCTGTCGGAACAATCTTTCTATTGAAACAATAAACAGTCTGGAGCACCAAAAATCCGTTTCCGATATTTTGAAACGTTCTTCCTCGATTACAACAATTAATGTTTCGTCAAGCGTTCCCATCATGAATTTCATCCTAAGGAACAACGAGGATTTATTTTATTGAATAGATTGAGCATAAATATAAATAAAGGGCTACAGGAACTGATGCAGGCTGGGCGAACAATTACAGTGAACGGGTCAATTTGTAGCATCCACGACGCCCTAATGAATATTCATCGATTTATTCAGAAAACTAATATTTTCGGAACGTTTTTGTCAATTAAAAATGCTTAAAAATGCACCTGGTAACGAGCGCAAAAAACTTGCATGATATTACGTCGAATGACGTTTTGCATCTCAAGTGAAAAATAATTATTTAAATATTGGTATTTTCCAACGTCTTGTTAGTAAGATCTTGATTAAAATTTCAGACAACCCACTCAAATAAGTGGTCATTTCGAATTCCTTAATTGTGATTACTATTAGGTATTTATAGACCAAGTTTCATAATGAAGGTTATTAACAAACTACAAAAAAAAGGTTTTTCTTTCTCATTGGGTTTTCATGATACCCCCCCCCCCCCTCCATAATCGCCATAGCTCATAATTCATAATACTCACTAGATTACAACGATATTACGATTAATTACAACCAAACCCCAGAGGTAGGGTTTTTTTTGTTACCAAATTGATTAAGACGCACCTAAATGCCAGTTTCTACTCCGAAAAGTGAACCAATTCGAACATTAGATGAACGTTGCAAAATCCACATTTTATCAACAGATTGAAAACCACGACGTAGATTCCCATCGATTTCTTGATAGATTGTATGAGTGAATGAAAACATCATAAATGGTACCTACCTTTCTTGTACTGTTCTTTTTTTGTTTCCACCTTGATGCCTACTTTAAAAATTGAAGTACTGCACCAAGCCTGTCTGCAGTATCCTGCCATCTGCTTCACATCTGAATTCCTGAGCATTTGGATGCATGTTTCTCTTTCAATTTGCCATTTGCACCTCATTCTATGGTGCACGTTGCCATAAAATGTATCACGTCCTCCTTCTGACCCGATTTGCACAACGGTCATTGCTGCCTGCTCTCTTCTGTCCCAGGAAAAAAATTTAGGTAGACAAGTCCTAACTTACCCTAAAGCACCATCAAGAAGCCATCAACAAGGCCAAGTAGCCATCAACCAGCCAGCAGCCATCTTGTGTCTTCAAGTAGCCATTTTGGGCTCAACATTCATGACCTCCCTATAATTTGTTTCGATTGTATTTATGTTGTCTGTATCTTATTGAATGTATTGGATGTTCATGAATGGTTAGCCGCGAACAACATTAGATGGGGTAGGTTATTGATCAAAATACACTTTCAGTGAACACAAAGCATTTCTCTCAGCCCTCATCTGCCATAATCTCCTTATCTATCAGTGCATTGTTCCGAACCATGTAGGTATCACTGTCAGTCAAGAAATGTCGGTTTTGAAGTAACAAGATAGTGGTACCTTATAAACGTTCGAGTAAAAAGTAGCTGGGTTAAATCCAGGGTTGCAATTAAAAGGAGAAGAAAAAACGGTTGGGATTTTCAATATTTGGATTTAGGTAAAAGGAAAGTAAGAAGTAGGTACAGAGTGGAGTGATGTGGGGGAGCGTTCCATAACTTCCCATGACGACGCACAGTGGTTGACATTTATTGTATAGATTCCATCAGAATAATTTGTAGTACCTACATAGATTCATAGATTCAGTCAGTCATTTCGCACCTTATAGCTCGGTAAATGTAGTAGATACGAGGAACTTTGATCTAAGGACTTTGATAATCCAGCGTCTGATGAGGTAGCGACAATGTTTAATTTCCTATGAATATTTTTGTCTGCTCGTAAAGCGGTGGGAATGAATTTTAATTGAGAACAAAGTCAGAATAAGTCAAATAAAACGAGTAGGCAATCAGAAACCTTTTCCGAACTTAGAGATTCGAGTTCTTTCACCTGCAATCCTACCTTCATAAATTGACTTAGTCAGAATTGGTGGGACAATTTTTTCTCTTTCGAAATTTGTTTCGTCCTTTTCTCTCTCTCTCTCTCTCTCTCTCATTCTATTTGTTTCTTTTTTCTTTTTGAGACAAAAGACAGAAAACCGGTGGCCGTTGGTATGTCGCAGTTTCCGAGGATGGAATGGAATGCTCTTATTTGGGCAGTGGACACGATCCTTCTTTCTCAAAGAGCTCATCCGCTCCCTTTTAGAATTCACCGGCAGTCGCTGGCATCAGCATCGGAATAACATTGTTTATACTCAACTTCCCATCCTCTGCACCTACTTTGACCAGTTTTTATGACTGACCACCTATTAAAAGCAAGTACTATAATAGTAAAACAACTGTTGTACTATATTCACTTGTATCATCTATAGTAAAAGCAAGTAATGCAATGTAGAGAAAAAAGGACGGAACGACAAATTTGTAGACCCTTTAAGGGCACAGAAACGGCTCACATTTTTTTCTAGGTCCAGAAAGACATTTAGTATCAGGTAGATAGGTCCTTTGCGTACCATCCCTCATTGTTACGTTTAAATCCAAACGCACATTCCATAGAAAACAAATACCAAGTCATTTACGATAAGATACGAACTGATAACTTTTCTACTTGAAAATATCCGTATTAAGCGGTGCAGAATTTGTCATGGTTATTTGACTGAATATTGTCAACGTCATTGTTATTGTCGGGGTACGATTAGAAGCTGTAATGCCATCATTGGTCACCATTGTATTATATTGCTTTGATAAAAAGAGCTTTTATCCATTCCTTTTGAGGGAATGTTTCCAGCCCAATTTGTAAAAAATTTCATGAACTGCCACTCAAAAGAAAGGGGTATTGGTTGACGAACATTCAACATCTGCGCAATAATGCCACTTCTCATCCGCATCGAAATGCACTCGTATTTCAACTGAAGTTTGAGCCTGATTCAGTAATGCTGCCCTCCATGGTTAAAATTATTCCAGGGCTAACTTTGCTACAGTATGTTCATAATGATAATCACCTATGTCAATACCATCCCGCATTCACTGGAAATTAGGCTGAACAAATTATTAATGACAAATCGCCTAAGACTTTCTGGAAATGTAAATTAGGAGCTATCCAAAAACCCATAGTAGGGGACTCGACATAATCTCGTCGTTGTATGCGTATAATCACAGTTGGAATAACACCAGCTAACGTCGTGCTACATCAACATGAATCTAGATTTTTGTCTGGGTTGAATTGTTGGGTTTTACGTACCTGTGCATTGTACACCTACCTGCTCGCAGTTATAAATATAATACAATTTCATGTTACCTAGATACAGTAGGCTGTTCTTGTACGTAACAAGTAGGTTGATGTTTACTTGGTCTCTAAAATCACCTAAGTATTCCCAAGTTGTAACAGTGAAATGGATGTACGGCGGCAGAGTTGAAGATCATCAACCTACTGTTTAGATAGGTACATAAAATCGTATATGTAAAACTGCATCCAGGTAGGTAGGTATACACTGTACAGGTACGTAAAACCCAACAGTTCTATCCAGACTGAGTGAACAACTATGAGTTCTTGGATAGCTCAAGTTTTACGTTAATCGAAAGTCTTAGGCCATTTGTTATTCAGCAGACGTAGGTTACGAGTGAATAATGAAGGCAATTTTGATTTTTTATGTACCTACTTGACGTTTACGGCGGAAATAGATAATAAGCAGGTACCTAGTCCATTCGAATTTCCGATGCAACATATATTATTCAACATAATAACAGGGAACAGGCTAACCTAAACTGAATGCAGGATGGTTTTGAATTCAAGTAGGTGACTGGCATTATGAACATCAACCTACTATATACGTACATAAAATCTATATGTAAAACTTCGTGCAGGTAGGTGTACAGGTATGTCAAACCCAACTAGTCAAACAAATCTGGATTCATGCCTGATAGCGATCTTATGTTAGATGCTATTGTGAGTATCTAGGGACACGGTGGCGCCCCGCCCTCCAAGTAACCCAAAAACGCTGCGAAGTCCTTGTCGGGTGGGTTTATTATTCTACTGGACATACCTACCGAAATCCTGGCTGTTCATTAATTGTTTATTTCATGTGCAATAATTGAAATAGTTATTTTTGGTGGTTTTCACCAATTTAGGCCCCCCAAAAACACAAATTAGGCTCCTATTTGTTTTTTTTAACAGGTTATCGTAGATCATTGATAATGCCATTTAATTCTCTTGATTCACCTGCTGATACTACATCCAGTGTTAATACACAAATTTATGGTGTGATTTATGGTTTCAGAATATTTCCCAGGTTTTTGACGCATGAAATGAATGTTGGGAGCTTCGTTACAACCTCAATTCTTTACTCTTTGGTCAAAATCAGCCTCATATTCGGTCTTCTCGCCCTAACAAACATGGAAAATGATACGTTACAAGCTCATGTTCACTAAACCCTGAATAAAAACTCACAAAATCCTATTTTTACACCCATTTCCCCCCATAACACCCCTGGGGTATTCTGATCGGGCTGCCGAGCTTCGAAGCCCAACTAGGACCCAAATGTGTCCCAAATGACGACCCAAACTGGATGCAGATGAACGACGATTTTAAAGCAAAATTTTACGTAAATTTAAGGTTGAAACTTCGGTAGAACCCCAATTTTCCACGGTTCTGTCAAAACCGAATTCATATTGGGCCTCCTTGTCATTAAAAACTCGAAGCGACCGAAACACTGTTTACACGAAAACACAAGTAGGGGTTTAAGCCCCCCCCCCCCCCCACGTAACTAGGCTGTCTGGGGGTCTCCGGAGTTGATTTTTCGTAAACCCATTCCACCAAGTTTCAAATTTCCAACCCAAATTTCAACCCTCGGGACCATCAGGTATTACGCTATTTTTCAAGTTCTTTCAGGTTCATCAGTCTCCATCTATGTGTATTTGTGTGTGTGTGTGCGGGTGTGTGCGAGCGAGTTTGTGTGTGCTGCCCAGGGCTCAGTTCTCAACCGACTTACGTGTTTCTTTTTTGTTCGACGCAGAATTCAGTCTAGTTGTGCTCTACGTCGCCGGAATTTCGACATTTATTTCTATAAGAGCGGGGGGGGGGGGGGGGGATCGATGAATTTTCTGCAAATGAGTGAGTGACCGATAAATACGCCACCATAAGAGATGTCCACAGTAATGCATGGAGAAGATTAGAGGGGGTTTGGAAATTTTGCTTACAGTCGTTATGCTTCAAGAAAGGTCCTTTGTGCACTTTGTCCCCTCTCACTTGAGGGTTTTTTTTGGCTAGTCTCACAGATTTAACGGACGCACATTCGTTATGCTCCAAGGAAGTGCCTTTTAAAATTTTAAGGTTTGGGGGGAAGGTTTGAGCCGAGTTCCCACTGATTGTCCAACTAGGGTTCTAGGATAGCTCCAAATTTACGTTTCTAGAAAGTATTATATGGCCATTTGTTATTAGTAGTTCACTTGTATGTGTTTTCTTCTCAAGTCGCCAGTTTAACCGTGTGAAGTGCTATGGGCAATCGGTAACTTGCGGGAGTGCATTGATTGGCCCGTGTCATTCATTGTTTGTGTATGTGCTCAACTGTTTGATTCGGTTTTTACCAGCTTCGTCCACGGATCTTCCTCAACGAACGAACTAAAGGTACGTACAACTTTGTTATTTAGGTTGACTGAATAGATTCCAATTTGTATGATCAAACTGTACCACCGATCCTTCACTCTACTTCAGGGCGCAAGGGTTGTTTATACAGAACTCGATCCCCCCTTCCTCACAACCACCTGACCGTGGGTGTATTGATATGGAGGCGAACACACCGAACAATCGGATGCATGCACATCAAACAGTGCCCACCATAGCTTATCATCTCTTTGTAGGTTAACTCAGGCAAAACCTACTTTGAAATAGGTAACAACTCTCCCGCTTTATTTTCATGTGATGGCAACCTCCGCGGTTCAGTTGAGAGGTAGGTAGGTCTTCAACAATGACGCCGGAGAGACATGAGCTCTGTGGCATAAATTAGGCTTAGCTGCCTCGTTTTATGAGATTTCTGACGTTTCCAGAAAGGAAACGACCCGATTTCATTACTGTGAAAAAAAGAGAAAAAAGCTGCTTCGGAAGCCCGCAGCTCGTTTTGCCGGAGGGTTAGCCGTGTTCGTCAATCCGTTATGAAAAGCCGCTGGAAATTCCATCCATCACGTCACGCCAGCCGCCAGACGTGAGAATTAATATCCCTCGTGTTTTCAGTGGTCACCTTAGGGTACGTTCAGGAAACAGGGGTTTTTATGCCCTCTGATAATTTCAGACCTGAAGTGTGAATCTTACAGGGCGTGGGACATGACAGAGATGGAGAACAGTGAATAACATTTAGGCCCTTGACGATTACTTTTCACGAGTAAATAAGATGTTGAGATATTGCCTACATTCCAATATACGAAGAACGCCCACCTCTGTCGCCTTTTTGGTGGGAAAAGGTCATAATATCACATAATCCTATACCTTTTAGCGAATTTTTGATGAATTTTTGGTGAATTTTTGGGTCCAAAATGTTAAATACCTACAAACAACAACAAAACAAACAACAAACAAAACATTTTTATAAAACATTTTTCGTTCCTTTACTGTTTCTGAGCATGATGAATGCAGCCCTTGTAGCAGATCTCATATCCAGATTGTAACAAATTTCATATGGTTTTATATGTATTTATATAGTATATACTTGTCATTCCAGGCAATATCTGACCTCGGCTCCTCGGCAAAAAAAAGATGAAATTTCGCCCAAATTTCTTAATATCGAACTTAAGGGCATGTATGAAGATAGGGAATTTTCAAAAACAAAAAAGAATCAAATTTCAGTTAGGTGAGTCTAAAATGTCTAACAGTACGTAAAAATTGCCAAAACACTTCAGCGACTGATCGCTATTTTTCTAGTTGTGCTCGTTGTTCTTGTTCTTTAACAGCCCCCCCCCCCCCCACCATTTGATACATTGAGAAGGAATTTGTCATAATGGATAGCCCCTCCTCTCAGTCATCTTAAATTCACACTAGATGGGTTGGTACTTCGAGGAACTGTCGTATAGGTCTCCACACAGTGCACAAAAACAATCGAGCTCCCAGGTTCGGGACAAACACTCTTCCCATAGTCTTCCGGTCCTCTGAATCGAATAGTCAACGAATTTAAACCGCAAATTTCGGATGTCAGTTTCCTATTTGTTAGTTGTACCTATTTATGTGGTCTGTATTTTTCAGGTTTATGAAGTGAATCATTACCAAGTCAGTGAGACTCACCTTTACAGCTTCATGACCAATTTTGAACGAAAATACCTATATCTTGAATGAAATATATTCAAGATGTAGTGTATAAAGTACCCTGATTGTCACTGGTTGCCAGTGTGCTGAATTATGTATGGTAACCCAACTTTTACTTCAGTTGGTAGGTTGCCGCAGGTTTTTGCCAATTTATGTCAGCACTCCCGGTTTTATAAGCTTTTAAGGAAACCCTTTTTCTTCGATAGGAAAAGTGTGAGAAGGGTAGGTATAGTTAACTTGTCAATATGTAAAACAAATTACGTGGATAGAAGAAGAAATGGAGGCTTTGTATATTGAGAATTGCGTCCATTACCATCCACCTAAAAAATGATGCTAATACTGAACAGCATCCATAACAAAAGTTTGTTTTCGAAGTAAGAAATGTAAATGACCGTTCTACCATCTTATGTATTTTGGAAGGGGGTGTCATGAATTCAAGATCTCTACATTTGATGGTCCGGTGTAATCTACAGTACGAGAAGAAAGCACGAGGAGAAGGTCCATACCAATGGTAATCGAATGGTTTCCCCTTAACCCCATTTGCATGTATACCTACACCTCCGCAATGAAATACAATCTATGTTTGTATAGATTTCTCATTACCTGGTAGATCGTTTCAACGGTAGATCATCATATTGCAAATGCATTACAGAGGTTTCACAAAGGTGTATAATGCCATTTCATACTAGTGTTTACAATATATTATGATGATACGTTGTTGTCCGGTCCCTGATGCCCGTCTTCACTCGAGATACATCGAACGCTGCCTCCGGGTGGTGCTCCAGAACAGGTGGTCACATAAGACGCCCTGCAGCTATACGAGGCTACCGGTGGTCTGGTAGAAGCTGATAAAGGCGAATCGACCCGGTATACAATACCAGACAGACACAGAACTAATGGGCTATTAAGGGGGGCGGTGACGGGTCCACCAGATCGCTATCGCTCTTCACCAGTCACTACTACCTCGTTGCCGGACTCTTCTTTAATTGAATCCTATTTTGCAGGGGTGGGGGGGGGGGGGGAGTGTTTTTTTAATATTATTTCGCTTTGCTAGATATCACAAACGCTCCTTGTTATAGTATGTTCTGCGTAGTGGAAGGAGGACTTTAGAAATCATTACCAGACCGCAGTGCTGTTCTACCTTACAATCAATAGATAATACAGGGTGCGGCACAACTTCCTTTACGATTTCAGGAGGCCATTAAAAAAACTAAGCATGATATAAAAAATTTATTGATACCCAATTATTCTACAATTCATAACATTTTAATCATGAGGTTTTAAACAAAACATCTCGAAGATGACGGCCGCCGTTGTCGATGCAACTCTGAAGGCGCATTCTGTAGTTGTCCATCACTCGTTGTAAGACGTCGATCCGAATCTTCTGGATTTCCAAGTCGATTGCGACCTTCAATTCGTTTAAATTTCGCGGTTTGTGTTTGTACACCTCAGCCTTGAGGTAAACCCACAGGAAAAAATCACATGGAGTTAAATCTGGAGACCGAGCAGGCCAATTAATGTCTCCCCTCAGTGAAATGACCTTCCCCGGAAACATTTGCCTCACAACTTCCATCGACCTCCGGGCTGTGTGAGCTGTGGCTCCGTCTTGCTGAAACCAAACGTGGGTGATGTCAATGTCGAGGTCTTCCAATTTTGGTTGGAAGAAGTTCTGTATCATGTCTAACTGTGTGGTGTGCTGTAAGCAGTCACGGAATCATTGGCCCTTATTTTTTCGAAGAGGAGGGAATCGCGGTCACAGTCACATCTGCTCGGTACATAGACATGATACAGAACTTCTTCCAACCAAAATTGGAAGAACTCGACATTGACATCACCCACGTTTGGTTTCAGCAAGACGGAGCCACGGCTCACACAGCCCGGAGGTCGATGGAAGTTGTGAGGCAAATGTTTCCGGGGAAGGTCATTTCACTGAGGGGAGACATTAATTGGCCTGCTCGGTCTCCGGATTTAACTCCATGTGATTTTTTCCTGTGGGTTTACTTCAAGGCTGAGGTGTACAAACACAAACCGCGAAGTTTAAACGAATTGAAGGTCGCCGCAATCGACTTTGGAAATCCAGATGATTTGGATCAACGTCTTACAACGAGTGATGGACAACTACAGAATGCGCCTTCAGAGTTGCATCGACAACGGCGGCCGTCATCTTCGAGATGTTTTGTTTAAAACCTCATGATTAAAATGATATGAATTGTAGAATAATTGGGTATCAATAAATTTTTTATATCATGCTTAGTTTTTTTTTTATGGCCTCTTGAAATCGTAAAGGAAGTTGTGCCGCACCCTGTACCTAGCAACAGCGAAATCTGTAAGTAGCTGTAAGTAGGAAATAGCTGTAAGTTAGGTACTTATAGAAAGAATGGGTGCAAAGGAAAAGAAGATGAATAGGATTCATATTATAACCTTCCTTTGCCAAGTCGTGTTATTGAGCTTCTCCTCGACGGCTCAACACATCAGTGGTGTATGCGCAAGTAGGTATATATTATTGTAATGAAATTAGATTCCATCTAGAGAATTTTGACACCAACCGCACTGCCCTGCGATGAGAGTAGTTCTTATTCTATGATTTTTAAAGGTTCCAGAAATCCTGACGTCATTGCACCCCTCCTGTCAGGGTGAGACCCCTCTGCGCACTGTAACGTCAGAACTTCTCGGAACTTTGAAAAATCATATAACAAGAACTAAGTATCGTACGACAGTGCGGTTGGTGTCAAAATTCTCAGGGTGGAATGTAATTTCATTCAAAAATCATATAAACCGCTTTTTTGACCAATGCGCATGTTCCCAATTGTTCACAGTGTTGTGGAAAAATTCAGTGTGCGAGATCCTTGTCCAGTCTCTCGGGTCCAACCACCATCCACCATCCACTCCAATACCCATCTTCAATCCTTTTCCCTCTTCATTAGAATGCAGTATTTTTCATCAAATATCTCAAAACTAAGCAGTAAACTACAAACCTGTTGTTTATTTTAAGAAATCATCTCTGCCTTCATCACGATCTGCTTCCACCATTCAGTATTACCTCGTTGTTATCCCCGTATTTAAACTGAATCATATTACTTTTACAGTGGTTGACGGTTTTCTCAATTATCATGCTAGATAGATGTGAAACTCAACCGCGAACAAGGTAGGCGGCTAGTTTAGCTTTTGGCAATTCAAGAGGTTATCAACAAGTTAGACATAGTTGTTTAACTTGTTAAACATAAAATGATTAGGTACTAATATTATCATTTATCAATAATATTGGTTATATTCACTGTTGAAAAGATGTGAAATAAAAGAACTGAATCGATAAGTGAATAATGGTCTGATGTGGGTGAATTTACAGCCGTCGGTGCATTATGAATTTTCATGCAACCATAACATGGGCAGTCAATAGGTCGTTACAATGGCAAATTGTAGTTCTTGTCAGTTTGTTTTCCTAATGTCGTATTACATGCACTTATATGAAACGAGCAAAATGAGCAATCTTCTAAAAATGTATACAGATCAGAATAAAAGCAAATTTCCGATCGCCCTATCACGTTTCAACCATCAAAAGAATTATCGTATCGTTCTTGTTTGTTACGTGAAAATCTCATTCGATTGCTGATGACAATGTCGTAAAATTACGGTATTGACAAAAATGAGTAGAAGCTACTGTTACACCAATCTTCGTAATCAGCTTGAACTATTTATAATAATCATGTTTCAAAAATGAGTTGTACTGAATTACTACCTACCTATTTGTTGGTTAGTTAAATTGCCGTTTAGTGTGGGCTGTTAGAACTTGAATCCTTTCTGCGACTGTTATAATATCTCCTTTCCTCCCGTTTTATATCTCTAATCTTACTTCTAACAAATAGGTTTCATTGAAAATATGGGAATACAATAACTGGCAATGGGACCTTCCTGCTATTGCTTTCGAGTCTACCATAGTACAGGAATCTCATTGATCGGTTCTGGGAGAATAAGACTTTTCATACTTAAATCCTCACGTCCACTCGCATTTTGTGTCTTGGTCCTTTTTGAATGAATTTGGATCCGTGTCTATGTGTCCGCAACTATACGAAATAACAAGGAGCTGACATTCGGAGAGTAGTTGTGGGTTGGGCCCCAGATTATCATATATGAATTTAATAAAAATGTAAGTTTCGTCTGCGCATGCGCAATCGTGGATTTCTTGCAACGCCGTAACTATACGGAATGGTCCATGAATACGAAAAAAGGATAAGAACGAACGGGAACCTTGTGTAGTTGGGGTAACATTGGCTGTCTGTCCTGTGTTGGAGGGATTTCCGTAGCTCTACTTTCACTGGTCCAGGGCGATGCAGCGATGATTGATTTGTTGGACGGAGGAAACTGAAAAGCATTATCGAGGTATGGCACTGAAGCGAGTCGATATCGTAAGGAACTAGTGGCAGAGTTCAACTTACGAGACTGGACCAGTTATACAAAAGTAATACCTAGGTATACCTAGCTGTGAAGGCGTGTTAAATTGTTTTGCAAAATTATAAAGTAGATTTATAAGCTATTCATATAGATACCAGTCACCCTTGACCGACGGGCTTTATAGCCCATTGGTGTACTTATGTTATTTGTATTTAGGTGTTCGTCTTCTCTCTGTACACTTGTACTTTCTTCTTCTTCATTGATATCCACTATTCCCAGATCCACTCCTGTTAAAAATGCATAAAAGGGTTCTCTAATGCTCTTTGCGTAGATTGTGACGCGGTGAGTCAGTCTCAAACAAGATATTAGGGCGTTTCCTTTATTAGGTCATCATGACCAAAAACCAACTACCTCTCCAACATTTCTAACATCTCACTCCATGAGCAATAAATCACATTTATCTCGGAACCGCCGGCCCTTCGGTTGTATTTTTATCTCATGAGCGGATGAGAACTAACCTGTGATTAGTTGACCCTCTGATTAACTCGCCTGAGGGTTTTTGAAGTCTATTCTCGGAACGATGGCCGTTAGGTACCTACCTACGGACCTCATCCAGCTTTAACTTAATCTTTTCTAAATGGGCTTGCTCACCGAGGTAAACTGTGTTTCATCCGTACTTACCACTTGTCGACTTGCAATGAATCCGAAAGTTCCTGTCATACTGGCGTCATCATTTTCAGTCGTTCAGGAGGAACAAGCCAAACTGTGCGCTTGGCAATGTCTTCGGTGCACACCTACTCTCACCTCGGGGGGATTAAATGAACGTTTCCGAGTCTACCGTAAGACATTTTCGTGCTTCAAACTCGGAATTTTCACCCGCGTTCAGCGTTAGACCTTTGAAAACTAATCTGGTTCCTTGTCTATCCAGACATCATTGCAACGCACATAACTATACGAAAAATGGTCGCAATGAGCCGAAATTTTGGGGTTCGGCGCGGGTTGTGCCCTAGATGGTCCGTATAAAGTTCATAAAAATCGGACTGGCTCTTCCTTCTGTTTATATATTTACGCACGCGCAAACGTGAAGCACTTGTAACGCTCATAACTATACAAAATGATAGTCGAAATGAGCTGAAATATATTTATTAAGAGTGAAGGTGTCCAGCTCTAAATAATAAATGCATTTCATCTAGTTTGGAATGGTACCTATTTTTTTCCTTATCCATAACCCCCCTCTCTCACGCGCTCCTACGATTAATTTGCAGCTCAAGATTAATTGATAGAGAAGCCCAAGCTGCAAACGTACCTAACCGAACACCCAAGGATTGGAAAAATCATCTCAAATTTAAAAATGAGCTCATCACGGTCATTAATTGCCCTGGGCTGCACACTGGGGTGCGGCGGGAGAGAAATGAGAGAAATCTCGTACTTGCTCGCGGGTTACCGAGCTGCGAATCGACCCTAGGTATTTCGACAAATGAATTGGCGAATGCCCGCATCTTTCCATGCAGAAAACCCGTTCAGAAATAATAAACCAAAATAGCTGCATCGCTGTGAGATTTATTGTGCCATTCGACACAGGGACATTTGCATCTCGGGCGCCGCGGCCACGCGGTTAAGAAATGGCGGAGAAGAAAAATTATAATCTGAATCACGTCAAATTAAGCATTTCTCACATTTGTCACTGATAAATCCTTTATTAATGGCGCAATTCAATGTTGTTGGAATATCTCGTAGCTCCAACTAATCACACCTACTGGTACATACCGTCTCGTAGTTCCGTTTTCGGAGTGGCACTTGCTCTAAAATCAAATCCAGCTTATTAGTTATAAACTTGGACCTATCAGGAAAATTATACAGTACAGTAAATTGCGGCGCAATTTTGCAAAACAGGACGAGCGCAAAAATCGAAAAGTCGACTGTTTGGTGGATTATTAAATGAAATTTCAAGCTGCTCAGGTGGCATGTCGGTTTTTCAAAATCCAGTCAGTTCATTCTTAATGTAAAAAGAGAAAAAACCCTTTTGCAAAACCCAAGAAATCCACCAGGTTTTTAAATGTTTCGTTCTCTTACTCTGCACTGTTTTTGTTACAGCTTACTGTGAATACGATTTTGTTTATACGATATCTCTGCTTCCGTCCAAGTATCTTCCAAATTTACGAACTGCATTTTTCGTGAACAACCGTTTTGACACTACGATTACCGTCGACTGTGCAAATTACTGTTTTATCGTATTGCGTTCCCATTTCAACCTCTCACATTCCTTTGATGCGTTGCTCGTATTTCTTGTAATCGAACAATGAAAAACCCATACCTTTTTGCAAATAAGCGCTACAACTCCTGGATTTGTGTGGTGGTGAAACCTTTCGATTTTCGGCGAATGGAATTTAAATTTCCATCCTGTAGATATACATGAATCAAATCGTCTCAGCCAATTACAATTTAGACAAAATGTATTTCCATCGAACCGATCATTTTTCATCAAATGGAAAGTTAAAATTTTAATTTGGTTTTGCTAATATTAGCGTTTTAAAAGACTGTAAATTAACTCGTATTGTGTTTTAGCCGGTTTGGTACAGAGCTGGCTGGTGGTATTTAGGGTGAGAAATTACAGCCAGCTCTGTTATATATTCATTATTATTATCCAAGTATGTACCTACTTGCGCCAAATTACCTTGGCCTCTTTAGGGAATAAGAAGTATTGCATCAAAGTAGAATCATTCAACCCACTATTCAATAAATTCATACCACTGTTTACTAGAGTCGCGGTCATTGAAGCCGAGGACGACGCATTGTGTGTTAACTCTACATTACTTACAGAATTCGCTCATAAGCTGCATGACTGGAATTTTTCATTCTCACGCATTTTTTAAGGTGGGAAGTTCGAATCTGGTAATTCTTATTAACCCAAATACATTCTGGACAAACTGGTCTTCCAGCGTTTGTAATTTATTGTCGGTCATAGGTACAGCGTTCTTCGTACCTTTCCCCTTGACACAATAGCTATTACGTAGGTACTGATATTATAAATATTTAGACCGACTACACAACTTTCTCGTATCAGGTGGGGAAGGCAATAACTATTAACGTTGATATTTCAAGCTGAGAACTCAATTAGGTGGATCAATCGGGTGAAACGGGCGCACAAAAACTTTTCAACGATCATCTTGTCCGAGCTGGGAATCGTTTTCTGAAAAACCATCGTGAACCCGGTGCGATATCTTCGCAATTTCATGAAAAACAACTACAATATTCCTGCACCTCGAGGCGTTCAGTGCGGTGAATGCCGTAATTTTTCGCATAAAGGAACCTTCGATAGCGGCTTAGAAAGGAGGCTGAAAGCGGAGCTGGCAGCAAACAACTTATCCATCTCCGTCAGCTTATCCTTTACAAAGTGATGAATAGGTCAGACAAAAGTGTTCCTACAACAGTCAACTCACTAAGTAGGACCCAGGTGGTAATATATCATGCATAATCTATTTACCTACCTTATGTCTGGTTAAAAAGACGGAGTCATGATGATTAACACTGATCGGTCGAGATTTATTCTAGAGAATATGGGGTGGATATATTTTCATTTAGTATTACATCTTATACATAGATTATATACCTTTAAGTAATATTCGTACAGTATACTTCCTACATAATACGCAATATGCATACCGACATAAATACATACATTTTTGCCAAATGTTATACAGAGGCTTATCGGATTTGGGCAACGCATTAGCATTATTAAATAATGTAGGTGTAGGTAGTAACATGACTGTAAATTTAGCGCAATCCAAACTGTTTATTAGACCTACACTGTAGGAGTGTAGGTTATACTTACTCCTGATTCACTACATACCTACTAGATAGAAGCTGCAACCCTATCCACGGTAAAATGGTTTAGGTTAAGAAATTGGGTTATTCTTAGAAATATACTGTGAATAGTACAAGCTTAAAGTTACTGTTACATAATATAAAATGTACCTGTGTACATGTATATGTAGGTTATGCTGCAAGTTCACTAGATACTCGTAGTATGATGAATAGTCATGGAATGTTTTCAGGATACTGGGATGGTTTGGGTGAAAAAATCTCGGGTCATTGGGTACCTAACACACATAGAAAAGTTCCAGTTATGCAGAAGAGCGAATTTTCAAAGAAATATTCTTGCTATTATGTAAAAAGATGACATACCGAGAAACCATACCACTTTTCGTAAAATTATATAATTTTGTAGTGATTTTAGCCATTTTTACCAATTTTTGACCCTTAAAAAATTAAATTTGACTTTTTTTCAGAAAAATATTTTTATAGTTGAGATAGTCCCTTTTTCTGTCGTGAATCACCATCCCCACACGGTCAGGAGAATTAATATTGCTTTTATCCCTTAATACAAAATTTTGACCCACCAAAATCCAAATTTGACCCCTCTTCTGTATGAAAAACAACACTTTGCTGTCTTTACTCACCCTTCCAGTGATTTTATATCAATTTTCGCAATTTTATCGATTTATGACCTCTAAAAACTCAAATTTGACCCCCTTAGTATTTTTGAAAATTGCTCATCTTCGAACTCACCCTTTTTTTGGTTCAAAAATTGAGTGGAAAATACTCTAAAAATAGTAGGCATTTGTGTTGGATGTATCATTCAGTAAAATCAGTAAGACTTGTATGAATGGCAAGCTAGGCTAGGGGGCCACCTAAATCAGCAGAGTGGGACGTGAGGGCAATTCAGTTATCGTTCAACCTACGATAGTTCAGCAGTAGGTAACAGCTGACCACCGATTACCCAATTATTTAACTCCGCTGTTATTACACAGTGTTCGAAACGAACTATGAAACCTGCTAGTAGGCCAGCTGCAATATATCAGCTAAAACCATTCCGAGTAAAAATTAGGAGAAACACAAAAAACATAGGTAGAAACTGTTTATATATATTATGTAGGTATGTATATGATTATGTATTTCTGTGGATTTGAACAATAATTTTTCACTCATGTAGGGTAGAATATTGGCCTGATGAATTCGAACAATGTCACAGGGAAAGAAAATGAGATATTTCAAGTAGCTAGTTTTGCGACTACAGTAGTTAATAAGCTGCTGTTTTGTGGAAAGTTTGGGTCTTGAAACCGTGCTAGGATTTTAAAGGATGCCATTCTTATTACAATGATATTCTTAACAAATTACAGTTTACCTATAAAAAATGGTTGCAGCTGGTTTTGTAATTTGTAGCCTACCTACAACTCATGTCGGGTAAATGAATTCGTTCCAAGAACAAGCACCAGAAACTGTTCCCGGTTCGAGTTTCATTTTGCTGGAAGTAGGTAGGTAGGTTGATTATGGTAGGTAATATAGTATAGAATATAGTGGGAAGGTAGCTCGCGTATTATGTAGTATGAAACAGGCGGCATACGGAGGACCTGTTGTGTGGACGGATGGCCAGTGATTCATCTCCGTCACTCATCCTCCTCTGTTCGCCCAAAGAACAATGAACCTTTTCTTCCCTCTCTCTTCGTATTATCCACCTGCCTGTACATCCGTCTCTCTTCCTCCCATCTTCCTTCCAGTTCCCTCCATCTTCGTCATCATCACAGCCTCTTCTTCGGAAGCGTTCTGCCTCCTTGATGGTCCCACCGACCGTGATGAGATGTCTGTTCTTGGAAGACTGTGGCGGTCTATTTTTGTTTTTCTTCCCATCACCTCACCCGAAATGGGCCCGTTACAAACGTTTTAGCAAGTCAAATATGCAAACGCGTCGATGGTTGAAAACAACAACACAAGTACGGACCATCGCTACCTATTAGGTACAGACTGGATTAAATGGAAAATTCTAATGAGCTTGTGCCAAGTTTTATTTCTAGTTCTAGTGCACAAGTACTTACCGAACACATTCTGACTGTAGCGCACTGAAATAGTAACCTGATTGAAATCCTATGTGTACATGTGAACGAACTACGTGTCAAGTTTGCACTGGATGTGGACGAAAAGTTACCAATACTTCCGAAACTGCGATTCCTAAAGCGTTTACTGTTCATTCTTCTTTGTCATATTAAACCATATCGCTGGCCTACATTGATTTTTGTGCCCAATCATCGAACGTGCCTACTTTGATGCTGCCCTGTGCCCTTCTGGCGGTTTCTGCTCAGACGCATCATACGTCCCTGGTACTTTTTTCCTCAATGACAATATTATTCACTCCTCGAAGTTCGCATGCGCGGAAGTGGTTTTCTAAAACATTGGAGTTCTAGGCAGAATGGTGTACATAACAAGAAATATACGGTATTGTAACATAGGTACGCACCTATGGCGCTCTTATGTCTGTTCCCTGACGACATGCAAACTGGAATGATACCTATAACATAGAGCATTAAATGGGAAATTCCAACGGGTTGGTATTCCGGCCACTTAGGACCCTAAATCATCCCTGTCGAACCCTTCGGACGAACTCTTCAAATTCAACTTTCAAAATAACAAATCTTTATCTCTAGTACTAAGTTGCCGAACGTTAGAGAGGCTTCTTACTTAGTCTCGAGCGACATTTGCGGGTGGGCCCGCAATTTTGGGTATTTTCACTTGAAATTTTGAGGGTAGAATCGTTGGGCCTTCCGAATTTGCTGTATAGTTTTTGATGTCTCGACGACTTCAGGAAAAGGCGCCATGGCGCCGAGATTGACGCCTCAAGAGCCAAAAGACAGGTAATAACGGGTCCTACGGCATACAGTTTTCAGGGTATACTAATAGGGCAGTCACAAATCGCTAATTTGCAGTAGGTACACTTTGTATTCGTATACCTTGAGATGCATAGTGAGGCTATATTGGTCAGCAGACCCACTAGTTAGGTAGTTACACCATCTTTGAGAACTGACGCGATACTTTGATTGATCATTTTTAGGATGGTGCTACTATTCTCACCATTTCTAACATGGAGCGCTGGATCACAGAATAAGAACTAAACTTTATTGTTTTCCAATTTCGTACCACTGATTAGGGGTTAAACGTTCATGAGTAGTATGTTTGACCTACTAAACATCTTTCCTCTCCTGGGACTCATAATCTAAGCTTCTACCTGTAATGGGTGGGGGGAGGGGGGGGGGGGCTTGTGTTAGTGACAAAAGCTAAATGTAAATTTCTTCTGGACTATAACCACTGATTTTTTTTCTTTTAAACACATTTGTTGTCTGGGTATGCGACTAAACTCTCAAGGCTCGATACACATTAAAATTATTTTTCCTTTGGTTTCAGGTAAATACTCGGCTATAGATCCCATTGCCTCTGTTCACTACTCTCTTTCTAAAGGTATGTCTCATTCAAGTATCCAGTTCATTAAGAATACCGAAACACGTTTGAACTTTCAGGTACAGGCAGTCTTGGTTGAATAGTTAGCTATAAAAGTGAAATAAAATAAATAACTCATAATAATAAAGCAGATATCCTAAATCGCGTGACGACATTGTTACCCGATGGTACCTACACTTCGAGTGAATTTCCATTGCATGAGGTAGGTATAGCTATACGCGTCACCAGTGCAGGTTTTACACTTTATGACTCAAAATAGACGTCAATATTTATCACAAAACTCATTCACTTTATTACAGGAGCATTATTTCATAGTTCCGCTGCTTAATTTCGTAAGTTACCCAGAGGTATAGAGATTAGCGTAGGTACATCGTTCTGGGAAAATATAAATCAGCTAGAAGTTACCGAATAAATCGTAAATTTAATTTTGCAGGCATAAAACGGGAGGTTCGCGGGGAGAAGGGTGCAGATAATGGACCATAGTCGTTGGTTATGACTCCCCGCTCCGTCATCTTTGAAAGTACTTCAGTATCCCTCAGGTACTGCAAAAAAAATCCCATCGGGTCAGTCTTTTCTTTTTCATATAATTTTAACAAATTGTTGAATAATTCATGGTCGCTATGGGGGCCTAAGAGGGAGAGAGAAGATCTAGCCATCTTTCTTCGGGAGCCGACCCATTAGCGTCAGACCGCTAACTGCCAGCTTATGTTAATACACTCTGTCCAACATTCGGATCTTCCCATGTACGCTGATTCGCACACAACCGCTCACGCTCACATACTTCACAGACACTGCGTACGTTTAACGATGGGAGTAACGCACTAAACCGTTTCTCACTTTTAATATACGCCAGTATAAATTAGTATGATACAAACTGTACGTTTCTATATTTATGCAACGAAATCGTTAAGAACTAAAAACCCCAATTATGGACTGTAAGCGTCCCGATTTTATTGCCCTAACCTTGAAATATTTATATCAAACGTTTATTAGACCCACTGAAGGTGCTATAGTTTTTTTGTCTCAATTCGTGAGCCTTACTCTCACTTTGAGGCATCAGAAACCCAGAGAATTATTTTTCAGTTACCTCCACTGGTACATGATTGGTGTTGGTAAAACAATATTATTTGGGGTAAATTTGCAAAACCATGTAGGCATATACCTATCAATTTTTTCAACCAGTTATTTAAAGTTTTTTTTTTCCAACAGGACTTTACCTACCACAACCACTCGATCTAAATTTCTTTTCGAAAGGGTTGTCACCCTGAATTTGAAGAATAAGATATATTCAGCAAACGTTATTCTCAGAACCGTGTAACTTTTTTGTAGCGACAAAATTGCGCATGCGCATGCGCATTGCGCATGCGCAGACGAAAGTCAGTTCGATTTAAATTGAATTGGTATGGGAATTGTTGATATGGATTAACATGCACCAATTCACCGAATTTCAGAACTCATGAATGGATGGAATGAGCTGAAATACGGAGGGTAGATAGGGGTTGGGCCCCATTTGTGGTTTACAACGCATATCCTAATTTCCTGGCTGCATCTTTCTTTGCACGCGCAATCACGTTCGCGCCATAACTTCACAAATCATAAAATAGAACAAAATTGGGGAGGAGGGAATGTGAATTTATTCGTCCACATACTTACCTAGAAGAATAAAAATAGGTATGTTTATTACATATATGCATATTATCCATAACCACACATATTAATACACATAGATCTGCATAAATTATCCATAATTACACACATTAATACCTACTCATAATGAACACTAGTCTAGTGCTCATCTCGGAGTGTTCTGTTCGAGTTGATTATTTATATTTCATCATTTTTGTTAGTTGGTTTAATTTTTTAGTTAGTTTTATTTGTTTGGTAACTATGTATTATTTTTAGGTACATTTCATTTCAAACATTTTTAGGTGCACTTCATTTCAGTTCTAATTTTCACATGTATTACATTTCCAATTTTTCCGTCCGATGCTGGTCATACTTACCTAAACTAGCCTCATATGCAATTTCATCAAGATTCAGCTTTGGTCTGAGCGGGTTAGCATTTATGATGAGGATGTTCTAAAATAAGGAAATAATTTCGAGGCTCATTCATAAAAATTTTCACGTTTGAATTTTTGAAGTTCGTGGCTCATTAATGAAGAAAGAGCTAAACTGGCGTTTTTCTGTGACGTTTTGGTCGCTTTTAAGGGGCCGAGCCTTAAAACGCTGCAAATCCCTGCAAAACGGTTTATTATTTTGTACAGAATACCCTTCTGTTACAGATCACAGCTCTCTGTATAGATAACCCGTATATATAATATAATATGTACTATTCTATACATATTATGTAGATCGCAGACCCTCCATAGGTTAGTACCTAACCCGTACTCGTTACTAGGTACCTAATCACCAGTTAGATGTTGCTAAAATAATTCTTTCGATGGCAAACAGTAACTAAAATGGCAAAAAGAAACGCAAATAATGAAGTTCTGAAGGAAAATTGTTGATGTGGAGTGAAATAGATGCCCCTTCTGCGTAGATCACTATTTTCTGTGGTCAATAACTACCTTCGTGGTCAAGTATAATGAACCGTTGAGTAATAACTTGCCCATCAATAATACTTCAACGGTTGTTCAAGTTGCAAAAGTACCGATCAACAAAATCCAGCCCCTTCTTGGTAGATGAACCGTTGTGTAATAATTTACCGTTGTGAAATAATTTACCGTTATGTAATAATTTACCGTTGTGTAATAATTTGCCGTTGTTTAATAATTTACCAGTGTAATAATTTACTCATCAACAATACTTCAACATTTGTTCAAGTTGCAAAAGTACCGATCAACAAAATCTAGCCCCTTCTTGGTAGATGAACCGTTGTGTAATAATTCACCGTTGTGAAATAATTTACCGTTATGTAATAATTTACCGTTGTGTAATAATTTGCCCTTGTGTAATAATTTACCATTGTGTAATAATTTACCCATCGGTATACTTCAACGTTTGCTCAAGTTTCACAAGTACCTACCAACAAAATCCAATAGTCAATCACTTATCAAATGAAATAATATCGCAGAACAAACAACTCGACTTCATACAGCCATCCTTGATTATCATCAGGTGCTCCCTAGTGATGAAATCCGGGCCGAATTTATACCGTTTGATTCACGATCGTGTTGACGAGGCTTTCTGGTGCACACGAACGGCTGGACGTACAATGCTCCGGGTGGTCTCAAAAAATTGGTTAGCTCAAGACAAATTTAATTGGTAACGTAAAAAAACCATACTCTTCAGTCGAAAGTTTTCGAGCTATGCTTATTTTGAACCCCTTAGAGATGACTGACAGTAACGTCGAGCTTCGAGGACCAACTAGACCCCGAACGGAACCTATAACCCGAATTTCATCAATTTTGTTTCATGGTAACTAAGAAAAGTGGCCCGTACGGCGTACGGCGGACAGACAGAAATATTTTTATTGCATTTTCGGAATCTACATACCTTGAAACGTAAACCATCAAATTTTGAGGGGGGGTTAGATTTTTTTTTTTTCATGCTCGATTCCAATGGTTCATTATTGAAAATAATAAACCAAAAATTGTGGAAGCTAAAATATTGTTTTACCACTAAATTATGATAACAATACTTGAAATTACATCAATAAACAAATTCAAAAGTACGTTATCAATATTTCTTCTGTGCCATTTTCAACGGACAAAACTTGTATATATGCTACTATAAAGTAAATTTTTTTTGCCTGCCATTCGGAATGATTGTAACAGTTCGTAACCTTTATGAAGGCCCAAACTGTTGGTACACAATTTCGAAGGTAAGGTGATTAGCTGCGATCTGGTTGCAGGATTTTGAAAATGAGACTGATACTTTCAAGTTTCAAGTACCTATTTCAGAAAGTTATTCAGTGAGTAGTCTTTAGCTATGGTTTACATCTTCCTAGTTTTGTAAATAGTGGGCACAAGTCGGATGCGATACTGACGAGAATGAGACGGCAAAAGATTTATCGAGCTCATAATGCGGCCGAGAGGATACGACCTTTCCCGTCGAGCACCCTGTTATTACCTCCCAGACCAGTGCACGGGCGATGAATGGGATCCGATTAATAATTAATTAATAGGATTCGATGGGGAAGAAGACGGGTAAGAAAGAAAAAATAAATAAATAAGGCACCTACCCAAGACAATAGAAGGCGGGGAATGTGGTGGTAGGACGAGAAGTAAGCCGTGGGCAGAATTGATAGTCAAGAAAGCGAGGTTGTCTCGATTAGAGGATTATGGCAGCGCCAAGTCACCTGGATCGGAACTCGGAAAACAGAAACGGATTAGAGAGAACGAAAAGCTCAAGAAAACGTTATATCGGTTGTCCCCGATTTAGCCGTAGGATAAGGCCGACGGAGCTTATAATATATTTGATCATAATAAAATTATCAGAGGAATTTTCAGACGACGTTTTCATCTACCTAAGGTCTTTGTTTCTTAAAACCTACGCAAAACCCAAAGGAGTAATGGCAAGATTATGAGTGAATTTGGCTACGATTACCAAAAGCGAAAAACGGCGCAACCATTTTCTGAGTTAAAATATAGAATAGAATAGGATAGAATGGAAAACATCTTTATTCTGTCAACCGTGATTATAATGATACAGAAAACGTCAAATAACAATAAATACGTTGGCCAATATTATTGCGGTTACTCGGCAGGGTAATAAATACCTTAAGAGGCAACTGCTGTGTTCGAGTTGTCAAAATGCAAAATTCAATTGGCCTGCGGGGCCCCACCACGCCGACCTTGGCAGAAGAACCCCGGCCGACCCGGGCCCACCCTCCACGGCTGCCCCCGAGGCCACTCCTCTATTGCTGGAAGGTGGACAGGTGAAAACGCTATTGCCAGGAAACGCGCCAAGGGAGGCCGCCCCCAGACCGGCTGGCCTGGTATAGATTTACTGATCTTGATGGCGTTACGTAATTTTTGTTTTGTTTTGCCTCTTCTGTTTAGAAAAAAATCCTTATTTTTTCAGCCTTATTTGTCATTCATATTTTTACTTAGTTAGGTACCAAAGAACAGTTTTTTTCTTCTCGTAAATGGTGATATTTTAGGTAGGTACCTTAGTTACTATAATATTTCTGTCCGTCCGCCGTGCCCCGTACCAAAATTAATGAATTTTGGTTTTTAGGTCCCAGCTAGGATCCAGTTGGTCCGCGAAGCTCGGCGTTACTGTCATTCATCTCCAAGGGGTGAAAAATATGGGTTAAAATTTTCAGAACGCCGCCGTAGCTCGAAAATCAATAGAAGGGTATTGTTTCATGACGTTTTCGAATTTATTACTTGATGATTTTTGCGACCACCCGGAGCACTGAACGTCAGCCGTTCGTTCACAGCAACGCCCTGAATTTTGAACCGATTGTCAACGTGAGTGTGAATACGGTACAGACATAGCCAGCCCAGATAATCGCTGATAGGGAACAGCTGGGCAGGCTGAGGAAACATGATTTTGTAGCTCCTTCGTCTTTTGAGGTTCATACGTTCGTGTAACAAACTGAAACTATCAAGAGAATGTTACCTGTCCTGCGTAGGACGGTTTCCACCTTCCAGCTCACTCACTACCAGAAGCTCTTCCAAAAAGCTTGATGTATACCTAGAAACACCTACCTACCTCAAACCCTTCATCATTGCTCTTTCAATGTCAGACGTATTATAAATAAATAATATTCTTCTGTCCTCTCAACTTATTTCCACTTGAAGGTTGAAAGTGGTTCCGGGAAACAAATATCCGCCAAGCCTGTTATTTTGGACTCTGTTGATAGGCCTACATTATGATGAACCCTGTGTTCTCATGTCCGACCCATCGAATTCGATGGTCCGACCTACAACATGGAGATTTTGCTATAGTCTTCCACAACCCCTATATGTTTATATTGGCACGGGTATCCGAGAAAATGTATATAGGTACTTCTTTTTAAAGGTTTGAAATTGATTTGCCTATTTGTTTGCCAAAAGACCGATTTTCCTACACGCTACCGTTACTCATCCGTTGATACGATGGTTGACACTTGTGACTCCTGACATCGTATGAACGAATTTATACCTATCGTTGCGTCAGTAGGTACTATATCCAAGTAGTGGGAAAAAACCTTCACGAAATAGTCCGGGTGTTACATGTCATAATTTGCGAAAACATTGCTAGCGCAAGTTGTGAAAAAGATTTAAAAGGAGCGAGGAAAAGATTCTTTCTCTCCCTATTAATTCGTGGAAACGAGCCGCTTCCGCCAGGTCGAGCTGCCGTTTCCTTCCCGGTTTTTTTTCTTCCTCTTTACAAACTGCCATAAAAAGTTGCGATTTATCGCTCGGAATGAATGGTAAGGGCAAAATAACAGTTACAGAAGAAGGGCCTTGTCGCTAAAGTTTACTCGCAGAAAGAAAAGAATCGGAATGAGGGAAAGTTTGTAGACCTTTGTGGAAAAGCGGCTAATTAAAATCAGGAGACCTGAGAAAATGAGTTCTTGGCAGTTTAAAATTAAATCAGCCCGTTGTTAGGTTGCATGTTGTCTAAGCTCAGAATTTAGTTTCTTACTACTGGTTGCGATAATGACTCTGTTTTCCTGTGTACCTATGTGATTTATAGCTACGGTTATCATTTTCTGACGTGAAGAGAAGGACCTGTGAAGATGAGAACATCTGAAATTACCGTTCATCAATGAATGAACGAGTTTTTGTTTGTCTTAAATGAGGAGGACCTACTACCTATGACTTCTGTTTATAGTACTTTCCCGTTTTTTAAAAGAAAGCAGGTTCCATTTTAAGAATTTTGAGACCAACCGCACTTTCCTACGATGAATAATTATTTTTCGATGAACTTTCAAAGTTTCAACAACAAGTGACTTCATTGTACCCCTCCCGCCTGGGCGGGACCCTCTTGCCAAATGTTTTGTGTTGTCACGTGTTGCCGAAATTTTGAAAGCCCATAGAACAAGAACTATTCATCGTAATAGGGTGCGCTTGGTCTCAGAATTCTTAGGACGGAACCAACTTTCATTTAAAAATATTAACGGAAGTCATAGGTACTCCTCATTTGCACAATACATCTTGGTTTATTATTTTCATAATGAGCCTTTTGAATTGAGCTTGAAAAAAAAAAAAATAATAATAATTTAACCCTCCTCAAAATTTGACGGTTTCCGTTTCAAGGTACGTAGAATCGAAAGTGGAATTTAAAAATCTCTGTCCGTCCGCGGTACCCCGTACTTCGCTCTTTCCGGTACCTACCATGAATTACCGTGAACCAAAATTAATAAAATTTGGTTTATTGGGGTCTAGTTGGTCCGCAAAGCTCGGCATTACTTAAAGTCATCTCTAAGGAGTGAAACATAGGGGTTCAAATTTTCAGAACGCCGTAGCTCGAAAACTTTCAATAGAATTCCTTTGAAGAATGGATTTTTTTATAGGTTTTTGATTTTTTTTATAGGTACGTTTGCAACTTGAACAAACGTTATCCATCATGAATAGCAACAAATAATTTATTACTGAATTATTGAATCCCGCGCATTTTTATGAAACTGTAATTCCCGAGCCGGCTCCAGTACTCGATTTAGGGCTTTCCTGGGAGGGAGCTCGAGGTTAGGTATTAACCACAGAAAACAGTGATCTACGCAGAAGGGGCAGCTATACAGGTAAATTATTACACAACGGTATTACACATCGGTTTATTAAACAACGGTTTATTATTTACCTTATGCTTCATGAATAACAAGAAATAATTAATGACTGAATTATTGAATCCTGCGCATTCTTATGAAACTGTAATTCCCTGGCTGGATCCAGTACTCGACTTAGGGCTTTCCTAGGGGGAGCTCGAGGGTAGGTATTGACCACAGAAAACAGTAATCTATGTAGAAGGGGCACCTATTATACACCTAAATAACAAACTGCTGTGTAATAATTTGCAGCGTTTTTGTTTAGGTATTATTTTTATCCCTCTGTATTTTGCTGTCATCTGAGCGTGTTCCCGCCCCCATTCACCCTTTCCCCTTTCCGCTCCTTACTTTGGGTAGTTTGAATCTATATTTTATGGTCTTCTTGGTGTGGAAACATAGGTAGACACTGCTGGAAAGAGACATAATATTGTCAATTTTAATTTGAAATATCCCTGTGGAAGTGTAGATGTCGTTACATCTAGGAAAACGTTGCAAATTCATTACATTCAATGAGATGTTTTATGTATAAATACGAATTGGAATGAAAAACGAAGTTATTGATACGCTGGTTATTTCTACTAAAAACCAAAGTAGGTACCTACCAACCAACTGAGAGTACATTGGAGTGAATTGGAGGTAAAAGGGGGTATGAATTGGGGTATGTCGATACAGTTGTACCTAATCAATCCTATAGCTTCTACTCCAGCTACAGGTTCCTTTTAATTGGTTAACTGTGACTGAGTACCTGATACAGCCTCATGGACTAACATAATATTACTCCTGGTCATCTCTATCCCAGTTACTGCACGCATACCAATGTAGTTCCAGAATGTTGGAAGTCTACTAAGAGGTGCTTTAGCTGCTCGAATAGCTCTTTGGTAGTTATAATATTATGCGATGAGTGGTTGGTAAACTACTGCAGAGTCGGTAAACTACGGCAGAGTCGGCTAACTACGGTTTTTAGCGGTCTTAGGAGTTTTGAATGGCTGTTGAAGTGAACGGTGATGTCATCCACGTAATTTTAAATGATGATTATGATGAGTGTTGTCCATGATTACATTCATACACAATAAGCTCAGATGTTTCAAGGACGCCAGGCTGAAATTGACAAAACTTCAGCCAGATCCTCCTGATACGAACTAAATCACTCGCGACGAAATCGTGGAAACCCATTTCAAAGAAAAACGGAGTTATTGAAAAAAAGTCTATTTCCACTAATACACGAAAAACGCAAAAAACACTGTTATACCGGTTTCGGTGATCAAACCATCGTCAGTAACACACAATAATTAAAGTTAAGTATAAGTTATTGTGTGTTACTGACGATGGTTTGATCACCGAAACCGGTATAACAGTGTTTTTTGCGTTTTTCGTGTATTAGTGGAAATAGACTATTTTTCAATAACTCCGTTTTTCTTTAGATCCTCCTGAGCTTTTTCGAAATCGCGGAGTTCTTGCCTCGCCATTACCACCCGATAGCCGATTACCGCCGCCATTACTACCCCATTACCAGCCTCGACGTTCGGAATTGCGATAGTTACCTTCATTTTTACTTCGACATTAATTTTTTGGAGTCTTGTAAAATGAAGTACTTAAGATGAAAATGAGATTAGGCTGGGTTCTTAATAGCGTCTTAATAGTGTAATTATGTGGACACTCCCATGGATTGACTGGTCATTACATAATTTTACAAGAGAAGGGTAAATATCGTGAATGATATAATATACATAACGTTATATCTACTAATATAAGTTACCGAACGTTAGACTCCTACACTCCAACAGCATTATGTGTTGAGGGCTATAGCCTCACATACATAACGGATCGTGCTGAAATTTTGCACACACATCCTTTATGTTCCAAGGAAGTGCCTTTTGTGCATTTTTTCGCTCCCTCCATTTCCGCACACGGGGAGGTTGCACACTTGTTAATTGGGGCTCCCTGAGGAAGTGTTAAAAATAAATCTGAATGCGTAAAGATATTTGAAGTAAATAGGTAACTAAATAATTACTTGTAAAATTGCATTTGTGTAACTAGATGTTATATAAAAATAAACGCATAAAAAAAAATAAATTTGAACCTTATTAGTTCAGTAGAAGAGTTTGAAATGTTTGAAAACGCTGCAAGTTATGGTCAAATAACTTAATTGACGTCATCACGTTTTGCGCGCTGTAACATTAATTATAAGGTACTTTTCTACGGCGCTTTTTAAAAAGTGTTGAAAACAGATTTTCAAAAATTTGCTTTGAAAATTGAAAAAGAAAATTATTTAGTAGGTAATTTTCCTAGAAAATTATAAAAAAATTTAACAAAAAATTTAAAAGATTTAAAAGGAAATAAAGAAATATTTTTTTAAATTTATGACTGGTATAGGGCAGCCAATGGGCTGCAGCTAAATTCAAGTACCATGTGAAACAGGCCCCGCCTGCTATATTATTGCTCATGTCTTTCACAACTGTAATGTGCTAGGAAAACCTGCTAGAAAAAATTTTGACTGGGAAAAAATGCCTGTGAACTGTGAAATTTCTGTGAACTGGACCGTCATCGGGAATGAGCTGGGGGAAAAACTGTATTGCTGTGACATGGAATATCGGGAAAAGGGGTAAATAAACTCACCCTGGATGGGGTTCTGTAGGGAGTATGTTGTAACGTTTTTCATAAGAACCACCTCAAAACCCATTCATAAAATCCATAAGAAGTGGTCTATTTCTCATGAAAGACTTGGTTCTTATTTTTTGTATTAATCATCTGACTATCAAGATAGTTACTCCAGAGTCCTGATTACCTAAGACTTGGGAACACCCCCGAGTATTACGCATACAATTAATTTTTCAATGAATAAAATTATTGGGTCTTGACGATTTGCATATACGTAGCAACAATTTGCAGTTTACATTTCCACAAGATTAGCTGGGGGTTTGACCATTGCTCTGCTATACCTTGTTCTTTGGCCCTTGAGTAGGGATAGGTATCTACTTCAGTGAGGTCAGGTTTCATTGATGGAAACGAAATTTTGATGTATCACTCATTCCTCATCCTTTGACTAGAATTACAATAAATTGGTCTATTCTTGATGATTTATTTTTCGAATTTGTGTGGCAGATTACTTATCGCCAATCAGGTCTGAAACGTAAAACGTAGTTGGCGTGGAAAAGGTTTTTGCTACCTATAGACCTGTCCTCTGTAGACTCTTGAGTCTGTCGTAACCTATAAAAAGCTAACACCTTTAAAAAGAAGTGCCATTCCATGAATTACGAGGATGGATGGTTATGGAAAGTAACAATTTTACGGCAAAAAAAAAATAAAACAACAACAAAGCAGTAGTTATTGCAACTGTTCTGTATAAAGAAGGAAACAGCAGTTAGTCGTAAAATATAGCTTACCTACTGGCAATTTTAAAATTATCTTTGTGTATTATTTAATGATTCGATTTTTTACCGTATCTTCATAAAAGCAAACAAACACTCACAGCAAACACACTCGCAGTAAACAATCACTTTCTGGAGCAGCATTATTCTGATTTTGGTTAATTATTATTATCTGCCTTATAAAGGAAGTAGGCAGGTACTTCTAGATAGCGTATCCCTGTCTGTGGGGTTACAATTTGAACCAAGTTAATATCACAGGAAATTGAATAAATTAATAATGTGGGATAAAAGTAATCAGAGATAAATATCAGCTGTGCAAAAAATAAGTGCGATCTTGTTGAAACGCATCAAGTTAACTGCTGTTTAATGACTCGATAATTGCTGCTATTGTGGCGACAGTATCAACTGGTGTTTGATCGAAAGCGAACTGGTGCAGTTGGTGTACCTTCGCCATGACAGCTCGATACACCTTGGCGCTCGTAGCGCTTGTCTCTTGTATTTCAAGAAGCTCGTCAGCCGTCATAACCCGTTCGGCACATCGCAACCCTGGACCCTATAGCTCTACAGGAGAACAATCGTTGACAGGAGGCTACGCTACGTATCATAATCCCATTGGTGGAGAAGATTACTCTGGTTACCTCAGTAGTTCAAGCCTCCCTAATTACTCGGGCTACGGCATACCTGTAGCTGCACCGGGAATCATGAACCCGCCGCCGCGTCAAACGTGGTGGGAGATGTTCCTGTCCCTGTTGAGGGCTATTTGCGACCCTTTCCACATCTTCACTCTCTGACTGGTCTTCTACTGATAAGTGTCAACATTCAAGTCAATTGTGCTGACTCCTGACATGGAAATGTGGAATTCTGATTTTATGAAATATACCTAAATATAGGTATATCTTACTTGTTTGGATCGAATCCTTGCATCGACCGATCTTGAGCAACACCCTTCAACCTCCAGTTCAAAAGCACACAACCTAGTTTATACTTCATCAATAGTGAATACCTGTGATGGTTGAGGAGGTAAAACTAGCCGCCCATCGCGTTCCTCCCGCTCCACACCAGAAAGGTAGGGAGGCAGTGTGACAGTTGCCCCCGGAGGGACATTGGTTTGATTGTTATTACCTTCCAGGAGTTGACGATTCTTTTTCGCGAATCGACTGCCCCATCAGCCGTGTGTCAAAAAGATCCGGATGGAGCCCGGATCCAATATAAAATTGGACGGGATTATCATGTACCGTCACAACATACCTAATATACTCGTGTGAACCATTGAACTGTTGATTCATTTCCATCGACGTCTCAAAAATGCCGTTATACCTAGCGCTATTTCCGTGGGTATGACATCAATCGCTATCAAAGCTATCGCTATCTTCTGGAGGAAGCCAACCTCCAACCTTGACTTGAGGCTACGCTGGAGGAGATTGTCCTAGTTACCCCAGCGCCAACAAATTCAAGCAGCGTCCCTTCCAACATTCTTACTTCATGATGTGATACACAACCTGGTTCACTTATTGCAATGAACATTTGAACCGATTCTATTACGCATTCCAAAATTTGCACTGCATTCCAATTTGTGCAAAACGTAAGTAGAGTTTAAGTCAGGCAGCACGACGTAATGAGGAATTTTCGAAGTAATGCACGTACATGATCTGTTATAAGAAATGGAAATGTCAAGATTTTTGAAACTAAAAACGGAATTTTTATGAACTCTGTTTCTGATCCAAATTTTTTGTCCCTGTATTCAAATGAAAGTTTATTTAACCTGACTACCGTCCTCGAATTTTGTGAGATTTTTCAACTCATAAGTTCCTTATAATGAACATGATGGGCAATTTTCGTGGGATACACATAATTCTAATATTTTTTGGCCAAAATTCTGTTCATTACCGGAAATTAATACTTATTGACCACATAATTAGGCGTTTATATCGGAAAGTATAGGTAGAAAACGAGTGTGAAATTTGAATTTCTGACTTCCCGCTAGAAATGATGTATAAGGTAAATCGCCGAGTAGTTCAGCTCAAATCCCGCTTAGAGCGCTTGTGTATCATTTGAATAATGTACAAAGCTGCAATGGTTCGATGGATAGAACCCCAAATTTATAAATGTGTAAATTAGAAATCACGTCCTCAAAATCAAACCTAGGGGATTTTCACAAAAGGTCACAGGAAAGGCTTTTGAAGGTTGCTATGAAGTTTTGTCATTTCCGATGTTAGCTTGTTGGCAGCATTGAGAACCTTAGCCTCCGAAGCTTCGCTCGGCTTTTGGGCCAACAGCCAATCAGATGTCAACAGACCTGATACGTAATTTTTTGCCGCATTTACTTTTAATCACCCTCATTTAAAAACTACAGCTTATTTCTGACAACGGGCTTCAAACTACCATTTTTTCAAGAGTTCTTACTTAATATTTTTTCCAACAAAAAAAATTTGACGAAAATTCCCGATTCTTAACGGGTGGATGGGCGATGTAAACTGTAGCCGGTGCTGAGTCCTAGGTATTGAAAATAAAAAATAAAAAATAATTATAGTGTCATATCTGAACGTTTAGACAAGTGCACACAGTACTAACCAACTCATCATGCAGGTTGGGCCCAAGACGGTCCCCAATGAACAATCAGATCATTGGTATGGCCACTGCGCATGCGCAAACGCGAAATTCGACGAAAATTTCTTTCGAATCAATGACCCGATCTTGAACATATTCGGTGGGTAATTGGGGTGTAGCTCCTAGATGGTCCTACACGAATTTCAGAACGGTCAGATCATTGGTATGGGCACTGCGCATACGCAAACGAAATACGAGGTACCAAATTTCTCTCGAATCAATGGCCCGATTTTGCTCAAACTTGGTGGAAAGTTGGGGTGTAGCTCCCAGATGGTCGTATAAGAATTTCAAAACGCTCATATATCATTGTTACAACCACTGCGCATGCGCAAACCAGAATCTGTGGTAATTAACATCACACGATCCTATGATTTTGATGACATTTTCAGGAACCATGCGGGCTGGGTCCTAGATGGTCACGTTATTCATGCATAACGCATAATCAAAAATATAGATAGAATTCTTGAATCTACCCTAACCTGTAATTAATGGCTTAGATAGTGACGCTTTATCGACATCAGGGTAAATTTTCCTACATTCTGACACAACTTGTAATAAAAATTGGCGCTGTTCTTCGTCTTTTGTCAAGCAAGAGTTCAAGCAATTCAGTGGTGTTGGAATAGATATATTGTGTTGTAAAATAAGTTCCAGGCTATTATTTTCTATACAAAAAACTTTCAATTTGTATTACTAAAACACTTTTTACATAATTTTTATTGTTTTTTGTGCATTTCATAGCACCCACCACCCACCCATCTCCCCCCTACCCCCTCCATATATTATATATTAGATTCAAATGTATCAATTTTCAATATACCAGAGTGATAAAGAAGTATCAAATTGCCTAGAGGTCGATTTCATTGACTGGAGTGTGGTTTTTAGGGGTATGCGTAAAAAGGCACATTTGCTGAAACGGACCACGTTTTGAGATGGGAAAAGCTGAATAACATAAAATCTATAGGATCGAGCGAAACAATTATTCGAGTAAACGTTGAAGAAGATAACATTTCAAATAAGACCAATTTCAAGTCTCTAGGACAAATGGTTACTATGTTATGAGGAAAGAAATAATATTTTTATGAAAAAAAGTGAGTTTTTCTAAACTTCAACCTCGATGCGGCACGGGTTAATGTTATCCGATCGACCTAAAACTTTGGGAATATCATTTTCTAGTCAAATGGCACCTTTTAGGGGGTTGCTACGATTGAATTTCGAAAGTTGACTTTTTGTGACCACTCTAGTAGGGTGGTCACAAGGCAATAGGCAAATTTTTTTGTTGAGAAAATCACTTCTGGCAACCCCCTAAAAGGTGCCATTTGACTAGAAAATGAGATTCGCAAAGTTTAGGTCGATCGGATAACGTTAACCCGTGCCGCATTGAGGTTGAAGATCAGAAAAACTCACTTTGTTTCATAAAAATACCCTTTTTTTCCTCATAACCTGGTGAATATTTGTCCTAGAGACTTGAAATTGGTCTCATTTTATTTGAAATGTTATCTTCTTCAACTTTTACTGCCATAATTTTTTCGCTACATCCTGTAGATTTTATGTTATTCAGCTTTTCCCAACTCAAAACGTGGTCCGTTTCAGCAAATGTGCCTTTTTACGCATAACCCTAAAAACCACACTACAGTCAATGAAATCGACCTCTAGGCAATTTGATACTTCTTTATCACTCTGGTATATTGAAAATTGATTCATTTGAATCTAATATATAATATATGGAGTGGGTAGGGGGGAGATGGGTGGGTGGTGGTTGCTATGAAATGCCCGAAAAACAATAAAAATTATGTAAAAAGTGTTTTAATAATACAAATTGAAAGTTTTTTGTATAGGAAATCACAGCCTGGAACTTATTTTACAACACAATACATCTATTCCAACACCACTGAATTGATTGAACTCTTGCTTGACAAAAGACGAAGAACAGCGCCAATTTTTATTACAAGTTGTGTCAGAATGTAGGAAAATTTACCCTGATGTCGATAAAGCCTCACTATCTAAGTCATTAATGTAGTTCTAAATTCAGTGGTATTGGAATAGATATATTGTGTTGTAAAATAAGTTCCAGGCTATTTTTTTCTATACAAAAAACTTTCAATTTGTACTATTAAAACACTTTTTACATCATTTTTATTGTTTTTTGTGCATTTTATAGCACCCACCACCCACCCATCTCCCCCCTACCCCCTCCATATATTATTATATTAGAATCAAATGTATCAATTTTCAATATGCCAGAGTGATAAAGAAGTATCAAATTGCCTAGAGGTCGATTTCATTGACTGAAGTGTGGTTTTTAGCGGTATGCGTAAAAAGGCACATTTGCTGAAACGGACCACGTTTTGAGATGGGAAAAGCTGAATAACATAAAATCTATAGGATCTAGCGAACAAATTATTAGAGTAAAAGTTGAAGAAGATAACATTTCAAATAAAATAAGACCCATTTCAAGTCTCTAGGACTAATGGTTACTATGTTATGAGGAAAGAAATAATATTTTTATGAAAAAAAGTGATTTTTTCTAAACTTCAACCTCGATGCGGCACGGGTTAATGTTATCCGATCGACCTAAAACTTTGGGAATCTCATTTTCTAGTCAAATGGCACCTTTTAGGGGGTTGCCACGATTGAATTTCGAAAGTTGACTTTTTGTGACCACTTTAGTAGGGTGGTCACAAGGCAATAGGCAAATTTGTTTTGAGAAAATCACTTCTGGCAACCCCCTAAAAGGTGCCATTTGACTAGAAAATGAGATTCGCAAAGTTTTAGGTCGATCGGATAACGTTAACCCGTGCCGCATTGAGGTTGAAGATCAGAAAAACTCACTTGGTTTCATAAAAATACTCTTTTTTTCCCCATAACATAGTAACCATTTGTCCTAGAGACTTGAAATTGGTCTCATTTTATTTAAAATGTTAGCTCCTTCAACTTTTACTTACATAATATTTTCGCTACATCCTGTAGATTTTATGTTATTCAGCTTTTCCCATCTCAAAACGTGGTCCGTTTCAGCAAATGTGCCTTTTTACGCATACCCCTAAAAACCACACTCCAGTCAATGAAATCGACCTCTAGGCAATTTGATACTTCTTTATCATTCTGGTATATTGAAAATTGATACATTTGAATCTAACATAAATAATATATGGAGGCGGTAGGGGTGAGATGGGTGGGTGGTGGGTGCTATGAAATGCAAAAAAAAAAACATTAAAAATTATGTAAAAAGTGTTTTAATAATACAAATTGAAAGTTTTTTGTATAGAAAATAATAGCCTGGAACTTATTTTACAACACAATATATCTATTCCAACACCACTGAATTTAGAACTACATTAATGGCTTAGAAAGTGGGGCTTTATCGACATCAGGGTAAATTTTCCTACATTCTGACACAACTTGTAATAAAAATTGGCGCTGTTCTTCGTCTTTTGTCAAGCAAGAGTTCAAGCAATTCAGTGGTGTTGGAATAGATATATTGTGTTGTAAAATAAGTTCCAGGCTATTATTTTCTATACAAAAAACTTTCAATTTGTATTATTAAAACACTTTTTACATAATTTGTATTGTTTTTTGTGCATTTCCTAGCACCCACCACCCACCCATCTCCCCCCTACCCCCTCCATATATTATATATTAGATTCAAATGTATCAATTTTCAATATAACAGTGTGATAAAGAAGTATCAAATTGCCTAGAGGTCGATTTCATTGACTGGAGTGTGGTTTTTAGAGGTATGCGTAAAAAGGCACATTTGCTGAAACGGACCACGTTTTGAGATGGGAAAAGCTGAATAACATAAAATCTATAGGATCTAGCGAAACAATTATTCGAGTAAACGTTGAAGAAGATAACATTTCAAATAAAATAAGACCCATTTCAAGTCTCTAGGACAAATGGTTACTATGTTATGAGGAAAGAAATAATATTTTTATGAAAAAAGTGAGTTTTTCTAAACTTCAACCTCGATGCGGCACGGGTTAATGTTATCCAATCGACCTAAAACTTTGGGAATATCATTTTCTAGTCAAATGGCACCTTTTAGGGGGTTGCTACGATTGAATTTCGAAAGTTGACTTTTTGTGACCACTCTAGTAGGGTGGTCACAAGGCAATAGGCAAATTTTTTTTTTTTAGTAAATCACTTCTGGCAACCCCCTATAAGGTGCCATTTGACTAGAAAATGAGATTCGCAAAGTTTAGGTCGATCGGATAACGTTAACCCGTGCCGCATTGAGGTTGAAGATCAGAAAAACTCACTTTGTTTCATAAAAATACCCTTTGTTTCTCATAACCTGGTGAATATTTGTCCTAGAGACTTGAAATTGGTCTCATTTTATTTAAAATGTTATCATCTTCAACTTTTACTGCCATAATGTTTTCGCTACATCCTGTAGATTTTATGTTATTCAGCTTTTCCCAACTCAAAACGTGGTCCGTTTCGGCAAATGTGCCTTTTTACGCATAACCCTAAAAACCACACTCCAGTCAATGAAATCGACCTCTAGGCAATTTGATACTTCTTTATCATTCTGGTATATTGAAAATTGATACATTTGAATCTAACATAAATAATATATGGAGGCGGTAGGGGTGAGATGGGTGGGTGGTGGGTGCTATGAAATGCAAAAAAAAAAACATTAAAAATTATGTAAAAAGTGTTTTAATAATACAAATTGAAAGTTTTTTGTATAGAAAATAATAGCCTGGAACTTATTTTACAACACAATATATCTATTCCAACACCACTGAATTTAGAACTACATTAATGGCTTAGAAAGTGGGGCTTTATCGACATCAGGGTAAATTTTCCTACATTCTGACACAACTTGTAATAAAAATTGGCGCTGTTCTTCGTCTTTTGTCAAGCAAGAGTTCAAGCAATTCAGTGGTGTTGGAATAGATATATTGTGTTGTAAAATAAGTTCCAGGCTATTATTTTACGAACTTATTTTACAACACAATACATCTATTCCAACACCACTGAATTGATTGAACTCTTGCTTGACAAAAGACGAAGAACAGCGCCAATTTTTATTACAAGTTGTGTCAGAATGTAGGCAAATTTACCCTGATGTCGATAAAGCCTCACTATCTAAGTCACTAATGTAGTTCTAAATTCAGTGGTATTGGAATAGATATATATTGTGTTGTAAAATAAGTTCCAGGCTATTATTTTCTATACAAAAAACTTTCAATTTGTATTATTAAAACACTTTTTACATAATTTTTATTGTTTTTTGTGCATTTTATAGCACCCACCACCCACCCATCTCCGCCCTACCCCCTCCATATATTATTATATTAGATTCAAATGTATCAATTTTCAATATGCCAGAGTGATAAAGAAGTATCAAATTGCCTAGAGGTCGATTTCATTGACTGAAGTGTGGTTTTAAGCGGTATGCGTAAAACGGCACATTTGCTGAAACGGACCACGTTTTGAGATGGGAAAAGCTGAATAACATAAAATCTATAGGATCTAGCGAACAAATTATTAGAGTAAAAGTTGAAGAAGATAACATTTCAAATAAAATAAGACCCATTTCAAGTCTCTAGGACAAATGGGGACTATGTTATGAGGAAAGAAATACTATTTTTATGAAAAAAAGTGTGTTTTTCTAAACTTCAACCTCGATGCGGCACGGGTTAATGTTATCCGATCGACCTAAAACTTTGGGAATCTCATTTTCTAGTCAAATGGCACCTTTTAGGGGGTTGCCACGATTGAATTTCGAAAGTTGACTTTTTGTGACCACTCTAGTAGGGTGGTCACAAGGCAATAGGCAAATTTGTTTTGAGAAAATCACTTCGGGAAACCCCATAAAAGGTGCCATTTGACTAGAAAATGAGATTCGCAAAGTTTTAGGTCGATCGGATAACGTTAACCCGTGCCGCATTGAGGTTGAAGATCAGAAAAACTCACTTTGTTTCATAAAAATACTCTTTTTTTCCTCATAACATAGTAACCATTCGTCCTAGAGACTTGAAATTAGTCTCATATTATGTAAAATGTTATCTCCTTCAACTTTTACTTACATAATATTTTCGCTACATCCTGTAGATTTTATGTTATTCAGCTTTTCCCATCTCAAAACGTGGTCCGTTTCAGCAAATGTGCCTTTTTACGCATACCCCTAAAAACCACACTCCAGTCAATGAAATCGACCTCTAGGCAATTTGATACTTCTTTATCATTCTGGTATATTGAAAATTGATACATTTGAATCTAACATAAATAATATATGGAGGCGGTAGGGGTGAGATGGGTGGGTGGTGGGTGCTATGAAATGCAAAAAAAAAACATTAAAAATTATGTAAAAAGTGTTTTAATAATACAAATTGAAAGTTTTTTGTATAGAAAATAATAGCCTGGAACTTATTTTACAACACAATATATCTATTCCAACACCACTGAATTTAGAACTACATTAATGGATAAGAAAGTGGGGCTTTATCGACATCAGGGTAAATTTTCCTACATTCTGACACAACTTGTAATAAAAATTGGCGCTGTTCTTCGTCTTTTGTCAAGCAAGAGTTCAAGCAATTCAGTGGTGTTGGAATAGATATATTGTGTTGTAAAATAAGTTCCAGGCTATTATTTTCTATACAAAAACCTTTCAATTTGTATTATTAAAACACTTTATACATAATTTTTATTGTTTTTTGTGCATTTCATAGCACCCACCACCCACCCATCTCCCCCCTACCCCCTCCATATATTATATATTAGATTCAAATGTATCAATTTTCAATATGCCAGAGTCATAAAGAAGTATCAAATTGCCTAGAGGTCGATTTCTTTGACTGAAGTGTGGTTTTTAGGGGTAAGCCTAAAAAAGCACATTTGCTGAAATGGACCACGTTTTGAGATGGGAAAAGCTGAATGACATAAAATCTATAGGATCTAGGGAACAAATTATATGAGTAAAAGTTGAAGAAGATAACATTTCAAATAAAATAAGACCCATTTCAAGTCTCTGGGACAAATGGTTACTATGTTATGAGGAAAGAAATAATATTTTTATGAAAAAAAAAATCAGTCATGCAGCATGACTTAATGAGCGAATTTTCAAAGAAATATTCGAATTAATGGCTATGGTTTTGAATAAAGGAAAACTTCGGTCTAAAATTTGGTTTTCTATGTATATTCTCTTCGTATTTATTTTAATTTGTACGTTTTGTCCATCCTGATTCTACCGTTTGTTTATTACGTAATTGTACTAAGTGCTTATTTATTTGATCGCTGTGGGTAAATTCAAGGAGTTGTACTAATCGTTTGCCTCCCCCTTTTTTGCTTCGAACTCTCGTCTTCAATTAATACTTCTCACATTTTTCAATCTGACCACTCTAAGGGGGTGGGGGTAAGAGTTTAAAGATTATCCTAGTTTTGGGTAATTTTTGCGCACTTTAAATGCTCTAATTTAAGAACGGATTTAGATATCTAAAATCCGATTTCACTATCGTGTTCAGCGTGCAAAAACCTTTAAAATGAGGGGTCACTTGTTAGAAAATAACATTTTGGGGATTTTTGGGTAATTTTTGCGCACTTTAAATGCTCTAATTTGAGAACGGATCAAGATATCTAAAATCCGATTCCACCATCGTGTTCAGCGTGCAAAAACCTTTAAAATGAGGGGTCACTTGTTGGAAAATAACATTTTGGGGATTTTTGGGTAATTTTTGCGCACTTTAAATGCTCTAATTTGAGAACGGATCAAGATATCTAAAATCCGATTCCACCATCGTGTTCAGCGTGCAAAAACCTTTAAAATGAGGGGTCACTTGTTAGAAAATAACATTTTGGGGATTTTTAGGTAATTTTTGCGCACTTTAAATGCTCTAATTTGAGAACGGATCAAGATATCTAAAATCCGATTCCACCATCGTGTTCAGCGTGCAAAAACCTTTAAAATGAGGGGTCACTTGTTGGAAAATAACATTTTGGGGATTTTTGGGTAATTTTTGCGCACTTTAAATGCGCCAAAACCCTCCTTAGAGTAGGCCAATTTCGCCCATCTTCGAACTTAGCCTTTCGATTGCCAAGATAGATTTTTTGTGCAAATTTGAGCTGTTTATCTCAATTCTATCGAGAGTTATCGTCTGGAGTGACACATATATAAATAAATATATATATATATATATATATACATATAAAAAAGTGTTAAATTTCAGGAATCGTTTTAGAATGGTCTGAAACGGATTTCTATGAAGAAAATTTCCAAAAATTTATATTATTTAAATTTCGAAGCCATTGCAATAGCTTCATTTTCTTTGAAAATTCGCTAAAAGTGAGTTTTTCTAAACTTCAACCTCGATGCGGCACGAGTTAATGTTATCCGATCGACCTAAAACTTTGGGAATCTCATTTTCTAGTCAAATGGCACCTTTTAGGGGGTTGCCACGACTGAATTTCGAATGTTGACTTTTTGTGACCCCTCTAGTAGGGTGGTCACAAGGCAATAGGCAAATTTTTTTTGAGAAAATTACTTCTGGCAACCCCCTAAAAGGTGCCATTTGACTAGAAAATGAGATTCGCAAAGTTTTTGGTCGATCGGATAACGTTAACCCGTGCCGCATTGAGGTTGAAGATCAGAAAAACTCACTTTGTTTCATAAAAATACTCTTTTTTTCCTCATAACATAGTAACCATTCGTGCTAGAGACTTGAAATTGGTCTCATTCTATTTAAAATGTTATCTTCTTCAACTTTTACTTACATAATATTTTCGCTACATCCTGTTGATTTTATGTTATTCAGCTTTTCCCATCTCAAAACTTGGTCCGTTTCAGCAAATGTGCCTTTTTACGCATACCCCTAAAAACCACACTCCAGTCAATGAAATCGACCTCTAGGCAATTTGATACTTCTTTATCACTCTGGTATATTGAAAATTGATACATTTGAATCTCATATGTAATATATTGAGGGGGTAGGAGGGAGATGGGTGGGTGGTGGGTGCTATGAAATGCACAAAAAACAATAAAAATGATGTAAAAAGTGTTTTAATATTACAAATTGAATGTTTTTTGTATAGAAAATAATAGCCTGGAACTTATTTTACAACACAATATATCTATTCCAACACCACTGGATTTAGAACTACATTAATGGCTTAGTGAGGCTTTATCGACATCAGGGTAAATTTTCCTACATTCTGACACAACTTGTAATAAAAATTGGCGCTGTTCTTCGTCTTTTGTCAAGCAAGAGTTCAATCAATTCAGTGGTGTTGGAATAGATATATATTGTGTTGTAAAATAAGTTCCAGGCTATTATTTTCTATACAAAAACCTTTCAATTTGTATTATTAAAACACTTTTTACATAATTTTTATTGTTTTTTGTGCATTTCATAATACCCACCACCCACCCATCTCCCCCTATCCCCTCCATATGTTATATATGAGATTCAAATGTATCAATTTTTAATATACCAGAGTGATAAAGAAGTATCAAATTGCCTAGAGGTCGATTTCATTGACTGGAGTGTGGTTTCTAGGGGTATGCGTGAAAAGGCACATTTGCTGAAACGGACCACGTTTTGAGATGGGAAAAGCTGAATATCATAAAATCTACAAGATGTACCGGAAATATTATGCCAGTAAAAGTTGAAGAAGATAACATTTTAAATAAAATAAGACCCATTTCAAGTCTCTGGGACAAATGGTTACTATGTTATGAGGAAAGAAATAATATTTTTATGAAAAAAAGTGAGTTTTTCTAAACTTCAACCTCGATGCGGCACGAGTTAATGTTATCCGATCGACCTATAACTTTGGGAATCTCATTTTCTAGTCAAATGGCACCTTTTAGGGGGTTGCCACGACTGAATTTCGAAAGTTGACTTTTTGTGACCCCTTTAGTAGGGTGGTCACAAGGCAATAGGCAAATTTTTTTTGAGAAAATTACTTCTGGCAACCTCCTAAAAGGTGCCATTTTACTAGAAAATGAGATTCGCAAAGTTTTAGGTCGATCGGATAACGTTAACCCGTGCCGCATTGAGGTTGAAGATCAGAAAAACTCACTTTGTTTCATAAAAATACTCTTTTTTTCCTCATAACATAGTAACCATTTGTCCTAGAGACTTGAAATTGGTCTCATTTTATTTAAAATGTTATCTTCTTCAACTTTTACTTACATAATATTTTCGCTACATCCTGTTGATTTTATGTTATTCAGCTTTTCCCATCTCAAAACTTGGTCCGTTTCAGCAAATGTGCCTTTTTACGCATACCCCTAAAAACCACACTCCAGTCAATGAAATCGACCTCTAGGCAATTTGATACTTCTTTATCACTCTGGTATATTGAAAATTGATACATTTGAATCTCATAATATATAATATATGGAGCGGGTAGGGGGGAGATGGGTGGGTGGTGGGTGCTATGAAATGCACAAAAAACAATAAAAATTATGTAAAAAGTGTTTTAATAATACATATTGAAAGTTTTTTATATAGAAAACAATAGCCTGGAACTTATTTTACAACACTAAATATCTATTCCAACACCACTGAATTTAGAACTACATTAATGGCTTAGTGAGGCTTTATCGACATCAGGGAATATTTTCCTACATTCCGACACAACTTGTAATACAAATTGGCGCTGTTCTTCGTCTTTTGTCAAGCAAAAATTCAAGCAATTCAGTGGTGTTGGAATAGATATATTGTGTTGTAAAATAAGTTCCAGGCTATTATTTTCTATACAAAAAACTTTCAATTTGTAATATTAAAACACTTTTTACATCATTTTTATTGTTTTTTGTGCATTTCATAGCACCCACCACCCACCCATCTCCCTCCTACCCCCTCCATATATTACATATGAGATTCAAATGTATCAATTTTCAATATACCAGAGTGATAAAGAAGTATCAAATTGCCTAGAGGTCGATTTCATTGGAGTGTGGTTTTTAGGGGTATGGGTAGAAAGGCACATTTGCTGAAACGGACCACGTTTTGAGATGGGAAAAGCTGAATAACATAAAATCTATAGAATCTAGCGAAACAATTATTAAAATAAATGTTGAAGAAGATAACATTTCAAATAAAATAAGACACATTTCAAGTCTCTAGGACAAATGGTTACTATGTTATGAGGAAAGAAATAATATTTTTATGAAAAAAAGTGATTTTTTCTAAACTTCAACCTCGATGCGGCACGGGTTAATGTTATCCGATCGACCTAAAACTTTGGGAATCTCATTTTCTAGTCAAATGGCACCTTTTAGGGGGTTGCCACGATTGAATTTCGAAAGTTGACTTTTTGTGACCACTCTAGTAGGGTGGCAATTTTGTTGTTGAGAAAATCACTTCTGGCAACCCCCCAAAAGTTGCCATTTGACTAGAAAATGAGATTCGCAAAGTTTTAGGTCGATCGGATAACGTTAACCCGTGCCGCATTGAGGTTGAAGATCAGAAAAACTCATTTTGTTTCATAAAAATACTCTTTTTTTCCTCATAACATAGTAACCATTTGTCCTAGAGACTTGAAATTGGTCTCATTTTATTTAAAATGTTATCTTCTTCAACTTTTACTTACATAATATTTTCGCTACATCCTGTAGATTTTATGTTATTCAGCTCTTCCCATCTCAAAACGTGGTCCGTTTCAGCAAATGTGCCTTTTTACGCATACCCCTAAAAACCACACTCCAATGAAATCGACCTCTAGGCAATTTGATACTTCTTTATCACTCTGGTATATTGAAAATTGATACATTTGAATCTCATATGTAATATATGGAGGGGGTAGGAGGGAGATGGGTGGGTGGTGGGTGCTATGAAATGCACAAAAAACAATAAAAATGATGTAAAAAGTGTTTTAATATTACAAATTGAAAGTTTTTTGTATAGAAAATAATAGCCTGGAACTTATTTTACAACACAATATATCTATTCCAACACCACTGAATTTAGAACTACATTAATGGCTTAGTGAGGCTTTATCGACATCAGGGAATATTTTCCTACATTCTGACACAACATGTAATAAAAATTGGCGCTGTTCTTCGTCTTTTGTCAAGCAAGAATTCAAGCAATTCAGTGGTGTTGGAATAGATATATTGTGTTGTAAAATAAGTTCCAGGCTATTATTTTCTATACAAAAAACTTTCATTTTGTATTATTGAAACACTTTACATAATTTTTATTGTTTTTTGTGCATTTCATAGCACCCACCACCCACCCATCTCCCCCCTACCCCCTCCATATATTATATATTAGATTCAAATGTATCAATTTTCAATATACCAGAGTGATAATGACCTAGAGGTCGATTTCATTCACTGAAGTGTGGTTTTTAAAGGGTATGGGTAAAAAGGCACATTTGCTGAAACGGACCACGTTTTGAGATGGGAAAAGCTGAATAACATAAAATCTATAGGATCTAGCGAAACAATTATTGAAGTAAAAGTTGAAGAAGATAACATTTCAAGTACAATAAGACCCATTTCAAGTCTCTGGGACAAATAGTTACTATGTTATGAGGATAGAAATAATATTTTTATGAAAAAAAGTGAGTTTTTCTATACTTCAACCTCGATGCGGCACGGGTTAATGTTATCCGATCGACCTAAAACTTTGGGAATCTCATTTTCTAGTCAAATGGCACCTTTTAGGGGGTTGCCACGATTGAATTTCGAAAGTTGACTTTTTGTGACCCCTCTAGTAGGGCGGTCACAAGGCAATAGGCATATTTTTTTTTGAGAAAATCACTTCTGGCAACCCCCTAAAAGGTGCCATTTGACTAGAAAATGAAATTCGCAAAGTTTTAGGTCGATCGGATAACGTTAACCCGTGCCGCATTGAGGTTGAAGATCAGAAAAACTCACTTTGTTTCATAAAAATACTCTTTTTTCCTCATACCATAGTAACCATTTGTCCTAGAGACTTGAAATTGGTCTCATTTTATTTAAAATGTTATCTTCTTCAACTTTTACTGGCATAATATTTTCGGTACATCTTGTAGATTTTATGATATTCAGCTTTTCCCATCTCAAAACGTGGTCCGTTTCAGCAAATGTGCCTTTTTACGCATACCCCTAGAAACCACACTCCAGTCAATGAAATCGACCTCTAGGCAATTTGATACTTCTTTATCACTCTGGTATATTAAAAATTGATACATTTGAATCTCATATATAACATATGGAGGGGGTAGGGGGAGATGGGTGGGTGGTGGGTATTATGAAATGCACAAAAAACAATAAAAATTATGTAAAAAGTGTTTTAATAATACAAATTGAAAGTTTTTTGTATAGAAAATAATAGCATGGAACTTATTTTTGTGCTATTTTACTTATGAGATTATTATGTTTTATAAGAGCAATGAGAACACCGAGCTCAGATTCAGAACTGTCTGCCAAAACTTTTTATTCTCATGACAACGGTCACTAACTCCGGTATAATAACAATAATAATAATGAAGTAACTAAGCGAATTCTGTAGGTAATAGGTAACCTTCTAAACATCTCCCCTCTCAAGTACCTGTAGGTCTTGCAAAAATCTTTTGGGCTTTCGGATAATTCTTCTCGAGCGAGTGTGTACAGGAGATGGTTGGCTACAATTAGCAGAGTGTGGTAGATTGCCGATAACTTGGTGGTCAGACTGGTTGGTCTGAGTTGCAAAGGGATGGATGTACGGAGCAGCCTTCAAATGGACTCGATTTCGGCGGACTTGTCGTTTTTCTGTCTCAATCTCGTAAGATCTGGGTTCATCGCAGATCCCAATCACTTTTCCATGCCTCCGCAAATCCGTTATCCATACCATATCTCCCACTTTCAGAGGTTCGAGCAGTTCTGCTCTGTGTCTGCGATCGTAGTTGTTTTTATAGGATTGTCGGTACTTTTCTTCCTTCTTCCTCAATCCTCTAAGATTTGGTTTTTCGCCGAGGATTTTTGGAGATGATGGTAGTCTGTCTTTGAGTCTTTTGTTCATAAGAAGTTCACTTGGTGTAAACCCATTTGTAAGTGGAGTGTTCCGATATGATAGAAGTGCCAAATAAGGATCTTCAGGGCTTTTCTTCAACAGGGATTTTGCTATTTTAACGGCAGCTTCTGCAGCGCCATTACTTTGAGGGAAGTTAGGACTGTGTCGTGAGTCCCTCCCGGGAACACTCCACTAGCAACCTTAAAGCTCTCACCAATATTCTATGTAAAAATTACCTTCCGCTAATAAACATCTGAGTGGGGAGACAGGCAACAGAATCCGGGGGACACAACCTGGAGCCCCACTACCAGCTCCCAACAGGGAGCTGGAGGGAGAGGACTCCAAGTCCTATATAACCCCGGATCCTGGAGCTTTAGCTTCATTCGACACTTCCTCTAACCAGCTCTCTCTTCTCTCTCTCCTACCTTCCTCCTCCCAGATGCCTGGTGGTATCCGCCGCTCTGGGAATTCACCTCCTACCTTCTCCCCTTGTCTACATCGGTGGATATCCGCCGCCTAGACAAGCACCTTCCTTCACCTACATCGGTGGATTACCGCCGCCTAGGTGAATTTCCTTCCTCTCGCCTACATCGGTGGATTACCGCCGCCTAGACGAGATTCCTTCCACTCACCTACATCGGTGGATTACCGCCGCCTAGGTGAACTTCCTTCCTCTCACCTACATCGGTGGATTACCGCCGCCTAGGTGAAATTCCCTCGCTCTCATCTATTCACTCCTTCACGCCACCGTGATGATAAATTTAAATTCATCACAGTGGTGAACCCGACGTTCATCCAACCTTCTACCCTTCCTCCCTTCTTACCAACTCATGTGTCGCCCCAGTCTAGTTCGGTGTCCCGCATTTTAAATTCACATTTAAAATAGTCAGTATAAATTCGCAATTTTTGGCCCACCCGCAACCACACACAGCTCTCAACTCTCCGCCGCATACAAACCCGACGCCGCTCGTTGCGAATTTTCAAATTCAACCGCTCAAATTGAATTTTGTTCACAGACACCTCCACCATGGACCCGAACTCGCCGCCGCTCCTCCGGCCGTCCCTGCTGCAGCCGCCGACCACTGCGGCTTCTGACGCAACCGACAACCCCTTCACCAGCCTCTCACCACCCGGCTCCACCGCATCCGCCGCCGCCGCTGCCGCCGCCGCTGCGGCCGCCGCTGCCGCCGCCGCTGCGGCCGCCGCACACGCCGCCGCCGACGTCACGACGGCCTCGGCGTCGTTCCCGCTGTCGCTACCCCCCTTCTACACGCACGACCCCGCACTCTGGTTCTTCCAGGTCGACGCTGCGTTTTCTGCCGCCAACATCCGCAGCCAGCGTACCCGCTACTCCCGCATCATCTCTCTACTACCGTATGAGATCCTCCTGCAGACGTCGGACATCTCCCCCGACGCCACGGCCGCCTACGACGACCTCCGCGCACGCCTCATCAGCTTATACCAACCCTCCAAGATCGCACGTGTCGCAGCGCTCTCCCAGCCCCAACATCTCGGCGATTTAAAGCCCTCCCACCTATACCGTCGCCTACGTCACCAGCTACACGACGTCGTGACGGCCGACATCGCTCGAACTTTCTGGCTGCGAGCCCTCCCCCACCCCATCCAGATGGCGCTCGCCAGCCACCTCGACGGACCGGACGAGCCGCTACTCCGTCTAGCCGACACGGTTTACGACCTCGCCGCGGCCGCCAGCGTCACGGAAGTCGCCGCACCCCGCACCCCCACCCCGCGCCGGGACCGATCACCGTCTCAAGAGCGCCGCCGGCCCCCCTCCCTCCACCGGCGCCGCTCCCCCTCCGTCGATCGCCGGCCAGCCCCCTCCTCCGACCACCGACGCCAGCGCTCGGCCGACCGCCGCACCGTCTCCCCCACCCAGCAACGAAGAGGGAGGTCCCCAAACACGACAGCCCCCTCCAACTCCGCGCGCCCCACCAGGACCTACCTCCCAGCGGACCCCCCCCACCGATGTTTCTACCATGTGAACTTCGGTGGGGAGGCCCGCAAATGCCAGCCCCCCTGCTCCTACTCCTCCAAGCAGGGAAACGCGGACGCCCGCCGGTAAATCCGGCGGGCCCCCCTCCTCGCCAACACGGGGGGGACCACCACCAACCCCTCCCCGCCCGCATTCACACCACCACCACCAAGCCTCGCTACCCCTCCTACGCCGCCGCCACGGCTGCCAACCTCCCGGCCGCATCTGACGTCGCCACAAAACACGCCACCTCTCCATCAACTGACACCCCACCCCGAGTCAGCCCCTCCGAGCCCGCCTCCCGGGCAGCCAACCTTCCGGCCGCCACTAGCGCCGCCGCTACCGTTCCCCCACCCCGGAACGGCCCCTCCAAGCCCGCCTCCAGGGCAGCCTACCTTCCGGCCGCCACTAGCGCCGCCGCTACCGTTCCCCCACCCCGGAACGGCCCCTCCAAGCCCGCCTCCAGGGCAGCCACCCTCCCGGCCGCCACTAACGCCGCCGCTACCGTTCCCCCACCACGGAACGGACCCTCCAACCCCGCCCCCAAGGCAACCGCCCCTCCGGCCGCCACTCGCGCCGCCGCTACCGTTCCCCCTCCCCGGGACGGCAAAAAAACGCCCCGCGTCTCCTTCGCGGAGGACCAACCACCGCCATCGCAGCCGCCCATCACCTCGGACGATCCAAGCCCCCCCCCTCCGACAGACCCCAACACCTCAGCAATTTTACCGCACTCCGCCCCAGCTCACCAACGCCTGTTCCTAAAATGCTCAAAAACGCACGTCCCGTTCCTCGTCGACACAGGGGCGGCGCTCTCCATATTCCCGAATAATATTCTCCGGCGACAGGCGCGTTGTTACCGGCAACTCCTCTACGCCGCCAACGGTACCACCATCCCCTCGTACGGGACGTACCGCTCATCAATCCATATGAGCGGGCTCGCGTACGAGTGGGAATTTACCGTGGCGGACGTAGAGAAAGCTATCCTGGGGGCCGACTTCCTCGCATATTTCGGCCTCCAGGTAGACGTCCGTAACGCGCGCCTGCTCGACCCCTCCACCCAGAAACCCATCCCCGGGTTCATTCATGCGGTGGATCGGCCCCCATCCCAGTTTGAACAACTCCTCCTACACTACAAACCCCAGCGCCGCCCCTCAGCTCACATCTCACAGACCCAGCACTACATTGAAACCTCCGGCCCCCCAATTTCCGCAAAAGCACGACGCCTCCACCCCCTCCAACTCTCACAGGCCCGCAAACACTTTGATAATCTCATCAAGGAAGGCATTATCCGTCCCTCTAAATCCCCGTGGGCTTCTCCACTACATATTGTGCAGAAGCCTAACGGGGATATCCGCCCCTGCGGTGACTACCGCCGCCTCAATGCCCGAACAACCCCAGATCTCTACAACGTCCCGCATCTCCGGGACTTCTCTTCCCACCTCCACAACACAACCATCTTTTCTACACTCGACATCTCTCGTGCCTTCCATCACATTCACATCTACCCCCCTGACGTTCCTAAAACAGCTATCATCACCCCTTTCGGCCTGTTCGAGTATATCAAAATGGGTTTCGGCCTCCGTAACGCTGCCCAAACATGGCAGCGTTACATGGACAACATTCTACGAGGCCTACCCTTCGTATTCTGTTTTTTGGACGACGTACTGATCGCTTCCCGGGACCCAAAGGAACACCTCGCACACCTGAAACAGGTTCTTGACATCTTCGCCGCCGAGGGCCTCACCATAAACGCTCCGAAATGTGTTCTCGCCCAACCCTCCGTCCGCTGCCTCGGCCACCAGGTTTCGTCCGAAGGAATAAAACCCCTACCGGACAAAGTGCACACCCTCACCGATTTCCCACAACCCAACACTGTCTCAGAACTCCGCCGTTTCCTGGGTATGTTGAACTTTTATCGTAGACACATCAAACACGCAGCACAACATCAACAACCACTCATACACGCTATCCCACAACCGGCAAAGAAAAACGATAAACGCCCCATTTCCTGGACCCCCACCCTCACAACCGCCTTCCAACAATGCAAACAGGACCTAGTAGACGCCGCTCTATTGGCCCATCCCGATCCCCATGCCCCCCTCTCCATCACCACGGATGCGTCCGACTGGGCCATCGGGGCAGTACTCCACCAACACACCGGCGCCACCCCCCAACCTCTCGGCTTTTTCTCTAAAACTCTGTCCCCCACACAAAAAAATTACTCCACCTTTGACAGAGAACTCCTCGCCATCCACGAAGCCATCAAACACTTCCGTGACTTCGTGGAGGGCAGGCAGTTCTCTGTCATCACCGACCACAAGCCCCTCACCCACGCCCTCCTCCAAAACCGAAAATCAGCCTCCCCCCGTCGCCTCCGGCAACTCGAATTTATCGGACAGTTCACGTCCGATATTCGTTATTTGCCGGGGGCCGACAACTGCGTCGCCGACGCGCTCTCCCGCCCCACCCCTGCGCCGGTGGCGGAGTTACTGCCCTTCCCTTCCCCGCAAACCCTCAAAAACCACCAAACTCCTACTTCCGATCCCGCACTTTCAAATCTCATCTCCGCCTCCAAATTGGAACAGCTGCCTCCCCTCGATCTCTGGTGCGACGTATCGGCCGATACACCGCGCCCGTACGTCCCACCGGAGCTGAGGAGGCAGTTGTTCCTACATTACCACTCCCTCCATCATCCCGGCATTCGGGCGAGCCGGGACCTCATCAAGACGCGGTACTTCTGGCCCCATATGAACACGGATATACGTACCTGGGTTCTGGGGTGCCAGAAGTGCCAGCAATTCAAGGTCTCGGCTCACCCCCATGTACCTCCTCAACCTATCCCCGATTCTCTCCCGTGGGAACACGTCCACTTGGATCTGGTCGGCCCTCTTCCCCCCTCCGAGGGGAAGAGGTATTGCCTCACCATGATCGACCGTGCGACAAATTGGGTAGAGTGTATCCCACTCGCCCACATTACCGCGGACGCCGTCGCCGCGGCCTTCCTCAATCAATGGATCAGCCGCTACGGCTGTCCGCGGACACTCACGGTCGATCAGGGGAGGCAGTTTGAATCAGCCCACTTTGCCGACCTCCTCCGTTCCCTCGGGATTCAGAAAATCCGCACCACTCCTTATCACCCTCAATCCAACGGGAAAATAGAGCGGTGGCACTCGGTCCTCAAGCAAGCCATCTCCACATCAGCCACTTCCCCCTCATGGACCAAAACCCTCCCCTACGTTTTGCTTAGCCTCCGCACTTCCGCCCGTCCTTCAGACAACACAAGTCCCGCACAACACGCTTTTCGAGACCCCCTACGATTACCAGCCGACATCTTCACTCCACACCCCACCCCGTCAATTAACAGGGAACCACTCCGCACAACAACACCACACAACGACACCACCTATCCCACACGTTTTTACACAGCCACTCACATGTACTTGAAGGAGCCCGGCATCCACAAAACATTTCAACCTCTCTACGCCGGGCCCTTCCACGTCATCCGCTCCACAAACACCACAGCTACCCTGTTAATTGACGGGAAGCCCCACACTGTACCCCTCGCCCGTTGTAAGCCAGCCCCAGTCCTCCCCGACACTTCGCCCCACACCACTCACCCAACCACCCCCACACCACAAACACCACACATCGCCTCCATCTCGCCCACCGGACCCCAACGTCGCCGCCCCTCTCCGCGACGTCCCGGGTACCGGCTCCCACCGGCTCTTCCCCTTCACCGCCGCCCCGGCAGTGAAGGGGCCCCTCTATCAGTCTTCACTGACGTGAAGACTGTTAGAGGGAATCGCCTCTCTCACCCCATCACCTCACCACCATTACACACCCACTACATTACACTGCACACTATCCACACCCAGGGAACGGCGGATCTCGCAACCCCGCTCCAATCTGTCTCCCCTACAACTGTACATACCTGTAAATACCTGTAAATACCACTTGTAAATACCTTGAAATACCAATCTATCATCATATTATCATCTATCATCATCTATCTATCTATCATCATCTCTCATCGTCCATCAGCTATTGTACATATGGTCACTTCATCAATTTTTTACTCATCACCATCGTTATCCTCATTGTACATATTTCTCACATCATCAATTTTCGTCATACTAACTTATGTCTACTTATGTCTACTTATGTCTACCTATGCTACTCTATGTCATATTTCTCTTTTTTATACTACTCTATTGTACATATTTCTCCCATCACCAATTTTTGTCATACTTACTTCGGTCTACTTATATCTACTTATGTCTACTTATACTCTATGTCACGCTACCTGTATATAACCCTAGATTTAAGACACCACCGGTAACACTTCTGCCCTCAGCACTCCAATTGTTTGTTTCAGCCTTCAGCTTCTGTATACTTGCGCCTTCAGCTCCCCTCTTGTTTCCGCAGCCCTCAGCCCCTGTCACCTTGAGCCTTCAGCTACCTCAAACATTGGTTCGAACTGGGGGGACCTCTGTCGTGAGTCCCTCCCGGGAACACTCCACTAGCAACCTTAAAGCTCTCACCAATATTCTATGTAAAAATTACCTTCCGCTAATAAACATCTGAGTGGGGAGACAGGCAACAGAATCCGGGGGACACAACCTGGAGCCCCACTACCAGCTCCCAACAGGGAGCTGGAGGGAGAGGACTCCAAGTCCTATATAACCCCGGATCCTGGAGCTTTAGCTTCATTCGACACTTCCTCTAACCAGCTCTCTCTTCTCTCTCTCCTACCTTCCTCCTCCCAGATGCCTGGTGGTATCCGCCGCTCTGGGAATTCACCTCCTACCTTCTCCCCTTGTCTACATCGGTGGATATCCGCCGCCTAGACAAGCACCTTCCTTCACCTACATCGGTGGATTACCACCGCCTAGGTGAATTTCCTTCCTCTCGCCTACATCGGTGGATTACCGCCGCCTAGACGAGATTCCTTCCACTCACCTACATCGGTGGATTACCGCCGCCTAGGTGAACTTCCTTCCTCTCACCTACATCGGTGGATTACCGCCGCCTAGGTGAAATTCCCTCGCTCTCATCTATTCACTCCTTCACGCCACCGTGATGATAAATTTAAATTCATCACAGACTGCTAGTTTTGTTAAAACTTCTCTAAGATACTTATCATGTTCTTGTTCAGTAGCTCCCCAAATCAAGATATCATCCATCATAGCGATGGCATTTTTCTGACTTCCAAGAATGTCGTTAACCGTTTTTTGGAAGACCTCAGGCGCGGAAGTGATTCCAAAAGGTAACTTTAAGAATTTGAAGCGACCAAGTGGGCTTAAAAATGTTGTCAGTTCTTGGGATTCCTGGGAAAGGGGGATTTGCCAAAATCCACTGTTCGCATCGAGCTTAGAAAATAATTTTGCTCCAGCCATTTTCGCAAGACAGTGGTCAAGTTTTGGAATTGGGTAAAATCTCCTTTTTACACTTTGGTTGAGTTTGGTGAGGTTTACACAGATTCTAACTTTTCCGTTTGGTTTGGGAACCACAACCATAGGCGCACACCACTCTGTCGCCCCTTCTACAGGAGCTACTACCTTTTTCGAGACCATATCTTTCAACTCTTCTTCGACAAGTTTCATCAAGGGTAAAGGGACAGCTCTTGGTGTGGATATCGCATATGGTACGCTTCCTTCCTTCAGTTCAATGTTGTATTCTTTTTTAAGATTCCCTAGTCCACAGAAGATGTCCTTAAACTCATCCATATATGTTGACTGATTGAATGAGATCATTTCACGAATGGTGGGGATGATATTCAAAGCTTCTATGGCCGGCCTACCTAATAAGGCACAATTGGCGTCCCGTACCACATAGACTTTTTGGACCGTTTCGATATTTTTATACGAAAGCTTGGCACGAATTACACCAGCTACGTCTAACAAGGCTGTGTTTGCTCCTCGGATCTTTACTGATGTACTTTGAAGATTTCGTTCACTCAATGGCAAAGTAGAAAGGATCACGGTGACATCAGCACCGGTGTCTATCTTGAACCTAATGGTATCCTTCCCGTTCATAACTACATCTAACATCCATGGATTGCTCTTTTTAACCTCTACGTTCCTAATGAAGTATTCATCGACCGAGTATTCCTCAGAAGGAGATTCATCGCCTTCCTCGGGTGAGTTTTGTACTTCATTGACTCTACGACTTCGACACACTGCACTATAATGACCTATTTTCCTACAACTGTTGCACACTGCGCTGCGAGCAGGGCATGGATTTTTGTCCAAGTGAGCTGGTTTCCATCCACACCAGCGACAAATGGACTGGGCTTTGGGTCATTGATAGCTTTTTTGAAAACTACGTCTATTAGAAAAGGCTTTTGATACTGCTTCAATTTTGGGTGGTAGATCATTCGACTCAGAGCCAAGAAGTACTCGGCGTTGTCGGACCAAGTCTTCAGAAAGCCGTATTGCAGTGATAGCTTTATCTAAGGTCAGGTCGCGTTCTGACTGTAACTTGTTGCTGAGCTTATCGTCTTTCATGTTAAGTATTATAACTAAGAGTATCATTTCGTCGTACACATTTCCCCAGTCACATGTGATGGCAAGAGAATGGAGATTTGTGACAAAAGTCTCAACTGATTCATTTGGGTTTTGTTTACGTCGCAGAAACTTGGCCCTCTCAAAAATTATATTTGTTCGAGGAATGAAATAGTCATCAAATTTTTGGATGACCATTTCATAGTCTTGCGAGTCATGCCTGCTCATGTTGAAGGAAAGAAAAATGTCTTCTGCTCGTTCCCCTAGGTTAAATATGAGGGAATCCACTTGCTTTTTTCCACTCTGCTCATCCAATCCTGATATGGATCTAAACCGGGAGTATCTCTTTTTCCATTTGACCCAGTCTTCAGGGTTGAATGAAAAATTTTCTGGCGGACTAACACTTACTGACGTGTATGAAGATGGTGATCGAAGACCCCGAGTCCTTCCCGAAACTTCACTCCTTGTCGGTGAAAGGTCTGGTGACTTTGGAGGCGACTCCTTCGCCGTGGCTCTTTGTCGTGTTTTCTTTTTGTCTTTCGTCATTGTTTTACCGCTGCCACCATGTGCTATTTTACTTATGAGATTATTATGTTTTATAAGAGCAATGAGAACACCGAGCTCAGATTCAGAACTGTCTGCTAAAACTTTTTATTCTCATGACAACGGTCACTAACTCCGGTATAATAACAATAATAATAATGAAGTAACTAAGCGAATTCTGTAGGTAATAGGTAACCTTCTAAACAATTTTAAACACAATAGGTATATCTATTCCAACACCACTGAATTTAGAACTACAATAATGGCTTAGATAGTGAGGCTTTATCGACATCAGGGGATAATTGGCGCTGTTCTTCGTCTTTTGTCAAGCAAGAGTTCAAGCAATTCAGTGGTGTTGGAATAGATATATTGTGTTGTAAAAAAAGTTCCAGGCTATTATTTTACATACAAAAAACTTTCAGCTTGTATTATTAAAACACTTTTTACATAATTTTTATTGTTTTTTGTGCATTTCAAAGCACCCACCACCCACCCATCTCCCTCCTACCCCCTCCATATATTATATATTAGATTCGAATGTATCAATTTTCAATATACCAGAGTGATAAAGAAGTATCAAATTGCCTAGAGGTCGATTTCATTGACTGGATTGTGGTTTTTAGGGGTATGGGTAAAAAGGCACATTTGCTGAAACGGACCACGTTTTGAGATGGGAAAAGCTGAATAACATAAAATCTATAGGATCTAGCGAAACAATTATTAGAGTAAAAGTTGAAGAAGATAACATTTAAAATAAAATAGGACCCATTTCAAGTCTCTAGGACAAATGGTTACTATGTTATGAGGAAAGAAATAATATTTTTATGAAAAAAAGTGAGTTTTTCTAAACTTCAACCTCGATGCGGCACGGGTTAATGTTATCCGATCGACCTAAAACTTTGGGAATCTCATTTTCTAGTCAAATGGCACCTCTTCTTAGGGGGTTGCCACGATTGAATTTCGAAAGTTGACTTTTTGTGACCACTCTGGTAGGGTGGTCACAAGGCAATAGGCAAATTTTTTTTTCGAGAAAATCACTTCTGGCAACCCCTAAAAGGTGCCATTTGACTAGAAAATGAGATTCGCAAAGTTTTAGGTCGATCGGATAACGTTAACCCGTGCCGCATTGAGGTTGAAGATCAGAAAAACTCACTTCTATACATATAATAAAACAGTGTCTGTTTGTTTGTTTGTTTGTTTGTCTCGGCATCAATTGAGAACGGCTGAACGTAGAAAGTTGCGGCTGGTACCATTTGACGCAGAATTTATCTGGGAAGGTTTATGAAAAATCCGCATTTGAATCTGTCCATCCGTTGAAACGCTATGAATGAAATACTACTAAAAAACGTGTTATAATCACTTCTATGTGGACGTTTATGCTTATAATAACTTTGAACGGTTGGATGAAAATCCGACAGCTCGACGAGTACATTCAAGTGGTACTTCAATCAGGATATTAGTGGGAGGGGGGTACAGGTTATGTGAGAGGGGGGGGGGGGGTCTACAGAAATTTCAAAACTACTTGACCAATTGGAGTGCAACTTTGGGAATTTGTTTTGTGAAAATTGAGGAATGTTTCTAACCAGGTAGGGAGGGTTCATAGGATACGGGGGGGGGGGGGGGGGGTTAAAGGCAGTTAAGGTTGGCATTAAGGAAAAAACGTGTTATAATCACTGCTATGAGGACGTTTATGCTTATAATAACTTTGAACGGTTGGACGTAAATCCGATTGTAATTATTTTCTGGATTCAGCTCGACGAGTACATTCAAGTGGTACTTCAATCAGGATGTTAGTGGGAGGGGGGTACAGGTTATGAGAGGGGGGGGGGGTCTACAGAAATTTCAAAACTACTTAACCAATTGGAGTGCAACTTTGGGAATTTGTTGTGTGAACATTGAGGAATGTTTCTAACCAGGTAGGGAGGGTTCATAGGATACGGGGGGGGGGGGGGGTTAAAGGCAGTTAAGGTTGGCATTAAGGAAAAAACGTGTTATAATCACTGCTATGAGGACGTTTATGCTTATAATAACTTTGAACGGTTGGACGTAAATCCGATTGTAATTAGATTCTGGATTCAGCTCGACGAGTACATTCAAGTGGTACTTCAATCAGGATGTTAGTGGGAGGGGGGTACAGGTTATGAGAGGGGGGGGGTCTACAGAAATTTCAAAACTACTTAACCAATTGGAGTGCAACTTTGGGAATTTGTTGTGTGAACATTGAGGAATGTTTCTAACCAGGTAGGGAGGGTTCATAGGATACGGGGGGGGGGGGGGTTAAAGGCACTTAGGGTTGGCATTGGGGAAAAAACGTGTTATAATCACTGCTATGAGGACGTTTATGCTTATAATAACTTTGAACGGTTGGTCGTAAATCCGATTGTAATTAGATTCTGGATTCAGCTCGACGAGTACATTCAAGTGGTACTTCAATCAGGATGTTAGTGGGAGGGGGGTACAGGTTATGAGGGGGGGGGGTCTACAGAAATTTCAAAACTACTTGACCAATTGGAGTGCAACTTTGGGAATTGGTTGTGTGAACATTGAGGAATGTTTCTAACCAGGTAGGGAGGGTTCATAGGATACGGGGGGGGGGGGGGGGTTAAAGGCACTTAGGGTTGGCATTGGGGAAGGTTTCCTATCAGTTGAGGAGGGGGGGATACAGGCATATTAAAATACATGACCGTTGGCTCGATGTATTTAAATCGCAGCAACACGCGTCGGTTCAAGTAGTATAATCTATACATATAATAAAACTGTTATGAGTGGGGCCTGTCCTAAAGGGGGTGTCTGTTCTACCGTTGCGAAGCGCGGGTACACAGCTAGTTGTTTCATAAAAATACTCTTTTTTTCCTCATAACATAGTAACCATTTGTCCTAGAGACTTGAAATTGGTCTCATTTTATTTAAAATGTTATCTTCTTCTACTTTTACTGCCATAATATTTTCGCTACATCCTGTACATTTTATGTTATTCAGCTTTTCCCATCTCAAAACGTGGTCCGTTTCAGCAAATGTGCCTTTTTACCCATACCCCTAAAAACCACAATCCAGTCAATGAAATAGACCTCTAGGCAATTTGATACTTCTTTATCACTCTGGCATATTGAAAATTGATTCATTCGAATCTAATATATAATATATGGAGGGGGTAGGAGGGAGATGGGTGGGTGGTGGGTGCTATGAAATGCACAAAAAACAATAAAAATGATGTAAAAAGTGTTTTAATAATACAAATTGAAAGTTTTTTGTATAGAAAATAATAGCCTGGAACTTAATTTACAACACAATATATCTATTCCAACACCACTGAATTTAGAACTACATTAATGACTTAGTGAGGCTTTATCGACATCAGGGTAAATTTTCCTACATTCTGACACAACTTGTAATAAAAATTGGCGCTGTTCTTCGTCTTTTGTCAAGCAAGAAATCAAGCATTTCAGTGGTGTTGGAATAGATATATTGTGTTGTAAAATAAGTTCCAGGCTATTATTTTCTATACAAAAACCTTTCAATTTATATTATTAAAACACTTTTTACATAATTTTTACTGTTTTTTGTGCATTTCATAGCACCCACCACCCACCCATCTCCCCCCTACCCCCTCCATATATTATATATTAGATTCAAATGTATCAATTTTCAATATACCAGAGTGAAAAAGAAGTATCAAATTGCCTAGAGGTCCATTTCATTGACTGGAGTGTGGTTTTTAGGGGTATGGGTAAAAAGGCACATTTGCTGAAACGGACCACGTTTTGAGATGGGAAAAGCTGAATAACATAAAATCTATAGGATCTAGCGAAACAATTATTAGAGTAAAAGTTGAAGGAGATAACATTTCAAATAAAATAAGACCCATTTCAAGTCTCTAGGACAAATGGTTATTATGTTATGAGGAAAGAAATAATATTTTTATGAAAAAAAGTGAGTTTTTCTAAACTTCAACCTCGATGCGGCACGGGTTAATGTTATCCGATCGACCTAAAACTTTGGGAATCTCATTTTCTAGTCAAATGGCACCTTTTAGGGGGTTGCCACGATTGAATTTCGAAAGTTGACTTTTTGTGACCACTCTAGTAGGGTGGTCACAAGGCAATAGGCAAATTTTTTTTTCGAGAAAATCACTTCTGGCAACCCCCTAAAAGGTGCCATTTGACTAGAAAATGAGATTCGCAAAGTTTTAGGTCGATCGGATAACGTTAACCCGTGCCGCATTGAGGTTGAAGGTCAGAAAAACTCACTTTGTTTCATAAAAATACTCTTTTTCTCCTCATAACATAGTAACCATTTGTCCTAGAGACTTGAAATTGGTCTCATTTAATTTAAAATGTTATCTTCTTCAACTTTTACTGGCATAATATTTTCGCTACATCCTGTAGATTTTATGTTATTCAGCTTTTCCCATCTCAAAACGTGGTCCGTTTCAGCAAATGTGCCTTTTTACGCATACCCCTAAAAACCACACTCCAGTCAATGAAATCGACCTCTAGGCAATTAGATACTTCTTTATCACTCTGTTATATTGAAAATTGATACATTTGAATCTTATATATAATATATGGAGGGGGTAGGGGGGTGATGGGTGGGTGGTGGGTGCTATGAAATGCACAAAAAACAATAAAAATTATGTAAAAAGTGTTTTAATAATACAAATTGAAAGTTTTTTGTATAGAAAATAATAGCCTGGAACTTATTTTACAACACAATATATCTATTCCAACACCACCGAATTTAGAACTACATTAATGGCTTAGTGAGGCTTTATCGACATCAGGGTATATTTTCCTACATTCTGAAACAACTTGTAATAAAACTTGGCGCTGTTCTTCGTCTTTTGTCAAGCAAGAATTGAAGCAATTCAGTGGTGTTGGAATAGATATATTGTGTTGTAAAATAAGTTCCAGGATATTGTTTTCTATACAAAAAACTTTCAATTTGTATTATTAAAACACTTTTTTCATAATATTTTTGTTTTTTGTGCATTTCATAGCACCCACCACCTACCCATCTCCCTCCTACCCCCTCCATATATTATTATATTAGATTCAAATGTATCAATTTTCAATATACCAGAATGATAAAGAAGTATCAAATTGCCTAGAGGTCGATTTCATTCACTGAAGTGTGGTTGTTAGGGGTATGGGTAAAAAGGCACATTTGCTGAAACGGACCACGTTTTGTGATGGGAAAAGCTGAATAACATAAAATCTATAGGATCTAGCGAAACAATTATTAGAGTAAAAGTTGAAGAAGATAACATTTCAAATAAAATAAGACCCATTTCAAGTCTCTGGGACAAATGGTTACTATGTTATGAGGAAAGAAATAATATTTTTATGAAAAAAAAAGTGAGTTTTTCTAAACTTCAACCTCGATGCGGCACGGGTTAATGTTATCCGATCGACCCAAAACTTTGGGAATCTTATTTTCTAGTCAAATGGCACCTTTTAGGGGGTTGCCACGATTGAATTTCGAAAGTTGACTTTTTGTGACCCCTCTAGTAGGGCGGTCACAAGGCAATAGGCAAATTTTTTTTTGAGAAAATCACTTTTGGCAACCCCCTAAAAGGTGCCATTTGACTAGAAAATGAGATTCGCAAAGTTTTAGGTCGATCGGATAACGTTAACCCGTGCCGCATTGAGGTTTAAGATCAGAAAAACTCACTTTGTTTCATAAAAATACTCTTTTTTTCCTCATACCATAGTAACCATTTGTCCTAGAGACTTGAAATTGGTCTCATTTTATTTAAAATGTTATCTTCTTATACTTTTACTGCCATAATATTTTCGCTACATCCTGTAGATTTTATGATATTCAGCTTTTCCCATCTCAAAACGTGGTCCGTTTCAGCAAATGTGCCTTTTTACGCATACCCCTAAAAACCACACTCCAGTCAATGAAATCGACCTCTAGGCAATTTGATACTTCTTTATCACTCTGGTATATTAAAAATTGATACATTTGAATCTCATTTATAATATATGGAGTGGGTAGGGGGAGATGGGTGGGTGGTGGGTATTATGAAATGCACAAAAAACAATAAAAATTATGTAAAAAGTGTTTTAATAATACAAATTGAAAGTTTTTTGTATAGAAAATAATAGCCTGGAACTTATATTAAACAAAATATATCTATTCCAACACCACTGAATTTAGAACTACATTAATGGCTTAGATAGTGAGGCTTTATCGACATCAGGGTAAATTTTTCTTTATTCTGACACAACTTGTAATAAAAATTGGCGCTGTTCTTCGTCTTTTGTGAAGCAAGAGTTCATGCAATTCAGTGGTGTTGGAATAGATATATTGTGTTGTAAAATAAGTTCCAGGCTATTATTTTCTATACAAAACCTTTCAATTTGTATTATTAAAACACTTTTTACATAATTTTTATTGTTTTTTGTGCATTTCATAGCACTCACCACCCACCCATCTCCCCCCTACCCCCTCCATATAATATATATTAGATTCAAATGTATCAATTTTCAATATCCCAGAGTGATAAAGAAGTATCAAATTGCCTAGAGGTCCATTTCATTGACTGAAGTGTGAGGGGTATGCGTAAAAAGGCACATTTGCTGAAACGGACCACGTTTTGAGATGGGAAAAGCTGAATAACATAAAATCTATAGGATCTAGCGAACAAATTATAAGAGTAAAAGTTGAAGAAGATAACATTTCAAATAAAATAAGACCCATTTCAAGTCTGTAGGACAAATGGTTACTATGTTATGAGGAAATGAATAAAATTTTTATGAAAAAAAGTGGGTTTTTCTAAACTTCAACCTCGATGCGGCACGGGTTAATGTTATCCGATCGACCTAAAACTTTGGGAATCTCATTTTCTAGTCAAATGGCACCTTTTAGGGGGTTGCCACGATTGGATTTCGAAAGTTGACTTTTGTGACCACTCTAGTAGGGTGGTCACAAGGCAATAGGCAAATTTTTTTTGGAGAAAATCACTTCTGGCAACCCCCTAAAAGGTGCCATTTGACTAGAAAATGAGATTCGCAAAGTTTAAGGTCGATCGGATAACGTTAACCCGTGCCGCATTGAGGTTGAAGATCAGAAAAACTCACTTTGTTTCATAAAAATACTCTTTTTTTCCTCATAACATAGTAACCATTTGTCCTAGAGACTTGAAATTGGTATCATTTTATTTAAAATGTTATCTTCTCCAAATTTCACTGCCATAATATTTTCGCTACATCCTGTAGATTTTATGGTATTCAGCTTTTCCCATCTCAAAACGTGGTCCGTTTCAGCAAATGTGCTTTTTTACGCATACCCCTAAAAACCACACTCCAGTCAATGAAATCGACCTCTAGGCAATTTGATACTTGTTTATCACTCTGGTAAATTGAAAATTGAAAATTTGAATCTCATATATAATATATGGAGGGGTTAGGGGGGAGATGGGTGGGTGGTGGGTGCCATGAAATGCACAAAAAACAATGAAAATTATGTAAAAAGTGTTTTAATAATACAAATTGAAAGTTTTATGTATAGAAAATAATAGCCTGGAACTTATTTTACAACACAATATATCTATTCCAACACCACTGAATTTAGAACTACATTAATGGCTTAGTGAGGCTTTATCGACGTCAGGGTATATTTTCCTACATTCTGACACAACTTGTAATAAAAATTGGCGCTGTTCTTCGTCTTTTGTCAAGCAAGAATTCAAGCAATTCAGTGGTGTTGGAATAGATATATTGTGTTGTAAAATAAGTTCCAGGCTATTATTTTCTATACAAAAAACTTTCAATTTGTATTATTAAAACACTTTTTACATAATTTTTATTTTTTTTGTGCATTTCATAGCACCCACCACCCACCCATCACCCCCCTACCCCTTCCATATATTATATATTAGATTCAAATGTATCAATTTTCTATATAACAGAGTGATGAAGAAGTATCAAATTGCCTAGAGGTCGATTTCATTGACTGGAGTGTGGTTTTTAGGGGTATGCGTAAAAAGGCACATTTGCTGAAACGGACCACGTTTTGAGATGGCAAAAGCTGAATAACATAAAATCTATAGGATCTAGCGAAACAATTATCAGAGTAAAAGTTGAAGAAGATAACATTTCAAATAAAATAAGACCCATTTCAAGTCTCTAGGACAAATGGTTACTATGTTATTAGGAATGAAATAATATTTTTATGAAAAAAAAGTGAGTTTTTCTAAACTTCAACCTCGATGCGGCACGGGTTAATGTTATCCGATCGACCTAAAACTTTGGGAATCTCATTTTCTAGTCAAATGGCACCTTTTAGGGGGTTGCCACGATTGAATTTCGAAAGTTGACTTTTTGTGACCACTCTAGTAGGGTGGTCACAAGGCAATAGGCAAATTTTTTTTTGAGAAAATCACTTCTGGCAACCCCCTAAAAGGTGCCATTTGACTAGAAAATGAGATTCGCAAAGTTTAAGGTCGATCGGATAACGTTAACCCGTGCCGCATTGAGGTTGAAGATCAGAAAAACTCACTTTGTTTCATAAAAATACTCTTTTTTTCCTCATAACATAGTAACCATTTGTCCTAGAGACTTGAAATTGGTCTCATTTTATTTAGAATGTTATCTTCTTCAACTTTTACTGCCATAATATTTTCGCTTTGATTTTATGTTATTCAGCTTTTCCCATCTCAAAACGTGGTCCGTTTCAGCAAATGTGCCTTTTTACGCATACCCCTAAAAACCACACTCCAGTCAATGAAATCGACCTCTAGGCAATATGATACTTCTTTATCACTCTGGTATATTGAAAATTGATACATTTGAATCTCATATATAATATATGGAGGGGGTAGGGGGGGAGATGGGTGGTTGGTGGGTGCTATGAAATGCACAAAAAACAATAAAAATTATGTAAAAAGTGTTTTAATAATACAAATTGAAAGTTTTTTGTATAAAAAATAATAGCCTGGAACTTATTTTACAACACACTTATATCTATTCCAACACCACTGTTAGTGCCAACACGCTGTATTCCCCTGTTTTAGGGTAATGCCACTAGATGGCCTATGAACCTCCTTTCCATGTGAGGAATATCCTCATTTGGGCTCTGCCCTCTATTTATGGTCGGGGAGGTGTCGAGATGTGCACAATCCTGTGATATCGCAGTCCAAGTTAATCCGTCACACAGTTTACGTTGGTACGTCAAGTCGGGTCGTTGTCCGAGCATTCATCCGGAGCCGAGCACGTGGGAAGTTTCGGGGGTGGTTTTGCCGTTTTCGAGCCAATCGAATTGTGAATTAGGTAGGGATTTCCCATCCTTTTGATCCCTAGCTGGCTTTCCTAATTTCCGACACCCAAAACCTAATTTGTTCCACTAATTTTCGCGGAGAGGAGGAAAAAATTGAAGAGATATTCAAAATTAATGCCATAGCTCATTTAAAGGTCAAGATCGAACATTTAAGAAAGACCTCCAACAAAATCCCGCAGTGCAAAAAATGCCAGGGCTTCAATCACACTCAGCGATACTGTCAAATGGATCCCAGGTGTGTGAAATGTGCTGGAAAGCATACCACTAGTACCTGCACAAAAAATAAGGACACACCTCCAAAGTGCGTGAACTGTAAGGAAAACCATCCAGCAAATTATCGGGGATGTGAGGTAGCACTAGAACTTCAGAAAGTCCGAGATAAGTCGAAAAAGCCTCAAAACCTAAATACTGAGGAGAGAAGGGGAAGCATATCTCAGAAAAAAATTAGCCTAGTCCATAATAAAGAGGATAAAAATTATCTTACTTACGCCCAGGCTCTTGGCAAAGGTAAACCCCTGCCAAAAGCGAAACAATCGGTAGAAGAAATCCTGACACTCATTCTAAGCAGGATGGATGAGCAGAATAAAGAAAACAAAGCCTTGCTCAAACGAGTGAATAGGCTAGAAAAAGATATCGCTAAAAGATGAATGGACCAAATACTCTACGAATAGCGACATGGAATGCAAATGGCCATGATCAACGAATTCCAGAACTGGAATTCTTTATGAATAACGAACATATAGATATTTGTTCAATATCTGAAACTCACTATGTTTGATCATCGTTTGCAAGAATTAAAGGGTTCTGTCTCTATCACTCTATCCATCCTGCTGATCGGGCGCGTGGAGGAGCAGCTATTATTATAAAAGAAAATATAAAACACTATGAACAACTCAAAATCGAGGAAGACAAAATGCAAGTAGCATCAATAAAAGTGTATATGAAGAATCGTGAAGTAAGTGTTGCTGCAGTTTACTGTCCCCCGCGATACTCACTGAAAGAAGAAGATTACAAAAATCTGTTCAATGATATTGGACACGTATTCATTCTGGGAGGTGATTTCAACGCCAAACATGAATACTGGGGGTCAAGGGTACAAAATCCCAAGGGAAAGGAATTGTTTGTAGCGGGACGAGAATTTCATTGCGATTTCCACTCAGGAGGAGGGCCTACATACTGGCCTACTGATATAAAAAAGTTCCAGACTTAATAGACTTCTTTGTTGTGAGAGGGCTTTCAAGTAACTACATTCATACCGAAGACAGTGATGGTCTGATGTCAGATCACTCACCAGTAATCATCTCAATCAGTGAATCAGTGATATTGAAAGATGCAACACCAAAACTAAGCAGCAAATACACGAACTGGGAACTGTTTAGAGAAAATCTAGACGAGAAAATCAATCTGAATGTGCCACTTAGCACCCCTAACCAAATAGAGGGAGAGGTGGATATTTTCCTAAGCAACGTCCAACAGGCTGCATGGGCTAGTACGCCAATGAATCAGAAAAAAACCACTCAACAAACAAACTACCCTATTGAAGCGAGGGAACTAGTGAAGGCAAAAAGAAGAGCTAGGAGAATCTGGAAGAGAAATCGTACACCCGAAAATAAGAAAAACTTGAATAAACTTTGTAACGAACTGAAAGTATTGATGAAAAAAAATTAAAAATGAGACATTAGCCTTATATCTGCATAGCCTGACGCCTGAAAGTGATACTGAGTACTCCTTATGGCGAGCTGCAAAAGGGTTTAAGCGACCTAAAGTACTAATATCTCCAATCAGACAGGAAGATGGAACGTGGGCCAGAAGTGCAAAGGAAAAAGCAGATCTCTTCTCAAAGTACCTTGAGGACACATTCAAACCGTTTCCAAGGCAGACTGCAGGAGAAAGTACAGCGGAAGTTGAAAAAGTCGATGAGTGTGAAATACGACCGGTCACACTACCCGAAATAAAGAATGAAATCAGGACCAAGATCAATCCGAAAAAAGCCCCTGGATATGATATTATAACTGGGAAAATATTGAAGGAATTACCTGAGAAAGGTTTCCTGAAATTATTGCATATTATCATATTATCATATTATTATTATCATCATATTATTCAGGCTAAAGTATGTACCAAGGCAATGGAAGGCAGCTGAGATCATTATGATACCAAAACCAGGCAAGCCTACTGATGACAAGAAGTCCTATCGACCGATTTCGCTATTGCCAGTAATATCTAAGCTTTTTGAAAAATTACTTCTCAAACGGCTGAAACCTATTATCGATGAAAGAAACCTGATTCCCTCACACCAATTTGGATTTAGAGAACAACATTCTACGATAGATCAGGTTCATAGGATCACTAATCTGATTGAATGTTCATTAGAGGAAAAGAAAATATGCTCCGCAGTTTTCCTAGATGTCTCGCAAGCGTTTGACAAGGTATGGCATCAAGGACTGCTTGCCAAACTACAAAGGGATCTCCCGACTCAATTCTTCCAAATCCTGGAGTCCTACCTCTCAGACAGGCTATTCAGAGTTAAACATGAGGACGAGTATTCTCAGTTGAGGAAAATAAACGCAGGTGTACCGCAAGGCAGCGTCCTTGGCCCCGTACTATATTTACTATACACACGAGATCTACCTCAAACCGTGGATACGCTCACAGCAACCTTCGCTGACGATACTGCTATTCTTGCATTTGGAAACTCTGCTGAAGAAGCCACAAGGAAAGTGCAAACCGCTGTCAACAATGTCTTCAGTTGGTCAAAGCGATGGAGAATAAAGTTAAATGAAGCAAAATCTACACACATAAACTTCACAAATAGGGAGATAGAAGTAATCCCGATATATATCAATTCACAAACTGTTCCCTACGCTGATGAAGCAAAATATCTTGGCATGACACTCGATTGCAAGCTGAGATGGAAAGCTCACGTGAAGAAAAAGAAGGAGGAACTCAACTTAAGATTCAGAAAAATGTACTGGTTGTTAGGTAGGTACTCGAAGGTATCAACCCACAACAAACTTCTACTATACCAGCAAGTTATAAAACCCGTCTGGACTTATGGATGCCAATTATGGGGCTGCACAAAACAGAGTAATATGAAACCCATACAAACGTTTCAAAACAGAGTCCTCAGGAGCATAGTTGATGCACCCTGGTACACACGAACGGCAGATCTCCATCGCGACCTTAAGATGGAGACTGTCAGTGAAACTATTAAAAAACATGCCATGGAGCACGAACGCCGGCTTCACAACCATCAAAACGTTGAAGTACTGAACCTTCTGGACAACAGCGGGGACGTACGAAGACTGAAGAGGACCAAACCAATGGACCTCGTCACGATTCACTAAGTGTAGTGTGATGTGTAGTGGATGTAGGTAGTGATCTATAAACCACAAAACGCTCAAAGATATTAAAGAAAAGTTGCTAGATGTTATATAAATATATACAGTTGTAACATAAATAAATAAATTTAAAAAAAAAAAAATTTTCGCTACAACCACCTGCAAATTGGAGATCGCCGAACCTCAAGGTAAGGTTGTTTCAAATTTCATGTTTCCGGACATCCATCCGGTGGTCCTTCAACCTATTTCGTTTTTTCTTCTTGTTTCGTACCTAGTTCGTCTGGATTTCGTGGGAACCAGCATTGAGCCGTTATCCAGGGGGGTTCGAGTTAGTTAATCGCCCTCACATTTTTTGGTCGCGTCGAGCCGGGATTTCGTTTAATTTTACAAATTGAGAATTTGCAAATAATTTATTGGATTAGTCAAATTCGTACAATATCTTGGTTGAGTAGTTGTTTGTGAACTGTTCACATATTGTACGGAGGCACAGTGTCTTGGAATATTAAAATCACTTGGATTTTATATTCACACTGGGCTTTGTTTGATATTCCGATGATATTTGCTGAAGTTGAATAGTGCTATCGAAAGGCAAACGTTCTCTATATTCTTGAGGGTTCTTGTAAGGGCGATCTCGTAAGCAGGTCGGTTAGCAATATTGGGTTGGGTTCGGTAAAGTTCATCATTTGGCTGTTTAGTTTAACTTCATATACAAAATCTTGTGAAGACTTGAACGATTTAATATAAAAGATTACCCCTTACAGTAGGTAACTGAACCGTGCGGTGACCTGATCAGGTCTATTAATTTGAGTATTCGGATGATGACCTTGGACTTCAGTAGTGATTGAAATTGAAGTCAGTCGATCACAGTTTACTTCAGTTCTCTTGATTAATAACCGGAGGTTTATTTTCGGCAACTTGGACTCGACCGCGACTTGCCATCTCGTTCCTACCTAGTCATTATTCGTAAGGACTGTGATATTGTTTTTGTCTCTTGTTGCTAGAACTCGTTTGTAGGAAAATCTTTATTCTTGTTGTTATTTGTTTTCTTGAATTTATTATTTATTGCTCGTTGATAATATAATATTGCGATTCTATTTTGAAATATCTAGTCTAAATCAGATACTAGTGTGCCTTGGTACAGATTTGATACCAGTAGGTACTCGTACTCCAGGTGTCGAACAGTTCATTTTGAAAGCTGGATTCTGGTTTATTTATTGTATTTTTCCAATACCTTATTTATTGAAAATCAATTTCATATATTTTGGCAATTTTAATCTACCTACCTACTTATCGATCCTTTATTTGAACAAGTTCAAACTTACCTAGTTTTTCTGTTTGTATATTATAATGGCCGGAAAAGTTAGATCGAAAATGTTAATGGCTAAGATAGCTCAATTGGAAGGTCGGATGAGAACAGTTTTAACGTTCTCTAAGAACATTACACCTGCTACGCGCGCATTGTTCATTACGCAGGCTGGCTCCGTTGTGGATATGAGAGGCAATTATATGGAACTTGCCACTGAGCTAGAAGAGGTCCGATTAGAAATGGATGAGACCTATACTCCAAATTTGACTGGTGTGTCCGCATTTTTGGACTTGGCCGATGAAGTGCAAACGACTTAACGAAGTACTTCGGGACGAGCGGATTTCGGGTCGGGGTCCAGTGAATGATACGGTTTGATCGGAACCGGCCACTTGTAGAGTGAAGTTGGAACCGATTAAATTTTTTTTTTTTTAAAGTATACTAATTCAGTTTATTTGTTTAGCTCATAAGGACTTATGTTTCGTTCCGGAGCACATGGGGGGGGGGGGGGGGGGGGGTAGAGTTTTGCGCTACGAAATCTTCGCCTTTCCTTCTTTTTGATCTCCTTACATCTGGATCAATGGCATGAGTGCGCCGTCCTCCAGCCCCAAGCAGCGTACCCTCCTTCTCGAGCCTCTGACTCTCAATGAAACCGCTCTCACTGCTGCAATCTGGGTCTTCACCCTAACCCATTGGGTAACATGTGCATCCTTCTCTTCCCTTAGTTCTCTCAGGGCCTCTCTCATATGATCCTCATGTCTACCCATATCAATGGTGGACCCTGATCTAATTGCTTCGGCTAACACGTGAGTGGCCTTTTCCGATGCTGTATAGTTTGCCCTGGCTGTGCTTACAGGATTTTCTATGGCTAAGCCACCCTGTTTCACTGGTAGTTCCATTACCGCTGCTTCGATGGCTGAGACTGCATCCCCCATAATCGCTGGGAGGAGATTTTTTTCAATGCCCTCCTTCAGTGGCAAGTATTCATCCTCGCATCCTGCTACTACCCTTTGGAGGAAGGTCCATTCTTTGGAGAGTGATTTTGAGAAAGCGACGTACCCGGCTTGAGGGCTTTCCTTAGTAGCTTCTGCCATTTTCTCCACTGCTTTGACCCACCCCCGAACCTTCGTCTTCACATATTCTTGTTTGGAGTTTGAGCTTCCAATCACTCCGCCTAGGAACCTTTGTGAGTAGACTACCCGCAAGTTGTCTGCCCCAAACTGGGCTTGTGCTTCTCCTTCCAGGCCTGGCTTAATAATCAAGTAGCTCTTTTTTGCCTCTGGGAAGTACCCCCATTTGGGGCCCTCAGTTTGCAGAAGGGTTAACCAAGCTTTAAGATCCTTGAGCTTGCCAATGCAAGAACTATCGTCGGCGTACCAGTTTTGCTGGTAGTTGGTACTCTTGAGTGTCCGAATCAGAGGTAATGTCCCAACGGCATACATCAACATGCCTAAGGGATCCCCTTGTGTGGTCCCTTCGCGGCTCAATATAACTTCTTCGTTTTGCCGGAAGACTGTGGTAGGGTATCCCCTATATGTGTTAAACAAAAACCGGGCGCATCTTGGCCATAGCACCCGAGCGTTCCACAGAGCAAGTGGTCTACTGATGGAGTTGAAGGCGTTTGTAGCGTCAATTAAGAGCATTCCTTCTGTGTCACAGTCGTCATATCTCTTTGACATGCCATGGATTGCGCTCTCCACACCTGCTTTCGTTCCTGCACATAGCTGGTCTGCACCGCATTCTTCTTTCAACTCTATGCCGGTAATTAATACAATAGTTTTTGCACAGATACGTTGCAGGACTTCACCGACTCCTATTGGTCTCACCCCAGGGTTTTTATCTAGAGCGACGCCTCTCCGGGACAAAAGAGCTTTGAACTGGTCCCAGTCTGCTATGCCATTCGCTAAGAGACGAACGAGGGCTGCTATTGCTTCTCGAAGCCTGCCGCTGTGCGGACCAAATCGTAGCAGCATGTCTCGCCACGTTTCAGAATCTGTCCCGCTTGGGCCTGCACTGCCCCTTAGTGAGTGGGCTGCTTTTGCGATATGATCTCCGGAAACGTCAATATCTTCCAGCACAGGCAGTTCCCCTTGTGTCATGAACATCTCCGGTGCGGGGGTCATCTGTGGAGGGTGTTTGGCCTGCAATGTTTCTATGACAGTACTGCCGTCCTCGAGTCGTGATTTTGGCTGAAGTACTCCTCCTTGCAGCTGTCTGTCTGTTACCCATCTTGTTGCTTCCCTGAGTTTCCCTTTTGTTACCAGTCTTGTGAACACTCTCGCTTTGTGACCATCTTCCTCTTTTTTGCGGGAACTCCCTAGCTGATGATCGCATCGCTCCGCTTCTTTCACGAGTTCCTCAAATTTCCCTTGTCTCCACAGATCCATCCTTCTATTCAGCAATCGCTGGATGTCAGCCCACGAGGAAATCATCCTTGCTCTTTGGAGACCTGTGGAGCAGAGCACGAAGATACGTTCCGAACCCTGTCTTCCAGCCACCACATTTTGGATTTCTTCTGCCAGGAGAGAAACCCATCGGCGCCCAATTGGTCCGAACGGAACAGTGTACTGTTTTCCCCTCAGCTTTACAATTCTCCTCCACCACTTTTCCCACTGTCCGTTCCGGCTTCCCGTCACGTCAGTGTTGACCAAAGGTGCCCCGAACCCTCTGATGAAACAATCCTCCATTGATGGAATTTGGCTCTGCTGGGATGTTCCCTGGGCGGGCCTTGCCTGTGAGAATCTCAAGTGTGGGGTCGTGTGGGGTTCTGTGGACGCAGGTTGTGAGTCAGCCGATTGTGCGGATGGAAGTTGTGTTGCTGGCCTAAGGGATGCCCGTTGAGGTCTGTGTTGATGATTGGCACATGCTCTTTCGTGAAGTGGCAATCCTTTTTTTGTGAAATGTTCACCACAGTATGCACAAACTTCAGTCCGGTTTCCTTGAGACATCACTCGCGGTGCGACTTCACCAGGCAATCGCCTAACTACTTAACAATAATAACAAACAAAAATCAAGTTTTCCTATTCTTCTACTGAAACAGTGAAAAAAGCCCGAAATAAAGCCTGCAGTGGCCGCGACCGCAATATTGGAAGGATCGACCGCTGACTGGCACTTACCCTAATGTCTATGCCGAAATTCACTGGTTAAAACAAACTTTTTACCTCCCAATTTCAACAATTTTTACGGAGCAAATTGTTTATTGCTTCACTGTGCATCAACCGTTGAAACCAACAAAATTGATGAATTTTGATGGTTCTTTCGAAAATTGGGTTCCTTTCATTCAGTCATTCACAGATTTGATCGATAAAAACGATTCCCTGTCCGATCTGCAGAAGGTGAATGATCTGGTTTCCCACTTGGTGGGTAGTGCTAAGAGCATAGTTGCCGGCGTTCCCCCGACCGGAGAAAATTATCCAATTTTATTAGACACGTTGAAAAAGCGATTCGAGGACAGCAGGGCATTGGGTCATTATTATTTGGACAAACTGTTGAATTTCAAACCTGTTTCTCAAGAATCGGAGAGCGGGTTGAATACATTTTTGGAGGGCTTTGTTGGATCGTCAGCCATGGTCAAGACATTGAAAATTTCCGACCTTTTTGATTTTTTCCTTTTACACATAGCAGGAAAGAAGTTGGACCCCGATAATTTACGTCATTTTGACATGGAGCATCGTAATGAAGAAATGCCGAAATTTGAAAATTTGGTATCTTTTGTTCGGGGCCAAGTCAAAATTTTGGCTCGTTCGAAAAAATCGGTTCTAACCCCATCTTCAAATAAAATGAATGGCGCAACAAGTAAAAGTCCTCAAGTTTTGGTAGCCCAACAGGCCCCTGCTCTAGCGAAAATTGACGGTAAGGTCGATAACTGTTCATTTTGTAAAAAATCAATCTCTCATCCGTTGCACCAGTGCCCTGTCTTTTTGAAGTCCGCTCCGAGACAACGATTTGAGTTCGTCCGAAGAACGAGACATTGTTATAGGTGCTTGTCGAAATCACACTTCACTCGGGAATGTGGTGCATCTCTGAAATGTTCACATTGTGATCAGAACCATAACAGCCTTCTGCACCTGGGCACTGATGGTTCCTCGTCTTCGTCTCCTACCATTTCAACATCTCAGGTCGCTCCTTCTCCGGAGGTCACCCTATCATTAACGACAGCTATGCCGAGTTTACATCGCTCTAGTTTGGTTCTGTTGGCTACAGCCCAGGTTAAGGTATTCGACCGTCATGGGAAACCTGCTGTATTGAGGGCTTTACTGGACGGAGGATCACAATCACACTTTGTAATTAAGGCCTGTTGCGATCGATTAGGACTCACTACAAGACCTTGGCACTCGTTTGTTAAATGTCTAGGGAAGGGCACTGCCCCAATTCGAGAGCAAGTATCCTTCACATTTCATTCGATGGTGCGTCCTGGTGTGAAATATTTTATTGATGCCTTAGTAATGAGTGAATTGACGGAAAGTATGCCTGTTATTCCAGTTAGTTCGGAATACTTGTCACACATTACGCCTCTTGAGTTGGCTGATAAAGCCTTCGGCGTGCCGGGCCCGATTGATCTGCTAATTGGGGCTGCCTTGTGGCCGGTGATTGTTGGCACAGGTACAGTAGAAGGTCCTGCTCAGACCCCATACGCTTTGGAGTCGTCGCTTGGCTGGTTGGTGATGGGTCCCGCTCCGGTTTCATTGTATTGTCAGGCTCCTGGCACCTTCTTCACCTCAGTTGCAGAGGAGGAACCGCTTAACCAGCTGTTGGAAAAATTCTGGTCGATCGAGGAGATGCCTTCCACATCAAATGTTGATCCAGAACCGGATGACATGAGATGTGAACAACATTTTTTGGAGAATGTTGAACGAAACAGTGAGGGTCGGGTCGTAGTTTCGTTGCCCTTTAGAATGTCATCGTCGTTACTCGGGGAGTCGGTAGGCTCGGCAACTCGGAGGTTTCTAGCGCTGGAGAGGCGACTGTTGAGGACACCTGATATGCACCATCGGTACAGCGATGTGATGAGGTCTTATTTGGAGCAAGGATACATGGGATTGGTTTCGAAAGATGAATTGGCCCTAGATCGAGAATCGTACTATATACCACATCATGGTGTGGTCAAAGTAGAGAGTACAAGTACGCCACTCCGCATTGTTTTGGATGCCAGTGCACCAACAAGCACCAATATATCGTTGAACGATATTCTATATACCGGTCCTAAGTTGCAGAAGGACCTCATACAAATTTTGTTGAATTTTCGATTGTATCGATTAGCCTTAACCTCAGATATTCGGCAAATGTACTTGCGTATCTTGATGAAACCAGAGGATCGTCGGTTTCAGAGACTTCTCTGGAGATTCTCTCCACAAGAACCCATCCAAGTATATAACATGAATACTGTTGTATTTGGGGTTTCTTCATCGCCTTACTTGGCTTTACGTTCGGTTCAGTATTTGATTGAACAGGAGGGGCCTCGATATCCATTGGTAGCACAGTCAGCGGCAAGGGATCTTTATATGGATGACTATCTATCTTCGGTTCATACGGAACAGGAGGCTTGTGATTTGCAGAGGGAGCTCCAACTATTGTTTGCCGCAGGATCGTTTGAGTTAGCCAAATGGTGTTCGAATTCGGAGGAGGTCATGGCAAGGATTCCAGAGTCGAATCGATCGGTTTGTGCCCTGCGTTTTGATGAGGAGCAGTTTTTGAAGATCTTAGGCCTTAGGTGGAACCCGCTAGATGACACGTTTTCTGTCCACGTCAACGTACCTGCCCCAACTTGTACCAAAAGAGCCATGCTTTCGGCGATAGCCCGGATATTTGATCCTCTAGGTTTTTTGTCCCCTTCAACTATAGTGGCTAAGGGGTTGATTCAGAAACTCTGGTCACTTAATTTGGAGTGGGATCAGACACCCCCAGAGCCGATCTGTAGGGCGTGGGAGCAGTTCGTCTCGGAGTTGCCAATTTTGATGGATTGGAGGATTCCTCGACATTCATTGATCGCTCCAGGAGACTATACAACAATAATAGGATTTGCGGACGCCTCTCAGATTGCTTATGGTGCTGTGGTTTATTCCCTATCTCGAACCTCGACTGGAGAAGCCAGAGTTAACCTACTTTGTGCCAAATCCAAGATCGCTCTTTCACAGACTGTCAGCATACCACGCTTGGAGTTATGTGCAGCTCTGTTGCTGTCCAAGCTTCTTCGCCTAGTTTTGGACACATATGAGCCTCGTCATCGAATGGACGGAGTGTATGCTTTCACTGATTCTACAGTGGCACTCCAGTGGATTTCGGCCTCCCCTTCTAGATGGAAGGTTTTTGTGGCCAATAGGGTCACACAAATCCAAGGTAACATTGGCCCTAGCCACTGGTTTCACATCCGAGGAGCAACTAACCCCGCAGACTGTCTTAGTCGCGGATTACCAGCCAAGACTCTCATGCAGCATCCGCTGTGGTTTCGGGGTCCTCCTTGGTTATTAGAAGAGGAGGACTGTTGGCCAATCTCGAGAGTCACGGACTTGGCTTCACCAGTACGAATACCCGAAGAGAAGGTGATTGTTTTGTCTGTACTGATGAGTGGTTATTGGCCCCGCTCCTATCCAAAGTATCTTCCTTTCGGAAATTAATCCGAATTACGGCTTATGTGTTGCGAACCCTTCGACTCACGCGCTTTAGAACGGGTATCCTCCGTGCCTCAGAGTTGGAGCTTGCAGAGAAAGTTTGGTATCGCCGCGTTCAACGTGAACAGTTTCCAGATATTGTAAAGTACTTAGAGGCCAAATCGAAAAAGGAACGGGGGCGAGTGAGGCTCAGCCCACTAATCGGAAAATTGGATCTGTTCATAGAAGACGGGCTTGTCAGGGTGGGGAGTCGGCTGAACAACTCGGATTTATTGTACGATCACCGCCATCCCATACTATTGCCGAAAAAATGTAAGCTAGTTGAGCTTCTGGTTGATCAATACCATGTTGATAATCTGCATACTGGACCTCATTTGTTGCTGTCTCTGTTGCATTTGAGATATTGGATTCTCGCAGCCAGGGACCTTGTTCGGCAAACAGTACTCCAGTGCAACATTTGTTTTCGAGTAAAACCGAAACACCTGCAACCTAAGATGGCGCCGTTACCCGCAGTTCGTTTCCAGCAATGCAAAGCCTTTTTGAATAGTGGAGTGGACTACGCTGGTCCTTTCCTTATTTCTATGGCAAGAAATCGGGGAAATCGGCCTCTGAATGCATATTTATGCCTATTCATATGCCTTTCTACAAAGGCCGTCCACTTGGAGCTAGCGTCCAACTTGTCGACAGAATGCTTCCTTGCAGCGTTTCTTCGGTTTCTTTCAAGAAGGGGGGGTCCGTGTCAGTTTATATGTTCGGACCAGGGCACAAATTTCATTGGAGCTAAGAACTCGTTGAACGAGCTATATAAGTTTGCCGCATCTCCTGTGTTCAACAGTTCAATTGGATGTCAGTTGAGCAACCGGGGGATCGAATGGAAGCTCAATCCGCCAGCATCTCCTCATTTTGGAGGCATCTGGGAACGAAGTATCCGTAGCGTGAAAACACACCTTTCAAAACTTGTTGGAAACGCCCGGCTTACTTACGAGGAGTTGAATACGGTTTTGGTTCAGATTGAAGCGCTTCTAAATAGTAGACCTCTGTGCGCTATGTCTGCTGATCCCACTGGTCCAACTGCACTCACGCCGGCCCACTTTCTAACCATGGGACCGCCACTGGATCACTTCCCTGTGGAAGATATTGCCCATGTACCGTCGCATCGTTTGGACCATTATCAGCGAGTCACTTCCATTGTGCAAGGATTTTGGAAGAGATGGCAAACGGAATATCTCCATACTCTTCAAGAACGCTCTAAGTGGACCGAAGAAACTCCCTCATTTGCTGCAGGCACCATAGTGGTGGTTATGAAGGAAAACGTACCTCCTCTTCATTGGCCACTGGGGGTTGTGGAAGAGGTTTGTGTTGGAAGAGACGGCGTAGCCAAACTGAGATCAGCTAGAGGCGCTATCCGCCCCTTAGTGAAGCTCTGCCCGCTTCCATCACAATAATTTATTTATAATAGGTACCTATATAATTTTACTAGCCCTCCGTCTTGTTCGTCCTAACATAGGTAGTTCTTAGTAGTTTTTTTGTGAATGTAATCCTTCAATAATTTGGTTGAATTTTGTGAATGCCGCATTTTGTGAATTTTGTAATTTTGTTTCTGAAATTGTTATTTCAGGGTGGGGGTATGTTAGTGCCAACACGCTGTATTCCCCTGTTAATTTAGGGAAATGCCACTAGATGGCCTATGAACCTCCTTTCCATGTGAGGAATATCCTCATTTGGGCTCTGCCCTCTATTTATGGTCGGGGAGGTGTCGAGATGTGCACAATCCTGTGATATCGCAGTCCAAGTTAATCCGTCACACAGTTCACGTTGGTACGTCAAGTCGGGTCGTTGTCCGAGCATTCATCCGGAGCCGAGCACGTGGGAAGTTTCGGGGGTGGTTTTGCCGTTTTCGAGCCAATCGAATTGTGAATTAGGTAGGGATTTCCCATCCTTTTCATCCCTAGCCGGCTTTCCTAATTTCCGACACCCAAAACCTAATTTGTTCCACTAATTTTCGCTACAACCACCTGCAAATTGGAGATCGCCGAACCTCAAGGTAAGGTTGTTTCAAATTTCATGTTTCCGGACATCCATCCGGTGGTCCTTCAACCTATTTCGTTTTTTCTTCTTGTTTCGTACCTAGTTCGTCTGGATTTCGTGGGAACCAGCATTGAGCCGTTATCCAGGGGGGTTCGAGTTAGTTAATCGCCCTCACAACCACTGAATTTGGAACTACATTAATGGCTTAGATAGTGAGGCTTTATCGACATCAGGGTAAATTTTCCTACATTCTGACACAACTTGTAATAAAAATTGGCGCTGTTCTTCGTCTTTTGTCAAGCAAGAGTTCAAGCAATTCAGTGGTGTTGGAATAGATATATTGTGTTGTAAAATAAGTTCCAGGCTATTATTTTCTATACAAAAACCTTTCAATTTGTATTATTAAAACACTTTTTACATAATTTTTATTGTTTTTTGTGCATTTCATAGCACCCACCACCCACCCATCTCCCCCCTACCCCCTCCATATATTATATATTAGATTCAAATGTATCAATTTTCAATATGCCAGAGTGATAAAGAAGTATCAAATTGCCTAGAGGTCGATTTCATTGACTGAAGTGTGGTTTTTAGGGGTATGCGTAAAAAGGCACATTTGCTGAAACGAACCACGTTTTGAGATGGGAAAAGCTGAATAATATAAAATCTATAGGATCTAGCGAACAAATTATAGGAGTAAAAATTGAAGAAGATAACATATCAAATAAAATAAGACCCATTTCAAGTCTCTAGGACAAATGGTTACTATGTTATGAGGAAAGAAATAATATTTTTATGAAAAAAGTGAGTTTTTCTAAACTTCAACCTCGATGCGGCACGGGTTAATGTTATCCGATCGACCTAAAACTTTGGGAATCTCATTTTCTAGTCAAATGGCACCTTTTAGGGGGTTGCCACGATTGAATTCCGAAAGTTGACTTTTTGTGACCACTCTAGTAGGGTGGTCACAAGGCAATAGGCAAATTTTTGTTGTTGAGAAAATCACTTCTGGCAACCCCCTAAAATTTGCCATTTGACTAGAAAAATAGATTCGCAAAGTTTTAGGTCGATCGGATAACGTTAACCCGTGCCGCATTGAAGTTGAAGATCAGAAAAACTCACTTTGTTTCATAAAAATACTCTTTTAACACAGAATGTGTTTTAGCCATGGACTAACTAGCCAAAAAAGCCAACGAAATTTCGTAACGAAATTTCGTAACGAAATTTGGGACGACAACATTTCTAATGATTTTCACGTACAACCGATTCGTTGCTACGGAACTTTAACTTCGCCATTTATCATCGTACAAAAATCGTTCACCACTCGTGAACGATTTACCTAACCATATTACGTTAACCACTGCGGAGTGCGTGGCCGACAAGCTGCGGTATGAGCGTGATTGTTTAAATAATTGTTTACACACAGGTGATCATTCTCAATAATTTATATTGTGAACACGATTGCTAGCTTTATATAAGTAAAGACATAATTTTAAGACCAAACAACCGATAAACGAATTATCTCTTGGAGATGTAGGAGTCTTGGAGATGAAGCTCGGACTAGTGTATGTTTAACAAAATTTTTATGAAGTGCACTCGTGAGTGTGTATATAAGAAGCTGTGTATAAGGCACCACCAGTTACGACGAAACGTTAGTGGGAGGAAGATAACCAATCTTCAACCGAAGATTGAAGACGGGTTTATGTGAAACGCGTGAGCTAAAACACATTCTGTGTTTCTATCATTTCGTCCGAAGTATGTAAATAGAGGTAACCGGGGGTCCAGGGGGCTTGCCCCCTGGCGAGGCGCGGAGCGCCGAGTTTTTCCTCATAACATAGTAACCATTTGTCCTAGAGACTTGAAATTGGTCTCATTTTATTTAAACTGTTATCTTCTTCAACTTTTACTTGCATAATGTTTTCGCTACATCCTGTAGGTTTTATGTTATTCAGCTTTTCCCATCTCAAAACGTGGTCCGTTTCAGCAAATGTGCCTTTTTACGCATACCCCTAAAAACCACACTCCAGTCAATGAAATCGACCTCTAGGCAATTTGATACTTCTTTATCACTCTGGTATATTGAAAATTGATACATTTGAATCTAACATATAATATATGGAGGGGGTAGGGGGGAGATGGGTGGGTGGTGGGCTTCTATAAAATGCACAAAAAACAATAAAAATTATGTAAAAAGTGTTTTAATAATACAAATTGAAAGTTTTTTGTATAGAAAATAATAGCCTGGAACTTATTTTACAACACAATATATCTATTCCAACACCACTGAATTTAGAACTTCCTACTGAATTGTTTATTTATCATACTTTTAATTGTTCTGTACGCTCATGTTATCGACGTGAAGAAGCTATCTACCATCAAACTTGGTAGACATTTTTTTAGACGACCCGTTATACTTAAATAATGTACCTAATTCATGTTAGAAAACTATATGTCTAATGAGAATAGTACTCGTATACTTACCTATATGTAGAGGTGCTTTGTTTTCACATTTTGTAATTTGGTTACTAGGTAAATTACGTGAGACAATGTCCTTTGCCAGCCAATAGCCACCATCATCGTAGGAATGATTTAATGCAATCTCCGTGAGGATGATGATGGTCATCAGATAGGGAGAAATGCGTAGGTATCAGAAAACCACAAGTCAGGCAGCTCGTTGCCGACGTCGTTATGAGGGCGCAACCCTATGAATCACGGATTTCGCTCCATTCCCAACATCATTTCCTGCACCTGTTACCTTACCGTTGGCGTCTCTCCATCGCCTCTGAGGTAAAAGTAAATAGGCTCTGAAACCATCCACTCCTTTGGGGTCATTTTGGAAGGCGGTAATAATAGAAAGCGAGTTGAAACTACCGGCATTCGCTTCGATTTATGACTCTCTGGGATCCCCGTTTAACCTAACCCCCGTTCGGGCTGGTAAATGTCAGAGATCTCCAAAGGTGTCGTAAAACATAGCAGAGAAGATAGAGGAATATAGCATAGATGGCAACGTGGTTTACATGGAGACGCCCAGCACCGCCATGGGGGGACCTACTATCTATATTCGGTTATCAATGGAAATTGATATAATTGAATGGATATATCGAACAGGGGCGTTGCGTCCATAAGGCCACTGCTCCGGCACCCAGAAACACAAAAGTGAAAAAAACTCCAACCATGTGATCAGTTGTGTTGGACCCTGACTCCAGTGGTCAAGCAACGGGGTTACCTGGTTGACAACCTAAAATGATGTTTTAGTGTGTATCTTTATAATATTTGCAATTATATTTTTTTAAAGATGAAACTTCTTCAATCGCAGAACAAAGAATAATTATATTTTCTTAAACGTGCCAACATCAACAGGTGAGGGAATAATTGCAGGTGATCGATAATTTGAAATATTGAGTAACTGAATTCTGATACTAGAACTGAAATAAATGACGCCACAATACTTAATAAAAATTACCTTAATAAAAAACCATATCTCTGAAACGGACTGGTGGTCGGGTAATTCTCCCGCTCCGTGTGGTCTTGGTCCTCAATACCCAGGGTGTTGCGTGTGATGATGCAGGAGTCGTAAGTTGTGTTTCTTCTTCCGTTGATGTTCCTTCTCCTGCTGATATGTGTGGCTGTATCGTAGGTGTAGAGGCTGTTGTCCGATATGTTGATGATGATGGTTGGAATTCGATTGTTCGTGTCTCCTCTTCTTGTAACTCATTATTAGCGATATAAGCTGGTTTTAACCTTCCGATTTCCACCGGTACCTCTTTCCCTCTTCTGTTAATGATGTATGTTTTGTCTGTCCTTCTTACTACTAAAAATGGTCCGTCGTATGTTGGTTGCAGTGGTCGTCTGACTCCATCGTTCCGAATAAATATATGACTGCAATTTTGAAGATCAGGATGTACAAAAACTTTAGCGCGAGTATGGTGTTGAGCTGGCGTCGGTTGTAATTGGTTCATTGTTTGTTTCAAATTGTCTACAAAAATTTGCTGTGGTGTGGTGGTCGTACTTTCGTCTATAAATTCGCCTGGAATCCGCAAAGTAGTCCCATAAACTAGTTCGGCAGTGCTGCACTTGAGATCTTCTTTCACTGCCGTTCTCATACCCAAAAGCACAGTAGGGAGAACATCAACCCAACGCCCTGTAGCGTGACATTTGATGGCTGATTTTAACTGCCGGTGGGTGCGTTTCAAAATTCCGTTGGCTTTAGGGTTGTATGCTGAGGTTAGCGAATGGTTGATTCCTAATAATTTCACCAAATGACGGAAAAGTTCGCTTTCAAACTGCCTCCCCCGGTCAGTCGTGATTTTCACTGGAGTACCAAACCTACTCACCCAATTGGTATAAAATCCATTGGCTACAGTTTCGGCCGTACAGTCCTCCAACGGAATCACTTCTGGCCATCGCGTGTGTAGCGATCTATACAGGTCAAGGCGTACGTGAAACCTCTACTCGGAGGAAGAGGTCCTATCAAGTCGAGATGGAAGTGCCTGAAGCGGTCTGAAGGTGGATAGAAAATCCCTATTTCTCCATACGTGTGTCTCTGAACTTTACATTTTTGACAAGCGTTGCATGTTTTGACCCACTCTGCACAGTCTTTGGCCATGGATGACCACACAAAACGCTGCTTCAACATTTTGAGAGTGGCTTTCCTACCTGGATGAGACATTTGGTGAACACTGTCGAAAGCAGCTTTCCTGAACTTTGTTGGAATAAAAGGTCGAACGAATCCTGTGGAAATGTCGCAATAGATTGACACATCTGCTCCTGACATTTTGATTTGTTTCCATACCAGTGATGAACCTGAGATAGAGGGTGGTAAATCTTCCTCTCGCTGTTCCAAACCCACCTGAGAGTAGTCGACAGCTTCTATCTCTAGGCGTGAGAGACAATCTGCCACCATGTTATATTTTCCAGTTATATATTTTATATCAGTTGTAAACTGCCCAATGTAATCCAATTGATGTGCTTGCCTAGGGGAAGCTTTGTCCAATTTTTGATGGAAAGCAAACGTCAATGGCTTATGATTAGTAAAGATCGTAAAAATTCTCCCTTCCAACAAATGTCGGAAATATCGCAGAGAAGAATATGCTGCGAGTAGTTCTCTATCATAGGCACTGTACTTCGTCTCAGCTTGGGAAAGGCGCCTAGAGAAGAACCCGATTGGTTGCCAAGCCTCATTCACAAATTGTTGGAAACTGCCTCCTATCGCGGTATTTGAGGCATCAACCATTAGTGACCAAGGCACATTGGCTTGTGGGTAAGCTAACATAACCGCGGATTTCAGTTCGTTTTTGCAACAGTGGAATGCCTGAATGGCTTCTGGAGCTAATTGAATATCGGCATCTTGTTTTCCTGTATATCCTTTCAAATAATTGGATAACACCACCGTATGACGTGCTGCTTTACTTACGAATCTCCTATACAAATTAAATAGTCCTAAAAATCTTCTTAGGCCCAAAACGGTTTTTGGTGGTTCAAATTGCTCGGTTTTTTCGACTTTGGAGGGTAATGGCTTTACTCCTTCTTGTGATATCAAATATCCTAAAAATTCAATTTCTGTCTTCCCAAATTCACATTTAGTAGGATTTATTACTACGCCGTACTCACGGAATCTCTGGAATAAAGCACGTAAATCCGACATATGCTCTTCCTCAGATACGCTTGCGACTAGGCAGTCATCTATATATGTTCTTACATTTGGTAGTCCACTTGTCAATTCATTCATGAATCTTTGGAAGGTGTGCGCAGCATTGCAGAGTCCAAACTTCATTTGATCTGGTAGTTTGTTATTTGCAAGTTCACGCATCTCCCTAAGTAACTCACTTGGTTTCTTGTCGCCTAATCTTATCTCTTTGAAGAGACGCTGTAGTTTTCTATCTTCAGAAACTCCAAAACAAGATATGAGTCTTTCTTTCAAAGTCTGGTATTTGTTCTCTTCAGGAGGATTAATGATAATATCGCTTACCCTTGTGCATATATCAGTCTCTATAGAACCGAGGATTAGATCATACTTGTCTTCATCGATCGTTATCCCTTTAACTCTGAACTGAGCCTCGACTTGCCGAAACCAAATAGGCACATTCTGTTTCGAGAAAGGTGGGGCCTTGAAATTAATGCACGGTTTTGTCGTCACGGGCGCTTCTTCAGCATAAGCAGATCCATCTCCAGCTTCCATTATATCACGTCGGGGTCACCAGTTTTTAGTGTGTATCTTTATAATATTTGCAATTATATTTTTTTAAAGATGAAACTTCTTCAATCGCAGAACAAAGAATAATTATATTTTCTTAAACGTGCCAACATCAACAGGTGAGGGAATAATTGCAGGTGATCGATAATTTGAAATATTGAGTAACTGAATTCTGATACTAGAACTGAAATAAATGACGCCACAATGTTGTATCTAAAATAATAACCATTCTTTGTCTAGCGTTCAAACGAGTTTATTTCATCTGGCGACGAGGATGGGATTGGAAGCTTTCGTTTTGCGATGTCACGAAGACGCGGAGGGAAGAATGCGGCTGAGGAGGACGAGCGAGAGGTCGCAGCTCCATCGGTGTTCGATCCCAGCAAACTGCGGATTCGCAAATTTGACCCAGACGATGAAGAGTGGGAGTATTACTTCCAGTACTTCGAGATCGAGCTAAAGTCGGCGCGGGGGCAGCTTGAAGAAGATAGGCGGGATGCGCTTCTATCGAATGTTGGCTCGAAGACGTTCAAGCTCCACGTAGACCATTTCAGGCCTCGCCGGATTGGTGAGTCAATCGCAGTTGGTCAAGTTAACCTCGGGTCTCCAGCTAAATAGCATGCGAGGCATTTCAGGGCAGCCGTTCGGAAGACGGCCTCCTTTGGTTCTGGTTGAAGGGCGCGACTCTCTCGCCTGTGGTGGTCGCAAGCACGTAGGGAAGGGACCCTGTAGAGCCCTAGGCAGAGAGTGTTATTTGTGTAAGGAGAATAGAATAGAATAGAATAGAATAGAATAGAATAGAATAGAATAAAGTTTATTCACAAATGATTTTACAATGACATAAGACAAATGAGTAACAAATACAATGGTACTTAGGCGCTAAACATTTAATTGATTCTGCCTAACGATAGGCTATGCCCGTGTTGTTAGGCAATTAGTTGCCAATTGCATAGTATACTATCAACCATCGATAAAATTCGAAACTCAACCGTTCAATAAAAGCTTGAGTTACATGATCACAAAGTTACAAGAAGTTACATGATCAACAGCATACACCCGCCAACATTTTTATTTATCACAGGTATATACTGCCGATTAAGCTATCAATCCCTCCCATTCCTCTCCTGACTATCCATGATAAAATTTCAGTTTTGTAATTAGATCTCGTGTAGTTCATAGGAGATTTCATGTTAGTGCTTATACTCCTATGGATTATGTATATTACGTAAGATGGACTATGAGTAGTAAGAACCAGCCGGGGTCTAGGGGGAACAATATTTCCTGCAGACACAAAGCGTGTAAAGTAAATAGGTGTCCTTGTATCGTTTATAATGTTTGGGTGTTTGTGATAAAATAATAGCGAAATCTTCACATAGAGTTGACGAATATTGAAGACCTTTACCAGGTCAAAAACCTCCTCAGTTGGGGTTCGACGAGGAAGAGACATCATAGTTTTTAGAATAGTTTTTTGTTTCAAATATAGTTTGTTTATATGAGTGGTAAAAGTACCACCCCAAGCTAATATTCCATACTGAATTACAGGCTGACACATGCTATAATACACTAGTTTAAGTTTCTCCTTAGGTAAAATTTTTCTTATGTTATAGAAGATATAGGAAATGTACTTCCAATATTAACTTCCTATCATAAATGTCAGCTTTGTTACTACCAAACACAATTAGCTTCGTTTTTTTAGTGTTGAGTGTCAGATAATTTCCATAAAACCAGTCATTTAAAAGTTTCATTGATATGGATGCTTGGGTAAATGTTTCCTCCCACGTATCGCCTTCCACCACCAACGCTGTGTCATCAGCAAATAAGTAGAGTTTGGATTTGTACATTCTTAGCTGCACAATGTCATTGATATATATTAGGAAGAGAAGTGGTCCTAGAGTGCTTCCTTGAATAACACCGAAATCATTATTCAGCTCATCACTCATACAATCACCTATTGAAACAACTTGTCTACGATTCGTAAAGTAGCTTTTAAACCATTGTAAACTGGAGTCCAAGATACCTACCTCCTTCATTTTCTCGAATAGATGTTGCCTATGTATGGCATCAAATGCTTTGGCAATATCTAACATAATAAGGGCTCCTTTTAGCGAATTTTCGAAGAAAAGGAAGCTATTGTTCTCGGTCCAAAATTTTTAAAACTCGAATTTCCGAAAGATTTTTATACCAAAATCCGTTTCAGACCATCCTGAATTCACTGCCGAAAGACACCAAAAATTATATGTATATATATATATATTTATATATATTTATATATATATTTATATATGTATGTGTCATTCCAGACGATAACTCTCGAAAGAATTGAGATAAAAAGTTCAAATTTGCACGAAAAATCTGTCTTGGCAATCGACAGGCTAAGTTCGAAGATGGGCAGAATCGGGTCACTCTAAGGGGGAGTTTTGGGGAGTTTTAGGGGGGGGAAATTACCCATAAATTTCCAAAATGAAAAAGTCTGACAAGTGACACCTCATTTTAAAGGTTTTTGTACGCTGAACACGATGGTGAAATCAGAATTGCGATATCTCATTCCATTCTCAAACTGGAGCACTTTGAAGATGAAGGAACGTGGTTATTTCTTGAGATGTTCTTCCTGGTTCGTCTGCTCTAATCTGATAACGGAATGGGATGTCGCAATTCTGACTTCACCATCGTGTTGGAAAATCTACAAACCGAGGTGTTACTCGGGAAAAAATGGAACAAAAAATTTGTTACGTAGGTATCCAATACCTACTCTTCTGGTATTCAAAACATTTTTGATTTCCCCCTCTTCCCCCTTCCACCCCAAATTTTACTTTGCGTAAAACTACTCCTGATTTAATTTTGTATGGTATCAAGTTGGGAAAACATTGGCCGAAAATTAATTTTCAGAAAATTTTAGTCGGAGGAGGAAGATGCCGAAAACTTCGAAAATTCGCTCTTATAGCCATGCTGCATGACTGTGGTTTCTTTTTTTTGTTCTCGAATGTCATAAAGATCGGAGGTTAGGGCATAAAGAGCTTCCTCCACTCCAGCGCTTTTCCTAAACCCGAATTGTCTAGAATTGAGCACCTTATTACGTTCTAAAAATGCATATAAATGATCTTTAACATGTTTCTCAAGTATCTTTGATAGAGAGCTTAGCATTGATATAGGTCGGTAGTTGCCTTCATCACTCACATCACCGCCCTTGTACAAGGGGATGACTTTTGCTGCCTTAAAACATTCGGGGAATACAGACATGGAGATACTCAAATTAAAGACATGAAGTATTGGGGATTTCAGGAATTTATAATATCTTTTTATTGTACTGAGTTGGATCGCATCTAGACCAGGAGCTGAACTTCCTTTCTTGGTTTTCAAAATATTCTCCAGATCTGAGAAAGGCCACATTGCTACTGCTTGTGTGGTGAAGGGTAGGGCGGTAATAAAGGGCGACGGAGGCGCTAGAGGTCGGCAGCGCGCAAACCATATGCAAGACCCAAGGGATCAGTCACCAGGTTCCAGAGGTTCGGGAACTGGCAGTGATGCTTCATCAGGCCTGGGATGTCGACGGATTTCGAGTGGCACAAAGGTAATGCTCAGTATCCTTGTTGATCAAAGGCCTCTGCGGATGTTGTTTGATTCAGGAGCGTACCAGTCGGTAATAAGTAAGCGCACATGGAAACGTATTGGGAAGTCGGTGCTGGAGCCATACCCCAACTTGCGGGCCTACACGGATTTGGAAGTAAAGACGTTGGGCATTGGGTATGTCACCGTTGAGGCGTTTGGTTCAAGGAAGAACTTGCCAGTCATTGTTGTGGACAAACACGACACGCCATTGTTTGGACTGAAGTAGGCGTTAGCGTTCAACCTACCACTGCCGCCTGGGGCAGAAATTTGCGCCGTGAAAGGTGGGGATGAAGAGGGTACTTGTGGCACCGTGGGAGTAAAACCTAAACCTGCTAAAACCCCCATTGAAATAGAAGAATTAATTTCAAAGTATCCAGGTTTTTTTTTCTGACTCGACAGGTACAATAATTGGGCATAAGTTGCAGATTAGAATGAAACCGGATGCAGCGCCAAAATTTTTTAAGCCTCGGCCCGTACCGTTTGCGCTGCTGTGTGCTGTCGAGAAGGAGCTGAATCGGCTGTTGGCTGAAGGGATTATTGAGCCAATCGACCCGGTCACTACTCCAGTTGAGTGGGCTTCACCACTGGTGATTGCCCCAAAGCCTAATGGTAAAATACGATTGTGCGCTGATTTTAAGGTTACTATAAACAAGCATATTGTTCAGGAAATGCACCCTCTTCCTACCTTTGAAGAAGTCTGTGCCCAGTTAGCAGGAGGCACTCAGTTTTCTGTAATTGACCTCCGGGATGCGTATCTTCAAATGGAGGTAGAAGAGTGCTCCAAGCAGTTCCTGGCGATCAATACCCACAAAAGGTTTTTTTAGGTATCGCCGGATGCCGTTCGGCATTTCCTCGGCCCCAGCAAAGTTCCAGAAAACAATGGAATGGATACTCCAGGGCGTTCCAGGCGTCAAGTGCTTTCTGGACGACATTATAATAACCGCTGGGGACAGACATGAACATTTGAGGAGAGTTGATCAGGTCCTGGATAGGCTAAGCAAATCAGGTATGAGAGTGCGGTTTGAGAAATGCAAATGGCTACAGGACAGTGTTGTGTATTTGGGGCACAGGTTCGACAGACGGGGTGGGGTGTTCATCCAACGGAGGAGCGTATCAAAGCGATGAAGGAGTTGCGTGAACCCTCGAATGTAAAGGAACTTTGAGCTTTTTTGGGGTGTATTAATTATTACCAAAGGTTCATCCCGCACTTGCAGGGGGATAGCTCCTGTTTGCATCGCTTGTTACAAAAGGGGGTAAAGTGGGAATGGACTCAGGAGCACCGGGAGAAAGTGGAGCGGCTGAAGACCATTCTCTCTTCGTCGGACACGCTAGTTCATTACGACCCACAGCTTCCCTTAGTGTTGTATGCGGACGCAAGTGAAACGGGGGTGGGGGCAGTTTTGTGCCATCGGTGCAAAGATGGAGTTGAACGCCCAATTGCTTACACGTCTCGCTCGTTGAACAAATCGGAAAGGAGGTATTCCGTGATTGACAGGGAGGGCTTGGCAATTGTCAATGCCGTAAAGAAGTTTGAGCGCTACTTGTATGGGCGGAAATTCATTTTGAAGACGGACCATAAGCCACTGACATACATCTTTGGTGAAAAATTCACGTTGCCCACAATTGCAATGAGCCGGGTAACCAGTTGGGCCATTACGCTTCTTGAGTTTGATTTTGATGTGGAGTACATAAAAGGAAAAGATAATTGCCCAGCCGATGCTCTCTCGCGCCTACATTTGGAAGATTCAGGGCCACGGGAATCTGATTTCGGGTTGAAAATAGTATGTTAGATCCTCCACACGCTCGTAACCCGATATTTCTACCGGTAGGTCATTCCGAGGCCTGGATATGCCGGTACGCCTACTTCATTTTCAGATTGATTACGGTAGTAAATGTTGAGGTGAAAGTGGGGAGGCAGCTTCGGTCACTCATTTACGGTCACTGAGTATGAAGAAGAATATGGACCCTGTCGTGAGTCCCTCCCGGGAACACTCCTCTAATTTAAGTTCTCACCAATATCCAAACGCTAAAGTTAAGTTTCCATCAATAAACGAATGAGTGGGGAGACAAGCCACAGAACCCAGGGTACACAACCTGGGGCCCCACCACCAACCCCTAACAGGGGGTTGGAGGGAGAGGCCTCCATTTCCTATAAAACCCTGGATCCTGGGGCTTTAGCTTCATTCGACACTTCCTCTAACCATCTCTCTCTTCTCTCCTCTACCTTGCTCTCTCTCTCTCAAAAGATCCTAGATGTCGGTGGATATCCGCCGCCTGGGCAAAACCTCCTCTCCTTCAAAAGATTCTAGATGTCGGTGGATATCCGCCGCCTAGACAAAACCTCCTTCTTCAAAAGATCCTAGATGTCGGTGGATATCCGCCGCCTGGGCAAATTCTATCACTCACCTCCACCTTTTCACTCTCCCAAAAGATCGTAGATGTCGGTGATAACCGCCTGCGCATTTCCTCACGCCACCGTGATGAACCAATTTTAAATTCATCACAGTGGTGAACCCGACGTTCACCCAACCTTCCTTACCTACTGTGTCGACCCCAGTCAAGTTCAGTTCGGTGTCCCCTTTTTCAATTTCAAATTCGGTCAGTCAGTTAATGTTCGCAATTTTCGCCCACCGCACGGAAAACACACACCTCCGCTCCCCATTTACGAATTTTGAATTTGAAATTTAAAATTTGAATTTTTTTTCAAATTACAAACTCGACCATGGACCCGCACTCGTCGCCGCCGCCGCTTCTCCGGCCGCCCACGCTGCAGCCACCCGCCGCCACGACAACGGACGCGACGGCCACTGTCGAGAACCCGTTCTCCACCCTTTCACCACCCGGCTCCACCTCATCACCTGCGCCCGCCGCCGCCGCCGCCGACGTCATGACCGCCTCTGCGTCATTCCCCCTCACATTACCACCATTTTACTCTCATGTCCCCGCATTATGGTTTTTCCAGGTGGATGCAGCGTTCTCGGCCGCAGGGATCCGCAGCCAAAAGACACGCTACTCCCGCATAATCTCCCTCTTGCCGTACGACATCTTGCTGCAGACGTCAGACATCTTCCCCGACGCCGCAACCGCCTACGACGACCTCCGCGGCCGCCTCATCTCCCTCTACCAGCCATCAAAAATCGCGAGAGTCGCCGCCCTGACGCAGCCGCTACACCTCGGCGATATGAAACCCTCCCACCTCTACCGGCGCCTGCGACATCAGCTGCAAGGCATCATGACCGCCGACATCGCCCGGACTTTCTGGTTGCGCGCCCTACCCCACCCCATCCAGATGTCGCTCGCCAGCCACCTCGACGGCCCGGACGAACCTCTCCTCCGCCTCGCCGACACGGTGCATGACCTCGCCGCTGCCGCCAGCGTCGGCGAAATACTCAACCCCCGCACCGCACCGCCTCCACGACGACGCGCCGCAACGTCCCGCGAGCGCGGCCGTCCCCACTCCACCGAGCGCCATTCCATTGACAGACGCCGTTCCCCCTCCACGGAACGCCGCCGAACCCCCTCCACGGACCGCCGACGCCCGCCTTCCCCCGAACGCCGCCCCACCCCTCCTCGGGAGCAGCGAAGAGGGAGATCCCCGCCCAGCACGACCCCCTCCAACACGCCTCGCCCCGCCAGGACGAGCTACCTACCCGCCGACCACCCCCACCGATGCTTCTACCACGTGAACTTCGGTGGGGAGGCCCGCAAGTGCCAAGCCCCCTGCTCCTTCCCCTCCGGGCAGGGAAACGTAGACGCCCGCCGGTAAGCCCGGCGGGCCCCCCTCCTCGCCAAAATGGGGGGGACCATCTCCCTTCCCCCCCCGCCCGCATCAACTCAACCACCGCCACCAAGGCCTCCTACCCTTCCTACGCCGCCGCCACGGCCGCCAACCTAACAACAGCACCTCGCTCCGCCACCACCCCCCTCCCCCAACCACACACCGTTCCCCCACCCAAGAACGGACCCCACTCACCAACCTCCACGACCGCCAACGTCACGGCCGTACCTCGCTGCACCGCCGGCTCCGCCCCCCGGCCGGCCACCGTTCCCCCACCTAGGAACGGCACCCCCTCCACCTCCTCCACGGCCACCTACCCCACGGCCACGCCTCCCTGCGCCGCCACCAACCTCCCCCGGCCGATCACCGTTCCCCCACCAAGGAACGGCCCCCTCAGGACCGCCTCCACGGCCGCCAACCCCACGGCCGCGCCTCGCTGCGCCGCCAACACCCTCTCCCAGCCAACAACCGTTCCCCCACCACGGAACGGGCGCCCCTCCCTCCACGTCTCCTTTAAGGGAGACAGACCCCCACCACTGACCGAACCCACCACCCCTGCTACCGACCCACCACCAGACCAACCACACCCCGCCCCCACTGCCGCGATTTTGCAAAACGCGATCTCCACCCATCAACGTCTTTTCCTCCGCTGCAAGAAAACCAATGTTCCCTTCCTCATCGACACAGGGGCGGCGCTTTCAATATTTCCAAATTCTATACTCCGTCGTCAGGCGCGCAGTTATCGCCAGCTTCTCTACGCCGCCAACGGTACCACCATCCCCTCGTACGGGACGTACCGCTCATCAGTTTACATGAGCGGACTCGCGTACGAGTGGGAATTCACCGTGGCGGACGTGGAGAAGGCGATCCTGGGGGCCGATTTCCTGGCATATTTCGTTCTCCAGGTCGACGTCAAAAACGCGCGCCTGATCAACCCCTCCACCAACAAACCAATCCCCGGCTTTATCCACGCAATAAATCAACCCCCCACTAAATTTGAAACCCTCCTCCAACAGTACCGCCCCCAGCGCCGCCCCTCAGCCCACATATCCACCATACAACACTTCATCGAAACCACTGGACCCCCCATCACATCCAAAGCCCGCCGCCTCCACCCCCTACAACTTTCTCAAGCCCGCAAGCACTTCAATCAATTAATCGCCGACGGCATTATCCGCCCCTCCAAATCCCCTTGGGCTTCCCCACTGCACATAGTGCAAAAGCCCAACGGGGATATCCGCCCCTGTGGCGACTACCGCCGCCTCAACTCCAAAACAACGCCCAACCTATACAACGTCCCCCACCTCCGCGATTTTTCTTCACACTTACACAACACACACATATTCTCCACCCTCGACATATCAAGAGCCTTCCACCACATCAACATCCACCCCCCAGACATTCCAAAAACCGCTATCATAACCCCCTTCGGCCTTTTCGAATACGTCAAGATGGGATTTGGCCTTAGGAACGCTGCCCAAACGTGGCAGCGTTACATGGACAACATATTACGTGGCCTCCCGTTCGTCTTTTGCTTTTTGGACGACGTTCTGATAGCATCCCGCAACCCCGAAGAGCACCTGGACCACCTCACCCAAATTTTGAAAATCTTCGCCACTGAAGGGCTCCAGATCAACGTGGACAAATGTGTCCTAGCCCAAACCTCCGTCCGCTGCCTCGGCCACCTCGTCTCCTCCGAAGGGATCAAGCCACTACCGGACAAGGTCCACACCATCAGCGACTTCCCCCAGCCCCGCACCGTCACGGAACTCCGCCGTTTTTTGGGTATGTTGAACTTTTACCGCAGACACATAAAACACTCAGCACAACACCAACAACCCCTCATCAACGCCATCCCCCAACCCCCCAAGAAAAATGACAACCGCCCCATCTCCTGGTCCCCAGAACTCACTACCGCCTTCCACACTTGCAAACAGGACCTAGTCGACGCCGCTCTATTGGCCCATCCCGATCCCCACGCCCCCCTTTCCATCACAACCGATGCGTCCGATTGGGCAATCGGGGCAGTGCTCCACCAGCACACCGGCGCCACCCCCCAACCCCTCGGGTTTTTCTCTAAAACCCTATCCCCAACCCAGAAAAACTACTCCACGTTCGACAGGGAGCTCCTCGCCATCCACGAAGCCATTAAACATTTTCGTGACTTCGTGGAGGGCAGGCAGTTCTCTGTCGTAACGGACCACAAGCCCCTCACCCACGCCCTCCTACAAAGCCGCAAATCCGCCTCGCCTCGTCGCCTCCGGGAGCTCGAATTCATCGGACAGTTCACATCCGATATTCGGTATCTGCCGGGGGCCGACAACTGCGTGGCGGACGCGCTCTCCCGCCCCACCCCCGCGCCGGTGGTGGAGTTACTGCCATTCCCCTCCCCACACACCATCAAATCCCACCAAAACCCACAATCAGACCAAACTATATCAGCTGCCGCCCCTTGAGCTCTGGTGTGACGTAACGGCCGACTCACCGCGCCCTTATGTCCCACCCGACCTCAGGCGGCAGCTCTTCCTCCACTACCACTCCCTTCACCACCCCGGCATCCGGGCCAGCCGGGACCTAGTAAAAACACGGTACTTCTGGCCCCATATGAACACGGATATCCGTAACTGGGTTCTAGGGTGCCAGAAGTGCCAAACTTACAAGGTCTCGGCACACCCCCACGTCACTCCTCAACCCATTCCCGACTCCCTCCCGTGGGAACATGTCCACCTAGATCTGGTCGGCCCCCTTCCCCCCTCCGAGGGGAAGAAATACTGCCTCACAATGATCGACCGTGCCACCAATTGGGTTGAATGCATCCCGCTCGCCCACATCACCGCGGACGCCGTCGCCGCGGCTTTCCTCAACCAATGGGTTAGCCGTTACGGTTGTCCGCGGACAATCACGGTCGATCAAGGGAGGCAGTTTGAGTCCGCCCACTTTTCAGATCTCCTCCGTTCCCTCGGGATCCAAAAAATCCGCACCACTCCCTATCACCCCCAATCCAACGGGAAAATAGAGCGGTGGCACTCGGTCCTGAAACAGGCCATTTCAACTTCATCTACATCCCCCTCTTGGACAAAAACACTCCCCTATGTATTACTCAGCCTTCGCACTTCCGCCCGTCCTTCAGACAACACAAGTCCCGCACAACACGCTTTCAAAGATCCCCTCCGTCTACCAGCCGACATTTTCACTCCACACAACACACCGTCAATTAACAGGGAACCGCTACACACTTCAACACCAACAAACGACACCACTTACCCCAAACGATTTTACACCGCCACACATATGTACCTGAAAGAGCCCGGCATACACAAAACATTTCGACCCCTTTATGCCGGGCCCTTTCAGGTCATCCGCTCCACACAATCCACCGCTACCCTGTTAATTGACGGGAAGCCCCACACCGTGCCATTGGCACGGTGCAAACCAGCTCCAGTCCTCCCGACCAGTCTCACCACACCACTCCCCCGCCCACCCCCGCACCACAAACACCACACATCGCCTCCATTTCGCCCACCGGACCCCGACGTCGCCGCCCCTCTCCGCGACGTCCCGGGTACCGGCTCCCACCGGCTTCCCCCCTTCACCACCGCCCTGGCAGTGAAGGGGCCCCTCTATCAGTCTTCACCAACGTGAAGACTGTTAGAGGGAGTAGCCTCTCTCACCATCACCTCACCACCCATACACAGCCACCTCCACACACCACACATACACCAATCCACGCCCCACAACCCATCCATACCCAAAGAACGGCGGATTTCCGCGCACCCCCGAAAATGTCATCCCGACCCGCCCACCCGAACCATTGTAAATACTATTTTAAATTGTAAATACTACCTACCTTATGTAAATACTACCTACCTACCATTTTTATTGTAAATACTACCTACTACTCGCCTACATATGTACACATCTTCTTCATCCACCTATCTATATGTTCATGCACTACTCATCTATGTATACCTCACCCATCTATGTAAATATTCATGCACTACTCATCTATGTATACCTCACCAACTTCTCATATCACTACCTTTGTACATACGCATAATTTTAAGTACGCTCTCACCTAGATTTAAGTATGACGCCCTCAGCACTCAACCTGTTGCCGTGGCCCTCAGCCGTTGTCGCCTTGGGCCTTCCGCCCCCATTTATGTTTGCCTTGGCCCTCAGCTCCTGTAATCTTGCGCCTTCAGCTCCACGAATCTTGGTTCAAACTGGGGGGACCTCTGTCGTGAGTCCCTCCCGGGAACACTCCTCTAATTTAAGTTCTCACCAATATCCAAACGCTAAAGTTAAGTTTCCATCAATAAACGAATGAGTGGGGAGACAAGCCACAGAACCCAGGGTACACAACCTGGGGCCCCACCACCAACCCCTAACAGGGGGTTGGAGGGAGAGGCCTCCATTTCCTATAAAACCCTGGATCCTGGGGCTTTAGCTTCATTCGACACTTCCTCTAACCAGCTCTCTCTTCTCTCCTCTACCTTGCTCTCTCTCTCTCAAAAGATCCTAGATGTCGGTGGATATCCGCCGCCTGGGCAAATTCTATCACTCACCTCCACCTTTTCACTCTCCCAAAAGATCGTAGATGTCGGTGATAACCGCCTGCGCATTTCCTCACGCCACCGTGATGAACCAATTTTAAATTCATCACAGACCCTATAGTAAACATGGTCATTTGTATTAGATCCGCAGTCATGCAAGAATCAAGTGATTTTCATGATTTAGACTGCAGCTATTTTATTTCTGGTTACACAAAAATCGTCCATCACTTGTTCAAAGCTGGCAATGCAAATGGAAATCCCATACCCACAAGTTTCCCAAACACGTATAAAATATACCTTGAGCACTACAAAACTGATGGCCAAAATTTATTGACGACTAACTCCTATCGCGCCACTTCGCGCCATGATACGATTTTCTCCTTACATTTTTTGTGGCTTGAATATCTTGGTAACTTCTTTATCTGTCTTTTCAAACCTAACAGTAGTATTGTGGATTCGTGCATCACTCATTTTCCAGCCTGCCCCATTTTCAGATTGCTGTATTTTATATGGAGGAGCCCGACCTCCAGCCGGACAAAAATATTCGAGTATTGGGAGGCAGGTCTAACAACCTTTTTGAATAATTCAACCTGAACTACTTAGAGAGTTTTATTTAAAACATATTACTACAAGGTCGTATACAGTAATGTACATGTTTTTCCACCATTCGGTAATTGTATCCTTATTAGTACGGAGGTGGCTGACGGCATAATCGCCGTGATGATTGATAGCGATGTAGCTCTTTTCAGTACTGTTTCATTTTCCCTGTCGGGCCAGACTGTAGTGCTTGTCAAGACCTATAACTTGATCAAAGGTGTATGAATGTAATCGATGGCAAAATGACAGCGCCTCGACTGGTCGGTCAAACAAACAAACGAAAAGGCCCGCTCGGACTCGTCTGGTCCTCGCCAGCACCCGCGAAGATCGGGCTCGATGAGCGACCCTGATAAGGAGCCGCCACTAATTTGAGACGTCGTCGTGATGAAAATAAATTAAGATAAAGAAGCAAAAGAAAGAGGGTACGAAGGGGATATCGGATCGACGTGGGAGGTTCGTCTCAACGGTTGTGAGAATAATTTCCAACTCAGCCAGCTCGAGCGTTAACGAAGGGAAATTACCGTGAAGAATGTTTGAAACACTTTCGCGCTGTATGAGGTCGTTAGTGTATATAAGGCCCGAGTTCACTCCAGGTAACTTCCAGGCATCGGGAAAACAAAACAGCGACATTTACTCGCACTTGTCAGTGATCAGCGTCAAAAATATGGCAATCCGCATCCACAGCCCACTTTATTTTGCGAGTTTTCGAAGAAAATAATCTACCGAAATGCGCAGAAGCAGTTATTCTTACTACAGTCGGAAGCAATTTTGAGCATTTGGGAGTCAGTCAGTGAGTGGTGCCCTTTTTGAGAAAGACAATGGAGGATTTCAGCTTAGCTTTTCGTCGTTGTTATTGTCCTACAATTTTAATTGAAGCTCTTGTTCTGGCTGGACTTGATTCAAGCACACGCGATAACGTTTGCGCCGCTCTATGCAAAAATCAAACCTGGCGGCTCTTTGCCTCTTTTTTTTTTTTTTTTAGATAAATGGGAGTTTTCCGAGTCGTTGGATTCAAGAGAGCGCGTTTAATCTTCGTAGTGAGCTCTGTATAAAATCTCCGTTTCGGAAAAGAGATGAAAATGCGGACCATTCGAGTGTGGACGCCTTGATTCGCTCCCGGTCACGGTGTCGAAAAAAGGCCACAAACGTCGCACGGAAGATGGTTATCGGAGGTGAGGCTGAATGAAAGTAGTATATATATACGTATCTGAGTGAATAGAGTCCTGGAACCTTGAATAAAATTTGGTATTCTGAGCAATCAGAATTTAAAACATGTTTGTTCAAAGGGTGCTTTCGGAGGAAACAGCCACGTGGCGAACCTTTAACGTGGAACGCCATTGCTTCTATTTTGTATTTTATAATATAGGCAATTATTCCGTCTGACGTAACATTGATTGGAATCACGGATCCTCACGTTTCCTTGTTATGTGTTATTTGAAAACGATCGGCACCATTACCTCAATTTGAAGTAGTCATAATATAAGTATATATACGTGTCTGAGCGAATGGAGTCCTGGCACCTTGAATAAAAATTGGTCTTTGGGCATTCAGAATTTAAAACATGTTTGTTCAAATGGGCTTTCGGAGGAAACAGCCACGTGGAACCTTTAACGTGGAACCTCATCGTTGCTTCTATTTTGTACCTTATAGTATAGGTAATTATAATTCCGTCTGACTCTACGTTGATTGGAATCACGGATCCTCACGTTTTCTTACTGTTTTGTTGTTTGCTTATTTGTTTATTTGCTTAGTTACATAGGTATATGACAAGAATGAGAAATTTTCATTTAATATGAAAATATACTCCTTACGTAACTGAGAATAGAGAAAGAAAAAAAGAAAATCCTCGTTGCAACTCATTGGGGCTAAAGGCCACAGGCTCGAAGCGCCCAACAAGAATCGTCGTCCGTCTACAAAAAGAAAAGAACATTAGGTACGTACTTTTCTAGAAAGTAGGAGTTATTTAATCATTTTTTTTCTTTTAACTTATTTAAGTACTCAAATTACACATAGTTACTGGTGATGAAACCAACCAGGCAAAAATATTTAATTAATTAATTAACTAATTAATTCTTTAATCTATGTAACTTGAAAACGATCGGCACCACTATCTCAATTTTCTTTCTGTCTGTGTATTTTTTGCTCATTGCGGCTGTGCCGATGGAAGCAGGAAGCGGTTTTATCTCAACGAAAAATCGACGTACCAAATCAGTGAGTGTCCTCGAACTACCTCACATGTAGCGGTTTTGCGAATCATCAACTCCAGTGTGATTTGCGTTGTTTTGTACCGTCCAGTTACATTATGAAGGTAGGTACTGTTACAATAGGCAATCGATCTGTCCGCTGTTAAATGATTGAGCTCCATCGATTTCGGTTAAGCGATTCAGTCGAAATTTATTCAACGTTTCGAACGGCCTCCTTGTCGCCGAAGATATTGCTTCTCTAAGAGCGTCATACGTTATACAGGCGATGTTGTAGAAGCTAATTTGATTCCCAAATGCCCCCTCTTCCTTCCTAACACCATCTCATCTCATCGGAGCATCTGGCCTGCCATGGACCACGCTCAGGGTCCCCTTTTGAGTGTGAAACTTTGCTCTCAGAACTGTGAAAAGGGTTAGCTGAAAGAGGCGGTGGGTCGCGCATCTAATTTCACCGGATTAACAAGTCGGTAAGTTAGATCGTCCACACGCTCGTGACCCGATATTTCTACCGGTTGGTCATTCCGAGGCCTGGATATGCCACTTACTACACGTTGATTTTGGAGGCTGTAGATGTAGGTAGGATCCACTGATCACTTGGAAGTTATAACTAGTACCTATTTAAGAAATTACTTTCAAAGAAAACCAGTTACATCTAGTTAGACCTAGTTACTACCAAATATAATATCAACAGACTTCCTTGATTATAAATAAACAAGCGAACGTTTTTCACATAAATGAGAGTGAATTGATCGGTTCACCGGAAATCACCTGAGCATTATTATCTCAGCACTTCCCTCATTCTTCCCAAAGTCGAGTAATCCAAGTTTCGTCATTAGTCATCATCAGTTATTTAGGTTTTTGCAACTGCGTCGCCAGCGTATCTGTCAGTTGATGTTTTTTGTCGTAGATGTTGTTACTTCACTGACACAGATACTACGATCTTCTGGAATTTGTGCAAGTCTTGTTGCAGGTTCGTTGTCACTCTGCATCGCTGTTTATACGTTTGTGCTTAGGACTTCACCGATCTACCGTTTCAACCAAATGCGCTCTCCAGCCCTTTCACTTGCAGCAGTGATTTCAGCCTCAGTTGGTGGAATTCATACGGGAGGTTGTTGTTGAGTGAACAAGTTGATTGCTCCTCCAGCGTTTAAGCAGAAATTCGGGGAAAATTTGTCATTATGAAGGCGATATAATTTATTTCATTCTTGCGGTTTCTAAAAAAAAAGTATTGTTTACTTTTGATAAATAAATTGGGCCGTCGAATATAAAATCGACAGAAGTGCAGCCAGAGCCGAAAGAGGGGACGAATGCGCCACCAACCTCAAATGACAGGACGAAAGCGCCAACTGAAGGGCCTAATTGACCCAGTAAGCGACGAAAGCGCCAGAGAGCGCACCACGCGTTCAGTGGCCCAAATTTGAGCAAACTAAGTAACATTCCTCCCCAACTGTCTCACCTCTGCAAGTTGAAAATCCCAAAACCTTGTCAGGCCATTTTTTACTGCCTCTAGCTTTACTATTTGACCTTACTTGATCATAATAAATTCTTAGGAACACTAACTAATATTAACTTTCTGTATTTCTTTGGAATTTTGAAGTTCATGCCTAAATCCGAGAATAGATTATTATTTATTACTGATCCCTTAGGTACTCAGTTTCTTCCTACCTCCTGGAACATTAGGTATTAATTACTAAACCTAGCTTATTTTAGAGAGACAGAAGCAGCAAGGCCGACGAGTTTAAAGTTGGACCTATTGACGCGTAATCGACGTAAGAACTCGCAAAACTCAAACGCGTAACTGAATTTGATTGGCTAATCAGGTTTACGCTCGACGACTTTTGAACCAGAGTGTCCAAGATCAAAAAATTTAGATATTCACGCGCTTTACGGATCTGCGCGAGGGGTTCAGCGCAGTCGGAGGCTGGACACAGGCTATATCTCGACGATTATGCGCTTCACGTCCGTAATAGCGTTGAACGGTTTGACGTTTTTACGCGCGTTACGCGAAACTTTACGGCCTTTGCGTTTTACGTCGATTGCGCGTCAATGTGAACCCAACTTAACTCATTCAAGTTTTGTCATGATTCTTTGTTCTTCAGTTTATTACTGCTACATTCAAATCGAAAAAGGTTCTTGATCGAGGACTTATTCAGAACATGAGCAAGTATTCGTCAACTTTGTAGAGTAATACACTATATTTAACGGTTTTGGAGGAAACTGATAAACGAGCGAAAATCCCGCGTGTGTGTAGGGATGGCGAATACCGAAGAAAACGCCGAAGCGATTAGCTCTCTAGCTTGGGATTGGCGAAACATTCGGCGCTCAGCGAATACCGCATGTCTGGACGTCTGGAGGCGCCTGTCATGACTCACCGCCCTCGAACCTATCGAGTCGCGAGGCCTTAGCAGCGTAGGCCGTGGCTGGCTTTGATCGGAAGAAGCAACCTGCGCCCTGCAGACATGGCGCTTTTTGTTGGTACTACTCATAAAATCAAACACAGGATTGTTCCAAAAAGCCATTTGGCGCTTTTGGACCATGTAGTCAGGAGGATTGACGCTTTTGGGTTGTATCTCCCAGGGCGATAGCATTCAGTAATAATGTAAGAATGTCGAAAGTGACTTCTGTTAAAAAGAAAAAAGTTCACGTATGAGTAAATCATAATAATTATTTGGCTATGTTATCGATTACTACATCATAATATGAGTAAATTATAATAATTATCTAGCAGAATCGGCTGTTAGGTACCGGCTGTATGATTTTTTTTTTTTTTTTTTTTTTCAAACAAGTTACTTTCCACATTCTGACATGATATTATTATCTCCGGAAACGAGTACCTTGTCTAAGTAGGGGTTGAAGGACATGGTAGTTAGTTGAGTGATGTTGAAGGATCCCTAGGAACAAATATTTATTTTAGTGCAGTAGCGATGCTACTGTTCTGTCAGATACGTCATTCATAGATGATATGAATCACTAAAGATGAGAAAAACACGATAACAAGTTCAAGAACAACAGCCATTTGTCTGCGTTCGAAAGAAACAACTTCTCCCCTGCATTTCCTCCCACGTATTCTCTCCTGACTCCCCAATTTGAATATAGGTCACACATGACCCTCTGGTTGTTATAGAGGTTTGTTTCTCTAAGTTTTTCTAACGTTCAAAACATAACGATTGACGATGCCCCAGGCAGGCGGCCATTCGTCTTGCTTATGTCCCTACGCGGCGATGAACGAGGCAGCGCGCCAGCTGTGAAGTCTCAGCTATAAATAGCCGACCCGCCCCCTGACGACTTCATCCGACGATTTATTGGCGATCCGGCGATTCACTGGTCCTTTTCTTCTGATCAAATAATAAACAATCTCGTCCTCAAGTAGAAGAGCCGGCTGGTATTTTTTCCAAGGGAGCTAAGTGGTTTGAGTCTCGGTGCCAGGCTCGGCTTCCAGTGACGGATCGATCTACCCGATTAATTTCCTTCCGATCTCCCGCTTGTGCGCAAATCGAGATCATCAGATCCACCAAACGTTACGGCATATTATTAATGAAGAATTGTTTCGTATGTCTCATAGATTTTTCAATTAGTTCGATTGAGTTTGTATGAGAAGGTGCCGCAACGTCGAACGTATTCCTTTTTCCGTTCTTGGTTTCGCAATATTGGTTCATCTAGTTTTATAGGCATGTGCATGGATACGCCTATATCACTGATCTTCAGGGTGATTCTGACCTTGAGTCCAGATAAAAAGGGAGTTATTTCCACTTATAAAGTTCTTGGTATATTGTTTGGTCATATTTGCGCTCTGTCAAAAAATACCTTGTAGGTATTTTCTTGAATGGTTTCAGTCTTTCAGACTTGAGCCTTGTTATAAGGAAAAGGTGTTTTAGAAACAAGAAATCCAAATATGCATATCACAAGTTTATTAAGACTTAATTTGAATAGTTCCCAAAAACAATTGCCGGGGGGGGGGGGGGGGGGCGACAGCAAGAGACCGAGCCGTTAATTATTAACTATTAATGAATTGAACCGCTAAGTCATAAAATGATCGACCGAAGGGAGCTGTGAACCTTACCTCAGTAGGTGTCATCAACAGAATCGTAAGCTCATTACTGCTTGGAGCACTGCTCTACGTGACTTTTCCCTTGACGTTGCGCTAGTACTTCTTCATAAGACTTTTAAGGAAGAACTTCAACTGATGTTCTTTGTGGAAATAGATAACTCCGTTTTTATTTGAAATGTGCTTCCAAGATTTCTTTGTGAGTGATTTACTTCCAGTCTTGAGTCCAAATTAGAATCGCGACGTTTCTGTTCCGTTGTATGTTATTTGAAAATATATGGCACCATTATCTAAACTTTCCTCTGTCTGTATTATAATCATAACATTGCTGTTCAGAGTCGGATGAAACTTTGTGTATACGTCTAGAGCAGTCCAACTTTTAACTTGAAGTTAGGCCTACGGGAATACGGATGAGGGAAGGACCTATAAATACTAAACCCACTTCTTTGTGAGTGATTTTCTTCAGGTCTTGAGTCCAAATTAGAATCACGGTGTTTCTGTTCCGTGGTTTGCTATATGAAAATATATGAGATCATTATCTAAACTTTCCTCTGTCTGTATTATAATCATAACATAGTTGTTCCGAATCGGACGAAACTTTGTGTAAAAGTCTTGGTAGCCCAACTTCAAACTTGAAATCATGAGAATCGATTGAATTAGGGGTGAGGTAAGGGCCTACGGGAATACGGATGAGGGAAGGGCCTATGAAGGATAATCCAGTATACTACGAGTATAAAGGCTTGATTGGTCTTGAGCGTACAGATAGCCGCGTTACTTGAGCTTAATCGTTGCAAAATGTGAAGAGCAAATCGCTCAAGTTGAAAATCGCACAAGTTGAAATATTTGTTTGGGTTAGTGGCCCAAACTTACACAAAATTTGAGCAAATTTTCACATTTAAAACCAGGTAACTTAATTTTTGTCCTCTTACCTAACGGAAAAACATAGAATCATGGAATTGTTTTCGAGCTTTGAATAACTTTGCGGATGCGGGCTTTGTGAATTGCTGAACTGGGGGCTCAGGGCATAATGACCAAACGACTTAGCTTGAAGAAGACGTGGGTGAAGCCTTATAGGTTTTATTATTACTTCCTGGGCACTCAAGAAGAACAGCAACTCTTTACACTCGTAAGTCGGTTGGAGTCTGGCATGGAATGCGCAGAATTGTTGATACTAATGAAGGACTGAAATGGGTTTGCCCAATACATCTAAGGATAAGTCCATAGGTTGCGGCTTGCAACCCCAACGTTGCAACGTTGATTTTGTGAATAATGAATTCTTCCATTTATGCGCCATATGGTGTGGTTTTCATAATTTACCTGAATACCAAATTATTTTTCTTGGACAAAATTTTGAATAAGATTAGAGATAAGTAAAACTTTACGTTCAATTAGACGTTCAAAATACGATGTTTGATCTTGAAGCAAAACATGTACGTTGCCCGAAGTTCGCTAGTCAGACTGTTTGTTAGTAAGTTTTCACCTTTTGCTTACTCAGCAGCTTGTTACTTAATGTTGGGCAGGTAGCTAGAGCTGAGGCGAGGATTCATTGAATTGAACCGACTTCCTCATGATTCTTACATGAGAATAAATCCAACTCCAAGCGCCACAGTTCGGCAAGGTGGACAGCTGGGAATCAATATTAATTTTCTAAGACTTGATGGGGTTTCAAGAGGTAACTAGGTTTCTCTTTTTTCCCCCTTTTTTCTCTTGGCCTCTTTGGGGCGAAGGAAATAGGTATTCATTGAAGTGAAGGGATGGGGGTTTCCTTTTCGCTGGAAAAGTTTTATTAGACGCTTTCGATGAAACGGATGAGAGAGACCAAACTCCGGTAGGAAGTTTGATGTGTTGGAGGTGGCTTCTCTTCCCTTATTCATCGTTTCCACACTTCCAGCCCTTTTCCAGACCACACGGCCGCAGAACCCACCTATCGGAAGGCCATCACTCTGAGTAGCCTCAGTTCTGTCCCATATTACACCTTTATATTGCTCGGAATCACATCGTCAAGCGGGTTTTCTACAAATCGTCGTTTACCATTATTATATATATAATATAATAATATGCTATTGCAAATAGCATATTTCCAAAAGGTTCTAGGTTATTTATGCCCTTCTGGACGGTATCGGACCAGGACTACTTATGAAAAAAATTGCAAATTTCGCCATACGTTCATGTTGGCTGATGAAAGGATGAGTTCGACAGATTTTTAGATTTTCAAAAATTCCAAGGGGTTCAAATATTGAGTTTTTATGGGTCAATCATCACTAAAAATTGCTAAGTTCACCTAATTAATATATATAAAACCACAAAAAAGTGGGAAGATGGATTGGACTTGAGAAGAAAAAACTGTTTCATACCTAATCACAAATGAAAATGAAAATTTCTTCGAAATTCGCTCACATGGTCATGCCTCATGACGGCCTTTTTTAGTCCAATTCAGGCGATTCAGACGATTTTTTTTCAGTAATTTAAAGCAGATGGATTAATTGGGGGTGTAACCCATTAGCTGACACTCACCGGTACTAAGTATGGTCACTTGCTTATAGCACTTTCAAGCGTCTCGAGGTCTCTTCCTCTTCATACAACCTATCAGACCGGCATCGCCACCAATTATGACGAGATACCCTCATAATGTTATGCCAAAAAGATTTGTATATAGGTACCTAACACACTAATACGAACATTTGTCAAAAATTCGCTCATATGTTCATGCTGCATGACCGGACATTTTATCCTTAAAATCGTGTTTCAAGACTCAAATTTGCTTGTATAGCAACAACGTTGTTCATAACCTCATAACAGTCGTTTCACCAAGCATCTTCTAGCTTCATAATATCACTGGACACGCCTCCGCCGATCGCGCGCCGCCTACTTAGCCACCAAAGCTCGAAAAACCAATCAAGATCCGCTTCAAGCCCATCCGATAATAACCGACGTGATTCGGTTTCCACACTCAATCGGCTGTATCGTACGAGTACCTAGGTACTATAATTATTGTCGTGAAAACTGAAAAAACTTCAAATAGGTATACTTTAAAAAGAAGAGAAAATTAACAACAACGTCTATACGAGTTTTTGTGCTGCCAAGCAACTACACGGTGAAAACTCTAATGATCAAGTTTCTGATGGACCTGGAGAGGGCTAATCGAGACGAGGAATGGTACAGGTTCCTCTCAACGTCATTTTTCACAGTATGCGAGCCACAACCGTCATTGTGAGTAGGTACCTGCCTACCGAACTATGTAATCTTCTGGGTTTATACTTCATACACGAACAACTGTTGTAACCACTCCCATGGGTTTGTACTTTCGGGCCTATCGTCACAAGAGGGAGACAGCGGACACCGCCAAATGCTGGTACTGCGGCGCACCAAATGACGACGCTCAACTTACGTTTTGGTTTATTATTCCTTCAATAATACTCCTATGTATTCGCTCAGCAAAACATTTTTATAACACCCCCTCAAAATTTATTCTTTTACGTTTCAAGGTGCGTAGATTCCAAAAACGCTGCGAAGTCCCTGTCACATGGGTTTATTATTCTACTGGACATACCTATAAAAATGTTGGCTGTTCATTTATTGATTCTTTCATGTGAAATAATCGAAATAGCCATTTCTGATGGTTTCTACCAATTTTGGCCCCCAAAACAGGAGTAAGGTACGTCCTTTTTTTTCCATATTATCTTTGATTATTGGTAGTGCCATTTAATCGTCTTGATCCACATGTTGACACTTTTTCTAGTGTAGGTAATTATACAAATGATGGTTATTTCAGACGATTTTCCAGGTTTTTGGCTCATAAAAAAATCAATTTTGGGAGATGAACATTTAGTAGAACCTCAATTTTCCACTCTTTGGTCAAAATCGACTTCATATTCGGTCTAATCGTCCCCAAAAACATAGAAAACGATACCTCAAAAGCTCATCTTACTAACATGTTACTAAAACACAAAAAGTAACTATTTTTATCCACATTTTCACTCATAACATCCCTGGGTATATTCCGATCGGGCTGCAAAGTTTCGGAACACAACTAGGGCCCAAATGGAGCATGTGTGCGAAAGAACGACTTCATTAGACCGAAAATGAAGCTGGTATGCGTGATATGGCGGACGGCGGACGGACATTGCATTTTTGGAATCTACGCACCTTGAAACGGAAAAGAAAAAATTTTGAGGGGGTGGTATACAAATTTTTCGCTGAGCGAATACATAGGTGTATTATTCGCAGAATAATAAACCAAAATGCGATGTCCGTCCGCCTTACGCAGTATCATTCATAGCTAATTCATTTTCGGTCTAAAAAATTCGTTATTTCGCAGACAGGCTCTATTTGGGTCCTAGTTGTGTCCCGAAACTTTGCAGCCCGATCGGAATACATCCAGGGGTGTTACGGGAGAAAAGTGGGTTTAAAAATAGGAGTTTTCGAGGGAGTTTTGAGTTTTTAGTGAAAATGAGCTTGTGAGGTATCGTTTTCCATGTTTTTAGGGCGAAAAGACCAAATATGAAGTTGATTTTGACCAAAGAGTGAAAAATTGAGGTTGTAACGACGGTTCAGCTCCCAAAGTTCATTTTTTATGAGTAAAAAACCTGGGAAATTGTATGAAATCACCATTAATTTGTATAATAACACCATAAGTTGTTTTAGCAGGTGAATCAAGACAGTTAAATGGCACTACCAATTATTATCAAAGATAACTTGTAAGGAAAAAAAAAAATAGGAGCCTAATTTGTGTTTTTGGGAGTCAAAATTGGTGGAAACCATCAAAAACAGCTATTTCAACTACTGTACGTGAAAGAAACCATACATGTACAGCCAACATTTCTGTAGGTAAGTCCCATAGAATAACTGTTACAAAGTTTAAATTTCTCCCTTGAGAGGGAAAAACATTAAATCATGTTTAATGTTTTTCCCTCGCAAGGGAGAAATTAGATATAGTTTTTTAATGTCAAGAAAAAATGAAAGCCACAATTTCACTGAACTCTACAAGTATAATGTTGCATTTACTGTACTTATTATAGAACTCGCCATCAACATATGGTTGCTACAACAGAAGGTAGTAACTGTGTAGTAACCAATGAAAAACGTAGCTATTGACTCTTGTTTCTTTCGAGTGCGATATTCTTTATGGTTGCTACAACAGAAGGTAGTAACTGTGTAGTAACCAATGAAAAACGTTGCATATTTGCGTGTCGGAATTCACAGAATGACCCCCAGCCCTAAAACATTAAACATGTTAATAAACCCAAGTAACAAGGACTTTGCAGCGTTTTCCATTGCCCCGGGTGCATCAGAGAAAGGGTGGTACTGGGAGAAGAGGCGGGTGAAATCTCACCAAACTACGAGATTTAGAAGACGATCTATAGCCAGGAAACTTGGGAGACGATTCCGTCTTACATAGTCCGAATCCTCAAGTCAAATTAGCTGGACGACCCAATCCTCAGGCGAAGAAAACTCGAGAGGCCGGAAGAAGACACTCGGTATCGCCCAGTGGGCGACCTCATCCCGAAGTAATGGTGAACAAGTGATTCCGGGTGGATTAGGTCAAGAGAATAAGGTAGTGGGGTTTAGTGGTTGAAACACCTCACTGCTGAGGAGTGCGGACCCTCCAAAGCGATAGTCTTTATCAAGATTTCCCAACTGTTTCCCTCGTTTAAAAAAAAAAAACGCTGCAAAGATTTTGCTGAGCGAATACATAGGTGTATTATTCTCACAGAATAATAAACCAAAATATAGTTCTACTTTTAAAAATAGCGAAATGAATAAGTTTTTTGTGTCTGCTGTAAAATTTCGAAAAAACAGGTACATGGTATTTCTGGTATACCGTCGAAATATCAAAAGTATCGATACAAAATGTAGAAAGTCACTAGGTGATAGGTAATTATCGTTAATGAAACGTTGGTTTTGACCGTTTTTATTAATTACTTTTCAGCCTTACGAACAATTTAAAATATCGTTGGGAATAGGTGAAATCTTTATACCTACATATTATTTTCTTGCTATTCGCTGAGTGTAGGTACTACTTACAAAATTATGGTAGTTCGAAGTTTTTGTTGTTGCAATATTCAAAAATTTATATCCATCAATACATTTCGGTATCGCAGTTTAATTACAGAATTATTGTGTTGCGTAGTTATTTCTTGGAGAAGATATGGAGCGGGTCAAGGAAGGAATACCATGGGTGTTCAGTCGGTTGGGGAACGTAGGGACTGTACGGGTTGGGCTGTTGGTTCCCGGGCCGGTACCCGATGTACGGGTTGTAGCCGGTACTGATGAGATAACCGGTCTGGTAAGGGCTCGGGTTGAGCGGTTGGGGATTGAATGGATTGGGGTTCAACGGGTTTGGGTTCAAACCGTACGGATTACGGTTTTGATTGTAGGGCGAGTAGAGTATCCCGTTGTTCAAGTTGCCGAACGGATTGTACTGAAGAGAGAGGAGCTGATTGCTGGGTAACCCTCCCGGATTGGAGTCGCCTGAGTTGATTCCTTGGCCGAGCCCTTGGGACAGCAACTGGGAGAAGTTGGGTTCCGGCGTCGACTTGTAACCGTTGACCGAGCCGTCCGACTTACCGGGGAACGGGGCTGACGAAACGTTGTCGGGAACGGCCACTAGGAGCGCTGCAAGCGCCAAACACCACTGCACCAACATCATCACACTTGAAGACTAACTATCAAAACAATTCACCTCCACAATCCTAATATATTTATAACCTTCCGACGTAATCCAGGGACTCAAATTTTATTTTATTACTGTTTAATAAAATGCAATACGACGACCACATAATTGGTTCAATTATTTCTCCTTTTTATACGATGGGTAACTCGAAACCTGCTGTGTTTATGGGGTGTCTCGTGTTCCTAACCATTGGAAGGTTTTTGGTATTTTCTTCTTCCACCGCCTACTGCCGCTGAACAAATCAGTAATCTGAAATCATGAAGTACAACTAGGCGTAAATACAACCAGTCATGCAGCATGGCCATATGAGCGAAATTCCGAAGTTAGGTAACAATCCTAGCTTTTTTGACGACTTCTGAACTACTCAGATTTCACCCAGTTTGGAGGAAAATATTTCTGACAACTGAAACAATTCTTTTCATGTCTCGATTCACCATTTTATCTATAAATTTTGGTGAACTTATAGAGATTTTCTATTTTGTGATTTTTAGCTACTCATACGGATTTTTATTTTCACAACGGGTTATTATTTTCTTGAATTAGAACCCATTCTTCGTAGATCACTGAATTCCTACTAGCGTAAGACGCTGATTTAGTAAAGTCGTTTTTTTGCGGAGGATACATACCTACCCACGCACGTGCATACTCTGGCACGAATAAAATGCCACCAGAGTCGAAGTATAAGCTCTCTAACGTTGGGCAATTACAGTTACATAAAATGCATTTTTCCATTGCCCTCATCTCGTGTAACGCGTCATTTCAGCCCCACGAACCTCCCACCCGGCCATTTTTGAAAGTCTGATGGTCGCCGAATCCAAGTAGGACCTCGACATATTCCCAAATTTTCACCTAATTTGGATGATTCGCTTGGCCGTGAACAACAAAATATAAATATCACCAAATAGGTTTAAAAAAAGTACTATTAGCAACACAGAAATAACCACTTCGCGTCACTTTCTTCACAGCAAACAAGTGGAGTGGGAGGGAGCCTTTCAAGATAAAATATTGTAGAAAGTTATGATCCAAAACGTTCAGAATCTGTTTTCAATAAATTATTATTACACAGTAACTTAGTAACCAAATAAAATGTTCATTGACTAATGCGGTGGTACCTACCCCTCAAATTCTTACAGTTATTACTCCCATGTAATACCTAAAAGATTTAACCAAATAAACGAAGGGATCGACCAGCTGAGCGACGCGAAAGTAGTAGAAGGGTCCCCTCCATCGCCCCTCAATGGTTGCAGTGGCCATTGATAGACAGGGGACGGGTGGAAAGGGGCTTTTATAAGCAGTCCTGCTAGCCCAGCTCCTCATTTGATCAACCACTCTCCGACTTGCCACTTCTCTCTCTCTCTCCCTCTCGCCCCCCCCCCTCTACCATCCTCTCTCTCTCTCTCTCTCTGTCTCCTACCCTTCTCCCACGCCTGCTGTGGTGATAACAGTGGGATATTCATCTTCTTCCTCCTGGCATCTGCTGTGGTGATAACCGTGGGATGCCTCCCTCTCTCCTAGCACTTGCCGTGGTGATAACCGTGGGGTCCTCGCCTCATTGCGACAACAAGGTGAAACACTTTCTTCATTTCATTACGTTTCTTACCACGGCAGCTCTTTCTATTTTCAATTTGCTATGTGCCCTCAAGCTATAAGTATAGGGATCCACTTAATTAGTGGTAAATTTGGCAAGTTTGTATTTGTATTTTGCTTCCTCACTACCGGAAGGTAGGGAAGCCTTTTCGTTTCAGACACCAAGGAACATTTTTGGTTCCGTGTTTGTCTGTGTGTCTGTCTGGTCAATTCCTTGTATCGCCCATAACTACCGAAATAATGGTCGAAATGGGCTGAAATTTGGAGGGTAGGTGCAGATTGAGACACAAATAGTCTCCTACCAAAATCATGGAAAAAGTACCGTAACTTTCGTCTGCGCATGCGTGAACGTGAAATACTTAAAAAGTCCATAACTAGGTACCTTAAATATCGCTGAAATGAGTTCAAACTAGGAGGGTCGATCAGGAATAGTACTTTGACAGATCCTTTTGAATTTCATTGGGATCGGACTGTAACTTTCGTCTGCGCAGCGCGAACATGAAATGTTGCCCATTTCCTTGTAACGCTTCTAACTACGCGAAAAATAGTCGTAGAGAGCTGAATTTTGAGGGTTCGCGCGGGTCGGATCGCACATGGTCCCATATCAAAATCATGCATGGATTCCCAACTATTCTGTACGTTCATGTGATTCAAGTGAGGAAGCTTCACTCCTACTCGAATTGGCAGACGTTTTTGTACTAATATACGGTTTCTTTCGTCGAATTATCTTCTTGTTACCGAAGGCAACGATGCAATTCATTCACGAGGGAAAATTTTATGGTTCACAACTGGAAGACAACCCCTCCTCCGAGTCATAAATCGGGCTTTTATTAAATTATTTTAGCGTACTGTAGTTGGAAATTCTATTTAATTTACAGTATGAAATAACACGTTACGATGGGTAGTGCAAATTAAATGACACTCTGATGAGGCGGGTGGGGGGGGGCATTTTACAGATTTAAAGCTTTTTCAACCCAAAAAACTCAAATTTGACCCATTTGCAATATCTTCAAATTCTTCATCTTATTTGCAATTACAAACCTTTTGGCGAAATTCTGTCACAATTCTAATCCTCTTGAGGTGATTCTGTATACATTTTCAGCCATTATTTTGACCTATTTTTGACCCGAAAAACTAAGACCCACTTACCTATTGTTTTTGGAATTGTCCATCTTCAAATTCTTCATTTTGTTTGGCATTGGAAACCTGTTGGCGAAATTCTGCCACTTTTCTAATCCACTCATACTTATTCTGTATCATTTTTCACCCGTATTAACCTATTTTTGACCTGAAAAACTGAACATATAACCCAGTTTCTTGTATTGTAAATTGTCCACGTTTGAAGTCATCCTTTCGTTTGATTTTACGACCGTTTGAGCGAATTTAGTATTTTTCATCGGTTAGACAGTATAATAATGTTCATGTAGGTAAATGATAATTCTTTACATGTTCACTAGTTACGATGTAATACTGTTAAAAGGAGGCAAATAAAGTTCTGAACCTGAGTTTATAATAAAGTTTCTGAAAGTGAAAAGTTGCGACCGGGGAAACCCGCCGCAACGGAATCTCGCGCCTGGAGGAAGTTGGCAGGTTTCCATCAAGTTTGTGGTATCGCCTTCTCCTCTGGAAGCATCTGCCGTCAACCGAGCTGTCAGCTGCCCTTCAGGCCTGCATGTCACCCCCCTCCCTCCGCAACATCATTCACCACAGTCGTCACGATACCCCGAAGAGGATCCGAACCGTCGTTCTTCCCAAGACATCCCCGAGACGTATTCGTCATCCAGATCCGCGTTATCCGCTTTACCTTATTAACCTCAGGGGTTCCCTGTCTCGTTATCCAGAGTTAGAGCTGAGAGTTGACACCGCCAGCGATCCTACTTCTACTCAGTCAGCAGTGCTGCCGCGCGGCTGTGGGATGTCACCTATCATAGGGGGATTTTGAGTGGGGATGGATAGCGATTCGTCAATTATATGCCTAGGTATGTATTGAAAATATTGATATTTCTGTGAGAAATATAGGTTTCAATAAATTGGTGGCACTATCGATATTTTAATCTCGGTAAAATATCGGCTTCATTTTGGGTTTATAATTTTCAATAATGAACCTTTCGAATCCAGCGTTTTAAAAAAAATTAAAATTTGATGGTTTCCGTTTCAAGGTACCTACGTGGAATCCGAAAATGGAATGAAAAAACGCTGCAAATTATTACACAACGGTTTATAATACCGACATAGATACCTCTTTTGCGTAGACAACTGTTTCCTGTGGTCAGTACCCTCGAGCTCCCTCCAGGAAAGCCCTAAATGGAGTACTGGAGCCGGCCCCCGGGAATTAAAGTTTCATACAAGTGCGCGGGGTTCAATAATTCAATCATTAATTATTTGTAGTTATTCATGAAGAGTAAGGTAAATAATAAACCGTTGTGTAATAATTTACCTGTATACATGCCCCTTCTGCGTAGATAGCATAATAAACCGTTGTGCAATAATTTACCGTTGTGCAATATTTTACCCAATAATACTTCAACGTTTGAAGTTTCAAAAGTACCTATCAAAAAAATCCAATAGTCCATCACTTATCAAATGAAATATCTAATATCGCAGAACAACCAACTCGACATCATACAGCCATCCGTGATTATAATCCTGATTTATATACCGTTTCATTCACGATCATGTTGACGAAGCCTTTTGTTGCAAACGAACGGCTGTTCGTACAATGCTCCGGGTGGTCTCAAAAATTCTTTACTTCAAGTTCAATTTAAAAACGTTTAAAAAAACATACCCTCCTGTTGAAAGTTTTCGAGCTACGGCGTTCTGAACATTTCAACCCCTATTTTGAACCCCTTAGAGATGACTGACAGTAATTCCGAGCTTTGAGGACCAACTAGACCCCAAACGGGACCTACAAACCAAATTTCATTAATTTTGGTTCGTGGTAACTAAGAAAAGTGCGAAGTACGGCATACGGCGGACAGACAGAAATTTTGGTTTATTATTTTCAATAATGAACCTTTGGAATCGAGCATGAAAAAAAAATTTTCAACCCACCCTCAAAATTTGATGGTTTACGTTTCAAGGTAAGTGGAATCCGAAAATGCAATAAAAAATTTCTGTCTGTCTGCCTTACCTAATATGAACAGAATCCAAATGGTCCATCATTCTTCAAATTAAATAATATCACTACAACCTACTCGATTTCAGACAGCCATGCATGATTATCACCAAGTGTTCCCCAGCAATGATATTTGGGCCGGATTTATGCCGTTTCATTCACGATCATGTTGACGAAGCTTCTTGGTGCGAACTGGCGCCTGGATGTACAATGCTCCAGGTGGTCTCAAAAAATTATTTTGTTCGAGATCAATTTAAAACCGTAAAAAAATTATACCCTTCTGTTGAAAGTTTGCCAGCTACGGCGTTCTGAATATTTCAACCCCTATCTTAAATCCCTTAAACATGAATGACAGTTAACACCGAGCTTCCCGGACAAACTAGACCCCAAATGGGACCTATTTGTAAACCAAATTTTATTCATTCTGGGTCACTGAAACTCAGAAAAGTGCGAAGTACGGCGTACGGCGGACGGACAGAATTTTTTTCACATTTTGGATTCTACGTACCTTGAAACGGAAACCATTATATTTTTTTTCATGCTCTATTCCAATGGTTCACTATCGAAAATAAAACCAAAATCAACCCCCTTCAAAATGGATGGTTTGTGTTTCAAAAGGTGCATAGCATCGGAAAATGAAACATCAATTTCTGTCCGTCCGCCGTAAATCCGCGTTTCGTCTAAAGCCATGAACCAAAGTTGATGAAGACCATGATTGATGTTAGACCCCATTTGGGGTCTAGTGATCCGTGAAACTCAGTAGAAGGATATGTTTTTTATGGAGTTTTTAAATTGATTCAGAATTTCAGGATTGTTTTTTACCTCCCGGAGCAGGACAGGGTTCGTTAACAGTAGGTATGTAAGGCTGTATGAAAGGCCCTGAAGTTTGCTCCGAAAAGCATCATCAACATGAGTGTGAATGAAACGGTATACATCCAGCCATAATATCATTGCCTGAGAACGGCTGATTATAATCATGCATGGCTTTCCGAAATCGAATTTATTGTTCCGTGATATTATTTCATTTGATGAATGGTAGTTATTTGTTGATGTTTACTTTTCACCTATTTTTGCTGATAACTAAGTAAGCTGCAGTGATTTTAATAACTTCTAATTCGCTTGTAGTCTTCAATGATGGAAATTATTTCAAAAAAGTTCTTGTAACATTTTCTATTTATTCATAATTTTTGTTAAAATCTTCGGGTGGATCACAATACTCTGGAACGGATAAAAAACGAGAGATTTTTCTAAAACTCTTGTAGGTAAGTAGTAAACATTCAAGACCCATTGGAATTTCATTGAAAATTGCTAAACGTTCTGTCGTGATATCCTCCCAGAACATATCCTCCCAGAACATCACTCCATGTAAATTATTATTATCTGCAAATAAACCAGGGAATGAAGTGGCGGACGTGACCAGGCGCAGGTAGCTCCAAAGAGCTGGAAGGGATCCCCACCATCCTCCACTAGCTGGAGGGTGGAGGGAGAATAGTCCCAGGACTATAAAAATTCGCCTCCTTCGCCTACTAATTCATTCTGCGCTCTCCTCAAGTTGATGACTTATATCTCTCCTCCTCGCTCACTCCTCCTCTCTCTCTCTCCTATATCTTAAAGATCCCAGACTGGTGTTAACCGGGTAGGTAAAACTACCCAGAGTGGTAACCACTGGGTACACATCCAAACGACCCGAAAAGATCCCAGAATAGTGATAACCACTGGGCATATCCTCCTAACGTCTTAGTGGTGGAAACCTCCCTGACTTTGGTTAAAGGTGCTAACCAGAGGCGTTAGGGCCGATGCCTTCTCTCACTCACTCACCTCACCTCACCTCTAACCTAAACCACCACACTTTCCATTAATGCAGCATGACCACGGGAACGAATTATCAAAGTTAGCAATTTCAGGCTAATTTAGATAATTTTTAAGCATTTTTGACCCCCAAAAATTCTAATTTACTTGACCGTTTCTTCAACAAACATGAGCCATAAAAACTCGTGAGTTGTGACCCTAAATTTTACTTTCTCTGTTTTCGAATAAATGTAACTTCAAAACTGCAGTTTATATGAATTCATCACAAGTGGTACTGGATGGCAAATCGAGGCAAAAAAGACTGGGTTCAAATTCACTAAAAAACGCTGCAAAGTCCTTGTCACATGGGTTTATTATTCTATTGGAGTTCTAGAGATTCTTGTTGGCTGTTAAATTTATTGTTTCTTTCATGTGGGATGATTGAAATAGCTATTTATGATGATTTCCACCAATTTTGGCCCCCAAAACATGAAATAGGTACGCTTTTTTTTCCAGATCATCTTTGATCATTGGTAGTGCCATTTAATGGTCTTGATTCACATGTTTACACATTTTCTAATGTTATTATACACATTGATGGTGATTTCAGACAGTTTTCCAGGTTTTTGACTCATAAAAAAAAACATTTTGGGAGCTGAACCTTTGGTAAAACCTCAATTTCCGCCTCTTTGGTCAAATCGACTTCATATTCGGTCTTCTCGTCCCCAAAAACATGGAAAAGGATACCTCAAAACCTCATGTTACCAACATGTTGCTAAAACGCAAAAAGTACCTATTTTTATACACATTTTCACTCATAACACCCCTGGGTATATTCCGATCGGGCTGAAAAGTTTCGGGACACAACTAGGGCCCAAATGGAGCATGTGTGCGAAAGAACGATTTTTTTAGACCGAAAATGAAGCCTGTACATGTGATACGGCGGACGGCGGACGGCGGACGGCGGACGGACATTGCATTTTTGGAATCTACGTACCTTGAAACGGAAAAGAAAAAATTTTGAGGGGGTGTTATAAAAATTTTTTGCTGAGCGATTACATAGGTGTATTATTCACAGAATAATAAACCAAAAGTGGTGTCAAATTCCTCCTCCACTCCTCCAACAGCTAAAAGTGCCCTTCTAGCACTTTGTTAAGAAGTGTACTATATCGCTAAATGTACAAACATGTTTCTACCAATCTCGATGTCTAACCGTTTGAAATGTTCCATTTTGATGTCTGTTCATAAATTTTACTTACGTACTGGTACACCAAAGGCTATAAAAAATGTCAAAAGATTATTTTTAAATGTCAAAAATGTATACCCACCCACTGAAAGTATCGGAAATGTTCTCGTTATTTTAGGTTCAATTTCCATTGCAGACGAAAACTTGAACGGACATTAGCTGACCTCAGAGGTCTCACTTTACATACACTCTTCCCGCTCTCAATGATTTCACATTCGTCCCATTACTCTCGTCGGCGTCCGCGAAGGATCGGGTTCCCTTATTCGTATGGGCTGAGGCTCAGCCCGTCGGTGAGGTGTGAGGAATTCTGATTTGTCCCCTCACCACCTACCACACCATTTCATCTACGGAGAGAAGAACGTCCTCGAAGAGTAAAAGAAACCCTCCGTCTCAGGTTGCTGAGGACACCGATGGTGCCGGGAGCTGAGTTCCTTTCAATCAGTGCTCGCCCGTCGTCCCGCAAGCCGCCTGCTATCTAGAAATGGAGTTTTTCCACTTTGGGAAGAAATGCTTTCGGTTTATTTAACGAAGCGATTGTGGATTATTTAACCAGAGATTTGGATGGAAGCTGCTTACTTCTCAGTCCCTATCCATCTGTTGGAAAACCGGCCAAGGACTCGGCACATCCCCTGTAGTTCAAAAGCCCGATCTAGGAGACAAAAATAAATAGTTCCAGCCATGCAGCATGACCATAAAAGCAAATTTTCAAGCTATTTTCAAGTTATTTTTAGCGATAAAACTCAACCTCAACTTTTTCTGAGAAAGAAATGTTTTAAACATGAGCGAATTTTCAAAGAATGACCAGCCTGTTTCAGGAGCCTAGGTTTCGATTTCGATTGCAGAACATCGATTACTGTCGCTCTATACCGATAACATGCTTGGTCTGTGGAGCTAACATGAAGGAACCACCATGGATACTCCACAGGAATAGGTATTGAATACCCGTAGTAAGAGAAATCTGGCGAGTCGCTGTTGAACTTTGTGGAAAATGCTAGGTACAGTGTAGGGAGAGAAATTCACATGCCAACTGAGCAATGGCTATAGAGTTTTTTTTCTACTCCTAGTGTTTTTGGGTGCCGGGGCAATGACCCAAGTGGCCTTATGGACGCAAAGCCGCTGGCTGTATAAAAACGTTCGGGCGGAGTTGAGCTCCCAACGAGCCAGAACCCAGAACAAACTATTGGAAGTTGGCTGCTCACCATGGATACTACTACTCCAGTATCCATGCCGTCCAGGCGGGTGTCTGTAGTCCAGTTGAGCGCAAAGCCAAAAACTATGTACCATTTGTGAGCCATTCTGCCATGGTCAGTCTACCAGATGAGCGCAGGAATGGGAGTCTTTTGTATACCAGTTGAGCGCAAAGCATTTTCAGGTCAACCTATCAGCTGACCGCAGGGAATCAAATATAAAATAAACCACAGTCATGCAGCATGGCTATAAGAGCGAATTTTCGAAGTTTTCGGCATCTTCCTCCTCCGCCTAAAATTTTCTGAAAATTAATTTTCGGCCAATGTTTTCCCAACTTGATACCATACAAAATTAAAACAGGAGTAGTTTTACGCAAAGTAAAATTTGGGGTGGAAGGAGGGGGAGGGGAAATCAAAAATGTTTTGAATACCAGAAGAGTAGGTATTGGATACGTAACAAATTTTTTGTTCCATTTTTGCCGAGTAACACCTCGTTTTGTAGATTTTCCAACGCTGAACACGATGGTGAAGTCAGAATTGCGATATCCCATTCCGTTATCAGATTAGAGCAGACGAACCAGGAAGAACATCTCAAGAAAAAACCACGTTCCTTCATCTTCAAAGTGCTCCAGTTTGAGAATGGAATGAGATATCGCAATTCTGATTTCACCATCGTGTTCAGCGTACAAAAACCTTTAAAATGAGGTGTCACTTGTCAGACTTTTTCATTTTGGGAATTTATGGGTAATTTCCCCCCCCCCTAAAACTCCCCAAAACTCCCCCTTAGAGTGACCCGATTCTGCCCATCTTCGGACTTAGCCTGTCGATTGCCAAGACAGATTTTTCGTGCAAATTTGAACTTTTTATCTCAATTCTTTCGAGAGTTATCGTCTGGAATGACACATACATATATAAATATATATATATATATATACATATAATTTTTGGTGTCTTTCGGCAGTGAATTCAGGATGGTCTGAAACGGATTTTGGTATAAAAATCTTTCGGAAATTCGAGTTTTAAAAATTTTGGACCGAGAACAATAGCTTCCTTTTCTTCGAAAATTTGCTAATAGAATGGCGTAACGTGAAACAATGATTCTATAATAGGTATATTATTTCTAAACCAAAACACTATTTAAAAACCATCATAATAGTAATCACACAGATTAATAATAATAAAATCACATAACATCAAATCGCGTTTTTCAAAAACTGTTTAACACAGTTAGGTACTGTTTGTTTGGGGCATAATCATGATTCACTAATGATATAAACTGTAGTGGAGAGATTTCCCCGTTTCTGTACTGCTCAGTGTTAACATCAATTAAGTTTTTTTTCTGCTCGTTTTCGTGATAGTCGGATTCGTTTTGGACAGTTGGTGGAGATCAAAATGGTATTAGTTGACGCTTGGACGTCCTTTAATGCATCCCGAAACAAACAAATATTTGGATGCAAGGTGCAAAAGAGCTTGTGAAGGATGCATGGAAGGATTCGCATGTTTTGGTGGTGCGTTGAGAATCCGTGCTCGCACAAACCCATTCGGAGCGTGGGAAGGTACTAGAATTAAAAAAATATATAGGTTGGACACACATTTGACACATTGAAGTTCTTTTTACTTTCCTTCCCGGTTGAGCTGTGGTCAACTGGTGCGTGACTCTTAATCCAGCTTTGCGCCCAACTGGTGAATCCCCGTCCAGGCTTGCAAAGAGATTTCACTGGCACCCGCTACCTATAGTTAGAAACCGTCAACTAGCATTTTATTATTAACGTTGAAAATATAGGCAAATCGTGGGTGTATCCTTACCATGTTTGAGGGTTCTCGAATTCAATTCAATACGAATTTATTGCTGTCTAGATTGCGATGGTTTGTTACACAGCTGACTCATCAAGTTATAAGTATCATCATGATAACGGTCAACTACTCAAAATAAGGTTAATATTATTACATGTAGTTGTGTATTACAAGTGGTGGTCTGGGAGAACCTTCCGGTTTGCCAACATTCTTACCGGGTGGCTGCAGTGTCTTGTTTCCGAAACCGCAACACTCAACACCGTTTCAACCAGTTACGGATACGAATTCCAAGGAAATATCTGCCCTATTTTTCTGATCAGAATTTCTCTACAAATAGGCTGTCGAAAGGTAATCCAGGGAACTACTAGATGTAAACTTCTCAGTTGTCCCACTAAATATAATTACAAATGAACTTCAAAAGTTCTTTTATGTATCAAATTTAAATAATTGGGTTTCAGCTATTACTGGGATGAGGTATTGGTTTGATAACGTTTAACTTGGTGACGTTTTGGGGGAGAGCCGGGTACAGGTGGACGAGCTGACGTTGTCCAAGTCTCACCCGGAAGGTGAAACGACGTCCCAGCGTTCCCGGAGGGGGCTTCGCGGTGGCAAGGCGATGAGAAAGGGGGAGTGTTGGCCTGAAGAGCTGCAATCATTTCTTGTATCTCTTCCAGCTGAGCTGGCTGTTTTTTCCCTTATTTGCCACCCCCCCCTACCACACCAAACGTGCCAAGACGTCAGGGTAATATTTAGAGGTGGGACCGCAGAGCCAAAATCAATACTGCGATGGTGATGAAAAAGTGTGCTTTGTTTCCGTGAACGGAGTCCCCAAAGGCAGTGAAGCGCAACGAACAAACTGCAGAAAGCACCGACCAATATTTTACCAAAATGTTTATACACATACCAAAAATTAATAAAAAACGCTGCAAATCCCTGCACAACGGCTTATTATTTTGTACGGAATACCCTTCTGTTACAGATCACAGCTCTCTGTATAGATAACCCGTCTATATAATATAATATGTACTATTCTATACATATTATGTAGATCGCATACCCTCCGTAGGTTAGTACCTAACCCCGTACTCGTTACTAGGTACCTACCTAAATCACGAGTTAAATGTTGCTAAAATAATTCTGCCGATGACAAACAGTACCTAACAAAAAGAAACAGTACCTAACAGTACGTAGATGGTATAATGAACCGTTGTGTAATAATTTACCGTTGAGTAATGATTTACCATCGTGTAGTAATAATTTACCCATCAGTGTTCAAGTTTCACTACCTATCAACAAACTCCAAAAGAGCCATCATTTTTCAAATGAAATAATATCACAGGTGCAAACTACGGGGCCTTACTGTGAACGAACGGCTGGACGTACGATGCTCTGGGTGGTCTTAAAAAACTCGTAAGTTCGAGAAATATTTAAAACCGTAAAAAGATTCACGTAAAAAAAAGGTATAGGCGTTTTGAAAATTTCAACCCCTATTTTGAACCCCTTAGAGATGACTGACAGTAACGTCGAGCTTCGAGGACCAACTAGACCCCGAACGGAACCTATAACCCGAATTTCATCAATTTTGGTTCTGGTAACTAAGAAAAGTGGCCCGTAAGGCGTACGGCGTACGGCGGACAGACAGAAATATTTTTATTGCAGTTTTGGATTCTACATACCTTGAAACGTAAACCATCAAATTTTGAGGGGGGGTAAGCTTTTTTTTCATGCTCGATTTCAATGGTTCATTATTGAAAATAATAAACCAAAATTTATTGTTAAAAAATTATTTTAAAAAAAAAATCCGTCATCGGTGGATATTAAGTAGCTAAAAAAAGCTGCAACTCAAAATTTACAATTAAAAACGCAATTCCCTACAAAAAACGCAGGAAATTATCACATAATGGTTTATTATTTTCCTATTTTCGTGTAAAGATATCCCTTCTGCGTGAACTCTCTTAACGTTCGGCAATTTTAGTTACATAAATGTGGATTTTTTCACGGCCTATAATTTCTGCTATAATGCCTCCTAGAGCGCCATTACAGACCCACGAACTCCCTAACCGGTCATTTTGGTTTATTATTCTGTGAATAATACACCTATGTATTCGCTCAGCAAAAAATTTTTATAACACCCCCTCAAAATTTTTTCTTTTCCGTTTCAAGGTGCGTAGATTCCAAAAATGCAATGTCCGTCCGGCGTACGCCGTATCACGTGTACAGGCTTCATTTTCGGTCTAAAAAAGTCGTTCTTTCGCACACATGCTCCATTTGGGCCCTAGTTGTGTCCCGAAACTTTTCAGCCCGATCGGTATATACCCAGGGGTGTTATGAGTGAAAATGTGTATAAAAATAGGTACTTTTTGCGTTTTAACAACACGTTAGTAACATGAGCTTTTGAGGTATCTTTTTCCATGTTTTTAAAATGCTGATGGTTGCTGAACCTAACTAACACCCTCGATATGTGAGCTACTCCAGAAGGTGTTTTATTGAAGATTATTTTTACTGAATTGTTTGACAAATTAATAATTAGTTCAAAATGTTGATTATTGGATTAGAATTTAAAAAAAACTAATTCAATGCAGGTATATATTATTTTAAAACAATCAAATCCCGAATTTCGCAAAACTGTACAGTATTAATGAGGTAGGTACCTACAAACGAAATTCAGTAGGTAAGTAGGTATCCGAAGAGAAAGAGTAGATAAGTGATTAAGAAGAGGACATTTCTACCTTGTGGGAAAAATATTCGATCAGGGCTCATGGATAGATAATTAGGTATGTCTAATAGCGTTTATAATATCTAAAACTCAGTCGTCTGTCCCTCTACCTATTTACATCTCTGCTGCTCCTACCTACCTTTAAATCTCTCTTGATCTGTCAATGTGGAAAATAGCATCACTCAAATAATGGCGATTGAGAAATATAATACATTTATTAGTTACCTACTACAGGACATGGATTAGGGAGAAAATGAGTCAAAAACTCACCAGGGTAACGTTTAGCGTCATGTCACAGCAATTAACTGAGGACGCAGTGAGGAACTGCGCAGTTATACCTCAGTTGATCGCACAGTTCGGACAGTTCTGTGGCGGGTGCAGGTAGGTTCGCCTCTCCGTTTTCCTGCGCGTGACCGCTACACGAAAAACGCTACAAATTATTGTTACACAAAGGTTTATTATTTACCTCTATAGATGCCCCTTCTGCATAGATCACTGTTTTCTGTGGTCGATACCCTCGAGCTCCTCCAGGAAAGCCCTCAAGTCGAGTACTGGAGCTGGCTCCGGAATTAAAGTTTCCTACAAATGCGCGGGATTCAATAATCATTAATTATTTTGTAGTTATTCATGAAGCATAAGGCAAATAATGAACAGTTTTGTAATAATTTACCTATATAGGTTCCCCTTCTACGTAGATATTAAAATGAACGGTTGTGTAATAATTTACCGTTGTGTAATAATTTGCCCATCAATAATACTTCAACGGTTGTTCAAGTTGCAAAAGTACCTCTCAACAAAATCCAGCCCCTTCTAGGTAGACGAACCATTGAGTAATAATTTACCGTTGTTTAATAATTTACCGTTGTGTAATAATTTGCCGTTGTCTAATAATTTACCATTGTGTAATAATTTACTGCAACGGTTGTTCAAGTTTCAAAAGTACCTACCTACCAACAAAATCCAATAGATCCATAATTTTTCAAATGATTTCAAATTTTCAATTGATTTATTGAACAACCGCGCATTTGTAGGAAACTTTAATTCCGGGACCGGCTCCAGAATCGGATTAAGGGCTTTCCTGGGGGGAGCTCGAGGGTACTGACCACAGAAAACAGTGATCCACGCAGAAGGGGCATCTATACAGGTAAATAATAAACCTTTGTGTAATAATTTGCTGCGGGTTTTATTGAATTTTCGGATTCAGCATACCTTGAAACGGGAACCATCAAATTTTGAAGGGAGGGTGGTACATTTTTTTTTTTTCATGCTCGATTCCAAAGGTTCATTATTGAAAATAATAGAGAGAACTGAGAGAACTGAAAGGAAAACTGAGGGGGAAGCTGAAGTGGCCCACTCGCCTTCAGTTCAGATAACTGTACAGTTTTTTGCACAGTTAAACTGAGCGTGTGTGGACCGCTTATTTCTTATCGGCTTATCTGGGGGATGGGACTGGCGACTGTGATAGCGGGAGCGCACTTTTCGTTTTCGACTCAACTCCTCATCCTCAACTGAAACTGCAAACTGATCAAAGAACGAAAGAACAAAGAGCTGTTTTCGACTCAGCTGATCTGGGAGCTCCATTTTCAACTCTGCTTGTAGGGGTGTCGGTACTTCTAAATATATCGATATTTATAGCATCAATATTTTAAAAGTATCAAAAGTATAGCATCGATATTTTTGAAAAGTAGGTATCGATATTTCAAGGATAGATAATTTTCATTCAGAAGGAAACTTCGAGTATATTTCGAAAATTGCATTTTTTGGGGAAATGGAGGGGTCATTCGGAAAAATACCAGATTCAATATTTCTGGGCCTAGTAATAGATCCTAAGCCTTGAAATTCTGAGAATATAATCAATGAACCTTTAAATTTTAAAATAATAGTAATTTCTTAGGCGCTGTGGTGACAAAGACAGGTTTTCAAGCTGATGATGTAGGTAATAGTTAAAAATCAATGAAAATGTTTATTTTCCGAAGTGCAGATATAGGTTGTACTAAGGTCCCCAACAAAAATAAGTAGGCACCTGGTCGTGGTGTTTTCTGGCCACTGATGCATGGAAGTACAACCCTACTTCAATGTCTGTATGCCCTGGCCATGGAAGTAGGAAGAGAATGGAAGCGCTACTTCTATCCCTATTCCTATTTCCTGGTCCTGGACAAGTTTATTAGTATAATATCCACGTGGCAGCACTCAACATACCTACTTTTTTTGTAGGTACGAAAAAATCGGTTTCCTATACTCGACATTTAATATCGATATTCCGATACTGGTTTTATTTTAAATAATCGGAAAATGTCGATACTTTTTTGAAAAAATCCATTTTTAAAAGAATCTATGTTTTTTCCACCATCCCTATCTGCTGATCTGGGAGCGCAATTTATGAATTAGCTGATCAGAAATCCATTTCCGATACTTTCTAAGCAGGTAGGTAGGTAGGGCTTCACATTAGCGTTTACTGCACGTAATTTAGACCGGCAGAGACCGGTAATGGATTATTAGGACAAACACCCAATAATTTAGCGGAGCATTCAACGCACCATACCTTGCCGGTCACAGCTGGGGGTTGGAGTGCTCAGGGTTAAGGAAGTTTATAAATCCATGCGTGATTATAATCAGCTGTTCCCTAGCAATGATATCTGGGCTGCTTGTATCTAGGTATACCATATGATTCACACTCATGTTGAAGAAGCTTTTCGGCGCAAACTTCAAAATGGAAGCAAGCTGCAAGTTTCAATGCTCCGGCTGGTCTCAAAAAAATTATCAAGTCGAGATCAATTTATACAGCCATGAAGCATGTCTATAAGAGCGAAATATTCGAGTTATTGTGTGAAAAGAGGCTATAGCGAGAAACCTCTTATAAAACTTCTTATAAAATTATATAATTTGTTCGTGATTTTTGCCATTTTTACAGATTTTTGATCCTAATAAAGTCAAATTTGACTATTTTTTGAGGAAAATAGTTTTATCTTCGATATAGCCCCTCCTTCGTGATTCACCATCCCTCACACCGTCAGGTGAATTAATATTGATTTTAGCGTTAATGCCAAATTTTTACCCCCAAAAATCTAAATTCGATCCTTATTCTGTATTAAAAACAACTACTATGGTATTTTTTTCTTCTTCACTTGCCCTTCCATACCACTGTCAGTGGTTCTATATCAATTGTTCGAGGTTTTAGCCGTTTTACCCATTTTTGACCCCTAAAAACTCAAATTTGACCCCCTTAGGATTTTTGAAAATTGCTCATCTTCGAACTCATCTTTTTGTTTGGCAATACGAAGATTTTGGCGAAATTTGGAATTTTTATCATATACCCAAGGTTAGATGAATTCAGGGCGCCTTTAAAAAATTTTCAAGAATCATGTTCTGAAAATTTTGGATCCATTGCAATAGATTTTTCTTTGAAAATTCGCTAAAAACGAAGTAGGGCGTATGGCTGACGGAGAAAAACTGTATTATTCAATTTTCGGATTCTGCATACCTTGAATCGGAAACCATCAAATTTTGAGTGGGTGGGTGGGGTTTTTTTTCCCATGCTGGATTCCAAAGGTTCATTATATTGAAAATAATAAACCTTTTGTGATTTCGGGCGTGCACTTTGCTTTCCCCCGTCGCAGACAATGACCCCCCCCCCCCCATCAGCGCCACCTCTCCTCTTCCTCGTGAGCCTCACCAAGTTTCCTCCCTTTCGACTCAGTCGCGAGCTCCTTCGGCACTTGGACCCATCCTCAGTCCTGCGTCTCGCGAATAGTAGACCTAGAGCGAGACGTCTTGCTGTTATAGTACCTGGTCCCAGGACGAGAAGCCTCAATATAAATAATAGTAGTCATCGTCTGTGCTTAGTGGTAGCGTCAGCGCACATCGCCTTTCAGCTCAATAACGTCAGTGCATTTCATTCCTCCATACCGTGAGTGTTGTTCACGGGTAATCAGTGTTCGCGTGTGATCGGATATACGCAATCGGTTTTCCATCAGTACCGGCATGTCTTACGCCGACCCCCACGTTGTCACGTGTCACAAGTGCGGTGGATACAAGGTAACAACAACACCAACAACAACAACAACAAACAAAATACCACTCAATAATATATAAACAAACCCCTGATTAAAGAACGTTATTCGTTCGTAACAAATAAACAAAAGCACCTGATATAGTCAAATCTCGATAATTCGAATCACGAATCACTCGATCCCTTATTTTGTTTTTGTAAAGCGGCATTTTCGGGAAGGAGATGAGTAATAAATTCAATAAATTTTGATGGAAATTATGCGAAAAGTGGATACCATGAAATACGAGAAATAAAAACAAAAACATCTTGCAAGTTGACCATATGAGCGAAATTTCGAAGTACCTACTTCAGGAGTTTTCTAGCTATGCTCAAGACTTTTCAGCGGAATTGACATCTCAATTCTCGAACAATTTGTTCCACTTATTCGAGGAAACAAATTTTTGACTATTGAAATAGTTTTGTTTTAATGCCTCGAGCCGACTTTGTAAATCACTTTTGAGGGTTATACATCAATTTTGAGTGGTTTTACGGCCATTTTTTTTACATACTTTTCGCGGTTTTTAACCCACAAAAACTCGAATTTGATTCAATCTTCATTATTCTGAAAATTGCTCATCTCCGGATAACATTTGCCATTACTAGCATTTCGCCGAAATTAGGAATTTTGATCTTTTAGCGAAGATCTGATACCTCCGGAAGGAATAATTGTATAATTATAATATTGAATGCTCTGCTACGGATTTGCATTGAAAATTATTTGAGAATTCATGTGTCTACTAAAAAAAGACGGATTTTTTTGGCTTTAAGGGGAAATATTGAATCATGGGCACGTTTAACGGCTTAGAAGACGATTTTCTCACTCAATTTTCCAGTTTGCTGATTTTGAAGTTCAATTTTTCGCTCGGTTTGTTTGAGTGCTCAATTTCACAGTCAGCAAATTCCAAAGCTTAATTTTCAAATCTGCACACTTGAAAGCTTAATTTTTAAATCTGCACATTTAAGAGCTCAACTTTCCGCACATTTAAGAGCTGAATATTCCACTGAGCGGATTTGGAAGCTCAATTTCACAGTCTGTGGATTTGAAAGCTCAATTTCAAATGCAGATTGAAAAGCTCAGTTTTCCAAACTACACATTTAAGAGCTCAATTGTCCACTAATCAAACTGGGCAGCTCAATTTTCCGCACGTTTAAGAGCTGAATATTCCACTGAGTGGATGATTTCACACTCCGCAGATTTGAGAGCCCAATTTTCCACTCAGCTGATGTGGAGGGTCATTTTGTGGTATGTTGACACGTGGGTAGACACTCTATTTATTGAATTATTAATAATCAGGGAACTACTTGCTTTTATACAATTTGTTGTACTATGGCTAAAATTTACTTCTCCACGCTTTTTTAAAGTTGAGTTTATGCATCGGCACAACTATACAGCCAGAAGTATGTATAATATTTACATCATGTCAATAATAACGCTACTCACCTCGCTCCTTCAAGTAAAATGTTCACAAAAATGGCAATTTTTCATTGTATTTTATGGAATGGAGAGTGGGGGAAGGGAACTTTGACAGCGTGAGGTTTTCAGATAAATTGAGGGCTTTCCAACGAGTGGTGAACAATTTTTGGTTGATCAAAACTGGGGAAATCGTTCGAACACGGCAACGAAGTGTTGTACGCGGAAACCACGAAAAAGCAAAACAAAAATAAATAAATAAATAAATAAACCCCAAAAATAAACAATGGCAAAATAAGAAATACCGTCGATTTGAAACGAGGAAGCAATAATAATGAGGCGGAATACAAAATGAATCGCTCAATGGCGACCTGGCTGCTACGAGTATAAATCGCCCACATAAATTTCTTTGTTATTGTATTATGTAGTTGAAGAATAAAATTTCAAGTGATGTACTATTAACAGAGCGAACCGAGTTCATTGTTCTATTTGCTTGATGGCCTTGTTTGTCAAATATTGTCAAACGTCAATATTTGATGTCTCGACTTATTTTGAATATTTGTCCCTATTTTCATGCTGATCAAACAGAGATAGGCTAATGGGCGGAATAGTCAATCGTCATCTTCGAGTCCTCGATTGTCGAATTTTGCATCGAGTTCACCAAACTTATCAGTCACCTTCATTGTAGTTTGTTTTCATTTTGCGACTAATTCCATGCACTCTCAAATTGTTCTCTAAAATCGAGCCTTCCGCTCCAAATAATGTTTCGCTCGATTTCAATTGTGTAGTGTTGATGACCTGCGCAGTCGTATGGACTTTCTGTAGTTGCGTTGGTGGAGTCTGTTGAGAGTGAATACAAAAGGCTCAAGTGGTAGTGCTGTGTGAATCTCTCCGCGATAGTGCTGAACCAGCATATCAGCAGCTGTGATGTTCTCGTACTCGTTCCTCGTGTTCGCCGCTTTCGTTGGATACTCCATCAAGGTAATGTCGAATTCTGACAAATTTGATTTCTATGATTTAAGTGGATATTTGTAGATAAGTTTGTTTATAAGTACATAAACAAGTAAACATGAGTGACGCTTCAAGATTTTTGTTTCGTTACTTTGTAGACAGCATAGGTACTTAGTGTTTAGAATATTCCCTAGCAATTCCTTGCGGGAAGCCAATAATATAGTACTTTGACTCTGCCAGAATATGTCATACAGTGTGCCTGTAAGACCCACTGAATGTGTCTTATGACTTCATACTTATATCGACGTAAACGTGTCTTATGACTTCATATTTATATCGACGTAAACTTGTTAGGACACCGGCACTTTCTGTAGGTACCGGTAATTTTTGGTGTCCTAATGGCGCCATAAAAACGTATGGTAAAGAGTAATCCATGGAATGCATGGCTCGGCCTTGTTAAATAAAGATGGTTTCTTTGGATCTTTGGGTTGTATGTTACGGCGGTTCAACGATTTTCACCTTTGCGCATGAGCAATCGCTTGTACGCACGCACGCAGACACGCACGCGCGCGCGCACATACACACACGCACACACACACACACGCGCGCGCGCGCTGCGTGTGTTATCTGACCTCGGGTACATGATGAAAATTCTAAATTTCGCCGAAAGGTTCGTATTGCCAAATAAAAGGATGAGTTCCAGGGTTCAAAATTCCAGGGTTCCAGGGGGGGATTTCCAAAGGGTTCAATTGGCGGCCAAAAATTTATATTTAGAGCGAAAATCAATATTAATTCACCTGACTTTGTGTCGCATGATGATTCACGGCAGAAAGAGGGACCATTTTGATGATAAAAATATTTTTCTGAAAAAAGAAGTCAAATTTACTTTATAAGGGTCAAAAATAGGTTAAAAGGGCTAAAATCTCGAAATGATATAAGGTTTACCAAAAGTGACTTGGTTTCTCGCTATACCATATTTTTCGATGGATTCGTGGTCAGCGTGGTCAAAAATAGGGAAATCCGCTTTTCTCCCCTCAAAATAAAAATTGACTAAAAAGTGTATTAACGAAAACATAAGGCCTCGGCCACTTTTGAAGGGCCGAGCCTAAAAACTAGCTAATTTTTGGGTTTTACGACCAGCAATTTTGAGGGTATATTTGCTGGACCATCAAAAATCACAGTATCTACAGTTTTAGGTGCCACAGCGCCACCAGACTGTGACAGTTAATGTAAAAGTACTACGTCAGGTAACACCAATATTTCAAGCTGGGGCATGAGGTTAACAACTCGATGCCGGAAGTGATCAGCTGTCCTCTCAGGAGGATCATTCAGGATTCGAACCGACGACCGCATTCACCATACAATTCCCAACCACCAAGTGGACTTTCAAACTGTAAGACCAAAATTAGCTGCGATCCAAGCTAATTTTGGTCTTACGGTTTGAAAGTTTGAGTTTATACTCGTCGAACCGTCCGGAATTGCTGTCTAGTTTTTAACGTTACAACGGCGCCAGAAAGCGGCGTAAAATTAAAAAAAAACTAAATTCAAATTAATATCGTCAAATTTTTGGTCTTGCGACTTGAGTCTTACGTCTTACCATTACCTACAAAATCGTCCGCCAGTCGGGTGGGCAGTAGAGCTTCCACTCCTCGTTACTTCGGTTCGTATTTAAATCGTCGACGTATCCGCTCTGTCAGAACATCCAATATTGAATGGTCAAGAGCCTTACAATGTTCGACTCCTCCACTAACGCCATCAGTGCTAGTAAAAAAAAAACCAAAAAAAAACCCAAAAAAACGCATTTCTGTGCATATATGAGGTCCTGTCATATTAATACTGTCATACCTGCCATACTAATACTTCCTGGTTACAAGAGGAATACGAGGGACTTCACAAACGTAGACGCCATCGTTTGTCTCTACAAGGCTCTCGTGCTGCCCATTTTGGAGTACGCTTCCACAGTTTGGTCCCCCTCGTATACGATCCACAAGTACCGGCTGGAACGGGTTCATAGGAACTTTTTGCGCTACGTGGCCTACAAGATGGGTATCCCCTCTGACGATATCGACTACGCCTCTCTTCTGAGAAGATGCAAACTCGAGACTTTGGAAAAGCGACGTTGCACATCTGACTTGGTGTTGCTCTTCAAAATTTTGAACAACCAAATCGATTGTCCCCCATTACTCTCCAAAATCCAGCTCGCCGCCTCTCGCACCAGCACACGTTCTTCGGTCCTCTTCGCCGTCCCTTTCTCCCCGACCAACTACGACAGAAATCGACCGCTCCATCGACTAGTCCGCACAGCAAACCTCTTTCTTTCTTCAAATCCTCAGTTCGACTTCTTCCATTCCCCCCTTTCTACTCTAAAGACTTTGCTTTCTTCTTCCTCTCTCTCTTTTCAATAGTTATTCAACCTTTCTTAATTTTTTTCCCTCCACTGTTTTCCCTTGTACTGTTTCTCTTCTATTGTAACGTAGACCTCTTCACCCCCTGCTAGAATGACATAAATATGCAAAATGTAATTGGGCTTGCCCGTATAAATAAATAAATAAATAAATAAACAAGCTTGCGAGACACGTGGAAGAGAGCTTGAGAGACGTGCAGTCACCCAGTGGCTTAGTTATGCGGGAAATGAATCACCGTAGTGTCCATCATCCAGCCGTTAACGGACCGAAAATCGGGTAAACTTTCTCAGGCGGTTTTGTGATTCAATTGAAGAATCGACCGCCTCATCCTGACGAAAGGAGATTCGCGTCGAGTTGCCGCAACCGCCAGACGCAACGGATTGACGCAATCTTTTAGGGCTCGGAGATCCGTTTTGGTTAAATGGATTCATCCGCGAACGACAACTAGCGGAATCTGTCGACGAAATTATTGGTGCATGTCTCTCGGTTCTGGGTGTTACATGTAGTAGGTATCATCGGTGTTTTTCCACCAGCTTATTTAGACGTCACCTTTAGATACAAATAATAAGGGATTACGTTACAATGGCCATATAGACGTCGAATTTTGAACAGCTGCGAATAGCATCCGCTCTGCTCGCCCTAGCTTAAATATATAATAAATTATTTATGTGCGTATTTGTCAAACTCTGGTGATGGATTCAGAGTGCTCTGAAACTGAAAAGAAACGAGATTTCTATCAAAAATTCATGTACAAACAATTTTGGACATTTTTTAGCGTCTTTTCTTCGAATGGGTTTGGTAGATAACAGGTACCCACCTAACTCAGTCCCATTCAAGTCAAGACTGTAGCGCATATTATGCGGAGAGAAAGTGTCATGAATAATATAAGGAGGTAGACATTTTGCATGATTATCTCCCTATGCGCTGTGTCTGCGTTCTTCTCCTTCTCCGAGTCTTGAAAAGTTCCTAATGAAAACCCGTTGCCTTGAGGGACGTGAACTTCACTTAGCGCCACAAGCCTATGAATATTAGTGGACCACCCGAGAAAACTAATTTCTGCCGACTCAAATATAAACTGAGAGAGAATTTTATTTCTGAAACCTTATAAGAATCCACAGGGCTCACCTTTACCTGTATGTGTGTGGGTTGGGTGAATGTAAGCGTGTGTCTGTGTGAATCTCAAGGGATTTTTTTTGTTGGAAGAGCTCCAGAATAAATTACCGCCTCAGTCAGCGCCCGACGTCGGTAGCCTGATTGATATGCCTTTTCCACAGAAACAAATGCGCCGACTAAAGTGTAAACCATTTAGGAAGGAATGAATGGGCCCGAGGGGTTCAGATGTGGGTCTAATCTCGAGGTTGGAATTCATTTCGATGATACGTACTGTCAATCAATATTATAGCACGTGAATACAAACAGTGTCAATCGGCCTGAACTACCACATCACCAGCCTTCATTTTTAAATTCAACGAGTACCTATTATCAAGTCGGGGAAAAAAAAATCATCCCCGTTATTGGACTCATCTCTCGGTGGGTTTATTGCAAAAAAATTTCCAGGGAAAGACGAAAAAAATTGTAGCTAAGAGTGGGTAAAGAAAATTATTAAAGAGATACGACATTCCTTTTGGTTTATTATTTTCAATAATGAACCATTGGAATCGAGCATGAAAAAAAAAATTCTTACCCCCCCTCAAAATTTGATGGTTTACGTTTCAAGGTATGTAGAATCCAAAACTGCAATAAAAATATTTCTGTCTGTCCGCCGTACGCCGTACGGGCCACTTTTCTTAGTTACCATGAAAAAAAATTGATGAAATTCGGGTTATAGGTTCCGTTCGGCGTCTAGTTGGTCCTCGAAGCTCGACGTTACTGTGAGTCATCTCTAAGGGGTTCAAAATAGGGGTTGAAATTTTCAAAACGCCTATACCATTTTTTTACGTAAATATTTTTACGGTTTTAAATAATTCTTGAACTTGCGAGTTTTTTAAGACCATCCGGAGCATCGTACGTCCAGCCGTTCGTTCACAGTAAGGCCCCGAAGTTTGCACCGACAGGCATTTTCGACTCCAGTGTGAATGAAATTGTATACAATTCAAACCAATTCTCGTAACCAGAGACGCGCCCACAATAGGAATTTGTGAATACGGCCAATCATTGGTAGGGATCACCTGATTATATTGGCGGAGTATGAAGTCGAGTTGGTTGTTCTGTGATATTATTTAATTTGAAAAATGATGGCTCTTTTGGAGTTTGTTGGTAGGTAGTGAAACTTGAACAAACGTTGAAGTATTATTGATGGGTAAATTATTACTACGGTAAGTCATTACTCAACGGTAAATTATTACACAACGGTTCATTATACCATCTACGTAGAAGGGGCTGGGGTTTGTTGGTAGGTACTTTTGCAACTTTTTTCACTCCTCATCAACAATTTCTTTTCAGAACTTCATTATGTGTGTTTCTTTTTGTTAGGTACTGTTTGTCATCGGCAGAATTATTTTAGCAACATTTAACTCGTGATTTAGGTAGGTACCTAGTAACGAGTACGGGGTTAGGTACTAACCTACGGAGGGTCTGCGATCTACATAATTATGCATAGAATAGTACATATTATATTATATAGACGGGTTATCTATACATAGAGCTGTGATCTGTAACAGAAGGGTATTCTATACAAAATAATAAACCGTTGTGCAGGGATTTGCAGCGTTTTTATTCTTTGATTTATAAGAAATCCGTGGTAATCTTGAGTAGGTATTTTGGTTGATTATCCAATAAACTTTTGGACTCGAGCATGAAACAATATTTTTAACCCTTAAAACTAACCCGCCCTCTCAAAATTAATTTGATGGTTTGCGTATCAAGCTTGGCGTCGGCGTTACTGAATCTCAAACACCTCATTACGGTACCTAGGTGTAGGTACCTATTTTAATAGGTACCTACATAATTCCAGCCCAGATATCACTGAGAGGGAATTGCTGATTATAATCAGGAATGGCTTTACTAACTCGAGTTTGTTCCGTGAGTTTGTTCCGTGATATTGAAGAAGGATGGTTGTTTTGGGTTTTGTTGGTAGGTTAATTTTTTTAGCTATTTGTTGACCTACTTACAAGATTTTAGTTCACGAATCATCCAAATTAGGTGAAAATTTGGGGCTATTCGGCCTCCTTAGGTTCGGCAACCATCGGCATTTCAAAAAACCAGTCATGCAGCATGACTTAATGAGCGAATTTTCAAAGAAATATTCGAATTAATGGCTATGGTTTTGAATAAAGGAAAACTTCGGTCTAAAATTTGGTTTTCTATGTATATTCTCTTCGTATTTATTTTAATTTGTACGTTTTGTCCATCCTGATTCTACCGTTTGTTTATTACGTAATTGTACTAAGTGCTTATTTATTTGATCGCTGTGGGTTCATATTAGGTAGGATAGGGTAGTTAGGACTTTTGACTTACCTACTCAAGAGAGTGCAGTAGGTAAAGGAGTTGTTATAGAAAATCATGAGTGCTTCAAGTGCAGGTTGTTTTTCATGCAGGCTCAATCTTGAAATAAACTATGAAGGAAGGATGTGGTTTCTGGAAGGATCACTTGGAAGAACATGTGGGTGCTACGTTGAAATATTGTTCTATTCTAGTATTCAACATTGAGTGGACCTGAAACTGCTTGAGAATTATTGGAATCGAAAGTTGCCTGTACGGATACATCGCAACTTTCCATTCCACGTTATGGTTCACGATGTAAACAGGACCAATGGTGCAGTATAATTCGGATCGGTACCTAAGCACCTCTCATGTGATTTCCATATTGTTTTGTAGAAATACAAAAGTTGGTCGTCCAACCTAAATTATAAGAGAAGTAAGACTGTGTGATGATTTTTCTGCACATTGATACTCTGGTTTCTTCATTGAACCATGGACGTATTGCTATGGGGGTCGTTTCTCATTTGTATACCGGTAGATCACCTGCCTACTTTGAGTTGAATCAACTGAAAGCCTACCTTTGCTCATTGAGTCCCCTCTACTGAGTCACCTTACTCTTTATTTAATGTAAAATATCTAAAGAGACGAGTTTTTTTAGTCCAATGGAATGGAGAATTTGAATAAAAGTTAAATAGGTATAATCGCAAAGGAAATGACGTAAGAATTTTAGGACTCAGAAGATAATCATCATTAGCAATGGCGTAGTCATAATGACCGGTTGTTAAAATTGAGCTGAAAATTATCAGAGCCTGATTAAAAAAAAAACAAGGTAATATGAACACTTCTGATCCTGGCAGGGTCGCCAGATGTCTAAAATCAGGAACTGTCTAGGAAAGAACTGCGTTAAAATTGGTTGGGAAACCTAGGGAGATATTTTAGGCACAGTGTTTTACAGTCAAAAGCTGATATAATAATACTATAACGTCTTCCTTCTAGTAATACGTGGGCCGGTACTTGTCTATCTATGAAGGTATCATAACAATTATATGTCAAATGGGAAATTCAAGGAGTTGTACTAATCGTTTGCCTCCCCCTTTTTTGCTTCGAACTCTCGTCTTCAATTAATACTTCTCACATTTTTCAATCTGACCACTCTAAGGGGGTGGGGGGGGGGGGGTAAGAGTTTAAAGATTATCCTAGTTTTGGGTAATTTTTGCGCACTTTAAATGCTCTAATTTAAGAACGGATTTAGATATCTAAAATCCGATTTCACCATCGTGTTCAGCGTGCAAAAACCTTTAAAATGAGGGGTCACTTGTTAGAAAATAACATTTTGGGGATTTTTGGGTAATTTTTGCGCACTTTAAATGCTCTAATTTGAGAACGGATCAAGATATCTAAAATCCGATTCCACCATCGTGTTCAGCGTGCAAAAACCTTTAAAATGAGGGGTCACTTGTTGGAAAATAACATTTTGGGGATTTTTGGGTAATTTTTGCGCACTTTAAATGCGCCAAAACCCTCCTTAGAGTAGGCCAATTTCGCCCATCTTCGAACTTAGCCTTTCGATTGCCAAGATAGATTTTTTGTGCAAATTTGAGCTGTTTATCTCAATTCTATCGAGAGTTATCGTCTGGAGTGACACATATATATATAAATATATATATACATATAAAAAAATCAGTCATGCAGCATGACTTAATGAGCGAATTTTCAAAGAAATATTCGAATTAATGGCTATGGTTTTGAATAAAGGAAAACTTCGGTCTAAAATTTGGTTTTCTATGTATATTCTCTTCGTATTTATTTTAATTTGTACGTTTTGTCCATCCTGATTCTACCGTTTGTTTATTACGTAATTGTACTAAGTGCTTATTTATTTGATCGCTGTGGGTAAATTCAAGGAGTTGTACTAATCGTTCGCCTCCCCCTTTTTTGCTTCGAACTCTCGTCTTCAATTAATACTTCTCACATTTTTCAATCTGACCACTCTAAGGGGGTGGGGGTAAGAGTTTAAAGATTATCCTAGTTTTGGGTAATTTTTGCGCACTTTAAATGCTCTAATTTAAGAACGGATTTAGATATCTAAAATCCGATTTCACTATCGTGTTCAGCGTGCAAAAACCTTTAAAATGAGGGGTCACTTGTTAGAAAATAACATTTTGGGGATTTTTGGGTAATTTTTGCGCACTTTAAATGCTCTAATTTGAGAACGGATCAAGATATCTAAAATCCGATTCCACCATCGTGTTCAGCGTGCAAAAACCTTTAAAATGAGGGGTCACTTGTTGGAAAATAACATTTTGGGGATTTTTGGGTAATTTTTGCGCACTTTAAATGCTCTAATTTGAGAACGGATCAAGATATCTAAAATCCGATTCCACCATCGTGTTCAGCGTGCAAAAACCTTTAAAATGAGGGGTCACTTGTTAGAAAATAACATTTTGGGGATTTTTAGGTAATTTTTGCGCACTTTAAATGCTCTAATTTGAGAACGGATCAAGATATCTAAAATCCGATTCCACCATCGTGTTCAGCGTGCAAAAACCTTTAAAATGAGGGGTCACGTGTTGGAAAATAACATTTTGGGGATTTTTGGGTAATTTTTGCGCACTTTAAATGCGCCAAAACCCTCCTTAGAGTAGGCCAATTTCGCCCATCTTCGAACTTAGCCTTTCGATTGCCAAGATAGATTTTTTGTGCAAATTTGAGCTGTTTATCTCAATTCTATCGAGAGTTATCGTCTGGAGTGACACATATATAAATATATATATATATATATATATATATATATATACATATAAAAAAGTGTTAAATTTCAGGAATCGTTTTAGAATGGTCTGAAACGGATTTCTATGAAGAAAATTTCCAAAAATTTATATTATTTAAATTTCGAAGCCATTGCAATAGCTTCATTTTCTTTGAAAATTCGCTAAAAAGTGTTAAATTTCAGGAATCGTTTTAGAATGGTCTGAAACGGATTTCTATGAAGAAAATTTCCAAAAATTTATATTATTTAAATTTCGAAGCCATTGCAATAGCTTCATTTTCTTTGAAAACTCGCTAAAAGGACCTGGAGGGGGGTTCTTGGGGCCTTAGTGGCGCACTGCAGGAGGTGGTGGGAGGGGGTGGAAAATGCATGTATTTATGTAACTGTTATTGTATTTTCCTTCCGGCTCCGGTACCGTTTACGGCTTTCCTAGGGAAAACACGAGGGTAGGTACTGACCACATAAAATGGTGACCTGAAGGGGTAGCTTGACAGGAAAAAAAATGTACCGTTGTGTAATAATTTGCAGCATTTTTGTTTCTGGGGCCAGTTAACATAATTTAGTAGGTGCGCCTGAAGGGCGACGGAAGAGTTCTTCCAATTTCGCTTCTACGCTACTACCGAAAGTAGGGAATCCTTGTGATACAGAAATCGAAAACTGTTCATGTCCAACAACCGAAAATTCCACTTGGATAATTTGCGTTTCAGTCACCAAGGAAAAAAGATGGTTCCGTGTCTGCCCATTCCAAACTCCTTGCAACCACCATACCGTATCCAAGGGACTGCTTATCGGAACGAGCTGAAATTTGGGGGTATTTGCGGGTTGGTTCACAAATTAATGGTCTTATATGAATTTAATCAAAATTTGGGCGTAACTTTCGTCTGCGCTTGCGGGAACATGGATTTCATGACGCTAAGTAATGGTTGAGTGAACATCAACACTTTTAGTATTCAGTGCATCCGTTGAAGCGTTCACATCTCCCAATAAATTTGTTTTTCATCTGAAATGGAATCTGCACCGCTATCAGTTCAATAACTAACCACAATTAAACCAGCAAAGTGAAAACGAACCCACTACCTACGCAGTTAATACTTACAATGATCCCGTAAAACACGTACGCCTCAACTCGCGTTTCCATCTGAAATTCGCAACAAGAACTCGGGGATTATTGGAAATTGAACTTGTGGACTACCAAAAACGGGAAACGGGAGAACTCGATAGTGGAATAACAATGTGGGCTCTGATTTCGTTATTATTGTGATGAATCAACGAAAACTGGAAGATTGAATGTTGATACCCAGTTAATAGGCAAAACGTTTCTTGAGTTTCGTCGTTTCACTTGGGAATTTTCGGTCCGTCCTTTCCGGTTAAGGACTTATTTGGGGAGCCGGGTAAGAGTATCTTATCCCTGACCGTGAGAAAACCGATTTCCAGTTTTCTGGTGCCTGGTAATTCAACAGCCTCAAATTTTCAGAAAGTCAACATTTTCTCTTCTACCTACATAATAATATCATCACTGTAAAAATATAAATTAGTACACCGCTTCTAAACCCTGTGATCATAAATTTGCCTAAAAGCCGAAGTTTTCAGTGCAACAAACTCAGTAACTGGTATCCACATTTTTGAAGTATTAAAATTTTCTCGTTTTGTTCAGGTTTGATTTTTTTAAGTGAATCACCATGTTCGGCGTTATATTCCAGTTCACCGTTTTAACAAAAAGGAGGGTATAAAGAAATCTTGATTGGTCTGTTCCTTCTCAATGTCCGTCTAATGCCAACTTCTACAAGATGTTCGGAAAGTTGAACGAAAACAATACCAAAATTGACTTTGACAAAATCCAAACTTCAGAAATCATAAAAACGTGAGTTCCATTCATTGTGTCTACCTGAATCGAGGACTTGAGGAAACTTTGGCGTCGCAACCACATAAATGATCAATTTTCCTTGATCTTTGTACATAGAGTATTCCGGTAAATCTAGGTCTTTAATGCCAATGTAAAGGGGAACAAAAACAGTACGCCGCGTAGGAGACTGTTATGTTGTACTTGTTAAGTCGAGGGCGTTTCAACACTCTACTCGAGAAATGTTTTCTGCAGGTCGTAGATCTGGGAATTCTTTTTTTATGGTAGAATAACAAGCAGAGGAACGTCAGCTCGTACGGTAACTCCGTCCAATATGGTGACAACTGCATGAATATCCAACCACGTGACGCCCCATCGATAAGAAATAGTCCTCGGGTGAAACCCGTTCGGACGTTTTTCATTCGAAACCATTGAAAAGGCTTCCAACCTCGTTTTGTATGCTCTGCAAACCTTCTTTGTGGAGCGGCCAATTAATTTCACGCGTTCCTCGCGGCCAAAGACTGGGAGCTTGCGCGGCATTTCACCGGATCCGATGGCATCCATCCGTCAGACGTCCGTTTCCCGACGTCCTTTTTAACGAGGGGCCTTTTCCCCATAGGAATTCCGATGTCCGTACCGGAGTAGTTTTCAAACTGTCTCGTTAACCCGTTAATTCACTCGTCCCGTCAGCCTGCAACTTGAGCCCTCACTGCAAATCCCATGTCTGAAGTAGCCCTATCCCTATCCCTTTTCATACCACCCTTCATCCCCCCCCCCCCCCCCCACTATTTCAGTTCTCGACCTATAGCTGATGATTTCAAATGTTTTCACCAGAATCCAATCACAAGGCTGGATGAGGGCATTCTGAGTAGATATTATTCAGGAACTCCAACGGGTATCAACAACACTAGTAATTCTTTGAAAAGTAGACAAATCGAAGGCTTAGACCAAACATAGATGCAAACCTTAGGAGCTTAGGAGAAGGCTTAGAAGCAAACCGATTTTAGCGTTTTTTCGAGTTCGTCATTTATCGGTTTTGAGTGGGTTTTTTTAGTTTTTTAATTTCTTAAAAATTTGTACTTCACAGTAATTGTTAGAGTTAACTATTGAAATTATCCAATTATCCCCTTCAGAACAGCGCTCCATGTGTAGCCTGCGTGAGTAAGACAGTGCTCCCTTTATGAGTATATGCCCAGAGTTGCCTGAATTTAGGCGAGTGAAAATCGGCAATTCTGACTGTGGATGAGGCGAATGACTGAATGGTGCTCAGGATTGTAGGAGGTTAGCCAAATTTTGTAACTTGTCTTAGCCTTTCCACAGAATGCTCGTGAGAGAATTTAATTTTATATGTCCTAAAATATCTACCTATTGTTAAAAAATGCACATGTTTATTTTCCTTTTTGCCATTTTGCTGAGCTTATAGCCAGTGTGCTGGAGCGGTCCCTAGTTGTGTAGAAGGTTATGTATTAGGATTGGTCGCCTATGGATGATGATGTCTATGGTACCCACAGAAGAAGATGTTCCTTTATTTTATTTTATTTTATACAATACGTCTCTCAAGACTTGATTAATTTTTATGGTCTAACCTTCAGGCAGGCGGTTTTAATAACTTTGCTATTGTTTATTACGAACTACCTATTGTCAGATTATTGTAATTTGGATTTGCTCAGATAAAGCATTTTCTTCTTCTTCTTCTTCTATTGAAATTATCAAAAGGTTTTACTCGTATTTGACTAGCCAGACCGATATGCGCTACTGTGGCTTATCGTTTCAAAGGTCTCATCCTAACATTAGATGTTTCCGCTCGTGCTCATCCCTTCTCAAATTCAGACAATGGGAGAAGGCGGCAAAGGCCAAAGAAAGAACTTTTGACCTTCTAACACACAGATATGGAAATCAGGCTCATCTCCGGGCCTGGAGTTAGCGTTGGTCCTTTCATTGCTCTTGAGCCCCGCTCTCGCTGTATAATCTGTGCAGTGTTTCTCTGCTCAAGCTCGTCTCTGCATTAATTATCGACTTGTCTTTCATCTGGTGTGGGCTAGAAAAACCTCCATCCAACGTCGATGTGGGCCAATTCTTCTTACATGGATAGCTAAAATCTAACAGCTATATAGGAGCCCCACGAATGGAGAGGGGAGGGGGGTTACACTTATCTAATACAACTTGACAGATTATGTTATCAAATCCTACTAAACAATTATTGGGAAACCCGAACTCCTGAATAGACGTAGGTACAACAACAACAATAATCAACGCAACACAACAACTTAGCGTAAAAAAACCCACAATACCACAGCAGAAAATAATATCTACAACCAACAATACTTAACCAAGACAATACTTAACCTTTTGTTATTTGTCTTTTGGTTTATTATTTCAATATTGAACCATTGGAATCGAGCATGAAAAAAAAAATGCTAACCCTTCCCCCCTCCTGAAAATTTGATGGTTTACGTTTCAAGGTATGTAGAATCCGAAACTGCAATAAAAAAATTTCCGTCTATCCGCCGTACGGCGTACGGTACTGGCCACTTTTCTTAGTTACCATGAAACAAAATTGATGAAATTCGGGTTATAGGTTCCGTTAAGGCCTAGTTGGTCCTCGAAGCTCCTCGAAGTTACTGTCAGTCATCTCTAAGGGGTTCAAAATAGGGGTTGAAATTTTCAGAACGCCATAGCTCGAAAACTTTCAATAGAAGGGTATGGTTTTTTTTACGTTATTAAATTTTTCTTGAGACCACTCGGAGCATTGTACGTCCAGCCGTTCGTGTGCACCAAAAAGCTTCGTCAACACGATCGTGAATCAAACTGTATAAATCCAGCCTGGATATCATCACTAGGGAGCACCTGAGTATAATCAAGGATGGCTGTATGAAGTCGAGTTGGTTGTTCTGCTATATTATTTCATTTGATAAGTGACGGACTATTGGATTTAGTCGGTAGGTAGGTACTTCTGAAACTTGAACAAACGTTGCAGTATTGTTGATGGGTAAATTATTACACAATGGTAAATTATTACACAACGGCAAATTATTACACAACAGCAAATTATTACACAACAGCAAATTATTACACAACAGCAAATTATTACACAATGGTAAATTTGGTATTACATAACGGTAAATTATTTCACAACGGTAAATTATTACACAACGATAAATTATTACACAACGGTTCATCAACCAAGAAGGGGCTGGATTTTGTTCATCGGACTTGAATAACCGTTGAAGTATTATTGATGGGCAAGTTATTACACAACGGTTCATTATATATGACCACGAAGGTAAGTATTGACCACAGAAAACAGTGATCTACGCAGAAGGGGCATCCATTTCACTCCATATCAACAATTTTCCTTCAGAACTTCATTATTTGCGTTTATTTTTGCCGTTCTAGTTACGTCATCGATAGAATTATTTTAGCAACATTTAACTCGTGATTTAGATAGGTACCTAGTAACGAGTACGGGGTTAGGTACTAACCTACGGAGGGTCTGCGCTCTACATAAGATGCATAGAATAGTACATATTATATTATATAGACGGGTTATCTATACAGTGAGCTGTGATCTGTAACAGAAGCGTGTTCTGTACAAAATAATAAATCGTTGTGCAGGGATTTGCAGCGTTTTTGAAGTGTACTGGGTTCAACCTTCAACTTTCAAGTCACTTGACTCAAAATAAGCTTTATTTTTAATTTAATTTTAATTTAGGAGCGTTATTGCCGGCGGTAATGACGGTCCAGCGAGTAATCTCAAAATTACAAACGTCGCATGTCTCGAAATTAGTTGCGATTTGGATTTAGCGCTGCCGGGTGCCGTCGTGACACCATAAAAAGTATGCAGCCCACTGATGGAACAGTACTTGTACCGTCAAAGTTTCAAGTAACACGACCCATTCTGCCCCAAGATCCATGTTACTGAGGTACCTTCTCACGATCGGTAATGGGGCAGCCAACCACATTCTTATAGGTGCTGACACATTCTTACGGCTTGAAAATATACTTGGGGGCTGAAATAAAAGCTTAGATTAGTTCCAAATTATAGAAACTAGGCAATTTCCGTGACATTTCATTGCCTTTCATGCACGTCCTCTCCCTTTTCATATATCAACATAGTTAGAGTATTTGGTATTGGCAGCGTACTTGGTCATCAAGCACAGAAAATTTTAGTATAAAATGGAAAGTAGGTTAGCAAGAGCTACCTTTTCCGTTTGACGAGCTCGCCCTATCACGTTCTTCTTTCCTGTGGCGAAAATTTTGTATCTACGTCTTAGTCTACCGGAAGCCTCTTCCAAAGGCTTTTTCCTGAATGGGCTCTAGAATGCGATAAGGGAAGGCGAAAAGACGACAGGAAAGATAATCAAATGAATCTCATTAACCCATTTTCTTTTTCTTTTTTGCGCTTGGGTTCGTGGAATCGCTGCGAGTTTCCATTCAACTGAAAGATCGTAAAATCTAAGAGGCCTTTTTAGGAAGGCATTTGCGATCTTTTGAGTAAATAATATACCCTCCCAAGAGATACTTAAATTCAACGAATTTAAAGAGACATTTGACGAATTTCAAAACAGCTAAATTCACTGGCGAACGGAAATTTCAACCACTAAGTTGGGTAGTCCTGAATTAGTTATCTAGCCAAAGCGTGTAAAATAGCTACATATTTGTGAAATTTTTTTAATTGAGCAAATAATGTAGATGTGTTTGATTTTTTTTCTTTTTTTTTCAGCAGAATGGAAATAGGAATTTGCAACAAGGGAATTCGTTATTGCGAAGAAGCTACACCTGATGTGAATATAGAAATGCAGTCTACTCTCAGTACTTATTTCGAATCTCGTTGAACCACTCTCTTGGTCCCTTGAAAAACTCCCGTTAAATCGATATAGAACACATAACGCTATGTGTTTCGGTGCACTTGGAACTTCAACTTTTTTCTCTCGATAGGCCACCCTCACTTTATAACACGAATCCAGAAGTTTTTTTTTCCACTAACTTCAGACAGCATTGACATGTTATTGGTTTTTCAGAAATTCACTCGTGTGTTATTGCTAAACATATATTATACCTATTACACTTACCTTGTTATGTATATAATCACAAAGTAGGTTTCATTTAAATTTATTTCTATAACTGCAGTTAATTCAAACTAGGTGTCGTGGTTCCCCTCGAATCTCTACACTAACCACTCCTGTTATATAGAAACATTTTACCAAATAAACGTATAGGAACGACGAGCCGGGTAGCGCCAAGGGAGAAGGGTTCCTTCCACCAACCGCCATCGCTTCTCAACGGTCACAACGGCCGATTGTGGAGGGGGGATGGGTGGAAACGGGCCTATGTAAGCAGATTTGGCCCAGCTCGTCATTTGACCGACCAACCCTCGAGTTACCACTTCTCTCTCGACCCTCTCACGCGACCCTCTCTCACGAACTCTCTCTTCTACCTTCTCTTGCACTCGCTGTGGTGAAAACCGTGGGGTGCTCCCTCTTTCCTGGTATAAGGTGCGGTGAAAACCGCGGGGCGTTAGCCTCCATCTTCCCGGTGTCTACTGTGGAACCACGGGACACCTTCCTCTCATCTAGTAGCTGCTGTGGTGAAAACCGTGGGGCGTTAGTAGGAAGACTCCTACGGAGCACGTCCTTCATCATCATTCCTCACCCACCTTCAACCAACCTCTCAACTTCATTCTTATCCAAACTCACCCGCCACGTCGGAGCACAACACACCCGCTCAAGACACTAGGTATTAATCCGGCAAACTCTCTATAGCCCTAAATTTGTAGAAGATCCGTACAGTTTCGAACGATCGAGAATCCAAACCTAGTTGGCCTACTTTTTTTTTATCGACTTGGTGCTGAATTTGGAAAGCTCTTCATTGGATACCTACTCGTGGAGATTGATGGAAGCGAAACGTGATTGAGAGAAATTGGAAGGATGTTGGGCGAATTTCAGGAGAATTTCTAGGTAGTTACTGTGGAGAAGCATCATAGGTTGGGCAGGCAGGTTGAGGTAAGTGTTTGTGGGTGCTTGGCATGAATAAGCCCGTTTTTATTTATTTAGGGCTTGAATGAAGTGTATCTAATTTTGGTAACGCTGGAGCAAAACGTGGTTGAGTGAAAAAGAAGGTTTTAATGCCGATCCCAAGTGGGGAAAAAAAGGAAGCTGCGGTCGTGAGATCACTTATTTTGCGGTCTGTCTGCGCCGTCTGTAGGAAGCGAACTCTTGTCGGTTCACCGCCCGCAACTTCATCTTCGACCTTTGATTTAATGGAGCGAAAAACTCAGAGGGGAAACATCCTTGTGGATTACACTCCGGAAAATGTGTGCAGGGAAAATTCTCCTTCCCGGTCGGTTAGTTTCACACTTTTCACTTTCCGTTCCCATCAGCGAAAGAAGCTGTCTGCGGCGGGCGAAGAAAGTTTTAACAATAGTTGGTCAATATACGTGATGTTTGGTCGTTGGTGCGCTAATACCTTACCGTTACTTGCATATTAACTATGCGTTGACGTGAAAATGCCCACCTTGCATAGTATCTTCAAATACCCACTTTTTTGGTTTATTATTGGTTTATTATTTTCAATAATGAACCATTGGAATCGAGCATTAACAAAAAAAAAAATTCTAACCCACCTCAAAAGTTGATGGTTTACGTTTCAAGGCATGTAGAATCCGAAAATGCAATACAAATATTTCTGTCTGTCCGCAATTAATAAACTCCGTTAATTTGCAACCTCTTCCGGGTTAAACTCGTTTCAAATTTTTGGTGAAAGTGGGCCTAAGGGGTTCAAAATAAGGGTTGCAATTTTCAGAACGCCGTAGCTCGAAAACTTTCGATAGACGGGTATTATTTTTTTTACGTTATTAAATTTGACTTGAGCTAAACAATTTTTTGAGACCACCCCGAGCATTGCACGTCCAGCCGTTCGTGTGCACCAAAAAGCTTCGTCAACACGATCGTGAATCAAATTGTATAAATCCGGCCGGGATATCATCACTAGGGAGCACCTGATTATAATCAAGGATGGCTGTATGAAGCCGAGTTATTGTTCTGCGATATTATTTCATTTGATAAGTGATGGACTATTGGATTTTGTTGGTAGGAACTTGTGACACTTGAACAAACGTTCAAGTATTATCGATGGGTAACTTATTACACAGTGGTAAATTATTACACAACGGCAGATTATTACACAACGTTAAATTATTACACAACGGTAAATTATTACAGAACGGTAAATTATTACACAACGGTTCATCAACCAAGAAGGGGCTGGATTTTATTGATCGGTACTTTTGCAACTTGAACAACCGTTAAAGTATTATTGATGGGCAAATTATTACACAACGGTTCATTATACTTGACCACGGAGGTACCTAGGTACTGACCACAGAAAACAGTGATCTACGCAGAAGGGGCATCGATTTCACTCCACATCAACAATTTTCCTTCAGAACTTCATTATTTGCGTTTCTTTTTGCCATTTTAGTTACTGTTTGTCATCGACAGAACTATTTTAGCGACATTTAACTCGTGATTTAGGTAGGTACCTAGTAGCGAGTACGGGGTTAGGTACTAACCTACGGAGGGTCTGCGATCTACATAATATGTATAGAACAGTACATATTATATAGACGGGTTATCTATACAGAGAGCTTTGATCTGTAACAGAAGGATATTCTATACAAAAAAAATAAACCGTTGTGCAGGGATTTGCAGCGTTTTTATTAATGGAAAGAAGGAACATAATATCGAAAACTTTTGGTCAGTAGGTACCTTCTTATTGATCGAGATATTCTCTCAGTTCTACTTGTGGGTCCGCTGACCAGGAGCCTCATGTATGCACTCATTCAAGTACTACTTGATTAATGATTCAACTAAAAATATTGACAAATTCGAAATCCAGAAACGATATTACCAACAGCTAGTTCAACCGCCGGAAAAAACCTTGGTTGGAGCACTCATGTAGCACAACAGACGAGAATAAGGTGCGCCAGCGCTGGCATCGCTCGAGCATAAAGTAGTATGTTCATAGCGTGACGTCACAGGTTTTATGGTTGGCAAAATGAGTTTTGCGAGTGAGTTTTTGCGCATTTCGATGGCCTAACAAGTAAATCTATCTTCAAAATTTCAAGTCATAAGCCTATAATTCGGAGGGTCGTTTTTGGCGGATCATACCTACAGTACGACAGCCCGACTCTAAGCGAGTTATAGTTCGACAAATTTATGTTCAGTACCAAGAAGAATACCAGGTCTATCTATACATATAATAAAACAGTGTCTGTTTGTCTGTTTGTTTGTTTGTCTCGGCATCAATTGAGAACGGCTGAACGCAGAAAGTTGCGGCTGGTACCATTTGACGCAGAATTTATCTGGGAAGGTTTATGAAAAATCCGCATTTGAATCTGTCCATCCGTTGAAACGCTATGAATGAAATACTACTAAAAAACGTGTTATAATCACTTCTATGAGGACGCTTATGCTTATAATAACTTTGAACGGTTGGACGTAAATCCGATTGTAATTAGATTCTGGATTCAGCTCGACGAGTACATTCAAGTGGTACTTCAATCAGGATGTTAGTGGGAGGAGGGTACAGGTTATGAGAGGGGGGGGGGGGGGTCTACAGAAATTTCAAAACTACTTGACCAATTGGAGTGCAACTTTGGGAATTTGTTGTGTGAACATTGAGGAATGTTTCTAACCAGGTAGGGAGGGTTCATAGGATACGGGGGGGGGGGGGGGGGTTAAAGGCAGTTAGGGTTGGCATTGGGGAAGGTTTCTGATCAGTTGAGGAGGGGGGGATACAGGCATATTAAAATACATGACCGTTGGCTCCATTTATTTAAATCGCAGCAACACGCGGCGGTTCAAATAGTATAACATATCGTAAAACAGTGTCAGTCTGTTTGTTTGTCTCGGCATCGATAAATGAGAACGGCTGAACGTAGAAGGTGGTATCTGTTATGAGTGGGGCCTGTCCTAAAGGGGGTGTCTGTTCTACCGTTGCGAAGCGCGGGTACACAGCTAGTAGTATATAAACAAAAGTGGTAATATAGAAATACCAGTTTTTCTATAAATTTCTATATCACTTTATTATTATTTATTTATTATTATTAAACGTGACTTACATACCTATAAGTAAATGGGATGGAATTAAGTTTGAGGCCTAATGAAACCATAACTACACTCTGCATTTGGGCACAAAGAATATAAATTAATAAAAAAAAAAAAAATGTTAGCTCGTGCTAACATTTAGCAGTCAGACTGCGATAAAAACCATCTGGAATGGTTTCTGGGGCCATGCTTACGGGCGTTTTCCCGATATTTAAAAAAAACCTCGGCGAATCCTATATAGAAGTGAATTGGCCACTGAGGAAAAAGTTGTTACAACTGCTGTTTCGACGCACAATACGGCCCCGTTATAAATACAGTGACGATTTCACAGTTCGCTTGGTGGGCAACAACTGGTATGGAAGCGCGGGTCGCGTAATAACAGACCGGATGCAGCTGCCAGGTTGTGCTTCTGCTCCACAAGCAGACCGACGTTTTTGCGGAGATTGGCGACTCGAAAATTTGGAGTTTCTCGACGCCGGCGTCGCGACGGGCCAACGACCGGGAGCTGAGGCGGAACCAAAGCCTTGCCAGACGGAGTTCACCTCAGAGCCTTACTTCAGAGCTTTCGATCTTAAATTTATTAATATGAAGTTCCGTGGTGCAGATTTTGACCATCAGCGAGATCATCAATATAGAGTGGTGAATTGCCTTTAGGTATGTCAGAAATCAGTGAATGGGTCCTACCTACTCCCTCCCCCCCCCACCCTGTTGTAAAAAATTTACCCGCCAAAAAAAACCTCCTCTGCCGCAAAAAGGATTGATATCCATTTTGCCCGCCAAAATGGCATGTGCATATAGAAACCTATTCCTTCCTCCTCTGTTGGATTTCTGTGTAGAAACCTGTTCCTTCACCACAAACCTTTAAATTTCTTTCAACGGTTTGGCGGAGGCTTATCGCCTGGGTTATTCCCTAGTTGGGGAAGGCGGATGTTGATAGGAACGAACGGTCCAATATGCCCAGAAGAATGAGAATTAGGCCATACATATTAGAATTATGAACATAAAATTACTAACTAGGTAATACTACCTAGGTATAGACAACCGAACTTTGTAAGAAAACAAATGAACAAAAAACAATTAAGAATAAGTTTTTAAGGAGAATAAGAATATTAACAACTTATATGATGAGCCCATTTTACACTCTGGCTAATTTATCATCGTCAGGTCTGTTACGATCATCAAAGTGAAATATTTTGTTTGTATAAACCAGATATGGCATTACAAAAGTTGGTATTATCTTCTTATACTGTGACAAAAGAAAAACTTGAAAATAAACTTCCTTCCATAGTATGGTACAAATGAAATAATATATTATATTAGTTCTATCATTAAAGAAATAACAGAAGTGCAACTAATTTATTGTCAGATCTCATTCACTAAATTTACATTCGGCCATTTAGGACAAACATGTTGGAGCCCTCTATGAGGTCCAATAGCCTAGAGCCATACTACTGATACATTTATCCCTCGCTGTCTAATCTTAGTAAGTCTCAGCAAATTCCTCACCGAAACCTTGGTTGCCATCATCAGTAAGAGAGAAGTATAATTATTATCAAGCTCATTACACAGGTACTGCCTCCGTCATCCCCTCGTTAAAATGCACCAAACCCAGTAGTACCATTTTTATCGTGTTGACTGCTAACTTCAACAAACAACCAAAATCTGCATCTATAGAGAATTTTAACTAAATAACAAAGTTAAGTACATACCTATTGCGGTAGTAACTAAGAATAAGTTGGTAAGACGTTACTAAGAATATTACCAATTTACGATGAGTCCATTATTGTACAATATGGTCATCAAGCCATCGAAATATTGCTACAATAAACGACTAAACATCGTCTGGTTTAGCATCTCGATGATTCTTGGCAGTTTGAACGAAAAGTTTCTGTGCTTTTGAGGGTGCACCTGAGAGTCGGAGTGGGGCTAAACCAGCAGTACAGCGGCGTTGTACGGGCGCTTAGTTGATAGTTTTACGCCTCACCCCGTTTGTTCTTCCTCGGGAACCATACTACTGATAATTATAATAACTTGTACACTGGTTCCCAGCTACATACTTGCTTACTTGAAAGGAATGTACACAAAGGCTTAGTCAGCTTATCGCGTCAACAGTGTGACGTAACTAGAGGTGAATGTGAAACTGAGACACGTAACTAACAGTATACGGAATCATGGGAAGAATTCTTGAAGGCCCAGTTCTCCCGAGGTTGTTGCCTCTTCCAAACACGCAACTGTTGTCAACACAGAACGCTGAATTCTCATGTAAACTGAGGTTTAGACTTCGATACTCTGTCTAAAACCTACTTATTTGAAAACTGTCAAAGCTTCTTTAAAAAAAAAGAGAAAAAAAAATGGATGTATTCTTCTTAGTGTGGATAACGATTCCAGGCTCATTGCTAGTCGGAAAAAGTGAACGTGGCTTACAGGTGGCGATGGCGCACTCCCAAAATTTTGTAATCATAATAATTGAACACTCGGACTAAGGACGTGGGGGAACTGTTGGCCTCATTTCTCGAGCTAACTCACGGGTTTCGTATCTGGGGACTGGTAATAAAATCCGATAATGGATTTAAAATGTTAAGTAGGTAAGATGATCTTGTACGTCGTGAAACCTCTTGACATGGGGTATAGTGTTAAAATAACAAATATTTACAAATCTTATTTTGTTGTAATTAAGTTTGTTGTTTTCTTAAGTTTGTTGTTCAGAAGTAGATGAGAAATCCAGTAAAAAACATGAAATTTGTTGTACGGAGGGTACCTAGTATGTTATGTTGTTCTCAAATTGTAACGTCAAGACCTGAAGAAGAATAAAACTAATAGGTACCAAATGAGTATCTTTTTGAAGGATAAAAAGGATGTTACAATAGGCGTAAGCTGATGAAGATGTGGTAACTAAATTTTGATGGTCAACAAGGGAAGTTGAGGGCTGGTCGTCGATGCCTTGAACGTCGTCAGTTTCTTGTCGGCCGTCGTGCTCCGTCTCCACTGCAGATAGGATGGCCGTAGGAGGAATCCATCAGTAGACTCGTTGATAGTAAGGAATGAACTCTGGTATGCAGCACCTATACTTGGACTTCAGAGAATGAGATTCAGATTGATCTAAGATTAGTCATGACCGAAGAGTGAAACTGAAGAGCACTGTAGGTTGGAAAATACGTGTGGATCCTTTTTATTGAATCTCCCTTGTTTTCAATAAGCGCCTGATTTGACTCCGCTTCTCATGATTACTGGAATAGCATCTTCACAGACGTTGGTGGGTTATTGTTTTCATCCTCATTTTCTCTTCATACCCACTCGATATTATTTCACCATCCTACTATAGCCTACCAACTGTCGCAATGTAAGTGTAATGGATCAAGGCATTAGAAACTGTCGTCAGCAGGAAACAGGAATGGGAACAATGTAAAGGGGTGAGCAGTGAGGTGGTTTGCGTGGGGTGTTAACGCGTGGGGTATCAAAAGGTATCAAACTGTGGTGGGGAGTGGGAGGAGTAGGTACCTATCAAAATAATGTTAATGTGTGCCACTTGATGACGACGATAATAATGACGAAGTATTCGTTTCAAACGTTAATTCACTTCGTGTAACGTTCAACGGGTCGATGATGTTGCTATTGAGTTCACACTTCCGACTATGAGCTCCTTCAGAGAGAAACATCCAGTTCGCTGTCAGCTCGTCTGACGATTCACAAAATTACAGGGCTCACGTCATCCTACAAAATTACTCCTTCATCTCACAGTTTCACCCTCTCTTTCTTTTTCATCTCTGCTTCTCCAATAATTCTATGTAATTCGACCGAAATCGACGGTCGTTATGAAATGTGTATTTTGATTTGGCTTTTTTAGTTTGATACCCATCATCAACATCATGACGGCAGTGTAGCGATTGGCTTGACTGACAGCTCGTGAATTAGATCAGAAATATTACCTAATTATTATATGAATAATAATTATTGATGACCAGTATATTATAATCTTGAATATTTAATGGAATCAACATGAATTATTTAAATACATGATGATTAGATTGTAGTTTGGACTGATTCCTGGTTTTAACTCTTACATTATTTACGCTTATCAAACGAATCATGAGGATACCAGATTGGTACAGGGCGTCCTGAATTATCTCGCGACAAACTCTAGGGTTCGATTTTCCGTCTCTTTTCCAGTTATTGACCGTCAAAGCAAATCTGGCCATCGATAGCCAGAGGGTCATAGCGAAAAATATATAAGTTAGGCTCTCATGAGTGCTTCACATCAGTTCAAGGGTCAAAAAACGACTTTCTAATTTCTAATGGTCTCGGCTGGGAGATTCACCAGGCGATTCATTGCAAAAAATTGCGTAAAGTCGACACAACTTCAGATTCGTGTTCATTTTCAAGCAAACCCCTCAATTTTGCTATATTATACGTTTTTCGATATTCCAACTCCAAGTCTATATTCTTGTTGTCTGCATCGTTTTCCTGGTTTTTTACCATAGGCCTAGGGCCACAATATTTGGTGGAATATTCCCAGCTGTTTACGGAGTTTTTGAAAAATAACACGATTTTGTAAGAGAATCGATTAGAAAAATCGTATTTCGAAAGATTACCGAAATTTGCATTTTAGGCTGTTTCCTTTCATCAATTAAATTAACTTTTCAAGAAAATTGGTGAGTGATTCTTGTTTGAAATTTTATTTACATTTTTTGATTTATTATTTCCGTAACGAACCTTTGGAATCTAGCATAAAAAACCTCCCTTCCTCCATACGCAGTACTTCGCACTTTTCTCAGTTACCATGAAACCGAAATTGATGAAATTATTAGGTCCATTTGTGGTCTACCTGGTCCGCGAAGCTCGGCGTTACTGTCAGCCGTCACTAAGGAATGGAAAGAAGGGGTTGAAATTTTCTGAACTCCGAAGCTCAAAACTCCTTGCCACACGCACAGTTTTTTCCTCGATTCGAATCCGATTTTGCTGAAATTTGTGGGTTGGGCCCGCAGATGATCCCCTGTGAATTACAGAACAATCGGATCATTGTTACGGCCACTGCGCATGCGCAAATGGGTTTGTAGTTGGGGTGTAGCTCGTGGCTGGTTCCCTATGAATTGCAGAACGATTGGATCATCAGTAGGTAAGGCCACTGTGCATGTGCAAATGCGAAAACTGTGGTAATCAATTTCTCACGAGTAAGTGGTCCGATTATGCTCAAACAGAAAACAGTGATATAAAGGAAAATATGAACCGTTGTATAATAATTTGCGGTGTTTTCTAATGGTATACTCGATAATCCTGAAGTTTTGCGAACCTTATCTGTCGTTACTCTGCTCACTCACATAAAACTAGTCGTGGGAACATCAGATAGGAAGGTCTGCCTTTTATAGAAGAAAGGAAACGAATAATCCCTGTCTCTACTCAGCCTCCGGGGAAGACTGGACGGCGGAACGTGGCCTGGGGCACCCACGATTCGTATTCGTCTTCTCACCGAATGGGCTGAATGGTAATAATTACCTACGCTGTGCCGCATCGTGCCCACAATGCGCCACGTCGTGCCATCTCGAGGCGCGTGAGTCGCGTCAGAAAGGCGTCTTCGCTCTCAATAATCTTCACCCGAAGGTCTGGCGATGGATCTGAAAAGTCATCCAGTTAGTGGTATCCCCAGAGGGCATTGTTGAGCTTTAATTAGACCTTATCCGCAGTCCTGTTTGATCAATTCATGAAATTATAGTGATGTTTATGGTATCGAATCGATCGATTTACCATCGAAGCCACCACCATCATCCACGTGACCATCCACCATTTCCCATCTGTAAAAATCTACAACTCATTTGGTCATTCCCCTGGGTCTTTCAACATCTGCACCAATGATGTCACCTTGGGCTAAAACCATGGATTTCTACAGTCTCCGATAACAAATTAATTGATAAACACTTATTTGATGTGACTGGTGGTTGTGTGACAATATATTATCAATTGGTTAGGTACTCGTCAGATTTTCGAAAGGTTGAAAATACCATCCAATCTAGAGGCTCAATTTACACGTCTATGTGGACATCCTTGTCTAATTAATTATAGACACTATCATTTATTACCAACCTAAGAGAGGACACCTACCACTTCCTGTGCTGCTGCCCGGTTTTGGTGGAGTTCCGGGAGTGGCGGCTGGGAGGTACCAGTTTCACTGAGGAGGGATTCCACCAAATGTTGCCAAATCCCGTGCCAGCCAGACTTGGAGCTTGCTGCAGAATTAAGGCATTAAGTGGTCAGTCAACCTATAAAGAGAATATTACGAATAATCTAGTTATAAATATTTGTTTTAGTGAGACATCCAAGTAGACCAAGTAGAGTGTGCCATATTTCGATCATTTAGAATTATGTAAATTTTTTTTGTAAGTAAATCGAATAATCAATCAATAAATTGAGTCTACGATAATAATGCACTTACTTTCCACGATTGATAGCAGCATGACTCTGCGTTCTCAATATTTTCATGAGAAACCACCAAATAAATCCGATCCCTGATTGTGAATGGGCACTGCAAGTGCAGCTAAGTACCAAACAACTGGTTGATGGCCAGACAGTAATCAATAAGTGCCATCGACTGGGGAGTGGGGATCGCGAAATACCTATGTATCCATAAAGACAGCGTGAAACGGGGAGACGGGAGGGAATTGGGAAAGTGGGAACAGATGATTAGGTAGCTTTGTTTACGAGCGAGTACCACCGATTTCTTCCGCAGGGAGCGCTAGTTTCGACTTTTACCATCTCTGATGGTAAATCGATCGATTCGATTGTCGTATTGATGCGATAACCATTATACAGGAAGATCCATAAGGCAGGATGCAACTTAGATGGGAACCCTTCTTCGGAGTTCACAGTTTCTTGATAATTATTTAGAAGTTACATCTGAAGAGTCGGAAAATTGAACAGCAGAAAATGGCCAAACGATAATGTACCATTAGTTTGTTATCATGTTTTTGACTATACACTGTTTTTAAATCGTTGCGTGGGCAAAATTGCGTTATCGATTTTGCAACATCTTGGTTTTTGATATGTTATACTTTTGCTTTTCCAAAAAACTGTTGCTGTTTATTAACTTCCTACGTCTTAATCTCATGAAAATCGATTTTGCAACATCTTGGTTTTTGATATGTTATACCTACCTACTTTTGCTTTTCCACAAAACGTTGCTGTTTTATTAACTTTCTACGTGTTAATCTCATGAAAATCGTTCACCACTTGTTGGAAAGCTCTTGAGTCGTCACAGTGCGTCAATTGTACCGTCAGAATTGGCGAAATTCGGAAATATCAAGCTGATCATTGATATACCACCATAATAATGGGTTGTTGTCTGGAGCTTCTCCTACAAAAAATTCTTACGAAGTTCTGCTTCGTATAAAATCAACTCCTCCTTTCGACATATTGTGATGTACTTTCGAGTTTCAACGAGTTATTGAAAATAAGCTAAGTCAGTACCGGCGCCGTTTTCTGGCTGCTGTCGCCTCCAACACCTATACGTATTCTGATGTTAATTTTTGATCTTAGACTTGAAATTTTGAGGATTAACTCAACGGCTTCTTCCTGGAGTTATGTAGGCACCGTTGCCGGACACCAAAATCTGTAAGTGCCTACCGCCATCTCCGCCGAGTCCTTGAGTAGTGTGAGTTGCAGTAGGTTAGGTATTATGATTCTGCTCCTGCCGAGAAATGGATTTGTATTGAAAAATGTTTCGAAAAATTCATGTACTATCAAAAATTGTGGAACCATTTTGATCGAAAATTCGCGAAATGAAATCTGAATATTCCCGGGGATTATTATAATACCGCAATGAAATAAAAACATGAATTCACGAGAATATGTTTACTTATTCTTATTCCAGAAGTTGATTCAAACTTCCTGGTGAGGTCAAGATAGCGATCATCCGCCTTACGATGTGTTCGTTTGTTTTCAAAAGTAGCAAGCGATATAATAACAACAAGATAACATCTTTTAAATTGTCTGGCTGATACATCGAGCATCAGTTGACGATGAATCCTCAGGTTTTGTGGGTTTTTTGCACGGTCGCTGCAATAGGGAGGAGTGTCAAATACGATCCTTGTGACTTCGCAAAACGTTTGAAAATCTATACGAGCGGTGAAAGCAACAATTCGCTGGCCACATGCATTGCAGGGTACAGAAATTACGACTCATCCCACAGGCTGAAGGTCGACGATGTTGTTTACTACGGATTTTTTGGCTTGAGAGATGTGGGGGGCGAGTGTAGTAACATTCACAGAGACTTATATCAAGAGGCTGAAAATGTCATTTTCAAACGTATTTGGAATTGTTTGAGGTCCACTGTTTTGAATGATAGCCGTAGTATGGAAATGTACAGGAGGCTATGCTCGTCTGATCTGACCACTACTACGCCTTGCCGGGACCACGACAGAGATGCATACTATGGTGAAGTCGTTGTGCCTCGATACAAGGATCTTATCGATTCCACTTTAGGAAACGAAGAAAGGATCGATAAATATCTGGCATCTCAGGGAATCAGTTACTGCTCGCTACCTGGAGAACGCGATACGATAGGAACTCCTTACTGTCCTCTAACCACGAATAATCCTCTCGGTTCTTATTCTAGTAGCAGTCGGCAGTCTTCTCCATATTCGCCATCCGATGAGACTTCGAAAAACTCATCCAGGCGACTCACTGATGGTGTATTAACCACATCTCATATCGAGAATATTACTAACATACCCTGGACTCTGCTGGCCTTCGTAGTTCTCATCGTAATATGCCTACTTCAGCTGATTACTTCGATGATACTCACCTGTCGAAGGTCAGCCGCTATGAAAAATCATATTTCGAATAGTAGAAGAAATGCAGAAAAAATGCAACCAACTTCGCCGGTGTATGACTTACCAGAGCGCTACGTGTACAGCGCTCCTTCGTCTATTTCCTGCGGAGAAACCAGCCACTACCGGGAACCCGCATCCTCAACAGTCTCTGCACCTTATCAGGCTACCTACAGCAATACCAGCTTTGTGCCTCGTGTTCTTCGTAAAAATAGTGGAGTTAGTGGATCACAATGAAAGATGTGTTGCGGATACGTCAATGGCATTCTTCGTTGTAATATTTTACGATTCATCAATCTTATCCATAAGCCTGATTCAGTATAAAGGAAGTTTCCATTCTATCTCACAATCCTACAGCTCTCCATAATTTTATGTGATCAGAATTTATATTGAAGCGTTGCACTTTTTTCATCCCCCTAGACTATTTGACCATGAAGGCCTTTCCAACTGTTCTTTATGTCCAAGGGAATCAGGACGTCCTGAATCCAACAAGAAAATGCATTTTTGTTCTTCATTCAGAAAAGATTCCAATTTCTATTCTAACGCAAGGAGTGTACAAATTTGATGCAGAAGATTTTCCGACATTAAGCATCATCACTTACCATTAAGAAGGGGAGGGAGGAGTACAAAAAAGTTAAATGGGTACCTAATTTAAACAGCTTTTTAAACACAGTACAGAGACAGAAGAACATGGAACATGCGTTTGCTCGTTGGACGCTGCTCCGTTTTCGGATCAGCTGATCAGGGTGGGTCTATACTTTTTTATTTTCACCCAGCAGTCCCTAAGAGACTCCATTTCAGATTTTAGCATCGTAGGTTGAGTAGGGAAGAAATTGGCCTCAGGGCTCAGTTATTAGGTACCTATACATAGAACCATAAAGGTGCTCCTCTCAAATTTCGCGACGTTTTCGAACAAATCAGTCATCGCAAAACCATATTTCGTACAAAAATGTTCGTAGCGACTGTTGTGCACGGAAGGGTTCTAATTGAATAAACGCTGAAAATTATTACAGAACGGTTTATTATTTACCTGTAAAGATGCCAGTTTTGCGTAGATCACTGTTTTCTGCGGTCAGTACCTAGCCTCGTGCTTCCCACAAGAGAACCCTAAATCGAGTACTGGAGCCAGCCGGTCAATCACATTTCATAAATATGCGGTGGAATCAACAATATTCTGTTATTGATTTTATTTGTTGATATTCATGAAGCGTAACGTTTGTTCAAGTTACAAAAGTAGGTACCTATCAACAAAATCCAAAATAACCATCAATCTTCAAACGATATAACATCACGGAACAACCATCTATATTTTATTCAGCCACGCGTGATTATAATCAAGAGTTCCCTAGCTATGATATCTGGGCTGGATGTACACCGTTTCATTCACAATAATGTTGAAGTAGGTTTTTGGTGCAAACTAACTGCCGGCAAACTAAAACCATACCCTTCTATTGAAAGTTTTCGGGCTACGGCGTTTCTTCATCTGATTTGCTGCGGATACATGTCATTTTCATTCTACTGAATTGGATTGCCTACCAAAAGAAAAATAGTGAACTTGATTACTGATGTGAAAACACGTAATGACGTAGGTAGAGCACTGGAGAGGCCCAGTGGATATCGGTCGTTAGGGCACATGATCTCGTTTTATGAGCCAAGACCACTGGGAGTCGATGAAAGCTAGAGCCCTCTCATCCACATCGGCACATCCCACTCAGCAGACCCATCTTCGGTTCACACCGTTTCCACACTCTCCCGTTCAGATTTTTATAGCATTCACAGGTCCCCCAACCCCTGTAATTTGCGTTCTGCACGCCCATTCCTGGGGAGAGATTTAATTTGCCACAGCACACGTAATCGTGCATAGCAAACGTCATTATTACTACATGATTATGTATGTATGTATTTCGGTACATGGCTATCAGCATACATTACGCCCATCAAGGAATTCGTCGATTGAGGAGAAGCTCTGAACTATTTTCAAGTACATACCTAATTAATTAGCTTTGACTTGAATGTTTTAAAGGGCAAAGATTTTGTTTCTTGTGAAATTTTATTGTAAAATTTGATGTGTTAAAAGTGTCTGCGTTTCAAGCAAGTCCCTTGAAATTTTGTGACGTGGACCCACAGGCTCCCAAGCACTTTTGCGAGAAACAAACTGTTTTGAGGCGGCTAGCAGGGGCTGCATCTCTCTTGGTAAGGATGGGTTCGAGCGACCTGCTCCCTCTCGTCCAGCCCCAATACAGGGTTTTTTTTTTTCATCCGTGCCATGACCTCAAACCCGCATGATACCTGAAAATGTCATCAAAATAGGGCCATATAGGTTCGTAAAAAATTGAGCAGCTCCAATTTCGCGTTTGCGCAGTGATATACCTACCAATCATCTGATCACGATGAAATTCATACGGAACCAGCTGGGAGCTGCACCCCAACTACCCACCGAATGTTAGCAAAATTGGGCCATTGATTCGTGAGAAATTAAATACCGCGGATTTCGCGTTTCCACGGATTTTGCGTTTCCGCGGATTTCCGCATTTCGCGTTCCCGCATGCGCAGTGGCCACACCAATGATCCGATCGTTCTATAATTCATATTATGGTTCATATGGTTCTGTAATTCACACTAACCACCCACCATATTTGAGCAAAAGATGGCCATTGATTCGTGAGGAATTGAATTCCCTGAGTTCTGCGTTTGCGCATGCGCACTGGCCGTACCAGTGATCCGATCTTTCTGTTATTCATAGATGGCCATTTGAGAGCTACATCCTCACTACCCTCCAAATTTGGGCAAAATCGAGCCATTGATTCGAGAAAATTGATTACCTCGGATTTCGCGTTGCCGCGTTCGCTCTGGCCATGCCAATGGATATTACCAAGTTTGTCCATACCAAGTTTGGGTATTATAGTAGACACTTGGCTTAAGCCAAAGCAGCAGGTTGTACAAAAAACGATTTATTCAAAATTGTCTACCTTCTCAGCATAGACTGTGCCGTAAATTGTGCATTATTGTTGTTTTTTGGAAGAAACTCACAGCTCTCCCTTGATAATGGGTAAATAAATGGCCGAAACGTTGGTAGAGTAAATCGTTTATTTCAGACCGAACCTCAGTAAAAAAAAAATATATATATATATATATATATTATATTTATATTATAAATTTTTGTTAAAATATATCTGCCCTTGAGTGCAAGATAAAAATGCCAAATTTCGCCAAAATGTTCGTACTGCCAAACAAAAGGATGAGTTCGAAGATGAGCGATTTTCAAAAAATTTCGGGGCCAAATTTGAGTTTTTGGGGGGTCAAAAATCGGTAAAAACGGCTAAAACTGCAAACAATTGATATAAAAATACTAAAATTGGCAGGGAAAGATGAGTAAAGCTAGAATAATACCATTTCAGTTGTTTTTCATACAAAATAGGGGGTCTAATTTGGATTTTTGGAGGGTCATAATTGATATTAAGAGCTAAAATCAATATTAATTCATTTGAAGTGGGGGATAGTGATTCACGACAGAAATTTCGATGATGAAAATATTTTTCTCAAAAAAGAGTGGGTCACGTTTGACTTGATGAGGATCAAAAATCGGTAAAAATTGCTAGTATCAAGAAAAAATTATACAATTTTACGAAAAGTGGTATGGTTTCTCGCTATATAATCTTTTCACACAATAGCACGAATATTTCTTTGAAAATTCGCTGTTTGTGTTACTTTGTGTTTTCAAGTTATAATAAGTTTTTTCAATTTTGCTGTATTTTCATCAGCTCAGGCGTAATTAGTTTTGGTTTTACTTTGGATATTGCGCTCCTCCCGTAGTAATTAAATAAATTAAAGCTGTTCACTGATAACATAACTGTGCTTACTACTGAACATGGTTAATGGGCGTTGGGGGGGGCCCTCATAGGCCCGCCGCCTCTCAAAACTCCCCTATCTCCCCTTTAAACCCCCATTACTCCCCTGTCAGCCCCTTCAGCCATCAGCGCCCCTAGCGTCAGCCCTTCGAAACCGCCGTCCCCTCAGCCCTTCAGTCGCCACTTGGTTGCGGAGCTCGCGCTTTGTTCTCCCTCGTCCGAACGCTTATCAAACTTATTTCCAACCGTCGCGTCTGAACGTCCCAGACAGACCTCTCCAGCGACGTTTCCAGGATTATGCCGGCGCAATGATCACCGCTTGATGCTGCTGGTGAGAGCAGATCGATGTGATATTTCACTTGTTTAAAACCGACCGCAAATTACTGTTACATACCGGTTTATTATTTTCCTGCATAGATGCCCTTTCCGCGTAGTACTAAACTAACAGTGGGATTTAGTTGGGTCGTTTTGGTTTATTATTCCGTGAATAATACACCTATGTATTCGCTCAGCAAACAATTTTTAGAACACCTCCTCAAAATGTTTTCTTTTACGTTTCAAGGAGCATAGATTCCAAAAATGCAATGTCCGTCCGTCGTACGCCGTATCATTGACATCTACTTATTTTCGGTCAAAAAAATTCGTTCTTTAGCACACATGCTCCATTTTGGCCCTAGTTGTGTCCCGAAACTTTGGAGCCCGATCGAAATATAGGTACCCAAGGGTGTTATGGGTGAAAAATGGGGGTAAAAATAGGGTGTTTTGGTGTTTTAGTAAACATGAGATGTGAGGTATCGTTTTCCATGTTTTTTAGAGCAAGGAGACCGAGTAAGAAGTCGATTTTGACCAAAGAGTGGAAAATTGAGATTCTAACGAAGTTTCAGCTCCCAAAATTCATTTTTTATGAGTCAGCAACCTGGGAAATCGTCTGAAATCACCATAAATCTGTATAATAACACTAGAAGTAGTATGAACAGGTGAATCAAGAAAATTAAATAGCACCATCAATGATCAAAGATAATACCTAGTAGATAAGAAGAAGATAATAATTCGAGTTATTGGGGGCCAAAATTGGTGGAAACCATCAAAAATAGATAATGAAATTATTGCGCATGAACGAAACAGTAAATGAACAGCCAACATTTCTGTAGGTATGTCCAGTGTATTAATAAACCCAGACTTCAAGAGTTTTTTGCGGTGGATACCTACCTACCTATTCACGCACAGACACGACAACAATGCCACCATAGTCGAAGCATAAGCTGTCTAACGTTCAGCGATTACAGTTATATAAATAATATTATGCATTTATCCACCACCCCATCTCCTGTAACGCGCCATGCTGTTCCTACGAATCCGGTCATTTTTGTTTATTGTTCTGTGAATAATACACCTATGTATTCGCTCAGCAAAAATTTTTTGGATCACCCCCTCACAATTTTCTTTTACATTTCAAAGTGCGTAGATTCCAAAAATGTCCGTCCACCGTATCATCCATATCTACCTTTGTTTTCAGTCTAAACAATTTGTTCTTTCGCACACAGGCTCCATTTGGGCCCTAGTTGCGTCCCGAAACTTTGCAGCCTGATCGTAATATAGGTACCCAGGAGTGTTATGGTTTTAAAATGGGTGTAAAAATGGGGTTTTTCGGTGTTTAAGCGACATGAGCTTGTGAGGTACCGTTTTCCATGTTTTTTAGGGCGAGGAGACCGAATATGAAGTCGATTTTGACCAACGAGCAAAGAATTGAGGTCCGAACAAAGTTTCAGCCTTACATTTACCTTTTTTTGTGTCTAAAATCGTCGTTATTTCGCACACAGGCTCCCTTTGGGTCCTAGTTGTGTCCCGAAACTTTGCAACCCGATCGGAATACACCCAGCGGTGTCATGGGGTGAAACATGGGTGTAAAAATAGAGGTTTCTGAGTTTTTTAAAAAAGGTTTTAGTGAACAAGAGCTTGTGAAGTATCGTTTTGCATGTTTTAAATTCATCTCGATCTTGAAATTTCGTTTACATTACCCCACACACATCGCACGTCCAGCCGTTCTTTGCACCGAAAAGCATCGTCAACATGATCATGAATGAAACGGTATACATCCAGCCCAGATGATATCATTACTATGGAACCCCTGATTATAATCACGCTTGGCTTAATGTTATCGAGTTGGTTGGTCCGTGATATTATTTTATTTGAAGAATGATGGTTATTTAGGATTTTGTTGATAGGTACCTACTTGAACAGAACAAATTTCATCAATTTCGGTTCATGGTAACTAAAGACAATGCGATGTAAGGCGGATGGAGAGAAATGTTTTCCATTTTCAGTAACGAACCTTTGGAATCGAGCATTGAAAAAAAGCTAACTTCCCTCAAAATCTGGTGGTATCCGTTTCAAGGTCCATAGAACCCGAAAATGGAATAAAAAACATTTCTGCCCGTCTGCCATACGCGTCACTTTTGACAAGAACCAAAATTAATGAAATTCGGTTGTCAGTGCCCATTTTGAGTCTTGCAGTGATTAGGCCAGATTATTGAGCAGTGAGAATGGAGGGTATTTAGCAATGATTTATATTACGTAGGTTATTTTGAGCTGTTGGCACGAAAAACTAGTAACCTATGGTGTTGTGAAGATATTATGCAGTGAGAGCGGCAAGTTACTGAGCAGTGAGCATGAAGTGTACCTTTTAAGCATGGAATTTAGTAGGGCACATTGAGCACATGAAGATATTGAGCAGTGGTTTTTCAATGCGATGATAAGGAAGAAGATAAGATTTGGCGAAGAGTGGAAAAACTCGACGAGGGAAAAAAATTGGATATACGCACACTCGACATACCAACTCACGCTCCCTAGCGTCGCACACACCGACTCACACTCGGCACGCACACTCGTGCGATTGTGTACCGGTAACGGAAAGAAAATAAATTGGTGGCGATAGTGGTGGGGGTCTGGGGTTCGTTTCAAAGAAGCTCTTTTCCGAGAGCCCAAAAAGTTTTTTTTTTTTTGGTCAATGCAAGATAAATGGGGGTCCGTGGCGGGGGGGGGGGGGATATCGTTTTGGTTAAGGGTTGGCAGGTTTAGTGGAGGGCTGGCGAGACTTTCGGGCTTCCCATTCATTAGCCCGCCAGGGAACTGGTCGTTGGATTAAGAAAAGTCCTAGTCGCGCAGTGAGGAACCCAAAAATCGGTCGGATGAGCACAAAATTTGTTTGAAGGTTTTTTTGGGGTCGCTGATCACGAATCTGAAGTCAAATTTGAGATAAACCCATTACGGAAAGTGTTACACAACTAATTTTTCCAGTTTTTTAAAGCGAATTTAAAGCGAATTTAAAGCTATTGCAGTGAGTCTAAAAATTGTAGTAGGCGAATTTTTGCATAAATTTCACCTAGAAATCCATTTTTGAGTAAATTAACCAGTAATAGCTGAATTTTCTTCGAAACCTCGCTTAAAAAATCATTTTTAGGCTATTTTCTGTCCTAAAATTGAATATGCGATACCTACCGGAATTTACCTATGTTCAGCAATAATAATACTTCGATAATAATTGGTTTTTGAGTCCCAAAACATTGCTCCGATCGTGATTCCAATGACCGTAAATGGCAAAAAACATGCTTGCCCACTTATATGCCTTATAATTATGCCTTTTGACTTTTCAGATTTTTGCATTTTTGAATTCCGAATCGGTTGGTATACCAGCCCCCTTGTGCATCCCCCTCCACCCCATCACGGTTTGGAATTCCCCCCTTTTTGGCAATTCCAAGGAGCTTGAGTGGTTTTCTATATTTCTGATTCTCCTAATGCGTTTTACACAGCTTTAAAGTTCATGTTCATGAAGTCACTCCGCTCTGGTTCCGCAGAATAGCTGATTTGGCTCCTATTTGTTTCCGAGTCTTCCAATCAATTTCCTAAGGTCTAACGAGCCGATTTTGCTCAAACTTAGTGGATACGTATTTAGGAGCTGGTTCATATATTTACCCACGATCCCTTATGAATTGTATTGTAATTGATAGGTACCGTAATACAGATAGATCAATGAGCTGCACATTCATGTTATTTAGGAAGTTATGTGCCACACCTAATTGGCAGACTTTTGTTCTCTACAAGTTTCAGTCATTGTTTTCCTGACTCAAACCAGCCAACTAAACCCACCCAAGCTCCTTGGATTCACAAATTTCGAGAGAAGTCATACATTTAAATACAACACTAATAGGTGTGCAGCTAAGTATTATACATACAATTTGTTGAACTCAAAACTTCATGCAAATCAACATCCTACATGCAAATCAAAACGAAGAGTATTTCAGTGTGAACGCTCCATAAGATGTTTTTTCAGAACTATTACTCCACTCCCCCATCTTTTGGGGATCGTCTTTTTTTTTAAAGTACAACTTATCGACAAGACTTTTTTTGTTGTGTTCTAGGAGGTTGAACGAAGGTTGCACCGGACCTCCGATTTCCGGCTCTTTTATGAGTTTTTTAAACCAATTTTCAAAATGTAGTGATTTTTAAAAAGCTACCAAAATCAATTAGTAAAAATATCAGAAAACAAATCCGTAGCATCCAAGAGAATGAATTGAAGTTTCAATTAAAAAAAAAAATTATTCAATTTGGTCCACTGGTTGTCGAGAAAATGTACCTACAAAGTCACGATAGTTTCAACTACGGGCCCAACCCCCTACATCTGAATGAAAACTTTTGTTCAAAGGAGAATGTAAGAGAATGCCGGAGTCCCTACTAAAAGTAGGCGTGAAAATAATTTTTCATTGAAAATACAGTAAGTAAACTAAGTATTTAAACAACTGGCTTTAGCTTCTTCTGAGTCCATATTATTAAAGTAAAAAGGAGAAAAATTAAGTGTAAGGAACCATCACCTTCTCTCACTTTTTTAGCACTGAGTGATCGACTAATTGCCACGTTAGGAGAGACCTGGGACCTGTTTGAACAGTTGTTGTATATCATTCCCCACTTATCAAAGGTAATTCACCATACCTTCCCAATACTGGGAAAGTAATTCAATTTTGGGCCTGCTTTTCGGGGTACCTGGACCACTGTGAGTCGTGCAGCATGGGCATATGGGCGAATTTACCTTGTATCAACACATAATTTGCGCGACATCCATCTACGTAAACCATTGAATTTGATAGTTCTCACCTACGAGAACTAACATATGACCCACTGAAAATTGCTTATCTTCACACTCTTCCATTACTAATAAAGTTTTGGCGAAATTTGACATTTTGCTTATCTTGCAGCCGAAGGACAAGTGTCATCGCACCCGACGGGATAAGTCACACTTCTGGAAAACGTTACTTTTCAGGAGAGTCAAAAACCCGGAATAGATTTTGGATTTTGGTGGTTCACGTCCATACGGAGCTGTCTTTGACGTCACAAAAACATTCCTTCTCTCAGTAATCGTCAGTGGTTATTGTTTACATTATATCCTGCTCGACACCGCAATAATTATCGTACGTAAAATCCGAAAATGGATTAAAAACCGCTGAAAATTATTACACAACGAAGAATAAAAACGGAGTTATTGGAAGGATGTGTATTTCCACTAATACGTGAAAAATACACTGTTATACCCGTTCCATAAAAGCTGAAAGTTTTTCATACAGAATAGGGGTCAAATTTTGATTTTTGAGAGGTCAAAAGTTGGTATTAAGGGCTAAAATCAATATTAATTCACCTGACGCTGTGTGGGATGGTGCTTCACGACAGAAAGAGGGACTAATTCGATGGTAAAAATATTTTTCTAAAAAAAGAGTGGGTCAAATTGAATTTTACAAGGGTCAAAAATCGGTGAAAATGGCTGTAATAACGAACAAGTTATATGATTTTACGAAAAGTATCATCTATTTATACAATAGCACGAATATTTCGTTGAAAATTCGCTCTTATATCCATGCTGCATGGATCTTCTTATAGCCATGCTGCATGGAACTTTTTATTCTTTGAAATGGGTTTCCACGATTTCTTCGCGGTTGATTTTGTTCTATTACACAACGGTTTATTATTACCAGTATCGATGAACGTTCAACGTAGATCGCTGTTTTCTATGGTCACTTACCTTCGTGCTTCCCCCTGGAAACATCTCTGAATTACGTATGACCTGCCAAGACCTTTTCTATATTTCATTCATCTGTTTGCGAGAATAGTGTTGAACCGCCCTATAGAAATGAAAATTCCTATTTATATTTTCTCTCTTGGTATTCTGTTCCTATAAGATATGAAATGACGTCAGATCCCAAACTAGGGCCAGTTGGGGCCCGCGGGAACTCGGTAGGTGGTAAATCCACAGGAAAACCCGCAGAGAGCGTTTTAGCATCTGAAATCCTGTGTTGGTAAATAGTGATTGTCTTGGGGGCGGAAGTAGTTACGTTAATATGACTGTTAAGATCGCAGTTCTACTCGTAACACTAATAACTCCTACGGTAGTGGGATCGAGCTGCTGAAAAGCACCCATTCACGTATCCAGCTCTTGTGATGTGGTGGAGCCTGGTCCGTCATCACGAACTTTGACCCCCGCACAGGCGCCGCCTCGTCTGGGCCTGATGTATGGTTAAATGGCCCAACTTGTTCCCCTTCAGCTCAAGTCTTCAATTTCCTTCCCATTAAACTTGACAGCAGATGATTAAGGTCAACCCCACTAATAGACCTCCCAACTCTGCACTCCGTCCTCATTCTACTTGTCCAGACTCCCCGAGCCACAAACAGAAATTTCAACGCCTCGCGTCTAACAGATGAACATTCCCGGAGTCAGAACTGAATTATCAACCTGCTTGTCGACAAGCAGGTACACAAACTGAAACTGCGAATCATATTGAACAGTAATTTTCATATTACTGACACCTATTATCAGAGAATCTACGGACGCCCGCCACGAAAACAGAAAACCTCCGTACCTACCTACAGCAACCAAGTCACTACACGACAACGCAAATATAGGTCTCTCCCCCCCCCCCCCCCCCCCCAAGAACTCGCACCCTGGGGGGTCTCCGGCGTTGATTTTTCGTACACCCATTCTTGACGGGCCCCTGAAGACGTGTACCAAATTTCAACCCTTGGGACCATCAGGTGCCGGCCTTACTGAAGTTTGAATATCGATATTTTTCACTTTTTTCCACTTGCTGTCGTTGTTCTCTGACAGGGCTACAGCCTCACAGACATAACGGACATAACATCCCTGCAAATTTCAGTAACAAAAACGCTGCAAATCTGTGCACAACGATTTATTATTTTGTACAGAATACTCTTCTATTACAGATCACAGCTCTCTGTATAGATAACCCGTCTATATAATATAATATGTACTATTCTATACATCTTGTGTAGAGCGCAGACCCTCCGTAGGTTAGTACCTAACCCCGTACTCGTTACTAGGTACTTATCTAAATCACGAGTTGAATGTTGCTAAAATAATATTCTGTCGATGACAAGCAGAAACTAGAACGGCAAAAAGAAACGCAAATAATGAAGTTCTGAAGGAAAATTGTTGATATGGAGTGAAATGGATGCCCCTTCTGCGTAGATCACTGTTTTCTGTGGTCGATACCTACCTTCGTGGTCAAGAACCGTTGTTTAATAACTTGCCCATCAATAATACTTCAACGGTTATTCAAGTCCGATCAAAAAAATCCAGCCCCTTCTTGGTTGATGAACCGTTGTGTAATAATTTACCGTTGTGAAATAATTTACCGTTGTGTAATAATTAGCCGATTTGTAATAATTTACCACTGTGTAATAATTTACCCATCAACAATACTTCAACGTTTGTTCAAGTTACGTAAGTACCGATCAACAAAATCCAGCCCCTTCTTGGTAGACGAACCGTTGTGTAATAATTTACCGTTGTGTAATAATTTGCCGTTGTGTAATTATTTACCACTGTATAATAATTCACTTATCAAATGAAATAATATCACAGAACAACCAACTCGACTTCATACAACCGTCCTTGATTATAATCGGGTGCTCCCTAGCGATGATAATTATCCCGGCCGGATTTATACCGTTTGATTCACGATCGTGTTGACGAAGCTTTTTGGTGCACACGAACGGCTGGACGTACAATGCTCCAGGTGGTCTCAAAAAATTGTTTTGCTCAAGACAAATTTAATAACGTAAAAGAAACCATACCCTTCTATCGAAAGTTTTCGAGCTACGGCGTTCTGAAAATTTCAACCTCTATTTTGAACCCCTTAGAGGTGACTGACAGTAACTTCAAGCTTCGAGGACCAACTAGACCCCGAAGGGGACCTATAACCCGAATTTCATCAATTTTGTTTCATGGTAACTAGGAAAAGTGGCCAGTACGGCGTACGGCGGACAGACGGAAATTTTTTATTGCAGTTTTGGATTCTACATACCTTGAAACGTAAACCATAAAATTTTGAGGGGGGTTCGAATTTTGGTTTATTATTTTCAATAATGAACCATTGGAATCGAGCAAGAAAAGAAAAATTCTTACCCCCCCTCAAAATTTGATGGTTTACGTTTCAAGGGATGTAGAATCCGAAACTGCAATAAAAATATTTCTGTCTGTCCGCCGTACGCCGTACTGGCCACTTTTCCTAGTTACCATGAAACAAAATTGATGAAATTCGGGTTATAGGTCCCCTTCGGGGTCTAGTTGGTCCTCGAAGCTTGAAGTTACTGTCAGTCATCTCTAAGGGGTTCAAAATAGAGGTTGAAATTTTCAGAACGCCGTAGCTCGAAAACTTTCGATAGAAGGGAATGGTTTTTTTTACGTTATTAAATTTGTCTTGAGCTAAACAATTTTTTAAGACCACCCGGAGCACTGTACGGCCAGCCGTTCGTGTGCACCAAAAAGCTTCGTCAACACGATCGTGAATCAAACGGTATAAATCCGGCCGGGATTTCATCACTAAGGAGCACCTGATTTTAATTAAGGATGTCTGTATGAAGTCGAGTTGTTTGTTCTACTCTAATTATTTCATTTGGCAAGTGATGGACTATTGGATTTTGTTGGTAGGTACTTCTGAAACTTAAACAAACGTTGAAGTATTATTGATGGGTAAATTATTAAACAATGGCAAATTATTACACACCGGCGAATTATTACACAACGGTGAATTATTACACAACGGTAAATTATGACACCACGGCAAATTATTACACAACGGTAAATAATTACACAACGGCTCAACTACCCAGAAGGGGCTGGATTTTGTTGATAGGTACTTTTGCAACTTGAACAACCGTTGAAGTATTATTGATGGGTAAATTATTACACAGTGGCAAATTATTACACAACGGTAAATTATTACACAACGGCTCATCTACGCAGAAGGGGGTGGATTTTCTGGATAGGTACTTTTGCAACTTGAACAACCGTTGAAGTATTATTGATGGGCAAATTATTACACAAAGACAAATTATTACACAACGGCAAATTATTACACAACGGTAAATTATTACACAACGGTAAATTATTACACCACGGTAAATTATTACACAACGGTAAATTATTACACAACGGTTTTTTTTTTTCATGCTCGATTCCAATGGTTCATTATTGAAAATAATAAACCAAAATATTGGTTTTAGAGTGAACCAGAGCCTTTCTATTGGTTTTCTATTCTCAGTAATGAACCTTCGGAACCGGGCATGAAAAATATTTCTAACCCCCTCAAAATTTGATGGTTTCTGTTTCAAGGTACTTAGAATCCGAAAATGCAGTACAAAACTTGAAGGTTTTTTTAACGTTTTTAAATTGATGTCAAACTTGGGAATTTTTTGAGACCACCCGGTACATCCAGCTATTCGTTTGCACTGAAAATCTTCGTCAACATGATCGTGAATGAAACGGCATAAATCGAGCCCGGATAAATATCATTTCTACGGAACACCTGATTATAATCACGGATGGTTGAAAGAAATCGAGTTGGCTGACCCGATATTACGTATTTCATTTGAAGAATGATGGTTATTTTGGAATGTGTTGATGGATACTTCTGTCACTTGAACAAACGTTATGCTTAATTAATAACAGCAAATAATAATTAATTACCATAGAATTCTTGAATCCACTGCATATTCATGAAACTGTAATTACCTACTCGGTTTTCTGTGGTCAATACCACTACTATCTTCCACCACTTCTATATATATAAGTAGAAGTGGTACCCATACAGGTGAATAATAAACCGTTGTGTAATAATTTAAAGCGTTTTCTTACTCTTTGATCGACCTTCGTCCGCAAAGACTCGGTTTGGTCGCGGTTCAACGAAAAGGCCCGCGTTTCATTTTACATGGGCTAGTGTCGATTTGACTAATCGATATGAATTACATGAAAGTAGTCGGTCCTGTCTTTCATGTGTACAATATTATTTCACGCTTCGAAAACTACGTTGATATTGAGCAAAAAATTCAATACTAATAAACATCATAATCGAATTATGACCATTTTGCTCTTACCAAGGAAGCGGAAGGCTTGTGTCCATATTTGGGATGAAACCAACTTTCATCTTCCACAGTCGAAATTTCCAGTCGCGTTTTGCATTTTATACTCCAAGGAATGAATTTGTTTCTGTCCTTTTGCCTGTGCTCTGAACGCGATCCTTGAAGGACCACCATGTCTTACGGAACAATCAACACGAGCTGAAATTTTGAGATGTGCGGTTTGGAACCCAAATGGTCGCACCCGTGGATTGGAATTGATTGATTTGATCAACTGATTTATGATTTAATGACGGATAATTTAATGACCAGTTGATTGAAACTTAATAAATTGACAATATGTCCTTTGATGAATACATTTATTGAAACATTTGCTTATTGGTCCATGGATTAATTTGGTAATTTAACACTTTGATTCAACGGAATTGATTAAATAAACAATTCGTTTACCTGTCTCGAATCAATGAATAACCACAGTTGTACAGTTGGATTAAAAAATTAGATGAGGTTTTCATCGTAATTTTATTTTGCTTCAGGTATGTACTCACTAAACTTCGCTTCACTACATTGACCATCTCTGGAGGTGCGTATTTCATCTTGTTTGGCTTCATTCAGCTCTTTGTCATATGGATAAAATCACACGAAATGAACAAATGAAAATATTTATTGTTTCTGTTGTTACTATTCGTTTTGAGCTGGGAGCTGGATTGCTACTTGAGCTGGTATTGGAAACCCCCAGCCTAACCGCGGGTATTAGTAGCCGCATAATTATGTAAACTTTTTTCTCTTAACTTTGAATGACTAGGTCAATGAATACTAATTTAGAAGGATATGATGAGTTATATGGGACGGAATGGGGACCCCATGGGGGAATGGGGAACCCATACAGTCCTCAACGTGGCAAGACCTGTCAAGAGCTTGCAGAATATATGGACAATTTTGCAGAAGGTTACGTGTACAGAAAACTCGGTCTTCGCTCCTGTGTAACGCACCTCCTTATACGAATGTACGGTTGTAACGAGCCGAAATTCGTTGGGTAGAGGTTAATCATAGTCGAATGGGGAATTATCATGAATTCTGTTTGCGTTTCTTCTCGATAGTTTATAATTTGAGATAGACGATTATATAGGACTGAATCGAAAATAATATGCATCTTTCATATTTTGAGAGACTTTCAAAATTTGAAATTTCAAAAAAGAGGTGGGGAAAGGGACGTTTTACGGATATGGGTACTGATCGGCTGGCCGGTGACAGCAGATGTGATATGGCCAGCCGTCGCGTTATAGCCGTGTGACGTAAGCAAGCGGCTTCTTTGAATCGCCTTTTTCTTTTACGTTTTTTCTTAATCCCTTTAAAACAACTTTTCCCGCAACTTTTCATCTTTTTCAAATGCGTAGAGGAAGATGATTATAAAATCAGTAGGTACCAAAAGTGTTCTTTGTGGATGCATGATAATTGCCCAGTAAGTAACTTTCGCTGCGCACGCGCAAACGACAAACCCGTTTAACACGCATAACTCTGGTACTGATCTACCGATTGTGATGAAATTCACTGGGGTTATATTCGTTATATTCGTACAGGTCCGTAACAATGCATTTTATAAAGATCTAGCTAGGTATAATACACTAGCATACCTAGGAATAATATTCCATCTACATCTAGCGTCGTAGAAACCTTATCACCAACACTAAACATCTATTTTTTTATACGTAGGTATCTTGATATTCAGGTATATGTAATATTATTATTATTTGCTATAATATTGTCATGCAGTTCTATTCAGATTTTTAGTCAGTGTGGTCAACTGTAAGTGTTTGTGCTGTACGTGTCACGCCTTTGCTAGTTCACTGGCATCAATTATATTGTAGGGGTTGGAATTTTTCTTGAATCGAAAATTGAGGCAAAAATAAATGGGGAGTTCACAACACTGAAACTGAATCAATCACAACACTGAATGGGGAGTTCGCAACACTGAGAACGAATCAATCAACTGAAAATGAACTCACAGCGCAGGGAATTTCAGTATGTCGATCTATTCAACATGTTGATCAATTCAATATTATATTCGAAATTCAATGTGTTGATCAGTCACGCAACTCAATGCGCAGGGAAAATGAATCAATCACAACACTGAAAATGGGACAACACAACAGGGAATTTTAGCCCCTTTAGAAGCGTGGCGACGGAAATGTCGCCACCTGTTATTTGAGATTGGATTTCAAGCCCAAATAGTCGCCGCCTTCCATTCGCTTCATAAAAAGACTCGATTCTCTTGGAGCATTCACATTTTGATTACTCTGACAGAGTTTTTGTGGGAAGGATGAAAAGGGAAACAATTTTCTCCGTATTCTCTCCCATTGAAGAGCCCTTTGTTGCTCGCGTTGATTGGTTCGAAGGAAAACTGTTGGAGGGAAGATGAGTTTGAAAATGGAAGGGTAAATTCGGCATAGCGATGATGAAATTGCCTCTGTTGATAGGTAGAACGAGTAACCGAATCTAATCTAGGCGATCAGACTTGATAACTAATGATTGCGTTTGCACTCTATTTGAAGTTCTCTAATCCCATTAAGTTCATATTTATTCTACTTACTCATAATCATAACCCCACAACCAACTTTTAAAACCTCAAGTCCATAGGAGTGGATGAGAATTAAGGGTTTGGCACTCTCATAATGCCATAGTTGTTGGCATTATGAAAACTCAGAACAAATAGGTAGGTATAGCCGCCCCCCCCCCCCCCCCATTTTCGATCATCCTGAACGGGATTTCCAAATTAAACTCCTTTAGTTTCACTAGTTTTGAGTATCCGTTTTCGTGTTCTGAGATACTTTTCGTATCGAATTGAATATTTACCAGTAGGCAAGTGCTCGATAGAAATTAAAAATGATAGGTCGTTATTTCTGGAACTCAGAATAAATAAAATGCAATAAATGAATGCAATAAATGCAATAAATAAATTGCAATAAATGCAATAGATGCAATAAAAATAATAAATAAAACAAATTTGGGTCTACAGGACTGTAGGTAAGGTAGGTAGGTACCCCACAAATGACCTAGAACATAGGTGGGTAATGTGGTTCTACGGGAGTTAATGCGCGAACTATCGGTGATCTAGTTCCCTACTTCCTACTTTTTCGGCACAAATTAAAGTTTCTCAACAGGATGTTTGCAGATGTGTAAACTTGGAGTCGAATTTTGTTGGGTATTTTCACCATCCGGGGACCAGCCACTGTCCCCCAGTATTTCAGCTTCCCAGGACCGCTATGTTGTATTATAGTTGTGGACATTTCAAGCGTACTGCGTGCAGAACAGTCGTGAGAGTCAGGTTATTCATCCTACTGTCTTGGAACAACTTGCTGTGTTTTTTCCCGAAACTACCGGAACATGCAAGTAGGTAGCCCAGCTGCCTTATCAGGTGGAATAAACCGGTTGCCGTGAGATTATTCAAGTTAAGATACCTCGATTGTGGTTAGTACTATACTGACCGCCCTGACACGTCCAAGCATGATCCACATTGCTGTTGGGCAAACCTGTCTTCATAAAAGAGGGCGAGACAATAGAGAGTTCCTAAAGACTAGTCGGGAAGATGTGTTCGGATTTATCTCAACTGCGCATGCGCGTCGCCCAAGTTCAAACTTATTTCCTTAAGTTCGACTTATTCGGCCTTATACATAAGGCGCGTTATCTCCCAGGGCACAAACTTTAGGAATCGTCTTTAACCTTACTCAGGGGTAAAAGTGCACAGCTTTTTGCCGCGTTTTGTCGTTTTTTTTTAACGCGTCATGTGTTGTCGGTCCTCGCCATCGCCAGCGTCTTTCAAAGTTACTCCAAGCGTCTTTCAAAGAATTTGCTAGATTGTTGCGATATCAACTTAGGATAAAAAAGTGAGTATACCTACCTATGCTATGTAATGGAATGGATTTCGCGTTGTGCTAAGTTAAGTGACGTTACTTTTTAATTCACTCCTACCCCCACCACTTCTGTCAAACCGGACTTATTGGTTAGCATCCAAAGGCTGCTCGCCTTAGATGTGGCCAAAAGATATGGCCGTTCCCTAATGAACTTATCTCTTAGGAACTCTCTAATGAGTGGCCAAGAGCGAAAATATCAGAACGAATGGTGATCCTCTCATTAGAGGACAGCTGATCAAATCCGCGACGGTGGCAGGGCAGTCGAGTTCGACTCCCGAATGGGACAAGAAATTTTTGCGGGGAGAGGGGGAAGCTGTGAATTAACAAGTTAATTGACCAGTCTTGAATGCTAAGTCTAAAATGTTTTGTAAGTCAAAAACGCTTCTTGTGATACCAAAGTAGCACAAATAGCCCTGCCTTTACAATGTGAGAAAAGTCGATACCAACGTGATAGTTTTTCCACATGGGTTGCTCTCACTGATTGCTAGAGCGTAGGTATAGCGTAGTAGTGCAGTACTATACTGCCTCTGTTACTACAATGTGACTATAAGTACTTGAAATAGGTAATGTAAAATGCATAGATGAAGATGTTTCTGTTGTACAAGACTAAACGCCTATCACTTTAAAACATACCGACCAAATCGACCTTTACTAAACACAAAGCTTAGCTCTTCCGTGAAAGCTCAACGGTAACTAACTTCAAGTGAACTCTGACTTAATACTGTGTGGTACGAACAAGAGGATCTCCAGGGTTGGAGCTGTGAAATTGGAAAAGTTTCGACACTCGGCGAAGGGCGCACATGGCTGTTCAGACGCTGACAGCGCTCCTGTCGACGAAATTTCTATTTAAAGTGGTGGCTCAACTCATTTTCCAGGTCCATTCTCTTTCGATCGTTGAGGCGTTGCCTCTATTGACTTTATAAACTTCTACAATGTACCAACTAACATATTGACGAAATAATTATTTATATATTGAGTTGACCATTTATGTTCCCATAATCTTGAAGTTTGATGTATTTAACCATGACACGAACTCGTTACAGGCTCCAACATCCTTTTTGGTTTATTATTTTCAATAATGAACCTTTGGAATCGACCATGAGAAAAAACAAATTTTCAACTCTCCCCTCAAAATTTCATGGATTACGTTTCGAGGGACGTGGAATATAAATATCGAATTACACAACGGTTTATTATTTACCTGTATAGATGCCCCTTCTGCGTATATCACTGTTTCCTTTGTCAATACCTAGTACCAACTCTCGAGCTCCCCCCCAGGAAAGCCCTAAATCGTGTATCGGAGCCGGCCCGGGAATTACAGTTTCATGAAATGCGCGGGATTGAATAGGTAATTCAATAATTAATTATTTGTTGTTATTCTTGAAGCATAAGGTAAATAATAAACCGCTGTGTAATAAACCGTTGTGTGATGAATTACTAGTGCATGCCCCTTCTGCATAGATAACTGTTTTCTGCTGTAAATACCTACGAAAGTCCCACGAAAGTCCTTAATCGAGTACTGGAGTCGGCCCGGGAATTACAGTTTCATAAAAATGCGCGGGATTCAATAATTCAATCTATAATAACTATTAGTTTTTATCCATGAACCATAATATTGTTCTAGTTGCAAAATTACCTATCAACACAATCGAAAATAGCCATCCTTTTTCAAACGAAATAATATCACCGAACAACCAACTCGACGTCATACAGCCATCCTTGATTATAATCAGGCGATCCCTAGCAACGATATCTGGGCCGGATTTATACCATTTGATTCACGTTCATGTTGACGATGCTTTTCGGTGCCGACGGACAGCTGGACGTACAATGATCCGGGTGGTCTCAAAAAATTCTTTAGTTCAATATCAGTCTAAAAACATTTTTTTAAAACCATACCCTTCTGCTGAACGTTTTCGATCTACGGCGTTCTGAAAATTTGAACTCCTATTTTTCCCCCCTTGGGGTTGACTGACAGTAACGCCGAGCTTCACGGACCAACTAGACCCCAAACGGGACCTGCAAACCAAATTTAATAAATAAATAGGAAAAACAAGGTCTTGGAGCTTACCTTTAACTCCAGAATACAATTTTAGATATAGGTGGAATAAATCTTTTGAACCGATTGCAGTCGTGTATTTTCTTCGTGGCGTGGCAAATGCGCTAATTGTAATGGTATTGTAAGCTTTCGATATATGTAAATAATATTGTGTACGGTGGAACGACAGTGTTCTACGGTGTGTATGGTGGAGCCTACGGATGAAATTCCTACCTCCCGCAACCACTGTCTTCGTAATAATATTTTGTACTGGTTTATTTTATCCGTTGTAGGAAGGGTGCTTGGAATTTAGCTTTTGATTGGGTGTGAGGGCCAACTGTAAAATTAAAATTGAAAATGTACGTTCCTGTGACAGAATACATTTTGCCGAGTTCGGAGTGGGCTGATCGAGCTTCAGGTCATTTCCTCTACTTTGTGGCTTCAAACACCTTCCATCATGGGCAGCCTATGGTTCAAGTACTTACACGGGTGTGGTGGCTTAGCTGTGACACCTAATTACATCGCTGTGGAAGCAAACTCACTTCCTGTCTATGCTCCATTCAGTTCATACCGCTCTCAATATTATAAGCTTTGTGCTTAGCTATAATTGTATTGCAGACGGCCTCGTATTAGGTGTTACTCGCTCCTTTGTACTTGCTAAATACACCGTCATCAAGCTCATTTTCACTTTGTTTTATTTTGTTTTTGCTGCCCGCTTATGTCTGTTGTTTTTATATCTTGGGATGCGAGTGTGATCCGAACATAGTCCGTCTCTTCTGCTTGCACGTAGGTAGGTATAATAACTTCGGTACCACCTGCCTGTAATAAGATCCGAGCCAGAAGCCGCCGCGCAAGACATCGGGCTTTGTCGGCATAGGAATCAATACGGAACCGGATAACTCGACACAATTTGATTAATTTCCAAGTTCTTAGAAAGGCACAGGGTTCAGTAGGTTTTGGTACCACAACTTCTCCGCACACGAGAAGTTGGCGTTAGCCAAAGTTAGCCCAAAAAGGCCTGGCTGCTGGGAAAATCGGTGGGAAGCAATTAGGCCGCCATTCAAACCCCTGGCTCATAGGCTCCCCAATCCACTCGTTTTATAACAGCAGTCGTGATATCTTCGGATTATGAGGGGGAATCGATAGACGCGTTCGAGTGCCCGACTCCGGCAGCCGTGTCCCCGCGATAGGCGCAAACTACCAGGATTTCATACCCACATGCCACCAACTGCAGTTGAGATTTCAAAGACAATTTTTTACCCCCAAATACGTATAATCCTCTTAAAATGTGTAACCAATTGACATAACTTGCGAACATGAGCGCTGTAAAGCTGTGTCTTTATTTGGTTAATGTCATCATGCTGTGAATCAATGGGCACTGATTATCGCAACAAAATTTTTTATTTATTTTTTATTAAGAATAGAATAGGTTTATTCACAAACATAGTTAATGTACAATTTCACCTGTTTTCTTTTATTTGCTTAAGTAATCGGCGAGTGCTTTCAGAAAAGGTGCTATATGAGGGGTATCCGATGATCGAAAGTGGGCGAAAAACCAGTGAAAAGAAAGCGAAATGACATCATAGATGAAGGCTCTCACCCCCACGTCCGCCTGGGGGAACCCTCAGCGACATCCACTTATGACGTCATTTCGTTTTCTTTCTATCCGTTTGTTGCCACGCTACACGGAGTTTTGAGATGAAAATGGGGTTTCAAGGGTGCTAAATCTGATCCCCCACCCCTATTCATCAGATCCGGGAGTGAATCCCCCTATGTCCTTCCCCGATCACTGAAACATCTAAATACGCGAGATGGGTTCGATCTATTGAGCCGTTTTCGAGAATTTAATTTTTTTATGTTTCGGCTTCCCTATAAACCCCCACCCCTACCCATCGGATCCGGAAGTAAACCCCCCTATGTCCTTCCCTGGTCATAGAAACATTCAAATACGCGAGATGGGTTCGATCCATTGAGCCGTTTTGGCGTGATTGAAAGACAAACAGACAAACAGACAGACACCACGAAAATCATCTGTAAATTTAGTTAAATAGATAGTCAGACAAGTTGTATACAAAATCCCATCTCAGTTTTGAGCCTAAAGTCAGCGAGCCTTCTCTTCCAGGTTCTTGTTGACATAGCTCATTGTAATTATCTTATTAAGCTCCTTATTGCTAATCACGTTGATTCTAGTTGTAATAAAAAATTAATGTTACTGTAATAGTTATAGTTACTGTAAAACATAGAGAGCGTCTTATTTCTAAAGTGCGGAGCTCAAATTTCTGCCTAATCATGACTGTGTTTACTGGACTCATTAGGAGAGATAGTAAATGTATACTTTGGATAGAAAAGGGGTTTGAGGGACTCTCGAAGATAGATGGCGCCAGCCATGGTAACTGCCTGCTAGATGTTATGGTTTTTATGGCCTATAGTGAACCTTACATTAAATCTGTCCGATAAAATTGTACGTAGTAATTCTAGGAGTGAAAGGACGCTTAAAACTTTGTAGAGGTTGACTGTGGGGGTGCGGCTGTTCTCATATGGTTATGTAAAACACAAGTGCACATACCTAATTATGGATAGCGCACCATGGGGGAGGTTGTGCCGTGAGAGCCAGTTTCGTAAAATATTTACGGTTTTTAGCGTTTCACGCATTTTTTTTTAAAATTAGGTATTTTTAACGTTTTCTCAGGGTGACCAACGCCGGGTAGGCTCCGCCCTTTTTATATGAATATTTGGATTATGAGGCGAATTCACTGGCGTTTTCGAGGCTCTGACTCAGGCACACGTATCCCCCCCGGCAGATTCAAACCGCGTGGATTTCCGCACACCACAAACTGCTGTTCGGATGTCGGTCAGCTGGAGATTTTGATTTAATTGGAAGGCGGCCCAAGGAAGTGGAGGGCGGGAGTAATTTGATCGATTGCTCAACATGGCTTATTATCGGATGTCCTTTCCCGATAACTGATTGGTTCGGCCTCTGTCTCAGATACTGAAGCTTATCCCCCGGGCTTAGCTTCACTTTGTGGACGAGTGAAACCCAGTGCAGTATTATCGCGTCCACTTAAGTTATAATCACGGCAGAGTCCTGAGCAAGGGATCAGGATCAGACTGTATATTATGTTGCGTTAGGTGGGTATTGGGAACCAAATGGAAGTCTAGTCCATGAAAATGCATTGGGAAACGCGAATTTACCGAAGGAAACTCATTTCATTCCGTTCATGATTTATTACTTGACCACAACATAAGTTTTCAGTAAGTATCACGAATCGTACATGCAGTATCTGCAGTACCTACCTATTTATAAGCCTTTCATCTCAATTGTGATTTTTGACATTTTCATGTCTTTCATATGGCACATAACAAAAAAATCGTCACGAAAATCGTCACGAAAAATCATCACGAAATTTGCTCACGAAAATTGTCCCAAGTCGCCACAATGATGATTTTCGCTTACAACCGATTCGTTGCTACGGAACTTTATCTTCGCCAGTTATCATCGTACAAAAATCGTTCACCACTCGTTGGATAGCTCTCGATTTACCTAACCATACTACGTTAACCACTGCGGAGTGCGTGGCCGACAAGCTGCGGTATGAGCGTGATTGTTTAAATAATTGTTTACACACAGGTGAAACATTCTCAATAATTTATATTGTCAACACGAATGCAAGCTTCATATAAGTTTCTGATGATTTTCGCTTACAACCGATTCGTTGCTACGGAACTTTAACTTCTCCGGTTATTATCATATACAAATTGGAAAGAGATAGAGCCGCGAGAATGGTTTCCAACCACCAAGCAAAGATTATACATACGTGCCAAATTCTTACAGAAGAACGACGCGCTCAAGCACAATGGAGGGAGGCTCAGCGCTCTGCTGAAGATCTATTGGCCAAATTCAAATTCACTCTTCAATCTTAGCCGACATTTCATTTAAACAATAATACAACGTTTATTACATTAATCGAAGAACTGAGTCTAATTACCAATTCTTTTATGATCAACACTACAACTTAGATTGCGACTTTATAATTAGGTACCTACCTAATTTGGTAGGTGAGAAGGAAGGAGGGGAAAGACATGAAAATGTCCCAATGCGTTGCAGACTCGTATGCAAGCGTTTTGACATTTTCATGTCTTTCATATGGCACATAACAAATTTCTGATGTTTACAATGAAAATGTACTAACTTGATTTTGGAAACCATAAGTAAGTAGAATATTGATATGACACTGTTATTTGACATTAATTCTACTTAGGTACTTTAAATAGCCGTTCATGTTTTATTAACATGTATCATGTTTTAGCCCTGGGATACTATAATTTTTTGCGCGTCGATTTTGCGCGTCAAATTTGAGCGTCAACTTTTTTCGCGCACAATGCATTGTGGAGAGTCGCATTGAAACGAGCCATGGGTTACTAGTATTTTTTGCGCGTCAAATTTGAGCGTCAATTTTTTTCGCGCACAATGCATTGTGGAGAGTCGCATTGAAACGAGCCATGGGATACTAGTATTTTTTGCGCGTCAAATTTGCGCGTCAACTTTTTTCGCGCACAATGCATTGTGGAGACTCGCGTGGATAAGAGCCTTGGGATACTAGCATTTTGTGCGCGTCGATTTTGCGCATCAATTTTGAGCGTCAACTTTTTTCGCACACAATGCATAGTGGAGAGTCGCGTGGAAACGAGCCTTGGGATACTAGTATCGTTTGCGGGTCGATTTTGCGAGTCAGTTTTGAGCGTCAATTCTTTTCGCGCACAATGCATAGTGGAGAGTCGCGTGGAAACATGATACATGGTTGCAATTTTTGGTTCTTAAACATACATTTCAATTGATTTTAAATTGAATTTAAAATATGGCTAGCTTATACTTGAGCTAAAGTAATAGTTTCTGGCAGTTCTGTATCAGATGTTCTGACTTTATCGTACAAAAGGCAGACGGAGAACGTGGACGTGGGTAATTTTTACTGGTAGGAGTAATCGGTGAAACTTTTATTTTGTTGTTTTTATTATTTTCTAAATATTAAATTTACATTTATTTTGAACATAATATATTCTAAATGATACAATACTTTACAGAAATATCGATATTACTTAGCGTAACGAAAAAAATGGTTTACATTTTGTACATCTCCTTTCTAATTTACACAATTTTAAACTAATTAACGTAAATCTTAGCTTACTTAACTTATTTAATTACAACTTCTTCCGTAATTAATTAGTCTTCAACTTGATAGTTCCCTTCTTCAGATAGTTGTTCCGTTTCCCACTTTTGTGATGTGAGTGAATTCTATTAATTTCGGAAATTTACACTTTTATTTCTCGAATTGAGTCCGGTGGGTTGTGCTACCCCTATGAACAAATATTTAAGGTTTGTGCAGTAATTGTGAGTGTCAGTTTGCGTGGATGAGCAACGCATCAGTGAGAGTTGAGTTACATCCTCCCCGCCCACTGATCCCATATAATATTATACCGCAAAGATTGCGCGAGCGAAAAATAGTGAATCCTCTTTGTTTCCATCATAAGGATATTTGTTATTCCATGGAACACGTGTATCAACTTGCGCATCCTTGTGATCTGGGGGTGTAATTTGGGCATCTCACTTCAGAAATTGATATATTTCGACCCCGAGACTGCTCACCTGAGCACTACACAGGCAGTTACGATGTCGGTTGCACTCTGCGCCGTAACATTTTCATATATTGATCACTTTTTGGAATTTAAATAAAATTATTTAAATATTTAAATTAAATTTTAATTGCCTAGTTAGTGGTACCTACATGCCAGCAGTTCTTATTTGTGCGTATTTTAATTGAAAGGAACTTCAAATTCGAGGTAGTACTTGAATCCTTCGTACGCTATTACAGCTACCTTCTCTTATGTAAACTTCGGTATTTTCAGAAAAAATGTCTGCTAAGGCATAGCACGTAGCTATGTCGTATACCCATAACATGATGGAATACCTGTCAATGAAGTGGTCAGGGTGGTTTGAACGTAGATTTGCGTGCGAGAGTTAGTCCGATTCAAATGAAATTCACGTGGGAGCATCTAATGCCTAACCCGCACCTACTCACCCGATTCCAGCTCATTATGACAATCCTTTCCGGTGGTTACAAGCATGGCATGAATTTAGGGACACACAGACAGGACAGACACGGAACCGAACAAGTTGAAAAACGTCTGAAACGCAAAATGCGAGAGAAATTTTTGATTTTGGAAGACAAAAATGTTCTTTCCTCCTAAAAATGATCACAAGGCTTCCGTCACCTTTGTAGGCAGGAAGCTATTAATATAGGTGTCAGGCATCTCTTCTAGATGCTCGCTTTTCGGAGGGGCAGTTCATGTTTAATTTTACAGTTCTCCATTAGAGCTTATACCTATACCAGTTTATTTAATTGAAACACTAAGAAATATTAAAAGGCCAGCATTCATCCCTCAGTTGCCCTTCCAACACACGACACATATTTGATGTATTGGGCTCCCTGCAGAAATACATTAGCATGGAGGTTACCTTCACTTTTTCCTCTCCCTAAAAAATGACATTCCTCCCAAGATTAACCTGATTTATTCCCGCGCAGAGCCCTTCATGTTGATTCGTCCATAAATCTCTTCCACTTCTTTTTCCGTCTCCACCTCTTCTCGCCTTTATTATCCTCCAGCTTTCACCGCCGGGTCCTCCGGTGACGTCACGTTTTCTATCCATCAATCCCAGACCCTGTCCCAAGTCGTCACCTCGGATCCCCGAGACGAATCCCATTTCTTGTTGTTATTCATAGAGTGGAGGCTTCTTTTATATTCCGCCTCGATGTTCCAAATCACGTGCCGAATCTGGAGGATATGTGCCTCTGCCTTTCAAAATCTTTGATGGGTAGAATTCAGAAGGCAGTAGCTTCATTCCGCGAAATTCGTCTTACATCCGTATCTAGACGTTCTGTAAATTAGGCTGAAACTGCAGAATTATAATTTCGTCGTTGTATTCAGTCTTTCCGTAAGCCAATTTTCAGCTTGAGTGAGAGGATTACGCGTGGAGAAATGCACTTACAATTACGTAAATCTACAAAAACTGCGGATTTACTTATTGGTAATGTCAGTCATCTCTAGGGGGAGAAAAATAGGGGTTGCGATTTCCCGAACGCCGTTGCTCGAAAACTTTCAATAAAAGGGTATGATTTTTTCTTGAAGTTTTCAAATTTATCTCGAACCTAAGCATTTTTTGAGACCACCCGGAGCATTGTACGTCCAGCCGTTCGTTTGCACCAAAAAACTTCGTCAACATGATTGAATGAAACGGTATAATTCCAGCCCAGATATCATTGTTAGGGAGCACCTGATTATAATAATCGATCACGCATGGCTGTATGAAATCGAGTTGGCTGTTCCGAGATATTATTTTATTAGAAGAATGATGGTTATTTTGAATTCAGTTGATTGGTACTTTTCAATTTGAACAAACGTTAGTTATGCTTCATTAATAACACAAAGAATTTGATAGTATTCTTGATTCCACCGCATATTTATGAAATGTGATTGCCCGGCTGGCTCCAGTACTCGATTAAGGGCTCTCTTGTGGGAAGGAAGAAGCTAGGTACTGACCGCTAAAAACAGTGATCTACGAAGAAGGGGCATCTATACAGGATAATAATAAACTGTTGTGTAATAATTTGCAGCATTTTTATGCCATTCCTTGAAACGGAAACCATCAAATTTTGAGGGGGAAAGGGGTGAAATTTTTTCCTATCACTATTATTTACAAATATAGCTATGAGGAAGGGTACGGAAAACCTCTCTTTACCTCTACCTCGATCTCCATCTTTCGCGATCCCAGCAGCCACATTTGGAGCCCCTTCCTTCCGGTGCCAACATTATTTAGACCTCACGAAATTCCCGTGCAGCAAAAACTGGGAAAATCTGAATAAGTGGAAAATATTCAATCCCCTCCCTCGAGCGACACTCCATCTTGCTGGAAATTCGACTGTCATCTGTGTGGCTATTCGTTCACTTAATCGAAACCCTCCATTGCCACATCAAATACTTAAAAATATTGCCAAAAATATCTGAGTCTCAAAAAATCTCATATGGTCATGCTGCTTGATTGGATGACGCATCCGTCTTACTGCCACCGTGAATGAAACATGAACTCTCCGGGAACTATTGATTCTGTGGTTGGAATGATATAAAAGGAGAAAATGGTTGTGTGGGGGGGGGGGGGGGGGGCTTATAAAATACTGAGGAAAAAAGTCGCCCAAGGTGGAAAGTTTATGTTTCACGTTAGGCCCTAGATGGCAGGGATTTTCTTCCAGCGATGTAACTTTGGTCGGAAATGAGCGACTGATATTGGCCTCTTACGGAAGTTTATCTGCATGAGCCTCCATTGTAAGGTATTTTTACTCTGGTTCACCAACGTTTACGTTTACTTTAGGTATCATTATCGAAGGGAAACCGGATTTCCAGGCAAGCCGATAGTTCAGGCGACGAGGGTTGTCACTGTCTCTTCGTTAAAGTGAAAAATAGCACATGTGCGCCACGACTGCAACTTTCTCGTGTTCCTCTCTACTCGCTATCTTCTCACGTTTGTTGGATTATCTCTGCTCAAAGTCATACGGGCACATGAGGGTGCGATATTGGCTCCACCTCCAGCCTATCTCACACTCCCGTACCACACAAGCCCGTACCACACTCCCCCACCACCGCAACGGGAGCAGTTCCCGAGATAAAGCTTCAGTTTGAGTAACTGACACCACGCGAGTGTTCCTGCTTATAAATCACCGGTTAAAATTAGCAGTTACCTCCGACCTTTTGACCTCTCGTAGTCTCCCGGTTGAATCTTGAGAGAACGCCCACCTACCTACATAGAGCTGCACCTACCTACTGTCTGAAAAAGCTCTCTAGTCGTTGCAGTGTAACCCTACCTCCGGGATAACTAATTGCAGGGGGTCTCCATCAGGAATTTATATGAACGGTGAAAGGATAGCTCAGTGGAATGAAATTTAATCAATATACTCGAATGCCTAACTTGAAGGTAATTAAACGTCACAACCCAATGGATTACTCGAGATAAAATCCGAAAGTAATTACTTAGTTCCAGTCATTCCGTAGGTATGATCTAGACTTCCGAGAATATTCGAAATTACGTGCGTGCATGGATCCTACACTTTATTTGGTATGCAGTTGGCAGCTTTGTGTTATGGTGGTGGGGGGGGGGGGGGGGGGTTATCTGGTGGTTACGAGGTCTTCCCTAAGCCACATCCCCTTCTTAAACATCTGATTTGAAATTATGGAATAGGGGAAATTTTCAATATTCTCAGTAAATAATTGTCAAACCCGACAATTTCTTATAGAAATAATCGTCAAATTGGATTCGGCTGGAATCGATGTTTCAGTTTAGGTTTTTAATTATTTTCAGTAATGAACCTTTGAAATCGAGCATGAAAAAGAGAAAAAAAATTTTAACCCTCTCAAAATTTTATGCTTTCCGTTTTAAGGTATGTAGAATCCGAAAATGGAATAAAAGCTGCAAATTATTACACGACGGTTTATTATTCACCTGTAATAGATGCCCCTTCTACGTAGATCGCTGTTTTCTGTGGTCAATACCTACCCTCATCCCCCCCCCCCCCCCCAGGAAAGCCCTTACTGTAGCCATCCCGGGAATTAAATTTCATAAAAATGCGCGGGGTTCAATAATTCAATCATTAATTAATTGTAGTTATTCATGAAGCCCAAGGTAAATAATAAAACGTTGTGTAATAAACCGTTGCGTAATAATTTACCTGTATACCCCGTACCTTTCTACTGAACGATTTAGAGGTGACTGTCAGTAACGCCGAGCTTCGCGGACCATCAAGATCCCAAAGGGGACCTACAAACCAAGTTTCGATAAATTTTCGACCATAAGGGGGTTAATTTGTAGAATGATGGCTCTGTTGGATTTTGTTGATGGGTACTTTTGTAACTCGAACAAACTTTATGCTTCATGAATAACAACAAATAATTAATGACTGAATTATTGAATCCCGCGCATTTTTATGAAATTGTATTTCCCGGGCCGGCTTCATTATTCGATTTAGGGCTTTCCTGGGGGAACCACAGAAAAGAGTGAGCTACGCAGAAGGGGCATCTCTATACAGGTAAATAATAAACCGTTGTGTAATAATTTGCAGCGTTTTTCTTAGGAAAGCAGATAACCGTTGCTTGACTTCGAATAGTCACACCTGTTCCAGTGTTTTTTGGTTACCTCATCTATGAATAAAATAGTGCTGTCAAAAGCTTAACAGATCCATTGGAGAAGGATCGCTAGACAGTATCCCAGGATAAACTTTCTCTGCAACATTTTGACGAAAAATCTCCAATCACCCACAACCTGGAATGGGTACAGTGCGAATGACGGTATTCCACCCCATCGGCCAAGACAAAGTTCCGCGAGCTGCCTTGGGGGGCCCTCACCCTACTTACAGAATTACTAACTTCCTTTTAAACGTAGCCGTTTCCTTGCAATTAAGCCCCCCCCCCCCCTCTCCCATTGGCCAAACTCAAGAAAAGCCTTGGAGACAAGAAAACTCAATTGTCCACTTTCAACTGCAATCGACTCTTTTTCGTCCTCTTGCCAATTTCTTCCTTTTAACTACTTTGGAAAACTTCAAATATTTTTTCCTCAAGGGCTTTTTGTTTCGAAATTCCTTTCACGACTTTTTTCCCCCACTTTCATTCGCTTCAAAAGGAAGTTGAGATGACGGTGAGCGGGAAACACCGCAGTTATTTGATCTTCATTTCCATTGAAATTGACTGGAAGAAGTTAATCGAATTTCTTTCGCGTTCCTAAAAACGATTTTTTTCATGAGCATCTTTTGGTTAATTAATAATTAAACAACCTTTGGAGTTGATCATGAAACACATTTTTTAACCCCCTCAAAATCTGATGTTTTACGTTTAACAGTAGTTTCGTTTGTTTCTGGAATTCTTCGTCGACCCCGAGCACAAAAATTGTTGGCAAATTCAACACTTTCATTCATCTCCATCAGTTCATGTTCAAAACTGGAAACTCTCACCTGACTCCAGTGAGGTACCTACCAATTAGACATAGATTAGGAGGGACCCATAAAAGTTGCGCGTTACAGACTAAACAGCAGAGTTTTCCATCACCAACACTGATCACAGTCTTTATTCAACTTATCCTTGTTAGGTACACACTAGACAGCAAGGTTCAAAAATCTTCACTGAATGCTGTTCAGTAGTGTAGTTGACGACAAGACAACGTGAACATCCTCGTTCACATTTGAATTGACTGGGTGGTTGGTGCGAAGAAAACTGATACAATTTTGGTACCTATAGTAGCGAAAACACACTCATGTTGTCAATCAGGTTGACCACAGTATTGGAGTGTTGGTTAATTTTGGTGTAAGTGTAGTTTCTTTCGTCCTAAAAACAGTCGCCCTATGTTCAAATTTGGCAAGATTATGACTTCATTGCCTTTTCTACTTCTCACATGACCTTTTTACACCCTTCGAAACCCACCCTTCAAAAGGCCATATCTAATCCGACCGGCGGAGGGAACTCTCACAGGCATCTCTTCCCGAAATTTGCTGCCCGAATTTACCTCATTATGTCGAGGTCCTTCCCGGTAATAGGGTGGGATTAAAATACTAATTATGAATTCTTTCCAGGACCTTCAAGTACCTGGAAAATTATCGTAGAGTTCATTCCCGTACTATTTCAGATTCTGAAACTGTTCCAAACTGTTCTCGTTCTTCGGTCTTGGGCTGGTTAATTGAGTTGGTCTTCGAGTTATCTCCGAATACTATGGTAACTATACTTTTGGTTATCTTGTATTTCCTGTCATTCCTATGCCTATGCTGCTTCAAGAACAAGTTGACGACTGCTGCCTTGCATGATTTGGCCACTTCCTCGAAACGTTATAAGTAATACACGAGAAGTGTATCCACCGTTTAGGCGGAGTTTTCTGTAAACCTGGGGAACGCTTGCGAGGGATTCCTCCAATAATGAAGAAATATGAACAGCTACGTAATCTGTGGGTACCAATGTCCCAAAAAGTGACCTGGGCGGCTGAAGGAACCGGATCCCTATCCCTACGCAGTTACAACGTTGGCTCCTTCGGGGAGTATTGTTATTTTTCACCCCCCCCCCCCCTTCAAAATTTGATGGTTTACGTTTCAAGGTATTTAAAATCCGAAAATGGAATACACAAATTTCTGTCTGTCCGCTGTACGCCGTACTTCGCATTTTTCTTAGTTACCATGAACCGAAATTAATGAAATCTGGTTTGTGAGTCCCGTTTGGGGTCTAGTTGCATCACGAATCTCGAAGTTACTGTCAGTCATCTCTAAGGGGTCAAAAATAGGGGTTGAAATATTCAGAACGCCTTAGCTCGAAAACTTTCAATAGAAGGGTATGGTTTTTTTTACGTTATTAAATTGATCTTGAGCTAAAGAATTGTTTGAGACCACCCGGAGTATTGTTCGACCAGCCGTTCGTTTGCACCGAAAAGCTTCGTCAGAATGATCGTGAATCAAACGGTATAAATCCGGCCCAGATATCATCGCTAGGGAGCACCTGATTATAATCAAGGATGGCGGTATGACTTCGAGTTGGTTGTTCTGCGATATTATGTCATTTGAAAAATGATTGATCTTTTGGATTTTATTGATAGGTACTTTCGCAACTTGAACAAACGTTGAAGTATTCTTGGGTACATTATTATACAAGGGTAAATTACTACACAACGGAACATTGTACTATCTACTCAGAAGGGGCATCTATTCAGGTAAATTATTACACAACGATTTATTATTTACCATATGCTTCATGAATAACTACAAATAATTAACGACTGAATTATTGAATCCCGCGCATTTATATGAAACTTTTATTCCACGGACCGCTCAGTACTCGATTTAGGGCTTTCTGGAGGGAACTTGAGGGTACTGACCACAGAAAACAGTGATCTACGCAGAAGGGGCATCTATTACAGGTGAATAATAAACCGTTGTGTAATAATTCGCAGCGTTTTTTCGTGAGGGATGTTCCCGGGAAGGAATTTGGTGGATGGTGACCTGTCGGGATTATTGCAACGACGCTTCATTATCCAGAAGCGTATGTTCCCTCCGATGCCCCTGCGGAGGAGGACCGTAGCGCTGGGAAGAAGAACTCGTACCTATGTCCCTTTACTCGCCTTTTGATCTCTCTGATGGGATACTTCAGTTGTTGCTGGAGGGTCGATTCAAATTGTTCATGTCCGCCATTTGTGATTTTGTGGTACATGACTTCATTCGATTCATTACAATGAGTAAATAGTTGGTTGATGTGGGCTGAGAAATCTTCACTTGCATTGTACTAACATACCTATTACCTCCGGACCAAGTCTTGTTCCAATGTACTCATCTACCGAATTTGATGTATGTTTTTTTCTCTTTAAATCAGATAAATGTCGTCTTCATAGTAAGCGACAAACGTCGGCTGTGGTCAGTCACTAATGGGTTCAAGAATTATATTTAAAAAAAGGATTAGTAAGGAATAGTAAGTAGCCATGAACTTTCGTGCGATACGGCTGTGTGATTATCGCGGTTGTACAGAAGTATCTATTTTGTACAATTGTTATAGACCTAAGCCAACTAAAGGAGGACAAAAAAAACAGAGTTTTTTCACTCGACACACAACTTCTCGAAGTCATGGCCGGGTCATTTTCGAGAAAACCCCTCAAAAACCCTCGATTTGGAAAAAAATGCTCATTTTCAATGGAATTTATTTGAGAGAGCCGTTCTGCTGGGTGTATCGCAGGGTCTCAATCAATTATCACAATCTCACGCGTGTTAGCGAATCTGGGCCTGTTGGTAAATCGAAAATTGTCGGGCGTGGCAGGAGGGATAACAGCGGATGTAAATATGCAACGAGAATGGAAGCAGTGTTTACATTGTGAGGGAAACTGAGGGAGAGGATATGTATAAATTTAGAGAGGAAGAGCGAGCGTTAATACGGTGGCCATATATCCCGTTGATACGGGAAAATGCAGTGAGAAAAACACCCAGCCTCGCCCGAGCTTCAACTCTATGACGGCCTTTCCGGGAAACGGTGGAAATGGAGCGCAAAACGACGCACGGGCGTTGGTGACCTCGATTGACTGTGATCATGAACATACAAATGACTGATTTTATGAAACACGATAATTTCTGTGTCATTTAACTGTGATAAATTTACTTTTGAAAGTTACTTTATTGGCTGATTCATTCATTAGTGAGTTTTTGCAACACGAAACGAAAAGTTTGCAAAACTTAAGACACCGAAAAGTTTGACGAACCGTGACGACGAAAAATACCGGGATCTCACGGTGTCAGCTTTCGTCGTGTTGAGATGACGAAACGTAATTTAACCTTACATCTGTATAACGCTACCTACCTCCTTCTATTGTCCTAGTGGAATTAGGACAAGGTTGTTAGTGGAATTCAACGTTGATGGCAGTGAACTATATACCCTAGATTGGACGTTGAGAACTGGCTGGCGAATGGGTTATATTACACTTGAATCGTAATTGAATCTAAATCCGCTTCTGAGGGACGTGCGTCCGAAAAAAAGCTGCTGTTTCATGTAATGATCAATATCATTATAGAATAATCGTACCCTTGGTTACATCAGTATAGTATCCGCATACTACCAGTAAAGTATATAAATGAGGATAGTAACCACATAATAATATGAGTATTTGTCTGAACGTAATTGAATTATTTGTGGATAAACGTTCTATTGATCGACTGATTGACACCAATCAAGTCAACGTTATTTAGGAATTGATGTTCACCCTAATGCTTACACATTCTCTCACGATTTAATGGTTTTTGAAAAGCTGTTGTTCACAGGCTTTCGTTATATCGCGTTGCCTTAGGGGCCAAGTTGATCTCAGTACTACATACTCAGTACTACATAAACAGTGGGGTGCAGGTACAAGAAAAGCATGAGGCCTCGATGGTCTGTCATCATACGCCTACAAATGACTATGATGTCACGATTATAATGATTACTGAGTGTTGAAACATCGTGGATAATTTTACTCCTTCAAACGCCTGCGGTGTTCGAACCTAACCGTGCTCAGAGCACCTTGAATCAGTAGAGATGCTGGGAAGCTGGTTAGAAGGGGGGACTATCAAATGGTATCTGTGATGAATTTAAATTGTGCCGTTCATCACGAGCGGTGTGAGGGTATGCCCAGGCGGGTTATGGGCGTACCACCACCCTTTCCTGGGATCTTAGCGGAGGTGTCCGTTGGTTGGGCGTACCACCACCATTCACGGATTCTTTTCGAGGGATGCTGCCGGGTAAGGTTATGGGCGGACCACCACCAATACCCGGATCTTTTCGGATATGCCCAGGCGGGCTATGAGCGAATCACCACCCTTTCCTGGGATCTTTTAGGTCGTTTGGCTGTTGGTTATGGGCGTACCACCACCATTCACAGCATCTTTTGAGGATGGGAGAGAGAGACGAGGTTAGGAGGAGAGAGAGTAGTCAGCGACTGGAGGAGAGCGTAGAATGAAGAAAAAGGCGCAGGAGGCGAGTTCTTATAGTATAGGGAGTTGTCTCCCTACATCCTCTAGCTCAGCGGTTCCCAACCTTTTTTCACTGCCGTACCCCTTGAGATAAATTTATTTCAAATTGTACCCCCAAGAAAAAAAGTTGCAAGAACATTTATCATGGAAAGTAAATATTTACGCAAGAGTTTTATTTTTTTATTTTTTATTTGACAATAAAGTTATTGCTCCAAAATTAGGCCTATATGTGTTTCTAGTAAACTTAGTAAATTCTAAATACCAATAACTGTAAAAAAATAATAACAAAGTAAATACAATGTTTCTTATCACGAAAACATAGGTACTAGAATGAGCAAATAAGTTTATCGAAAAAAAAAAATAAATCAAAATTATTCTTAAAACAAGTCAAAACTGTTTTGGTGTGACCTTTGGGCCTGTTTTGTTAAAAATTCCCGTACAAACAGGCCTTCCGTACAAAAACCTCTACATTTCCGTGCAAAACAGATATATATCCGTACGGGTTGGCAACACTGCTGCGGGGGAGCTTCGGAGTGAAGGAAAATACTGACAGCGCTCCAAGCGGGATAGTGATGAGACGGGCCAAAGACCGACCGATAGCGTGAGCGGCAGAGGGCGAACTGACCTTGACGAGCGAGCGTGAGTCAGGCCATCGCAGCGTGAGTGAGACCAGGCGCAAAAACATGAAGTCCGCCATTACCAAATATTTTCGGCGTACCCCAACCAGGTCGTTGCGTACCCCCAAGGGGTACGCGTACCCCAGGTTGGGAACCTATGCTCTAGCTGGTAGACGATGGTGGGGATCCCAGGCTGGCCCTCTAGTATCGTGCGGCTTGTGTCCCCACTCTACTGTTTATTTGGCGAAATCTTAAGTTAGCGAATACAAGAGTTGTCTAAGTTGGCTAAATCCATTGAATCAAGACACTGAGAAGGTAGAAATATCAATCACATCATACGGAAGTGGTTCACCGAAACCCCCTCCTGAGGAAATCATGATTGATGGAGTGAGGCTTTGCATCCATTTCTATAACTGCTTGTTACTGGCAAGGTTTGGGAGGAGAAATAACAAAAATCATGAATACTCTTATTGTTCGTTTAAAAGTTCGATCATTCGGAAAATTTGATTCAGGGAAATGGGAGTGGGGAGGGGGATCCGATGTGGTCCGAGAACGCCGACACCTGCCCCCAGCTACCCTCCTAGCCATCCTCTCAACAATACGGAAAAAGGTCTATCCTTTTACCCAGTGAAAGGGATAAAAAGGCCCTACCCCTTCCATAACGAATAAGAAAGTAGGAGTGACAGACTTTTACAAGGCTTTCCTTCGTAAACCTTACATCTTGCTCCAATCTTCTAGTCGACAACTTTCATCAGATTAAGTGCTCTCGATTTAATACTCCGTGAGCCGCCGTTGTCTGTTTTCTTTCAACGCTCATCTCTTGAGACTCGGTAACACATTTGCGACAGTGTTTGCGTTACGGTCGCGGGTGGTTTTTGACCTCGTAAAGAATCCATCACTTAATTCAGTTGAATGTTAACCTAAAACCCAAGCGTACCTAACGATGTGGAGGTGTTTATCTCCATGACGGGATAAACATAGTGAAACTTATTGATTCTACGTAAGAGGTCGCGACCACATGGAAGATATCATGGGAATGAGGAGCGAAAAGAATTACTGAAAAGGTTTTACGTAAGTCCACGTATCATCTATGACAGGTAATAAATTGATAGAATCTTTCAATTTCAGAAAACGTGAATAGATGGAGTATTCATAACAAATAGATGATGTTATCTGAGAACAAAAAACTCTGATTTCAAAAAAAAATTGTGTATTGTATGACAAATTAAAACACGTTTATAACTAGTGGGTTCGATTAACAGCAGCCTCACGAGTCACGTATATCCTGAGAAAAACAAATAATGCAAATTAAATTTCAACTTACAACTAAATTTAGAAGGACAGATTCTGGACAGGTGAAGTTGCGTTACCTGGAGGGGAACAAAGACTACAAGTTCATAACAACTACTAAGGAGAAGGCCTTCTACCAGAGTTTTGCGGAAATGTTTCGAGGAGGTTCGAGGAAAGGATTTTGGAAGCTGCTCAAAACCTTCAAGAAGTCGAAATTGAGTCCTGCATGCTCGATAACAGCTAGCTAGTGGGTTGATCACTTCAGGGGACTCCTGAAATCCAAGTTGTCAGGAGATGAATTGTTGTTCGTGGAGCCTTGTTTTACGTCTCAGGCACTCGATGCGCCCTTTACAGGACCTGAACTCGATAGGGTGCTCTGCTCAGTGAAGGATCTGAGGGCCCCTGGCATTGATGGTGTGGCATTTGCGTTTTATGAGTATGCTGGTGCCGAGCTTCGGGAAGTGTTGCTTGCGTTCTTCAACTAGATACATGAGAGTGGCGGGGATCATTCAGGGAGGCAATAATCTTCCCGCTTCACAAGAAGAAGGATGTGTTCCTACCCACTTTCGAGGCCTCTCATTCATTCATTTCCTTGCCAAACTCCTCTCATATCTCATGGCAAATCGTCTCTCTGATTTCGTCGAGGAGAACTCAATTCTCACAGAATGCCAATCTGGATTTTAAGGGGCTACTTGACCTTGGATTCCATTTTCGTTTTGTGCGGCCTCGTGAAACTAGAGCTTCGTCAACCTCGGGGAAAGGTATACACGTTTTTTGTGGATCTCAGAGCTGCCTTCGACACAGCTGCCGACGCCTTTAGTTATGCAAGTTATTTGATGCTGGACTGTCATCGCGATTCATTTCCATTCTGCGAAGTATATTATGAAGGAGTATCATCTGTGGTTTGGATGGGGAAAGGCGTGAGCGCTGCGTTTGAGGTGACATCTAGCGTACACAAAGAATGCCCACTCAGCCCTATCCTCTTTGCCTTGTTTGTTAAAGACCTCGTGGATTGGATGTGCATAATCTGCTGCTGGGAGACGTCTGCATTAGGGTTCTTTTGTATGCAGGCCATCTTGTTATATTGGCGGATGACCCACACGATCTACAGGGGAACATCGATGCACTGGAGGGTTAATGCAGGCAGTGGGGGCTGAGCGTAAATTTGGATAAATAAAAAATAATGGTATTCCAGAATGAGGGTAGACGAGGCCAAGCAGAACATTGGAGCTTTGGGGAACAGGCAATAGAAATTGTTTACGAATATACATATTTGGACGTCACACTAACACCGAGGCTCCCATTCGCAAAGCATTTGAGACGGAAGGCCTAATCTACTAAATTGGCAATGAGCAGCGCGTGGAGCATTGCCATGTCGAGTCCATAGGTCCCTCTGTCAGCCAAAGTCAAGGTTTTCAAAGTGTGCTATGCTGGGCAGTTATGGGGCTTCCGGGAGTATGCTAGTGTCGAGGGGGTACTCCTGACATTTGTGAGAAGGCTGTTTTGGCTCCCCACTCACACCCCAAACTATAATTATACATCTGGAGACAGTATATCTCTTTGCTCACGCTGCGCCTTCACTTCGAATATCTGCGGAGGGGCGCGGGGAGCGCAGCGTCTTTTCATGCTCGATTCCAAAGGTTCATTATTGAAAATAATAAACCAAAAGTCTGTCGGTGCAAACTTCTGGGCCTTACTGTGAACTAACGGCTGGATGTAAAATGCTCCGGGTGGTCTTAAAAAACTCCCAAGTTCGAGAACTATTTAAAACCGTAAAAAAATTCGAGATAACGGCGTCCTGGAGATTTCAACCCCTATTTTTCACCCCTTAGGGATGACTTACATTAACGCCGAGCTTCGAGGACCAGCTAGAGCCCAAATGGGACCTATACACCGAATTTCGTCAATTTTGGCTCATGGTAACTAAGAAAAGTGCGAAGTACGGCGTACGGCGGACGGACAAACATTTTTTGATTGCATTTTCGGATTCTACATACCTTGAAAAGGAAACCATCAAATTTTGAGGGGGGGTTGGTTAACTTTTTTTTTTTCATTTTTCATGCTCGATTCCAAAGGTTCATCATTGAAAATAATAAACCAAAATCATCGTGCAACTTCCCCGTTCCATAAATCAGTTGAGCGAGCGTCATCAGCTGTGGGACCATTTCGATGATGAAGACAGCAGTGAGCCGTTGGGGGCTTATCAGGGGCCTCCTGACTACAAAATCAACCATTAAACTAATCAATAAACCGCTGCTATGTAACGCAGTTTTCCCCTGCAAGGGAGGTTTCCAGTTTGCGTCTCAGTGAGATGGCGTCATTGAGTAGCAACATGGCAACAGCAAGCCTCATAAAAAATTATTTTCTTCGTTTTTGGCAGTAAATTAGCAGGTAAGTAGAGTTGGTGGCTGGGCCACTCTGGTATATAATTTTGAGGCTATTTGGCTCTTCGTTCTAACAATTCCGATCAAAAACCAGTCCAACTTTTTCCAACCAGTCCACAAAGACAACTTTTTTTTAAACTTGGCAATTTTTACTTCATGACTCGGGAGCAGGAAAACAAGGGTCACATCCCCCGAGGTCAGTAGAAACATCGACCCTCCGCCCAGAAATTGAATGGATGGCACACATAACAGCTGAGTCGAAACTTTGGTTCATCTCTTGGGACGTGGCTTCCCAGGGGCAGGACGGACGGTCGGTTTTTTCGTCCCGAACGAGAGTCGAGTGTTGCAAAACTGTTCAGTTCAAAACAAAGGCTGATAAAAATGAGGAAAAGGATGTTGGGACCTACGAGTAATCTGGAGAACTGGATAGAAATGTTGTACAGCAATCAAGGGAAACATATTCATCATGGGTTGGTATCACTGGAGCAAACTTCACGACACTACCTTTTCATCCTTAGTCCAAAATGGTTTTCAATTTTAGATTCTTACTTATTTGAGTTATTTTATCCCGTATTATGAAATTTTGTTGATAAGTTCAGTTTTCAGTCGTCAAAATCAAAATTTGGAAGTGAACTTTTCATCTCAATTCGGTCATTTAGCAAGCCAGAACCAAAAATATTAAATTGTGTGGGTTGTAGTTCGTTTTCGTTATAAGTAGTGCAGGTAGCGTAATATTGAGAGCATTTTTCCCCGATTCAACTTTACTTTTGTCCTTCACATAATCGATTCAGAAGAAAATTTAAACTAAACTTGATAACCCACATAAATTCAACCTAATGATGGGGCCCTATCTTATGTTTAATTACTTCTCTTTACCATACTTTCGCCACCTCTCAAGTCTCCTCTGGCTTTAGACGACAAATTTAAAAAAATGCGTGATAGTTTCAGTGTGTGTTTGAAACTCGTTCAACAAGAGTTGGACGAGGAAAACGCATTATCCGACCGCTTAGCGGAAACTCAGTTACTAAAGGCAGCAAACGTCTTTTGGATTTCCTGTCCCGGGATTTAACGGGCGATTTAAACTTCGAACCGAAGTTGATATAAACTATGGATTAACTTGTGGGCCCTTAACGAGATGGCTTTCCAGTTATCTCAGTGGAGGGACGATCTCAACAGAAAGAGTTTCACTTTAATTATCCCTCGCTTTTCGGTAAATGGAATTGAGATTAGTATTCAAAAAAGGAATTTCGATTTAGATACTGGTATAGGTACTTGGTACTCCGGAAAATGAATTCGTAGGTGCAAAACTTTATTAGCTTAGCTCCAACAACTTGGGTGTAACTGATCTGTCGTGGGTCTTGGTCTGTACTGGAATTTCAAGCCAAAAAGTTGATCAAAACTTCAGAGGATCACCAGATTTCAACATGGTCAGATTAACCTAAAATCGAACTATAAAAGCCTAATTTGAGGTGTGTAGACATTATGTGTTGTAGATATGAAAGTATGCTGCGGATACTTAGCAAAAACTTTCAAATCAAAAGCTATTCGGGCCCCCTTACTGCCGAAAATTTGAGAGCTCTAGCGGCTTTAGTTACACAAGCTGGATTATTTGTTCCCATCCCTTGGAATTCGTAAGAATTAGGTACTTGTTAGACAAGCGTTTACGCTTTTTTATAGGAAAGGTTACTGCTCCATCCACCTTACCAAATGAACTTCTGCATGAAAGGGTACGAAGAAATTTTGAGTGATACAGTGTTCGGCACCCACCGGTGTGACATATTGATGCCAATTGTAAAGAGACGATTTTTATAGGTAGTTTTTGTTTTTTGGTGTACGTGCGGCAAGTGAATCCACTAGTTTATTGTACCTATCATCAAATGACGGATGTTTTGCTTCAAGATGTACCTATCAGAATGACGCAGAAATCGGGTCAGTTATCCTGTTTACTGAACAGGATGAATATAAATCACCCGGACCGTAGACATTAGTCGACCTTCGTTTACTGCACACGATGGGGCCTCGAACAATTTTGTTGCTGACGTTCGGCTTTTACTGCTTTCTGGGAGCTGTAGCAGCAGGTTTGGGTAGTACCTACCATTTTAATTTATAACTTGGAAGGATTTTATCATTAGTTCGGGCTTCCTAACCATACCTATCCCTGCCGGCACTATCGCGTTGAGCGAGGGTAGCCTCGTCCGCAATGGTAATTTAATGTGGTCTGTCCATGCAATTGGTTGGTTTGGTAATAGCCATATCAGTTGAAAAACATTTAGAAATGATGGTGGTGTCGCATAAATTGTTTATGTACAAAAGACGCCCCCTCTGCGTAGATAGCCTATTAAAACGTTGTGTAATAATTTACCGTTGCGTAATAATTTACCGTTGTATAATAATTTACCGTTGTGTAATAATTTACCGTTGTGTAACAGTTTACCTCTGTGTTATAATTTACCCATCAATAATACTTCAACGTTTGGACAAGTTGTAGTACCGTCTATCAACGAAATCCAAAACAGCCTTCATTTTGGTTTATTATTTTCAATAATGAACCAGGTATGAAGAATCCAAAACTGCAATAAAAATATTTCTGTCTGTCCGCCGTACGCCGTACGGGCCACTTTTCTTAGTTACCATGAATCAAAATTGATGAAATTCGGGTAATAGTTTCCGTTCGGGGTCTAGTTGGTCCTCGAAGCTCAACGTTACTGTCAGACATCTCTAAGGGGTTCAAAATAGGGGTTGAAGACAAATGAATTTAAATGTTTATTAAATTTGTCTTGAGCTAAACAATTTTTTGAGACAATGGCAAATTATTACACAACGGTAAATTATTACACAACGGCTCATCTACCCAGAAGGGGCTGGATTTTGTTGATAGGTACTTTTGCAACTTGAACAACCGTTGAAGTATTATTGATGGGCAAATTATTACACAACGGTTGATTATTCTATCTCCGTAGAAGGGGAACCTATACAGGTAAATTATTACACAACGGTTTAGGGAGGTAACGAGTATGGGGTTAGGTACTAACCTACGGAGGGTCCGCGATCTACGTAATATGTGTAGAATAGTACATAAATGTTATATAGACGGGTTATCTATACGGAGACCTGTGATCCGTAACAGGAGGTTATTCTGTACAAAATAATAAACCGTTGTGCAGGGATTTGCAGCGTTTTCAAATGGAATTTTATCACACAACAATCAACTCAACTTCATATACATCCATCCGTGATTATAATCAGGCGCTCCCTAGCAATGATATTTGGGCTGAATGTATACAATTTTATTCACCCTCCTGTTGGCGAAGCCTGCCGGTGCAATCTTCGGGGCCTTACTGTGAACGAACGGCTGGACGTACAATGCTCCGGGCGGTCTCCAAAAACTCCCAACAAGAACTATTTAAAAACGTGAAAAAATTCGAGGTAATGGCGTCCTGGAGATTTCATCCCCTATTTTCCACCCCTTAGAGATGACTGACAGTAACGCCGAGCTTCGTGGACCAACCAGACGCCAAATGGGACCTACAAACCAAATTTCATTAATTTTGGTTCATGGTAACTAAGGAAAGTCGGAAGTACGGCGTACGGCGGACACACAGAATTTTTTTATGGTACTCGTATTTTCGGGTTCTACATACCTTGTAACGGAAACCACCAAATTTTGATGGTTGGCGGGGGGGGGGGGGGGTAAAAATGTTTCATGCTCGATTCCAAAGGTTCATTATTGAAAACAATAAACCAAAATTCTATCCGTCCACCGTACTCCGTACTTCTCACTTTTTTTAGTTACCATGAACCAAAATTAATGAAATGTGGTTTGCAGGTCCCATTTGCGATCTAGTTGGTCCGCGAAGCTCGGCGTTACTGTCAGTCAGGTTGAAAATTTCAGAACGCCGTAGCTCGAAAGCTTCCAGTAGACGGGTATGGTTTTTTTTAACGTTGTTAAGTAAAGACTTTTTTGATACCACCAGGAGCATTGTACGACCAGCCTTTCGTTTGCATCGAAAAGCTTCAACAGGGCCGTGAATGAAACGGTTTGAATCCGACCCAGGTATCATTGCTATAGGGAACTCCTGATTATAATCAAGGATGGCTGTATGAAATCAAGTTGATTGTTCTGTGGTATTATTTCATTTGAAGAATGATGGCTCTTTTGGATTTTAGGTACTTTTGTAACCTGAACAATTGTTACGCTTCATGAATAACATCAAATAATTAATGATTGAATTATTGAATCCTGCGCATTTTTATGAAACTGTAATTTTCGGGCCGGCTCCAGTACTCGATTTAGGGCTTTCCTCGGGGTGTAATAATTTGCAGCGTTTTTATGGAAGCTGTTGCTACGGCATTACCCCCGCAACAATACAAAATAAACCACAGGTGAGAATAGGTACGGGAACGGCGTTGCTCAAAATGGATAATTACACTTTAGTATCCATGTCATCCACGCTCGGCTGGCGGTATTGGCGGCGAGGGTAGGAATATAATAAGTAAGCGTTATTGCGTTATTTTGATTAATCTTTTTTCTTTTCTTTTTTTAAATATATTCCCAAAGGTCACCACCAATTACAACTCGAAGGAAACCGACCTAGTCGTCACAGACAGTTACGAGTGGAACGACAAAACTGCCGTGGGAACTGCAGTGCTGGACAAATCGCTGAAGCTGGACAGCCTGCTGAAGTGGCGTTTTTGCCAACTCCACAACCATTGGCGATAGATGTAGCGAGCTTCACACCCAAGTGCCCTCAAGGGCTCACATTCATTCCGGGGCTTGGCTGTAAGAAAATCAAAGTAGGCTGTGTTAGAGGATATTCCGTCGTTGGTAAGGAGTGCGTACGTAAGAAGAACACCTACAAAAAACCTAAACCCAAGAAATCCAGAGCCCTGAAATTGCGTTACATGGCACACTATTGAAAGGATCTACGAGTAGGTTCATGTTAGTTAGCTCTTTTTGGTATGATACTGCATAAATTTATCCCGAATAACTTGAATAATATGATGAGCGAATATTAAACAATCCTGATTTTTTTGTTCTGCATGGTGTATGGTAATTTGCTGCCTTAGAATGAGAATGATGATAGTAGTATAAGTTATTTGCAACGCTGCCTATTATAATGTATTTTTACGTGGGAGGACTAACCGTAGGTACGTAACTAAAAACAGCTTAGAAATCATAGATATTAGACTTAGGTCTCGTCGTGATCTAGACGATTATTTAATCAAGATTGTGTCTATTGGTTCATTTTGTTTCTAAATTACGTTCTTATAAGAGCTGATATTCTTTGAAGAAAAAAGTGGTTGTGGAGTCCTACTAGTGATTTTTCCCTTAAACGAAAAGGATTAGGTATGGTTTATCATTTCGATAAATAATCAACCTAATAGTACGTTTCACAGAAACATGATAGTTTGGGACACCGGAGTAAGCCTGAAATGCAGCGACAATTGATTTTCTATAACCTAGGCCCACTAATCCCTAACGTTTCCTTAACGACCTTATGGTATTGTTACGGTAGAGTGATTTGAATATTATTGTTATGAATATCGTTGGTTCGCGTTTTCTGTATCTATGTAGAATCCACCAAAAGCTAATAAAAATGTTTCCTGTCCGCTGCACCTCCCCTCAATAATTCAGCAGTGTGCTTTCCATGCGTAGGTACCTATTGCGTACAAAACAGTGATTTACAGACTACCTAAAGCGTCGCGGAAAAATTAGCAGCTTATTTGTACGTATTATTTCCAGAATCGATTATAACCAATGCGTTTAGGGGATTAGAGTTTAAAACAAAAAAATGACCAAACTGTCTCAGGATCAGGATCTACTTTGCTCGTTATAATTAATATGGAGCTCATATAATATGGATGCTCATTATAAATTAATATGGAGCTTTCAATATGAGAGTCAGTGTGTCGCCTTCCGCTCACGGCTGCCAGTTTGGCGTCTAAGAAATTTCTTGTCCTACAGCTTTACAAGATTTATTATATTTTTTTTCCCCCTCTTGTTTCAACCAATGACACCGAGGATTTGAGGATTCGATCAGCCTTCACAGAGGATTTGATGAGTGGCAAATTCTGAGGGTACAAACAGGGCAAGCACAAGACAAGCACTCGTTAGGGATGGGACTGAACCACACATCCTTACCCCTTAACTCCTAATAGTATATTACCTCCTAATAATCCTACCCCTTAACTTTAATTGAGTATAGACGGTTCATTCAATAATAGGTACCTACCTAGTTCAAGAGAAAAGCTCATTTTGCTGCATGGAGATTCAGTGTACAATTTTTCGCTAGACATTCTAGATTTGAAGTTACTGCTTGAAAGGGTAGTTACTTATTTCGACTTTCTGCAGTTTTGTTGGTTTTAACTAGTGGGGTTTCTTCATAATTAAAGGGTTTTAAAAACCACACCTCTAATTTGGAAAAATACTTATTCGAAACTTTTCTATTATTATCAAAATCTCTTGTTAGGTATTAATTCGCTCATCAATCACTTGGGAGATTTATAGGAGCATTCGTTCTGAGGTGAATTCGTGTTTATCGTAGACTGTAGATCGTAGACTGCTTGTCTTGTGACTGCTTCTCGTATTTTCGAGAGCCCAGGGAACTGATGTGTTCCACTTCACATCAGTTCCTACGTCTTGGTAGGTCCTAGGTCTTGGTTCATAAGGTAGGATTAGGTGCCTACATATACTTCTTTAACAAATGGATGGAAAAACCCACAAAAGCATGATCCTAAGTTAGTTAGTTAGTATTGATATGTAAAATTGCTACCACGGCTTGACCAGATAATTCGCCGCTGTCGGCAATACTTATCTTACTTTTACAGTTAGAAAGTCTCATTTCCTCCCCCGGGGCTTGCAAACGCCCGGCGATATCATGGGATATTCAGGGTTAATAACACGACCGTATTAGCCATCACGTCGCCAACCCTGTGACCTGCAGCTGCGTCTCTTCTGAAATATTCACCGCTGAAATCGACTCGTCTGTCAACTGTAAACCCCATCCAGCTCTCTCTGGTCGGCGATTTTCAAGCGTTGTGCGATTCAATCAACGATGAAATCGTTAGAATGGCTTCCATGGCGTTATCCCATAACTGCACCCTATAATATCGTATCCATAATGTACTGTGTTTGAACATGTTCAGCTCAAGTATAAGCCCTTGTATTGATATAGTACCTATATAGTATGATGTTGAGTAGGTACGTCTCTCGTCACTTTGTAAGTAGCCCTTGCAGAAAGGTGAACCAAGAAACGATAGTGATTGGCTGATACAGTGTTACTTACCTACCCATTTCAGTTTTGTTCAGTTTTACCTATTCCTGCTATTTATTTATATCTAGTAGTTTATTCGAATAGTCTTTCGATGTTGCAAAGAGTAGCATCTTGACGTAAGTTTCTTGCTCATCATTCTTCTTCTTCCCTCACTCGAACGTATAAGATTCCTCTGTATTCGTTCTTAATAATCACTAATCATCTTATAATTAGTTATTGACTAATTATACAATTATAAATTATCATGTAGAGAAATAACATCGAACGTCCAAACAAGAGCATAAATATCCGACCGTGTGTATTGATTTATTCTTTAAAGAAAAATACCTTATTTTTCGCAATTTTGCGCAGGAAAACTATACCACGTATTGTTTTCATGTGGCAGGTTTCCTAGATTTTCGAAACATTTTTCGGTTGGTATCTACATAATTATCTTTTCAGAACATGCTGGGTCCATCCCTAGATTTTAGATTCCTATTTTTTGGGTAAATGAGAACGTAAATGTGATAGTGTGAGGAGCAAAATAGAAACCAGTTCGTATTAGTAGCTCTCGTGGGAATCCATTAAACGAAATTTAGTGTATCTAACGATTCATCCATTTAAATTCAGTATTCGTTTGGAGGTTAAATACTGAGGTCTATATTAATTATGTGGTGTTAGCAACATCGCCGTAATGGATCACTTTACAATAGCGGAATAATAACCCCCGAATACCAGCTCATTAATACAAACATTTCTGTCGGTTGTAGCTGATGTTAATTCACTTTTGGCTCTTGAGTGATGAAGGTGAAATTAGTTAAAGATGTCGCTACCCCGAGGTAATCGGCGCTTACCGGAGACCAATATCGGTTTGGTGGAACACGTTTCCTGCCAGGAGGAAAGGTGCGTTTCTGCTCTTCACACAGAGAGGTTTGTTTCCAGATACAAGAACAACACGCTCAAGGATAGGTATATTTTATTTCCTTTATATTGAAAGCAACATCTTGTGCACTCGTCATCGTTGAAGGTATAGCACGGCTAGACATGAATCAAATTATTTTGTAATTACTGCATTATAAGTTTAAGGTCATAAGATAAGTAAGGAATAAATAGCCAATCAATCAATCAATTTATTTTTCATATACACATAGTGGTTGAGCAGTACAATAGAAAATCCCATAATAAACCTAACTAATGCTGACAATTAAAAACTGCCTTGACAAAGATCTATAACAGAAAACACGAAAGGCAAGTCAGTAGTAATTTAAAAGACGTAGAATGAGGTAATATAAGGTGGAAGCCAGTAACAAATTGAAAAAATAAAGTAGTTGTAAAAAATGATGCATGCAGCTAAGTGTTGGTAGCGCGCAACAGGCACAATACGCACGAACCGAATGGCCCGGACCCAACCCACCATGGTGGCTCCCAAGGGGCCCCTTCCCCAAATAAGGTTCATGCCATAAGTTAGGGCACAATGTCGGGTAACTTCACTTTAATTTGAGTCTCTGCTCGATTTGGTGACGGCTGTGAGGGCTTGAAAACTATTGTGGTTCGATCGAAGCCATCTGCCCGTCAGCAGCCCACGTAGTGTTTCCTCATGAGTCTACGGTGTTGTCTTGGAGGAGGGGCGTTTTTGGAAAATCACGGAGTTGTTAGGATGGCCAATTTACTAGGAGCGCATGGTATAATAATGCTGCTCTCATCGAGTCGACTACAGGCATTTTCAGGTCTAAGTAAAGCGCAGTTCTTGTGAAGTACAAGGTGACAGAATATATGAGGCGACGAAGCTGTTTTCCATATTTTACCCTCGTAACACCATATTATTATACTATGGTCCATAAGGCGGATCAAGTATCGCCTGGGTACAGTGTGTGCGAAACAGTAAATTTTTGCGACAAGCTTCCAGAACCGACAGCTTTTTAGGGAAACTAAAAGACGAAAAGACTTGGGTCACATTTTCCGGAGAAATAGTTACTGGTCTCAAACAACTTTCTTCTTGAAATCCGCAAATGGACTGGAATCCAAGACTTTGCTGCCTTTAAGGATGAAGCTTATTAAAAGAATCCAGATATTAGTTCGGAGTTGATGATATAATTATCGACACCTTCGACACCTACGTAAGAATAATACCATATATGGGTAGGATTGTCGTTTTATAGGTGAATTGTTAACTGAGCTCAAGAAGTAAGGAATCAGGCTGGACTTTCTATGGCCCATTTAGCATTGGTACCGAGATGGGCTTGAGCTGCTGGATACGATTCCTGTGTCTGTGTTAGTGACATGTTGGTTCTTCGTCAACCTAGTATCAAGTTTCAAGGCTAGATGTAACAGCTTCCTCCCTTTCATCTGGCGTCATGCATAGCGTAACCTGGATAGCGGTGTAAATGAAATACTGAATTGGTTAGAAAACATCAAAAAGAGATGCTAGAGTCTTTCACCCGCGCCAGGAGTTTCTGTTCTTATTTCTGTGGGACTTGTTTCCTTTCCCCCCGGCATTAGACTTACCTGGATATTTTTTGCATTCTTTTTCACCGTTCTTGTTTTCCATCAAGTGATAACCTCTGACGCAACCAGTTCTGACTTTCATGCATCCTAGTCCCGTAACGAACATCTTTCCTTCGGGGCAGGTTGGTGGATTTCCATCGATAAAAACCCTGGCCGCGAGCACGATGGGCTGATGAGTTTCCATATTCTCGATCTTCCTCTGACCTCGGACTCCCCAGCGATGGTTAGATACAACTGCATCTGCCAGACAGCACACACCGAAAGCTATTATCACCACTGCCCGCATCTTCATTCGCACAAAACTAAATGGTGACTGGCATTCACTGAATTTTTATATACTACAGATTACGATTATTTTTATTCGATTATCCTACTTTATGAGGGTAAACAGGATAACTGACTCAGTTCCCGCGTCACTGAGTGTTAAAAAATAACCGAAATATATACGTATCCAACATGATGAATCAATATACAGTTGCTGTCATGCAGAATGAAGTATTTAGCCAATTTTCGTATACTTCGCCAAATTTGATCTACTAGTTCAAAGTAGTTCAAAACGGCTGGCTGGGATTTCGGAACGTATATCAATTGAACATCGGTCGAGAAGAAATCTATGGTATCTTATAAAAATAGAGTTTCTCAATTCGTCATTAAACCTTGATGTATGAAGATAGGAATCTGTTCGACGCTACATGTTACCTTCTAACTGAGAAAAGATCAACGTTTGCTGAAATACTATAGTTTTTGAAATAGGTAGGTAGGTTACCTTGGAACTTCTTACTATACGAGGGCCATGTAATGATGCTGCCCAATTTTAAGGCAGTTTGTACGTTATTAGGCTAGACACACAAATCTGGTCTATATTTCGGGGACCCAGACAGACAATGAAATGTTGTTATGCCTGAGTAGCAAAATGTGTGTGGAAAATTAAATTTGTTAATAGTGCACGTACAAAACGCTGCAAATTATTAGACAACGGTTTATTATTTGCCTGTATAGATGCGCCTTCTGCGTAGTTTTCTGTGGTCAATACCTAGCCTCGTTCTCCCCCCAGGAAAGCCCTAAATACAGTGCCGGAGCCGGCCGGGTTACGGTTTCACAAATGTGCGGTGGATTCAAGAATTCTATAATTAATTAGATAGGTATCTGTTGTTATTCCCCCAAACGGGACCTACAAACTAAATGTCATTAATTTTGGTTCATGGTAACTAAGGAAAGTGCCTATGGCGGAGGACAGACATTTTTTTATTCCGTTTTCGTACCTTAAAACGGGAACCCCCCCCCCTCAAGTTTCATTATTAGAAATAGTTGAAAATTGTATCAGGATTCGAAAGTTCACTGTTGAAAATAGTTCATTACTGAAAATGATCCAAAAATCCTTCGAAACTTGTTTGTTTTCTTGGCGAATTTGCGAAGAAAAATTGCTATTGCATTAAATTGATCCAATACACATACATACATTCTTGACAATTTTCCCGGTGCAAATCCGCTTCATATCATTCTGAAACCGGCGGTCAATGTTTGATAATGTACATAGTAAATAATAGGTAGAGTGACTTGGTAAAAACAATCCGAAATTCGCTCATGTGCTGCATGACTGAAAATTTCTCTCTATTCCAATACGTATTTAATCTCAAGCAATCTAAACTTCTGATCATAGTCCAACATCTGTAGTTTTATTTAATCGACTGTTTGACGTGTTATGTGTGTTTTTGTTTGCTTTTCTCTGTTTGCTCGCTCTCAACAAACATCAAGGGCTTACGACTCAAGCTTTTTGCCAATTTCATTAGTTTCGTACTGTAGCCTTGATCAGGATATTTGTTCGCCCGTTGAATATTCATATCGGGGACGGTGATCGTCTGTATCCAAATTTCAATGCTCTGACAGCTTCGCTAAAGAGCTGTGTTTCACAATTTAGTTTCCACGGGTTCCGCGTACTAAACGAGTTTCTTCTTTTCTTTTCACAGGTACGTGAAGTCACGACGAATTCATCCTGTTTCAGAACGTGAGTAGATTCGAGTTACGTTTTATTTGTTTGAAATGAAAATCAAGTTCGTGCTTGCGGACAATCGGCTAACTCCGTTTCATTGTTGAGGAATGGAATTTAAGTGAGGCAGGTTATGCACTTGCTTCCTTGATCGACATATTTATTGAATTTCTTTCTAAATTTCTGGGCTCTCATAGTATACCTAGGTACCTACTTGTTTTGAGAGGTTTCCAGCTATGGCATTATGAGAATATATCAACCTCTACTTCCCACCCCCTCTCTGTCACTTAGAGGTTTAAAAGTTGTAAGGTTTTACGAGTAGGTAAGTAGGATAAATGTGCATTTTTTAGGTTACACCTTCCACGATTAGCATTTTTAGCAACTCCGGTTACATACGGAATGGAACTATTACCCTGCTCTAGGTAATAGTTCCGTATGTACCCCTAAGCGGCCTGTGAGAGCATGAGTTGATGAACTGACAACGTAACGGACACAATCACATTAATTTAATGCTGCCCCCACTGGTCTTAGTTCCAGGAACATAAAATCACCCTTTTGCATTTACCTAAAACATCTCCCCCATCATTTCTACATGAAATCATTCATTAAAATTTGTTTTCAGGCTCGATTCCAAAGGTTCGTTATTGAAAATTATAAAACAAAACCAAAATATCTGTCCGTACGCCGTACTTCGCACTTTTCTTAGTTACCGTGAACCGAAGGAACCGAAATCACGGATGGGTTTATGAAGTCGAGTTGGTTGTTCTGTGATATATTTCACTTGAAGAAATACACCTAATTGTGATTGAAATATAATTTGTGTCGATTCCAAGAAAGTGATTATTTTTGCATAATCCGTAAGATTTGAAAATGGAATGGAAACGCGGCAAATTATTACACAACGGATCATTACCCTTCTTACCCTGCTTACCCCTTCCGCCTGGATCGTAGTTTTCTGTGGTCAGTACCTACCCCCATGCCCCCAGGAAAGCCCTAAATCGAGTTAATGCCACCAATCCGATCGTTCTGAACCAGGTACCTACAGGGTTACTCTTCCATATCCGGAGCCTGATGAGCTGGATGCTGTATCCGTGGTCATTTCCAGTCAGATACCCATGCATGTCAACTGAATGTATGAGGAACGTGCGCAGTGATGGAAGTAGCCCTTTTCTATAGTGAGATTAGGTCGTATCTCCTCTGCCAATCCTCCAGATTCTGACGTTTCATTTTAACAGGTACATTTAGGAGAGGGGATTTGAAGGGGAGGATCTGACAATGCCGCAATAGCTGGGGATCCATTGGGCTAATTTGATTTTCCAGGAGCAGTCTGGCTACTTCCATCGCCAGGTAGTTAGAACGTTCTGGTTTCCCAAGGTTTTGAGACTTTCGCGTGTACATCTTGAGTATGTTCTCCAACCCATCACTGCTTCCACCGTCTTCAAGTAGCCTGTTGTAATTTTGATCGCCAGCAGTTCAGCAGTCATGATGTTTACTTGTCGACTTGTTGGAATGAATGTTAAGTCTGCTATAATAGTAGTAAATATTATAATAATTATAGAAGGGCTTCTGCTTCCTTTTCAAGTGAATAAATCTGGAAAAATTAATAATTAGGTTTGTGTATTTACTTATGTCAAATAATGTTCATGTGCCGTGCATTAAACTGTCCGATGGTGAACAGCCGGGGAATTGAAGGTCGTAATGGCCTGCGAATCGCAGAACAATAATAATATCCATGGTTATTATACTGTTTCTCGTTCGAATTTGTATCGTTCGTTCTGAACCCAACCGAGTGAGGTCTCCTTTGTCTGACCCTATTTCCATATAACGGCAGAGGGGTAGCCAGTAACGGTGTATCTACTGCAGTACACCGATATATGCGATTGTTACTGGAAGGGCCCTTTTGTCATGGTAAAGACTTACCAACTTTGTAGCGCAGCCCATTTCTATGCTTTGCATCCTATTCCCCTCCAGAATTCGTTTGCGATACGATATAAAATAGAACCTCTCCACACGCCGGAACCCTAATTAGATGAAGTAGAGAGAGAGACGGATCGTCAGATATTTCAGACTGAATTTATTGGTCCTAGGTTGGTCAGCATAGGGAGGAGGGGGTTCATGGCACAGGTCGATCCAATTGAACGCTAAGATGCCTACTCAAGAGTGTTCAACGCCACACTTCATTTCAGAAAACCATATTAGTTTATACAAATCTTATCAGGAGTGATTAACAGAATAGGTATGAGGTAACTTGTGAGCAGTAATATGGAAAAGCCTCGAGAATCCTTTCTTTAGGGCTTGACGCAGGAATTCACATTCTTTTTAACCCTTATTCTGGCAGGAAAATCAAAGTAGAAAAAATTCCTTGAATATTTTTTTTCTGGTCCCAAAATCATTCAAAAGCATTGGAAAAATAAGAAAAAATTAATTTCGTGAATTTTCATTGAGAAAATCGCAATTTAGTGAATGAGCCTCCAGAGGCTCATTGGCAAGTTGACAAAGATCGCAAAGATTCTTTCCCCTCACGCAGTTATGGGCAGGGAAGGTGTTTGACAGATATAAACTTCGAATAAATCAACATAAAAATTTTAATAAAATGTAGATATCACACTGTTAATCTGACATGGAGAAAATACAATTTCCCCTACCTTACAACAGTAAAATTATTGATTTCACAGCTCAAATTTCCTAAAACAGGGAGGTAGGTATCTACTTGACGAGTTACAACTTATTCATAAATTGTGACTCGCGTCACTAAATAAAGCACCATAATTTTGTCTTAAAATGGTCTTTTGTCTTTGTCACCATAAAAATGTCTTGTTTCGACAAAAACTTACACCTTTCAGCACTGCCTACTTTCTGAGCTTGGTACAGATTACTTTGTTCAACGATGAGCTGTACGACGTTGTCATCAAAAAATCTTCTGAAGTTCGTCATGGGAAGGAAGTTGTCCGACAGCCCTGGCATTTCGAATACAGGATCATCAGGAATGTCAACATCTCGCTTGAATGCACGCTTGGTCCATTTCCATCTGAAATAAGATTGGCACTATGCCAGTTTAGCATTGCTTACCTACCATCTATACCTATTGAAAATTTCCAAATTATGTAGTTTCAGTGGGCACGGTTACAAATCTTGCGCAGGTAAGTACTCATAGGAGCAGTAGAACTAGGTAAATGGGCGATTCCACCCGTTTTATGGCCATACGGCGGAATTTTGAGCTGAACATTTGTAGCCAGGGGTTTTCAAGGGCGCAGAACTTTAATTTGAGATCAAAAATGCAAAATTCCAACAGAATTTGATGGAAAAATGTATTCTTATGTATGAATGTACGTACCTAATCTCCAATTTCCTTGGAGCTACCAATCTTCTTTTTGCCACATGTCCTCTTCTGGTTTTTCGAAGGTTCGGAGTCACACCTGTGGACTTGCGAATTCCTTGGGGAGTCAGTACTTTTGACGATATTTTCCCAAAGTTTCTGGAGGTTGGTTGCACATGACTGGTTGGTGGGATGCAACTACTTGTCGAAGGGGCGCAAGGAGTGATAATAGATGGAGTGTTACTATCTATGTGTAACTCCACATTGTTGTTTTCAATGTCTTCATTAATCACATTATCCACTGGTACAAGATCGTCGTCCTCTACATTGTTCAGCAAGTCGTCTATACGCTCAAAGAGCTCGTCGTCGTCAAGATCAGGAAGTAAAATATCCTCTTCCAAGGGGTTTTCAAACTCAAGTTCATCATCACTTTGTTCAGGTGATTCTGGAGGAGGGCAGACCACCATTATTTTTTCTGCACGGGAGCGGAAATTACGGTACATGTTTCTGGAAACAAAAATAAATAGATATTATGAAAGAATGAATCGTAAATACTGAAAATCAAGAAGAAAACACTTGTTGAGTTACTCTAGTTCATACTACTGCTATCCTGCCAATGAGCCCCACAAGGCTCATCCATATTTTCAATGATAATTTTGGAAAACTAATTGCTACAACAAATCTGACTGTTTCTGATGTATTGTGAATAGATTACTGAATGGGAAAAAAATTATTGAACGACGGAAATGTTTTGAAAAATACTGAAAAACTTACTTGAAGTCGGTGATCTTGTGATTCAACCCTCCAAGAGCAACATCAACACTTGAACACGTTTTGCGTCACTGTAACCTGTATCAGGGAGGTTAAAACGGGTTTCCAGAGTGGACACAATGTTGCCAGATCATATCAAAAGAATCAGAACAAGGGATAATGATGAAGGAATGAAATATCACAAAAAAACGGGATGAGCCTCAGGAGGCTCATTACCGGGATAAGGGTTGTCAGAAAATTGAAAATTTCAGACGCAGTCCATTCTATGGTAGGTATAATTTCTACATAATTTTCTATAAACTATTTCTAAATAAATATATTCTATCGTGATATTTCAGTGGAATACGAAAATAATTTAACAGTATCAGATCTGATGTAAGTTAATAGTAAAGTTGGGGAAGCGGCCAGTTACTAGCCATCCTAACTTTGAATAGATCACGTATAAACCTGGACTTTTTTGCCTCCTGTTATAATGCTGCTACATGAAACATACGTACTTGGCTCTTCTAAGCTCCGTATAATGCTTAATTACCATTACCTAGCGTTTGGTTCCCATCCTTTCAAAATTTGGATGGCGGTTCCATAATTTTAGTTCGTAATTTGCGTCCATTCATTGCAAGTTTTAGCTTGCTCTAAAAGAAAGCTGGTAAGATGGTTGCTTTTTCGACAAAATGTTTTTGATACTTCAATCTCATAGAGCTGCCAAAATACGTTTATTAAATTTTAAATCATCTCCACTGAAAGATATAATTTAGAGTTTAGCCGTGCATCTTGGTGTGGGAATATAAACAGTTGCTGCTGTGGAAGTCACCTGTCGTATTTTACCTCAGTTCAAGGTTTACGGATTGCTCTGCTTACGGTACGAAACATGTTCAAACTTTTTTCCATTGTTAAACATCCTGGTAGGTTGGTTTTTCCTCAAGCGTCGATATTTTCTTGTCAGACTAATCGGCAACTAGTTTGATATGCTTGAGGAGTATCGGCGAGACCCACCACCTTCCTTCAAAGGTTCATATTGAAAATGATAAACCATAATAGGTATTATGATCGATTGCTGTAGACTTAGTAATGTTTTTATTTGATTAAAATGTACGTACATGGCTCTAAATTATTTAGGTTTCATTTACCAGTTTCCCACACTCATTGTTAAGGGTAGGAAACGAAAGAGAAAAAAATCTCTTGGAAATCTGCCACGATGGGGATCTGCCGCATTCTTCCCCTTCTATCTCAACAACTGAACGAGACGCAATGGGTCTAAGAAAACCTTTGTATGAGAAATAATAATTGTTTCCCCTTCAACTATCATGCAATCAGGGTTCGAATATCATAATGGATCATTGTTGAACAAGGGAATCTTTCCCACCATCAGCCTCAGGTATAATTATGTACCATCCCATAATATTGTAATACGCGAGTAATTTCTTGTCATACAATCTTTGAAATACTGTGTCCAGAGATTCAAGGCATCCCTGGTTTCGACCAGCATTTCTCCAGATTCACTTTAGGATTGGGTTCCTTATGAAAGTTGAACGACTTAGTGTCCCGATGTTCGTTGTTTATGTCCCTAGCTTCGCACACCAAGCTTCATGGCGCTTTTCCTCACTCAACTAGAAATTCGTTGAGTCAGACATGGCGATGAAGATTCTCCTGTAAAGATGACGATGGATATAATTGTATTGCAGTCGCCCCCATGTGAGTTTGAATAATTTCGTCCCAACGCTGTTTACCACCGTGAAAAATCGTGTCCAGCACAGGGGGAGGTTCTCTGTGAGTCCACCCCAAATCGATACGTCTTTCATTCTTTATATTCTCCTTCTCATCCCTTCACTATTTCCTCTCGACGGGTCTCCCAAAATAAAATGAGGAAGAAGATAATTTCGTCAGAGGGGTAACTCAGTTTTACCTCCATCGTTGGTTTCGTCTGCCTCTCTCTCTCTCTTTTTCTCGCTTTATCTCAGTCTTGTTCTCTCTATCTCTCAACGATTCAGTGCCAGCCCCTTATTTTATTCCTCAGCCTCCAGCAAAAACGACGCAAAGTTGAAAATAACAATAAACGTGACAAGTCAAATCATTGTTTAAATCCAGTTTCCAAGACCGTCGCAGGCAGACACGTTGATTTAGTGCCCTGTTTGAAACTCGCCACATTTCAAGGAATATTCTCACGACTAAAAGAACTACTAGGTAGTTTTCAACGGCATATCGATATTATATAGTTATATCGAATTGTATATATTCAAGTATCGGCAATCGTTCTCAAGAATTAGTAATTGTCTAGAAAGTATCAGACTGTGAATTAAAAAGCCTCGTTCTTTGTCTAGAATACAATATAGACAAACATTGTCATTAAATAGAAATATCTTTGTAATAGTGCAAGTTACAAAAGGTCCCCGTAGGTAGTGGCCATTATTCGATAGGTACTTTTTGAAAGAAGAAAATAATTGAAGATTATCAATACTTAGTTTTTGGAAAGCTTTTTTATTTTTATTTTTATTTTTTTAATTATTTTATAGCTTTATAACATCCTTATAGCGTAAGAGACAGGAACCTAAACTCGCAAAATATACAAATTATTACACAACGGTTTATTATTTTTATTATTTCCCTGTACATATGATCTACGAATATCACTGAATTCCTAGTAGTGTAAGACCCAGATTTAGAAGAGCCGTTTCTTTGCGGTGGATACCTACCTACTCATCCACGCACGCACGCACACACTCGCGGACACGATAAAAATGCCACCAGGGTCGAAGTATAAGCTCCCTAACGTTCGGCAATTATAGTTTCCTACCTACGTAAATATGTATTATTCTATCGCACCCATTTCCTGTAGCGCGCCATTTCGGCCATCGGGACGAACCCACCCGGTCATTTGTGATGGTCGCTCAGCCGAGGACCCTCGACATATTCCTAAATTTTCCTCATATGATTGGGGCTATGAGAAAATAGGTTAAAAAAATACCTACTATCAACAAAACCCAAAATAAACCAATCTTCATCAAATGAGATTTTTATCACGGAACAACAAAATCAGTTTCATAAAACGATGCGTGGTTATAATCAGCTGTTCCTTGGCAATGCTATATGGGTTGTACACCGTTTGATTTACACCCATACTGAAGAAGCTTTTAACGGTTCGAGGTCTTACTATGAACGAACGCCAGGCGCTCCGGGTGGTCTCAACAAATCATCAAGTTCGGAATCATTTTAAAAACGGCATAAAAACCATACCCTTTCGAGCTACAGCGTTTTGAAAATTTCATCCCCTATTTTTCAGCCCTCAAAGATGAGTGATAGTAACGCCGAACTTCGCGGACCAACTAGATCCAAAATGGGACGTTCTACCAACCAGAATAGTCTTAATATTTTGTTTCATGGAACCTGAGGTAAGTTATTCCATTTTTGGATTCTACGTACCTTGAAAGGAGAACCTTCAAAGTTTTAGATGGGTGTGGAGGGGAGGGGGGGTTGTTTTCTCTTCATGCTCGATTCCAAAGGTTAATTATTGAAAATAGTAAACTAAAATTAATGCAATAAACAAAGTCAAAAAAGAAACGTGTAAGTAATAATATATTATGAGCGACCAAAAACTGCCCTCTTGTGAATCATTTTCCGTAGGGATTCCCTGCTTACCTACCCTTTGCAAATGGGTTCAGTGACCCTTTGCTGACTTCGGCATCCCATCTCACCCTAACTAGAGTCTCGTGTTACAACGTCCTAACAAAACAGCTTGAACTTATCTTCTCACGTAATAGAGCAGCATTTCAGAAAGTACTGGAAGATGAATTCAGAGCGACCTGCACGATGGAGCTAACCCCATGTGTTTGCTGCAAGTTGTCTTCTTTCCGTGTCTCAAGAGAGGTTGGTTACGCTTATACATGTAATTTTCTTTGCCTGGGATTTTCCTTATTTTTCGTACCTGATATTTAAAGCGAATTCTTAAAAGGTCTCGTCCGAAGTTACGAGTACTTAATTCATCGTCTTTCTCCCCTCCCTTATGTTTCAGTTTTCCTCCCTAATGAATCATAAACATCACAAGCAGTAATCCTCAATCAAGAAAAGAATGTCCCATTTCCCTCTTATCATCCTCCCATACAAAACCAAAGATTCAATGCTCAGTGACATCCTGGAGGAAAAGATCGGTGTTACCTGCAGGTCGGCTGTATGTAACAAGGCTATAAACTAGAGAACTGACGTGGAGGAAATTAGCCACAAACACTGGATGAAATGGGACAACTCAGCAGACGAGTGAGGGAGATCTGAGTTCTTTTTCCTCTCTTACCATCACTTGTGGGATCCCCTGCTGGTCATCAACCTCACATCAAAGAAATTACTATCAGTCCCGCTATTAAGAAAACTACTATCGATTTAATTAGGCAGTCGAGCGATTAGTTGGAAAACGTATAGGTATTTCAATTGAAATGTCCACCCCAATGGTTTCATCAACAGAACTCCTCATGATGAATCCCTCCCATCTCAGCTATTGTTAACTTGATCTCTTAATAGATGAAATTCTACCCCTAGCGGTCCCATCGGAGCCAGTTTCCCTAGTTCGACGGAGAAATGGCGTGGAGTTGCGGAGGCAACTTTCTTTAGGTGACTCCTGTCCCCCTGGGCCGAGTAAGAAACTGTCAGCCACTTCCAAAACACCGAGTGAAACAAGGGATTGTATAGCGGCCAATCTGGAGAGTAATAGCTTCGCTAGACTATAACCTAACATAACCATCCCGGAGGTTTCGCTAACAACAGCAAAGTGGTGGAGAGGGGATTAATTTTCACTTTGGGAGGCTTCCGAAGATTGAATAGTTGACTAATCTCCTTGTAAATATCCTGTGTCGAAACAAAGTTTTGGCCGGAGGACGTTGGGAGTGTTTAACTGCCTGATATACAACTGAAGTTTCGATTTTCCTCCGCTGGTTGGGGAGTGACAGTGTGGACGGACGACGGTTTTTGCCCAAGGGTCTAGTTAAAACGATTACGAACACTCCGATGCGTTCTAAGAAGCGTCCTTGAAAGTCGCACGGGTCTGTGCGTTGTATCTGTGAGATCCACGCCTATAATTATTTCAACTTACCTTACCTAAAAGTCTCTGAACTCTAAAAGGATCTGTGAACTCTGGGAGTTTCATATTAAGGTACGATATTGGTTCCAGAAAAGGTTTATTAAATATTCATGTTCCTACAATATTTGTTGGTGTCTACCTTCTTAATTCAGATTAGTTAAATTTATCTATTGGCATATCAGTGTATATATGAATTATACTCTCTGTAATCAGCCTTTGTAATGTAAATATACCGCTATCATTCTACATGACTTCTGTTGAAAGTCACACGGATCTGTGCGTTGGAGCTGTGACGTCTACGCCTCCAGTTTCAACTTATCTTATATCTAAAATCGATAAGCTGTGTACCCTACGGTTTTCTTAAGCTACGACATCGGTTCCTGTCGTGGTAACCACATCCACACACGAGTACCACATACCAACTTATTGCCCACTCCTGTATGCATTATATTTTACCAATAAAGAGGGAGAAGCCGAGCTATGCATCGCTAGGGGCACCGCCCAGTTAACTGTCCCACCAACGGTTTCCAGCGGTCGTTCCGATGGGACCTGAGGTGGGTAGACAGGCATATAAATACGCCCCGAATGCCTGGCATATAAATACGCCCCGAACTTTTTCTCTCAAAACCTTCTTTACCGGTTTCGGTGATCAAACCATCAAACTCACTTATTGTTTGCTACTGATGATGGTTTGATCACCGAAACAGGTATAACAGTATATTTTTTCTGTATTAGGGAAATAGACAACCAAAAGAAAAATAGACCTTTCAGTCCCCTTTTTTTGTTTTTTTATTTTTATACATACAACAGTTGTTAACACTTGTACCTACCTAATCTAGTAAGTCTGCACATTCGTGGGCGCTATTCTGATCCTATGTAATTCCTAGAGGACTTTTAGGACTTAGGTACCCCTACATTTTATTGAAATCAGTGGATAACCTATTTCAGTGCATCTGTTAGATATTCCTACCTTATTATGCCTAATCTGACATTTTTTCCATTAAAATCAGTTCTTTCTGTATGATGAAGTCAGAGTTTCAAGAGAGTCAAACATTCTTATTTCTGACTCTTAAAATGGTGGTAATTATAATCAATAAAATTATTGTTGGATCAGATGGATAAGCCTGTAATTATAATAACTTGGGAGCAGCACAATTTCAACAAAATGTCCCAACTGTTAATCTTATTTTGATACTCCGGTAACCGTGTCACGCTTCCTGGGTGTGTTTCTTGCGTTTCAAACCTAAACAGTTGATCATCCTCCACCCCTCATCCCTCTTACGTGGAGACATTATTTACACCATAATCACCCTTACAAATCATGGAAGGAGGCAAAACTAATTTTCGTACGTGATATTTGAAGCGAATCCCTACAAAATCTCGGCCGAAGTTACCTAATTTATCCCTTTCCTCCCCTCCACCACGTTCTCCCTTTTCTGTTTTCCTTCCTAATTAATCATAAACTTCACAAGCATTCATTCTCGAGCAAGCAAAAAATATCCCATTTCCCCCCTCTTCACACCATTCCCTCTTAACACAGAGTATTTTGAAGAAACATTAATTGGCCGTTCTTTAAAAAAAAATTTCCATCATATCCCAATACCTACCGCAGCCTCTTGAATTTGTAATCATCGTTCTCAATTGTTTCTGTTTTCGAGCAATTTCTTTTCAAAAGGGAAAGAAAGGATGAATTGTGTTGAGCAGGAGAATCATGCCTTCTCACTCGAGGGGAAAAGCAGCAAAGGCTTCCACACCGGTTTCATGGTTTCCTTTGGTATCGATATCTTTATCTGTATTATGTACCCGAGATAATCGGATCTTCTTATCTAGACGAATATGGTTCTTGTCTAGGGTCTAGATCATCGTATCGTTCGAAATAGCTTGGAAACCATGAGGTCTCCTTTACGAATGGACGGCGAGATGAAATATTGACGGTAATTTGGTTTGGTTCCTTAAAAATTGATCAAAATCCGATCGTCTCGGGGTTTCCTTGATGAACCTATTATTATTTATGATGAATAGAGTCCAGCTAAGTATATAGTCATCCCCCTCCCTTAACAATCTAAAAACGCTGCAAATCCCTGCACAACGGTTTATTATTTTGTACAGAATACCATTCTGTTAAAGATCACAGCTCTCTGTCTAGATAACCCGTCTATATAATATGATATGTACTACTCTATACATATTATGTGAATCGCAGACCCTCCGTAGGTTAGTACCTAACCCGGTACTCGTTACTAGGTACCTACCTAAATCACGAGTTAACGTTGCTAAAATAATACAGCCGATGACAAACAGTAACTCAAAAGGCAAAAACAAACTCAAATAATGACGTTCTAGAAGAAAATTGTTGATGTGGAGTGAAATAGATGTCCCTGCTGCGTAGATCACTGTTTTCTGTGGTCAATACCTTTACTGAACCGTTGTGTAATAATTTACCGTTGTGTAATAATTTGCCGTTGTGTAATAATTTACCATTGTGTAATAATTTACCCATCAATAATACTTCGTTTGTTCAAGCTTCACAAGTACCTACCAACAAAATCCATTAGTCCGTCACTTATCAAATGAAATAATATCGCAGAACAACCAACTCGACTTCATACAGTCATCCTTGATTATAATCAGGTGCTCCCTAGTGATGATTATCTGGGCCGGATTTATACCGTTTGATTCAAGATCGTGTTGACGAAGCTTTTTGGTGCACACGAACGGCTGGACGTACAATGCTCCGGGTGCTCTCAAAAAATTGTTTAGCTCAAGACAAATTTAATAACGTAATAAAAACCATACCCTTCTATCGAAAGTTTTCGAGATACGGCGTTCTGAAAATTTCAACCCCTATTTTGAACCCCTTAGAGATGACTGACAGTAACGCCGAGCTTCGAGGCCAACTGGACCCGAACGGAACCTATAACCAGAATTTCATCAATTTTGTTTCATGGTAACTAAGAAAAGTGGCCAGTATGACGTACGGCGGACAGACAGAAATATTTTCATTGCATTTTTGGATTCTACATACCTTGAAACTTAAACCATCAAATTTTGAGGGGGGTTAGAATTTTTTTTTTTTTTTTTTTCATTATTTTTTGGTTCATTATTGAAAATAATAAACCAAAAGAAAGGAAGTTAGGTAGAGAGGTTGAAATGGAATGGTCGATAACCTCCCCTAAATTTTGCGCTCTTGATGCGTTATTATCTTTAAGTGACCACATAATAGTTCGAAGTGTGTAAAGGCTGCGTGTGCCAAATTTCGATGTTGGCCGCAAAATTGATTTTGCAGCATCAAGTGATCCTGGGAGTCGGAAAATGCGCAGGTGAGTTCCAAAATCATATGCTGATTCAGAAAGCCCCAAGATTCAGAAATAAAAAAGACTACACAATCATGTGCGATACGTAGGCTTGGTTCTGAGGAGGAGTTTTTTGGCCACCAAAACTGCGCTTGTAATAATCACACAGTGCGCAATTGAAAAGCCCCCTTTCAGAGGGAGTCAGGCGGGCGGTAATTTTTACCAGAACGCACTGTGTACCGTCAAGGTATTGCAAACAACCACTTAGAAAGGTATCTATTCGTTTGAATTTAACGAACGGACTTTATCAACCAACTGTTTAATCTCGCGCCGCTGGTTGCCGTGTTCGTTTTAATCAAGCCATAAAACCAAATACCTAACTACCAACGTGCCCTTGAGTCATCGCCGCGTTTAACTCAGCTCACAGAGTTGAAGCTAATTCCTATTCAGAAAGGCCGCTGCTGTAAACTGTCTTGACGTTTCCTTTCTCTCGAATGAAACCATTTGGTTTCACCCTCTGGAAAACGGTTAAATGTGAGGCCTCAGCGCCAAGTAGCGCTTCTCAACTCAGCTATAAATTTCAGGGTGAACAAAACAGTCCTCCACGAGTTTGCCGTAATAAAACGGATAAGTTTATATTAGGTTGAGAAAGGCGTCGTTAGTTTCATTTAATACTCCCTCGAGGCGGCGAACATCTTGGAGATTCCAAAAAGTCTTCTTATAACAACCTAACGAGGTGTAGAACTAACTCGCCTGCATGAAGAGGTTGGTGAATTCAAATTTTCCACCGTACTTGATTCATAAAAAATAACAAACAAGAGTATGAAAAACGAAACGTAGGTAGCAAATTGTTTCCCTAAGGTTTATCAAGGAAGTCCAGAGGAGTGCTGGATAAGTTACTCATCCAACTTTATCCAGGACTCATCCATAGTTCATTGTTAATCTTGGAATATGAAAATTAATTTCTCCACAATCATCAAGATTGGTATCGTGCGATTAATATTTGTTTGAATTATCAAGTTTTGACAAAATCATCCTTCAGTTATCAGCATTTATCGTCCAGCGATCATAACATATTTTTCTCATATTTCTGTTTTTCTTAATTATTTATGTACGTAAATAAATGACATCACTATCCAGTCCCATAGATAAAGCCTTGAAACACCGCCTGTCCCACAACCTATACGACTTTATAAGATGCAGGGGTATAAGATAGGGGTGGAAGGTGGTATAAGAGTGTTTTGTCTAAGTCCTTCGGACGTCTACTAACTGGGTTTCGCTAATCAGCCCATAGTCGCCAACAACTGGGAAGTCTCAGCCAAAATTCGCTCAAAATGAGCCGCTCAGTTTTGTTTTTACTCTGCTGCGCTGGCTGCATCAATTCCAGTGCAGACCGACAGCAACGCGATGGTTGATAAATCAGCCAGGAACCTTGGAGTCTTTTGACAACCAATGGAATCGACTGAAAGGGCGACTGACGGGAAGAATCTCTTGAAATATCCAGAAATCAGCCGAACCAACCAGCTATCCCGCAAAATCCGGAGCATTCTCACTGTATACATCGTCCCGAGAGTCAGGTGTCAAGATGGTGCCAAATTCTTGTCGAACCCGGTAACGTGTGATCAAGTTGCCTGAAGAACAAGTATGGCACAAGTGAATCTTTGTGCCATAATTACTGTCGCAACGAGATTTTGTTCAAGGCCATCCCACACTATCGCTTTCTGTCATTTTCAGCATTTCCATCGAAAACTAACACGATTTTATATTATAATAAACCGAGAAATCAACCTGGTTGGAGCTTTTCTTCTGTCTACCTTTAACTTTATTCCTGTGGACAGATGAATTTTCTTTCCTTTTACGGTTTATTTCTGTTAGGTATCCGTTTGTGTCCATTCTGGGAGTTCCTACTTGCAGACAAATGAGGATATTATTAGTTGGATTTGCAAGATGAGGGGGGCAAGTACGATTGTGAGCTGAAGTACCGACCTATTGTATTGAATGCGCAATTTTAGGAAACCCAAAATGTGCAAAATTTGAGTTGTGTGTAGGTCAACAATCGGTTAAAACTGAGAAAACCACAAGATTGACATGAAGTCACCAAAAGTGGTACATATAAAATGGTACTCGAGGCGCGAGAAGACCATTTACCCGAAAATAAATTCAATAAAATTAATTCAAATAAATTCAGTAAAGTCATACCTAATAAATTCAGCACATTCAATTAAAATAAATTAAAGAATGAAATAAAGCCAATTAAAATAAAAGAAAAAGAAAAGAAATTAAAATAAACTAATTCAGTAGCCGAAAATAAAACTCTAGCAAAAAAACGCTGCAAAGTCCTTGTCACATAGGTTTATTATTCTACTGGACATACCTACAGAAATGTTGGCTGCTCATTTATTGTTTCTTTCAGGCGTAATAATTGAAATAGCTATTTCTGGTGGTTTCTACCAATTTTGGCCCCCAAAACTTGAATTAGGTAGGTACGCTCTTTTTTTTTCCCCAAATTATCTTTGATCATTGTTAGTGACATTTAATCGTCTTGATCCACGTGTTGATCCAGTGTCCAGTGTTATTATACAAATTGCTGGTGATTTCAGACGATTTCGCAGGTTTTTGACTCATAAAAAATCAATTTTGGGAGCTGAACATCTGGTACAACCTCAATTTTCCACTCCTTGGTCAAAATCGACTTCATATTCGATCTTCTCGTCCCCGAAAACATGGAAAACGATACCTCAAAAGCTAATGTTACTAAAACTCAAAAAGTAGGTACCTATTTTTATACACATTTTCACTCATAACACCCCTGGGTATATTCCGATCGGGCTGAAAAGTTTCGGGACACAACTAGAGCCCAAATGGAGCATGTGTGCGAAAGAAAGACTTTTTTAGACAGAAAATGAAGCCTGTACACGTGATACGGCGGACGGCGTACGGCGGACGGACATTGCATTTTTGGAATCTACGCACCTTGAAACGGAAAAGAAAAAATTTTGAGGGGTTTTTATAACAATTTTTTGCTGAGCGAATACATAGGTGTATTATTCACAGAATAATAAACCAAAAGGTCGAGATTTTGGGTGCCAGAAGCCTTTTGAAGTTCTGAAAAGTGGGTCAATCCTAGTTTTTAAGGGGTCAAAAATAACTGTCACCAACTTCGAAAATTCTCTCTCATATGGTCATGTTGCATGTGTGGAATTTCCTGTTGCTGTTCGAATCATGAAGGGAAGGAAGTAATATCCATGTAAGAACATTTTCGGGTCATTTGTGCTTTTTTCTTCCTCACTACCGAAGAAAGGAAGCTTTGTATTCGTGCAAGAGTCGAAAAAAATTGTCCTCCAAAACGAAATCATTGAAATCGTACCGCCACTTTCATCTGCGCATGCGCAAACGTGAAATACGTGAAACACCCATTACTACCTTAAGTATCGTTGAAATGATTTCCAAACTTGGAGGGTCGATCAGGAATAATACTTTGATATTTCCACATGAATTTCACTGGGATCTTACTGTAACTTTCATCTGTGCGCGAACATGAAATGTGACCATTTCCTTGTAGCGTTCTAACTAGGCGATAAGTAGTCGTAGAGAGCTGAAATTTTGAGGGTACACGCGGGTTGAATTGCAGAAAATCCCTCATCAAAATCATTGAAATCGTAAGCGTCAGATCCTCGTAGCGCCCATAACTACCCTGCAAATCGTCGTAAAGCTGTGAAATTTGGAAGATAGACGGAGGTGAGGTGTTGGATGGTTTCAAATGCATGTAACCCATGCATGGATACTCCACCTGTCCAATGAACGAACCTACCCAACTATTCTCTATACGATCATGTGATTCAAGTGAGGAAGGTATACTTTAGCTTTTTTCTTTTAAATGTATAGCTGAAGGCTGAGTTCTGTCGTAGGTAACTACCATATCCAAGAGAACGAATTTTGAACTGTTTCAAAATTCTAATTTTCTAATTTCTCGAAACAGTGCAATTTACCATCTCCCAAGACTTGGGGACCCGAGGAAACTTTGAATGTTCAATTCGCTCGAGGTGAAGGTGTGAAGGGCGGTCCTACGTCAAAGGTCCTCCCACTGTATCACTCTTCCTGTAGCAATAAATTTTAATTAAGACAGAGAAACAACCCGAGTTGGAAGACAGGGAGAACGTTTATTAAATTAAACTTGGAAGAGAATATAAGGGCGGGGAAGGGTCCTTTGTGAAGTCGGAATGGAAGAGCAAGTAGGTACCTACTACTTGAAAGACGAGGCATAAACCTTTCTAGCGGAACTCCATCGGTATTTCCTTAAGTGAAGTTCCTGCTTACACTTCCTGTATTTCAACCATCTAATAGAATTTTAGGTACATTTGTGAATTTAAAAAAAATCATCCAAGGTACTGCACTCAGCTTCCTTATTAGGACAAGTGCAAATTGAAGTAGGACAAGCTATAGAAAGTCCCGTCCATTTTCATTATGTTTAGTAATTTGGTTTTGTTAAAGGTTCAATCACGATGCATGCGCAGACAAGGATTAAAGTATACCTTCCTTACTAAATTTATACTACCTAGTCAATATGGGTAGGTTGCTAACCGAAAAACCGTTTGTTTGAAACGTGTTGCGAGGGTTAGTTAGCGCATGCGTCAGATTTTTATTACCGTAATATGGGGTCATCTAAAGATCAACCTACCCTCCGAATTTCAACTTAAGTTCATGTGCTCGCACTGTTGGATGGCTGACAGCGATTTCACGTTTGCAATTTCATCCGTGTAGGAACGTCTCGGGCCCAACCCGCACCGAACACACAAATTTTTCTATTGGGGACCATTCACTCATTATTTAATGCGCGTTGCAAGGCCTTGGACACACTAACGAACGCATAGTCTAATTTTTCTGGTAATTGGTACTTGCACAGATGGGCAAACATAAATTAGTTAATGCTCCAGGCACAGGTAGTTGAAGTAGCTTCTCCACCATCTCATTTGATTTTGCTAATACTTGTTATGAAATTGACGACGTACTAATGAAAGGACCCATATTAGGAGTTAGGTATGTGAACCATAGCTGAAGCTGATTCGGACGGAAGAACACGACCCTTCACCAAATTAGACTGAGATGTGAGGGCGAGGCCAACTCATTTTGAGAAGCTAACGCCGCTAAGTGACGCAGTAAACCAGTCAGAAATAACGACCCATAGGTCTCACCGAGATTGCTCTTCTCCAATATCAATCTTCGCACGACCGCTCCAAGAAATCAGAAAGTCTCTCCTGTTTGGGTATTTTTATTGCGTTCGTTTAGAATTTATTTAATTTTGGAATGCTTCCTCAGGAGGTTTTGTGAGAATGTGGATGGGGCAATAAAGTTGGAAGTCGCCTGCTCCGTTTAACTTGCTAACCCTTCGATGAGAACAAGGCACTTTCTAATTGGGAACGATCTTTATCGCTTAGAATCAACGAAGGGTCGGTGGAAATAGCTCAGGGAGAAGGTCTATTATCTTACTAGGTCGAATAAGAAATTGGGTAAGTGCGCATTCGAAGTCAGGATATTATCACCGAGTTATTTGTTACGACGACGGTTTCTTGTTTACCAACATCAGTGTAGTATTACCATATTTTTATATTTTATCATTCCTATCGAGTAGGAGCATGGGAACTGCTCCGCAGACAGGGAAAGAAATAATTATCGTGAGGTTTTCGGAACGGATTGGTTTAAGGTTGAGAAACGCACAAGGTGAATTTTTGTGAAGCGAGCGCCTTCGGGCAAAGCAGCGTGCCCTTCTTCTGGCTCTGGAATTTTGTTAAAAAGCATGAAGGACATAGACACCAGCAATATTAGCGTAGTCAGCAGTCACCCTAACTTCATTTTTATATGATTTTTAATACAACCCGAGAAAAAAAATTCTTTAAAAGGATCTATCTATAACATAACTTCATAACAGGGGACAAGAAGCTAGCTTCTTCCCGAAAGCGCTCGCTTCACCATCAAAATTAACCCGTCCGCGTTTCTTCCTCAACCCTAAACCAACCAAATGGCGCAGGAAACCCTCGTACACCGTTGCCTAGTGGGAAAATGAGTAACTTCGACGAGATTAGAACAGAAGTCGGGGCACATTTGGAATTATTCAGGTAGGAGGTTCCTGAGGTTCGGCCAGTTAAAACTATTATCTTTACGCCAACGTTTCGTCGAATTTATTCAACATCTTCAGGGCTTAGAGATTATGATGATGATAAACTGATGAAGATTATGATTATGATGAACAGAAGCTGATGATGGTGGTGAACAATAATATTGTGCTTATTTAAGCAATTTACTGATGAAACAGGCGTTGGAAAAAACAAACAAAATAACAAAAACCATTTTGTTTGTTTTTTTCTCTAAGCCCTGAAGATGTTGAATAAATTCGACGATACATCACAAGCTCATATTCATAAAAACCTCAGAAGAAAGCTCAAAATAACCCCTGTTTTTAAACCAATTTTTCACCCATTACACCCCTGGGTGTATTCGGGTCGGGCTGCCGAGCTTTGGAGCACAGAAGAGCCTGTGTGCGGGAGAACGACGATTTTAGACCAAAATTTAAGGTAAATTTAAGGCTGCAACTTTTTTAGAACCTCAATTCTTCACTTGTTGGTCAAAACTGACTTCGTATTAGGTCTCCTCGCCCCAAAAAACATGGAAAACGATACCTCACAAGCTCATGTTACTAAAACACCAAAAAAACGCTGCCAAGTCCTTGTCACACGGGTTTATTATTCTATTGGACATACCTACAGGAATGCTGGCTGTTCATTTGTTATTTTTTTCATGCGCCATAATTGAAAAAGCAATTTTTGATGGTTTCCGCCAATTTCGGCCACCAGAAACATGAATTACTCTCCTATTTTTGATAAAAAATTATCTTCGATCATCGATAGTGACATTTAATAATTATTGTCATGGTTCACCTGTACTTCTAGTGTTATTATTCAAATTTATGGTGATTTCAGAAATTTCCCAGGTTTTTGACTCATAAAAAATGAATTTTGGGAGCTGAACTTTCGTTACAACCTCAATTCTTCACTTTCTGGTCAAAACCAACTTCATATTCAGTCTTCTTGCCCTACAAAACATGGAAAACGATACGCAATAGCTCATGTTCACTATAACCTTGAGAAAAAAGAGAGAAAAAACCTCGAAAACCCCTATTTTTATACATATTTTTCACCCATAATACTGGGTGTATTCCAATTGGGCTGCCGAGCTTCGGAGCACAACTGGACCCAGCTGGAGCCTGTGTGCGGGAGAATGACGATTTTAGACCAAGATTTTATGGTAAATTTAAGGCTGAAACATTGTTAGAACCTTAAGTCTTCGCTCGTTGGTCAAAATCGACTAATTCAGCCTCCTCGCCCTGAAAAAAAAAGAAAAACGGTACCTCACAAGGTCAGGTTACCAAAACACCAAAAACCCCTATTTTACACCATTCGGAACACGGCTCAAATGGAGCTTTTGTGCGAAACAACGAATTGTTTAGACCGAAAATAAAGGTAGATGTGGATGATACGGTGGACGGCAGACGGACATTGCATTTTTGGAATCTGTGCACCTTGAAATGTAAAAGAACAAATTTTGAGGAAGAGTTCAAACATTTTTTTGCTGAGCTAATCATAGGTGTATTATTCACAGAGTAATAAACCAAATCTATAAAACCCGTATTTTTTCCAACCAGTAATTTCTTGTGAGTGTCAAACGTCTTGACTTTTTTTTAATCAAATTTAATAAAAGCAATTGAAAATGCCGAAATACAATGCTAAACACGTACCTATTCTTCGTAATAGAACAAGTGAAGCTAGGGGTGGCATAGAACATTATTAGTTCTATTATTTATGAAGTATATATGCAGGGTTAAATATTGATATCAGACCCAAACTTTACTGTTTGAATTCGCGGCTGTATAACGCCACGATACAGCAAACTGCAACCTGCAAAGGTACTAAAACCTGTAGGTATTTGTTACGAATTCTGACGGTCCATAGAGTAGACCCTCAAAATCTCTGCTCATTTTTCGACAGGGAGACTTTGCGGCTCTCTAACGCTTGGCGGTTATTATTGAGTTATCGTTTGAACACAACGTTCGATATTCGCTGTTCTCGTGTAGCACCGCGTGGAAAATGTGAGATGATCCGGGCTGGGTCGGGTAAGGGTGCTGGGAGTGGCGCATCTATTTTGCCTCCTCGATCATGGGATGGTCCCTTGTCGATCTGTGAGCGGCAGGCGGGTGATGGATGATCTCCCGCAGATGATCCCATCATCGGATCATCCCACCTGTTCGCTCCTGCCGAATCCAAGCGAACCCACTCGGCATCTCTTGTCAACTTGATGTCACTTGACGGATTACGGTCAAATGTTTACCTTCAAAATTTGATAACCCATTGGGATATGGCCCAGTTATCATCGGACAAAATGTTCTGTTCAAATGTTCCTCGCGCCGATTGAGGAGGTATTACATAATTATTTTCAATAACTGTCAAAATGTCCCCTGTTAACAGCTAAACTCACTATGTTTCAAAATGCACGAGAATATCAATTTGCCTACTGTCAAACGGGTGCTTTCCGTATGACTTCCGCCCGCTTCGAGCGAGTCCGGCCGACTCCCGAGAGGACGAAAAATGAAAGGTGCGTGTGACTCCCGGTGACGGAAAAAATTATAATTCGTGCCTGGGAACCCCCAGGCCACGTGGGCGAATATTTCCTGTCAGTTTCCCGCAAATTTTCCTTCCCCCTTTTTCTACCCCCACGGCGAAAAGCCCTGCCAAGCAGTATTGAAAGAAATGTCAAGGTTTTTGGGGAAGGAAGTCTCTGTACTCATAGCCCACAGAGGGAACAGGTTTCTGTATGCACATACAAGAGAGAGTTGCGAGGCACCGAGCATGCTACTACAGCGGGAAAAACGCTGCCAAGTCCTTTTCACGTGGGTTTATTGCTCTATCGGACATACCTGCAGAAATTTTGGATGTTCATTTATTGTTTTTCATGTGCAATAATTTAAATTGCAATTTTTATGGTTTCCACCCATTTTGGCCTCCCAAAACACAAATTAGGCTCCTATGTTTGACAAATTATCTTTGATCATTGATAGTGCAATTTAATTGTCTTGCTTCACCTGTCAGTACTACTTCTTGTGTTATTATACATATTTATGGTTATTTCAGACAATGTCCCAGGTTTTTGACTCATAAAAAATGAATTTTGAGAGCTGAACTTCCGTTACAACCTCAATTCTTCACTCTTTGGTCAAAATCAATTTCATATTCAGTCTTTTCGCCCTAAAAAACATGGAAAACGATAACTCACAAGCTGATGTTTACTAAAACATTAAAAACCCTATTTTTACACCCATTTTTCTCCCATAACATCCTTAGGTATATTCCGATCGGGCTGCAAAGTTTCGGGCCACAACTGCGGCCCAAATAGAACCTGTGTGCGGAATAAAGAATTTTTTAGACCGAAAATAAAGTAGATATGGATGAGACGGCGGACGGCGTACGCCGCAAAGTCCTTGTCACGTGGGTTTATTATTCTATTGGACTACAGAAATGTTGGCCGTTCATTTACTGTTTCTTTCGTGTGCAATAATTGGAATAGCTATTTTTGATGGTTTCCCCCAACATTGGCCCCCACAAATACGAATTATCTGATTCTTGCATTTGAAAGGACTTACTTGGACGTGTCGGATTCATTCTTTAGGGGATGCATTTTTGGAATCTACGCACCTTGAAACTTAAAAAAAAAAAATTTTTGGGGGTGTTATAAAAATTGTTTGCCGAGCGAATACATAGGTATTATTATGTATTATTCGCAAAATAATAAACCAAAAACTGTCGAGTAGGTATTGCGTTTATTGAACTAGTAAGAACATTCAACACTATTACATTCAAAAACCGTAAAGCGTGAACTTTTGCTTCGCATTCGAAACCGAACTCTTGATAGACAACATAAAATATGGGAATGCGTTGAAACGTGAACAACTATTAAAAACAGTGCGATACACAAGATTGATGGTAATAGAAGTGAAGCTACCTTGTATTTTATGCCAGCTACATGAATATAACGAGTCCTGCCTCCTAATTTAAAGCGTTTGGTACTTAGCCGGTTTGAGGTCAAATTGTGTGGCATTGCTATGTTTTACGGACACAAGTTTTGGTTTTGAGATTATAGCTGTAATTTCTGGCTCATCCCTTTTTGAGTTTTTAACATCCAGCTGATGGAGCCTTACTTTTCGCCCTGGGAGCAATGGATTTTCAGTGGTCCGAGAGTGCAAAGCTTTTTCCGCTGGATGCTTTCTCGTTGCCTTTTTCGTTGTCTTATTCTTACGGACACATCGGCGAAGCGTGTCATCATACACCAGGTTTTTACTGCAACCCTGAAGCAGCTTCAGGCAGCCGAGCCTAGGAACGAACGTTTTTCCGTCACTGCAAGATATTTTATATGGTTTGATGATCAACATACGCTCCTTCCGTGATAACGATGCGCCCTTTAGGACGTCATCTTCTTCTTCAAATTTCATTCCTTCGCAGTCACCTTTGCAGTCTTGATGACTTCCAGAATGGGGCGATCCGTGATGTACATCCGTAGCAGAATCAGCAGCGTTAGTCGCAAATACTTCAGCAGGTCTCGGCAGCCTCCTCAGCATCCCAGCAGCCACGGCTCCAGAAAGACATGACGTCGTGCAACCGATCACAAAGATAACTTTCCAAGAATCCATTGCTGTGAACGCGAAAATGAATCTTACAGAACAGTATTCTTACTCACGGAACGTATTCTTCTTATACTATAGGATTACTAATAATGACTCACAATCTCTTGAAAACAGGAAAATTCATATCTCTGCATATCCTGTGTCGGTCCATGATAACTAAGAAAAGTGCAACGTAAGGAAAGCGGACAGAATTTTTTTGAACCTTGAAACACGAACCATAAAATTGTGGGGGGGGGGGGGGACTTTTATTTATGTATCTGTTTCACGCTTGATTCCAAAGGTGCCTAAAAAGTATCAAGAACAACTAACTCAATACCTAAAAACCCTGCAAATTTTCGAATTATTACAGAATGGTTTATTATTTACCTGTATTATTTGCGTAGATCTCTGTTTTTGTGGTCAGTACCTACTCTCTTGCTTTCCCCCAGGAAAATTAAAAAATATGCACGGAAATTCTTCCTTTTAGTTTATAGGAAAGTTCCTGGAATCTCATCAAAATTTGGTTCTTGAGAAATTGAGTAGGTACTTCAGATTTCGCGTTTGCGCATGCTCAGTGGTCATACCAGTAATCCAAGCGTTTGAAGTTCATAGGGGACCATCTAGAAGGTACACCCAGGCTACCCACCCAATTTGATCAAGACTTGGCTATTTAATCGTGAAAAATTGGGTACCTCGGCTTCGCGTTTGTGTATGAGCACGTACTAATGGTCCGATCGATCTGTCATCCACGGCAGACCATCTAGAAGCTACACCCAAACTACCCACTAAATTTGAACAACATCGGGTCATTGATTGGCGAGAAGTTGAGAAGAACCTCGGATTCTCATTTGCGCATTTGCAGTTGCCGTGCCCGATCGCGCTGTAATTCGTAGGAAACCACCTGGGGCTCAACCCGCATTATCGCTGTAAACTTCAGCAAATTTGGATACGAGTTGAGGAAGTTATGCGTGTGACAAGGGTTTGTGGGCGTGTCCGCTACGGACTGACACCGACGAAATTTACAAAACGCTGCAAATTATTACACAACAGTTTATTATTTACATGTATGGATGCCCCTTCCGCGTAGATCGCTGTGGCCAACACCTACCCTCGTGCTCCCCGAGTAAAGCCCTAAATCGAATACTGGAGCCGACCCGGGAATTACCTACTGTTTCAAAAAATGCGCGGGGTTTAGTAATTCAGTATTTAGTAATACCTATCAACAAAATCCAAAGGAGTTGTTGTGATCATTCAGGTAGGTAGGTTTGGGTAGGTCGTAGGAGAGGAAGGATGTGCTTCTTAGGAGTCTTTTCGGATCGCTAACGCCCCGCGGTTATCACCACAGCAGGCGTTAGAGGAAGAGGCGTCCCGCGGTCATCATCACAGCAGATGTCAAGGTAGAGGGATCGCACCCCGCGGTTATCACCACACCGAGTGCTAGATGAAGGAGAGTCCCACGGTTATCACCAGCAGACGCTAAGGATAAGGAGACTAACAACCCACGGTTATCACTTCAGCGAGTGTTAGAAGAGGAAGGATCCCGCGGTTACCACCACAGCAGATGTGAAAGGTAGGAGAGAGAGAGGAGGAGCAAGGGTTGAGTGAGAGAGAAGTCGTCGACTGGAAACAACTAGAATGACTAAGTGTAACAGTTATTGGAGGTTGCTCCACGAAGGTTACTCTTCGGAAGGGAAAACTCCAGTTGAGCGCAAACGACCAAAACCAGGAATTAATCCCTACCAGCTGAGCGCAGAATAGCCTCAAACTGCACGCCAGTTGAGCGCGACACCTCTTTTTATGGACAACGAAGAGATGGAGTGAACCCGAAATCATGGTTTGTTGTCCTAAGAGATGGAATATGCCCGGGTCCGTTTTTTCATGTTTTGTTGCTTACGAGAGTCCTTTCATGCTTTTTTCGGGAAACAATTTACCTCCAAGCACCCAAACATATTCGTTTTTTGCAAGGCCATTCAAAATTCACAAATTGCCACTGACGTGAAACTCAACAGCCTGAATACGACAAAAAAAAGGAAACGGACTGTAGCAACCACTAACAGGAGAGAATTTCTTGACAATTGCATCAAAAAATACACCAGCTTCGAGTTTGAACCGATCGATCTCGTCCGGAAAATTAGGAATTACTACTCTTAATATGCCACTCGACCACACCGACGACGAATTGCATCAGCGCATGGAATATTTACGTTAATTTGACGAAGGTAAGACGTTTAATCTATTAAACCATACTTAATTTATTCTATGAACCAGCATTTTTGTTGTTTGCTCCAATATTGTTTCCCATATTATATGCTGTCGCAAATCCTGTCCACGTTTTCAATGTCCTTCGCGCTCAACTGGCGGTTTCCGTACTATTATTTCGTACCCATGTTGCGCTCAACTGGCGGCCAAAAATGCACGCTTTCGCGCTCAACCGGTGGCATTATATAAGGTATTTGCGCTCAACTGGCGGTAGCCCCTTCGGAACACTTTTCGTTTCGAGTAGAACTGCAATGAGGGAGCGTCAAGTCTTTAGGAGCAGAAAGTTCTCCTACTTTTCATAATTCGCAAAGTGAAGAGTACAGATGAAGACTTTAAAACTGAAAAGTTGAAGAGTTTTTAGGAGTGGGCCCCAGGTGTTTGACTCATAAAAAATTGATTCTGGGAGTTGAACCTTCGTTATAACCTCAATACTTCACTCTTTGGTGAAAAACAACTTCATATTCGGTCTTCTCGCCCTGAAAAACATTAAAAGCGATACCTCACAAACTCACGTTCACTAAAACCTCATACAAAACCTCGAAAACCCCTGTTTTTACACCAACTGTTCACCATTCACACTCCTGGGTGTATTCCGATCTGGCTTCCGAGCGTTGGAGCAAAGTAGGGCCCAAGAGGAGCCTTTGTGCAAAAGAACGCATTTTTTAATCCGAAATTAGAGTCTATATGTATGATACGCTGAGCGGCGGAGGGTGGACGGACGTTGCATTTTGGAATCTTCGCACGTTGAAACTAAAAGAAAAAATTTTGAAACAAAATCTTGAAGAAAAAAATAATGAACCAAAATTTATGTCTGTCCGTGCCGTGCGCCACCGTTTGCAATTTTCTTAGTTACCATGAACCAAAATTAATGAAATTCCGTTTGTAGGGATCTGGAGTCTAGCTGGTCCACGAAGCTCGGCGGTACTGTCAGTCGTCTCTAATGTGTGAAAAACATGGGTCTAAATCTAAATTATCAGAAAGCCTTAGCTCGATAACTTTCAATAAAAGGGTATGGGTTTGGATTATTATTCTGGGAATAATGCACCTATGTATTCGCTCAGCAAAAAATTGTTTTAACACCTCCTCAAAATTACGTTTCAAGGTCCGTCCGCCGTCCTCCGTATTATTCATATCTGCTTCATTTTCGGTCTAAAAAATTCGTTCGTTCGCACGCAGGCTCCATTGTCGTCCCTAGTGGGGTCCCGAAACTTTGCCGTCCGATCAGAATGTACCCAGGGGTGTTATGGGTGGAAAATGGGTTCGAAATAGGGTTTTTTTTTTGTTCAGTAACATGAGCTCGTGAGGTATCGTTTTCCATGTTTTCTAGGGAGAGGAGACCTAATTGAAGTCAGCTTTGACCAACGAGCAAAGAATTTAGGTTCTAACAATGTTTCAGCCATACATTTACCTTAAATTTTGGTCTAAAACCGTCGTTTTTCCGCACAAAGGCCCTAGTTTGGGCCCTAGTTTGCTCCAACGCTCGGAAGCCAGATCGGAATACACCCAGGAGTGTGAAGGGTGAACAATTGGTGTAAAAACAGGGGTTTTCGAGGTTTTGTATGAGGTTTTAGTGAACGTGAGTTTGTGAGGTATCGCTTTTAATGTTTTTCAGGGCGAGAAGACCGAATATGAAGTTGTTTTTCACCAAAGAGTGAAGTATTGAGGTTATAACGAAGGCTTCAACTCCCAGAATCAATTTTTTATGAGTCAAACACCTGGGGCCCACTCCTAAAAACTCTTCAACTTTTCAGTTTTCAAGTCTTCATCTGTACTCTTCACTTTGCGAATTATGAAAATATGAAGTCGATTTTGACCAAAGATTGGAGAATTGAGGTTGTAAGAAGGTTAAGCTCCCGAAATTCATTTTTTATGAGTCAAAAACCTGGAAAATTGACAATAAGTGAACAGCCAAAATTTCTGTAGGTGTGTCCAGTAGAACAATAAACCCATGTGACAAGGACTTTGCAGCGTTTTTTCTTTAACGTTTCAAGATACGTAGATTCCAAAAAGGCAATATCCGGCCGCCGTCCGCGGTATCACGCATATCTACTTCAGTTTTGGTCTAAGAAATCCGTTCTTTCGCACACGGGGTCTATTTGGGCCCTAATTGTGTCCCAAACCTTGCAGCCCGATCGGAATATACCCAAGGGTTGTATGGGTGAAAAATGGTGGTAAAAATAGGGTTTTTCGAGGGATTTTTGAGGGTTTAGTGAACATGAGCTGGTGAGATATTGATTTCCATGTTTTAAGGGGAGAAGACCGAATATGAAGTTGATTTCGACCAAAGAGTGAAGAATTATAGTGGTTGCAACGAAGGTTAAGGCTCCCAAAATGCATTCTTTATGATTCAAAAACTGGGAAACTTTCGGAAATCACCATAAATTATTTGTATAATTACCCTGGATGTAGTATTTTCAGGTGAATCAAGACAGTTAAATGGCACTATCAAAGATAATATATTTAAAAAAAAAAAAAAAGTAGAAAAAACGCTGCAAATCCCAGAATACCCTTGTACAGAATTTTGTACAGAATACCCTTCTGTTACAGATCACAGCTCTCTGTATAGATAACCCGTCTATATAATATATATAATGTACTATTCTATACATATTATGTAGGTCGCAGACCCTCCATAGGTTAGTACCTAACTCCGTACTCGTTACTAGGTACCTACCTAAATCACGAGTTAAATGTTGCTAAAATAATTCTGCCGATGAGAAACAGTACCTAACAAAAAGAAACACACATAATGAAGTTCTGAAAAGAAATTGTCGATGAGGAGTGAAAAAAGTTGCAAAAGTACCTACTAACAAACTCCAGCCCCTTCTACGTAGATGGTATAATGAACCGTTGTGTAATAATTTACCGTTGAGCAATGATTTACCATCTTGTACTAATAATTTACCCATCAATGGTACTTCAAAGTTTGTTCAAGTTTCACTACCTATCAACAAACTCCAAAAGAGCCCCATCATTTTTCAAATGAAATAATATCACAGAACAACCAACTCGACTTCATACTCCGCCAATAATTATAATCAAGCAATGATTTTATCTCCAGCCAATTTCCGATTGTCGGCGCGTCCCTGGTAACGAGATTTGGTCTGAATGTATACAATTTCATTCAACCTGGAGTCGAAAATGCCTGTCGGTGCAAACTTCGGGGCCCTACTGTGAACGAACGGAGGGACGTACAATGCTCCGGGTTGTATTAAAAAACTCCCAAGTTCGAAAACTATTTAAAACCATAAAAAGATTCACGTAAAAAAAGGTATAGGCGTTCTGAAATTTTCAACCCCTATTTTGAACCCCTGACAGTAACTTCGAGCTTCGAGGACCAACTAGACCCCGAACAGAACCTATAACCCGAATTTCATCAATTTTGTTTCATGGTAACTAAGAAAAGTGGCCCGTACGGTGTACGGCGGACAGACAGAAACATTTTTATTGCAGTTTTGGATCTACATACCTTGAAACGTAAACCATCAAATTTTGAGGGGGTGGGGGGGGTAAGAATTTTTTTTTTTTTCATGCAGATTCCAATGGTTCATTATTGAAAATAATAAACCAAAAGGAGCCTAATTCGTTTTTTTGGGAGCCAAAATTGGTGGATACATCAGAAATAACTATTTCAATTATCGCAAATGAATGAAACAATAAAAATGAACAGCAACATATCTGTATGTATGCCCGATAGAATAATAAACCCATGTGACAAGGACTTTGCAGAGTTTTAGCCAGTCGTCAATAACGTGGTCGCACGTTTTCCCCGTTTTTCGACTATCCTGAACATGAACACTCACGGTGAAAATCAGAAATTCTAACATCTAGCTCCTTCAAATTGTTGTGTAGTACCGGGTATGTCCTGTTCCACCTTGGTCTCACGAACCCTGCGTTACCCAGACGATTGTTTTGTGCCAGACTTGCCAACCCCTCCGGTAGGCCTGGAAGTAGCTGTGGCTCCTGCATTATTCACGTCACCCACGTCGGACCCTCGGACAGGGGTAAGGGTAGGTACGGCGATAGCCCCCCCCCCCCCCACCACTTCAAGGCAAAACGGTCAACAACTTTGTTTACCGTTTTCACTGCGTGTCTCATTCAACACGACGCTCCCCACCGCCCCTTCGTCATCGTACCCCCGTTCACCGACCCTTTCAACAAATCTGACGTTTGACAAACAGTAGGAAACTAATTTTGGGTCCCCATAGCTCTCTCAGTGATTTGAAGGCCTGCACTCGCTCAACCTGTAAACTACCTTGTGTCACTCACCAGCTATCAGCGTACTCTGATTGGACGACGTCCGGAGTTTCCGATGGGTTATTGAAAAGTCCTGTTTAGACCCAGTGTACGAGGTGAGCCCTACAATTGAAGTCCCATACGGTATTCATTCGGTATTCAATTTAGCAGAGTGAATGCTCGTGAGTAGAACAACTAACCATTTCCCTCTCCATCCACCCTACCGTTCTAATCCATAACTTATTCATTACTTAGACACCTTCAGGTCAAGTAGTGTGAATAGTAGTTTCCTGAATATGGTGACGCAAGCTCTCGATAAGGCTGATTATATATATATATCTTCATTTGTAATGGCCAACAGCGGGCAAGTTTTTAGCGCGGATTTCCGCTATGACTAACGGAAGGTCGAAAACGACGCACCGAAGCGTCACGAAATTTGTACAGCACGTATTTCTACACCTCGTAGGTATCTCTAAGGTTGTTTATAGTATCCATACTCGTGCTAATTTCTTCCCTGTTCCATGATACTGATGTTTTAACTTGAATCTTTTTGGGATTGCTGGGTATGAGTAGAAGTTATTGACCACCCTTACCTTACCCGAAAATTGACCTCCCTAATTGGCTGAGTCGAAAAGTGAAAAAGAATAAAAACGGAGCTACTGAAAGGTTGTCTATTTCCACTTATACACGAAAAATACACTTTTACCGGTTTCGGTGATCAAACCGTCGTCAGTAACGAACCGTACCCCTACTCCCCGTACTCTTGTTGTATTGTTTGTGATTTATTTCGTATCGAAAAGTGAACTTGACCATCAGCTGAATTGCTGAATCGACAATTGAGCTCTGATCATCAGGGATCAGGAACGTGTTCTTTGTTTCTCTGCACCAAGTAGGAAGCAATGTACCTACAGAAGCCAACAACGCCGGGCTGTCTGGCGGGTAGTATCATAACGCCGCAATAGTAGTTTCATTATTTTGCTTCCGAGTCTGCGAAGCAGCGGAAGCCTTGTGTTCACTTTCGTGAGCCAAAAAATTTTTGCCTTCAGAAATCAAAATTTCCACTTGCATTTTGCGTTTCAAAGCCTACTGAACAAATTTGGTTCCGTGTCTGTCGGTCTGTGGGTCTGTGAGTCTGTCTGTCCGCATTTCCTTGTTACAGCCATAACTTCCACGATTTTGAATTGATTCAGCTCAAATTTTGAGGGATGGTGCGGATAAGGCCCCTTGAGGTCCCATATAAATTTCAACATGATTGATCCAGCGGTACGCCCTGCGCATGCGCTAACGTTAAATTCAACAAACACGCATAACTTTCACAATTTTGATTCAATTTTGCTCAAATTTTCAAGGGTTGTTTGGACAAGGCCTAGTGAGTTCCAGTATGAATTTCAGCATGATCGGACCCTCGGTGCGCTCTTCGCATGCGCTGGCGTGAAATAGATTCAATTTCCTTGTTACAGCCGTAGTAACCAAAGATTTCACCCAATTTCAATGTAATTCTCAGGGATTAAGCGGGTAGGGCCCATTGAGGGCCCATATAATTTCAACATGATAGAGCCAGCGGTTCGCCCTGCGCATGCGCTAACGTGAAATTCTTCAAACACGCATAACTTTCGCAATAAATTATGTATAATGGACGTAGGTAATGTATTATGGACGTAATGTATTATGGACGTAATGTTATGTAATATGTATATTTCATGTAATGTTATGTAATGTAATGTAATGTTATGTAATGTAATGTTATGTTATGTTATTTTGCTTCCGAGTCTGTTCTATTTTATAATGGGTCACTCTGATTGTGACGAGGAAGCTCCTGTGCCATCACCTTGGCAGTGTATTTTGTTTCATTCCGTGTCTTCTGTTGTAGGTTCCGACATGTCATCTGGATTATCTTGATAGAAGGATTTTCTCCAGACAGAGCAGGTCCCGAAAACCCTGCTATCTTATACTGATTGTCAATACATTCCCGTTTTAATACGGTTGGGCTTATGCTCACTGAGTGAGGGGTGTTCAAATCTTTGTTATCTTGATCCTTTGTTAACATGATTCCTCAATAAATTTTCGCATGGAGGTGCATTTTATTTATTTATTTTTATTCACATTTATTTATTTATTTTTTAAGCTCAACAAAGAGATGCTGACGAAGCTCGTTTCACGTAAATTTCTCTCGGCTATGAGACTGACAGACGATGTTTTGAATCGCCTGGAGCTCCTGTTCCTATACAGCCGGTAGTTATCCAGATACTGCAAACATATCCTGAACACCTTTCAACATAATGTTTTTACGGTTTCTTTTTCTAGGCTGGTGTATAATCACATCCGGTCAAAGCGTAGACCGAAGCGTCATAGAACCCGAAATGCGTCGGCAGTTCTCCTTGCATTGATAAATTTATGATCATTTCATGATCTAGTGCCTCTTTCCAACCAACTTTCGGCTTCATCTGTGGTGGAATTCGTGTTGCCGAGTACGATCACCAGTGTACACATATGATGACACGACATTCCAATAATTATTTATTCTGATAAGATGGTTCACAATTTATTATTCTAGAGTTGGCCTCTTCATGTGTGCTTTGATGAACGATAACCTTCATCACACATGAATTTATTAAACACACGAGAAACAACTACCACCTACTTAAATGCAACTTTCCTACCTTTATTATCAACTTAATTGCCTATGTCGTTTTTTTGGTGCATGTGCATTAACATGTACCTACGTTTTGCACAACCCGTCGTAATGTGTGTTATTTACGCTGCACAAATAAACGCTTATTGAATTCAATAAGCTTGCGTGTAAGTATTTTTACGGGATTAATTACGATTCGACTATATTATCATACTCTAACGCAATCCTCATATTTGCCGAACGTCAGTCAAGCGACATTTGCGGGTGACTGTATACATAAATATTTATATGTATATCTGTACCGCGCTACAAGCCACAATTTTGGGTATTTTGACTTGAAATTTTGATAGTGTACTCCTTCGGCCTCCAGAATCTGCTGTATACATAGTTTTGGTGCCAGGGAACGGCTCCACGCTGGCACCGGCGGTGCCGCATCTGTCAGAAAAATGTTTGTTTGGTATAGTTTTCCATGTTTTCCAGCACCCTGAATCGAATGGACTAACTTTCAAAGCTCGATCGGTCATCCCGACAGCGACTGATAAATGTTTAGCCATAAAGCGTTACGAAAAAAACGCTGCAAATCCCTGCACAACGGTTTATTATTTTGTATAGAATACCCTCCTGTTACAGATCAAAGCTCTATGTATAGATAACCCTTCTATATAATATGATATGTACTATTCTATTATATACATATTATGTAGATCGCAGACCCTCCGTAGGTTAGTACCTAACCCCGTACTCGTTACTAGGTACCTACCTAAATCACGAGTTAAATGTTGCTAAAATAATTCTGCCGATGACAAACAGTACCTAACAAAAAGAAACACACATAATGAAGTTCTGAAAAGAAATTGTTGATGAGGAGTGAAAAAAGTTGCAAAAGTACCTACCAACAAACTCCAGCCCCTTCTACGTAGATGGTATAATGAACCGTTGTGTAATAATTTACCGTTGAGTAATGATTTACCGTAGTAATAATTTACCCATCAATAATACTTCAACGTTTGTTCAAGTTTCACTACCTACCAACAAACTCCAAAAGAGCCATCATTTTTCAAGCGAAATAATATCACAGAACAACCAACTCGACTTCATACTCCGCCAATATAATCAGGTGACCCCTACCAATGATTGGCCGTATTCACAAATTCCTATTGTGGGCGCGTCTCTGGTTACGAGATTTGGTTTGAATTGTATACAATTTCATTCACACTGGAGTCGAAAATGCCTGTGGGTACAAACTTCGGGGCCTTACTGTGAACGAACGGCTGGACGTACGATGCTCCGGATGGTCTTAAAAAACTCGCAAGTTCAAGAACTATTTAAAACCGTAAAAATATTTACGTAAAAAAATGGTATAGGCGTTTTGAAAATTTCAACCCCTATTTTGAACCCCTTAGAGATGACTCACAGTAACGTCGAGCTTCGAGGACCAACTAGACGCCGAACGGAACCTATAACCCGAATTTCATCAATTTTTTTTCATGGTAACTAAGAAAAGTGGCCCGTACGGCGTACGGCGTACGGCGGACAGACAGAAATATTTTTATTGCAGTTTTGGATTCTACATACCTTGAAACGTAAACCATCAAATTTTGAGGGGGGGTAAGAATTTTTTTTTTCATGCTCGATTCCAATGGTTCATTATTGAAAATAATAAACCAATAGGTAGCTATTATTGAGCGTGTTACATAGTCAGAATTTGAGCCTATTTTCAAAATTGCGTGTGTCACCTCGTCAGCGGACCCACTAGTATATTTATTAGTAGTTACCTGTGCTATTTACGATTCCTTCTTTTTCGGTCAGATTTTCACAGTTTTCTCTGGATTTTGCCCCCGACCTTTTTCAACATCCTGTTAATAACTTTTTTCGGTTTCTATGGCCGGACAGATTTCGAAGTTACGAGGATGCATACGCGGAGGCTGTGAAAATGATCCATCTGAAAACCGTGTGTGGCGAGACAACATTTGTGTATTCAGGTTGAGTGAACCCGTTTGGGATCGTGTGAACTCCTTTTTAGTAGAACTAGTCATCAGATGAGTGAACTCCCTTTTAGTTGAGCTACTCATTAGTTGAGTGAATTCCTTTTTAGTTAAACCACTCATTATAGTTGAGTGAACTATTTTCGATGATTTCTTAGGGATTTTCAACCAATTGAAATTACAATTTGACCCACTTTTTGATTTTCGGAAAATCAATCGGTTTCGTTGGCTGTATATGGATGTCAACAGTAAGAGTTAACGCGCATTAGCAGTCTGAGGACATACTCACATTCTTAAACAGAATACGAAGGTAGAGGCTACGAAAATCGATCCGTTTAAAAGCGTGTGAGACGAGACGACCTTTGTGTATTCAGGTTGGAAGGCGGAGAGGGAGAAAACTCAATGAGATTCTCGTGGAGTACACGACAATATGCTGACACAGCCGACTATGCTGATAAAGGGAATTTCTTTGCTCGCTGTTGACCGGCGATACCCCTCTTCGCCCAACATCCTCTTCGCCGTTAACATATTCATGACGGCAGGTCTGATCCTCTTAATTTTATGTGGCAGGTATTAATTTTGCTATGGACCTTGTTGGGAATGGCAACTCACATTTCTTCCTCAAATATGCTGCATTGGAAGGATGAATGAATGCTGAGCGAGCATCATACTTCAAGCTGTAAACTAATTTTTGAAGGATCCGAACCAGAGGATTCTCTACCCATCCGTAGATATTAATGAAAATTACTTAGACACACTCTGAACAATACCTGACCTTGGTTACGAGAAAGGAAATAATGGCAAACGAATAGATGAGTTTGAAGATGACCAAAATGTTTTAAAAACATTGTTTTTGAGAGTCGAAAATTGCACGAACTTGGAAAAAACGTTTATTTAATATCACTAAAACTCCTGTTACATTATCAAATGGGGAAAGGTCATTTGACACGATACACATTTTTTAAATTACAAAACCGTTTGGGGATGAAAAAGTTCAGTTTTATGGACGCAACCATGGAAAATGTTCAACAGGTAATTTATGACATGTTACTTCGGTTATTTCGCACGAATTGAACTTCTGGTTTATTATTTTCAATTTGAGCATGAAAAAAATTGTTAAACCTCCCTCAAAATTTGATTGTTGGCGATTCATGAGTAGAATCCGAAAATGGAATCAAACAATTTATGTCAGTCCACCGTACGCCGTAATTGGTCCTTAGTTACCTACCATGAACCAAAATTCCCCATCCTGCTTTTTTTTTGCCAGTACAATATTTTGGCGAAAATTGGACGTTTCTTTCTCGTAGGCAAGGTTAGTGTAGCTATCGTGCGGTGGGACGAGTTAATTATCCATACATACATGAATGATCTGAAACGGATTTGCAATGATGAATTTTTCAAAAATTCATGTACCAACAATTTGTAACCCATTGCAGTAGCTTATTTTCTAGATAATTCGCTAAAATTATTATTACACCTGTTCCTATACTGGAACTTGGGTGGCTCAACCGCCAGCAACCCATTGCACGAGTTAATTGTTTCTAAAACCGTTTCGAAAAGCGGTGGAAGGCTCGTTGTAGCAGGCCTAATTGTGTTGTGATTAAACTCTACGTTAACCGTGCACCTACTCGTTAACATCAACCTGCGATCCCTCTCCTCGTCAAGATAACTGGATTTGTTCTTGAAATCTTCGCCGGAGCGTCTAAACTTTCTGGGCCAACTTCCCCTAACAGGAGAATTAAGAGATCTCAGATCAACTTCACGTCGCTCAAAACTTTGCTGGAGAGGGGGATCATTAGTGTTACGGAATTTGGAGGAAAAGGTTTTCAGGAAGCTGACGACAGAGGAGTTTCCGAGTTTTGCTGTGATCTTGATGATGATTACGGACATCCTGGATATGTTACAAATAATAACGGTTGTGTCCCATAAATTGCATGATCGCCAAAATCAAAATTTCCACTTGGAAATCAAGAAGCTAATTTGGTTCCGCGTCCTTCCTTCCCTCTCATCAAGGTACAATTCTGTAGAAAGATGGCAAAGTGTGTGTAGTCAAATTGCCATCTTTGAAAAAGGCGGTCTTCCTGCAAATTTGACTCGGGCGGTTTTCTTCCCTTCGATTCGGGCGGTCCCTCCCGCCGACTCAGCGTTGGACCATAAGGAGTCAGGTCCTTCTGCGCCTCCCCTACGCGCAAGGGAGGGGAAGAGTATAAATACCCCCGCTCCCCACACCTCGACACACAGTTCCCCGAGATCTACCTGAGACCAGACCTGCGATTTATATTATATTATAGTATAGTATTTGAGAGATTTGAGTTAGAGAAAAGTAGTGTTGAGAGTGGTAGTTGTGTTGGTTCAGAGCGAGTTTAGTTTATTTCATCCCTCCCATGATCGATCCCCCTGAGAAAGAAGACGAGCGGACTTGGCACGGAAACGGTTTCAATTCGGACACGCAAAAATAACAGTCGAGCAAGAGAGAGAGAGAAGGCGATACGACCCCACCGGAAGGCACATTTGAACCCAAGTGTGTACTCCGTACTGCCGTGGAAGTCTACTTGTTCCAGGAGCCAGCAGCCGAGAACAATCGCCCCGGAGCCCCAGGACTTCATCCCTGGACCAGAAGCCCGGAAGGACCATCCCTGGACCGATTGGACCACCGTTCCAGCGGAGGTAGGAATCATCCCTTTTATTACTTATCTTTACCTAAGCGATATCATTCGCGTAATAGCGCCCCTCAGGCTTGGTGCATCACACTTCCTAACGAGAGTCACAAAAGGGGTTACACCCGTCTGTTCCAGAACTCTCCACATCTTTGGCCCCAAGAAATCTCCCTTGTCCCTCGTATCATCGACGTCCGAACCCATCGCTGAACCCTCGACTCTGGTGCCACATTTTCAACATCTTAAATTACACTTATCTGACATACTTACTTTCTTAGTTCTCCTCCCCATTCATGTAATTTCCGTAACTCGCGACTATTCAATTTCATCTTGTACATTCTGTCTTTTCTTTTGCGCCTTCGCGACCCCACTTCATGTTGTCACGTTTCCTCTAATAAATTCAGTTACCTTGACGTATTGAGATTCTTTCACATCCTTTTTAGAACAGTAGAGTCACCTTTCGAACTGCCATCATGCCTCCAAATTATTAGTTTTATCGTTAGGAATTTACAGCCGTACCATAACCTGTACCCGAAGTCAGAACCTGTGCAACGCTGACTACGGGGCGGCTGCCAACCTACAAACTTCAGGTAATTTACTTGTAGACTTTTCGCTGCCAAATTTCAGCCTTAACTCGCCATCCATTACTGACATAGCCATAAGTAGGTTTGTAGGCAGGATAGTCACACAAGTAACGATTACAAATTTGGTGTCAGAACTGGGGATTTCATGCACTCTCAGAAATCCGAACCCAGTAGGTAGGCACACGGCTAGGTTACACACGGCATCCAGAGTCTCGCGAAACTCCCCCAAGTTCCCCCGATCCTCCAAAAATATCACCTACTAGGTCCTGAAAAAGTAGAGTGATCCTTGTATATATTGTGTTGTAAATATTATTACATTTATTGCTATTTTCTCATTTCTTTTATATATATGTTTATGTGTTGAAATATTCCTTGTATATTGGTCACAATTTATCATTTTGTTGTACTTGAATCACGTTTTCAAGTAAGAATATTGTGGAAGGGATTTTTACGGGGAAGCTAGGAAATTTATTTGCGGAAATCAGTGGGAATTTTATACTGTATGACCCCATTGACCCCATTTCGGCAGAAAAACTCGTATAAAAATCCGTTACGAATACGCCGCCTGGGTGCAATCTCCCGCAAAAAGCAATATTTCGCAAGAAATTCCCCGAGAATTGAACCTAGCGTGTTCAACTTACTTCACTTTCGAACCCACAATACTGCGCAATAGGCGAAAACCTGTTGCATTTGCCAGTTGAGACAGGCCGTTGTTAGTTGCCTCGTAAAAGTCAAGCGTTTAATAGGACTTTCCCTCGAGGGTTGAACGAGTTCATTCAATCCGAACCCATAACAACTGGTAAGTGACTCCATTTCAGCGGATAATACCCCTCAGGTAGACCCCACTGAACCAGTCATTGCACCCATCTCAAGCGGTAAAACCGCCAAACTTGACCACTTAAACCGACTGCCTGGCCTCATTGTTGGGTTCGATACCTGTTTCCCTCCACAATTGTGACCCCACTACGTCGTTGTCCGTTATTCCGCTTGCAAGAGAACCTTGTTAGTCGACATTGACCCTAAACCTTTCGTTTTTGTGTGGACTTTCACTGTATTTCATCGTGTTTACTTCCCCCTGTCCTCACACGCAGCTGCATTACGTCTCAAAACCTTGAGGGACGCCATTTTGTTCCCTTGTTGTTATTCCTCCGACTTCACTAAAAGTTGACCCTTATCCTTTTTCGTGTTATTCTTTCGTATCAACCCTCCTTCGTCGTCTTTTTACTGCGTAGAAACCTCCACTCCGCCTCAAAAACCCTGTGGATCGCCATTTTTGACACAACTTTCGCAGCCTTCCTTCACTCCTCGAATATTATTTTACCGGCGCTCTCGCCGATGTTGTCCTTTCTCTTTTTCTTACATTAGCGTTTCATTCGTGTATAGTATTCCATTTATTATCCTTGTTCTGTTTATTTTGAAATAATTTTCGTATATTCTCGTTTAATAATTATTTTCGATTCTTCATCCTTGTTGTCTTTGAAATAATTCCGCGATTTTCGGATAATTTCCATTCATCCTTTATTTAAACTCGTATCTGTCTAGTTCGTTTCCTAATTCAGTTATTATTCTCGTGACCGTTTCTTTTGTTTTACAATCATTTTGTCTGTGTGATTGTCCTTGAAATAATTAGTACCTACTTTTCGATTTCTCATTCGACTTAGGTATTATTTTCGATTTCGTGTCTTCTCGCAATTAGTTCGCGTACTCTTTTGTCAGTTTCAATCTCATTTGTATTTCATATTATCGTTTTATTATATCTCATCATTCCGTGTCTGTTCCGCAATCTATTTCGCGTATTTTCTTGGTCTTTTAGTATTTTGAATTTTTCTAGTTATTGTCATTCTTTCATTCTCTCTGTAACATTGTTCGCTCGCATCCACTTTCGCTTAGTTGGTCACTACCCCGTTAGCGATGGCTACTTCTAATTTATTAGACAGCGAAGTAAGGAGCGACGACCCGGAGTTGACACCGATGGAAAGGTCTATATTGGCTTTAGGCCGGATCATGCTGGACTCACACCGCGAAGTTTTGGGCGAAATAAAGGCCCAGGAGCGCCAATCTCCGAAGTTCACTCGCACCATGATAGACTCCCTTTCCACCTGGGACCCATCGGACCCAGAAGCCTTACCTCTTTCCGATTACAGTACAGTCTCTATAATCCGGCCGTGCGCCACTCCGGCACGTCCAGTAATCCGGCACTCGGTGTTGGAGGAGGGGTCAGCTGTTTTCATGTTTCTGCATGTCTAGGGTATAGCGCCTCGAAGTAAACAAGTCAGTCGCATTACACCTGCCGTGAATGACTATTAGTGTCTGTGCCTTTTTCCTGTAGTGCCTACGGATTTGGTATTTTGAAAATACGCCATGTCGGACAAACGGAAACATGTCACCTTAACTTTAGATAAAAAGTACGAAATTTTAAAACGTTTGGAAAAAGGTGAAAAGTTAGCTCATTTGTCTAAGGAGTACAACATTGGCCGTGCGACAATACACGACATAAAACAGAAGAAGGACCGAATTGAGTCGTTTTTCCAGAGTAAAGAATCATCTTCCAGTGTAAGAAAAACTTTGAAAACAGGTGAGTTTCCACAAGTAGAAGATGCACTTTATGCTTGGTTCATGCAAGAAAGAAACAGGCACACGCCTATTTCAGGTGAAATTCTTATGGAAAAGGCTAAGTTTTTTTATCATAAAATTATGAAAAAGGATGACTTTTGTGCAAGTGTGGGTTGGCTTGACAAATTCAAAAGGCGTTTTGGAATTCGATTGTTAACTTTAACCGGTGAGAAGCTTTCATGTGATGTAGAATCTGTTGGGCCCTTTGTTGAAAAATTTAAAAAAATCGTTGACCAAATGGACCTAGGCCCAGATCAAGTCTATAACGCAGACGAGAGTGGTTTGTTTTGGCGCCTTTTGCCAAAAAAAACATTCGTTCATAGGGCTGAAGCTAGTGCTCCTGGCCGCAAATTGGCTAAAGACAGAATTACTTTTATGCCGTGCGCTAATGCTAGCGGCACTCATAAGCTAGATATGCTTGTCATTGGGAAATCAAAAAATCCCAGGGTTTTAAAAAATGTAAATTTGCCTGTTTTATACAAAAACCAAACTAAGGGATGGATGACCAAAACACTTTTCAGCGAATGGTTCCATATAAACTTTGTTCCTTCAGTAAGAAAGTTTTTGAAAAAACAGAACTTGCCCCAGAAAGCCATATTGGTTCTTGACAACTGTCCTGGACATCCTGATGCAGAGGACTTAAAATCTGAAGATGGTCTAATATGCACGTTATTTTTGCCCCCAAATGTAACTCCGTTACTTCAACCAATGGACCAGAACGTAATTCAGACTGTAAAAACAAGTTACAAAAAAAGCCTGTTGTACAGTGTTTTGTCAAAAGAGGAAAGTGTTGTTCAATCCTTGAAAAGCACTAATCTCAAAGATGTTGTTTTTAACCTAGCAGGTGCTTGGAAAAACCTTTCAACAAAAACACTTGTTTGTTCATGGGGGAAGCTTTGGCCTTCTCTTACTTTATTAGATGCATACAAAATTAAGAGGAAAAATGACTCTGATACTCAGCTAAACAAAGAAACCGATATTGAAATAAATAACTTAAGAGAGGCAATTTCCGAGCAGCTTTTGGATGATGCAGACGACCTGACAACAGCTGATGTGAACAGCTGGTTAGCTGGAGACAATGAAGAACAACATCAGATCATGACAGATGACGAGATCATCGCAGACGTACTGGACAACAGTGACGAGGACGAGACGGAGGGGGGTTCTATAGAAATTCTTACCCATCCACACACAGTGAACAACGAGAAGGCTGTGAATGCTCTTGCTACTGCTATCACATGGGCTGAGGAAAATGGCGCGGAAGCATCTGACATTCTAATGTTAAAGCGACTACAGGAAAATGCTTTGAGGATTTCTTTAAATGCCAAAAAACAAAAAACTATTAAACACTTTTTCCCAGTTATTTAAGCTCTTCGTAATTGTGTTAAATCTAGTTTTAAACAAACCTTTTTTTTACATTGACCTTAACTGTGTTTTGCTTATAATATTTTTATCGATTTATACATAATATTATGTAATGATTTTTATACTGTACTTAACAAATAACTGGTTAATTAATAGCCATTCTAATAACCATTGATAATAAAATCATATTATTTTTTACAATACATACTGTACCTATATTTTAACTTGTTTTGTAGTAATTATACGATGTTTTTATGGTCTATTTAGCTTTTTTTTTACCATATCTCCACTAATCCGGCAATTTCGGCAATCCGGCACTACCGATCTCAATATAGGGCCGGATTAGCGAGATCCTACTGTATTTCGAGTTGATAGAGGATGCCACGCCGGACATGACAGAAACCGAGAGGGCCGGACTCCTTCGAATCAAGCTCAAAGGGGTTGCATTCAACTGTCTGGTCAGCCACCCAGAATGGCGTCAGGCTGCTGCCCCCTATAGTCTAGCCAAAGTTGGCTTGTTGAGATGGTTCGGAAGAGAAAGCACAGAGGCGCTCTCCCAACGCTTGGCTGAATGCCGGAAGGAAGAGTCCGAGTCCCTAGTCCAATATGCTGACCGAGTTCGCCGCTTAACGGGACGCCTGGTTCGCGCCACTTATCCCGATTGGGAGGTGGGCGTGCGACACCCGACGATAGAAGATCGTGCGAAGCGAGCATTCATTCGGGGCCTCGAGGGACACCTCCGGACAGCGGTTGCCAGTAATTGCCCCACCTCGTTTGACGACACGGTGACAAGAACTCTCGATCTGAGTGAAACCTTGTCAACCGGGGCCGGTTCGGAAGAACCATGGAACGTGGGTGCAGTGTACCCAAGAGGACAGCTCAGAGATCCTCGGAACAACGGCGGTTGTTATGTTTGTGGCCGAGGTGGCCACTTCGCACGCGAGTGCCCCAACCGCACCCAGCACCATCCTACGGGGGTGAATCCACAACCTGCACCCCGCCCCACTGACACGAACCCGGCGTACGCACCACCGGTCCGTGAGATTCCGCCCCATTTCTTACCTCGACCCGCTTCGCCGGCCCCCGTTAAATGCCGCTATTGCGGTGTGTTTGCACATTACGCCGCCGAATGCCCCGACCGTCCGGGAGCCAAGCACTTTACTGGATGCACGTACTGTGGTGCCATTGATCACCTGGAGCGCGACTGTGGTGTCCTACAGAGGCACATTCGGGAAACTCAACATATTCCCGCACCCACGCACCCCTATGCACCAGGATGGAGAAAGACGAACCCAAGCTCAAATCCCCCGATCAATCCGAACACGAACCCGACCGAATCCCCTCGGGTCCAGAGTGTCGCGGAACCCAATGACACCATGACCCCAGGATGGCACCCCACGACGGAACTGAACCCAGACAGAGCAATCCCCGAAGAGGGACCTCACGGAGCCTGCCAATCCGCAACCGGGAATCCACCCACCGCAACGGCTGGAACAGATGACCCGCCGCAGTGGATGGTCCAGAACCCGTGGATAACCCCCGTCACTGTGGAACATCCCGGACCCGCCATCACAGTTCCAGTCCTACTAAACGAGACGCCGATGACCATGGTAGTTGACACCGGTGCCCAGGTGTCGCTACTGAACCACACCATACCCGGAAGCGTGATGAAACCTACCGAACGAGAAGCCCGAGACGCCGGGGGAAGACCCATTCAGTTCAAAGGAACGCAGACCCTCAGGGTGCGAGTGGGCCCGCACGACTTCCCCCACGACTTCCACATTCTGCCCACCACTAGTCGAGGGCCAAACCTAATGGGACTGGATTTATTGATGCGAGTACCCATAAATATCCGAACCACGGATTGGAACATCTTCGGGCCGCTCCAAATCCCCAATGCCAGCGAGGAAAGGAGTAGTCTACAGGCGGTTAGATGGACCCCGGACACCCCGAGACGGATGCTTCGGATGACATGCGCGGATCTCGGTCGTGAAGGGCGCGACCCCTATACCCTGGCAGGGAAGCGAGCGATGTGCCTGGGCCCAGTGGAGCCAACTCCAAACGTCGTGCGGAGGCGCTGGCGCCCCTGGATTGGGCCCCTTCGTATCATTCGAACCTCGACCGAGGCGATCTGTGCCCTATCTGACCCTAATGACAGACCGTCCGTAGCACGTCCCAGCCGCTTAAAGGTGACCCACCTGTTTGACGCCGCCGAGCCCGCAGCTTGCCACCGGAAACTCTTGCACGCGCTGCAGCCAACCCCGGAACTGATGAACCCCACCGTGACAATAAACTATCAGCACCCACGGAACGGGAAAAACCCAAGGCGGAAACTAAGCCTAGCCAGACGCCCCTTCTCGGATGGGAACCCGAGACTCTGCAGGAGAGTGGTCCTTCCAAATTAGAGATCGCCATCCCCTTTGACGAGACCATAGGTGTAGGGACCGGTAGGGCAGTCGGTTCCCCAAAAATACCCTACCCCCTTAGAAGTTGCACCCCTAGGAACCTCCCACTAGGACTCGGGGAGGAAAACCATCCCCAACCCCAGTTAGGACAATCCACTAGCCAGATAGTGTTAGGAATTCTTGGGCGGATCCCCGCTCATCTTTTTGACCCCGTGACCAATATCAGGAAGGTTAGGATAGGATGTGTCATTTTGGAACAACAATTCCCTGATGTGCTTTCCGGTGGATGTGATATGTACCGAGAGCTGAGGGAATGGTATTGTTTGGGTGATGAGTGTGAGCAAGGGAAAATTGAAGTCCGTTTCTCTTTTGCCAGCCAGACGATTGGGACTAGGATGGACTCCCAAGCCCCCACAGGTAGCACACGGGAGCCCCATTTCTTGATTATGCCGAACCCTAGACGCCTGGACCTAACCACATTAACTTTCGGCTTTTGCTCAGACTTCCCCGCTGCCTCGACTATTGGTCGCCAAGAAAGAGGTGCCCCAAACCCCCGAGAACCCTGGGTATCCACTGTAACCCTTGATCCCACCGACATCCCGGGTCGCCGCGTGGAAATCCCGCAGAAACCCACGACCGCCAAGGGTTCCACCGACCCCGATGATCCGCCATCCCCGATGTACACGCCAGCGTATTCGCCGCTAACACCCCGAACCGAACGTAACCCGACCCGGCTCCATACGGCTGACCCTTCACCCATGATACCACTGGCCCAATACAACGAGCTACAACAACGGGTCGCCACCCTAGAGGAGACTGTGGCCAATTTGACCCAGGAGGTCGCGACCTGTCGCGCCGATCATGGGATTTATGCATGGGCCGACGCAGTGGTCAGGGGAACCAGAGACGACCCCCACACGGACTCTTCAGACCCGGAGATGCCACCACCGGAGCGAAGCGTGACGCCTCTCGTTATTCCCCGATCCCGCATAAGGACGAACCCCGCTGTGAAACCCCGTGCCAGTCATCGCCGAGACACAACCCCGGGAGCCTCCCCGTGCCGCCCGTCAAAGGTCACGTCACAACTGGTACCGCCTGAGAATTACCGCCGCTTGGACGAGAACGAGCAAGCTCTCCCTACCCCCAATAAAGGCGTCTGTGCGTCTTGCTATAGGACGCAAATGAAACTTCACGGGAACTTTTGTGAGTTTTGTCGAACCACCCTCCGGCGATGGACCACCAGATGGCTGAATGGAGAGGATACCGCCGCCCTGCCCCGATGTGACCACCCGCTGGGTCGTCCCCGCCTGCTGTGTCACGGATGTGTCATACAGACCTACGTGACGAGGTACAATCAGCGACACCCGACAGAACCCCACCCGATTCCACTTCCCGGAGTGTCACGACCGCCGCCGCCCGCTGTACCCCAGCAGACACCTGCGACCTCAACCCCATAAGACGCAGACCCATGGATTCCTCGTTGCCTGGCGACGTTTGTCGTGTTGGTAACCGTTGACCCCAACTATAGTTATAAGTTTTCTGTTCCCTGTACCAAGAAGTTGTTTGTTTAGCCAAGTTAATTAAGTCATTTTTCCATGCGAGTTTCCTTCCCTTTATCTTGTCGGTTAATAAGTATATTGTTGTTTCTAGCCCTTTAGTTTTAGCGGTCCGACATGTCAGTCCGGTTGTTCGTACTATGTGGATAAGTCCCTACTCCGTCTGTCAGTAGACAACATGCATGTGCAAGTTAGTTAGTCTTGATTCACTCTATTGAGTACATGCCCGTTGTGTTAACTGGTGTGGTAAACTTGATTAGTCGATGCGAATATGTTAATTGTGTAAATAGGGCAATTACCTCACTCTGTTCTGTTCATGTAAATTCGTCAGTTATTTTCTTTTGATGTGTGTTGTTTAATGGAAAAGAAAAAAAAAAAAAAAACGAAAAAGAGAAAAAAAAAAAAAAGTGTGCCTCGTTAGTAGTTCAGTCAATAGAACTAGTGTAGTCCTCCTTTTGCGTCGATATATTTTCCTGTTGGGGCTATACCTCCGTACCCAAAATTCTTGTGTTATTATTACGATCTATGTTTCCTTGTATTGTCTATTGATAGCCCCATGTTATACCAGTCAGTCGTTACATTAGTTTCAGTCTATTTTGGGTAGGTGTAGGTCAAATATACTGTAACCCAGCCCAATGTCCTATTTGAAGTTTCCTTTCGTACTAGTTCATATATGTGTGTCCCTTTTAATTATGCCAGTCGGACCACTGGTAGCGTCCTTTATTAGGTAATCTGTATCATGTAAGTCAGTTTCGTATACTATTTCTCATTGTTCAGTCAAGGGTATTTGTGATAATTGTCCGTTTAACCAAGTTAATTATTTTGTTCTAGTATTTTATTCATGTAAACCATCCCATGGTGACGTTCATTTATTAGGTAACCTGTATCATGAAAGTCCGTTTTGTATTCTGTCCGGTTTGAATATCGTCTATTTGTTTAATCTAAATAAGTCAGTCACTTCAGTTACTTCAATGTTTCCATAAGTCCCAAGTTCGTTCGAAAACTCGGCTTAATGTCTCCATTGCCAAAGGAATAAAATCTATCCGTTGTAATTTAAGTTCAGTTAAGTTGTCACTTGTCCAGTAATCCAGTCGGTCTCGCTCAATTGTTACCTTTTGTCATGTAATATCCATCCGTAAATTGAGTCTCTCCAATGTCATTAGAACCCAGCATTATTCGTCCAGTCAGTCAATGAATTCCAGTCTAAGTAAAGTCAACTGTCCTTTTTAGTGTTAAATATTAGTAGTAAACGTAAGAGTAAAGGTAGCATCAATTTAACGTCCTGCAGCGTCCGCATCCACCCTCGAGGACCCCGGATGAAGAAAGTAGTTTCAAGCCGTCGAGGACAACGGCTTCTTTTAAGGGGAAGGTGATGTAGTCAAATTGCCATCTTTGAAAAAGGCGGTCTTCCTGCAAATTTGACTCGGGCGGTTTTCTTCCCTTCGATTCGGGCGGTCCCTCCCGCCGACTCAGCGTTGGACCATAAGGAGTCAGGTCCTTCTGCGCCTCCCCTACGCGCAAGGGAGGGGAAGAGTATAAATACCCCCGCTCCCCACACCTCGACACACAGTTCCCCGAGATCTACCTGAGACCAGACCTGCGATTTATATTATATTATAGTATAGTATTTGAGAGATTTGAGTTAGAGAAAAGTAGTGTTGAGAGTGGTAGTTGTGTTGGTTCAGAGCGAGTTTAGTTTATTTCATCCCTCCCACGATCGATCCCCCTGAGAAAGAAGACGAGCGGACTTGGCACGGAAACGGTTTCAATTCGGACACGCAAAAATAACAGTCGAGCAAGAGAGAGAGAGAAGGCGATACGACCCCACCGGAAGGCACATTTGAACCCAAGTGTGTACTCCGTACTGCCGTGGAAGTCTACTTGTTCCAGGAGCCAGCAGCCGAGAACAATCGCCCCGGAGCCCCAGGACTTCATCCCTGGACCAGAAGCCCGGAAGGACCATCCCTGGACCGATTGGACCACCGTTCCAGCGGAGGTAGGAATCATCCCTTTTATTACTTATCTTTACCTAAGCGATATCATTCGCGTAATAGCGCCCCTCAGGCTTGGTGCATCACACTTCCTAACGAGAGTCACAAAAGGGGTTACACCCGTCTGTTCCAGAACTCTCCACATCTTTGGCCCCAAGAAATCTCCCTTGTCCCTCGTATCATCGACGTCCGAACCCATCGCTGAACCCTCGACTCTGGTGCCACATTTTCAACATCTTAAATTACACTTATCTGACATACTTACTTTCTTAGTTCTCCTCCCCATTCATGTAATTTCCGTAACTCGCGACTATTCAATTTCATCTTGTACATTCTGTCTTTTCTTTTGCGCCTTCGCGACCCCACTTCATGTTGTCACGTTTCCTCTAATAAATTCAGTTACCTTGACGTATTGAGATTCTTTCACATCCTTTTTAGAACAGTAGAGTCACCTTTCGAACTGCCATCATGCCTCCAAATTATTAGTTTTATCGTTAGGAATTTACAGCCGTACCATAACCTGTACCCGAAGTCAGAACCTGTGCAACGCTGACTACGGGGCCGCTGCCAACCTACAAACTTCAGGTAATTTACTTGTAGACTTTTCGCTGCCAAATTTCAGCCTTAACTCGCCATCCATTACTGACATAGCCATAAGTAGGTTTGTAGGCAGGATAGTCACACAAGTAACGATTACAGTGTGATATGTCACTTTTTTTCGAAATCGGTATTTTCGCTCCCTCTAGTTTATTATAGCATATTCAAAACATTTCTAAAACGATCGGCCGTCTAAACTGCCGGTAACCATGGAAAGAGCATTGGCCATTTATGATATGTCCAGGAAGTGAAAATCGGAAGATGGCAGAGTATAATTTATGTCCGTTGTTTCTTATTGCCACCTTCCAATTTTGAAATTTCACCGGTATTTGAAGATGGCAAATTGTGATATGACGAAATATGATGTTTTGCCATCGCCAATGTTTGAATATTGGCGCAATCAGAGGAGGCAGAATGTGACATGGTGTTTGCTTTCTGGAGGTTTGAATATTGGATTCTAATAGAAAATGAAAGCGTCGGTGTTTCGTCGAGGGTCCTCACGCTGTGTAGGCTCTTACGATGTGTTTCGGGACGTTTTAAAGTCCACTGGTTTCCGATTCAAGCAACCTTATGTGGACACTTGCAAAAAGTGCGATGAGTACAAGACGAAAAAAAAACTTCTCAACCAATCTTCGTCATCTTCAGGCAGTAGGTACAACCTCAGAATAACGAGAAATTTTGACTCTACAGCACGATGAACGCCTTCGTGAGGACGAAAAGGCGTACGACAGTAAAAGAAGCGATAAACAGTCGGCTATGTTGAGAGAGTCCTAGTTTTCGACTTACAACAAGTTCTTTCAACGCCTCACCTATCAACAAATATAGCATACTACAAAATACTGTTATCTACGTACAATTTGACGGTGAGAGAGTGTTTCAGCGAAGGAGAAACCCACTGTTTCATGTGGCACGAGGCAGTTGGAGGCAAGGAGCGGACCAAATCGCGTCCTGCGTGTTCAAAAAAGTTATGACGCTCCCTGACGGAGTTTCTCATGTCAAAACGTATTCGGACACTTGCTGCGGACAAAATCGTAATGCATACGTGGCTGCCATGTTCAGCTATGCAATCAAAATGAAACCATCCATAAAAGACATCGACCAGAAGTTCCTCTTGCCTGGCCATACTCGCCTTGAATGCGACAGCGACCACGCGAGAAATGAGCGAGCAAAAAAAGCATAGGGGATAACCTGTCAATAATGACTCCAAGAGACTGGTATTCATTTGTGAGACACGTGCCTGGCAAAAGGAACAACTTCCGCGTCTACCCCATGGCTACGGAGGACTTTCACGCTTTTTCCAGGCTATTTGACAGAAACCGTCATCTCATCAAACGCAATACGGATACTGATGGCCAAAAAGTGGAATGGCTGAAGATTAAGTGGATCCGGTACTCGACACCATTTGGAGTCCTGGAGTTCGAGTACGACTTGGACGAGGAAGCTCCCTTCCGACGCCTCGACTTGGGGAGACTGAAACGTGGAAGGCCGGCCTCAACTCTTCCCGAATTGCCGCTTTCGTACAATGGGCCAGTTCCTATAAATCCACTAAAAAAACAGAATCTGCTGTCAATGTTGGCACTGATTGACAGCGATTGCCAGCATTTTTACCAGACCCTACCAACCGTAGAGGAAGCACCAGAGTTCGACGAGCTGTCTGATGGGTCGGACAACGAGGAAGAATGATTTTAATGATATTTCGTGCCGGGTTGAAGATAGTACCCCCATAATAAGCCCCACATAGTTCAATTGTTCGATTTTACAATATTTCATTTTTTTTGAATACTACTTTTTCCTCCCCAATGGGAAATAAAGAAATATTTTTACGAACATCTCTTGCAATCTGATTTTTAAATTGCTTTTTTATTACCCATTAATATTTTTATAAATTTTTTTTATTACCTACCACCTATCCATAAAACTACAAATTGCAGCAATTAGTGATCGAGGTAATCGGCAAAAACAGTAAACTCGAGTAATTTGGAAGATGGCAAAATCATATATGTCAGGAATCTGCTTGGAAAATTGGGAAAATTCGTTCTAATCTATAAGCTAAAATTAAAAACCTACGCATATGTCAAACACAGCTAGTTACTATACGTGACTGTCGAAGAAAAAACAATATTGAAGTATTTTTCGATTTTTGAGGGCTGGCTGAACTTTGAAATTGCTTTCCTGAAAAATTTAGAAAACGTGACATATTACATTTTGCCATCTTTCTACAGAATTAGTAGCAACCGCAGTCCCGCCAGCTGTTTATCTGTCAGTAACCAGTATTCCTTGTAACCACCATACATCATCTAAAGAACAAGCCAGACGTCATGAGTTGGCTGAACCTTTCATGATTCCAACCGAACTGCTTATTAATTAATTAATTCAATTTAATCAAGCAGCATTGAATCGAATCAAACAAAAAGCATGAATATAATAGAGTTGGATTCAGAAGTTGGCTCATATTTTTTTCATGATAATTTTTATTGTTTCAGGTATGTGCCCCCACACCTTACGCTCTTACTTCGCTACATTAGTCAGTTCACAGGTGCGTAATTCATCATGGTTATTGTTTACTCTTATAGTTTCGTCAGTTTTCATTATTTGAATGAAATCGAATAAAGTCCAGGGCTACTAACTCAAAAGCGGAAAGTCGATTCCAAGCTTCTGAAATGAGATACCCGGGACGTAGGTACTACAAGGTGAGATCGCATACGGAACACCGTACGATCGTCCCTTATCCTGGAATCTCTGAATAACGGGGTGAAGAGGTTGCACATGTCATGGTTTCGACTCGTCCACAGGATGCCCAAAAGCAGATACTCTCGGATGGCGCTGGAGGCCTGATGTGAAGGGTCGAGACCAAATCGGGTCGGACATAATATTAACTGGACACACAGTGTTGGGCGGACGATGTCCAGAAAAGCTCAGAACCGAAAGAATGGAGTCCTTTTTGAAAAACCCTGTACACCTAGAAGACGGTAGGCGGAGAAGAAGAAAAAGAAGACAAAAACGTTAATATCCCTGCTTTTATGGTATCTTACTCATCTACGAAGGAAGGAATGTAGATTCTCTCGATTAGCAAACCTTAAAATTAGTGACGTAGGTACTTAATTAGTAATGATTAGTGACGTATCTCACCCCGGAGATAACCTCACCCACTATCTAATGGTGGCATCGCTTTAGAGAATACCCAAATAGAGTGGACTACTACAAATAAACGTCGATATCAAATGCCTTCGTAGATGTATGAACTTCACGTTCCTGATAATTCTTTGATGTAGGGGATATTCTGTAGGTATTTGCGTCCCTCAAGGCGCAGGAATAATCTGACGATGAGCGAGGAAAGAAAGGGTTTTTTCGAAGGTAACTGTTGACTCCGACTAATTAACTGGAAAGAATATGGAGTTTATGAACATTGTTATGGTGAGAGGGGGAGGGGCACGTTTCCATCTTCTAATTAGTGGGATCTCCAAAGCTGTCAGTGTTACGTTACATGGTCCTCTATATCGGCAGATTCATCCGATTTCAAGTTGATTACAGCTGTTGAGTGTGGTATTTTAACATGGAACATGTTAAAAGGCTCGAAAACGTCCGCGTCCAGTCCAGGTGAACTCGAAATTGAAAATTCCCAAATGACATTTTCCGTTTCAGACATCGAGGAACATATTTGGTTCCGTGTCTTTCTGTCTGTGGTAATTCCTTGCAACACCTACAACTACCCGAAATAATGGTCGAAGTGGGCTGAAATTTCGAGGGTAGGTGCGGGTTGAGTCACAGATGGTCCCATACCAAAATCATTGATAAAGTACCGTAACTTTCGTCTGCGCATGCGCAAACGTGAAATAATTGGAACACCCATAACTACCCCTAAATATCGTTGAAATCAATTCAAACTTGGAGGGTCGGTCAGGAATAATACTTTGGTAGTTCCAAATCAATTTCATTGGAATGGTAATATAACTTTGATCTACGCATGCACGAACATGAAATGTTGACCATTTCCTTGTAACGTTTTTAACTACGCGATAAATAGTCGTAGAGAGCTGAAATTCTGAGGGTATGCGCGGGTTGGATGGCAGATGATCCCGTTTCAAAATCATGAAAATCGTTCAGTCTGCGCATGCGCAAACGTGAAATACTTGGAGTGCCCATAACTACCTTAATTATCGTTGAAATGAGTTCACATTTGGAGGGTCGATCAGTATAATACTTCGATGGTTCCGTATGAACCTCATTGGAATCTTACTAGTAATTTCCCTCTCCGCATGCGCTAACATGAAATGTTGACCATTTCCTTGTAACGCTTCTAACTACGCGAAAAATAGTCGTAGAGAGGTGAAATTTTGAGGGTACACGCGGGTTGGATCGCAGATGGTCCCGTATCATAACGAACCTACCCAACTAGTCTATACGTTCATGTGATTCAAGTGAGGAAGCTATAGTGCCTACTCGAATTGGCAGACGTTTTTCTACATATCTCCATATCCTCTGTTATCATGTACCTATTCGAAAAACATGCTCCATGTTTCCTTGCTTTGATCCTTGATCTAAACTGTTATAATCCGGGGGTCTGGGGGTGTCCCCCAGATTTCATTCGACAATAAACGTACCGTCATGAACACAAACCACTGGCGGCTAGACGCCCCCTACGGCAACACATTTTTTTATTATCCACTATCAACATCGTAATATTATTGATAACTAGCTTGATGACCCGTGCGGTTAACTATACGGAAAAAATCGTATCATTATTGTCATGATGTAGTTATGTACTTAAGTTGCATTAGGATAAAAAAAACGCTGCCAATTATTACACAACGGTTTATTATTTACCTGCATATTATATGCCCCATCTGCGTTGACACACTGTTTTCTGTGGTCAACACCTACCTACCCTCCTGCTCCCCCCCAGGGCAGCCCTAAATCGCGTACCGGAACCGGCCCAGGAATTACAGTTTCATAAAAATGCGAGGGATTCAATCATTAATTATTTGTTGTTATTCATGAAGCATAAGGTAAATAATAAACCTTTGTGGAATAAACATTTGTGTGAGGAACCATTGTGTAATAAACCGCTGTGTAATAATTTACCCTTATAGATACCCCTTCTGGATAGATCAGTCTTCTGTGATACCTTCCCTCGAGCTCCCCCCAGGAAAGCCCTAAATCGAGAACTGGAGCCAGCCCGGGAATTAAATTTCATTAAAATGCGCGGGATTCAATAATTCAACCATTAATTATTTGTTGTTATTCATGAAGCATAATGTTTGTTCAGATTGCAAAATTACCTATCAACAAAATCCAAAAGAGCCATCATTTTTACAGAAGATCAGATCAGATTTTCATATCACAGAAAATCCAACTCGACTTCATACAGCCATGCGTGAATAATCCGGTGCTCCCTAGCAATGATACCTGGGCCGGATTTATACCGTTTGATTCACGACCTGTTGACGAAGCTTTTCGGTACAAACGAACGGCTGGTCGTGCAATGCTCCGGGTGGTCTCAAAAAATTCTTTGGTTCAAGATCAATTTAAAAACGTAAAAAACCATACCTTTCTATTGAAAGTTCTCGAGCTACGGCGTTCTGGAAATTGCAACCACTATTTTTCACCCTTTACAGATGAATGACACCCCTTACAGTAACGCCGAGCTTCGCGGACCAACTAGACCCCGAACGGGACCTACATTCCAAATTTCATTAATTTTGGTTCTTTAAGTGCGGCTTATGGCGGAGGTTTTATTTCATTTTCGGATTCTATATACCTTGAGACGGAAACCATCAAATTATGAGGGGGTTTCAACTCCAAAGGTTCATTATTGATATTAATAAACCAAAAAATTATTTTTATAATAATTACACATGGGATAAATATTGTTGATAATCCTTGTGGCGACTGTCGGCATGAAGTATAATAATGTACTGACGATGGCTGTACTAAAATGACGTAGTAGGGTGGGAGCAGAGTCGGAATAACCACAGCTTACCTTACCTAGGGAAACTAGGTCGTGCTGTTTTCCTCAGTTTTCCTCCGTGTTTGCGTTATTGAAAATCGGACAAATAAGGCCAACATTATTGTTCTTGTTCTTATTCACGTAGCCGCGAAAATTTCCTTTCAACTTAAAACCAACGTTCTTCAAATTTCGCTCTACCTTTTGGCAGCTGCTTCATCAACTTCTGCTGTACATCATAATGAATTATTCCTGGAGGTTTGCCTCCGTTCAAGCTACCTCCTAAACCTTCCCGGTGTTCTACAACTCTTCTACATGCTCTGGTCAGCGATTCATTTCGCCGCATACTTCAGTCTACGTTTCTCCAAAATTGCTTTTGCAGGTATGAGGATTTCGTGATGTTTCATTATCGGTACCCACCCGAGGGTTTATTTTTCGCCCTGAACACCCATCTTTACTCGAAGTACTTAGCGGCAACTGCCACTTCAGTAATGGTTAAACCCACGCCACAGACCCCATTAGGTAGTTTTTCATAGGCAATGTGTGGGAGCTATAATGATAGGTACATTGCTTCTCATTAAAAATCACTTTATTGGCCTGCTGAAGGATTTCATATTGCCCTAATTTGGTGATCAACTATCGAGTTTCTCATTTCTCATCATAATACGTTCCATTTTTCTGCGAGTCTGCACAATCTTATCAATTTATGTTGCCCCCCCCCCCTCCCCCTCCCCATACTTCATTGAGGAAACGGGTTTTATGAAATTATTCGTCAACGACTCCAGAATTAATTTTCCCCTCTACCTGTTGCTACCGTCCGCTAAAAATGCCATTTTAATTTTCAAACCTGGTGCCGTGCTGAGCCGTTGATTACAAATTAATTGTAAATTACGACAGAAGATGAGCTCGTCCCCTCCACTTGGTAGCGCTCCATCTTGTCGCTGAGTTGGCCAACAGACGTTCCTTCGGCTTATCAGGCTACCAACCAGTCGAAATATGTTGGTAAATTGGATCCTTCTTATTAATGTCACTTAAATATAGCGAGAATTCATTAAATCATGCCAAAATGTTTAATAAGTAGGAAACAATATTAAAATTTATTTATTCAGGAATACAGATGGCGTAGATATAAAATCGATTCAGGATGCGTACATTTTGTATGAAAGGGTTTATTTAACCATTTTTTAAAATTTTACATAAATTATCAACTTTGGGTTGATTAAAAGGAAGACTTTTATTAACCGTCGTTCTTCAAATGGCACAGTATCGCGGAACAGCAAACTCAATTTCATAAAGCCATGTGTGATTACCAAAGCGTGGGTCTGGGCCCCCTAAGAGTATACAATTTTACAAATTCATGCATATTTATTATCACTTTTAAACTGTAGATTATGCTAGTAAATACTGAAGGTTTTTAAAGACACGGGCTGTTTGACTTTTTTCTTATTTAATAAATTATGGTAGTTGCAGTTGGATATGGCTGTTATAACTACCGTTAAGAAAGCTTGAGTTATAGCATACCTACTATATATTGTTAAACGAGTTTTAAATCTATTTCTAAAGTATTTGGTTTTAGGCCTCAGATTTTGTATATAAATGTTAGTATAAACTAACATTTTATCCTTGACTTTGTTCATGGCAGTACTCTATGAAACAGTAACAAGTTTAGTTTTTTACAAAAGTGGAAACAACAAAATCAAGAAAATTCTGCCAAACAAACTATTTAAAAAAATAGAACAAGTTTTTTAGGTACAAATCGCATTATAGAAATGACAGGTAATATTGCACGTATTTCTGTAGTGGTTTAAATTTTAGGATTGGACATACGTATTTTTGAAAATCCTTAGGTTACGTTGAAAACATTACCGTTCGCTGGTCAACTTGTTTTTCCCTTCCTTCAAGTTTTTTGTCCTTAATTTTTTTTTTTTTTTTTCGCGCCTCAGTATCTCCCGCCCTTCGAAAACTGGTGCTCTGGGCCCCGGTGGTCCCTTTGTAAATCGGAGCCTGTGAACCACCCCTTCATGACATTGGCCGTGCCGTAGGAAAACACATTTACTGTAGAGAGAGTGAGAGTGTAACGATATTATTTAAAATAATGCTCTTTGATGATATCGATTTAAGATAGGTACCTACCAAAATATACATATAAAAACCGCGTTTTAGGTTAGGATTTTTTTCAAAATTTTCCGGTTAGCCCCTTCCTATCCTACATCCACCACTGGGCTCAACCCAGATTGGGTTGGTCGACGCTCAATAGGTAACTACCACACTACGTACCTATCGACCGAGTTTGTTGCGACGAACCTAATTATGAAGCGGACTATGTTACTTGTTTTAGACGGATGGCTTCCTCTGACGTCACCGCCTTTTGTTTGTCTTGAAGAAAACCCTTCGAAAACCTAACGAGCCATTACATATTTCCCTCCGAGTACGACAAAAGAGTCCCTTTCTCCAGGGCGGAGGATCTTCGGGCGGAGATGGAAAGTTAACTAGCTCGATGAAAACGTCGAGGAGAAAAGGGAGGTTTTCTCCAGTTTTCCCCCTTTAAAGCGCTCAGCTTGATTAGCGTATCAGCTGCTCTGGCCACTCGAAGCTTCCAAAGCTGATCCTTTCGCTCAATAACTTTAATGGTTTTACGATGTTCTACAAGTTTTCTCGAAAGAGCCAGTGGAAAAAGCTTTCAGAGGGGATAACAAAATCAGCATTTTTGGACGTCAAACGTTATGATTGGTGCGAGCTAAGATTTCGCGCGCAACTATAAACGTTGAATAATTATAATAGTAAGTAAATCAAATTAGGATTATGCCTTAAGTGGAAGAATCCAATCGAGATCATTGGCTGTATTTAGTTGTTCTCAGCCAAGTGCACTCTTGAAGCCAAAACTTTTCATACAGACCTATGTATCCTAAAAATGTTCCCCGATGTTTCAACTTCTTGCAAACTGTCTTACTGGCTTGATTCAGCGTAGATGTCCAGCGTCTGGGATTTGAAGAAATAAAAGCCTATTCCCGTTCACCATCGACGTGAAGACAGTAGTTTATTCTTAAACGCGAATACCGGTTTCGTTCCCAAATATACACCTTCATCAGTTCTCTTTTCCCTTTTCACAGATTCTCCTGTTGTGTCGGTATACTCTTTTCCACTTCTCTTTGTTCCATGCTATAGCTACCATGTAACGAAACATAGGTTTCAGGCACGGTTTTAGTAGTTTTCACTTTATTATCCATTGACAATTATTGAAGACAAAAATGTGGTTTTGGGATCGCCTGGGGCTTTTATTTTTGTTCAGCCAACACACTGCGGCTTTAGACCAAAGGTCTTTGGTGGAATCACTTTTACGACAATAATAAGAGTTTTGTCTTCCAAAATGAAAATTTTCTCCCAAGTTTTCCTTGAGAAAAGAATGGTCGTATTTAGCTGAAATTTGGAGGACATGTTTGGGTTGGGTTGTTAGGGATACATGTGCACTAGGGTGGTCACAAAAAGTCAACTTTCGAAATTCAATCGTGGCAACCCCCTAAAAGGTGCCATTTGACTAGAAAATGAGATTCCTAAAGTTTTAGGTCGATCGGATAACATTAACCCGTACCGCATCGAGGTTGAAGTTTAGAAAAACTCACTTTTTTTCATAAAAATATTATTTCTTTCCTCATAACATAGTAACCATTTGTCCTAGAGACTTGAAATTGTATTTGAAATGTTATCTTCTTCAACTTCTACTTTAATAATTGTTTCGCTAGATCCTATAGATTTTATGTTATTCAGCTTTTCCCATCTCAAAACGTGGTCCGTTTCAGCAAATGTGCCTTTTTACTCATACCCCTAAAAACCACACTCCAGTCAATGAAATCGACCTCTAGGCAATTTGATACTTCTTTATCACTCTGGTATATTGAAAATTGATACATTTGAATCTAATGTATATAATATATGGAGGGGGTAGGGGGGAGATGGGTGGGTGGTGGGTGCTATGAAATGCACAAAAAACAATAAAAATTATGTAAAAAGTGTTTTAATAATACAAATTGAAAGTTTTTTGTATAGAAAATAATAGCCTGAAACTTATTTTACAACACAATATATCTATTCCAACACCACTGAATTTAGAACTACATTAATAGCTTATATAGTGAGGCTTTATCGACATCAGGGTAAATTTTCCTACATTCTGACACAACTTGTAATAAAAATTGGCGCTGTTCTTCGTCTTTTGTCAAGCAAGAGTTGAAGTCTTGTATCAATTTCACTCCTCTTTCAGCAGTGTCGTTGACTACCCTTAAACCGTTCACTATGTTTTTAGCATGCAAATAATGAGGATTTTTGTTCCATAAGCGTGTATCGGTGTTTAAAAAATCTGTCTCTATGGAAAACCGCTTGAAAAAATTCAAGTTTTGAGAGGTGACAAAAAAATCAAGTTGCTTATCCAAAATTTGCTCTACATATGCAAAATCTAAAATCGCTTTTCTATCCCTACCATCAATTTCACTATCGGGTTCACCTAGGGAAAATAATTTCATGGCCATACTTTTTTTAATGTTGTCGTCTAAAGTGTGGTCGAAAAACGAGAACGCTATTTTCTCTGAGCTGAGGTACCACGATGGTTTACAAATTTTGACAAAGCCTTATCTGCTATTTCTGTGTCAATTTTCCTATACTCTACTATTGTTTTCAACATTTCCAGATCTTGTTTAGGGGCCAAAGCAGGTTTGGGGGCATTGAGCCATGCCTTGGCGTAAATATTTATTATAAAAACACAAATTTCTTCTATTCCTTTCATTTCTTTTTGAGTTAATAACAATTGATCTCTAAACAGATAAATTTTGAGGCAGTAAATTGCTTTGGCCATCCACCTGGCGTGATGAATTGCACCAGGTGCTTTAAAAGAAAAGTTTTGGGGAGGAAGCCCTATAAACACTAAACAAAGTTGAAGAAACTCTTTGTAACCCTCTCTGGGCTGCAGGGTTTCCAAATGTTCCATTAAAAAAAGTGAAACTTGATTAATGTTACTAATTTTGCATCAAATACTCGTATTATCATCATGTAGACTAGTTTTGTATTTAGTTTGGTCGAACTTAGGCCACCCAACTTGAAATTTTTTGAAAACGCTAGGTTCAGGACCAGTGGTCGAGCCTATCTTGCTATCAAACACGGCTTTCAAAATAATTTCCAAAATATGATGACGGCATGCTAAGTACAAAAGTTCTTTTTGCAATAATTGCTCCAGCAAAACGCAAGCCCCCCTAACCCTACCAGTATTTGCAGCTGTGGTGTCAAAGCACATTGCTTGAATTTTGTCTGCTGCACCCCACTCTTGAATGGCTTCAAATACCGCCTGGGCTTGCAAGAGTCCAGTACTATTTTCGAGTTGAGGAACTCCGATCAACTGTTCCTCATCTCCACAACTAATCAAGATCGCTACTCTTTCTACGTTTTCATTTTTCAAGATATCTGGTAGCAATTTCCCGTCCCAGTGCACTACGGCACTTTCTAATTCTGAATTATTTTTGAATCTGTCTTTTATAAGTTGAGCCCTCTTCGTTCTAAATTGTTGTCGCCGTAGTCGAACTACACTTCTGCTCGCGGTTAATTGTTGTACGTCATGGCCTAGTGCCTCAGCTGTAGCTAATATTATCCTTACAGCATCTCTATCAGAAATTCTGCACCTATCTAATAATAATGACAATTTTCACAGTAGTAGTGATGATTCACAGTAATAGAGATAACAGATAACAGCGAATACAAAGCTAAAGGTCACACTTCCTTACCTTTCACCGGTCTAAATACCCTTCATTACCTAGATCCCCCCCCCCCCCCCTTATTACAGCCTCAACCTTTACATTTATACCTGAAACATACTCATTTTCAATAAACCAGAGTGATAAAGAAGTTTCAAATCGCCTGGAGGTCGATTTCATTGACTGGAGTGTGGTTTTTAGGGGTATGCGTAAAAAGGCACATTTGCTGAAACGGACCACGTTTTGAGATGGGAAAAGCTGAATAACATAAAATCTACAGGATGTAGCGAAAAAATTATGGAAGTAAAAGTTGAAGAAGATAACATTTTAAATAAAATGAGACCAATTTCAAGTCTCTATAGGACAAATGGTTACTATGTTATGAGCAAAAAAGAGTATATTTATGAAACAAAGTGAGTTTGTCTGATCTTCAACCTCAATGCGGCACGGGTTAACGTTATCCGATCGACCTAAAACTTTGCGAATCCCATTTTCTAGTCAAATGGCACCTTTTAGGGGGTTGCCAGAAGTGATTTTCTCAAAAAAAAATTTGCCTATTGCCTTGTGACCACCCTAATGTGCACGTATGGGTTTCATCAAATCCGGTCTACAAACTTTGTCTGCGTATGCACTAACGTTAAATCTGCGCAACTTCAAATTATCAACGAAAGAAAGGTGGTGTGAGCTGAAATTCTGAGGGTCAGGGCGCTTGCGCGAAACGTGAATACGTTACCACTCGCATAACTAGCATTTAAATAATCCGGATTGAATCCGTCAGGGGGTTCAGGTTAGCCATACGTTAGAATTGTCGTAATGAGCTGAAATTTAGATATATTTGGGTTCAATCATTGTTCATATAAATTTCATGATTAATATGTAATGGCTAAGAAAAAGCTTTGCGTCACATCTTGCAGGCGTTTCTCTCATCGTGAAATAAAAGCTACGACGAGAAAGCGAGATATAAAGCAAAGGCGTTCTTCATATTCAATCGCTTTTGAGTTGTAAGCAAATGAAACTCAAAGGTTACCCTGTCCACAGCCCTTCACTACCGCATCCTGAACAAAGGCTGAAGTGAAAAGGATCCGGCAATCAATGACCGGAGTGAAGAGTTATTGAGATAACGTCCCTGTGATGAAGGTTTTTTCCCGCCTTTATGGGGGACGACCTCCCATGAACGTCACTCGTATTGAAAAGCTTCCCAATAAAAAACCGATCACCCCTTTTGGGTTGATACACGGGAGGGTAGCTCTTTGATATCGAAACCAACATTTTCCCGCTGTGTTCAAATTAATATGTATGTTTGATTTATCTTTTAGCTGTCCTGTCAGCAATAGAAAGCGTTTGGGTAATAACAATTTAATTTAATTGATTAAAATTGGATTTTCTTAGGGCAGCAACACCGGGGCTTGGATTACCAACAAAATTTTACTATCGTTCTAAAAGTGCCGTACCATAGGACCTAATTCTCGTAGACTGAGGCTTGTGCAATTTTGGATGGTCATCATTAGTCACATCAGTTTACAATCATGAATTCATCATGAATCAATAGCAATTACCATTTCAATTACAATTCTTCTGTCTTACAGATACTAGAATGATATTATCAAGCGAGGCGGTAGCCGAGCGATGCCAAGCATGAACCCGCGCCCGGCTGCCCCAGAGCCTAATATAACTGAGCGAAGAATCGGGCCAACTTTGGCCCCCTCCCGGGCCTTCCCCGTTATTTCTATATTTTATTCGCGCGTATATATTTTGTGGGGCAAACACCCTGAGTCGCCTGACACCAAATTCGAAGCGGTAGGTGTTTCGAAAACCTGCGAAAAATAGGGCTCAAAATACGTGTTTGGTGACTTTCTTCCCATTTTTTTTTTTCCACCCATTCTTTGTCACGCCACTTCAACCCTTTTACCTCGACCGATGTTTATGAAATTTGGTATGTAGATCAGGTTTGGCGTGGTGAAGTACCTTTTGGGAGTTGTAACCGTTTTCGCACAAGCAAAGGGGGGGTTCCGGGGGATGGGGGCTTATTTGTTCCACCCATTCTTTGTCACGCCACCCTCTTCCCTAGACCGATCTTTATGAAATTTAGTACCGATCCAAATCATGTTAATGCGTGAAGTGATTTTGGGTGTTTCCATCAAAACGAAAATTAAAAACTGTAACGCCGAAGTGACATGGCGAATAACGGGAGGTCTACCCTTTCCAATGTGAAGTGTCAAGCATTTTTAGCATTGCTTGTGCGAGAATATCGTCGTTGCACCACATTGATTCAGGCTTCGGATCAGATATTGTTGCACCACATTCATTCAGGCTTCGGATATTGTTGCGCCACATTGATTTCAGCTTCGGGTGGACCATTTCCGTTTCTCATTCCCGGTTCTCGGATGTCTTAACCTCACCAATGTCCAACACCTTGTCATGGATGTAGGGCTCACTAAATAGCAACTGTTTAGTGCTCATTTGTTCGAAAATGTCGTCTCCCCCCCCCCCCCCTCTCTTCCTTTTCACTTAATTTACTATTCTGTGTAAGTAGGTACCCACACAACTATATGAACAACATCCAACTGGAAGCACAAAAAATTACAAGTTTTCACAAAGTTCAACAACAAACTTAGGTATCGGAAATCAGTCTCCTCGTCTTGAAAAACAATACCTCACCCCCCCCCCCCCCCCCCCCTCCAAACTTAATTGCGACCTTTCAAAATTTGTGATATCTCCTAAAAAAAAACACTCCCTGTAAAAAAAGATGCCAAGCTACAAAAGGTGTGATATCCAGGTTGTGCCAAGCACTGTGCCTAATAATCTTCCGTCCACATCCGACAGTCCATTTTCGACGTTAATTTTGAGGTATAGACTAGACTTAGCTAACAGGGTGAGGAGTGAGTTAATCTTTAGGAAGTGTGCTGCTTGGCCGGTCTAGTTACTGATCTATTCAGTTCCTACACGAAGGATTCGAAGCCATCAAAATTAATGATTCACATGCTATGTGCCTGATATGTCGTAGACAGACAAGCAGCACACTTCCTAAAGATTAACTCACTCCTCACCTCAAAATTAACGTCGAAAATGAACTGTCGGATGTGGACGGAAGATTAGTAGGCACGTAGAATTTGAATCATTAATTTTGATGGCTTCGAATCCTTCGTGTAGGAACTGAATAGATCAGTAACTAGACCGGCCAAGCAGCCCACTTCCTAAAGATTAACTCACTCCTCACCCTGTTAGCTAAGTCTAGTCTATACCTCAAAATTAACGTCGAAAATGAACTGTCGGATGTGGACGGAAGATTATTAGGCACAGTGCTTGGCACAACCTGGATATCACACCTTTTGTAGCTTGGCATCTTTTTTTACAGGGAGTGTTTTTTTTAGGAGATATTTAAACAACGATGACAACGACATTGTCGGCCTTTCCAGGGCAGTGATAACAAAAAAACAAGCTTCCCATTAATTCCAGTAATAGTTCTCTGTAGTGTGTTGGGGGGGGGGGGGGAAATGCGAAAGGGTTGTTGTGTGAATAATAAGTACATCTTCCTGTATTACTGATTTTATTATTATAGTATGGGTCTCGACTGGACACATTTTATAGGTATAGGTAATGTTGGTGGTGTCAGTTATGATTATGACATAAGACTGAGGAGAGTGACGGTGGACCTTCGAGTGTCCCCCTCCTAGACTGGCGATGAAGGGATATCGATTAGGCTTCAGCCGAAATGCCCCTTCAGTCCCATCTTCACCGGATAAACAAACGAACGAGAACTGCTCACCGTCACACCGGGAAGCAGAAGTATGAGAGGGAAAAGGGGGGTTGAAAAGTAGTGTGAAGTTCTGGTTCAGGAAAGGGCATCTGAACAATTCCAAGGTGACCAACCTACCTACTAATTCACTGGCGGTGAACAAAGCTTCTACATAAATGAGTACTACTCGCGGAGAAAAAATGTTGTCAGAGGTTGTTGTCCAGTGAATTGATCATCTGGGCAACCTCTAGGTCCCTCGTTAGGCAACCTAACCGTCGTTAGGACAGAACAACTATATCGGGACTTATAAATTGGGACACGAAATTAATCGCCTTCAAATGAGCTCAATATATTATTATTATACTGAGCTCTAAAAGAGGAATAGGTGTGGGGAAGCCAGCCAATAAATGTATGTATTAAAAAAGGGACAGGATGTTTGAAAAGGAATCCTTCTGGAAATCTTTGGGCTTATCCTTCTAGCAAGCCCTCAAACAGTGGATGGTTTTTGTGGATTGCTCATCGCATACTACGAAACCACGCTGTGCTACCACATGTTGTTATTCAAGAAGTATAACGTTCGTCCAAGTTACAAAAGTACCTATAAACAAAATCTAAAAAGCCATCATTTTTCCAATGAAATAATATACTGTTTGATTCACGATCACGTTGACAAAGCTTTTCGGTGCAAACGAACCACTGGTCGTACAATGCTCCGGGTGGTCTCAAAAAATGCTTTAGTTCAAGATCAATTTAAAAACGTAAAAAAAACCATACCTTTCTATTGAAAGTTTTCGAGCTACGGCGTTCTGAAAATTTCAACCCCCATTTTTCACCCCCTAGAGATGACTGACAGTAACGCCGAGCTCCACCGACCAACTAGACTCCAAATGGGACCTAAAAAGCAAATTTCATTCATTTTGGTTCATGTCACTAAGGAAAATGCGAAGTACGGCGGACGGACAGAAATTATTTTTATTGCATTTTCGGATTCTACGTACCTTGAAACGGCGACTATAAAATTTTGAGGGAGTTTGAAAAATTTTTTTTCATGCTCGATTCCAAAGTTTTATTATTGAAAATAATAAACCAAAATGTGACCTTATGGACAGGATATCAATGACGTCACTTCCTTAGCTCAAAATGAACTTTTTTTCTTTGTACTGATGCCAGTAATCAGGTTATACTGTTTATGTTTTTGGTTAATGCTGTAGCTAGAGGATATCGGCATGCTGATGGACGAAATATCGCTACCGTTTGTCCTCAATAAAAATTCGTTGAGTAGGTACCTCGTAAATTCTCCTCGCAAATGAAGATCCGCATAGTGTGGTTCTCAACTCAGGATCCAACAACCAAAGAAACAAACCTGTCTTCATTCGATTTAGGACCTTAACCTGAAATATGATTCCAAATACAAGATGTCTTCAAGAATCATTATTTAGTCTGAACTGACAGTTTTCGCGAGCGGGGCATACTCTTGAGCTCAGTTTCCGACACAAGAAAACATGGAAACCACGCTAATAAATTATAATGTACCGCCGCTTTTGAACTTCCAAGTGCTCGAGCAATCTAGCTATCAGGACTCTCCAAAGTTACATCTGTAGCAAAACAGTTTTTTTTTTTTGTTTTGTTGAGTTGAATTGAACTCATGAAGTCTTGAACTTTCCCAATTAGCATTGTTTCAAAATATCACGGTTTTTCGTTGTAAAATCATTTTTCTCTCTTGACAAAAGTATTTAAGACACCTTGTATTATTCATCACGTCCCACGTCCTTGTTCAGGATTAGAGGAGGATTTAGAGGGATTATCTCTTCTGTCGATTTAATTTTAATGGAGTTTTCGGGGTCTTATTAGGAAATCGACGAGGGCGGAGGGAGCTGTAGCAGATCCCAACTAGCTCTCTGCCCCTTATCCGTTGAATAATTGATAAACCCAGGATTTCGTGGACTCAAGGCTATTAGCGACCATTTCAAAATGCCGACAATAATATGATAAGCGTCGTGTAGGGAATGAGTATGGGCTTTGAAGTAGTAGGTGGAGCGATTGTTAGGGTACCCACCAACGAGTAGTTTTAGGTTTGATTGGAACAAACTACCTACGAGCCATGTACTTTGCTCAGCGATACAGTACTCCAAATTTCGTTAACCTGTTGTTAATGGCTAAACGAAAGGATGAATACAAAGGCTTGTAATTCAAAAATCGATATAAATCTGTTAAACTTACTTAGACACTAAAATATACAAAATATACAAAATCACCAACAGTTGTGAAGAGTGGTGCCTTGAGACATAAAGACTTCCTACCTATGGTTGAAAATATTTTTTCACAAAAAGTGGGTAAATTCGAGATTTTCTGGGTCAAAAATCGTGAATATCGTCAACAATTTTTGTTGGCGCCAACAACTAGTTCAGCAATCTCAACAGCTCAACAATGAGTTCATCAAAATCGTTACAGGATGATGAATCGAGATAGGGGAAGACTGTTTCAAAATTCTGGAACATTTTGTCTAAAAATAGTTCCCGTTCAAGAAAAGAATTTTCAAAAAAAAAAAGTGCATATTAATGTGTTGTTTACATCTTTTTGACCTAATATTATGTTGTTATCTCCGCATACTTAGAGGCGTGGGTGTTCACGTAGGTAGGTATTTTTACCACAGCATCCTCTACTTACTTACCTACTGTCAAACATAAGCCGAACGTATTTAACGAATTTTAGCAAATTTGACCCCCCTATTTTTTGTGAAAAATATTTTATTATTGAAATACCTACTTAGTCTTTTTCCCTCTTGAGCCTCCTATCGATACCATTTTTAATGACTGCATGTTTGTAGCGATATTTAACCCCCAAAATGTGAATTTGACCCTCTCTTTTATGGATAAAATAGTTTTGATGATTGAAATAGTCATTTTGGTTTATTATTCTGTGAATAATACACCTATGTATTCGCTCAGCAAAAAATTTTTATAACACCCCCTCAAACTTTTTTCTTTTCCGTTTCAAGGTGCGTAGATTCCAAAAATGCAATGTCCGTCCGCCGTCCGCCGTACGCCGTATCACGTGTACAGGCTTCATTTTAGATCTAAAAAAGTCGTTCTTTCGCACACATGCTCCATTTGGGCCCTAGTTGTGTCCCAAAACTTTTCAGCCCGATCGGAATATACCCAGGGGTGTTATGAGTGAAAATGTGTGTAAAAATAGGTACTTTTTGCGTTTTAGCAACATGTTAGTAAAATGAGCTTTTGAGGTATCGTTTTCCATGTTTTTGGGGACGAGAATACCGAATATGAAGTGGATTTTGACCAAAGACGCGGAAATTGAGGTTTTACCATTGGTTCAGCTCCCAAAATTGGTTTTTTAAAGTCAAAAACCTGGAAAACTGTCTGAAATCACCATCAATGTGTATACTAACATTAGAAAAAGTGTAAACAGCTGAATCAAGACCATTAAATCGCACTACCAATGATCAAAGATGATCTGGGGGGGGAAAAAAAAAGTGTACCTATTTCATGTTTTGGGGGCCAAAATTGGTGGAAATCATCAGGAATAGCTAATTCAATCATTCCACATGAAAGAAACAATAAATTTAACTGCCAACAAGAATCTCTAGAACTCCAATAGAATAATAAACCCATGTGACAAGGACTTTGCAGCGTTTTTTGCCTTGATTCATCATTCAATCCATTTCCGGTGGTTTTGGTGAATTTAGGCATTTTTACTGACTTTACCCATAAATCTCAAATTTGACTCCATTTGAATTTTTGATAATTTCTTATCTTCGAACTAACTCATCCTTGCCAGTAGGTACGATCACTTTGCAGTTGCAAAAATTGAAATTGCAATTCCTTAACATGTAGCCAAAGTCCGATAGGTACCACCCGAAAGGAGACCTATAGGTAGGTACTCGTAATATTATATGCCTATATAAATATGTACATAATATAGAAATGTCAACCAAGAGGGATTGATCCAGAATGCTCTAAAACGGATTTGTCTAAACAAGTCATGAAACTGTTGAAAACTCGTTAAAAGTGGGTTAAATCCTAATTTTTGTAGGTCATTTTGTTGCAAGTGGACTTTGTTGCATAAATTTAAACGATTGTTAGTAATGGGAAAACAATATCTGTTTTTACTGGAAGACCTTGCCAGTGGTAAATCTACAGTTTACACGAATCCTCACCGCTGTAGCTGTTGAACATACCCTCGCTCTGCTTTGCCTAATCGAATTCCTAACGCGTTTGTTATGTTCGGGATGACGGGTCTACAGGTGCGACACGGATTTGAATAATTCGCCTAGTGCGTTCCTGCTTTGATATGAAAATCACCGTGCAATTACGGCTGGGTAACATGCGAGAGGGGAGGATTGTTCGGGATGCGAGTGTTTACTCGTGATCACGAGAACTAGAGCGCATGAGAGCTTGAGCGGTAACCACATTGAAACCTACTGCGTGATGGGAGAGGAGACCTGGGATCTCCAAGATTGAGAGGGTAGGCAATTGACAAGCGAGCAGTGTAATGAGATCGAGAACCATTGACGTGTGTGTAGTAACGTTTTTCATGCACCAGTAGGGTATTCCAGGTCTAAAAATAAGATGATTTTTGGAATATTTTAGTTCAAGTAACTGTGAAAGGAACGCACAGTGTGGGAGAAGGTGAAAATTGTGTTATTTATTAGGAAGGAAATGTGAAATAAAGATATCGGATGTTGAAAAATCGGGGTTCCTACGTCTGTGTGCGTGCTTGCGTGTGTGTGTGTGTGTGTGTGTGTGTGTGCGCGAGTTTTGTTTTTTTACATTTTCCTCGCACTAGTACACCCTAGCACGAGGGAATTTATTCGAGCCTGCCCCCCGAGAGATTACCAGGCGTTGCTGTTTCAACAAATGTATTGTTGGCATTTTTGTACAAAATCAATAGCATTATAGTGTAATACATCAACATCATTATTTATTATTATTGTTATCAGATGCACTCTTGTCCGTCACTCGATTATTGACGATATAATCAGTTATACCAACGTGGAACCTAATCACTTTACAGTAACTCCAGATCCATGGAGTTTAAAAATATTGTGATGTCTTGCAAATGTTCTAAAATGAGATCCTTCATGGGCATCGGCCACATACCACTCTGCAGAATGCATCGCCTTTCAAGACGAGCACGCTGCTGCCCGAAATGTCCACAACGAAACAGGAGTTGCGTGCGTGCGTGCGTACGTGCGTGCGTGCGTTCGTGTGTGTGTGTGTGTGTGTGTGTGTGTGTGTGTGTGTGTGTGTGTGTGTGTGTGTGTGTGTGTGTGTGTGTGTGTGTGTGTGTGTGTGTGTGTGTGTGTGTGTGTGTGTGTGTGTGTGTGTGTGTGTGTGTGTTTTACGTTACAGGAAACCTCAGCTATTAGAATTATCATTTCCATCTCGATCTTGTTCATTCCGTTTTAATTTGTTCCTGATCTGTGCGTTTTTGTGAAGCTTGAGGAGGCAGTGGATTATCTCAGATGTTAATTTCGAGTATGGAAAGATTCTAATATAAAGGGGATGAAATTAATATTTATTTGGGATGAAAACATCGTTATCCTCCAAAATCAAAATTTCTATTCTGCAATTCTGATCAAAAATATGGTTCCGCGGGGCTATAGCCAAAAGTCCTTGTAACTCCCATAATAATGTAGACGAAAAATTTGTCTTAAGGAGCTTTAATTCAGATGGTATGATGTGTGGGTGAGGCTCTAGATGGTCTCGTTTAAATTTCATGAAAATCGGTACATAACTTGTGCGAATGGGCGAACGTGAAATTCTGGGAACGCCTATAACTGTACGAAAGAAGAGTCTTGATGAGCTGAAGTTTGTGGGTGCAGTGTGACCCGTTGAAAATCCCATAAATGAATTTTATCAAAAACTGACTGTTCCTTTGTCCGCGCATGCGCAAGCATGAAAATGTCCCCATACGTATAACTCCAGTTCTGATCAACCGATTGTGACTATGCCGCATCCGCCTCTGTGGTAAATTTTGCACGCCAAACACTGTTTTTCGGGTACTTGTCGTGTATGTCCCGCGAATCACTGATTTCGTGGGATATTCCGGTACAGTAGGTACTTGTACAAACTGCATCCACTGGACCGCAAACTGAACTCACTAGCCTGTTAGTACTTTCCTATCACGATTCTTACGCCTCCCTTTTTCGGTGATTCTGATTATACAGAAGATAAAAGAGCAATTAAATTACGTTCTGACGGAACTGAACTGAAATTCACAGGGCACTGAAGGTGCTCAGGGGACTTGTTTAATAATTAATTAATCCGTTTAACAATATTATTGACGGATGAAAGATTATACAGCTAAATCTCGGTCATTCGTCTTTAGGGGCTAGAGTCGATGTATTTTCATCATTTTATTATACAATTCCCCTTGAATTAACAACAGAAGTTGACGAGAAACAACATTTTTGGAAAAAAGTAGAGTTGTTAGACTGAATCCATTTATTCAGTGTAACGCGTTCTTAATGAATCAACAAATTTGACATTGATTACGTGCGCGCAATCTGGATAGAATCTTGCACATTCTTGCCGTGGATCGTCATTCGAGTTCATCAATTTGTCAGCCGCATCTGTAGCATTTCGAGAGATCGCCAACTTGGCTGCCCTTTCGAGAAACGGCGTAGGCCTTGAAAGGGGCGGCCTTGTCTCGGTGAGTTGCGGGGAGTCTAAACAGCGCCTGGAATCTGTGGCTGGAATTTCTATGACCCGTTTCACACTGACACCTGGCTCCTAATGAAAACTTGCGCTACTAGTTCTTGAACAAGGTGTTGTGAATATTTGACGTTGACAATTTACAGATAGACCAACGACCTGGCCACCACCCATCGATATCAGCTCGGGAAAAAAGTCTCCGGTTCGTAAGATATATAAATGAGAGTATCAACTGAATCGTGATAGAGGAATATATCGACCCTACTCTTTTATTTTACCCTGCCCTAACGAAGCCCCCTAAATATTTAGGACCTACTTCTTACTTTTATGCCTTAATATTATTAAGGCAGCTTAATATTATATTAAGGACATTATATATTAAGCTAATATATCCCATAGTCGCGCTAAAATACATACCAGTTTAATGCAGCTGAATTTCACGCCTAAGATTGAGAATCACTTTGGCATTTAGTACTACTGGGTAGGCACTTCACGCCTTGTAGTACTAGCATACTTACATAATACCCCTAAAGTACAGTCCTCCTCTCCATTTGAGTGGATTTCGCCCTATACTTATTCAATACTTTTTGGGTTTAATACCGTATAGTACACGTAAACATGTAGATAATCCGAATAATACACGTGCGTTCTTATATTACCCTTCGATGTTAATCTGTATGTATTTTTTTTTAACTAAGTATTTTGATGTATTGATGTTTCACGCTCTTTCTTTGCCTGTCATTAGATACTATCCCAACCCTTGAACTTGGGAAACGTTATGGCATCTCCCTTCCGTATCTACCAGCTGCTGAACGCACCCCAAATTCTCACGGCTTCTTCGACCATCCACAGCCATATTTCTTCATTATCCTCCTCCTCATACCACCAGTTAAACCATACACTTTCTTCTCGTTTTCCTTAGTAGACTGAATTTTTCTCGGGCACTGTTATTCTAGGAACGTGTTCATTTTCCTTGAGAGATTAAAATATCACCCAGAAGAACGGAACCATTCATCCTTCTCATGAACCTCTCCTCGATCATGAACACTTCTTATCTTTTTCACCCCTCCTTCCTATTCGAAGCTCCCATTAGATGGTCGCTAGTCCCGAATGGCACAATTCATCCAAACTTGTTGTTTAGAAAGGCCCACTTGTACTTACAGCAAAGAGACTAGAAAAGGTAAACAGAACGTCGATTTCAAGGAGGCGGTCAAAATCGCCATGGTGTGCCCGAATCGTCATCGGCATTTTCTGTGCAAAATCGAATCTGCTGAACAGCAACTGAGATTATAGGTAACAAAGATAATTTACTTCTGATTTCTCAGTTTCGCTAATGGTCGTTAGCATCGTGTGATCCGTTATAACACATTATCGTTCAAACCTAAATTTCCATGAGTTATCAAAGTTATCAAATAATGCCCAGTGACATACTCTGTCAGCAGCAGAACAAGTTTTTCTTCCATGTTTGCAACTCATGAGTCGGAAATTGACAGATTTCTGGTTTATTATTTTCAGTTACGAACCTGTGGAATCGAGCATGAAAAACGCTGCAAATTATTACACAACGGTTCATTATTTACCTATATACCTAGATGCCTCTTCTGCGTAGATCATTCTTTTCTTCGCTCCCTCCAGGAAAGCCCTAAATGGATTAGCTACTGGAGCCGGCCCGGGAATTAAAGTTTCATACAAATAAGCGGGATTCGATAATTCAATCATTTTGGTTCATTGTAAATAAGGAAAGTGCGATGTACGGCGTACGGCGGACAGAAGCAATTTTGGTTTATTATTTTCAATAATGAACCTTAGGAATAGAGCATGAAAAAAAAATTTAACCCCCCTTCAAAATTTGTTGTACCTTACGCTTCATGAATAACTACAAAAAAATATGAATGATTGAATGATTGAATCCCGCGCCTTTGTATGAAACCTTAATTCCCGGGCCGGCTCCAGTACTCGATTTAGGGCTTTCCTGGGGGGAGCTCGAGGGTATTTACAACAGAAAACAGTGATCTACGCAGAAGGGGCATCTATAAGGGTAAATAATAAACCGTTGTATAATGATTTGCAGCGTTTTCATTACCTACATTTTCGGATTCTACATACCTTGAAACGTAAACCATCAAATTTTGAGGGAGGGTTTATTTTTTTTCCATGCTCGATTTCAGAGGTTTATTATTGGAAATAATAAACCAAAATGGTTTTCGTCATATTCCATCGAGCATGAAATTACCCTTAAAAGGTAAGGTTAGCTCTTTGATACAGACGCGGGGAATATGAAGAAACTAAGAGAATCTTAAATGGAAGAAATACTCATCCTTCAAGCCACAGAAGTCAAACTTGATGGGTGTGAAAGCTTTTCCAACCCTCCTCCAAACAAAACTCGAGTAACAGATGGTTTCTTTGGGGCGAACAGGGTTTCTCTCTAAGGTCCCGCTGGTTACATTATGTTCTCAGAGCGTCTTGTTCAACTCTGTGGCATCAAGTTCCGTTCTCTTGATCCGCCTTCTTCTTCTCGCCCTGTTCCAGTGGTATTATTTTTCCCTCTCTCTCTCTCTTCTCTCTCTCTCTCTCTCTCACTCTCTCTCTCTCCCTCTCTCTCACACCCCCCCCCCCCCCATAAAGACACACACACGCGCGCGCACGCACGCACGCACACGTTAACACACTCACACACACAAGTTGAATAAGATCTTTTTTTTAAAACATATTCGTATACCTACTTGCAATGGATAACTCTCACAGTGATGAGATACAATATCCTACTTGTAAGCACTACACTGAACTATAAATTGAAACAACTCTGCAAACTTGGAATCTGAAGATCTTCTCCCAGCTTAAAGTTAAGGTACTACGCTTTCTATTTAGGAGAAGAACCTAAATATCACTTTTTCTATCAAAATTAAAGCGTAACATGTAAAATAACAGAGAAAGAACAAGAAAACCATTTAACGGAGTAAGTTAAGAAGATAAAAATAATAGTGGGCGTAGAAAGATCTCGTACCTTCAGTACCTTCGAAGTCATAATAACATTGATTGTTAAAGTAGGTAGTATTAGAGTATGAATCAATGTAGTATCGTAGTATTATGAGGACTAGTGTGTAAGTATGTTAATTATTATATTGCTATTTATGTGTTGTATAAGAAAGAACGAAATAAATTGCATTTAATTTCAATTTCAATTCATTTCATAGCAGAGGTTAGAAAAGATAGACTAGCCGGTGGCTATCAAACGACATAACGAAACGGAGGAAATCCCCATCGTGGCGTCTATATGGTCAGGTTTTGTTGTATTAACACAGAATGTGTTTTAGCCATGGACTAACTAGCCAAAAAAGCTAACGAAATTTCGTAACGAAATCTGGGACGACAACATTTCTAATGATTTTTACGTACAACCGATTCGTTGCTACGGAACTTTAACTTCGCCAGTTATCATCGTACAAAAATCGTTCACCACTCGTTGGATAGCTCTCGATTTACCTAACCATATTACGTTAACCACTGCGGAGTGCGTGGCCGACAAGCTGCGGTATGAGCGTGATTGTTTAAATAATTGTTTACACACATGTGATCATTCTCAATAATTTATATTGTGAACACGATTGCAAGCTTTATTAAGTAAAGACATAATTTTAAGATCAAACAACCGATAAACGAATTATCTCTTGGAGATGTAGGAGTCTTGGAGATGAAGCTCGGACTAGTTTATGTTTAACAAAATTTTTATGAAGTGCACTCGTGTGTATATAAGAAGCTGTGTGTAAGGCACCACCAGTTACGACGAAACATTAGTGGGAGGAAGTTAACCAATCTTCAACCGAAGATTGAAGACGGGTTTATGGGAAACGCGTGAGCTAAAACACATTCTGTGTTTCTATAATTTCGTCCGAAGTATGTAAATAGAGGTAACCGGGGGTCCAGGGGGCTTGCCCCCTGGCGAGGCGCGTAGCGCCGAGTTTTTTTGATTATCAATGAGCAAACATGTTTTCTCTCTTTTTAAGGTCTTGCTGGTCTCAGAGCGCGTTGTTTCCCTCGATGGCATCAAGTTCCCATTCCACGTCTTTCGCTTTTCGCCCTTCTCCAGTGACTTGCCTCGCTCCCTCTCCGCCTGACCACCCTCCTGGGCCTTGTAAAAGTGAGAAAATATCTTCTTAAGTGAGAAGTCGACTTTTACAGGGCTCCCCTTGCTTCCTTAGCAACTCACTCCTTTTCATATGACCAACTGAAGAGGCGAGAATAAAAGGGTGGATGATTTTTTCGCACCGTAGTTAAGGGTCCGAGCCTTGTTTGCCAAGGGCTCTTGTAACCCTTCCAGCTCTTGGGCTCCCAAATTATCACATTTCAAGAACAAGCTCAGTTTACCTTTGAGCGGAACAACGTCTTTCCTTTTTCAGTTGGGCGCTGAATATGTAGCTTCCTTCGATAAGTCAGATTGTTAAAGGTGAGTCCAACCCAACAGCTTCAACTATTGTTAAGGGTGACGGCTATGACCAGAATTTCGTACCAGAACGAATAATCGTAATCGAAACCCATTAATAAAACAACTAACTTACACTCGAGAACGTTTTATTATCCAGGGGGACGTGGGTGGCTTTCTGGAAAATTCTAACGGTGGATTTCAGAACACAAACAATTTTGGTCAAGTATTTCATGGAAATATTGACAACACAACTCATTGATCGTAGCGGAAACTCAACAAAAATACTACAACGGATTTGATTGGAAGCGTCCAAGTTAGTGGACTGGTGTGATTGTTATGCCTCCTCTGCACCTTCCCCTTCACCCTCCATCGAGTCCATCCCGACTTCTTCGTAGTCCTTTTCCAGGGCGGCCATGTCTTCACGGGCTTCAGAGAACTCTCCTTCTTCCATGCCCTCGCCGACGTACCTAGTTTAGGCAGAGATTGACCAAGCGTGAAATATCAAAAATCATCATGTTACGTATAAATATGTGGTAAGAAGTAGGACGTATGAGCAACCTGTGGGGGGGAGGGGAGGTCTGCTATTTTGCGCTGATTCTTAATAAGTACATCCCGCTTTCCTGTAGGTACATGCTCAGAATCTTGGGCATCTTTTAGTTGCTAAAATATTGGGGGGAAAGAATATTGACAATTTAACGTTGTTGACCGTAACTAAGTTACGGAAGGTAACCAAGTTATAGAACGTCCACATTTCAAACTCAACGGACGCCCATAATTCCATAGTCTTTCTGGTATTAGAGCTTTCTCCAAGATATTTCGATCGAGTCGGCAGTTAATGGAAAATTTCTCTACAACTGAAAGTAGATTTCATCTTGAAATTCCCAACACCAGGCTCTTCTACAATAATCTGTAATTTGTTCCTCAACGGGGCTTTGAAGATAAACGTTAATCTATTGCTCAGTTGTAATAAACGATTTCAGGGGTCAAGGGCCCCATTAGGCCTAGTATAATTGAAGTTGGACTCAGTCGTAGCACATGCGCCATTTTTATTGCTCCCATGAAAACTTAATCGTTTTATAGTAGGTATACAGTTTCCACTGGTACGTACTCGGATCAGTATCAAAGACATTGCTCCGAGGCATTAATGGCAAACAAGTAATTTATAATTTTTTAAGCGAGAAAGCTATGTGAACTTCGGCCTTGGTTTGACTATTTTTTCTCCCCTAATAATATCCCTTATTCAGCTATGCATTTTCGCTCAAATGAAAACCTTATAATATACTGAACCTAATTTTTGATCCTGAAAAGATTCACGGATGTCACCTACCAGTTATGTACCAGAAAAAACAGCTTACCAATGGACGAAAGCACGTTTGGCATACATCAGGTCAAACTTATGATCCAACCTCGCCCAAGCCTCTGAGATAGCGGTTGTATTAGCTAACATGCAGACTGCTCTCTGCACCTTCGCTAGATCGCCACCTGGCACCACAGTCGGAGGTTGGTAATTGATGCCCACCTATAATCAACGTTTTCGTTACGTTCAGGTTAACTCAATAGAGTCACTCTCATTCCGTACCTTCATTCTTTGTGGGTTCATCACCCACGCATCCTAATGATTTTGCTTCAGAGTCTGCGAAGCAGCGGAAGCCTTGTGTTCACTTTCGTGAGCCAAAGAATTTTTGTCTTCAGAAATCAAAATTTCCACTTGCATTTTGCGTTTCAAAGCCTACTGAACAAATTTGGTTCCGTGTCTGTGAGTCTGTGAGTCTGTGAGTCTGTGAGTCTATGAGTCTGTGAATCTGTGAGTCTGTGAGTCTGTGAGTCTGTCACCATTTCCTTGTTACAGCCATAACTTCCACGATATTGAATTGATTCAGCTCAAATTTTGAGGGATGGTGCGGATAAGGCCCCTTGAGGTCCCATACAAATTTCAACATGATTGATCCAGCGGTACGCCCTGCGCATGCGCTAACGTTAAATTCAACAAACACGCATAACTTTCACAATTTTGATTCAATTTCGCTCAAATTTTCAAGGGTTGTTTGGACAAGGCCTAGTGAGTTCCAGTATGAATTTCAGCATGATCGGACCCTCGGTGCGCTCTGCGCATGCGCTGGCGTGAAATAGATTCAATTTCCTTGTTACAGCCGTAGTAACCAAAGATTTCACCCAATTTCAATGTAATTCTCAGGGATTAAGCGGGTAGGGCCCATTGAGGTCCCATATAAATTTCAACATGATAGAGCCAGCGGTTCGCCCTGCGCATGCGCTCTGTCTGTCTGTCTGTCCTTCTATGCACGGCCAAACGGCTCGACGGATATCGACCAAATTTGGCACGAATATCCAGTAGGCTCCCAAGTTGTGCAACGTCGCATTTTCAATTCCCTGACCATAGCGGAACTATGGTCGACCATGGTCAACTCCTGAATGGCTTGACGGATATCGACCAAATTTGGCACGAATATCCAGTAGGCTCCCAAGTTGTGCAACGTCGCATTTTAATTCCCTGACCATAGCGGAACTATGGTCGACCATGGTCAACTCCTGAATGGCTTGATGGATATCGACCAAATTTGGCACGAATATCCAGTAGGCTCCCAAGTTGTGCAACGTCGCATTTTTAATTCCCTGACCATAGCGGAACTATGGTCGACCATGGTCAACTTCGTTAATTGAAATGGTAACCCCTATTTTTTATCGCGTATTCGTAATCTACGTGAAATTCTATCTACGATCGACCCTTCGGACTACCCCCGCGGTCGACCATAGCGCATCCATGGGCCCCTCCATGGTCGAATCCCGAATTGCTCAACGGATATCGACCAAATTTGGCACGAATATCCAGTAGTCTCCCAAGTTGTGCAACGTCGCATTTTTGATTCCCTGACCATAGCGGAACTATGGTCGACCATGGTCAACTTCGTTAATTGAAATGGTAACCCCTATTTTTTATCGCGTATTCGTAATCTACGTGAAATTCTATCTACGATCGACCCTTCGGACTACCCCCGCGGTCGACCATAGCGCATCCATGGGCCCCTCCATGGTCGAATCCCGAATTGCTCAACGGATATCGACCAAATTTGGCACGAATATCCAGTAGGCTCCCAAGTTGTGCAACGTCGCATTTTTAATTCCCTGACCATAGCGGAACTATGGTCGACCATGGTCAACTCCTGAATGGCTTGACGGATATCGACCAAATTTGGCACGAGTATCCAGTAGGCTCCCAAGTTGTGCAACGTCGCATTTTTAATTCCCTGACCATAGCGGAACTATGGTCGACCATGGTCAACTTCGTTAATTGAAATGGTAACCCCTATTTTTTATCGCGTATTCGTAATCTACGTGAAATTCTATCTACGATCGACCCTTCGGACTACCCCCGCGGTCGACCTTAGCGCATCCATGGGCCCCTCCATGGTCGAATCCCGAATTGCTCAACGGATATCGACCAAATTTGGCACCAATATCCGGTAGCCTCCCAAGTTGAACGTAGGCGCATTTTTAATTCCCTGACCATAGCGGAACTATGGTCGACCATGGTCAACTCCTGAATGGCTTGACGGATATCGACCAAATTTGGCAGGAGTATCCAGTAGGCTCCCAAGTTGTGCAACGTCGCATTTTTAATTCCCTGACCATAGCGGAACTATGGTCGACCATGGTCAACTTCGTTAATTGAAATGGTAACCCCTATTTTTTATCGCGTATTCGTAATCTACGTGAAATTCTATCTACGATCGACCCTTCGGACTACCCCCGCGGTCGACCTTAGCGCATCCATGGGCCCCTCCATGGTCGAATCCCGAATTGCTCAACGGATATCGACCAAATTTGGCACCAATATCCGGTAGCCTCCCAAGTTGAACGTAGGCGCATTTTTAATTCCCTGACCATAGCGGAACTATGGTCGACCATGGTCAACTCCTGAATGGCTTGACGGATATCGACCAAATTTGGCACAAATACCCGGTAGGGTATGGGATTTTTCCGTCGTTTGTTGGTTCCACGATACTGCGTACAGCGAATCTCGGATAGCGAGCGAAGCGAGCGGTCAGGCTAGTTATGTATAATGGACGTAATGTATTATGGAAGTCATGTTATGTATAATATGTATATTTCATGTAATGTTATGTAATGTTATGTTATGTAATGTTATGTAATATGTATATTTAACGTTATGTAATGTTATGTAATGTTATGTAATGTAATGTAATGTTATGTTATTTTGCTTCCGAGTCTGTTCTGTTTTATAATGGGTCACTCTGATTGTGACGAGGAAGCTCCTGTGCCATCACCTTGGCAGTGTACTTTTTCTTATGTTACAGGTAAGAATGAAGTTCCATGGGTGTTCCGCTGGTAAGATTGTTTTATTCGTACGTATTCGAAACTAATGCAAACTTACTTTGAATCCTGTCGGGCACCAGTCGACGAACTGAATCGTTCGTTTCGTCTTGATCGTGGCAATGGCGGAGTTTACATCCTTGGGTACTACATCACCTCTGAAGGAGAAATTTAGTGATCAAAATGTCGTAAGTAGAGTTGTGTCATTTATGATGAATGCTTCCTAGGCTAAAATTACCATAGTGTACTTAGGTCCGTCCGATTCTATGAATTCACGTGGTTCTATCCATTGGCTCCAATTCACACGTATATTCAAGTATTCGGCAGCTTGATTTCGATTATACCTTCCAATTAAGAACCTGAAATAGCTAATAGCTGCTACATATTCATTTTGCTTCCTCACTACCGAAGGTAAGGAAGCCTTGGATTCGTGGTTGTGTAAAAAAAAAGTATGTCCTCCAAAATGAAAATTTCCACTACCATTTTGCGTTTTAAACATCCAGGAACATTTTTGGTTCCTTGTCTGTCGGTCTGTCTGTGGCAATTCTTTTTAACGCCCATAACTACCCGAAATAATTGTCGAAATGGGCTAAAAATTTGGAGGGTAACTTTCTTCTGCGCATGCGCGAACATGAAATGTTGAAAATTTCCTTGTAACATTTCTAACCACGCGAAAAATATTCGTAGAGCTGAAATTTTGAGGGTACACGCGGGTTAGATCGCGGATGACCCCCATTTCAGAATTATGGAAATCGTTCCGTCTGCGCATGCGCAAACGTGAAATAATTGAAACGCCTATAACTACCTCAAATATCGTTGAAATGAGTTCAAACTTGGAGGGTCGATCAGGAATAATACTTTCATAGTTCTATATTATGAACTTCATTGGAATCGTACTGTAACTTTAGTCTGCGCATGCCCGAACATAAATGTTGACACGTCTCCTTGTAACGCTTCTAACTACGCGAAAAATAGTCGTAGAGACCTGAAATTTTGAGGGTACACGCGGGTTGGATCGCAGATGGTCCCGTATCAAAACGAACCTACCCAACTACTATTCTGTACGTTCATGTGATTCAAGTGAGGAAGCTATCCTGCCTACTCGAATTGGCAGACGTGTTTTTTTGTTGACAATGGAACCGATGAAAAGTCGTTGACAGTCAAATTCTGGGTCAAATGAGAACAGTTCGAGCTCTTAATATATGCAGCCATGATTTTTGCTACATTTCAATTTTTTCTGAATATTGCCACATCTTATATCTTTCGAATTTTGAAAAATCATTAAAACGTATGGCTACCTAGCAAGAGTTGATATGAAGCGACAAAGAATTGCCAACCACTTCTTTTATTAAGAAACAATTTTTAATTGGTTCTATTGCCCGAAAACGTGAACTTTGCAACTTTTACGAATTTGAAGAAAGCCATTTTAGGCATAGGGACATGGGGTATATTCGAAAACAGCTGAAAATGTCCTGTAATTATCACTGTTTTGCATTCAGTTATTGTTTACTACTATCTGGGGGGGTTTCCTCGAGGTCGCAAATGGGGTTATGACACTGTAATTACAATTACCTGTAGAGAACACAGCACGCCATGTATTTACCATGACGTGGGTCACACTTGACCAGCTGGTTGGCGGGTTCGAAGCATGCGTTGGTGATCTCGGCCACGGAGAGTTGCTCATGGTATGCTTTTTCAGCCGAAATTACAGGAGCGTAAGTCACCAGAGGGAAATGAATTCGAGGGTACGGCACCAAATTGGTCTGCAACATAATAAATTTCACGATTCTAATAACGCAACGAGTTGTGTATTATGCTCTCAGTACGTACATTTAACAACTTATTTTATTCTACTTCGTCCTGCCGATGATAACTCAATGGTGCCTTCGTCTTTACAAAACCACCTTCCTAGATTCCTTAACCCCCTGCGCCTATTTCATTCCTTTAACGCGAAGATGTTCATTCGAACCAGCTCTGCAGCTTGAAAATCGAAGAAAACTTGCTTGATTGCTTAATATGGCACGAGACATCTTTGCGAAATCAATTATTGTGTGCCGCTAGTTTCAGACAGCTCCTTCATAATTTATCGTGCCCCCCCCCCCCCCCCCACAGCCACTAAAGAGGATAAATGACTATGAATACTGATGGATGGTCCAACACTAACGTTCCATCCATTCCAAGCTTCAGGTGGGGGAAAATGGGTCGGTGGACTAAGGGTCGCAGCGATTATTCAACGTGTCGACTACGGTAGACGAGGGTCACCCTGTGATGACTAGCTCCGGCTCAACTTCCAAATAATAATTATCTGCATTTGTGGTAAGGGCACTATAGCCCTTTGTCCATTAGGTGATTTTGGTAAGGTCATCATCCGAATACCAGCTGATATCGCTTTCTGACAGTACTCAACAGGCCTTACGGTTTATGAGATCTTCATAGAATTCGTAGATTCGAAGGTCTCTAGTAATCGACCAGCTAGTGGACGGATTCCTCCGGATGTTGAATAGAATATTATTTCTCACATATTACAGCCCGAACAGTAAATCAAAAGCTGGAGTATATTTATATCAAACTATTAAGTACCTTGCATTTCGCTGCAGGTTGCATAATAGAGAAGTACCTACCTCTACAAAACTGTCTCAATGTCTGAATTTATTATTGATTTATGCTATTGAATTTATGTTATTGATTTATCTATCAAAAATTTATACAGGAAAGAGCCACAGTCGATATTATTTCGGGTTGTGCCTTTTTCATAACGAAGAGTAGAAACTGCTCTTGTAATTTGTCCTTACCTATTGAATTTGTCCTTACTTTGTCGTTGCACATCTATGCCTAAGATATGTTGTTCCTGTGGACTGTTTCAAAGAAAACTGAACAGGTTGAAAAATAAAGAAATATACGGAATAGATGTGCAAACTCCTGGATTCAGACCTAATCTCATCTCTTACAACCGTTATACCTGAAATTCAGTAAGGTCGACATTTAAAGCACCATCGAATCGTAAGGAGGCTGTAATTGATGACACGATCTGTCCCAGAAGCCTGTTCAAGTTGGTGTAGGTTGGTCGCTCAATGTCCAAATTCCTTCTGCAGATGTCGTAAATAGCTTCATTATCGGCCATGAACGCGCAGTCCGAGTGCTCCAAAGTCGCGTGGGTCGTCAAAATCGCATTATATGGTTCCACCACTGCTGTTGATATCTGAAACATTCAAAGGTCTTACTTGGTGGATCTCCTGAATCACTGTGGTTTTGGTACCACGTTACGATGGCGCTACGAGCTGGAAAAAGCGCCGCAAAATTCAAAATAAAAAATGTACCTAGGTGCATAAAATAAATAGCTAATTTAAAAAAATGAAAATTTAATATTAGTTTCATTTCACATCAGTTGAACAACTCCCAGATCTCAAGACCGTGGTCAGCGAATCCAACAGTTATTATTAGTGATATTATAATTATATACGGTTATTATGAGAATAGCAGCATCTAGCATTTTTGACGTTTCTTATGAAGCCTTGGTCAGTTAGTTTCTATGATTGGATTGCATTTCGCTGCAGGTTGCATAATAGCGAATACATTACCTGGGGTGCTGGGTAGATGGCGTACTCGAGCTTGCTCTTCTTGCCGTAATCCACGGAGAGGCGCTCCATCAGAAGTGAAGCGAACCCCGACCCAGTGCCTCCACCGAAAGAGTGGAAGATGAGGAAGCCCTGCAGACCCGAACACTGGTCGGCCAGCTTCCTGATCCTGTCCAGTACCAGATCCACGATTTCCTTGCCGACTGTATAATGTCCCCGGGCGTAGTTGTTGGCAGCATCTTCTTTGCCCGTAATGAGCTGCTCCGGATGGAAAAGCTGTCTGTACGTTCCTGTTCTCACTTCGTCTGTACAATGGGGACAATGGCTGTCGATTATTCCCAGATAACTTCATAAAACTAAGAATTAGGGATATTTATTACAATCAGAATAGAATCAGGTTGGATTGGACGTTTCAGACGACAGCAAGGAGATAAAATTGTGACATGACGACAACCCTGCTAATTCTCTCACAATGGTTATTATTTGCTTTATAGGTAACACTGTCTGGAACACTGCTCTATACGCAATACCCTAGAAATGAGATGATTCATCTGCGCCTTTTCTAAATTTTTTCAGAGGAACCTGCACTTATTTGCCATATTTAGTGAGTAATGTGGAACTGGTCCTATGATGGGTTCATTAATTCCCCAACTAAGTTCCAGGTCATCAGTAGACTCGAAAGATTTTTGTCGGTACTGAATACGTGGACACCAAGTAGGTACTCAGTACCTAAATCGTGCAACGATCTATTTTTTTCCTTGAACTCAGTGTATCCCAAACAAAACACCTCTATGAAACCATGCGTGATTGGAAAAACCTAATCACATCACTGCTTATAACTGGGCAAAAGTTAAACTGTTTGAATCAGAATCATGTTGATGTTTTTTCCTGTTCAAACTTCATCACTGTTAACTATTGTTTCTAGTGGTAAAATGCAGTATTTCCTCATATTGCTGTTGATTCGATCTCCGTACAGTTAGTGGACATACCTTTTCACACGTATTTCATTAAAAATCATTCGTTGTTCTTTCTACGAGACGAGCATCTGAAGTGTTATGCTCTTCTGATCGAAGTGTTATAGAAATGTAAAGATATCACTTTTCTTCTGATGATAGGTGGTAGGTATGATGTTACCAGTACTCCCTCACACATTATGCATAGGTACCTTGCGAATTGGTATCAGGAGGTGTTTATGATAGTGCTGAGTGTTTGTATGGGTGGGGATGGCCTCGAAGCTCCAACTACTGCTAAAGGGTGGGTATATCTACGGTTAGTGGGTTAAAGGAAAAAGTTAGTCACACCTGCTTCATGTACATGAATATTGACATTTTTTTGTCGATTTCACATGTCGTTCCGAGCCCATAACAAAATACCTGTGGAAACACATCAACAAATAAATACTCAGACATTACCGACGACTGTAGGTTCCAGGTCGACAAAAATAGCTCGAGGGACGTGTTTCCCTGCGCCGGTTTCACTGAAAAACGTGTTGAAAGAGTCGTCTCCTCCTCCAACGGTTTTATCAGATGGCATCTGCCCGTCAGGTTGGATCCCGTGCTCCAAGCAGTACAACTCCCAGCAGGCGTTCCCGATCTGGACGCCCGCCTGACCCACGTGCACTGATAGACATTCACGCTGAAGGCAGTTGAAATGCCATATTAGTGAATGAAGATGACTGAGTAACTCGGTGGTAGATTGAATGGGATTGAAGGGAACAATAATAGGGGTGGGGCGAAGGGGGTCTCATTTTTTATACGTATAAAAACTATATAAACGTATATAATCTTAAACTTTCTCTTACAGACTGGAGACGAACACAGTATCAACACCGACTAAAAATAACCATTTTACGATAACATTAGTCCAGAATAAACCACTTACAATCGCCATTTTGTTGGTGGTTTTTCATAATATTACTAATTAATGTTATATATATATATAACCTTTGTGTACCAATGTGTGTAATATAATTACACCCATTTTTCCAACTAATATCTAACCTAGGTATTTTATGTCCTCTGGTAAGTATGTTTTTGATGTGTTAAGTACGAAATGTCATTTTTGAATGGTCTCCGCTAAGTAGGTCTATAGAAAAATACCCGCGAAGGGTGTGACCCAGATCGAAAGGGAACATTCATTTAATGAAAAAAAGCTGTTGCTCTATGAAGATATCATTCCATATCTTCAAGAATCTAATCCTTGTTTGCTTAAAAGTAGAAATACCAGATACTGGATAATAATAACATCATTTCCACTTTTAATTTCAAATGTCTTCTTATCTTAATCATTAGGTACCAATTTCATTTTCAAATAAATATACTTGATCAAATTTGACTTACCATGTTTGAGAATCGAGCAAGTCCCGAGAATTCTTAACTTTATATTGATACCTGCACTAAGGGATTATTTACAGGACTGTTGGACGTGATATTTTATCAACAAAACTTTGCACGAAAGACTATTGAAATTCACTATAAATAATAAACCCAACTGTGTGCAAAACATGTGATTCGTCAATCATGATGAGATTAAAAATTATGGTGGTAATTATTATTTCATGAATTTATTGTAGTTATTATAGCATATTATAATTTGAAGTAATCAAAAATACCTACCCATAGAATTATTGTTTGTCATGTCAGACAACCCATTGAGGAAAATGAACGTAGGTAGGTATATTTATTAGTTAAAACAACACAATATCAGTCAGATGTATGGAAGATTCTATTGTTCCACAACCGTAGGTATTTGAAATTTGGGCAAAGCACTCGCCGGTGGTACCGCTGAAAACAAGTGAAAGGTGAAGTAGGACAAGTGAAAGGTCATTCCTATTTCTAGTTATTGATTCGCGACTCTTCATATAATCGGATGTGCCGGTTACACCTACACACAAGAACCGCAATGGAAGCCATTCATTAAATCAATAGTACTTATCAATATATTATACTTAATGAAGTACCAGCAGGCAGTGTTCTGATTTCTGGTTCCAACATCAAGTTTGAGTATAACGGAACTCCGTGAAAAGGCTTTTCGTTATAAAAATTGTATTCTTTCATTACCATACTCAGCTCCATTCCATAATATTTAATAGTACGTTAGGTAATTAAATCAACTTAAGTTTTTTTCTTTTTTTTTTACTCCTTCCTTTGAAGAATTATAAGGATAACAGAAAGAAAAAGGGGCAGGCAGGTTCATTAAAAATACGGCTCAGCGACCCGTGAAATTTCAGACTTAGTCTCGCTCAGTTTGAAAAGAAAGTGCAGGAACCGTTCATGAAATAATGAGAGTTTTCTACTCCCTTTTCTTCGCAAGACACTACAAGACGACCGAAAAAACGCATAGCTGTTTCTCTCGGGAAAATTCTTTATATTTGCAGCATTTTGTTTCTGGCCAACAGCCCGTCTCTATAGAATGCAATGATGTGAACTGGCGTGAAAGGTGGCTTGAGCACAAAATTCAAGAGCATAATATATAGAAATATTTACCTGATGATCATATCTTCAAATACCTTGTTATTAGCTGAAACTTAGCCTCTCTTGAGGTGCTTTTCCGCCCTTTCTTCAAGTGGAGCTAGGAGTAGGCAACTCAACCTGCTTTTATTCACTCAGCAACACAAGCCACGGTGGGGGAAAGAGCGAGAGGGAGTGAGTTGTCGGACCCTGCACAATTACAGAAAAACACGAGTACCTACCTAATTCGTGAAAAAACTCGTCTGCCAAGTGGGTGCGCAGTACAGCTTCCTTCCCATCTTCATTAATATGATCCTTCCATGCAGGGGTCGGAAACTCTGTACCCGCGAGCCTTTTAAACATTTAAAATTATTAAAAAATATCATCTTAAAACATTCTAAATCGAAAAGAAAAACTGAAAGAATAAATATTAACTACTCCTCAACGAGGAACTTGCACCCATCTGAAATTCTGTGTTTATTTTTTTTTACTCTACACTACCACTTATGGTTCATGAAAATGTGGTCAAATATGGATGAAAATGTTGTTGTAATAATTAAAATCGGATTTGAAAATCGGGAGAAGGGGAAAATGCTTCAAACGCTCTTTGATTGGTTGACAAGCATGTGACGTCACAGTTCTCTAATCCCTGGGTGACAAGGAGATTTCCATGGTTCTGTTCAACTAACAAGTTTTTTGTTCATGTAACAAGTTTCCTTTTCGTTATTTTCCGCGATGCTACAACATCTTCTACACAACAGAAGTGACAACAGCGCATTACCATACTGTATAACAAAAGCAAAATACCTCCAAGAAGAATCACAACAGCCAAACAAAAATAAAGTTGAACGGATTTTGGATGCAGAAATCAGAAAGTTTGCGGTGCTATTGCTTCATATTTTGTTGTTCTTCCAACAAAAAAAGTCGTACAATTTTACAAACATTTTATTGTGCCAGCCCAAGTGCTAAATCGCCCGATGGTTCATTGTAGCGCCGACTGGCCAACAAACCCGGAAAAAGTGGTCTGACCTGATAAGGAAAAAATGCTATGTAAGTTTGCGAAGATCATCTTAAATGTAAGTAGTTATGAATATTTACTAATATAGCTATCAAATTTCCATCATATCTTTGCTTTTCATCTATGGATATATTTCGGGTAGGATAAAATTAATCGTCAGTTTTGTTTAATTACCACGTACTACCGAAGGCAGAAAAGCTATGTTTGCAAAAAATAAAAATAAATTGTATCCTCCAAAATCACTAACTTAGTATCCTTCAGATTTATTGAAGGTATTTCATTTATAAACGAAGCTTTTCCCGCCTATAAGCAAACAGCATTTCGCAGGACTTGACGTGTGCGAATGAGCAAAAGGTACCATATATATTTGATTGTCATCAAATATTTGTGAGACCAGCCACCCCAAATAATCTGATCCGCAGGGAATAAAATGAAAGGTTGTCTTCGAAATATATAATGAATTTTTTAGAAAATACATACTTGGTAGGCAGGCAGGCGAAACGTACCTACCTGCTGTTTGAAGATAGAAAGAACCTGTCAAGGTTAGTCTCTTCTGAGCAGCAATGTTGGGAAGTCCCTTTCCTTACTCTACTTAGGTCAGGAATAGCTCGATAATAGGTAACTAGTAAAATTAGGCTAGCCGAGGTATTGTGGCGAACTGATAGCCTAATAGAATACGCTTGTGGTAGAATAGTATAAGTGAACGGTACCTATGAATTATGGTAATCACTCGGGAAAACGTTCAACAAGAACTCCATGAGTTGTTCACCCACCTACGTATCAATTCTTCTTGCTGGCAAGTTAGTTGGGCACATAATTTTATAGACAACTGCATTAGCTATACTCTTGTAGTAGTTGATTACCACAATAACAGCTTACGTCGTCATCTTGACTCCTTTCATTTCGAAATTCCCAAGTTTTATTATTGACAAGAACTCGCACAGGCCAAGTGAACTGAGAGGCAGTAAGCTGAAAGACGACGCCTCATACCCATCGTTCACTACAGGTATTTTGGTCATTATTGGAATTATTGTTGCATCGATATTGAGTACAGCGTGGAAAGTCGCATCTAAAAGTCGCGAACACAACCAACGAGTCAGTAATGTGAATGACACAGGGGAAGCGGATGGTGGATCGAGACATAAAGACACGCGTGATGTGACGTCACGCTCGGGGAGTGGACGGAGTCAGCTGAGGAGGGAATTTTGGCGGGCTCTCAGAAATTCAAATTTAATTTATTTTTATAAAATCACTGGCGCGTCTGAAACAAATTTTTCTTTTACCATTAGTCTTCAAATTCAATCCACTTTTGATTTCCGCAATAAAAAAAAAGCTGCAAATCCCTGCACAACGGTTTATTATTTTGTATAGAATACCCTTCTGTTACAGATCACAGCTCTATGTATAGATAACCCGTCTATATAATATAATATGTACTATTCTATGCATATTATGTAGATCGCAGACCCTCCGTAGGTTAGTACCTAACCCCGTACTCGTTACTAGGTACCTACGTAAATCACGAGTTAAATGTTGCTAAAATAATTCTGCCGATGACAAACAGTACCTAACAAAAAGAAACACACATAATGAAGTTCTGAAAAGAAATTGTTGATTAGGAGTGAAGAAAGTTGCAAAAGTACCTACCAACAAACTCCAGCCCCTTCTACGTAGATGGTATAATGAACCGTTGTGTAATAATTTACCGTTGAGTAATGATTTACCGTAGTAATAATTTACCCATCAATAATACTTCAACGCTTGTTCAAGTTTCACTACCTACCAACAAACTCCAAAAGAGCCATCATTTTGGTTTATTATTTTCAATAATGAACCATTGGAATCGAGCATGAAAAAAAAAATTCTTACCCCTCCTCAAAATTTGATGGTTTACGTTTCAAGGTATGTAGAATCCAAAACTGAAATAAAAATATTTCTGTCTGTCCGCCGTACGCCGTACGGGCCACTTTTCTTAGTTACCATGAAAAAAAATTGATGAAATTCGGGTTATAGGTTCCGTTCGGCGTCTAGTTGGTCCTCGATGCTCGACGTTACTGTGAGTCATCTCTAAGGGGTTCAAAATAGGGGTTGAAATTTTCAAAACGCCTATACCATTTTTTTACGTAAATATTTTTACGGTTTTAAATAGTTCTTGAACTTGCGAGTTTTTTAAGACCATCCGGAGCATCGTATACGTCCAGCCGTTCGTTCACAGTAAGGCCCCGAAGTTCGCACCGACAGGCATTTTCGACTCCAGTGTGAATGAAATTGTATACAATTCAAACCAAATCTCGTAACCAGAGACGCGCCCACAATAGGAATTTGTGAATACGGCCAATCATTGCTAGGGATCACCTGATTATATTGGCGGAGTATGAAGTCGAGTTGGTTGTTCTGTGATATTATTTAATTTGAAAAATGATGGCTCTTTTGGAGTTTGTTGGTAGGTAGTGAAACTTGAACAAACGTTGAAGTATTATTGATGGGTAAATTATTACTACGGTAAATCATTACTCAACGGTAAATTATTACACAACGGTTCATTATACCATCTACGTAGAAGGGGCTGGAGTTTGTTGGTAGGTACTTTTGCAACTTTTTTCACTCCTCATCAACAATTTCTTTTCAGAACTTCATTATGTGTGTTTCTTTTTGTTAGGTACTGTTTGTCATCGGCAGAATTATTTTAGCAACATTTAACTCGTGATTTAGGTAGGTACCTAGTAACGAGTACGGGGTTAGGTACTAACCTACGGAGGGTCTGCGATCTACATAATATGCATAGAATAGTACATATTATATTATATAGACGGGTTATCTAACATAGAGCTGTGATCTGTAACAGAAGGGTATTCTATACAAAATAATAAACCGTTGTGCAGGGATTTGCAGCGTTTTCAAATGAAATAATATCCCAGAACAACCAACTCGACTTCATACTCCGCCAATATAATCAGGTGATCCCTACCAATGATTGGCCGTATTCACAAATTCCTATTGTGGGCGCGTCTCTGGTTACGAGATTTGGTTTGAATTGTATACAATTTCATTCACACTGGAGTCGAAAATGCCTGTCGGTGCAAACTTCGGGGCCTTACTGTGAACGAACGGCTGGACGTACGATGCTCCGGATGGTCTTAAAAAACTCGCAAGTTCAAGAACTATTTAAAACCGTAAAAATATTTACGTAAAAAAATGGTATAGGCGTTTTGAAAATTTCAACCCCTATTTTGAACCCTTTAGAGATGAGTGACAGTAACGTCGAGCTTCGAGGACCAACTAGACCCCGAACGGAACCTATAACCCGAATTTCATCAATTTTGTTTCATGGTAACTAAGAAAAGTGGCCCGTACGGCGTACGGCGGACAGACAGAAATATTTTTATTGCAGTTTTGGATTGTACATACCTTGAAACGTAAACCATCAAATTTTGAGGGGGGTAAGAATTTTTTTTTTCATGCTCGATTCCAATGGTTCATTATTGAAAATAATAAACCAAAAGTGTGCAAGTTCCTTATTCATTCGAGATCAGAACTCTTATAATCGGATAGCATTAAATAAAATCATGTAATATTATTTATCATTTTAATGATAGTAGTAATAACTGTTACTCAGCTATCGAAGTGATAGGCGCGTAATTGAAACATTAGACACTGGAAAGGGCGAATATTGTTTCAACTCAGGTGAACACTCATGTTTACATAAACCTACTAGTGGAGTCCATATCTGACCTTTGATTTTCGACTCCTCTTTACAACAGATTTTATCGCAGTCAGTGCCAACAGTTGAGGATCAGTGTTTCCTCAGATTCTGAATTGAGCGTTGCATTTTTTGTCGGTTTGTTTGCCCGGTATTGAGCTTTCGAGTGATTTAAAAACAATCGAGAACTTTGTACTCGTATTGAGCTGTTTGTGATCGAAATGATGAGTGCTCTGGGGCCTAGCAAAGGACGTTGTTCAGTTTTCGTTAGATAGGAAAGTAGTCCCCCCCCCCCCCTTCCCATTCATTAAAACATTTTTTACGTTTGAATAAACTGCCCTTTTCTTATATGTTATCTCTTCTTCACTTATATGCTTATCTCTTCCCTATTATTAGTAAAATAACTCATTGGTAGGTTGGTATACATTTTAGCTGTACCCACAAACATGTAATTTAAAATATTATTGAAATAATCAGACGAGGAGGTTGGCAACAACTATTATAGGTTGTACACTCATGATCTAAACAATTAGCCGGTGTTTTCCATTTTACTTCAGCTGGACATAGATATATGATAAATTTGAGGAGCTGAGGTGCTGTTGAAATTCAAACCGATCTGTCACAGTCCAGACGTCCATAGGTAGGTATATATATATACAAGACATGATAACGGACGGCTAGTGGCTAAAGGTTGGGGTAATTATGGTACTAGTGTCATATGCTACCTACCGTCACTTTCATCGTGTCGTATGCTACCTACCAAAAATCCCGCTACCTACGAGTCCCATTCGACCGTGTCACTATGCTACCTACAAACTGAAATCGTTAAAATTAACAATTGTGGAATCTTACCTTAAATTAGATTCTCTTCATTAGAAGATCGTCATCACCTTGAGCCGTGGTCGTCAATCGTTGAAAAAAGCCTCAAACACGTTGGTCGGATTAACCGATCTCCACCATTCTTCGATTAGTTGTCGTTCTAATAAATTTCCAGCTCCTCTCTGCTTTATATTATATCTTAACGTGTCTCCATAGGCATTCGATCGTTTGTGTTTGGGCTCCAGTGTCAGGATCAATAAAATGCTCTGAATGGTTAATGGTGTGGTGATTATAACCGTGGTTACTCAGGGTAGCGTAAGCTTTCCATTTGTACGATAAAATCGTCGTCCCGACTTCAATTTCCTCTTTTATTATTGGGAGCAAAGTGGCTTGATCTCGCTTTTGAACTATGAAAAATCGTCGTTCTAAAATGCCATCCTGGCAGCGACAACACATTCCGAACACCCAGGGTCCTTGTACACGACTGCCATAATTCCTTTCGTTGCCAGTTTCTTCGGAATCGTCATCGTCGCCGGAATCCAGTGTTACAGGGGCAGTTCGATTACTTGCGAGAAGTCGGCCCCGGTTGTACTTGCGCTTCCCTTGAAATAAAGACTCATCGATTTGTAGTTCTTGACCAGGCCCTCCCATTTTACCGCGCTTTTTGTACATATCCACACAGACGTCACGGCATAAATTGTACCAATCAACAACTGTATGGTTACCTCTCTCTGTCCATTTGCAAACATCAACTACAGGGACTAAATGTGCCCAAAACCAAACGAGCTCAACAATTTCACATAGTGACAACCCACTGTTGCAACGGCCGTTTATGTCATGATAGGTAAAAAATTTGTTGGTTCGGCGTATTGAATAATACGTTTGGCATCCCTTGTTTTTACACCTTAAGAAAACAGTTTTTATTATTTGACCTTCACTGTTTCGTTTCCTAGAGTTTTTTGAATATTCTTTCAGTTCACCGTCACACACTATCCCATTCCTATCTTTTGTACATTTTTCCGGTAGTTTTGGCAGCACGCCTTTTCCCTTCAAAAACGACACACACGTCTCATCGTTGTAAATAATATTTATGTCGATAGAGATGCCCGATATTCATTTCGCCGAACTGCACTGGCCACGACTCGCTATTAAACTGATCCATACTGGTAACATGCCCTTCAAACTTGCGATTACAATCAAGAGGTGACGATAGTCCAACAGTCTCACAACTAACATCAATCGTCTACACAACAACAACAAAAAACAACCTATCGCTCAACAGTGGAGAATGTGTAGGTTTGAAACCGCCGAGCGGTAGGTAGCATACGACACGGTCGTACGGGCTTCGTAGGTAGCGAGATTTTGGTAGGTAGCATACGACACTAGTACCGTAATTATTATTGATGGAGGGACCCGAAATGTAATGATTTTGCTCCAGATATCAAGAGATTAAGAATTCGGTGGAATTCGAATCAGTTTGGTCGATGAGGGAAGCAAATTTATCAAGAGCCAAATGGTCGGAACATCCCCACGTCGCTCGCCCGTGACTTCCCAGAACATCCACCGACGCTTGATTGTCAATCCTTTCAAGACGGCGCTGGCTATGCTATAAAACGCAAGACTCGCCGGTCCTGATGGCACTATAGCCCTCGTTGCAGCCGCCGCAAGCCTCCCGCCCCTCCTGTATATATTATTGCTAATCCCCAATTCCTGGGTTAATAATCCTCACTTTATCCTTATCCTCAGGCGAAGCTTTGCCCTCATCTCACGTTCTTATCTGAATTTATGTGAGGCCACGAGCCGTAGTGAAGATCTCTACAGCCGTTCGTAAATAGGTTAAAGAGGAAAAAAGAGTCGCAGGCCTTGGAGCTTCATGTGGAACAATCTATAGCTTAACGGAAATCAGAACAATTAGACCTTTGGCTTAGAGGTGCTGACTGGGTCTCACAATTTGTCTGCTTTTCCTTCTTCTTTCTCCGTCGTTCTTCCATGAATGTGATTTCTGCCTATCCCTCCAGTCCAAGGCTGCGGATGTACACCCTTGTTCCCCTCACCAGCATTAAAACAGCCCGAACAATTGACAGCTGGGTTTCCTCACCCTTCCGAGAACCTTAGAATATGACTTTCTCTTTTTTCCCAGCCAAATTTGTGGCTATTTGTTTTTAAATTTAATCGAATTCCGACTGCAACTGAGCGGCGCATGCTCCGACGTGTTTTTTTTTTTTTTGGTCAAAAATCACTAAAAGAGACCTTCAAAAAGAGCTTAAAATTACCAAATACGCGGCGAATCTAGACAGAAAAATTATATTCCAACAGAGTAACACAATTTTGTTCTATAATATTTATCAAACCTTTGAGATTCTTTAGTTAAAAACTGCTCAAAATTTTAATTTGGTTATTTCAACAAATTACCAAAAATAGTGCAACGCGGTAGGTAGTTACTTGAAACCAACAATTATTTGAATGCCAAAAAACGTTATAAGGCACAAATTTTTCAAATTGTTGCTGTTAGTGTTCGAAAATAGTAAAACGAATTCCACTACCAAGAGGCATTTCAAGTAGGTAGGTACTTTTTTCTCACAAATTCACTCATTATTTTATAATGCATGAATGGAAATTTTGGTCATGACAGCCATAATTTTGCCTCACCTTTCACAAAATGAGACAAATGCACCCAGAGCACTGCACAAATGAGCCTTATCAAAAAGACAGATGCCCTCATCAAGTAGGTACAGAGGCCCCCAACCTAAAGTATAAAACATGGCATAATGTGAGATTAATTTATTATAGAGTTAGAAGGTCTTATAATTTAGACTTTACAGACATTATGCAGTACGGAAATAATTAAATCGTAAATAATGAAATATTAAACTAAAATACGTGTTTAACAAAAAAACTCAATCAGTTAACTATGCATCTACAGCAAAAATGCTATCAAATGATGCTTGGCTAATATTGCTATTCTGTTAAGGTTCAACTTGACGAATGACTTTGATTTTGGTTGGGTTTTGGGCAGATCTTGCTGCCAGTGAAGATCACCGAAAATGTTGAGGAGCTTTCAAAATAGACGTATGACACACACCAACACAAGGACATAGCAATACATAGCTACAACGCAATCACCGAAATCCTCTTTCAAGACGTGCTGGGACTCCCCTTTCTACCCCTGACGTAGCTTTATATATAATCAACGAACAAATGGTTATTGGTATCCCCTCGAGCTCGGCCCTTGCGGTTTGCGGGTTCTATTCCCGCTCTTACTCCTTCGGCAGCGAACCAATCAGAGTGCAGCGCGTCCTCTCCATTTTCTCCACGGTCCCACTGGGAGGTAGAAGCGCTGTTATTGGACGGCCTACAACCCCCTTTCTACGACCTTCTTCCTTAATCTTTTCATCGCACTGAGGTATATGAGGTACTTTCCCGCAAACTCACAACGCTTGCTTAGATATTGTTGTTCCGTTGTTGCCACTCACTTACTCTTGCAACATGAGGTCAATGAAACGGGGCTCAACCACTTCTATATACCTACTGATACATACGAGTACAGTGATTTAGTTGCACATCACAAATGCGGGTCATTCCGCCTGAATTCAACGTCAAATGTACGGTGATCCAGGATTTCAATACCACAGAATTCTATCCCATGATCAAAACCAAAACTTGCTAATCATTTCGCAAAAAAAAAGTCTCCCAATACTAATAGCACGTAGCTTCCCATGATCGTATTGATCAATTTAACATATATGGTGGATAATCCAAATCGGCCTATTGATTCGAGAGAAAGGAATATCTCGGATTTCGAGTTTGCTCATGCGTAGTGACCATAACAATGATCCGAGCGTTCTGAAATTCATAGGGGACCATCTAGGATCCAACTCCCACAGAACCTGAATATCTCAGCAAAATCGGAATTGAATTGGGGAAGTTACGCTGCGGCAAGAATTTCTGGACAAGGGCGGATAGGGAGAGCCAAATAGGTTCACAACGCTCCAAAACGTAAAACGCAAGTGGAAATTTTGATTTTGGATAAAAAGGTGAAAACACTCAAAAGTTAAAACAAAGCTTACCGCTGCCTTGTAGACTCGGAAAGCAATACTGAACTATTATCTGGGATTATAGCAAATGAGGGTGGAGGAAGGTAGAAAGGCTAACAAGATGGTATACAGCAAACTCTGTCCACCTGCCGGAATAACCCCCGGAGACCGGCTGCAGGAAGCACGTGCGTCAGATAGGCCTTTTTGAAGTTATGCAGGTGAGGTAGGTGGGTAGCTTGGTTGGCTAGGTGGGCAGGATGCTGTGTTATACAAGGAAGGTTACAAGTAAGATAGTTACAAATAGGTGGTTTGGGGGTCAGGACATCAGTACAGTGAACATCCTGTCACTGTGATGCCCCCTGAAGCGCGTCTGGAATGTTCGTGGTTTCGAAGGGACATGTTGATGAGTACTGGCAAGCCAAGGCAATTCCACTTGTCAATCCCTCATGCGAGGTTGAGGTTAGGTTGAGCTCTGGGGTATGATGAGGTTTCGGGTTCACCGGATTATGGAGAATGCGAATTAAGACCTGGCTATTTTACCAAAGCCAAAGAATCAGCAAAGCAAGACAATCGGTTCATCTCATGAATACCTATTACTCATAAATCTAATTCCGTTTTGGTTTTCTGTCTGCATGTGGGTAGTCATGGGTTTATAAGGTTTATTTTCCCCCGATTCTACCAGGGTAGTGGAGGATTTTTCACTTCTGAGAGGAAAACTCTTCTTGTCAACATGTCCACTCGCGTTTTACGTTTTAGATCATTCTGAACAAATTTGGTTCGGTGCCAAATCCTTACCACACGCATAACTACCAAAACTCAAATTCAATTTTGCTGAAATTGTCAGGGATCATGCGGGTTGGACGTTAGATGGTCCGCTATGAATTTCAGAAAGATCGGATCATTGGTATCGCCACTACGCAAGAGTAAACTCGAAATCCAAGTTATTCATTTCTCATGAATCAAGTGACCCGATTTTTCATGCCGGGAAAAGTGAGAGCACAACACAGGCTATTGTATGCCATGGGTAAAAACCTCAAAATGCCCAAAAAGTCAGCTGGTGTTGCTGTAGAAACGACGATTGTTTTCAGAGCTACCTACTCGTTTTGCGTTGAAAACTTCGAAAAATTTGAAATGTTTTAGATCATTTGAGTGACCTGTTCGACCGATCCATACTGGGTGATACGTTGTAGTTGTTTGGCGTGTTTCGCAGCCTTTAGGAATAAGTAGACATGTATAGGATTTGAGGGAGATCGGTGATGGTAAGATGCGGATAGATGTTGGCCGCAGTGGCACACCGCACTCCCCCGGTATTTGTACACGTAAGAGCTCATCTCTGATCCCTCACAGCCTGATCCTACCCTCCCTGATCCGCACACAGATGAGGCAGCTTAACCCTCATATTACGTGCCCCTATCCGTTCTCTGTTTGTTTAGACCAACATGATGATAACTGTATTCGGCGCATTGAACTTCTTTCGTTTTTATATATTTATCCTGATAACAACTGCTGAAATTTGGATTTAGTTATGGGTTTTACGGAAACAATTCAAACCCTGTCTAAGAATTTGTTGGTAAAATTCTGCAAAAATACTCGTATTACAGTTTAACTCGGTAGTAAGGCAATATAAGGAGGACCGCAATATGTTTTCCCTCTGCATTTCATCACATATAGACACATTATGTACTGATTCGAGAGAGTCTTGTCGAATGAAACCTGTCCAAAAACGTCTGCCTATAGCCTTCTCGTACCTATATGTTTCATGATCGCCATGACTATGATATGAGCACAACCTAGATTTCAGTCCGTATAGCCGGTGACAGACGTACGACGGAGGGACAGACACAAAACCATGTCTTTCTTGATCGTTAACCTTCCAGTGGTGGCGCCTCTATTTGCGACATCAATAGTGGCACTGCACCTCAGAGGTGCAGGCTCTATTTCATCAAGAGAAAATAACCCAAGCGACAAATTGCGTTGCACTGTGAGGGAATGAGTAAAAAAAGTCTAAGTATATGAACAACAGGCTTTATTATATTATATTTTAAACAATAAAATAATTTCCCGAACGTGATTTTTATTGACTTATTTCAGGAATACTTCGACTATTTGAGGAATACTATCTCGAAATTGATAGAAATAAAAACTTGAAAATACTTAGTTGAATTTCGAAACATAATAACTCTCATATAATTATCACCGAACATAAGTACCTACCTACAAAAATCAAAACAAGTTAAACACAGGAACAAACTACAAAAAACTTAGGATCCATCACAGCCAAAATAATGGAATGTTCTTCAATTCTGTATTTGTTGTATGACCTACGTATCCAACTAATTTCGCCCATGATTTTGGCCTCTTTTGGAATATGTACTGGTTATAGGAATACCGTAAAATGGGGTGCTTGGTGAGGTGACTACGTGCCACCCTGGAATCCATCACTTGGACGCACCCTACCGGTGTCAGAGATGAACTTGACCAGGTTCCGCATTTTTCTCTTCAGAAGAGGTTCTCCGGGGATACGCTAGAGTGCAGAACGTTCAATCCCGCGGTTGCTCGTTCGTGTTATCAGTCCATCGGTGTTTTCTGTGATATCACATTTTTTTGCGTTGCTGTTGGGCAAGTTCTCGTGGAGATCCCCGTGCGTCGGTAAGTTTCGTTTTCAATTGCACATGTATCCATCAAGCCCCCTTGCAAAGGATGTTTTCCAAAATGTCTTCTGAACAGAAATATGATGCAGTTTATCAGAGTAGTGCAAAACAGGGGTTGCTATGTGCCACCCATTTTTCAATGTGTCTTGTCGTTTTTTCTCAGCTATGCCGCGGAAGTATGTGAGGAAACTCGGTGCGAGGCCGTATAGGTACCATGTTTAAGAAGGTTTTAGAAGATATTTTAATAAATATATTTAATAGAAATGACTTCTGTTTATCGCCCAAATGAAAATCAGCTGGTTTGAAAAATTAGGTGTTTTTTAAGTCGTCTGAGAAATTCCTAGAATTTTTCATGTTAACGTGACTACATTTTTCCTGTATAGGAAATTTTCTCTAGTTTCAGAAAACGGGGTCGAAAATGGGCCAGAGTCAACTAGACAGGCGTGGAGACATCAAAATCGGAGTGGCACATAGTCACCCGACCCCATGGGGTGGAAATATGCCACAAACCTGCATTTCTCCCACCATCCCTATCGACCCAAAAAAATTGTTTTAGTCATTATTCTATCGCTGAGATATTCAGCAACGTCCCCCGAAGATTTCAGCGCAATAGCTCAAGAATTGAGACCAGGATATTTAAAATAACCTCAAAACGTGGCACTTAGTCACCCCATTTTACGGTAACAAATATTATAAGGTGGCCTGGGTTTTTAGAAGGGTTTGCTGCCTCGCTTATTGTCTTTCGGGGAAAAAATCACTGTCAACTGCGATGCTGGGATTAAATCTCCACCAAAATGCGCTTGTTGGATGAGTAGGGTATCACATTTGAAATCTGCAGAGGACAACCTCTCCCGAAAATTACTTCCCAAGCGACCCTACTGCCCAGTCATTAAGTCGGGAGGGTTGCGCGACCGTGCGCAATGGTTATATATAGAAGGCAGTGGCTTGCGATAAGGGATGGCGAGCAGAGGTGAAGGGGGTTGAGAGAAACAGCTCGGCCTTTTCAAAGGCGGAACGCGACGTGAATGTTGATGAAAGCGTATCACGGAGAAGGAATACGACCCCTGGCCTCGACCACATGGAAGGTTTATGAGTAGGAAGAGTCGGGCGATAAAGGTGGCGTATTTGGGAGATAGTGGAAGGCCCTCAAAATATTTCATCACCTACCGACCGAAACACGGCCTTGTTGTTCTGTTTGATTGTGAACTCATGGGTTAGGTACCTACTCGTTCCAACTCATAATAAAACGTCCAGCCCTCAATATCGACTTCACCTTCTTTGACAATGAATAATATAACCTGTTGCAGGATTGGTTTTCATGATAAATTGTTGTAGTACAACTTCGGGGCACGCAACGTGGCATGTGCACCACCCTAAGTTTTGATGATTTTTTTTTCCTCGTGACTATCGCAAACATTTATTACTAGATATTCATTTGGATTGGTCATTAGTGAAGACAAAAGAAAATTAACAATCGAGCTTTGATGAACGCAATCGTGTTACATCGATGGACAAATGAAAAACGTTTCCGTTACTGAAAATGAAGTACCTATACCTACCTACCAATAGATACGTCGATACTGTTTATAAGGAAAGAATCGAAAAGTCCCTTTGTTATTTACCACATATATTTATATACGTAATAAACCCATTTTAAACTCTAGGGATGGATTCAGAATTATCTATTCAAAAACTGTTCAATGATTTATACTGAAAACGCTGCAAATCCCTGCACAGCGGTTTATTATTTTGTACAGAATACCCTTCTGTTAAAGATCACAGCTCTCTGTCTAGATAACCCGTCTATATAATATAATATGTACTATTCTATACATATTATGTAGATCGCAGTCCCCCGTACCTAACCCCGTACTCGTTACTAGGTACCTACCTAAATCACGAGTTAAATGTTGCTCAAATATTCTGTCGATCACTGTTTTCTGTGGTCAGTACCTACCCTCGTGGTCAAGTATAATGAACCGTTGTGTAATAACTTGCCCATCAATAATACTTCAACGGTTGGTCAAGTTGTAAAAGTACCGATCAACAAAATCCGGCCCCTTCTTGGTAGATGAACCGTTGTTTAATAATTTACCGTTATGTAATAATTTACCGTTGTGTAATAATTTACCCATCAGTAATACTCGTACTTCAACGTTTATTCAAGTTTCAGAAGTACCTACCAGCAAAATCCAATAGTCCATCACTACTTTTCAAATGAAATAATATCGCAGAACAACCAACTCGACTTCATACAGCCATCCTTGATTATAATCAGGTGCTCCCTAGTGATGATATCCGGGCCGGATTTATACCGTTTGACTCACGATCGTGTTGACGAAGCTTTTTGGTGCTCACGAACGGCTGGACGTGCAATGCTCCGGGTGGTCTCAAAAAATTGTATAGCTCAAGACAAATTTAATAACGTAAAAAAATCCATACCCTTCTATCGAAAGCTTTCGAGCTACGGCGTTCTGACAATTTCATCCCCTATTTTGAACCCCTTAGAGATGACTGACAGTAACTTCGAGCTTCGAGGACCAACTAGACCCCGAACGGAACCTATAACCCGAATTTCATCAATTTTTTTTTTTTACATGTTCACTATGAAAAGTGGCCAGTACGGCGTACGGCGGAGAGACAGAAATTTTTTTATTGCATTTTCGGATTCTACATACCTTGAAACGTAAACCATCAAAATTTGAGGGGGGTTAGAATTTTTTTTTTCATACTCGATTCCAATGGTTCATTAGGTATTGGAAATAATAAACCAAAACTATGTACTTCCTTTTATTAATTTATTCTGTCCATAAGAGAGTTTAATTTTTGCCACTTTCTGTTTGTCGGGTTACTAATAATATTCTACTTGATATTGCTTCGAATTTCTTGACATTTTTCGACCGATCTCTTGTCAATTTTTGTACGCACTGTAATGATTTAGACAGCATGTTTTATGCTTTTGTAATGGGGTTCTCTCTCGTATATATTAAAATTAATAAATCACGACACTCAATGGTACTTTTCCTCCAACATTTTCTTGTCCGCATTTCGGTTCTAGGGGAAAAAACTTTAAATCTCTGTCCCATGTCATTTTTCCCCTTTTGAGGCTTGCCGATAATGGAATCCATTTACCAACTTTTTTCGCCCACCAACTCTCAATTTTCTCCTTTCGCCCTCCGCCCACTCCTGATCTTCTGAACTTTTTCTCGCTCCTGTTTCCGTTTTCTTTATATTCTCCGCAGTTGGATGATTGTGGTCGTACGGGGAGAAGTTAGGAATCCCCTAAGGAGAGAAAAACTTTATTGAACCCTGATAAAAATTCAAGAATATTTATGAACGGCCCCATTCCTATTTCGACCACTCCCCCATTCCTTCATTTCACCTCTAATTTTCGAACTTTTCACTCCCATTCCACCTCACGGAAGTGATTGAAGGGAATATTATTACTCTCTGGGGAAAATTTTTGATATACTCATTATTCTGGTGTTGCAAGCCATAAAACACAAAGTAAAAAGTTTTAATTGACAGTAATTGTGTAGGATTGCCTGGGCTGGATCTCCAGCTATTTTTCTTCTTCAAGGGAGGTATAGCGTATCTGAACCTCGGGATGAACCTGCCACCCTAGGTAATTTGAATCATCACTTTGAGTAATAATGTGAATCAATTATTATTGGATTGAGAAACTTTAGTCTATGAACAACAACAAGAAAACTGATATTTTATACAGCAGTACGTGTGTACTCATCAGTTTGGGCCTTCTTAGTCTTCTGAGTCTTTTTAGAATTCAAAAATGAGTACTGCAACCTAATAACCATTCCCTGCCAACTAGCCCAGTACCATCACAAAAGCAAAGTTTGGGTTTGACAAAATATGGACCTCTGTAAAAATGGGTTGAGGAGGCGAACTGAAGTGAACAGTGGGTAGAAGAAGGATGAGCATGTGGATGGAGGAGGAACTCGGATCTTCTAACCTAAAATAGCTCATTAGCTACGACATCCGTATGAGAACCGACCGACTCAATTATTTATTCTAGAAAAATGGAAGGCATTCAAAACCCTGCGTCGAATGAGATGAACTAGAGGCTAAAAATCTAGCCATAATTTGTTAGGCAATTTTTTTTTTTAAATTGTAGAATCAGGTAACTTACTTCCCCTCCTCCCTTTCGCAAATCAAGTTGTTAGTCCCTCAAGCTACCACTCGTTCTCAAGCTCTGTTTCACAGCGATATCTTCCCTGCAAACTACTCAGGTATACCGCTGCCCATTGTCCAGACTTTCCCGTGTCTGCTGATCTCCTTCTTCAATCGCATCTGGACGACTTTTTTAATAGTTTATCATACAAAATGTACTTATTACCATACCCTGTACCACTACAGCTCAGGAAGAACCCTGGCCTCCCGAATTACAGCTTTCCATTCCGTTCTATCCGTTGCCTTCCTCCTCAAGTTCCTGACCCCCATCCTCTTAAGGCTCTCCTCAACATCATCTTTCCATATTTTCCTAGATCTTCCCTGCTTCCGCCTTCCGCCGGGCTTGGAAGTGAGCACCCTTTTACACGCTCTGCCGGCTGGCATTCGCTCGACGTGCCCAGCACAGCGCATTCTCTGCCTTTTTATGTCCATGGCAGAATTCTTCGTGACCATTAAGTTCATATATTTCATTGTTGGTCCTGGTGCGCCAAGTACCACCATCACAAACTGGGCCGTAAATCTTTCGCGAACTTTATATTTCCCATATTTTCAACATTTTCTCGACTGCTATGGTGAGAACCCAAGTTTCTCAGCTATATGTGACAACCGGCTTAAATATTGTGTTGTATTTGGTGGTTGTGGTCCGCCTGGTCATCAGTTATGACTTGAGCATGGGCAGAGCAGAGTGGTATGAACACTATTCCCAGAAGCAATTCTCGTTTAGATATCTGTGGTTACGCTGTTGTTCTCGGTGCTGGTTGAGCCCAGATATTTAAACTCTTCAGCGTACCCAGTAGCATCACAGTCACAGATCAAGCTTCACTTTGGTTTTTTTGTGCCTCTTTGATTTCCTGGTCATCTCCATGTATTTTGCCTTTTGGCTATTCATTTACAAACCCATCCCACCAGCAGCGTGCTTCATTTCTTCGAATGCCTTCTTCAGCGCGTTTTTGTTCCTTCTAAAAACATCGTCAGCGTACGCGAGTATCTGCAGTGTTCCGTTGAAGATTGTTCCATTTGGATTTGTCTGTACGGCTCTGATGACTTTTTCAAGGCATAAATTGAAGAGAATACCAGATAAGCTGTCCCCCTGTCTCAATTCACGTTTCACTTCGAACTGCTCTGAAAGCTTCTCCTGTACTTTGATTTTGCATTTTGAGCCTTCAATGTCATCTGCACGGGTCTAATGAGTTTTGGAGGGAATCCAAACTCGCTCGTTGTGCAATAGAGCTGGGGCCGAAATGTACTGTCATATGCTTGCTTAAAGTCCACGAATAGCTAATGTATATCCACACCATAATCATAACATACTTATTACCTCTTGGGAATGTTTACAAATCTCTGCATGTGACTGCGAGTAGCAAAATTCAATTACTTCTTTTATAGGTTAAGAAAGTTAGTACCTTTCAAGTTCCTCTTAATTTTATATAAGTCTCTGGTTCAGAGTATTCTGAGTTTTGGCATCTTGGCCTGGGGAGGAGCCACTCCAACTGTTATGTATTCACTGACAGTGGCACAAAAAGCAGTTTTAAAAATATTAGCTTCAAAGTCAAGAAGATTCCCTTCCGATCAACTGTTTGCCATTGTTCCAGTATTTTCTATCAACCAGCTATACATTAAGTCAGCACTTATGTTCTTTCATAAGCATACGCAGGATTTTATATACACTCAGATCCAACCTACATATGTGTTTTGATTGACCACCCAATGTATTAACCCAGTACCGCCTAGTAGATTAAAATGTACCTCAAGACATGTACTCGTATATTTTAGTTTACCTATTTTGCTGAGACAACTGCCCCAGACCCTTGCTGCACCGGCTACCCATAGTCGAGCCAGCTATAAAAAAGAGGTATTTAGTTTTCTGATCAGGAGGGGATATCGAGAATGTGAGCACCTATTTTCGAGCATATATGTTACAGACTAAAGAGTAATATATAAACAGAAAGAAATGTACATATATTAAAATTAAAGCTACTATTATGTATATATTGAATTAACTATTATAAATAAATTATGTGTCTGTTAAAACTAAATAAATCAAAATTATAATAAATTGTACACTAATCCGATAACTTGAAATTAATAGTGCAGAGATATATTGAAGCAATGTGGACTGTATATATTTAAATTTAGAGATTAATTATACAAAAAGTGTAAGGTGACTCCCCCACTTAGCACGGAACAGTGTTCCAAAAAGTGGGGAAATTCCTTGGTTAATTTATTTATTTATACATTGTTGTAAAAGGACGAATAAACCAAATTTCAATTTCAATTTCAATCTGCTTATCATCTTCATTCGTTCTTCATTATAGGTATATGTATTTAAAATAAGTTCTTTATATTCCGTGTACATGCCCGCTTGTAGGTATTGTAATAGGTGAAAATATAACTTTTTTAAATTTGAAAAACCTCCGAAAATCCTGGCTACTTACATAGCTCAAGAGACTTGTCTCATTCAAAGCAGAATTCTTTCGACTACAACTTTTTCTACCTTACAGAAACAATATTTATCAGTTCTACATTATAATCGAGTGCTACCTACTGACCGACAACGCAGTTTGGGGGGGTTCATGAGGATGTTGCTACTAATCAAGTACAGGGACATGGGGTACGTTTATTCGAAATCAGCAAAAGATTTCCTTAATGAAGCGTATCATACTCGTAGTTTTTGTGTCTTGGGATCGTAATTGCCTGCGGTGAATATTTTCGGATTACGTACCCAGCGTGAAACATAAACCAACAGAGTTTAATGTTATAGCGGGCGGGGAGGGGGGGTTGAAATTTAAGTGGTCAAAGGTCACCTTTCACCTTTCTAGAGGAACACTTCTAGTAGAACACCCTGGGTACATCATTTATTTGTCATGTTAGCAATAATTAACAACGAGTAGGTACCGCATATTGAAACATTATGAGAGTACAATCCATTTGCCCAGTATCTTTCTGATGGGGCGAGAGGACGAACTGAGGTGAACAATGGGTGGAAGAAGGAAGATAACTCGCATCTGCTGCTGAGACAAAAGCAACCCCCCAGATGCTGTCGTTCATCTGCCTTGATTAAAGTAAAACTTCCGTTGGCTACGGTTTCCGCTCACCCGTTATCATAGAATAGAAACCACATTTTGCCCCTGCTGCGATAAATATATTCCGCAAGCATCCGGTAGATCTATTTTGAGCCGTGAGGATCCGTTCAACCAGCTAGGCACGTCACATCGACATATTTCAGAAGGGTTCGTACTTAGCCTGTGTTCCTGCTTGTATTGTGAACGAACGTGAACTGCGCCCAACGCATTCCATATCCGAATGGTAAAAGGATTAAGAGACCGCGGAGAATGTGAATTTCATGAGTGTATGGTAGTTGTCCGAACGCACTAGTTCGCATGATGTCACTTTGATAGTACCTACGTGTAATCTAACACAAAATATTTATCTAAATGTATGTATAAATAAAACGCTGCAAATTATTACACAACGGTTATTATTTACCTATACCCTTCTGCGTAGATCACTGTTTTCTGTGGTCAATACCTACTCTCGTGCTCCCCTCAGAAAAGCCCTAAATCGAGTATTCGAGCCAACCGGGGAAGGGCAGTTTCATAAAAATATACGGTGGTACGGTGGATATACGGTTTTCTATTATTGAGTATTTTTGTTGCTATTCATGAAGCATAACGTTCGTCAAGTTAAAAAAGTAGGTACCTATCAACAAAATCCAAAACTACCATAATTCTTCAAATGATAATATCACGGAATACACTGCCAAGGTGATGGCACAGGAGCTTCCTCGTCACAATCAGAGTGACCCATTATAAAATAGAACAGACTCGGAAGCAAAATAACATTACATTACATTACATTACATTACATTACATAACATAACATTACATTACATTACATTACATAACATTACATAACATTACATAACGTGAAATATACATAACATTACATAACATTACATGAAATATACATATTACATAACATTACGTCCATAATACATTACGTCCATTATACATAATTGCGAAAGTTATGCGTGTTTGAAAAATTTCACGTTAGCGCATGCACAGGGCGAACCGCTGGCTATATCATGTTGAAATTTATATGGGACCTCAATGGGCCCTACCCGCTTAATCCCTGAGAATTACATTGAAATTGGGTGAAATCTTTGGTTACTACGGCTGTAACAAGGAAATTGAATCTATTTCACGCCAGCGCATGCGCAGAGCGCACCGAGGGTCCGATCATGCTGAAATTCATACTGGAACTCACTAGGCCTTGTCCAAACAACCCTTGAAAATTTGAGCGAAATTGAATCAAAATTGTGAGTTATGTGTGTTTGTTGAATTTAACGTTAGCGCATGCGCAGGGCGTACCGCTGGATCAATCATGTTGAAATTCGTATGGGACCTCAAGGGGCCTTATCCGCACCATCCCTCAAAATTTGAGCTGAATCAATTCAAAATCGTGGAAGTTATGGCTGTAACAAGGAAATGCGGACAGACAGACTCACAGACTCACAGACCCACAGACCGACAGACCGACAGACACGGAACCAAATTTGTTCAGTAGGCTTTGAAACGCAAAATGCAAGTGGAAATTTTGATTTCTGAAGACAAAAATTTTTTGGCTCACAAGGCTTCGGCTGCTTCGCAGACTCGGAAGCAATAAGCAACTCGAGTTCATTCAGCCATGTGTGGTTCCCTAGCCAGCTGTTCCCTAGCAGTGATATCTGGGCTGCATGTATACCTTTTCATTCATGATCATGTTGAAGAACCTTTTCGGTGCAATCGAACGGCTGGACGGGCAATGCTACGGGTGGTCTCAAATCCTCAAGTTCGAGATCAGTTTAAAAACCGATCAATTTTTGAGGTACGGTGTTTTCAAATTTTCAACCCCTATTTGTCACCCCTTAGAAATTACTGACAGTAAAGAGCGCAGTACGGCGTGCGGCGTAAGGCGGACAGACAGAATTTTTTTAATTGAATTTTCGGATTCTACATACCTTGAAACAGAAACTGTCAAATTTTGAGGGTTTCCCCCCCCCCCCCCCTTCATGCTCGATTTCAGCTACCCTGAAGCTGTGAACATGCATATTCACAATCAAAACTTTGCCCTTCTGCTACGACTTGTAATTCGGCAATTTTGAAATTTGAAATTTGGAAGGTATTATTGAAAATTATCTACCAAAATCAACAGCTCCGTGTCAGGGTCATTTAGGACTCCTATTTCAGCTACTTCAAAACAACAGACCTTCATTCAGAATCAAATAGGAAAATAATTATTTGGATGGGAGCATCACGTTTTCCCATGTTTTCCCAGAGATTCTCGCAAGTATTAGGTATTCTCTGTGGCCCAGTGATGCGCAAAAAATACTACAAAGTAGCCATGCCTATCTTTTCTCCTAGAAAACAGATTATATTTTCTAATAATAATGATCCCCCTTCAATATGAAAAATAATAATAATAGGTAGGTAGAGGTTTGAAGTGTTTGTTTGAGACGAAAGTAAACCGCGGGATACAACTTCGAGGGTGCTGTTCCCTAACGAACGACAGCACGGGGCAGTGATCGTGTTCATTAATAAATTGGCCCTTTGGCTTTCAGAGGATCCCAAACTAATTACAAAATCCTTTGAATCACCCCGTAGTTAATGAATATTGAGAAAGCCTATAGAAGTGTAAACAAACCATTCCCGGAAAAAGGGCATCGTTAAGGAGGAACGACTCTGGAACAATTGTTTGACCTTTATCCCTCCCCCTTCCCCTGTCGCTACTTCTCTACATTCAGTAACATTCGGTTGTTTTTGGTCATTTCACCGTTGCCCAGTGAAGTTCAACTTTAGGCTGTTCAATGTTTAACGGTGATGGGCTTGGGTGAACCGTTTTCCCAGCGGGTTGTTGTGGAGTTCTTTCCCCTTGGAAAGAGAACTACCACCACCACCACCCACCTCCTCGACTGTTGTTTATACTAACACGTTGGGTCGAACACAGGGACACACACGCACAGCCCTTCGGGATGGGTGGGCGATCGTTCTCCCTTCATTCATTGTTGATTAGATGGAAAGTGCTCGGATGTGAAGGGGGACTGAGATTGCCAACGTTTTGCGACCTATTTGGAGAGGAATGGCTGACCCATTTTCTGAGGCTACATTGCGAAACAAGTTGCAGTCCGTATCGGTTCACACTAAAAATCTTGTTTCACGTAAACAACTCCAAGATCATACGAAATGGTCAAGCGTCAGTAAAAATAAGTGAATCCGATTAATTTATTGCGATGTATATCTGTGGTATCTGTTAGGGTGATCTAAAAAAAAACACTCCCTGTAAAAAAAGATGCCAAGCTACAAAAGGTGTGATATCCAGGTTGTGCCAAGCACTGTGCCTAATAATCTTCCGTCCACATCCGACAGTTCATTTTCGACGTTAATTTTGAGGTATAGACTAGACTTAGCTAACAGGGTGAGGAGTAAGTTAATCTTTAGGAAGTGTGCTGCTTGGCCGGTCTAGTTACTGATCTATTCAGTTCCTACACGAAGGATTCGAAGCCATCAAAATTAATGATTCACATGCTATGTGCCTGATATGTCGTAGACAGACAAGCAGCACACTTCCTAAATATTAACTCACTCCTCACCTCAAAATTAACGTCGAAAATGAACTGTCGGATGTGGACGGAAGATTAGTAGGCACGTAGAATTTGAATCATTAATTTTGATGGCTTCGAATCCTTCGTGTAGGAACTGAATAGATCAGTAACTAGACCGGCCAAGCAGCACACTTCCTAAAGATTAACTCACTCCTCACCCTGTTAGCTAAGTCTAGTCTATACCTCAAAATTAACGTCGAAAATGAACTGTCGGATGTGGACGGAAGATTATTAGGCACAGTGCTTGGCACAACCTGGATATCACACCTTTTGTAGCTTGGCATCTTTTTTTACAGGGAGTGTTTTTTTTAGGAGATATCACAAATTTTGAAAGGTCGCAAGTAAGTTTCGAAGCTGAAATCAATTTGGCTCAATGTGGCGCAACAATATCCGAAGCCTGAATGAATGTGGTGCAACAATATCTGATCCGAAGCCTGAATCAATGTGGTGCAACGACGATATTCTCACACAAGCAATGCTAAAAATGCTTGACACTTCACATTGGAAAGGGTAGACCTCCCGTTATTCGCCATGTCAGTTCGGCGTTACAGTTTTTAATTTTCGTTTTGATGGAAACACCCAAAATCACTTCACGCATTAACATGATTTGGATCGGTACTAAATTTCATAAAGGTCCGTTCCCACTGCACCGTGACGTGACGACGCCGACGGTCGCCGTGCCCGGCGGTTCACGGCGTGGATTTTTCACGTCCGTTCCCACATGCCCGTCGCAGTGTCAGTCGGTAGTTGACCGTGAAGGCGTGCTGTTGAGTGAACACAATGGATTTTTCCAATGAAGATATGGCGATGATTGCCATAATTTTGGAAGAAGAAGAGAGGGAAAGGAGGAGTCGATGGGTTCATCCTTTGTGGAAGCTGAGGGAAACGAACATTCTTTCACTAAATCTATCAGTAGTTCGTCATTCATGACTCTTGTAATTAACACCAACGAACTCTTGAAAAGACACCAACACTACACAGAAACGCGACTGACTTGCGAGCAATGGCGGAAACACGGCCGTGTTTTTTGAAAAATATCGTTGACGATCGATTCTTTATTTCGCCGGTCCGTAGTCGGTGGAGCACGGGGAGCGTCGGGCGTGCACGTGCGGTTGCTGTTAGAACACGCCCCTTTGTTTACTTGGGGGCGATTCTTTTTTCTGTCGGTAGCCGTCGGCGTGTGTCGTCACGGTACGTCCCGTCACGGAGCAGTGGGAACGGACCTTAAAGATCGGTCTAGGGAAGAGGGTATATAAGTGGCGTGACAAAGAATGGGTGGAGCAAACAAGCCCCCATCCCCCGGAACCCGCCCTTTGCTTGTGCGAAAACGGTTACAACTCCCAAAAGGTACTTCACCACGCCAAACCTGATCTACATACCAAATTTCATAAACATCGGTCGAGGTAAAAGGGTTGAAGTGGCGTGACAAAGAATGGGTGGAAAAAAAAAATGGGAAGAAAGTCACCAAACACGTATTTTGAGCCCTATTTTTCGCAGGTTTTCGAAACACCTACCGCTTCGAATTTGGTGTCAGGCGACTCAGGGTGTTTGCCCCACAAAATATATACGCGCGAATAAAATATAGAAATAACGGGGAAGGCCCGGGAGGGGGCCAAAGTTGGCCCGATTCTTCGCTCAGTTACCTATATTAGGCTCTGGGGCAGCCGGGCGCGGGTTCATGCTTGGCATCGCTCGGCTACCGCCTCGCTTGATGAGAAAGGTTCGAACGAACCATCTGTAATTGGCCATACTGCACACTTTCATAGGCCCAGCCAATTTTTACACAACGGTTTATTATTTACTGTATACATGCCTGTTCTGCGTAGATCGCTGTTTTCTGTGGCCAGTACCTACTCTCGTGCACCCCCCACCCCCATGAAAGCCCTAAATCGAGTACTGGAGCCAGCCGGGGAAGGACAGTTTCATAACAATATGCGGTGGATTCAAGAATTCTATCATTGACCATTTTTGTTGTTATTCATGAAGCATAGCGTTTGTTCAAGTTAAAAAAGTATCTATCAACAAAATCCAAAATTACCACCATTCTTCAAATGATAATATATCACGGAATAACCAAGTCGACTTCATACAACCATCCGTGATTATAATCACTTAATCAGGTGCTCCCTAGCAATGGTATCTGAGCCGGATTTATACCGTTTGATTCACGATCATGTTGACGAAGCTTTTCGGTGCAAACGAACGGCTGGTCGTACAATGCTCCAGGTGGTCTCAAAAAATTCTTTAGTTCGGGATCAATTTAAAAACGTATACCCTTCTATTGAAAGTTTTCGAGCTACGGCGTTCTTAAAATTTCAACCCATATTTCCCCCAGTAACGCCCATCAATAATACTTCAACGGCTGTTCAAGATGCAAAAGTACCGTTCAACAAAATCCAGCCCCTTCTTGGTAGATGAACCGTTGTGTAATAATTTATCGTTGTGAAATAATTTACCGTTCTATAATAATTTACCGTGGTGTAATAATTAGCCGCTGTGTAATAATTTACCACAGTGTAATAATTTACCCATCAACAATACTTCAACGTTTGTTCAAGTTTCAATATTACCGATCAACAAAATCCAGCCACTTCTTGGTAGATGAACCGTTGTGGAATACTTTACCGTTGTGAAATAAATTACCGTTATATAATAATTTACCGTTGTGTAATAATTTGTCATTGTGTAATAATTTATCATTGTGCAATAATTCACCCATCAACAATCAACGTTATTTTGTTCAGGTTTCACAAGTACCTACCAACAAAATCCAATAGTCCATTTATTATCAAATGAAATAATATCACAGAACAACCAACTCGACTTCATACTGCCATCCTTGATTATAATCAGGTGCTCCCTAGTGATGTTATCCAGCCCGGATTTATACCGTTTGATTCACGATCGTGTTGACAAAGCTTTTTGGTGCACACGAACGGCTGGACGTACAATGCTCCGGGTGGTATCAAAAAATTTTTTGGCTCAAGACAAATTTAATAACGTAAAAAACCCATACCCTTCTATCGAAAGTTTTCGAGCTACGGCGTTCTGAAAATTTCAACCCCTATTTTGAACCCCTTAGATATGACTGACAGTAACGCCGAGCTTCGAGGACCAACTAGACCCCGAACGGAACCTATAACCCGAATTTCATCAATTTTGTTTCGTGGTAACTAAGAAAAGTGGCCAGTACGGCGTACAGATAAAAATATTTTTATTGCATTTTCGGATTCTACATCTTGAAACGTAAACCAGCAAATTTTGAGGGGGGGTTAGAATTTTTTTTTTTTTTTCATGCTCGATTCCAATGGTTCATTATTGAAAATAATAAACCAAAATGAGATGGTTTAGTTTTTAAATGGTTTCTGATCATCGATAGTGTTTTGATGTCAGATTTGATGGTTCAGTGTCCAACGATGCTCGACCCTTATTCCACTGGAATAAAACGATAACCAAACAAGCACTGTGTAGGTTTCTAAGACAAAATGATTCTCTCTCACGCCCACACTTTAACATTAGGTCCTACCAACCATAATGGTTAGAGTCCCACCTTCCACCAGTTACTGTAACTCGATTCAGGGCTGAAACGGCTCCCATTCAAACGGTCCTCGTCACCGCATCCTTCCTTGGAGGCTGAAGCACCGATTCGCGGCCGAACGACCCACATAATTGTCCCTAGCAGGTTCTCCGACATCCATTGTGCCTTTGCCCTCTCCTTCAAACACCCACCCTCCCTTCTCCTCCTTCATACGCCGCTCAAAGTTCATTTCCTCTCTGTAAACTACGTGATTGTCTGCCTTCCTTCATTTTCCCAAGAGTTCCAACATGAGTTCACCGAGATAATGATTTTCTGCCCTCCTGCGAGATATTATACATGTGGGATCCAGGGTCTGTTCATACCATGTTCACCGTTACACGATGTGGGTAATTGGGTTCTGTGCATGAGTCTAGTTGGTACATACCCCTACTAACCAGATTCACCTAAACCTCGGTGAATCCCGCAAGTTCAAGTGAGGATTTTGTTGTTGATTTTGGTTTATTATTTCAATAATAAACCTTTGGAATCGAGCACGAAAAAAAAACTGCAAACTATTACACAACGGTTTATTATTTACCTATATACATGCCTCTTCTGCGTAGATCGCTGTTTTCTGTGGTCAATACCTACCCTCGTGCTTCCCAAGCGCCATCCAAGCAATCACATTTCATAAATATGCGGTGGAATCAAGAGTTCTATCTTTAATTATTTGTTGTTATTCATGAAGCATAACGTTTGTTCAAGTTACAAAAGTACCTATCGACAAAATCCAAAATAACCATCACTCGTCAAATAATATAACACCGAACAACCTACTCGATTTTATACAGCCATGCATGGTTATACCCAGGTGTTCCCTAGCTATATGATATCTGGGCTCTCTGATATCTGTATAACGTGCCATTCACGTTCATGTTGACTAAGCTTCTTGGTACAAACGAACGGCTGGACGCACACTATTCCGTGTGGTCCCAAAAAACTTCAAATTCGAGATAAATTTTAAAACGTTGAAAAAACCGTACTCTTCTATTGAAAGTTTTTGAGCTACGGTGTTCGGGAAATTTCAACCCCTATTTTTCACCCCTTAGAGGTGACTGTCAGTAACGCCGAGCTTCGCGGACCAACTAGGCCCCAAATAGTTCCTACAATCCTAATTTCATTAATTTTGGTTCGTGGTAACTAAGGAAAATGCGACGCACGGCGTCGGGCTGTCGGGATACTAATCGGAGTAACTATATACGGAGCTCAAAATACAGTAAACGCAAAGAAAATTAACTTCCGGTGGTGAACCCAAGTATTTTAAAATGAATTATGTCTTTGAGAAATGAAACGAACTGACCGTCTCGTTGTACAGGGTGGCGCAATAGGATCGGACACATTTTGAATTGTTCTGAAATCGTCAATTTTGAAGATATCGGGATGAAATAAAGCTTAAAATGTCGAGTAATTAAGGGAGTTATTAGTCATTACTTAGTCATCTTAAATGTGAAAAATGATATCCATCAAATGCCTTCCTTGCTGAGCGTAACGGTGAATTCTGAGCGTTATGTGAGGATGATCGAGGATTTTCTCATTCCACAACCCGAGCATAACGATTATGACACGGACAGCATGTGGTTTCAGCAGGATGGGGCCACAGCCCACACGGCAAGAGTTTCGATGCAGGTTGTTCGCGCTCATTTCCCAGGGCACGTGATTTCGCGTTTCGGAGATGTCCCGTGGCCCCCACGCTCACCTGATTTGACAGTCTGCGATTTCTTTTTGTGGGGCTACCTGAAAGCCAGAGTTTACGCCAACAAACCCCCTAACCTTCAGGAGTTGAAGACATCAATACAGGCTGAAATCGCCTCGATCCCGACCGATATGCTTGAGCAAGCCATTCGGAACTTCCGTGGCCGACTTCAAGAATGCATCGCTCAGCAAGGAAGGCATTTGATTCATATAATTTTTCACAATTAAGATGACTAAGTTGTAAATAAACTCCCTTAATTACTCGACATTTTAAGCTTTATTTCATCCCGATATCTTCAAAATTGACGATTTCAGAACAATTCAAGATGTGTCCAATCCTATTGCGCCACCCTGTATAAAGAGTCGTCAGCCAGAGTGGGAAGGCGGTGTGGAGTAGGAGGATCAGACCTCGATATTTCGATCGATATTGCACTTCTTCAGTGAGCCAAAACAAGCGACTTTTATGGGTGTGGTATGGCGGGTGGACTACTTGGAAAATAATAATTGGAAGGAAGGTGCAGCGGGACGGAAAAATAGCCATTCTTTCATATCTAATCTAGACAAGGGCTGCTCATGAATGAGGAAAATGCGACGACCTGCAAAAATTGTATTATTTGTTGGTAAGTTGGTGTAGTTAGAGACTTGGAGTTAAGTACTATTTCAGTAATATTTATATTGTAATATTAGTTTCATGAGCTCGCCAGTGAACTAGTTCCTACTCGTTTCATTTGGCCATAAATTACAGGTTTTTCAGGCTAACCTTGCATTTAGATGACGTTTATGAAACCCTCTACAATTCAACTTATTAACTGGTAGATCTACCTTTCTTCCGGGCCGGCTCGAATTTGATCCGATCATTTCGCTCAAGGCCACCCATTGCCCATTCCTATTGGGTTTGGATGAGGGGTGTTGGGATTCGAACCGTAGCCGCCGTCTCAACCCCGACCACCCGTTTGTGGCTTACCCCTGGCCTTTTCATGTTTCACATGCGAAGTTTGTACGTGGCTCAGCTTCAAAACGGAACTGCTCCATGACGTTGTAACGCGGACACGGTTTGAAACGGGTTTGACGCAGTCGCAAACACGCGAGTCAACCGTTTTGGAACGACCGGATTTCGACCGCACCGCCCAACAACTAACATGTGTGGACAACACTTAACAGACTTATATGTGGAACCCCTCCACGCCGAGTAAGGGTCGAGGGAGCAAGCAGTGCATTGAACAGCCTGTTTGATTGCAATGCAGACGAGTTCAATGCGGTTTCCTGCTTAAACACTCATGCGGAGTAACCGCTTGAAACATCCTTAAAACCAATCGCGCCTTGTAAAACCTCTTATCGTGAAACAGCATGAAGAGTACCTAGCAATAAACTTTCCGTTTACGCGACGACGACACAATTTGGGAGGTTGAGATTTCAACCAAGGACGCTGTTAGTACCGCTCGTTCGTTTGGCAGACATTTTTCCTCGTTTGCTTTTTGCCTCAGTTTTCCTACGTCCAAATTACCATTCCCCTCAACAGCTTTTTTTGCCGCCAAAGTTTTTCATCCCGCTCCCAATGTAGGTAGACCATTGTTAGACTCTACCCTTCTCATGCCAGGGCAAAAGGGCAATTTTAAACGAGGATTTAAAGCGAATTTCCGACCCCCCTCTTCTCTTTTGCAGGACGAGAACTTCTGGGATGTAAAAAAGGAATTTTTTTCTCCGGTGTTTCCTTTAATAAAAACGAAGTATATCTCTCAGTTTCATTGTTGCCGCCACCTCACAACTTCGCCTTTCGGTTTTTTCGGTTTTATTTAAACAAGGAGTTATCATCTATCCACCCCTTCCCCACGATCCAGTGCCGGATATTACTACGCAAGTATAGCAGAGGGGAGTTGTACGTTTGAGAGTGCAGCACTGGGAAAAACGGTTGCCACAAATCACGGCAATTGGTGAGGGCTCGCTGCAAAAAATTGTCTTTTTTTCTTTGGACGAAGGGTTTTCTGCCTCTGCTAACGGTGTGCTCCGTTTTCCACCTTTCATCCTACTAATACTGATCGCCTGTTCTTTCCACGACCTAACAGATGGGGTCTGAATATTCCGGGGGCTCTGCACCCTCACTAACTTTCCGACGATCCTCTAATGGGTTTGTCCTTTATACGACTGGAATTCTTTATTATACCTCTGCGCTGATTTGGAACGGAACCTGTTAAGAACTTCGCACGATACATTTCAAATTTGTTTCAAAAACGCTGCAAATTTTTCCACGTTTCGCTACTTTTTTTGTATATTGGTGCATAACCCTTCCGTCTAGATCACCAATCCGATGTTGTGATAAAACGCCAAAAAATCTTGCATATAATAATATAATTATAGTTTTAATATGCAATAGTTTTTGGGAAACTAGGATAACGAGGATCCTGGAAACACATGTGATTACCATCACCTCTTCCTTCCTTTCTGAAATCTTCGCTAGGCGCTGACATCTACAGCATGTGTTTGAACTGGGACGGACTGAAACAGATTCTCTCCCCTTGGGCGTCTTGTCCCAACAATCACTGAGACATCGCTCGCAAGTATCCGAGATAGGCTCTGATCAATACCACAGCAGCTCACAGTTTCAGCTGGCTCAGATCGTAGCATTTCTCACTCATATTAATGAGGTTGACCCACCCGACCAGTGCGGGTTGGTAGAACATCAGTAAGATCATCAAGTACCTCCAGGACAGTGGCCCCTGATCTGTCACCACAATACCCAAGTGTTTACCAGGCACCGCATTTTCCTTCCCACTTTTAGAGGCTTAGGACTCTCCGATAAAGGTAGCGTGGTTACCCTCCTTAGGCGTGGTTAAAAAGATGGCCCTAGCACTGTTTTATTGTAGAAATTTTTTTTCGGGATAGTTCATTTCTTCTGATTTTTCCATTCAACGAATTTTTTTTTTTTTTTTGGTAGACGATATATTTGTTATATCAGTAACATAAGAACTGAGCTTAGCCCATCAAGTTAGTTTGCTATAATATTATTCAACTGTTCGTAGAGTTTTTAGCCCAGTGGCTGTAACTCAAGAGAACATTCAATCACAACACATGTCACATTGTCACGTCACAAGGTCGAAAGGTTTTGTTCTATCAAGCCGCCGGGTGACGTTGCTGTTGTCTAGGAGTCGAAGAACTTCCGGATTCATGTGTTCATGAAGCCGCTGTTCGTATTTAAACTCATATTGCTTAGCCACTTCGCTGACTGATTCCATCTTGAGGTCTCGATGGAGGTCATCATTTCTGATGTACCAAGGGCCGTTGACAATACTCCTCAGTATAGGTACCTTGTTCTGAAAAGTTTGTATAATCTTGCTTTGCTGTTTGTCTTTTCAGTACAGCCCTAGAGCTGTGGATACCATAAGTCCATTTAACGAATTTTCAAAGAAAGAAATTAAGACATTAATTTGAGTTTTTTTGGGTCTAGAATCGGTAGAAATGGCCAAGAATCAGCAAGAATTCATATAGAATCTCCAGTAGTGGTGTATCTGGAATGCTGAAAGATCATCTCATGAAATAAGAAAGATCAGCTTATGTAAACTGAAATTGGACAGTTGATATTTGAGTTTTGAAAAAACAGTTTATTACAATTCTCACAAACAATGATATTTTACAACAATTTGGATACTCTTAAAGGAACGATGCCGAAGATTTCGCAAAGGGATTGTTTCATTGAGGGGAAGTTTCTTAAAAGACTGGGGAAATGCAAATCACATAACCGAAGTGATTATTTAGTTGTAAATGGTAATAAGCATTGAACTTGAATACAGTCGTCAGCAACCTCTTCCAACTTGCGGAAGTGATTTCCGAAGGATGTTTACCTCCTAATGGGCGAAACTTGAAGAACACTTTATCGGAAGGCGAGTTTTCCACTTCAACTTCTCTCCACCCCTAGGCAGGCGAAGTTCTTCGATATATTATCCCCGGGGATGGGCTGGGACGTCTCAGGAGATGAGATCCCAAACAGAACAGTTCAGGTAGGACCGACGGGTTTGACTTATCGGCTCTTGAACTACAATTCATTTGGGAAATCTTTCAGACTGAGAAATACTCAGCGAGACACGAAACAAGTAGAACTCAGTACTTGAGAAAATTCTCTTCAGTCTGTTCCCCTGATTACGTGTTACTTAACGGGGGGTTTGGTTTTGGGCTAATCACAAGAAAATTCAGTGGGTTTGGGCAAACGCTTCTGAGCAAAAGTAGTGGGTTTGGGCAAATACGGAAAGACAGTACCTGGCATGCGGAAAATATTTTATTGTGGAATTGAGTTACTTGTCGTCATTTACCTCCAAGTTATTGGTCGTTATCTTCGAATCCGGATCTTGTAACGCTGACTTACATTTCCCAGGCACTTCAGAATGTCCTCCACATCTCATCGAATCTGTCGAGCGTGTCTCTGATGCTTTTTCTCAAAGGATTTAGGCCTCCTGGAATTCAACATTAGGAATTAGAAAATAGACATTACAAATTCGGAATTAGAAATTGGGGGTCTTATAAATTCATCATCATCATCATCATCATCATCATCATCATCATGATGATGATAAATTATCTTTCATCACTGATCCAGTTTGCCCGAACACACGGCTTTTCGAGATTATCGCGCTGAAGATAATTTGCGCAATAACATTACTCACCTTTGCTCTAACCATCGATGGCTCTAATACATCGTGCTTTCGGCGTCCTTTCACTTCCGATTTGCCCAAGGTCCTGACGCTTCACTTATCCTACAGGACCGCTTCATCTAAATTATTCATCATCATTCTCTGTACTTGAGCATTTCCTGCGATGATAATAATAAATTCCTATAAGTTCCTGTAAGTGTGATTGCCTTTCTGTGTAGGTCAGTTTTCTCAACCTAGAGGAGGCGTTATGGGAGTTCGAGGGAGAGGCGGGGATTTAAATAAGCCACATCCAAACTTTTAGGAAAAACAATCTTTTCTAGTGTCTTTACATAGCACACAACATGAAAATTTGAATGTCAACTTTGAGAAAATAATATATTAATTATATTTCTTTTACCATTTGACGGTAATTCCTACGTGAATTCTATTCCATTTCCTTTAAATTTCCTCAAATCCATATTTATGAAGATATCTCGCATCCTCACCTCAAATAGACAGTTTCATCTGAAAATTAGGTACATCAACTCAAAAAAATTAATAATTTAGTACCTCCCTTTGATCCTGATTTCCAACATCTTAGTTGCATCGGTTACGATTATGAGAAAACGTCAACAGATTTTTCAAAAACGATATCGTGATTGTAATGCGTCTTGATGATTCAACATTTTGTGAAGATCGCCTTAACTCAACTATTACCTAGTAAGTAGGTACGTGAAAAAGAAGTTTGTTGACGACAATTTGAATGCAGATTTACGTTGCTTTTGAAAGAGATGCTAAATTGGACCGAGGATAAAACTGCATGATCATTGAACGATAAATTGAAGGAATTAATATCGACGTAATTCGTAACTTAGTGTATTCGAATATGTTCAATTACGAACCAACTACCTGTAACTAAGTTGTTTCTGTTTCTTTCCAGGTGAGGCTGGTCGGAAGGCTGGTTCGATCCTATGGTGGTACGTTTGATTAACAATAATATTGTATTAAGACTAAACTTAGGCGTGTGCAGATCGCTTCTTTAATGTTATTGTTACTAAAGTAGTTGATTCTTCTGCTAAACTATTCGGCAATGGGATATTTCAGTGGGACTTGTAAATAAGATGTTTTTTACAGTTTTACAATTGAAGGTTGTGTGAAAAGTAGAAGAAAGAAGAAGAAGAAAGAACTATTTATTCAACAAGACAAATATTACAATAACATTTAATATTATAGGTAGGTACCTACATAATTATTTTCCGCTAAGAGTCGACATGGCACAAAATCTTATTCAGTAAAGCCTAAGGCTGACTGCGGGATTGGCTTCATTTAACTCAGTGAAAATTGGTGCGTAAATACTGTGATTTAAAAAAATATATATTACATAACTGGACACGGTTTGACGCCGGATAATGTTTTTACGAATAAATACCTATAAATATGACATAAACATAGCAAATATATACAGGAACAAAAATATTGAATGGTAGGCATGTTTTAGTAATAATGGAGAAGAGGAATAGAAGTTGCAGTAATGGAAGCAATCAACGAATTTAGTAGGTGGGTAGTAAATTTATTCAGTTCGAGGTTGAAAATTGAACTCCTCTATCAAAATTCTACGATAGGGCCAAACATCCCTACAGAGCCCTCCTAGCCGGGCTGGATCCGGAGACCTTAAAATCTCAATACACTGACCCCGTGCGATTATACCACTTCCCAGCCGTCGGGCTCCAAATTCCTTACATAATACTTACGGGCATGAACCTTACATTCACCTAAGAAATGAATGGCATACTCCTTTTCATTAGCATTACAGATGGCGTATTTCTGTCTGGGTTCCGCTCTCCATCCTCCATGGAACAAAGTTCCCCTGGTTTGTGTGTTCCAGGTAAGCTGGTGGGTCGAGACCGAGGAGTGTGAAAAGTATGCAGTGTGCGAAAAAGAAGTCATTTCGTACTAGAAAGAAGGAAAAAGAAGAAGAAAAAACAGAAAAAAAGGAATCCGAGAAGGGAAAATTATACGGCTACGTCACTATCAAGGACGAGCTCAGTGACGAGTGGTCACATGCTCCGAGCATGTTCCTGCTCTTTCCTGTTACCGTTACTTTGTCATTCAATCTCTGTTCTATGCCGATCCTGTGATCTGAAACAGTGTTAGCCTGCTTCATACAAACACAACAAAGAACCGCGAAACCTTAGACTGGCAACGTGTGGCAGTTCCTGCGTCGGATAACTCAAACAGTGGTTTGAGCTGGCAACTCTCAGCCAGTTTGGTTGGTAAATCCTGCTCAGTTAGATAATTTGAGTCAGTTGGCGTTCATATTCGAATTCGGAGTCAGAGACTTGGTACCTACACTTAACTACAATAGGGCACAATGCGAATCCTCGATTCCAACAATTATGAACAGTTGCCGAAGAATTTACAGCGTGTTTTTTGAACTAGCGGGCCGAGTTTATAAATAACTAGCTGAAAAGTTTCCCTCGGATTTTTCCGCCTCACTGATAATCTCGTTTTCTCTCCCCCAACCCAAAGTATTTGCTTTGAAGCTGATGCGGAATCTTCGAAGGGAACTCGAACGACGACGTTGGATCAAAAATTCACCTTTTCCTTCAGAGCAAACAATCTTGATTGAGAAGGGACACTTCTTACTTGGACGGAATCCGCTTTGCGAAGTTATGAAGGTGGGCGAACCCCGTCCAACTTAACCACTCTCTGTCTGCAACTTCGGAGCGACTCTGAATCAACAGGAAAGTGGGACAGTCAGCAGTGACAAGGGTTATCCTGCTAATTTCGCTCTCAGTCCTTGGGTTTTGAGTTTCTAGTTCTACCCTAACCCCGTGACATACCTAACAGCAGTTGAGCCTTGATCGAATTAACAATTCTGCTCCGGATTGTTCGAAATTCTGGTTATCGCGATGAGAATCATTGGAAGTTCCACTTCATGGAGTCGAGTGAGTGGTTTATTCCTGATCAAGTGGTTTTAAACTGGGGTGAGCGTGGAGAGAGCACTGAGCAGTGTTTATTGACTTTCGAAAACATCAAGCCCTTTCAGCTCATTATCAGGGAAAATACGCGATTGGGACCAAATTGTTCAGTTCATGCATTTTTGAAATAGTCTTCGATTCTTTTCCGTTTCTGTATTTTGTATAGCGTTTTCTTTTGCATCGCTGGGTTTCAACATTTTCATATTATGTAGGTCAATGTGTCATTCCAGACAGTGTCTAACCGCAACTATGAGATAAAATATTCTAAATTTTGCTTCGTAATGGAAAACGAAAGGATATGTTCGATGATGAGCGATTTTGGAAAACACATAGTTAGTGTAGAGAAAGTCTGGGGTGTTTTCGAGGGGTCATATTTAAGTCAAAATGGCTAAAATTACCAAAAACTTATGTAACTTCAACAAAAGTGGTATAGAATGGTGACTCAAGTCAGAAAAATACTGTTTCAGTAGTCAAAAATATTTCATCTGAATAAAGAATCAATTTCAAATCTATGATATGGCTCAAAATGCGATAAATATTGGTCAAAGCTTTCGTGCACTTTGGTTGGTTACAATGAACCGAAATGGATGTATCGGCTTGTGGGTTCCCTTTGGGGTCAAGTTGGACCTCGAAGCTCGGCGTTATTATCAGCCATCTTCAAGGGATGAAACTTTACATGGAAGGATTGTGTTATTCTTACAATTTTAAATATTTATAAAAAGCTTATAAAATAATAATAATTATTATTAATCGTTACTATTACGATGACATTAATCAGGAAAAGTCAAACGAACTCCTCTGCTAAAGTAAACTCATGCGAACTATTTGCAGATGAGTCCTCATTCTCTATACCCGCTTAGATTCGCCCCTCTGAACCATTGGACACAATCAGTATTAGGATGATACCTCCACATGGAAGGAATATTCGACGTTCGGGATTTGTATAAATGACTCGAGGGATTGTTGCCAGCCGTCTCATTAGATGGCAAAAAACAACCAAGAAACCCATGCAAAAAAAAACGAACGTTTGAGAGACAGTAACGAGGCGGTTGGGACCTAAATAATTGTATTTTCCGTCCCTTTTCCATTTCCATCGCCATAATCAACGCCGCAGTGACGTCGTTAATATCGGTGCCAAGCACGTCTGAGGGAGAATCTGACGAGACCTCCGTAGTCCATGGCCAAAGAGTCTCTTTGATAAATCCATCTAATTGTCCGCAAGCTCGGGTGCCTCTTGAAAATTTAACGCTTCTTTAGCTTCTTCCTGGAGGGCGAAGGGTTAACATCGTGGGATTACAGATAGGTAAATTGCAATAGCTGGTTACGGGAGTGGGGTAAACGAATGTGATGGTGGGGGGGGGGGGGTTGATCCTAAGAGGAGGATTTTCTGGTTCATTTTTGTTTTTGGTTAGTTAATCTGCTGAACTTAGTAGGTAACTTAAACCTACTCTATGCATAAGCAAACAAGAACTCAAGTAATTGTTTGAGATTACCTTATCTAGTTATATCCGAATTTTATAAGCAACTAGGGAGTGCTGCTTTTTCTATGTACCTATCATCCTGCTTTTGTGAGAAAAAAAACGCTGCAAAGTCCTTGTCACATGGATTTATTATTCTATTGGAGTTCTACAGAATTGATGGCTGTTAAATTTATTGTTTCTTTCATGTGGAATGATTGAAGTAGCTATTTCTGATGATTTCCACCAATTTTGGCCCCCAAGACATGAAATAGGTACGCTTTTTTTTTTAAATCATCTTTGATCATTGGTAGTGCCATTTAATGGTCTTGTTTCACCTGTTTACACTTTTTCTAGTGTTATTGTACACATTGATGGTAATTTCAGACAATTTTCCAGGTTTTTGAGTAATAAAAAACCAATTTTGGGAGCTGAACCTTTGGTAAAACCTCAATTTCCGCGTCTTTGGTCAAAATTAACATCGTATTCGGTCTTCTCGTCCCAAAAACCATGGAAAACGATACCTCAAAAGCTCATGTTACTAACATGCTACTAAAACACAAAAATTACCTATTATCATACACATTTTTGCTCATAACACCCCTGGGTATATTCCGATCGGGCTGCAAAGTTTCGGGATACAACTAGGGCCCAAATGGAGCATGTGTGCGAAAGAATGAATTTTTTAGACCGAAAATGAAGCCGGTATACGTGATACGGCGGACGGACATTGCATTTTTGGAATCTACGCACCTTGAAACGGAAAAGAAAAAATTTTGTTATAAAATAATATGTGTTATAAAAATTTTTTGCTGAGCGATTACATAGGTGTATTATTCACAGAATAATAAACCTATAACCTGTAGATGGAAATATACAATCCCAGTAGCCACGAAAAGGATTTACTCGTACTTTAAGATGGTCGAAAATTGAGTTTTTCGTCAATTTACAAATTGCCCATAATTGGAAGAAATTCAGTAAAATAAACAAAAATTGGGGGGGGGGGGGGGGGGGGGGGGGGTGTATTTGTAGTGCTTACATTAATCTTTCTATTCTTTCCCATTTCTGAACATTCTGAGTCGAATTTAGATTTAGAGAACAAAACATTACTCACTACTGGAAAGTGAAAGGATGAGCAACTTTCAAAAATGAACATCCCGTAGAACAATGCACTACATTACTGCATTACAGTAGATCGTCTGAATCTTTAAACTCAGCCCCCCCCCCCCCCCCCCCCGTAATGCGCAACCAGCTCAATTTCTGAATCAAACTAATAAACACCCAAATCTGTTGAGAATACGGGCAGCGGACACAAAATTTGCAGAAAATAACTTGTTCTCCCCCCCCCCCCCCCCCACACACAGGTATAAATGTGGAAATCCCAACTAGACATATTTATGCGTCAACCCAAAAAGAACCACGTGAATCAGTGGAGAACTAAACCCTGGGCAGCACGCACAAAATTTAGCGGACAAACCCGCGGTTTTTCACATTAACCCCCCCCTTCTAGAATTAAATTTCGGGATTCCTGCGACGTAAGGCACAACTAGACAGTTTTCTGCATCGAAAAAGAAAAGAACCACGCAAATCGGTTGATAATTGCCGCCTGGGCAGCGCACACAAGATTCTGTCACACACATAATATATACACTCACATACACATTCTCACACACACACACACACACACACACACACACACACACACACACACACACACACACACACACACACACACACACACACACACACACACACACACACACACACACACACACACACACACACACGCAGACATACACACACAGACATACACACACACAGGCATACACAGAATTTTTTTTTTACGGATTTGGATTCGGGATGGTCTGAAAAGGATTTGAATGTGGTTATTTTCATTCTCGGCTGAGTGTTGTCCTCTTCTGATCAGATCAAATACACAAGAACGTCTCTGAATACTGAGGGACGTTCTAAAAAGTGGGTAAAATTCGAGTTTTGGGAGTCAGAAATCCGTTAAAACGGCAATTAAGGAGAACCCCACTCCCCCTAATTTCCTGATAATTTCCGTATGCATCTCATTCTATTTCCTTACAGTCTTGTCTCAATCCACTGTAGCACTTATTTTATACTCTTTGTTCTCGCAGCAATTTAGGTGTCCTTTCCAGATTGAATAGGATTTCGGGAATTCATTTTTACGAGAGATTTTCGTCCGCGTGCTCTTGCTTACCTCCTGCATGTACTCCCACCCCTAACCGTATCAGTTTGATCTCAAGTATTTGTATGACGGATATTATTTGCAAGCCCCCGTAGTTTCAGTTTGGCCTTGAGTGCATTAATGATTCATGTGCCCCTAGAGGACGACTTAGACCATTCGACCCTTCCATTTTGCATTGCGCAGTTGTACCTTTTCATTATAGCACGACGGAGGCTGAAGGCTCCAGGAGTCCGTTTCATGAATTGCTAATCCGTTTGGGACGATGACAATATCCCCCCCCCCCCCCCCTCTTGGGTAATACTCCTTGGGTGAGGGGGGGGGGGGGGTCGTTACAATGGATAGATGGGGGACTGTGGGTAAACTAGTGGTGCGCTTACTAGGAGAACGTTTCCCCGGAAAAATATCTGCCAAGTGGGTGGGTATTATAGCGTCCATACTTTATTACTTTGATACAATTCGTCGATTAATCCTCAACATGAAAAAACTTACCCCAACTACACATCAAACTCTGGGTGGTTTTATATGCGCAAATATAATAATTAGTAGGTATAGTTAGGGGAAAGTCGTGTACCTTGGGACGATTTTGGTTTTGGTTTATTATTCTGTGAATAATACACCTACGTCAGCAAAAAATTTTTATAACACCCCTCAAAATTTTTTCTTTTCCGTTTCAAGGTGCGTAGATTCCAAAAATGCAATATCCGTCCGCCGTCCGCCGTATCACGTGTACAGGCTTCATTTTCGGTCTAAAAAAATCGTTCTTTCGCACACATGCTCCATTTGGGCCCTAGTTGTGTCCCAAAACTTTTCAGCCCGATCGGAATATACCCAGGGGTGTTATGAGTGAAAATGTGTGTAAAAATAGGTACTTTTTGCGTTTTAGCAACATGTTAGTAACATGAGCTTCTGAGATATCGTTTTTCATGTTTTTGGGGACGAGAAGACCGAACAAGAAGTCGATTTTGACCAAAGAGTGGAAAATTGAGGTTGTTCCACATGTTCAGCATCCTTATGAGTCAAAAACCTGGGAAATCGTCTGAAATCACCATCAAGTTGTAGAATAACACTAGAAAAACGCTGCAAAGTCCTTGTCACATGGGTTTATTATTCTATTGGACATATCTAGAGAGATGTTGGCTGTTTATTTATTGTTTCTTTCATATAAAATAATTGAAATATCTATTTCTGGTGGTTTCCGCAAATTTTGGCCCCCAAAACTTGAATTAGGTACTACGCTCCTTTTTTTTTTTTAATAAATTATCTCTGATCATTGATAGTAGGTACAATTTAATCGTCTTGATCCACCTGTTGAAACTTTTTCCAGTGTTATTCTACAAATTGATGGTGATTTCAGGCGATTTCCCAGGTTTTTGACTCATAAAAAATCAATTTCGGGATCTGAACATCTGGTAGAACCTCAATTTTCTATTCTTTGGTCAAAATCGACTTCATATTCGGTCTTTTCGTCCCCGAAAACATGAAAACCGATACCTTAAAAGCTCATGTTACCAACATGTTGCTAAAACACAAAAAGTACCTAATTTTACACACATTTTCACTCATAACACCCCTGGGTATATTCCGATCGGGCTGAAAAGTTTCGGGACACAACTAGGGCCCAAATGGAACATGTGTGCGAAAGAACGACTTTTTTAGACCGAAAATGAAGCCTGTACACGTGATACGGCGGACGGCGTACGGCGTACGGCGGACGGCGTACGGACATTCCATTTTTGGAATCTACGCACCTTGAAACGGAAAAGAAAAAATTTTGAGGGGGTGTTATAAAAATTTTTTGCTGAGCGAATACATAGGTGTATTATTCACAGAATAATAAACCAAAAGTATCAACAGGTGGATCAAGACGATTAAATGGCACAACCAATGATCAAAGATAATTTGGAAAAAAAAGGAGCGTACCTAATTCGTGTTTTTGGGGGCCAAAATAGGTGGAAACCACCAGAAATAGCTATTTCGATTATTTTATATGAAAGAAACAATAATAAACAGCCAACGTTTCTGTAGGTATGTCCAATAGAATAATAAACCCATGTGACAAGGACTTTGCAGCGTTTTTGGAATCTACGCACCTTGAAACGGAAAAGAACAAATTTTGAGGGGGTGTTATCAAAATTTTTTGCTGAGCGAATACATAGGTGTATTATTCACAGAATAATAAACCAAAAGAAATAACAATCGAGGCGGCCGACTTCAAGTCAGCTGGAATCGGAAATTGATATTATTTCCGTTCACCGCGAAAAAGAATAAGAAAGGAAAAACCACTCGGAGATCACGTTCGACATCGTAAAAGAGGAGCAATCCGACGTATAAAGACAAAGAACAGGAGAGGAAATGAATTCTCTAGACGAAGCCCCGGCCCGGTGGGGCTCCCCCGTCGGGTCCCTGGGGGCTCCCAAGCATGCGGGATCCTCAACGAGCCCCCTCGCAGCCTCCCTCAAGTCTCCCCGGCCCTTTCGGCGCATACATTATTCATTGCCAGACCTCCCTCGCCGGAGAAATTATTCATCTGCACCAATACTTCCCGAGTGGGACGGGGGGAAACCGCATTCATTCGAGATGTCGAGATGGAAAAGAGGTTCAGCTCCCCCGCCTACACAACGCAAGATTATTTCATCTCCCTCTCGTCGTGGAAATTTCGGTAAATCCTATAACTCTTTTTGCCGACCTCTTCAAATGTTTTCCCAATTGAATAACTCGGGAATTTAGCGAAATTTCCAGTCATGCAACATGATCATAATTATGAGCAAATTTTCGTAAGCGCTGATTTTTATGTAAAGTAATGTAAACAGCCATTCCAGGCTGGGGCTTTTCGTCCGACTGCCCTGCCAGCGTCGCGGACGTGATCAGCTGTCCTCCAGTGAGAGGGCAGCTGTTCACTGAAAGAGATAGTGAAAATAGATTATCTATTTTGAAAATATCCTGGGAGAGATAGTCTCTTCCAGTGTCTCCCAGGTTAGCCTGTTTTACTGAATAGCTCTCAACCCGTACCTGCTTAGTCGTTCTTACTCATGAAACGGTAATATGTATATATTTATAATGGACAATCGGCTTAACTTTGAGATGAAAAAACATATATCAAAATGACCGATATGGTAGCCGATGAACGAAGATGATACACGATCACTATCAAACAAACGAGAAATGAGAAAGGGGACACCTAGTTAGGTGTCTGTTTGAAAGAGATCGAAAATGCCAACACCCCCACTCCAATGCCCACTCTGTCTTTAGAATTTACTGAATAACCCTGTCATGGATGCCATAAAAAACCTCTACTGCCAGAAGAGAGCCGGGACCGAAAAGAGCCAAGATGGCCCCCAGAATTCGGACCTGATCATTTCGCTCTTTGCTTGGCTACTCATTGCATCGCCCCCTTGAGTGGTGAGGGGTTCGCTCATCAGCTACATAGGCCCATGCTTGGACGTGTCACCACCCCGTCACGGCGGCTACCCATCCAAGTACTAACCACGCTTGATGTGTCTTAACTTCGGTGATTTCACGGGAACCGGTTTATTCCACCTGATAAGGCCGATGGGCTGCTGATTTTTATGTTTATTCTTCCAAGTAATTGGTAGTCCAAGTATTTTGTACCCACGAATACTCATATGTCACCCACTGGACCCACTTTTTATTATTTTCAAAAATTGCCCATTTTTAACGGACCAAAAAAGAGGTTCTCATTTCGGCCTGTTTTGGTTTATTATTTTCAATAATGAACCATTGGAATCGAGCATGAAAAAAAAAATTCTTACCCCCCTCAAAATTTGATGGTTTACCTACGTTTCAAGGTATGTAAAAAATCCGAAAATGCAATAAAAAAATTTCTGTCTGTCCGCCGTACGCCGTACTGGCCACTTTTCTCAGTTACCATGAAACAAAATTGATGAAATTCGGGTTATAGGTTCCGTTCGGGGTCTAGTTGGTCTTCGAAGCTCGGCGTTACTGTCAGTCATCTCTAAGGGGTTCAAAATAGGGGTTGACATTTTCAGAACGCCGTAGCTCGAAAACTTTCGGTAGAAAGGTATGGTTTTTTTTTACGTTATGAAATTTGTCTTGAGCTAAACAATTTTTTGAGACCGCCCGGAGCATGTACGTCCAGCCGTTCGTGTGCACCAAAAAGCTTCGTCAACACGATCGTGAATCAAACGGTATAAATCCGGCCGGGATATCATCGCTTGGGAGCACCTGATTATAATCAAGGATGGCTGTATGAAGTCGAGTTGGTTGTTCTGCGATATTAGCTTCGTTCGCGGTGTGTTTTTCTGACGGTCAGGGAACCGTCTGAACCCACTTTTCTGATCGTGCCAACACGCATGCGCCACCAATACCAACTTTCAAACTCACAATGGACCGGGTACACCGCGAACGCTTGGGAAGGAAATCTGACTGCAACCGCTGTGCAACCTGCAAATGTCTAACCTTCCTGATTGTGTGGTGACGTCGTCGATCTTGATTTTTTTCTCCTTTCTGACGTTTGTTAATTTGTTATACAAATCATACCTATTTAGGTTTATTGAAAGGCTGTGACTCTTGCATGTGTGAGAAGTTCATATATGTTATCATTGATCTCTGCTAATTTATTTCTTCTTTTTATAACAGTAATACTAACGTTCGTCCTATAGGTCATCGTTGATTTCGGCTAATTTATTACTTTTTTCATTCTTCTACTTACTCAAGTCTTATATTACGATTATTCCTATGCTTCTGATGAATGGGTAGACTATCTTCTATATGATCCTAGTTGTAATATAGTTCCATGTTTTGCTTCGAGTATTCATCTCTTACCAATGTTATGCATTCCTTTATCTCAACTTGTACTTAGTCGAAGTACTTTTAATAAAAATAAATCGAAATCTCTGTAGTTTTCTTCCTAACTAATGACCTAATCTAATGGGATGTTTATCAAATTCGGTGATACCAGTGTACTTCTGTGGAATAATTGGTGACTGAAGAAATACCTAATCGAAAGTTTGAAGTTCGTTGTTAGGTAGGTACCTAACTAATTTTGCTGATAACTGACTACACATTCTTCATGTGCTCATTTTTTGTTAATATAGCTATGCATTCGGTTTCCTCAAGGGTCAATAATCTGATAAAACGGCTGAAATCACCGGAAACGTCTACAAAAAAAAGGTAGCATAAACTGTGAATTCAGCCAGAAAAATACAATTTCAACAATCGAAGATAATTTTTCAAAATTAGGAGTCTTCGAGTGGGCCAAAATTGGCAAAAACCAACAATAAATTGCTAGGCCAGTTCTTGGAACACCCACCGTAATCGTAAAATTAGGTAGGTAAGTGGCACTAAGTTTTTCAATTGGGATATTCAACCGACCACCGACGCACGAAATAAATCTATAGGCAGCAATTTTGTATGTCCATTACAATTTTTTTGTTAACCCCTCTAGTTATTTGTGCCAGTAGAATTTGCGGCGTTTATCGTTATGGTAGGAAACTTGATTCAGGGACGTACTTACCTACAAGTGCTCACTATAAGATCAGTCGTTGAAGGATATGGTGATTGAAATACAAAAGCTTGGGTAGTTATGTAAACAATACTATAATAAATGAATTCAAGACGCTAGTAGAGATGCCAATCTGTCCCTAACAGAACGGCCAGTGACGTCTTCTAGATGAGAATGAACAAAAAAAGTTTCCTCGTCGAATACAGGAAAAACTTCTTCCAGATAGTTTTCATTTTTTTTTTTCACTGGATGGATTAAGTCCAAATCATCTTCCGATGACACCTCGATAGGAGTGATCGACCCCTCATCACTGGATGAAATCATCGCGAGAAGTACCAAAACGCAAGTGAGAGAAGTGCACAGAAAACTCTACTATACTACGTAGAATGCTGAGAAGTGGGTAGGTAGGGTTATTAGAATGAACACACAGAACGAATAACGACGAACAACGGTGCGATGAGAAATGATTTGATTGGCTTAAACGGGCGAGCGGTAGTGGGGGGCGAGCAGTCAGAAAGGAGTACATCGGAAAATCCGCGGACTGATCTGACGGTCTTGGAACTGTCTTCGAACCGCCAGAAAAACACCGCGAACAGCATTCTATGGATACTATACAGTCCGAGACGAGTCCGCAAGACCACCGCGAACGCCAAATGATGGATCTGACGGTTTGAAGACAGTCAGATGGCCACCGCGAACGAACCTAATATTTCATTTGATGTGATGGACTACTGGATTTTGTTGGTAGGTACATGTGAAACTTGAACAAACGTTGAAGTATTACTGATGGGTAAATTATTACACAATGGTAAATTATTACACAACTGCAAATTATCACACAACGGTAAATTATTACACAACGGTAAATTATTTCATAACGGTAAATTATTACACAACGGTAAATTATTACACAACGGTTCACCTACCAAGAAGGGGCTGGATTTTGTTGATCGGTACTTTTGCAGCTTGAACAACCGTTGAAGTATTATTGATGGGCACGTTATTACACAGCGGTTCATTATACTTGACCACGAGAGTAGGTACTGACCACAGAAAACAGTGATCTACGCAGAAGGGGCATCTATTTCACTCAACATCAACAATTTTCATTCAGAACTTCATTATTTGCGTTTCTTTTTGCCGTTTTAGTTACTGCTTGTCATCGACAGAATTATTTTAGCAACATTTAACTCGTGATTTAGATAGGTACCTAGTAATGAGTACGGGGTTAGGTACTAACCTACGGAGGGTCTGCGATCTACATAATATGCATAGAATAGTACATATTATATAGACGGGTTATCTATACATAGAGTTGTGATCTGTAACAGAAGGGTATTCTGTAAAAAAATAATAAACCTTTGTGTAGGGATTTGCAGCGTTTTTTTAATGTTTGTTTTGTAAGTAAAAAAGTAGTATTGGGCCTACACTAGGCCTGTTATACTCTTCGATTTCCAGTTCTTTGACAGACGTTGCACGATTTGACGACAGAAAAACAGGCATCCAGATAGTAATCTGTGGATGCCCCAGTAATGATTTATCAAATAACATGGGGTATGTTACTAAATATATCGCACTAATAAGCAAAAGATGAAAAAAATGCAACAAGAAACAAAACCGATTTCAAAGAAAGCGGTATAAAACTAAAAAGTAAAGAATACAAAAAGTTATGCTTTACAATCGTGCGTAATTTATTCAAAGCCAATACAACAAAAAACCTCTCACACAGCCTTCATGTTTTATCCTTTGGTTTTCACACATTTTAGTTGAAATTTGGCGCCGACTTAAAAAATTCTGTTTTATTGGCTTTGAATAAACTATGTACGTATCTTCAACATAAAAATTATCATTTACTTTTCAGTTTTATACCGCTTTTTTTAAAGTGGGTTTTGTTTTTTGTTAAAAATGTCTTTATAAATTAATCCTTCTGTTGGCCATTAAGAACGTTTTGGCGGAATTTTCTCATCGCTTTATAACACTCATGGTGACTTTATGTCGATTTTTGACCTACTTTTCAACAGAAAAGAAACGAAAAATTGTTGCAAAATTCCATGCACATACTTAAACTTTTGTACCCATTACAATACCTACCGTGTCCTTATCGAATATTCGCTTATACGCTCTTGCAGTGCGTCCAGAATATTTCGCCCATGATTTCTTGAGAAATGTTTGATTCTTTTCTTTCAGAACTTTCTGAATCCACTCCTAGAATTTATCAATAATTTTTATATTTATACTAACCTGTACTTATGTATACCCACCATGGCTACATGATGGAAAATTCCGATTTATAGTCGACAAAATGTTTGAAATGCTTCAGACGAAAAGTGGGTCAAATAAGAGATTTTGTGGGTCAAAATAGCTAGATATTTGTTAAAATTGATTATGAAAATCACTAGAACTGAATTTTGATTCATCAGAAGAGGTATAGAATGCTGACTCCTATAGTTACATGTACTTTGCCTCAGAAGCGTCCGGTCAAACTCCAGTTCTGTGATCAAAAATCGCTGCTAACTGCTAAAAATTTCTACCTACAATTGCAAAACATTGACGCTAATTCATCGCAGTTGGTAAGTAGGTATATATAACGGTGAATCGATACAGAAAAACTACTGCCTATTTCAATATTACTACCTATTTCAATATTTTTCTCGAGGAAAGGGGGCCGAATTTGACAGTTATTGTCATTGAGAACTGGCCCATGTCGTCATGCTGAATTTTGGTGAATGGTTCAAGTTGGTAAAAGATGTAAGTAATAAGTTACGGCATTCAGTTTTATACATAAAGTCTAACTGTAGTTGACTCAGCAACCCGTGAGCGACGATAAGACCAATACAAGCTGTTTGTAATTCATTACAAGAAGTTTTTGCAAATTGATGTCGGTTTAGCCAGACCCCTTCTGTTTTTCTGGCATTGGGCATTTCCCTAGAATAGGAAGTGTTCTAGGAAGTGCTCGTATCTTCTTCAGTTTGTATATTACACAAAGAGCACAGCTCTATTCTGTTTCGGATCAACGGCACTTCATAACCAATGTCAACATTTCCTAGCTCAGCCCTGAGATGCGCGATCCACATTGTGGCGTAATTCCTTTTACTGGCAATGGAACTGCCCCTCATAACTCAGTGTATATTCGCATCATATTTTTGATTCCTTTGAGTTGTATGACTATTTTAAATCATATCAATTCTAAATTAAATTTCTAAATTGAATCAATTGTAGCCAAGACGAAAACGATGGCTTCTCGTTTCACGGTAAGCGACAGTAACTTGTACAAATACAGAAATAGTTCCATATTTTATATTCCACAACGTTTTGTCTACTTGTCCGTAGACGTCATCAACCAACCAAGACTTGGGATTCACTCGCTTCCCCCGAGCCCTTTTCCTTGACAGCTCGAGATGATAACCGTCGTCTTTCCCCAACTCTTGATTGCTCTCTTTTGTGCAAAATATCTTCCTTCCCTCGAATCAAGGGAGAGGGGGAAAAAAGGTCTCGTTTCGCGCCTGCGCATTGGCGGCTCCACCACCATTATTCCCGCGACTATGATTTCCACAGAGATCCCGCACAGCCTTTTATTATGATGGATGCGTCTCCATTCCGCGAGAAAAGAAGCGCTGGTTGGTTGGTTCTCATCAATTTTCATTCTCCTGAGCGAATTTCCCGCCTTCCGAGACGTTGGAGGCATAGAAAATCACGAGCATTGTGTCCGACCCCAGCCTCCTCGATCTGCAGGCAGAATGAGCGAGATTCCACCAGCTACGAAGAACCCTTAAAGGTTCATTCTAAAGAGCGGAAAGATGTAATTTATATCCCCTCACTCTCTCCCTCTTTTCCTCAGGACTCCATTCGCTCCTCTCATCAAAGTTGTCTGATTGTTTGGTTCGTTGAGTCCCCATCCAGACCTGGCATAGTATGAAATTCCAAGATTTTATTAAAAAGTTATAATGGGTTCAGGCTGTTTTGCTCAGCTGAAAAATCCGCCAGTGTTCACATTTTCGAAGCAACCAAACTGCGCTCAGCTCCACTGCTCAGGTTGGGGCTCCTTTGCGCTTTCGGAAGGATTTACCAATTTAGTAAAATAATATGGAAAAGTTGGACGGTGATGTCCACGGAGTTGTCGTATTGAGGCGACGATATGAGGCGTTCAGAATCAAAAGTGGATATCTCCATTTTTTTTCAAAAAATTATTTTATGCGTTTATCAAGTTCTTACAAGAAATTTCATGTCTTAAAAACGTCAGGTACAAAATCGAACTCAACCCCTTGAGAAACATGAAGCCGTTGAAGTGTGATGTCAGTTTCATTAATTTATTGGATAACTCCAGGTTCGCCCTAGAGCCGCCAGTTTCTTTGCCCGGTTGTTTGTGTTTTAGTTCGTGTCATTGTCCTATCACGAAACGACTTCCATCCTTCAGCTGTAAGTTAACGGCCAGTCATTTATCTCTCTCTCTCTGATTATAAATGCAAGAAACCTTGGCCACGTCTTGGAACACCATCTCCATGATTACGGACCGCCATCTTAGAACCGTCAACACATAATTATTTTGTATGACATAATATTATTATATACCTATAACTTGCTAACAAATTACCCTTAAAACCAAAAAGAAACATTTCAAATATTTCAGTTTATTATTAAACCGCGATGAACGAATACCAAAACATGTGAGCTTTACATACTGCGTCAGATTAACTGCATGTCTCGTCTTGATGCCAACGGTTGTTAGTTTACCCGATTCCGCGATCCAACCGCGAAGGTTACAGCAGTTCCAACATCTATGGGAAGGAACGACTATTTGAAACCTCTGAACGAGTCCAACCCCATCAAACAGTGTCCGCCGGAAGCTTTCAAACAAGATTTGAATAGGAACGAACCCATTCAAGACGGCGACTGTGTTTGTAACCTATCAAGTGATGACAGTGAAGGGCTCCCTGGTTGCTACAGGTGAGAAGTAGCATCAACTAACAATACAAAAGCACCATTAGGAGGTTTTATCAAGTACAATTCATACGTAAGAAACTGAATAAAATTCAAATAAATTAGCGGGCCGCGAAGGAAAAATAATACAATAGAATAAATAAACACACCGAGTCCTCTCAAACAAATTAGTAAAATTAATTTAACGGAATGAACAATCAATAATAATAATAATAATAATATTTTTATTGCGCAACTTCTGGAAAAACAATTTTTCAAGGTACATAGCTATAGTCCAGGAGCCAGCCCAGAAAAGTGGTAGTAAAACCTGGAGAATTTCGGACTATAGAAGTTCATAGGGCATAGGTTGGTGGATCCTTTAGCAGCCGTCTGCCACCTCATAGCCGGGGGGTGTAGATATGGTGACCATTTGAAATTGCGAAAATTCGTCAAAATTGCAAGTATTTACGGAGAGCTGAAACTTAGATAGGAGGTACTACACCATGCGAGTAAAACGAAAAACGATGTCTGCCGCTTCATACCCGGGGGGAATGCACTGGCAGACGGCACTCGAAAAGTTGTACTTTTTGCGCAGAAAATGAAACTGTTTGCGGACTTTTGAAATGTCGGCCATTGAAAGTCATCGACATGGAGAGACAAATAAACCTAGTCTGCCGGCAGTAGTCCGGTGGGAAGTACTGGCAGACGGCACTTGAAAATTTGTACTTTTTGTACAGAAATCTGAACTATTTGCGGACTTTTGAAATTTCGGCATTTGAAACTACTTACCATGAACAGACAAATAAACCTAGTCTGCCGGCAACAGTCCGGTGGGAAGTACTGGCAGACGGCACTTGAAAATTTGTACTTTTTGTACAGAAATCTGAACTATTTGCGGACTTTTGAAATTTCGGCATTTGAAACTACTTACCATGAACAGACAAATAAACCTAGTCTGCCGGCAACAGTCCGGTGGGAAGTACTGGCAGACGGCACTTAAAAATGTGTACTTTTTATACAGAAAATTGAACTATTTGCGGACTTTTGATATTTCGGCATTTGAAACTACTTACCATGAACAGACAAATAAACCTAGTCTGCCGGCAACAGTCCGGGGGGAAGTGCTGGCAGACAGCGCTTAAAAATGTGTACTTTTTATACAGAAAATTGAACTATTTGCGGACTTTCGAAATTTCGGCATTTGAAACTGCTTACCATGACCAGGCAAATAAACCTAGTCTGCCGGCAACAGTCCGGTGGGAAGTACCGGCAGACGGCACTTGAAAATTGGTACTTCGTTCCAAAAATTAAGTAACATTTTATAATCGTCGCTATATACTTCGCAATTTACAGCTGCCTACGATAAAATGATCTGCCCTCCACAATTACCTACCTTTTATGTCGTCTGAAACCTATTCCCAGTTCTAATTCCTACTCTCTCAGCAAGTGAACCGACAATTTACGTAGTATATATTCTTAAACAGTATAGGCCTATATAGGCAACTAGCTGTGTACCCGCGCTTCGCAACGGTAGAACAGACACCCCCTTTAGGACAGGCCCCACTCATAACAGATACCACCTCCTCAACTGATCAGAAACCTTCCCCAATGCCAACCCTAACTGCCTTTAACCCCCCCCCCCCCCACGTATCCTATGAACCCTCCCTACCTGGTTAGAAACATTCCTCAATGTTCACACAACAAATTCCCAAGGTTGCACTCCAATTGGTCAAGTAGTTTTGAAATTTCTGTAGACCCCCCCCCCCTCTCATAACCTGTACCCCCCTCCCACTAACATCCTGATTGAAGTACCACTTGAATGTACTCGTCGAGCTGAATCCAGAATCTAATTACAATCGGATTTACGTCCAACCGTTCAAAGTTATTATAAGCATAAACGTCCTCATAGAAGTGATTATAACACGTTTTTTAGTAGTATTTCATTCATAGCGTTTCAACGGATGGACAGATTCAAATGCGGGTTTTCCATAAACCTTCCCAGATAAATTCTGCGTCAAATGGTACCAGCCGCAACTTTCTACGTTCAGCCGTTCTCAATTGATGCTGAGACAAACAAACAAACAAACAAACAGACAAACAGACACTGTTTTATTATATGTACCTACCTATAGATAATCTTTTTTTGTGTAATGTATACACAGTAATAAAATTCTTCAATAACAAAAATAATCAGTAACCCCATCATATTTTTTTTTTAACCAGGTCAGGGTTGATCCACAATAATCTTCAATAACTGGGAACTCAACAGTACGAAAAGGGATAGAAATTTAATCATGTTTTCCATGACAATATCTTTGATATCATAACATATAACGCAGGAAACATATCTTTAGGTCCCAGATGAAACGTTAACCAAAAGTAGTCCATAGCATTGAAGGATTCAATATTATTTTTTCACAATAAAGGCCTCAAGAAAAGTTTCTGAATAAAGATCGTAGTTACAAATTGAAACTTGAATTTACACACGTCTGAAATCAAATTGGGATAGGCTATCTAACGTACGGAAAAACTACTTTACAATAATAATTATAAAACGAAGGTAGTATTTTTTTTTTTTTTTAATCATTAAAAGAAGAATAGGTAACAGGAAAAAGTAGGTAGTAATGAACAAACTCGAGAAAATCATTATATAATTTCAATCGACGTCGTCGTCCTCATCGTTGGTGTCAGTCATTATCCTCATCATCTTCTGGAATGTGTTCCTCCACGACAATATCTTCCAGCTTTTCTGGAAGTGCAGAGCCCTCAAACCATTTCACGACATACGATCCATTCACTTCTATCCATCCAAACTCATCAGCTTTAATTTTAGGAGGATCTGGCAGTTGTAAATTAGCCCACATCAATGAAACGTACTTCACCCTCAGTACATGCTGAAATAAAGCCTTCTTGCATGGAGGTAGATTACAACTGTCGAGCCCTTTAGGATGTGTTTAGAGGATGTTTGTCCCAGTTCCGTTCATACGCGTCCATGAATAGATGCAAACGCAATTCATCTACATCCTCAAAACGGCGACGGCTGTATAGTTGGCAGACGAGTTTTTCAACGTTTCGGAATTCCGAAGAAGATAAGAGTGTGATTATTGCTGAACGCTGCCAAAGTACACTTTGAGTCTTCCTGAAGATGTACGATATTAAAAGGTTTCTTCTTTCCAATAGGGAAGAAGGCTGAGGTATAATCACCCCCCCCCCCCTCCCCTAAGCGAGTGAAGGGAAGGGAGAGCTGTACGCATATCGGGCTCCAACTTCGCCACGATTCTTTGTATATCAATAAATCTATGGTTATTCCTTGCCAGTGTTCCTGTCTCGAGCCAAACTCTCACATTGTTACGGATGCGATGAATTTTTCCAATAACTATTATGAGCACATCTGTATCACAACTTCTTATGACAACATTAGAAGGCCTCTTTGAACGCAGTCAAATGGTGTACCATCCTGGAGTCAGCTTCTACGTGCCCACTTTTCAAACTGGATTCTACACGGACAGTAACTATATCCCCAGTCAACGAATAAAAAAAGCAGCAGGTTTGTTCTCTATTCGCGTGAAGCGCAAATTGCTTGAAAAATGCGGCATTTTTTTTCAGAGACCCATTCGTTGACAAGAAAATTTAGCAGACTTTCCTTGAACGGGATACTTCTTCATGCTTTGATGATATCTATCGAATCTTTTGGTCTGGCTTGCTCACGTGGTACGTAATGTCGGAACCACCTACACTTCTTGAATCTCTTTCGAGGTCTTCAATGGATGGTGAAATATATCGATCGAAAATAAGATGGATCCGGAAACATTTAGTGGCGCTGATCTTTTTTAAAATGGCTTTTGCAATGCCTTCATACGTAGTAGGAAGGGTGTTATACCCAATTGGTGCAATAAATGGAAACCGTCTATTTTTAGCACATCAGTGGTAGTAGGTGCTTCATGGGAAGTAAGCCCTTCCAAATATTTCAACAGCACACTTTTTTGGGTTTTCAAAAGCGTTCCTTCGTGATGGCCTAAAGAAAGAGGAACGGGGGTTAAAGGAAACTTCAGCACAGACTCCATGTCAATGTTGTTTCTAAGGGACACAGTAAGGAGACGTCCAAATAAATTCCTCTCCATCTTCAAGGATTGAGTCTTTTCAGCTTTTTGATTTTTCAAGATTTTACAAGGCCATTCCTCGAAATCAGGTTCTTAACTTCCTAGCTGACCGCCCTGGACTAACAATAAAAAAAGCTGAAAAGACTCAATCCTTGAAGATGGAGAGGAATTTATTTGGACGTCTCCTTACTGTGTCCCCCAACTATACAGCCGTCGCCGTTTTGAGGATGTAGATGAATTGCGTTTGCATCTATTCATGGACGCGTATGAACGGAACTGGGACAAACATCCTCTAAACACATCCTAAAGGGCTCGACAGTTGTAATCTACCTCCATGCAAGAAGGCTTTATTTCAGCATGTACTGAGGGTGAAGTACGTTTCATTGATGTGGGCTAATTTACAACTGCCAGATCCTCCTAAAATTAAAGCTGATGAGTTTGGATGGATAGAAGTGAATGGATCGTATGTCGTGAAATGGTTTGAGGGCTCTGCACTTCCAGAAAAGCTGGAAGATATTGTCGTGGAGGAACACATTCCAGAAGATGATGAGGATAATGACTGACACCAACGATGAGGACGACGACGTCGATTGAAATTATATAATGATTTTCTCGAGTTTGTTCATTACTACCTACTTTTTCCTGTTACCTATTCTTCTTTTAATGATTAAAAAAAAAAAAAATACTACCTTCGTTTTATAATTATTATTGTAAAGTAGTTTTTCCGTACGTTAGATAGCCTATCCCAATTTGATTTCAGACGTGTGTAAATTCAAGTTTCAATTTGTAACTACGATCTTTATTCAGAAACTTTTCTTGAGGCCTTTATTGTGAAAAAATAATATTGAATCCTTCAATGCTATGGACTACTTTTGGTTAACGTTTCATCTGGGACCTAAAGATATGTTTCCTGCGTTATATGTTATGATATCAAAGATATTGTCATGGAAAACATGATTAAATTTCTATCCCTTTTCGTACTGTTGAGTTCCCAGTTATTGAAGATTATTGTGGATCAACCCTGACCTGGTTAAAAAAAAAATATGATGGGGTTACTGATTATTTTTGTTATTGAAGAATTTTATTACTGTGTATACATTACACAAAAAAAGATTATCTATAGGTAGGTACATATAATAAAACAGTGTCTGTTTGTCTGTTTGTTTGTTTGTTTGTTTGTCTCAGCATCAATTGAGAACGCGGCTGAACGTAGAAAGTTGCGGCTGGTACCATTTGACGCAGAATTTATCTGGGAAGGTTTATGGAAAACCCGCATTTGAATCTGTCCATCCGTTGAAACGCTATGAATGAAATACTACTAAAAAACGTGTTATAATCACTTCTATGAGGACGTTTATGCTTATAATAACTTTGAACGGTTGGACGTAAATCCGATTGTAATTAGATTCTGGATTCAGCTCGACGAGTACATTCAAGTGGTACTTCAATCAGGATGTTAGTGGGAGGGGGGTACAGGTTATGAGAGGGGGGGGGGGGGTCTACAGAAATTTCAAAACTACTTGACCAATTGGAGTGCAACCTTGGGAATTTGTTGTGTGAACATTGAGGAATGTTTCTAACCAGGTAGGGAGGGTTCATAGGATACGTGGGGGGGGGGGGGGGGGTTAAAGGCAGTTAGGGTTGGCATTGGGGAAGGTTTCTGATCAGTTGAGGAGGTGGTATCTGTTATGAGTGGGGCCTGTCCTAAAGGGGGTGTCTGTTCTACCGTTGCGAAGCGCGGGTACACAGCTAGTTGCCTATATAGGCCTATACTGTTTAAGAATATATACTACGTAAATTGTCGGTTCACTTGCTGAGAGAGTAGGAATTAGAACTGGGAATAGGTTTCAGACGACATAAAAGGTAGGTAATTGTGGAGGGCAGATCATTTTATCGTAGGTAGCTGTAAATTGCGAAGTATATAGCGACGATTATAAAATGTTACTTAATTTTTGGAACGAAGTACCAATTTTCAAGTGCCGTCTGCCGGTACTTCCCACCGGACTGTTGCCGGCAGACTAGGTTTATTTGCCTGGTCATGGTAAGCAGTTTCAAATGCCGAAATTTCGAAAGTCCGCAAATAGTTCAATTTTCTGTATAAAAAGTACACATTTTTAAGCGCTGTCTGCCAGCACTTCCCCCCGGACTGTTGCCGGCAGACTAGGTTTATTTGTCTGTTCATGGTAAGTAGTTTCAAATGCCGAAATATCAAAAGTCCGCAAATAGTTCAATTTTCTGTATAAAAAGTACACATTTTTAAGTGCCGTCTGCCAGTACTTCCCACCGGACTGTTGCCGGCAGACTAGGTTTATTTGTCTGTTCATGGTAAGTAGTTTCAAATGCCGAAATTTCAAAAGTCCGCAAATAGTTCAGATTTCTGTACAAAAAGTACAAATTTTCAAGTGCCGTCTGCCAGTACTTCCCACCGGACTACTGCCGGCAGACTAGGTTTATTTGTCTCTCCATGTCGATGACTTTCAATGGCCGACATTTCAAAAGTCCGCAAACAGTTTCATTTTCTGCGCAAAAAGTACAACTTTTCGAGTGCCGTCTGCCAGTGCATTCCCCCCGGGTATGAAGCGGCAGACATCGTTTTTCGTTTTACTCGCATGGTGTAGTACCTCCTATCTAAGTTTCAGCTCTCCGTAAATACTTGCAATTTTGACGAATTTTCGCAATTTCAAATGGTCACCATATCTACACCCCCCGGCTATGAGGTGGCAGACGGCCGCTAAAGGATCCACCAACCTATGCCCTATGAACTTCTATAGTCCGAAATTCTCCAGGTTTTACTACCACTTTTCTGGGCTGGCTCCTGGACTACTACCTACCCATTCAGTTCTTCTTAAGACGACTGCCAGCCTTCCGGGTAGTTATATGAGCTTGGCAAGGATTTCACGTTTGCGCATGCGCAGACAAAAGTTACGGTCTGATTGTCATGAAAATGGACCATCTAGGGCACCACCTAGAGCCGAACTCTCCTACGCCTAAATTTCTGCTCAGTACGACCATTCTTTTCGGTAGTTGCGAGCCAATGATTTATGGACGCACAGACACCGAGCCGAATTTACCCAGAAAGGTCTAAATTGGTTTGGTACAAAAATGACGATTTTTTTTCAAATTCGATTTTGATCTTAAGCCTTGTCAACAGTTTACAACGGTATTTGCTGAATTCATGAGTCAGAACTTAGGAAAGGGGAATTTAACAACATGGCCAAAATTAGGTAGGAATGATTTTTCTGGTTGAACACTGTTGTGCAGGTTTTGGCCCTTCTAATTATTGTTACCTACCATACTTTCTTATCGTTTTTATAACAGGTTTCTTCCAAACATGTTAAAAATAAACATACATTCGTAAGAGTTGGATATTTTGCTTTACCGACGTCCAAAATTTAAGAAATCATGAATGAGCGCATATGAATTTTTTAGGTTTCTTTCAAAATGAAATGATTTTTTATCGGAAAAATTATTGCCTTTTCACTCATGGTCTTCCAAAAGATTTTCCCCCTCTTCTTTGCTGACTCGACGGCTAATGGGTCCGAAAAGTCAAGAGGAACGGCGAGTTTTGTCATTTTGGGCCTCTCTTGAAGGAATATCCAGAGATCCAGAGGTGAGGCCCTGCATTATATAAAATTACCCTCCTTCCTTCGCATCAATATAGTCATTCAACTTTATCCATAAAATACATTTTATATATGCTTCTTTCATGAGGAGGACACAATTCTCTAGTCGTCCAAATAATAGTTTATAAATGAATCGATGCGAATGCTGGTTAAAGGGAGTCTAATATGAGTTTTTGGTGGTTTGAAATACTAAAAATTGTCAAAAGTAGCTAAATAAGTTTAAAACTGCTCATTTGGTCATGCTGTATGACTGGGGCTTTTCACTGTGAAATCTAGTTTGACTGTCAAAGGAACGCTTGTCATTTTAAAATCGTAGATCTATCTGATAATTTTAGTTCGTCTTGGAGGGATTCGCCTACTCGGCAGGCAGCAGTCGAGTCCGTGACTGCGTCATTCAAACTATCACATCATCGTGACGGGATGGAGAACGCTTTGACGCCATTTGTAGTCGCATCGTCATAGTAACATGACAGTGGATGATCTTTTAATCTTGCAATTAGTTTTAAGGGACACTTCATATGGTACTCATACAGTTAAGTCCTAGGTCAACGATGTAGGTGTAACGATGAGCTTCAAACTAGATATTATATGTCGTAGAACTCGTTAATCTCGAGGCAACAAATTCACTTGATACCTACGTTGATGACTGAGTGCATTATTGTTGATTTTATGTGAAGGTACGCAGCGTATGGCAACAGGATAAAAACTGTTCTTAATGCCTCCGTGAAATCGGCGTCCAGGTATCTCGCCTACACGTCTGACGTCGGGGAGTCTTTCCGACCCGTCATCCCGCGATTCGTCGTCCGTCTAGGATACGCGGTCTCCTGGGCGTACGTAATTACGGGTGAGAATTCCGTGTGTTAATTTGAAACAAAAAAGTTAGGCCCATAGAAGTAGTAGGTTTTCTTCAAAATTCACTAAAAAATTACCTTGGTATTTGGCTGCTCTGTACATCAGGACCTGGTGATTTAGGTTGACATAGATAGGCAGGTACCAAGGCACTTCGCATTACATGGTTATAGCTTTGAAGTCCTATATAAGAGTGTTGTAGGTGTAAGAGTGTTGTAGGTAGGTATATCACAATAACGGGTATAATTATTTTATCAATAATGATACTGTATGGGCTGCGATTCTTCAAAATTCATAGAAATCCCACATTCCTAGCATTCTCTCTGTTGTGATTCCCTCTCCGAAACCACTCCTGTAATATTAGGAGAGATTTTACCAAATAAACGCGGAGAACGTTGAGCTGGCCAACAGCAAGGGTTTTCCCCAACCGCCTCAAACGGTCGTAAACTAGCCCTTCTAGCCCAGCTCTTCATTCGACGATCCGACCCCTCCTTTCCGATCTCTCCCTCCTTTCCTCGTACCTGCTGTGGTGAAAACCGCGGAGTGTTAGCTTCCATCCACCTGGTGTCTGCTGTGGTGAAAACCGTGGACACCTTCCTCTCCACTAGTATCAGCTGCGGTGAAAATCGTGGGGTACTAGCTAGGTACCACATCCCAGGCGCCTGCTGTGGTGAAAACCGCGGGGAGCCACTTCCTATAGCGCCTGCTGTGGTGAAAACCGCGGGGAGCCACTTCCTATAGCGCCTGCTGTGGTGAAAACCGCGGGGAGCTAACCTTCCCTTCATCTAACTCCTGCTGTGGCGAAAACCGTGGGGATTTAGCAAAAAAACTCCATGGGAGTACATCCTTCCGATCCAACCTCTCACTCTTCTCACCTCACCTCTCCCGCTCACAACAACTGGTGACCCCTTCTCTCCAACCGACAGTCGTGAAACCCCCTCACGGCACTCCTAACATTTTTGTTACCATTATATTTCACTTATGGGAATTTGGGAAATTTTAGTGGTACACAAGTTAGAAACTCGCTCAAATTATCGTGCTGCATGACTGGAGTTTCTTGTCAATTTTGCTCAACATTATCAATAATTGAGTGCCTATTATTATGACCGATGTTGTTGTCAAAAATCTTCAACATTCTTACATAAAACTGACACATTAGGGACCATAATGGAAACTGTGGGAGCATCGTAGCGGTGAGGTGTCATGGCCGCTTGTCAGAGTTGACGTTAGAGCGGGAACAAGTTTAAGCGCGTTAAAAGCTTTGTTGTCCCAATGATTTTATCAATTGATGTTCCAGTCTTCAATAACACGCTCTATACATAGGTATCTAGAAAGTAAGGTAGATGTTGATATACGGTAATTTCAATGGAATTTGTACTGAAAAGACCTCTCACCTCTCCTGACCTCTCAGATGTAGGATATCAGTCGTGGAAGGCCAAAGTGCGGCAGGAAGGCCGTTATAAGCCCGGTCTGATGCCGTGGAATCGAACTCCCCCACCGGACCCAGAAACAGCAGCCGCAGCCGCCTCCGAAGAACGAAATTGGCGCGTCGTGGCGGTGAAGGAAATGATATTTCAGAGCCTCGCGTCGATGGGACTTCCGGCCTTCACCATCCACACAGTCGTCGCTCATTCTGGATTCCTCTACAAGAACTTCAGGAATCCCAAAATCCGCAAGTTCGGGCCAGTGGCTAACGGGCTCGCCATCGTTCCGTTCCTTCCGTACATGTACGATAACCCTTGCGAAGAGGCCATCGAATGGCTGACGGTTAAGGCGGAGAAAGCTTATGCAAAGCGTCACCAAAAGAAGGAGTAAATACGAAGAAGATAGAAAAGAAATAAAGGACTTTTGCTTTAAACTAGTCGGTCTTCCGACCAGTACCAAATAATTATCTATTTTTGTTAAATTAATTTGTGTATTATTCATGTAAGCCTATTTGTGGTTTATATTTAGAATTTAGATATTGTCTAAAATTACCGAACTATAATATTACTAACTCTGCATGTAAAGTCGAGACTATATCAAGGTTCAAAAATATTCTTCTCAAAAACCTGGGTCACATTTGTTGTGCTATGACCCAAAAATAGTTTAAAATCATCAAAAACTACGATAAATTCACTAAAAATGGAAGAGAATGTTAACTCGAGACTAGAGACACTGGAACTAATTCCAAACTGGTAATTCCATTGTTGCTACTTGAGACAAAAATAGTATACTTCAGTAACCAAAAATGGATTTCCTCCTGATGAATTCAAAAATTGAGAGGCTATTTTTCCTAATCCAAAATCTTCCAAAATTGAAATAAGCTCACTGATACATAGATGGAGGAAGGTGATAGTATGACACAATGAAAATTGTCGAATAACAATACCTAACGTTTGAGACAAAAATGTGTTGCATAACAGTAACGTTTCAGAAGACTTCAACTTTGTGGATGAAATCGCGGAAAATGTTCTCGAAAATGTTTGATTGTTCAAGTTAAGGGGGCGCGGGACGGGAAGGCCAGTAGCACCCCCAACCACGAGAGTGCGCTGAACATCGCTTCGGCGGGAAGTTTCCCAGCGAGATTTGGAGATTTGGCGCCCGCCGGTAGGGGCGCCTGCCGAATTTCGATGGTTGTTGTAAGTGCGCAGTTAGTTTTTAGTTATCAATTCCATTGCCTCATGGACACTATAACATTCGTGATTACTTGAGCTTGAGCTCCCACTGCAAGTTGATAGGTTATGTTCTGTTGTTTTTAGTTCATTCCTTTGTTCTCTTTATTCTCTCACGCGGTTCGTTCACGTTAGTATCTCAGTATTCTATAGTTCATTCGTAGTGATATCCGTCGAGTGTATCAAAGTGTATGCCTCCATCGCCAAAGAAGTGGACCAGGAGAAACATCGGCAACAAAGGCGACAAAAAGAGGCGCAGAACAGTAAGTTGATACCACAGATTTACATAATTAGGTACCTAATTAATCGTTATTGTGTTTCCTGTGTAGAGCAACAAATTTTTTTTAATTTTTTTAATGCATTTATTGACAAAAGACTTAGTATTTACATTCACAAAAGATAATGACATAAATTACAACCCCTCAGTAACGGCACATCCGCAAAAAGATTCCCTTTTTACGGCCTGAAAAATACCTATATCTAGTACCTCAGTTAAGAATACGTCGGTATTTATGAACCTTCTTTCAATATCAAGCTGAACGATTCAACTTTCACACGATGTTGGCTTAGCATAAAAATTACCTACCTATCACGTTTCCTCTGTGGATCAAACTGAATTTTGCGGCCAACAGATTTTGTGTTAGTCTAATGATTGTCACGTAATTAGTACGTTCTCCGTAGTTTGGGAGTAAAACTCAGTTACCTACCCAGCATCCCACGAAAATCGTTAACCTTCGTTGCAAAGTTGTCAAATCTCCTGCGGCTAAATCTCCGTCCACAACCTCATGATTGGCTGAGGGATCCGTGGGTTTATCAGTTTAGTATCGAACCATAAATAATTTATTAGGTTTTATAGGTTTTTCCGTGAGGCGGAAATTCATAGAATCAACGGGCCGTTTTATGTGTCAGACGTACTTAGCCTCTCTGTTGTGTTTAATAGTAGGTATATACGTACTTAATTGAAATTTTTTCGGTATTATTTCTCGTCAAGTTAATTTCTGGAAATTTTTGAAGAAGACTGTTGCGCAGGCTTCAGAAAAATTAAACCACTTGCAGTTCTGCTAACTGTTCATTCGCGGGCGTTTCAGAGCATATTGATAGTTGGTTTATTATTATTATTATGTATTGGAATGGTTACTAGAGGTATTATATTTATCTATAAATTTATTTGGTATGGCAGGCTCACTATGAATGTTAAAAAATTTTTTGTTTTTAAATGTTCTTGTTGCGGAAAATGTAGTATTATCAAAATCATAAGCTTCACAGTTCACTGATATGGTCACGCTGCATGGTTGGAATTGCTCTGAACAAATGTTGGGATAGATTGTAACTACCTACCTGTGATGCATAAATATACTGAACTGTGTAATCCATTCTATAATCATTAGTTGGTGCGTACCTACATAAATTCATACCTACATTTTGTGGTTACAGGTTCAAAGGCAGTTGCAAGTGACTGGCAGAAAGCTGTGCTACTTTGTAGTTTACACTAAAGAACAACCTAACATTTTCATTGTGAAAATAGGACGTGGTGACCAATTCTGGCCAGAGAAGATGGTTCCACAACTTGAAACCTTTCATCACAACACAAGTTTACCTGAACTTGTTGAACCTATTCGAAAAGAACCTTTCATCCCCAAGAAGGAACAAGAAGTAGTGTAAGTAATAATTTGCAGTGCATCTCTAAACATAATATTACTAGCAATACCCGCTCACTAAGAATGTACATAGTAGATACATACAGGTAGGGTGATAGCTCCCTATCCGAAATAGGTGTATGTAGTAAAACTTTATTTCTCTACTGGTCTGGAAAAACATGGTAAGTTCATTTTTTCGTGAATGAGTCCATATTAGTGAGTTATTCGGTCGGGCTAAAGATGATAAGGTTGATTTAGCGGAAAATTTGACAAATAGCCATCAGCAGTAAGTGCTAAGTCAGGTCAGCGCAGTCTGGCAAAAGTTGTTGAGTAACTTAGCAGTGTTGGCATGCCTCCACTGGTATGGTTTCGACATTTTCTTGGTCTGTCAGAACATGATAAATGAGGTATATCATGTTTTGCCAGACCCAATAATTAATTTGGCAGCACTCACTTGTACACAGACTTGTCGAAGATAACCAAGCCTTCATTGAGTTGCTACCTCATCGAACTATTTTTTCACCCCACATTCAGCAACATGTAGGTTATTTGATTTAATCCATTCGATGTTTCGAATAATAAGATTACCTGATCGTTAGTCAAAGAAAGACCATTTGGTGGGAGATATCATTGTTTACCAGATTCAGGATCGGGTGGTGTTTGGACATGAAAACCAAAACGCTGCACAGTCCTTGTCACATGGGTTTATTATTCTATTGGACATACCTGCAGGAATGTTCGGTGTTCATTTATTGTTTATTTCATGTGAAATAATTGAAATAGCCATTTCTGATGGTTTCCACCAATTTTGGTCCTCAAAACACGAATTAGGTACGCTCCTTTATTTTATTTATTTATTTTTTCAAATTATCTTTGATCATTGGCACTGCCATTTAGCCGTCTTGATCCACGTGTTGACACTTTTTCCAGTGTTATTATACAAATTGATGGTGATTTCAGACGGTTTCCCAGGTTTTTGATTCATAAAAAAGTCAATTTTGGGATCTGAACATTTGGTAGAACCTCAATTTTCCGCTATTTGGTCAAAATGAACTTCATCTTAGTCTTCTCGTCCTCAGAAACATGGAAAACGATACCTCAGAAGGTCATGTTACTAAAACACAAAAAGTACCTATTTTTATGCACATTTTTCACTCATAACACCCCGGGGTATATTCCGAGCGGGCTGCAAGTTTCGGGACACAACTAGGGCCCAAATGGAGCATGTGTGCGATAGAGCGAGTTTTGTAGACCGAAAATGAAGCCGGTAGGTACCTATGCGTGATACGGCGGACGGACATAGCATTTTTGGAATCTACGCACCTTGAAACGGAAACGAAAAAATTTTGAGAGGGTGTTATAATAATTTTTTGCTGAGCGAATACATAGGTGTGTCATTCACAGAATAATAAACCAAAACGCTGCAGAATCCTTGTCACATGGTTTATGATTCCGTTGGACATATCTACAGAAATGTTGGCTGTTCATTTATTGTTTCTTTCAATTCAATCAGTCAAAATATCAAGCAGATACAATCTGCGATGCAGCAATGAATAAAAAAATCTTTAGGTAGCTACCTACCCTACTGTGAACGTCAAAATTGAAATGCAATAAGTTTAAAAAAAATGAATGTTTCCATGGTTAATATAGATGGATGGGTTTCCAAGGTTTTTTGGTTTTGTAGATTAGGAAACCCCAATAAAAACCTAAGAAATACTGTAAATCCCCAACTCTTGGCATGTTATGGTGTCAAAATCAGTCAAAACACCAAGCAGATGCTCGATAGATTAAAATGTATTTCTAAGGTTTTCATTGATATTTCTAACTCATTGCAATCAGTATACCCAAATTTACTGATTTTATGTTATTTTCTGTTCTCAGTTCATGTCTAAACAACATCCGATCCAGAGTCTGGCAGACAGTGATGTCTCCCACCAAATGGTCTTTCTTTGAGTAAAAATCAGGTAATACTTCTTATTATTAGAAGCAGATCAAATATTTCGCTGTAATATCACATTCCCCTGATTCTTCATGCGCTTCTCTGGACTTGCAAAACTTTGACGCTCTCCTGTAAAATCATCTGTATTGGACTTAGGTACCTACCACGCTTTGCCAGATCAGCACACAAAAAAATCCTGTCATGTAGCATGGCTATAAGAGCGAATTTTCAAAGAAATATTCCTGATATTGTGTAAAAAGATGATATAGCGAGAATCCATACCAGTTTTCTTGAGATTATATAACTTTTCGTGATTTTAGCCATTTTTACCGATGTTTGACCCTAATAACGTCAAATTAGACCCACTTGGTTTTGAGAAAAATAGTTTTATCGTCGAGGTAGTCCCTCCGTCGTCATTAACCACCCCACAGAACGTCAGGTGAATTAATATTGATTTTACCATTAATACCAATTTTTTACCCCAACAAATAAAAATCTGACCCCTATTCTGTGTGAAAAACAACTGAAATGGTATTTTTCTGTCTTCACTCAACCTTCCGTACCACTTCCAATGACTTTATATCAATTGTTTGCAATTTTAGCCGTTTTTACCGACATTTAGCCCCTAAAAACTCCAATTTGACCCCCTTGTAATTTGAAAATTGCTCATCTTCGAACTCATCCTTTCGTTTGGCAATAGAAACGGTTTGGAGAAATCTGGAATTTTTACCATGTGCCTACCCAAGGACAGATATCATCTGGAGTGGCACATAAATCTACATAATAAATGTTTGCTAAAATCTAGGGATGAACTTAGGATGCTCTGAACCGGATTTGCCTATAAAAATATTTCAAAAATTCATGTTCTGAAAATGTTACCCATTGCAATAGCTATATTTTCTTTGAAAATTCGGTAATAAGGTTTGAAATTACAAAGAAAGCTAAATTTAAATTAAATTTAACAAAGCACTAAATGTTACAGATAACGTTAGGTAAGATAAACTGAAGAAATACACACAACAATGTTCGCGAATTTTTAAGGAAAATGAAAGTATTGCAATGGGTCCAAAATTTTCAGAACATAAGTTTTTGCAATTATTTTATAGACAAATCCGTTTCAGATCATCCTGATTTCATCCTTAGATTTTAACAAAAATGTATACGTATATTATATTATATATTTATCTATGTGTCACTCCAGACGATACCTGACCTTGGTTACGTGATATAAATTCCAAATCTCGCCAAAATGTTCTTGTTGCCAAACAAAAGGATAAGCAATTTTCAAAAATTTGAAGGGGGTCAAATTTGAGTTTTTAAGGGGTCAAAAATTGGTAAAAACTGCTAAAATTGATATATAAAATCACTGAAAGTGGCGTGGAAGGGTGAGTGAAGGCAGAAAAATACCATTTCACTTGCTTTTCACACTGAACAGGGGTCTAATTAGGATTTTTGGGGGTCATTAACATTATAGAAGATAGCACCTATACATGAAATAAGTGTATGTAGGAAAACTTTATTTACATTACATTCACTTTATTTACATTTACATTTAATATTATAGAAATGCCTGTTGTAATTTGCTACTGTGTATTTTTGTTCAGGAAGACGATCAGAATTGACGAGATATCCGAAGTTGACAACTCCAGTCGTATATACAGCAAGAAGCGAGTTTGAACTCCGATTTAAATGAACATGAACCTAAATGGATTTCCGAATACCTACCTAGATCCAGACTAACTCAGTGTCCAATAAAATAAAAGCTAATGTGAGCAGTGTAACTGTATAATATTATTCATGAGCTTTGCAATTTACTTTTCTACGGCAGGCTTTGGTATTACGATGTTATGATGTAAATCATCGTGACTACCAGTAGTACCTATGACTACTACCTAATACAGTGTTACGAATTCCTTCGGTCACCCTTAGTATTTCTTTTTCATATATCACTGTAAAATCCAACCCACTCAACGTTACCCTATCCGAACAAATCCTTAATCAAAATCAAGAGCTCTTCACATGCTGTACCATGCCGGTACTATTCGAGAAAAATTCAAAAGTATGAACTGTGATATATTTATGATCAAGCTCCAAACCGTAGTTCTGTCATTTATATAGGTAATATTCTGTCATTATGTTAGTATTTTGGTTCACACATTTATCCTATTCCGCATATTGGGGTTACCGTCTGTTTTATCCGTCACGTCGAATCACTAATATTAGCACTAATACTCACTAGTTATATAGTTTATTTGTTTATATTTCAGTCATTGAATAAAACGTAAACACCTGAAAAGTTATTTGTTACTATCTAATCCTCTTCCTATTGTCGTTCAATTCAAGTAGGTAGTGAAAAGTATGATGATTAAAAGTAGGTACTTGAAATCATGTTAGATCATTATTTGTCTTTGAATTGATTCTGTATTAGTATGACAGGTAGAACACTTTAGACAGTGTGTAATCAATCTTTTAAAAAGTCATTTCTAATTTTGAGTGAAGTACACATAAGTATAAATAAAAATGAAATGAAATTACAAATTTCACACTGTGGGAGTACCTACCTAAGTTATTTGTCTCACATAGGTAGGTATCTACTTTGTGTTCAGTCGATACATTCATTGGTCACACATTGATTTACATACATAAAAAGTAAAATTTACGTACATAATATATATAAATGACCAGTAAAAATCCTCTCAAAATTAAATAATTACGTAATGTTAAAGTACCCCAGACAGAAAAATAATAGTACCTACAACTAACCGGATGGGTCAGAGATTGCCCTTGCGCCACTCAGCCGGCAAGGTAAGTTTCGAGGCTTTCAGATAATATTATGTGACCAACAAGAAGTTCGAGCAGAATAGTTAAAAAATAAGAAAATTAAGTAGGTACCTGGCTATACTTCCTCAAATGAATTCAGGTAGGCACCTAGTGATTGTGGCGTCAACTTTTGATCTACCTAGTGGATTATTTCTCAAATAATTGTTTACCCACTTAAAACAATCTTCCCCTATTTTTAGCGAATTTTCGAAGAAAAAGAAGCTATTGTTCTCGGTCCAAAATTTTTAAAACACGAATTTCCGAAAGATTTTTATACCAAAATCCGTTTCAGACCATCCTGAATTCACTGCCGAAAGACACCAAAAATTATATGTATATATATATATATATACATATTTATATATTTATATATGTATGTGTCATTCCAGACGATAACTCTAGAAAGAATTGAGATAAAAAGTTCAAATTTGCACGAAAAATCTGTCTTGGCAATCGACAGGCTAAGTTCGTAGATGGGCAGAATCGGGTCACTCTAAGGGGGAGTTTTATGGGGGAAAAATTACCCATAAATTCCCAAAATGAAAAAGTCTGACAAGTGACACCTCATTTTAAAGGTTTTTGTACGCTGAACACGATGGTGAAATCAGAATTGCGATATCTCATTCCGTTATCAAACTAGAGCACTTTGAAGATGAAGGAACGTGGTTATTTCTTGAGATGTTCTTCCTGGTTCGTCTGCTCTAATCTGATAACGGAATGGGATATCGCAATTCTGACTTCACCATCGTGTTCAGCGTTGGAAAATCTACAAACCGAGGTGTTACTCGGCAAAAAATGGAACAAAAAATTTGTTACATAGGTATGCCCATATTTGATGCATACCGAATTAACCGAATAGCGTCATACTTGAATACCTATAATTACCCAATAAGTTTAAGATTGCCCATATTTGAATGGGATATCCCAAAGATCACATTTTATATAAAATCAGTTAGTTCTTCGAAAATTCGCTCTTATAGCCATGCTGCATGACAGTGGTTTTTTTTTATTGATTTTGCTAAATTTAGGCCAATTTATGAAACATTTAATTGATATACGTAATTAATATGTACCGTAAATAGGTAAGTAGCTACCTACTACGAAGAATCAAAAAAATTTAATTAGGAAAGTACCTAGGTACCCAAAATAATTGGGTAAATACTGTAAAAATTACCTATTTATTGTCCCAAACCATTGTAATCCAATCATGTGAAAATTATGACGGTAAATTAGGAAAATAATGAAAAAAGCTGATGTAGGTTGGGGATGTGGAAGGAAGGGTAGGGGGAGCAACAGCTGAACAGGGAACTAATATTCTGAAGCTTAGCTGCGGATGCCCACCGTGTGGGTTACAGCGATGCCATTCTTCCAGTGAATATGGCAACACCGCCTCCCCCCCCCTGTCCATCGGACCAAGAACGTTGAAAATTACCTCCTTCCCTGGCAAAAAGCCGCTGGAACTGATAATGCCATGGATACTATACCAGACTACACGACGAGCGAAGCGACAGGGCAGGGTATCTGCGTGTGAAGGGGGAGAGACTCTGCACATTGCCCGCAGAGAGCGCCTACAGGCGGCGCCCCCTTTCTCGAGCCTTTTTTCAAAATACCTAAAATTTTTCTTCACGTTTTCTTTCTTATTTTACATAACAAAATTTTGATTCTTGGATTATCATCTTTATCATCTCTCCGAAAATGTCGTAAGACACAAACATTCAAGAAAAAGTTTTTTAAACTACATTTTTGAATTTGAATTTTCGGAAATTTCAGGAATCATTTAGAGCTATGACCCTAACTCTATTCACGGATTAATATAATGCGTATTAAGACCTTCCCCAGAACTGTAAGTTAACCACAGCCAGAGAAAACGTGAAGAAACTGACAAAAAACAGGGTCTGCGCCCCCTTAAGTCCGTATCTTTGAAACCCCGCTCATAATGGTCATGCCGCTTGTTGTGGAACTTTCCTATTTAGGAGTTGTCATGCAAGTCATTACCCGTTTGATTTAAATGTTCATTTTAAAACATCAAATTGTAGGTATTATTATTTTTTGGCCAATTTGGCTCCCAAAATCCAACTTTTACGCCCGTCTGAGTGATGTGGGTCCCAGACACCCAAAACGGAACAACACAAATTAGTACGAACAGCCAAAAACGCTGTTAACACGTTGACGTTACAAATACAACAAAACCGAAATTTCTGACGTTAAATAGGACTGAGAAATATATTAAATTCAAAGATTTGGTGTATCGCACAATATGGAGCCTTTTCTTTAACATCATACTAACCAACATTATTGTGCATAAACAACACCCTTCAAGTTTCACAACCCGGCAACTCCGCTGAACGTAAATGTATTGCGGGTCCGCCCCTTCTATCTTTTTTGCCATTTCTCTTCTTCCATGGCCGTCTCTGTTGTTCTTTTTTAGATCTCTTGGATACTAAATACCTATAGCATCCATGCTGACGTTTCATCCCGCGAGGTTATCTGATCAGGTTATCGCTTATGTTCAACGTCAAAACAAATCGCAAATTCCGGTGATCAGTTTGATCTAGTTATCTTCTAGTTTTCATTCATATTTTCTTCACTTAATCCGTGAATAACTTCGTGTATAGCGTTTTTATATCACACACAACGGCTAACGGTCAAAATCGTGTGTAATTCAAGCTTTGAAGATACCAACATCTGTCACCAGATCTAGGGCGATATAAAACGCCTGTCGGGTAGGTATTTTTATAATCAGTCTGATTTCCAACTTATGTGTAAGCTAGTTTCCAACACATTTATCGGTAATCGTTCGAATAAACTAGTTTCAGAGTTTCTTTAGTGGGTGAGCTTCGAGGAAGGTCATTCGAATCGGTGATAATTATTGGCGCAATATTCCAGTTTAGCACCGTTTGAGTAGGTTTATAGTTATCTACTTAGCGATAAGTGTTGCAGAGGGTCTGGCGTTGTTAACTGGTAAGTAGTTCATGTCTACATAATAATTAATAAGCTATGCATGATGTATTTACATTAGTCTCCATCAGAAGTTCGTTCGCTGTGGAGTCTAACTACCTACCTACATGTAGGTCATAACGTGATTCTTCATTATTCATTGAATTTTCCATTTTGTGCGTTAATTATGAAATTTATCCAAGTTAGGGTGTAGTCACTCATTTAATTACTTCATTTTTGGGCAGGAACGTGCCATCAACCACTCCACCTTATTTCAAGTTATGTAGGTACCTGTACATAATGTTACCGTATTAATAAAAATAAATTTAAAAACTCGCTTTGATGACATAGGTCAAATGCAATTAGTCAAACGTTAACAAAATGAAGAAACTGAATACAAAGTGTAAGTTGTTTCCGAAAATACCTACCTAGGTGATTTATGTTGTACTAGATAATACTTATCGATAATCTCGAACAAGGGGTAATCTATTTAATTGGTATGTTAGGTGTATACAGGGAGTCCGAAAAGAAAAATTGAGTTAAAACCAGAAAATTACAATTCTGTGAAAAGTTGGAAAGGCAGTAGGTATACCGAAAATACCTCTAGCACTTTGGAAAATCTCCTCAAAACTTCTCCCAAATCTCAGCTTTCGAACGGTGTACTTAATTTTATTTCTACGGTGTCTACGGGAGAAAATGGAGTGTGAATCTCAAAAAGCGTGGAATTTTCGCCAAAATTAAAGGTTTTTGCCCACGTCTCCCTCAAAACTTGAGTTAGGTGTTGACTTCGTTTTAAACTTGAAGAGTTGAAAACAGGGGATCTAAAAGTCAGTTTTTACTGTGGCATTGTGGTGTTAAATTTCGAGCGACCGTTATTTTGTTACTGTTATTTTAAACCGTTACTTTTTTTTTTAATATAACAGTTATTAGCGTTATGCAAAAGTAATTGAAACGCCCATCCCTAGTCTGCAGGAGAGAACCTGTCCAAAAATCCATATCTTAAAATTAAATAATATCACGAAACAGCAAACTCGATTTCATAAAGTCGTGCATGATTATAATCAGCTCTCCCCTATCAATGATATATCTGGGCTGGTGTTATAGGTATTCCGTGTGATTTAAAATCACGTTGACGATGCTTCGCGGTTCGAAATCCAGGGCCTTACGTCAACTAACGGCTGGACGCACAGTGTTCTGGGTGGTCTCAAAAAACCTTAATTGGGATCACTGTGATATCTTCATAAAAACAGTACCCTTTTATTGAATGTTTTCGAGCTAAGGTTGAAAATTAAGCCTTAATTAAACCTTTAGAGATTACAGACGGTAACGCCGAGCTTAGTGGACCAACTTACCCCCAAATTACAAACCAGATTTCATTCATTTTGGTTCATGGCAGAAATTTGTTATTCCATTTCGGGTTCTTACGTAGGTACCTTAAAAGGCAAGCCATCAAATTTTGAGGGGAGAGAGGAGTTTTTTTTCTTGCTCGATTTCAAAGGTTCATCACTGAAAATAATAAACTAAAACTAATAGCTAGGTAATATACCTACCTAATGCTTGGATTACTGCCTCTGGACTTGTTATCACGACACTGCTCGAACCTATGTTTTAAAGTTTAACAGTTACTTAAGTATTTAAAAAATCAATAAAATACAAATTGAGTTACTTACTCATTCAATCATTTTCAAACAAACTCGTACTTTGAGTTGTATGATAGTTGGTATGGTTCATTGGCTATCGGTAGAGCTCGGTACAGCTCTCGTCAACGTCCAGCAACCTTTACTGGTAGGCAGGTAATAAAAGATAATATGGCTCGCTGAGCATACCGGAGCTGAGACAATTCACGTTTTTCAATAATTATCCGACCTTATTGGAGCGTTAATGTCGCCTAATCTTTGTTTCCAACTCGCAGTTCGCTAACTTTTCCTAAATTCATTCATCATCCTTCCTGAGGACTGTGATTGAACAGTAGGTACCTATTACCATTTACTACCTTTATGGTCTGATGATCGTCTTAGAATGAATGATTTTGTGGCACTGTGGCGCCTCAGAGTTTAGATTAATTCCCGTCCATAAGTCATTTCTTGTCCATCTGCGCACTGCCCTTATTTTCAGTCAGCTTAATATTATTGGGAAGGTTTGAGAACTGGCGTAGAACAGAGCACAGTCTCATCGAAAATCCACGGAGATGACGATGATGAGAAATACGAGACAATTGGAGATGAGTCCTCAATAGTCGGCGGGTCATTCAGAATTATGCGCGTTGATCATCCCGCGGATCTTGAGACCTCAGTACGGAGTTGTAGAAATGCCAACTGGACTGTTATTACTGTTTATCGAGATTAGATCATTACCAATCTAATGGCTTTGAGATGTCGAGTGAGGGCTAGTTATTTTTATTTATCTTTTAGCGAATTTTCGAAGAAAATTGTTCACGGTCCAAAATTTTTAAAACTCGAATTTCCGAAAGATTTTTACACCAAAATCCGTTTCAGACCATCCTGAATTCACTGCCGAAAGACACCAAAAATTATATGTGTATATATATATATATATATATATATATATATATTTATATATTTATATATTTATATATGTATGTGTCATTCCAGACGATAACTCTCGAAAGAATTGAGATAAAAAGTTCAAATTTGCACGAAAAATCTGTCTTGGCAATCGACAGGCTAAGTTCGTAGATGGGCAGAATCGGGTCACTCTAAGGGGGAGTTTTAGGGGGGGAAAAATTACCCATAAATTCCCAAAATGAGACAGTCTGACAAGTGACACCTCATTTTAAAGGTTTTTGTACGCTGAACACGATGGTGAAATCAGAATTGCGATATCTCATTCCGTTCTCAAACTGGAGCACTTTGAAGATGAAGGAACGTGGTTATTTCTTGAGATGTTCTTCCTGGTTCGTCTGCTCTAATCTGATAACGGAATGGGATATCGCAATTCTGACTTCACCATCGTGTTCAGCGTTGGAAACTCTACAAAACGAGGTGTTACTCGGCAAAAAATGGAACAAAAAATTTGTTACGGATATCCCAAACATCACATTTTACATAAAATCAGTTATTTCTTCGAAAATTCGCTCTTATAGCCATGCTGCATGACTGTGGTTTTTTTTTTTCTTTCTTTTTAATCCATTACTCTACCATGATGGCTCTTCTATGTACGAGAGACTGTCTTATATAAATTATTTTTCTTAGAACGATAGAATTTCAAATCAATTTTTTCCCCCTACATAGTTTCCTTGTACTGAAACACATTTTTGACAGCGTTTTGGAAGTTTACTGATTCAGTTATCAGGAAACTTATTTTAAGAAATAACAGAGTTATGTTTAGTAAAAAATAAAGAAATATCTAAATGAAACATTTTGAAGATTGAGTCTTAACTGTTTGCGCACAACCCATCGCGCTGAGATGTTTGAGAAGGCAAGTTACTCACTGATGATCGAATGTGCACTCCCGTGACTTGGTACTTAGGTACCGAAGAAACAATTTCGTCAAAGGTGAGGCGCCGGTCTTTCTCCAAAAGCTCCCTTACTGCACGGGTTTTCTCTTCCGTGATGGAAGTTCGAGGACACCTATCGTGACTATGGTTTTCCACCACTTCCCGCCTTTCAAAAAAACGTAGTGCCACTCGTACACGCGGGTTTTGGAGGGAGTTTAATCCCCGAATTGCGCCTGCAAACGAGTTGAAATTTCTGAAGGTCTCACTCTTTCTCTCGCGAAAAACTTCATAATAATCCGTTGCGCAACGGAAGTAGGAACCTCTTGCTCACTCATTGCTTTGTTGTCAACTGAGTGAGCATAAAATTGGCAGTGGTTGTAGTGTTTAGCCGTTTTTACCGATTTTTGCTCCTCAAAAACTCATCATTCGTCATTTTTGAAAACTGCTCATCGTCGAACACATCCTTTCATTTGCTATTTATTACTAATATTTTAGATTACTTTTGTGCGGCATCTAGACCCTACATTGGTAGTGGAGTGGGCAGACCCAGACAGAATTCGTGTAAAAGCGGCCGGGCCCTCTGAATCTCCTACTTGCCTTGATAATAAAATTCCCGTTTATATTTTACTGTCTGTGGTATTAAATTATACTAGAAGCGATGATTTATTGTGACTGCTGATTATTGCGACGATGATTATTGCGCTATATCCCTTACAAAATCAAAATGTGGTCCTTATAATCTTCCGTTACACACTTCCCTCCTTCAAGTACATATCTACAGTAGGATCCTTCCTTTACTTTCGCTTGGAATATAAACAATGAGAGGGGTTACTTTTGTTTACCTTCCTGTTTCAGAACTATCTTCCTTTTTAAGCTAACAAACATTTTAGTTGATAAATAGAAGCATAGTTCAGTTCCAAAGAAGATTAGGAAAACTCACTTCGCAAGAAAACTTATGTTCTTGGGAACTGAGCCACCCTACCTTTTCCTACTAAAATGGAGACCAAAAATTGACTTCTCATACAAGCTGCGTTCTCTTACCGAATCAGCAAGTTGACAAAAATGTTCTGTTTCTGTTTACAAAATTAAATTAACGGCTCAACTTTTTTTCTCCTGCAGTTCATTATTTATCGGTTTTCATGGTGATTGATTTCTTGTGCAAGGAGAAACAAAATTGGTTTGCTCATTTTCCTTCTTAACTTCGGTAAGAAGCACTCGTCGATTTACCATCATTATCAGTTCTCTAGTTTAGGTCAAAATCCGTTAGCGAACGCTCAGGAGTTTAATGTCAATGTTAAATTTGATGTCAATACGTATTGTGTAACACCATGCCCGGAGCCCACTGTACAGCGAAGACGTTTCTCGCAAACAAGTTGGTGGGATGTGGTTTTTGAGGGCGTCGTTGATATACGTAAGTCTTATGTTTACCTACTTATTGCAAGTTAGAATTTGTGGAAATTTCTAAGTATATTACGGACGCTAGCCTATCATTATTGGAATCAACTATTCTTGATATGGACAAGTCATTCCTCCCTATCCTTCCTCAGTAAACGAATCGTTCTAAAGATCGAATCCCGACGAACTCCTTAGAAACCGGCTGTACTTCGTGGGTACTGGGAACATGGGGTGGTGTTGTGTTACACTGATTGGTCTGCTGCACTTACACTGCTAGGGTCGCTATGAACTTTCGTGGATCAGTGTAGCGTTGTAGGTTTGGTGTACTACCTACTACTAGGGCCTTGAACTCCGTGGGGAGCATATCATGGCATCCACGCACTTACGTTGCTCTGCCTGTAGGTTTACGTCCCGTTTCGGTTAGTCATAGACCTGCAGTGCTCTTGATTTATTCGTGGCACCTCTGTCACCCTCAGGACCCACAAGACCCTGTTACACCTACTGTCCCTCGTAGATTGGTCCCATCAAAGCGAGGAAACGCCGCCCGAGATTCTTTCCCTTCGGCCATAACATAGGTACCATTTTAAGAACCGGGACTGTCGTAGTCTTCCAAAGGAGGGATCCAGCTCGAAAAATTTGAATAACATCACAGTTCATTAATTTTTAAATTCCCTATTTTAATTATTGTTGTTGTTGTCTCTTTTTAATTTATCGATTGTACATCGCATTTCACTTGCTACCTTACGTGAATGTTTGTGTAAATGTGCAGGATGTTTGCCTGCAAAATTTGTGTTGTAACAGTGTGGCTGTTCTCGGTTCATTTTTTTTCCGGTGGAGACGGGATCGGTGAGCAGAAGCCTAATCGATATCCCTTGTTAACCGGTGATAATCGCGCTGGTCTAGAGGGGGGCTCTAGAGGGTCCACCCCCACTGTCACACTCTGTCACAGTGTTCAAAATGAACTTGAAGGTTAAGCCCCACACTTCTTGTTCTTTCGTTTAATCTTCTTCGTACTAGTAGGCTCTGCAAAACACTGGAGGTTCCTATTTCAGAGGACCACTAATACCTACCAGGTGTTCGAGATTTTCGTGAGGATAATTTTCTGGATTGAAAACACGAGGCTGTGAGCGTACTACGATGATAAGCAAAGCGTTTTGGCCAGCATAATTATATCTCAAATCCTTTATATTTATCATTGTAATCCAAATGTTTGAAGCAATGTGCCACTTGTTATTCCTCTATGGTAGATGACAGTAATACTTTACATTGTTATAATTCCGTTTAATTACTCCTTCAATCAATCCTTCACTAGCATTTCCCTTAAGATAATCCTTTAAACATTTGCTAATTATTGGTTATCGCAGAATTGATGCATTATGCGTCCTGGATGCATTATCTCAATAAATTTAAACATCTTCCATGTTACCTAAACGGTTTCATTATCTCTGTCGTCTTTGAGCATCTGTATCAAGTCTAGAAATTTGAACATTGTGACTTCACGAGCCCTCTCTTCCCTCCACCGTTATTGTTTAAAATTCCCACTTGACCGAATTTTAAGGAAATTTACATTAAAAACGAAACAGATGTCAGTTAAACTTGAAATTACCGAACCCTACCTGTGCTGTCTCATCTTTCTACTTAATCCGACTGTTCGCCCGAACTTTGTTGTTGGTAGGTGTCTAACCAGATTACTGAAGACTTGTAATGTCAGGTAGGTGTTCAATTAAAGCTACCTACAAGTCTCCATTGTGAACCAATTTGTGTAACCTTTCAATTAATGAACGTGTTATGAGAAAAAGTGTAATCATTTTTCTTCATGTTTACATGATTAGACCAGAAAATTTACTTGAGGTGATCCACTACAACTTATCCTGAAGTGGGCGATCCATCCATATGATTTAGGTGCTAAGATTGTTTGGATGTTTGCTGCCTCCACATACCATAGCGTCTCTTGAGACATCAGATAAACGTTCAACAATGATAAATGAAGTGTTGATAATAAAGTACCTAACTAATAATCATTCTGTATCACTTTCGATGTCGACTTTCCATGTGGGTTTGTGATTGTTGCAGGTGAAGCATGAGGGTGGCAGGATGAGCAGGAGCGGTCGGAGATGGGCTCTCCTCCTGGGTGCCGCCCTCCTCTTCATCTACGTCACCTACAAGCTTGAATACTGCACATCCCAAGCTCGAGATGGCCCCGTTATGCTTCCAAAGAAAGTAAGTTCAATCAAATTCATTTCATTGTGACTCGGGACTTCTAGTTCGTCAGGAGAGTCTGGAATATTGAGGCGACGATTGCGCTTCCTGCGCGTGTGCGTGAGCCAAGACTTTGTCGATTTTCCTCTCGACTTCTGGTTAGCTTCTAATAATACTACCCATACACCAGCAACAACCAGCGTGCCCCGTGATGCTGGCGCTTATCATAACAATATAAGTCACTGTAAATTCAAATGATTGAATTTCTTTGTTTTCTTTTTCTTTCCCTAAGTTCTGAATTAGATATCCAGTTAGGACCTTTATTTCTAACGTAAAGGCAAATGAACGTTGGAAAAAGTACTAGGGAAGGATGGGAAAAAAACGTGAAACTGTTCGCTCTTCCGAAGAAACAGTTTCTTGAAAAGAAACGATGAAACAGTTTCTCAAAAACTGAAACAGCAGTTTCAAAAGAACGGCCACAGACGAAACTGTTACGGTCTTGAAAGTTTGCCAATAGTCCAGTATGCCAATAATTGTCACGATCTATTCCAAAGGTTCATTACCTATTCGAAACCGTTTCCATTGGAGACAGCTTCGCAGCAGGAAAAAATAAGAAAAATTTTCTCTGTAGGAAAGAATAATTTAAAACGCTGCAAATCCCTGCACAACGGTTTATTATTTTGTATAGAATACCCTTCCGTTACAGATCACAGCTCTATGTATAGATAACCCGTCTATATAATATAATATGTACTATTCTATACATATTATGTAGATCGCAGACCCTCCGTAGGTTAGTACCTAACCCCGTACTCGTTACTAGGTACCTACCTAAATCACGAGTTAAATGTTGCTAAAATAATTCTGCCGATGACAAACAGTACCTAACAAAAAGAAACACACATAATGAAGTTCTGAAAAGAAATTGCTGATGAGGAGTGAAAAAAGTTGCAAAAGTACCTACCAACAAACTCCAGCCCCTTCTACGTAGATGGTATAATGAACCGTTGTGTAATAATTTACCGTTGAGTAATGATTTACCGTAGTAATAATTTACCCATCAATAATACTTCAACGTTTGTTCAAGTTTCACTACCTACCAACAAACTCCAAAAGAGCCATCATTTTTCAAATGAAATAATATCACAGAACAACCAACTCGACTTCATACTCCGCCAATATAATCAGGTGATCCCTAGCAATGATTTCATCTCCGCCAAATTTCCTATTGTGGGCGTGTCTCTGGTTACGAGATTTGGTTTGAATTGTATACAATTTCATTCACACTGGAGTCGAAAATCCCTGTCGGTGCAAACTTCGGGGCCTTACTGTGAACGAACGGCAGGACGTACGACGCTCCGGATGGTCTTAAAAAACTCGCAAGTTCAAGAACTATTTAAAACCGTAAAAATATTCACCTAAAAAATGGTATAGGCGTTTTGAAAATTTGAACCCCTTAGAGATGACTGACAGTAACGTCGAGCTTCGAGGACCAACTAGACCCCGAACGGGACCTATAACCCGAATTTCATCAATTTTTTTTCATGGTAACTAAGAAAAGTGTACACCGTACGCCGTACGGCGGACAGACAGAAATATTTTTATTGCAGTTTTGGATTCTACATACCTTGAAACGTAAACATCAAATTTTGAGGGGGGGTATGAATTTTTTTTTTCATGCTCGATTCCAATGGTTCATTATTGAAAATAATAAACCAAAAAGGGTGTTATGAAACCGTTCTCGTTGCGAGAGACAGCTTCCCAGCAGGAAAAACGACGAAAAAGTTTCGCGTTTCTGTTCTGTTGTGTTTCGCGTTCTGTAATTTCTTGAAGCGTTACTGTTGCCGAAGCTGTTATTTTGAAACAGCTTTCCCGAAACTGTTTCATACAGTAAACTAACTGTTTCGTTTCGTTTACGGAAACACCCATCCCTAAAAAGTACTAACATAACATACAATCTACATGGCAGGGATGTCGGACTCAAGTGTTGTAGTTATGGTAGAAGGTTTACCGGATGGTCATTGCACCGAGGAATTATGTCAACCTAAAAGCTGTTCATGGAGGTGAAGAAAACAGACCCGAACTACTAAGTTCTGAAAAATTATATCCTGTTCCTACCTGATATAGAAGAAAGTACATGGAGGCTAAGAAAATAGACCCGACCATCCCGGTTGTTCGCAGTGACCATCTCACAGTTATCTGGCCGGTTATAAACTCAAGTTGTAGAGCATCAAATTCTGCGTTCAAAGCAGCCCTATTTTTATTTAAATATTGTATTAAAAATTTTAATTAATTAAAAACTGGAATTTTTAAATTGAATATTTTAGACTCATTCTCTAGAACTTTGATTATGTGGCATTTTTCTTTTGGAATAACTTGGGATACAAGCATCTGAAACTGTGCATTTACGCACTTTTCTGGCAAAATGGAAAATGTTGCCTATTCTTGACTGCCGAATTTGACCATGACAAAAAATTAATAACTCACCCAGTAAAAAAATTATATGTGGAAAAAGAAGAAGTTAGTTGTGTTTGTTATCATTTTATGTTACCAACGTAGTTAGTATTTTTTCCTAGAATCAAGTGTTTAGTTTCTTTACATTATTTGCATCAGTTTTATTATTTTTCTTTCCCACTGCCATGACACTCATATCGCTGGTGGACATTCAGAAAATGACGAGGGCTTCAAATCAAACTGCTTTTGCTTGTAGGAGTGACTTTAAAGACACGAATGTTATCTCCTAGTCCAGCCAGGTCCGGCCTGAGACATTTGTGCCAGTGCCCGGCTGGACATTCCAGTCTGCAAGCACTGCATCACTCTTCTAATTTTTCTAAACAAGTAATATGAATTATTGTAGATGACAAAGATGAATAATATAATAATAATCAAAGATTAGTTGTTATCTAGTTATAATTCCTTGATTTGATTTGAAAAGGTAATGAGTAGGCATTGAGCAGAGATATTGCATTAATTGAGTGATGGCGTCACGGGGGGGGGGGGGGGGGGGGGGTCCTCGAGCGGCCGTAACAAATTATCCCGTTGCCTATGTACCAAAAATACCTAATAAACTAGGGGAGTGGAGTGATCCTATGTGACGTCCTAAATATGTTAAATAAACATGTCCAAATTCAAATTGAACTCATTATATTTCTCAACCTTATACAATTATTTTAATAAATGTATTATCTTTCAGAATTTCGTCGTTGGTAATGACGCTAAAGTTTACCAGTACGACCGCTCGATGCCCCTCATCTTCATCGGTGGAGTTCCCAGGTCAGGGACAACACTCATGCGAGCGATGCTCGATGCTCATCCCATCGTCAGGTAAAATAATTTCAGATTGATAGATATTTGAATTTATTCATTCCCTCATTCGAGTGAAATAAGTAATCACTACAAGTCGTTCCGCAGAAAGTTTTAGAAAATACGAACCAGATTGTAATAATTACTAGCATTTTCCGGTTTTTAATCAAAAGAACTTGGACCACGTTCCGTGTTGCATAGTACAAGTTCACGAACAAACTTCCCTGGTTTTCAGTCACTGGCTATTATTTACCACACTCTTCTTACTCCGTAGACGAATAATGTTCGTTTGAACGAATTTACTGAACTGCAGAGATAATATCTTGAATGACAAGAGAGAGCAACAACGATTATTTTGTAAAATAATTGCTGGATATAGTAACTACTTACCTAATCAAAAATTAGGTACCTGCCAACTGTCATCAGCGAGGCAATAATAAAGGGATTCATACCAAAACTTAATAGAATGTCCTTTTTTATCCACCGATCTCTGTCAATTTTCTCACGTTCGGTAAAATTAGTAGGTAGGATAGCCAGTCTAGAGCTCGAGTCGGCAAAACTTTCGATTCGCTGGGGATCAAATCGAAGATTTATATTGTCCCTATTTGAACTCTAATTAGTCACTAATCTTCGAAAAACTCCGCTGAATTTGAATGATGGGAAAATATATCTTTCCCTAAACTTCGTAAGAACGCTCCTGGTCTTGGAAAACTCTTGGAAAACTTTACCGGTCACGTTCAGATTTATTTTATTTTTTTCCCACATTTCCTTTGCTTCCTCATTTTGGTCTCTTCCTCGATTTTCCGAGGAAACAAAAAACTAAAAAGCTCGCGGGAAAACGAACAGAAAGTTTCGAACGAGTTCGGTCCTCGCAGTTAAGCGCGCCCTGAAGATCGGGTAAAACTCTGTTGGAAAAGTTGTCGATCAATGTTTCCTACGTGGGTTTCCTGTTTTGCCGGAGTTGAACTGAAAATATTTTCAAGCACCATTTCTATGTAAATAGGCAGTTTTTAGGTTGTTTGATTGCCGAGGTATTAGGTTCTTTGAAGAGAGAAAATAGTTGTAATGGACTGTAGGATACTGTAGTTATTAACAGATGGATGTAGTAGTTTTTTATGGAAATATTATTTGATAAATTGTACAATGTGTTTGTTGTGTGTATGGTGATATTGGGATGCATGATTCAGGTTAGACATACCGTGGTAACTTATGAGAGAAAATATGAAGTTCTTGCCATAAACCCTGCAAGGCAAGAAAAGGATGGTCAGAATAGCTAATCCTTTCTGTTGTGCCAAAGGATTATTAATTTTAATACTACTTGGATGTTGTTTCTCAGTTGACATTAGTATGAAAATTATGTGTAGAGAAGTTTTAAGTGTACCAACTTCTTGCAGGTTCTTATACAGGGTTTCCAACTTTCGGAACCACGAAACTTCAGGGATCAATTCTACAAACAATTTGCAACAAAAAGTTCCACATGGATGTTTTTCAAAAAACGCTGCGTTTTCTACTTATTTCGATTTTAAGATTTTTTCGTGTTCTTGACCTTCTATCACCAAAATTGCCTTACCAGTGCAATTGCCTGCTTCAATCATTTTCAATTTTCCACAGTATTTTAAGAATGTTAAGGCCATTATAGTGATCGAAGGTCGCGGAGAACAAAAAATCGTAACATCTAAATAAGTAACTTGAAAGCGAAGCGTTTTTAGATTTCTAGGTGGAACTTTTTGTGGAACTAGTTGTAGAGTTGATCTCTAAAGATTCGTGGTACCGAAAATGGGACACCCTGTATAGTCAAATATACACCTGCTGATTCAGCATGATCACCTCATCATCTTTTCTAGAATATTCTGCTTGTCTCTATTTCATTTCGAAAGTGGTTTCAGAATCTAGTCAACCCTCAGCTTTATTCATAAGGGAGAGTAACACTGAATTGATCGCGTATCAATAAAACATAATTAAAAAAATAGGTAGGTACCTACCTACTTATCGATCAGCTGTCAATAAAAATTCCCGTATTGTTCCATCCAATTCAAACTAATCATTCATGGACACAAAAACTTTATACTTTCTGATGGACGGTAAACAGCGAAAAGCTAATAAACCTAATTGTGTGCCAGATGCGGTCAGGAGACGAGGGTCATCCCCAGGATTCTTCAGATGAGACAGCATTGGATGAAATCCAAGAAAGAGAGCATGCGGCTGGAAGAAGCTGGTGTCAACAACGAGGTGAGTCGTTTTCTTTATTCTACAGAATACCTGTTTGTTCACGTAACAAACACTATTCAAGCACTATTTTATCTTATTTGCAACATGAAATATCCTTAGGTAGGTACCTGACTGTTTGCAGGTAGATTTAAAAAAGGAACACGTTCCTGAGATGTTCATTGTAATCAGTTCACCATTTCATTTCATCAATTCATTTTCACAACTGACCTTACGCGGCGGTAAGCCATCACAAGATGTCCGGTGGAGAATAAAACAATTGACAGAACTTCAATTTACCACAACGCGCGGTAGAGGTTTATTTGTTTTATTCTCTATTTCATTATAACTACCGATCTTTAGAAATTATCAACATTATCAGCACTCCCAGACTAGCCGCAATGGCGGTAATCTACATCCGTTATACGTATCCTGTTATTATTTTTTTCTTTTCAAGGGCATCGCGTCATTTCCCCCTGAAACCATTCTCAACACATACGAGAGATACACGTCACTGTTTCCGGTTGCCCTAATAATAATTTTTTCCCCCCCAAGTACACTCCTACCTACCTAAAAATATTAAAAAATGTTAGTAGTTTGAAGCCCGTTTTCAAAAATAAACGTTATTTTTTATATGATGGTGGTTAAAAGTAAAAATACGGCTTAAAAATTTAAAAAAAAAAGAGGTCGATATTGGCATCCGATCAGCTTGTTGGCCGAAGGCGGCGGAGCAAAGCCTTGGAGGCAAAGGTTTGCAGTGCTATCAACAACCCAACATTAGAAATGGCAAAACTTCGTGGCAGCCTTCAGTAACCTTCGCCTTGACCTTCCCCTTGGTATGATTTTGAGGATGTGTTTTTTAAATTTATCTATAAATTTTCGGTTACATCCATCCATCCGTTGGGGTTCTGTACATCATGCACTGTACAGATGCACTAGCGCTGTAAGCGGTGTTCGAGTTGGACTACTCGGCCCCTTATCTAATACTTCATTTCTCGCGGGAACTCAGAAATTCAGATTTCACCTCTCGTTTTCTGCCTAAACATTCCGACATAGACATCTCATTATGTGATCAATAATCAAATAAATTTACTGAACAGAATTTGGCAAAAAAGGGGGAATTTTTATCCTGCGAAAATTGCCCATTGATTGAGAAGAAATTGAGCCTATCGAAAAAACGCTGCAAAATATTGCACAAGGTTTATTATTTACCTGTATAGATGCCCCTTCTGCGTAGATCATTGTTTTCTATGGTCAGTACCCTCGAGCTCCCTCCAGGAAAGCCCTAAATGGAGTACTGGAGCCGGCCCGGGAATTAAAGTTTCATACAAATGCGCGGGATTCAGTAATTCAGTACAGGCATTGTTCAGGCATTATTTGTAGTTATTCATGAAGAATAAGGTAAATAATAAACCGTTGTGTAATATAATGTAAAGTATAATAGATGCCCCTTCTGCGTAGATAGTATAATCAACCGTTGTGCAATAATTTACCGTTGTGTAGTAAATTACTACACAACGGTATTACCCAATAATAGTTTGAAGTATTACCCAATAATACTTCAATTTTTGTTCAAGTTGCAGAAGTACCTATCAACACAATCCAAAAGAGCCATCATTTTTCAAATCACAGAACAATCAACTCGACTTCATACAGCCATCCTTGATTATAATCAGGTGCTCCCTAGCGATGATATCTGGGCCGGATTTGTACCGTTGGATTCACGATCATGTTGACGAAGCCTTTCGATGCAGACTAGCGGCTGGTCGTACAATGCGGTCTCAAAAAATTCTTTATTCAAGGCCAATTTAAAAACGTTAAAAAAATCATACCCTTCTTATAGGATTGATTAATAGAAATAATAATAATGGGTGTTATAAAGAAGGTAGAACGCGGGTCCGGTGGTAGAAATCAGACTAAAACGGTTTTAATAGAATCTTGGTTGCTATCCCCAATCACATGTGATTATTAACATTAGATAAATTAGGGAGCCATAACATCAATAGTTGGGATCACTACACCTCCCGGCACTTAAAGAGTTTACGGTGTTCCGGTTGTAGTAAGGCAAAACGTTCTTTATGGCGGCTACTCTGATATTCCCGTCTTCTTCATAATGAACCGTTTTCGGAAAGCCCTCAAAGTAGCTGATTTTCTTCAGCATGAAAGGCCCCTTGACGTTCGGTTGCTTCCCATGGAAGTTGGTCTGAACCAAAACAGAGTCTCCCTCTTTTAGATTATGTATTCTTTTAGAGTGTTGTCGATCGAAACTTTTCTTCGTGGATTCATAGTATTTCCGTTGGTCTTCCGGGTTTAGCGGTGACTCATGAAACATAGCAGTGGTTATTCCGTAATTTTGATCTGCTGGAAACAGTTGTGTCTTGCCAAATGCCTTGAAATGGGGGGTGCACCCTATGCTTTTGTTGTGGGATCGATTTTGATGGTTGATGGCAGCTTCCAATGCAGCTTTCCACCCTCCCCTGAATGAAGGATAGATAAATTAGGGAGCCATAACATCAATAGTTGGGATCACTACACTTCTATTGAAAGTTTTCGAGCTACAGAGTGAAAATTTCAACCCCTATTTTGAACTCCTTAGAGATGTCTGACAGTAACGCCGAGCTTCGCGGACCAACTAGACCCCAAAGCGGGACTTAGAAACCAAATTTCATTAATTTCGTTTCATGGTAACTAAGAAAAGTGCGAAGTGCGGCATACGGCGGACAGACAGAAATGTTTTTATTGCATTTTCGGATTCTACGTACCTTGAAACGGAAACCGTCAAATTTTGAGGGTTAAAATTTTGTTTCATGCACGACCAAAGGTTCATTATTGAAAATAATAAACCAGTATCTTGCGTGGAACAATAAATTGGCACCATAACCACCGAAACTTGGGGTGGTACCCACGGACTATTATGTTGCACTTAGTACTCGACATAGGTTGAATGTGGAAAATGAACTGGACATTCATGAAATGTAGAAACTAGATCTAGATGGAGTGGTGGTGCTGTCCACCAATTGATTTTGTGGGTACCTATCTCATAATTATGCTGGAATTCTTTTTACATTACCTATACACCAAGGGACATGCCAATTACCTATATTGCAAATTTGGGTCAATATTATCGTTGTGTTCCTTTGTCTCACTCACTTGACAGATGTCTGCTTAGGAGTATACGACGAGAAATCGACCTGTCCCGATCTTTGGGGTACTTATTCATTATTGGCAAGGTTACATAACCATATTTACTGAGGCTGGGAGGCGTGGATTTATTCTGTTTCCTATTATTTTCAAGGTGATTCAGGAATCTCCAAGTATTAGTGAGTCATATACGCCCTGTCGTCTACGGGAAATCCTCTTGTTTCTTATGTGTATCTAATTATTACTCATCGTTCCGTGGCGCAGGCAGGGCAGTCGGATGAAAAGCGGAATGGCTGTTTACTTTATTAGTCATCATCGTTGTCAGAGAATAGGAGACTAGTTGTGTTGGGAATCCGTTGCTCCACTGACTTCAAGAGAAGCGTACACCCACATAAGCAATACGTGCTTGACTACTTTTTCCTGTCTTGCGCAAACGCTGGACCACATTGCTGTTTCCAGTAGTTTTTGCCGCACCTCAAACCGACGTAAAGCCATATTCTGATGGTGCCGAGGTACCTACGTCGTACATAACACTTCGGTAACCAATATTAGTAAGCTCTCGGTCTTCCGTCCCGCTTAGTTACAGCGAGTGACACCCCTGCATTTGAATGGCAAGGACCACATCGTACACTTTTGAAGTCGTTTGGCTCAACATTCAAACAGTCAGTGTTATTGTACTCCACTTGGGGTTTTGGTAAGTCGACGATTTCGGCGATAACCCTACAACAAACCAACCCCAATGAACGAAGTATATCGTGAATATTATTTAAACAATTTCCATGCTAAACAATCCGCTTGTGTTGTTTTAATGAAAGGTTGAGATCAATATTTCCTTAAAATTGGCTACCGATTCTCTAGTAGACAATGCCGACTTTTCAAATAAATGAATTTACACGATCAAAATATTTAAAAATTACTTTTTACCTGCCATCCTGAAAATGTTGTTTTGACTTGGTTGCATTGATAATAATTTTTTGTTAGCATCACATTTAGTTAATTTTCATTTCTCATTAATATTGGCAGGCATTCCTGTCACACTACTTTTGAGATAGTACGCTGGTTTTCCCCTCGAAATGCTTCGAGTCATTCTGTCGTTTGTAAAAATTATGAGTAGGTATATATCTACTGTCATTATCGTTCCCATATCTTGGTTTCGGATAATATAATGACCTGGAGAGGTAGTTAGAAAAACATGTATTTAAATGTTGCTTGAAAATGAAAATCCCTACGATAAAACAAAAGACAGTTAGTTTGGAAGGTTCCTAAGAAACAGATCCGATTGCAGTCCTCCCCATTGGCGCGCCTGTAGATTAAAGTATCACGCAGCAGACTTTGAAGTCACAGCAGGGGCATTTTATGTCTTCTTCGCAACCTGGAAAAAATGTTACAGATGTTACCATTTTGATTTATTTCAATCAAGTTATTATTGATTCCCTTCAATATAAGGCTTCCTGCTTTGAACAACAGGAATATTTATGTAGGTAAAACTACGTAGCTGGTTGGCAGGGCGTCGCCTGATAAACCGTTTCCCCGCCAGCCGATAACTCGTCCATTACAACATACACTATCTACCTCACTTTTATAACGACGCTTGTATAATTCGGATATTTGTCATTCAAATATCTCCTTTACTATCTGCTTGGAGTTATTCACCAGAAATATGGTGGAATATGTGCTCTGAGTGATTCAGAAGTCAAGTTCGAAATATGTAGTTATAGGTAGGTATATGGAGAAAAAAAAACCTGTGGTCCGAGTCAAATGCTACTTTGGGAGTACGTAGGTAATTATCGAAGGTAACGCAATTTTAAATCCGAAGGATGGCAATTGGTGCGAATTCCGGCTCTGTCTGTTGCCGAACTACGAACTGTTCAAATCCTGAAGAAAATTAAGTGTGGGGGGGGGGGGGGGGGTGTTAGAATCGAAATTTTCGACGTAGGTGCTACAAATAAATGTAACTGAGAAAGAAGGGTGTATTGATAGAAACGTATGTTGCGAGAAGTGGAAAAAGATTCCTTTTTTATTTAACCCGATATTTCCAGGTTTTTAAGTTGGTATTGGTCAGTTTCGGAAAAATTACCGCTGCTCCTTCTATTCGGCTATTTTAACGCAGTTTTACGAGTAATTTCAAAAGAAACAGAATCTACGGACGCGATAAAATCAAATCAAACGAGCAATGCTGGTAGGTAATTATAGAACATGGGTATCGGGGTAAGTAGGTACATCACAATAATCGAAATGTTGGCCTACAAATTGTTTAAAATTTGATGCAGATCGATCAAAACTTCGAATTCCTGTTCCGTAATTCCCAAGCTTTCAGGATAGGGAAACTGTTCCATGAAATGCTAAGTAGTATCCAATATAATATAGCTACCTATAAAATGGACGTTAAAATGGACCGCACTCATGTGACATGTTAATGTACCCTATGTAAAAAGTCTTATTCAATGTTTTAAGGTTTTACTAAATTATTTGTTCATAGGTATAATCTTATAGGAACTGCCCTAGTGTTTCTTCACCTAAATAATGGAGTATAACAACGGTAGATCCGACTTTGTAGTCATACTTTCATAATTGCAAAATTATCATTCTTTAAAGTCTTTCTTCTGCACCATAGTGGGCTTATCGTATTGCATACAGAATAGTGATCGAGACAGAAGGGTTTATATCCAATACAAAGGTCCCACCATTCGTTTTTCTAAATAGACGCGGTTTTTTTCATCAGAAGACGGGGACGTGATGAAACCTTCACACTAACACGACAGCTTGAGTAGGTAGTTTTAATTATATGGATAAATCAACAATTTAACAACCCAGAGTGAGCTCCGTTCCCCCAAATGAAGCAAGTCTTGTCGTAGTACTATGCAATAATATGATCATAATTACCGCGGACTATAAATAGAGTCATTATGTACTATCTGTCATACAGAGAATGAACAATTGAATACTCACATCCGTGTTTCCCCTTACAAGTGCACAAGGGATTGTCGTACATGTTGTAGTGAGCTATTGAAACCGACTGTGACAGCTGCAGGAATTGTAATGTCTTTGCGGTTGGGGTGACGACACTGAAGCCCACTCTCCCATAAAAGAGGTTTTTCACGAGGCCACTCGACTTTATCAATTTGTTTGCTTTAGCTCGATAGCCGGATAACGAAACCTTGATGTTTCAGCATTTCAGCGAATTTCGCAGTTATTCACCTCCTGTTCCTGTTAGACTTAGGTAATCATAATCTTTATTGTTTTGGAACTGTTAGTAATGAGTTCCTACCATTTAATACCTATTAGTAGTACCAGGTTAACAACTGAGTTTATTGAAGTAAAATACCAATTTTATAGGTTACAGGTAGTTGAGTAGGTCGGTTAGGTTTTACTTCTAATAGGTACCTACTAGAGGGAATAACCCTTTAGATTTAATATTATAGGTGCTCTGATTACTCCACAAAGTTTCGTTTATTATTTTCATTGACGAACCTCTAATCAAATTTGAGTTCAAAATCAACTTTTCCTAAAAAAAAAGTGAGTCAACCTTGAGTTTTAAGGTATCAAAAATTGCTGCAGTCACCAACTTCAAAAATTCAATCATGTGGTCTTGCTACGTGACGAGGAATTTCTGCTTTTACTGACTCAGAAATTCGACTTCGAATCTACTATGTTCTATCTAGAACACAAACACACATCCTAATTCGCTGGGATACTATCGTAGTAGTAAAAAGTGACATAATCAGGGATCTAGGCAGAAGGGTTTTATATTCATATATTATGTCGACGATTTGAATTCTTGATTGAATTGGAGTCCATTTGACAAGTATGGGCACAGAAAAGGAGACTGGGCATGGGATACCGGATTTCCCTGCTATACTAAATATTAGGCTAAACGTCTTATCTAGTCTAGAGGAGTCCATACTCTATAATTTTATTTTTATACTCATACTGTTGGCTCTCATAAGCAGTAAATCGTACTCATCTCATTGCAATGTTTTGATTTCGTGGATGGAATTCATAGTATGTCATGAAGTTACCTCCAGATAGTCAGTGCGATCACGACGTAATTTTTCACAAATAAAAAGTATATAAATGCTATTTCTATATTACTTTGGTGACAAAGAAGCTGTGGTATGTTTTCAAAATTGGTTTTTTAGACCAGAAATTCGGGTTAGGGCTAGCCAATTTTTTGGGCTAATCATTCAAATAATTTTTGGCGGGAATGAAATTTTCAAAATTCCATTAGGTTCCTACCCGCAGAAAAGAACCCGCGGAAGAAGAAGAGATTTCTTATGTGTTCAACACCTAAAAAATGATCTTTCCACGTGAGTTTTAATGTCCAAACTCGATGGAATTTAGAATTGAGATATCCCACACTTGTATTTCCTCCGGAGTCGTCCATTGTTTAGTATTTTAGACATTTTTAGTTGAAGTTGTTAGTTTCGTTGTGCGTGAGAAACGGGTTGGAATTCTCAAGAGGGATTGAGTGGTGGCTTCCTGTGATTGCATTATCGGTTTTTTCAACAGACTGTAATTTTGTCCTTATCTAATCTTTGCCATTTTATTGAACGGTTATTTAGGACCTGTGTGGGGCAGGTACCTGTTTTCGGTAACACATGGAAACTGACGTTGTAGTTTTGTGTTTCGTTGATTGGTTTATACAAACCTACTGCCTTTGTCAATGTTCGCGTTATCTGAGTTAGTGGTTTTCTCAAACCGTAACATCGTAATCTTGGGGATTACGTTAGATTTGAGAATACGGCTGATACGTACCTACACTACCGATCAAGACAATGATACGGTTGTAAGGTTGTCTATTTTTAAAACCAGCAGAATCACGTGATAAAGCAACATCAGATGGTGAACTGTATACGATTCGCGTTGAATTTCTTGTATGATACTTTAGGACAATCTGTATGCTCCCCCTCCACTCCCCCCCCCCCCCCCCACGTTGTGTACAGTAATATCGTAATCGTATCAATTCGGATGAAGGGGGATTACGAAAGAGCGTGTGGGAGAAAATTAATCAACTGTAGTAAAATTTCAACCTAAATGTTCTGATTAAGAGTAAACACGGAGTAATATAACGTCATTTATTTTCACTAAGAACAAAATGCACTGTTATACCGATTTCGGTGATCAAACCATCGTCACTAACAAACTATAGGTAACTTATTTAGCAATAGCCAAATATAACAATAACTTAGTTACAGTTTGCTACTGACGATGGTTTGATCACCGAAACCGGCATATCAGTGTATTTTGTTCTTAATTGAAATAAGTAACGTTTCAATAACTGCGTTTTTATTTTTGACATTTTATGTCTTTACTCTGGCACATAACTCGAAAAACGTTACACGAAATCGTCACGAAAATTTCTGATGATTTTCGCTTACAACCGATTCGTTGCTACGGAACTTTATCTTCGCCAGTTATCATCGTACAAAAATCGTTCACCACTCGTTGGATAGCTCTCGATTTACCTAACCATACTACGTTACGTTAACCACTGCGGACTGCGTGGCCAACAAGCTGCGGTATGAGCGTGATTGTTTAAATGAATGTTTACGTACATAATACAGTGGAGTCCGGCTAATCCGAACTAATTGGGACTGAAGGCTGTTCGGACTAGGTACCATTCGTTGGAAATCTTGACCAAAACAATTAAGTACGAAGTACTTGGTGTGGGTGCGGGAGGGGGCGCTAAGACATAAAATGTCCCTCGTGGTTGCGTACTTGTACGGAAGCTGTACCCACCGTTTGTGTTTTATAATGTTTCTCATGGTTCATCTGTCGCTGACTGCTAAGAAAATAAGGAGATTCAGCGATTTGAATGAGTTTCAACGATTTCTTTGCGAGTGATTTAGTTCGTTCTAATTTTAGTGAAACGAGAGATAATATGTCTGTGTCTGTGGCAACATGAACTCTGAGGTTCAACAGACTTGTGAGAATTTGAGACCCACACAAAGGTTGCGTTAAATCATTGGAGTCGGGGAAATAGCGAGCTTGGTGCCAAATGGTTTACCTGTTTGAACTATTTTGATATTGATGGACAGGCTGGTGTGATAGGCACAGTCCAACGTGGCTGTAAATACAAAATATTCCCACCGTATTTAATTAGAATGTTTTGTTACGATACACCACAAGGTTTTAGCTGTGTGTAACCCACATTGAAATCCTGTTCATCCAGCTTGTTGATGATGATTTCTTACCAGTCGTGGCTTCCATGCTCCCAAGATGGTTGAAATATCGGAGATTCACATGATTATGCAGCAGCATCTGCATTTCAGACAAAAGCATTTTATCTCCTCTTCGCAACCTGAAATTGAAACAAGTACAATCTTGTCAGTGTACGTCGTACAAAATTTGCATACCTATGGCTTGAAAGGAAGAAACAGTTGATTTATTTGCTACTGGGTCCTTATGTTTTTTTTTCGCTCTGATTGTGGTTTTAAACAAACAAACTGGTAGGTACCTCCCATCGAGGTAAGAGTTATAAAATAAGATTAATTATTTAGATTATCTCGATGGTACCTACCCATCTTGAACAACCTCTGAGAATTTTGTTTTGACAGTAGGGAATGACTGATTTTGAAAGTAAAAATAATCTGATAAGTAGTGTAGGGTCACTACAGTTTGGTTGACGGGTTGTCATCATCACTGTGGGTGATATTATTTGCAATATGGTTTTGAAATATAGTTCAGTCTTCAATTAAATGTGGATGCTACTTTACATTGGCGCTGCGGACAATTTAAAAAACACATCATGCCAAGACATACGAGGAGACAAAGTCTACCTTCCGTAGCAGTGTATCGATGGATACACTGATGTTGTTCTGCACAATTTTTGGTGGTTTTCACTTACAATGTGAAGTTGAATGATTGATGATAGTGCAGAGGCTGCTTTTTGAATGACCACGTGTATGACATTATAGTATTTACTTGAGGTTAGTTTCTGGCTCAATATTACTCATTATCGTTTATTGGGGAAATAGCGCTTTCTGTTACCAACTTGAACGCAAAGGCTTTCACAAAAAAAGTAAAGAGTACCAGGTATTTTGTTAGTCCCACTAACAAAGCTCGTTATTATAAATTATAAACATTTATTTATATTATAAACGTTATTATATTATACATATATTAGATTTGCGGGTTTCTTGACAAGACCTTCTAGTAACAAAAATTACATTTCATTTTAAAGTACCTACCTAATTAATTTAGCTGTTATTTTTGAACGAGTAATTCTTTTCTCTTTCGTTATGTCTTCATTTTCTTCTATTATTGTTCATTCTGATGATTCAGTTTTCTGTATTTCAACTGACTGAAGTAAGGGAGAGTCTCAGATAAACAGAATCATACATCTTTACACATACATTACGCATAGTGCGTAGTAGAGGAGTATCAATCCCCGAGTTATGCGTAAAGCCCTTAGCTAGTCGTCAATCCCCAATTAGTACATAATTAATTTGTGTCACCGTGAATCAACTCGTATCATTTCCACGTGATAGTGGTACAATTTATGAATGCAGGACCTCAGAGCAGAGGCAGTTTATGGCCAAGATCGAGGTGGGTGCTTTGCATTGTGAAGTGACCTCTAGAATTAGGCGATCTATGATACTGTCGAGTTTACAAACGATGACTAGAAATTTAAATTATTGTTCACTTACATCCTTTCTGGCCCTTGCACTTGCAGTCATCGTCGAGCATGATGGTCGTGGTGTAAAAAACCCTTTTGATGTAGAGTCTTCTTGAGAGTGAAACTAACACTATTCACGCCTCCTATTAGGTAGATCTCAACTGTTTGCTCTCTGTAACTAGAAGATGTAACACAATCAGTTTATACGCGTTTGACGCTGCTCGGCGGAGATTCAAGAGTAAATGTTGAGTCAGAGCTTGGGCAGCGTTCCCTGGCCAAGTAGAAAGTCATTTGTGACGTCACAAGGTAATGACACCAGTGGGGGGGCAGTTTTCTCATAAGGGAACCTGTTTACGTAATGGGGCCTTGAATGGTGTTCTACTTCTAGAATGGATGCGTCATCCGTTTGTTTTGAAAAGTAGAACTAGTATAATATATCAATCAAAATTTCGGTAATTACAATACTGGATCAGTTGTTGGTTTCTTGGTGAAGATCGATTATTGTTATTGTGCAGAGCAGCGCAGTAATTCCAAAAGCCATAAAAGCGGTCATAAAGGGATGTTTCACATTTTTTTCTGGAGTGCCAACAGTTATAGTCCACGTTTTATGGTACCTCTGGGAGGCCTAATGGTGAAATTTTGAACCGTAGGGTTTTAATAAGAATATCATTCCAATTTTCTCCTCAAAAAAGTCCTGCGAAAAAATGTACCTATGTGATTAAAACTCTCCAACCCTGAAAATACTCCGTACCGAAATAAAGGTAATTTAGCTTTTTTCAAAACAAGATTTTTAGCGAACTTCCGAAGAAACTTTATTTATTTCATCTTTTTTATAGCTATTAATTTTGTAATAATATAGTAATATATATATGTTACTACAGTAGGTTATGGTGCCTACATAAATATCATAAAAGTCGACTTTATCCTCCCTTCTACAAACCTGTATGGTTTCATTGTTCAATTTGGACATAGAGCTATTGGAACTATTTTTGAAATCGTTAGATCCAGAGGCATCTTTGGACTTCCAGAAACCGTTGGGTCCAGGCTCGTTCAAATGACCGGAGTCATTATTTATCGGCAGCATAGGTTAGGCAGAGAGAGCCTTCGGGCTCTATTTTTGTGCAAGTCTCTAAATAAAACAATCAATCATTCATTCAACTATTCAGATTGCTAAACCTTCGTTTCAGTATGTTTTCATCCGTATTAAATATACCTAGGATAGAAAGGGTGTGGGGGGAGGGGGGATGGGGATCACGCTATTTATTCACAAACCGTCAATAAGTATATATTATAATATATTCTCTTCATACAAAAAAATAAAAAAAGCTAAATAGTTTTGTTAGGTACCAATTTCCTTTGCAATCATGTTTTTACCTAAATAAATATGGTTATTATTTTAGTCTAGCATACATACCCTAATAGTAAAAATCACGTGACTGAAATTCAGTCTCTAATAAATAATTTCAGTAATTTCACTACAGTAGTTATCGTTACCACTTAATATTCTACCTCTGTGTTGGACAAGAGCTATATAACTTTTGTTATTAAATAAATTTTCAATTATTAGGTACTAGTTAAGAGTAATTGCGATTACAAATTACGAAATTACATTCTATTTAATTGACACAAAGTTGCAACGTAAAATTGTTATGACTATTATACTGTTTAATTTAGACAATTGGGATTGCAGATAATGTAATTGGGGATAGCGTTAGTTTGTCAAGTAAGATTAGTGTAATAATAAGGAACATTTGCCAATTACAAGTACAATTGTGTGATTTTTTTATTACAATTACTCCTCACTTGTCATATCTGAATCCTAAAAGTAACGCACATTTTTGGGGTCAGAGTGTAGATACATTATCCTGTACCCCCATCAATTGGGCCTTTAATTATTCATCGTTTTGAGGAACCCAACAGGGCCTTTTCAAACGTTGTGTTTAGAATAATTCAATAATAATAATTGTTAGTTATTGCTACGATGAATTCGTTCTATTATATTTTGTTGTGTGTAATCTCTTCTTTCTTAATTACACTGGTAATTACATTCGTATCTACTTCTTAATATCAACGTAATATAGGTACTAATTATGTTTGTCTTCTGGGGGTCAGACTGAATTTTGCGGTATGACAGAGTTTATTGATGCGTTTTTGAAAGTTCCACATTGTGTCAGATTCATGGCTTCTTGCCACTGGAAAGAGAAAATCTACTCAGAAAACGGCACGGCTACGTTCATTGTATCCAGAAAACTCCTGGTAATTGTTCGAAATACAGGGCAGAAGGAGTGAAACATCACATTTTTTCAATGTCTGTTCTTTTTTAGTTTTGATTTTTTTCAAAACTCGATCACCACTCGTTGGAAAGCTCTCAAAACTTCACGCTGTCAAGATCTCCTCCTGTTCTCGAGATTCGTGTCGAAGAGGGGCGGTGGTGAGATAAAATCGATAAATCATCCGGTTCACAAGGTAAAATCGTCAGCGTTGATTTCAACAATTTTTGCCAATTTTTTAACATGAATTTTTCATGTTTTTCTTCTAGAGGTCATACCGAATTTGTTGACAGGTGACTTTCTTGTTGGTAGGTGATTTGGGATTGTAATTCAGCCATTATATTATGAAAAAATTACAAAAGTAATTTGTTATTGGAACGGAAAAAATAAAGATTAACATTCCAAATATTCCAATGCTAACATTACTAGAAATTTAAATGTAAATTAGTTTTGTAATTTATATTTGCAAATGTGATTTTCCCTTTAAACGATTAACCATGTATCTACCATGAGAAAAATATAAAGCCAACGAGGTTTATAGTTTAATGATTTTTGAATTGATGCAGATGGGCTCCTGCTGAAGGTCTCCGATGTTCACCTAATTCATTTCTAGGCTTGTTGTTGATGACAAGGCGTTACTTGTAGTAGTGGATGGAGCTGTTGAGATGAAGCGAGCCGAGCTCATTCCTGTCGAACTCGCAGTCAACGTTTTGAATATTATGTAATAACATAACAAAGTTGTACGACATTCGCTGTGGAGGACATGCGGCCCGCTCTTGTTTTCCTCCTCGATTCGAGATCATTTCCATCGCTGGTCCCATCAGAACAAGCCGTACCAGCACCAGCATTGTCCGCACTCGCATGAACCATCGCAAGCTGAAGGACAGAACCAACATTTAAATTAAGCCAAATAATAATGAATTGCACCATCTATACTGCAGTCAAAAGCGCAAAAGTCGTATCTGAAAAAGGTTCCTGTGGGCAACCTGAAAGCCCCAGCGCGTGTATTTCCCTTCGCAACAGAAAAACACATTCAGAAGAGATATATTTATGTACTATACGTCCCTATCCCTCCAGCATTTCCCAGACTGAACTCTCAACTCCCTATTTTCTGAACTCCTATCGATGCGTCTGCATTCTATATACGTCCTGTGAGGAGCACAGCTTGACAGTCGCAGAGGGGTGGTTGATTAGGCGTCCTCCGTGACGGGCGTTTGACTTTCTCCGCGCATATTGTTGGCGGCGAAAGCTATGCGGTGCATAGGGTTCCACAAACGTAAAAGTAATTATGCATAGGGTTCCACAAACGTAACAGGAATTATAAGTCCAGGCTATAGGTAGTCTTGCTATGCAAGGCCTTGGTGCTCCCAATGTTGAGTATGCTTTTCCTGTGCGATCCCCGAGTTACGCCATCCATAAGTGCACCCTCGAGAGACTTCTGCATAACTCCTTAAGACACATCGCTTTCAAACTCTCACTCAGTCACAAGACGTCGACTGCGATTTTCTATTGGGCACCTGCCACATGATTTATTTGGAGAAACGGCGGTGTGTGCTGGCCTTGCTCTCCTGCACATATTGCTGAATCGTCTCTCATCTTTTCCTGCCTTGTTGGTCAAGACTGGTAGGTATCGTGGCTTCTCGCTTCTCGTCCCAGATCTTCCACATTACATTCTCGCCAACAAACTACGTGGGGAACCGCTCGCTTCATCGACTATCACGATCTGCAAACCTTATCAGCTTGTACCCTGACTTTGACTTTTGGTTTATTATTCTGCGAATAATACACGTATCAGCAAAAAATTGTATAACACCCCCTACGAAATTTTTCTTTTTCGTTTCAAAGCGCGTTGATTCTAAAAATGCAGTGTCCGTCCGCCGTACGCCGTCCGCCGCGTCATGCATAACTACTTCATTTTCGATCTAAAAAATTCGTTCTTTCGCACACAGGCTCCATTTGGGCCCTAGTTGTATCCCGAAACTTTGCAGCCCGATCGGAGCATACCCAGTATACCCATTTTTGGTGTTTTAGTAAAATGAGCTTTTGAGGTATCTTTTTCCATGTTTTTTAGGGCGAGAAGACCGAATGTGAAGTCGATTTTGACCAAAGAGTGAAGAATTGAGGATTTAACGAAAATTCATTTTTCGTGGGTCGAAAAACTTGGAAATTGATAGAAATTACCATAAAATTGTATAATAAGATAACACTAGAAGTAGTATCAACAGGTGAATCAAGACAATTAAATGGAATGTCAATGATCAAGGATAATTTATTATAAACTAGGGGCTAATTCGTGTTTTTGGGGATCAACATTTGTGGAAACCACCAAAAATATCTATTTCAATTATTGTACATGAAAGAAACAATAAATGAACAGCCAAAATTTCTGTAGGTGCGTCTAATAGAATAATAAACCCATGTGACAAGGACTTCGCAGCGTTTTTTCAATAGTGCATTATCCTTCAAAATCATTAGTTGCCTCTTACCCAGTAATTTTTTAATTTGTGTTATGAACCGTATTTCTGCTTGAATTTTGAGCTGTATTTATTGCTGATTTGTATTACTTTCAATTAATTTTATACTTGAGTTGCCCATATTAAATAAACGAATAAAGTAACAAAATATTGCAGTGTGGAATAAACAAAAAATAAACCTTCAGCTTACCACCATTTGATTGAAAACAAAGCTTTCCGCTCAAATTCTGAGCATCATCAGCACTCTTGATGATGCTCAGAATTTGAGCGAAAAGCTTTGTTTTAAATAAATTGGTGGTAGCTGAAGGTTTATTTTTTGTTTATTCCACATTGCAAGATGGCTTACCGCAAAAGTTATGTGATTAAATTCGATGACTTGATAACAAAATGTTAATAACTTTACTTTCCCGGTCGTTTGTTTTGATCGAATCAGCCGTTCATGTCCTCCGCTATCCTTGTTTGCATTTATTTGATTTTTTTCTAGGACAGTTCTGGTGTAATAATATTTCACGTTTGTGTATTGAATTCGTAACGCAGATGTGCCACGAAAAACATTAATTTGTTTTGTGAGATGCTCTTAAGGGTTTCTTCCGCCACACGTTTCAGTTGACTTACATAACTAACATTCATTATCACAAGTACATGTAAGCATTTGTGTGTTACAAATGAAGGGTTCATACTTAATTTTGAGGCTTTTTTTAGTTCTCAAAGCTTCTGATTTGTTTACGTAGGTAAGTAAGTACTTTGTTAATTAGTGTAGTTCGGTTTGCACTTGAAGGTACCAACCTATCTACCCGACTTTGTCTCTCTTAGTTTGTACGAAAGGGGTGTAGTTTCATACTGCAGTATAATTGAGGTGCCTACCAAGTACTCCACTGGTGAGTACTCACTGTGTGGGTCGGTTCCCACGATCCTCCCTTATGAACCTCATCTCCTCTTGAACATTACCATCAGTAGATTGAACGTCCTGTAAAAGTTACTGAAACTCACCGCTTTTCGATGAAGTCTGTCCGTTGTTCTCCATTGTGATTTAGTTTGCTGGATTCTCCCGAGAACAACTAGACAACCACCTTCACCCGCGCACGAAGGAAATTCAAATGAATACACCTTCCTATACATACCTGCATTTTATACTCCTTCCTTTCCCTGAGAGGTTTTTTCCCAAACACTCGAATCCCTTGTCGCGATGATTGGGATTATCCCCTAGTTTACTGCCGGTCAGAATGAGCTGTTTCTTAGCACCTACTTGCCAAAGTGAATAATTGAAAAAGATAGCGATAGATGTCACATGTTTATATAGGGATTCCCGACCCCCTCGCTATTTCACGATGCTTAGGAAGAGATTTAGTCATTTCGCCGCATGTATCGACGATGTGTAAACCTTTCGAACTTGTTTTCCTCCTTCGTTTTTTTCCGCATTTTTGGCCGGCTAGTATCAACATGTCGCGTTCAAGTGCCTCTCCATCCTTGAGTCAAAACAGATTTTTTTCCCCCATGTTTTAAAAAGGTTGTTACGTTGGTCAGCCAAGTGCCGATGTCATTGTTGCCTACTGGTATAGGTTCACCAAATCTTCATAATCCTACACTAGATTAACCCTGAAAATGGTAGCGGATCGGTAATCCCCGTCATGCAATCTGGAACACCTACCTGCGCGTTGAAAGTATACTTGAACGTACATACGAGTGCGCAGTTGCTTTATATCTGCATGTAAGTAATATTTTAATGATTTCCTATTTTGGCGCCACTTTTGCCCCACAAAGATAATACAGCATAAGTGCTCACAGTGTAAGTTAGTGCAATACTACCTACAGTTTTGCTCATAATACCACTCTCCACATACTTACTTCAGTTTTGCTTCTGAGTTTACTTCTTCAGCAGAAGCCTTGTAGTCGCTCTTGGGAAGTAAATAATTGTCTCCCGAGACTGTGTATGTACACACTAATCCTTGCAACGCTCATTACCAGAATATTTGTAACTCTTAATGATCTGAAATTGAGAGGTACCATTTTTATATAATCAAAACCGCATTGATACGTCAGTTTGCGCATACGTGGAACCCTTAACTCAAGCAACGACCTAGCTTCCAATCAAATTATGAAATGTAGGTGGGTCATAGTGTACCAAGGTACGTACCCAAAAAAAGTTAGGGACCTACTTATATTATTCTGAAAGATGAACGTTTTAAACTATTTTTCTACATGGTCACCATTTCTTTTTTTAATTTTTGTATGGCGAGGGAGAAGTTCCTCGTATATGAGTGAAGGTACACCTTCCGTTGGTGTGGTGACTTTAATCGTCTCCCTTTTCCGTTGATGGTCACCGTTTTTGTTTATTATTTTCAATAATGAACGTTTAGAATCGAGCATGAGAAAAAAAATGAACCGCTTCTCAAAATTTGATGGTTTTTTGCGTTTCGAGGTTGAATCAGTAGGTATTGTAGAATCGGAAAATGTTATTAACAAAATTTCTGTCCATCCGCCACTTTCCTTAGTTAGGTACCGTGAACCGAAATCAGTGGATTTTGGTTTGTAGGTCCCATTTGGGTTCTAGTTGGTTCGCGAAGCTCGTCGGCGTTACCATCAGTCATCTTTAAGGGGTGAAAAGTAGGGGTTAACGTTTTTCGAATGCCACGTCCAGCGTCCAGCCGTTGCTGTTACCTGTCATAAGAACACCAGAAACAATGAATTATGGAGGATAACTCCATCGCTATAGGAATAAATGCAACATCAAAGTGGATATAAGAGTTTTCAGTCGTTTAAGTCACAATAGGTATTCGATTTTCATTACATATTTATCTCTACTAGAATGTAATTAGTAAGCATGATTAGTTGGATCTTGAATGTCACATTTTCGATATTGCGGTTGTCTTCTGTTTCTTCTTGCCAAAAAGTGCAGATTCATTGAGGCTGGTTCTTACCGGATGGCTCACATCATGTCACGTTTTTACAACAGCGCTATAGGTGTCCCTCGTCGTAACCTTCAAAATCCACAATTATGCAACTATAGTAGACCAAACTGAATGGAAAATCGATCCTATTTATCACAACATATAAAGTAGGTACCTACATATTATAAAATAATAAATAAATTAAGCTGTCTAAGAGGTTGTGTACCTCTTCAGACTCAGTAAAAATTGTGTGCGGGTCCGATGGCTCTCATCCGATCGGTATCTACTAAACTAATTTTTCCCGCTATTTAGATGAATCCTTAGACACCCTGTATATTTAGCTGCGAAAAAAAAATTAAAAAGAGAGAGACGCCCTAAATATTCAGTTACACAGCAAACAAATCAATCCCACGACAAATTAGGGGATTCGCACGATCAAACAGATAGTTTGTTTGGGTGGGATATTCGTAGTTCGACTTATTACGCACTCAGTGCTTTGGGCTGCGGACAACCTGATTTGGCGGTTGATGAACCATGTCCATTCATTTATTCATGGAATATTCATTGTGTTACAGAAAATAGAGATATTATGCTGTCTTCGTAAAAAAATAATTCCGTTTAAATTTTTAACCAAATTGAGCCCCCCCCCCCCCCCCCACCCCTTGTTCTGGATTCCTAGTCTCGAAGTATTCCTAGCCCTTCTCAGGAAATGCCTCGAAAACGTCACTAGGATTTTGTGATAGCGGCATTTTGGTTTGATTTTCTATTGAAAATCCTGTAATTGTAGCCGCATCTGAGCGAAATATACGATTTTCCTCCCCATCATTAATGTTAGGCGGCTACATACGAGTTTTTGCCCTCTTGAAAGTACAGATACGAGTTTCCCACTCAACACAGATACGGATTTTAGTATCATCATAAGCGGGGAACGGTTAGTTTGGTAGTTAAAAAACATCGTATTATTGCATCCTCATTGCTAGACGATAAGAAGTCTCTCTTATCTTCGCCAGTTACGAGAGAAATGCTTTGGTGATCTGCGCAGATACGCTTTTTCAACATTAGTCAAACGTATTCCATCCACAGAAACGCTGTTCTACGCCGTGTTTTGCTATTTTCCAATCAAAATACTGATTTTTTTTTTGTTACCTACATCACGCGATTTAACTAGCAATTTTTTTCAAAACGAATATAGTTTCGAATATGGAAAAACTGAAACTAACGCAGTTATTTGGAAATTTCGACTCGAATGCGATTTGCGGGGGACGGGATTCGGCGTGGATGGCCGTATAGCTATGAAACTTCTTCTCAGATGACAACATCTGAGAAGATGTTTCATAGCTATACGTTTCATTACTATTATGCGCGGAGGTTCATTACTATCATCTTTTTCCTTATATTTTACGCACGAATACCAATATATTGCAGTAGTATTTAGAAGTACCCCAAGATATAACTCACACTACCGGATTCGGCTGTGTATCGGAGGAAGATGGTTTTTCCCATTCATAGGATTACGCACAGCGCATCACACTTGAAACAGCCGCAGTCGCAATCTTCTTCACAACCTGTGGAAACATGTGTTATATTACCATTGAATATGGGTTGTTTCTTTGGATTTCAAACTTATCTTCAAGTTGGAATAAATTTCATTCAGAGGTAGGTATCCACAATTACGGAAAAATTCTGTTTTCTCAACTCCTATTTGCATTAGCCTCACCTCCCGCAGCCAAATTCATTCACAATATTTTATTTCGCTCTTTTGCGCATAATTTGGAAATTTCGACACTTTAAGCGCGTCTTTGGTGAATAGCAGGAAAACGTCAGCTCTGAACATATTGTCACATGATTTTGCAGTACTTTACATAGCTGAATCGCGTGGAGAGCTATATTTCACTCCCAATTACGTTTCACTCAATCAATTTCATTTTATCCAATATTTACCTATCTACGCATCAGTGATATTCTGCGACGTCAAATTGTTCACCTGCGGTAGTTGTATTGTTTATTAATCGCAAAAAATTGATTAAACAGTCAAAGAAAATCAACATCATCTATCAAAACTTCGTCAAGCCCCCTGAACCGTTGGGTCAAATCTGCTTTTTCATAAAGTGACTGAGTACAACCACGTTTTGTCATGTTCTCATCACGAAAAACAAAGAGAAAACTGCACCAACAGACTGTACAACTCATTCTATTCAATGCTTACGCGTATGCGATATTTTTCCAGGTTCTTATTCCTTAGGTAAATAAGAAGATTAATGAAGATTAAAGGGATTTTTCCCGAAATGCGAATGATCGATAGATAGAATGATGGACCACTTTATTAAGGGACTTACTCAAGAGAAGCAATTAGTTGGTCGTTGGGTAGAAAAGCTTACGCATGGTTTTCACAGTTCATATTGCCGAGCAGTACTGGTGTAATTACGAGCGAAATACGCGATTCAAAAACTTTACTTTACATTGCCTCACAGACTTTTTGCATATTTGGAATTCATAAATATTCTATAAATTCGGTAAGCGAGGTTTCCTTTTCTAAAGGGCACTGGAGTAGTTGCCTATAGGTAGGTATTTCGTCTTTGTGCTTGACTACTGGAGTTTTGGAGCTGTAATTGATCGGACACCGTAATTGGGAGCAGCAGCACTACATAGTTTGTTAACAATCTTAGGGTGCTAATGTGGTTAATGTAAACGCGTGAAAACCTTATGCCTGGCTATACGTACAGCACTGGAAGATGATACCGCACTGTGTGCACAGCTTGTCCAACATTTCAGAGACCAAGGCAGCCGCGAGCCGTTGAAATTCTTTACTAACTTGACACACGTTCTGCGTCTCAATTTTGTTTGTCGTTATCGTGCGGATATGAAACTGATTAAAGTACATATATAAAAAACTCGGGGTCTTCGATTCGAAGTACAAAATATGACACGCTAAATCTTGTTGTATTATGTGAGCTTAAATGATAAGACGCATACGAGTAAATGTGCTGCGTTCAATGGGTTTTATTCCTGCTCGAGCGCATTTTATTTGGAATATTATCTGGGAGCAATCTTTGGCATTTATCACGAGACCACTTCAGTATATTTCTGTGCGGGGATTACCAGCGATGAGTGCGTGTGATTCAGCCTTGTTCCGGAAACATCCTTTCCATCTCGCGCAATGTTGTAAAATGTCTTGAAAAATGTTGATCACTCCGATTGCGTTTCATCGATATATTTATTCGTTCCTGAAACAAGAAGGTATTATTATTATTATATTATTATTCTGTAAATAATACTCAGCAGTTATTCGCTCAGAAAATTTTTTTTGAAACCCCCTCAAAAATTTTTTTTACGTTTCAGGATGCGTAGATTCCAAAAATGTCCATCCCCCGTACGCCGTGTCATTCATATCTGTTTTTATGCCATTTGGGCATTAGTTGTGTCCGGAAACTTTGCAGCCCGTTCGGAATATACCCGATGGTGTTAAGGATGAAAAATGGGTGTAAAAAATGGGGTTTTGGGGTTTAGTAACGGGCTTGTGAGAGCTTGTGAGTTTTCCATGTGTATTAGGACGAGGATACCGAATATAAAGTCGATTTCGACCAACGAGCGAAGAATTGAAGATCTAACGAAGTTGCGGTCTTAAATTTACCTTAAATTTTCGACTAAATCATCGTTCTTTCGCACACAGGCTCCATTTGGGCCCAAGTTGTGCTGCGAAGCTCGGCAGCCCGATCGGAATACACCCAGAACTGTTATGGATGAATTGTTTATTTTTGAAGTCATAGTGAACTTCGGCTTGTGAGGTACCCTTTTCCATGTTTTTTAGGGCGAGAAGATCAAACGTATTTGGAGGTATGTCGAACAGAATAATAAACCCATGTGACAAGGACTTTGCAGCGTTTTGGATTCTACGTAACTACCTCAAAACGCAAACTGTCAAATTTTGTGGGGATTTAAAAATTGTTTTTTTCATGTTCGAGTCCAAAGGTTCATTATTGAAAATGGTGAACCAAAATCGAGGCAGCCTGATCACAGCTCATCCCAGACGGGTCAGAAACGATACCGAACTAGATATCTGCCGTCGCTGATGGCTTTTGTTGAGAACTGGCGACCTAATTGCTTCCCATTTCCCAGACCTTCCCGACCAGCTCTCGAAGCTCACCTCTCACCTCGCGAAGCTTTTCATTTGTTTTCTCTCCCTCACCGAAGGCATCCGATACCGATTTTCTCTATTTTCCCTTTCTCCAAAGGGACGAGTTGGCCGGGGGAATCCAAATTGAGAAAGTTTTCTCCGATGACGGGATTAACGGGGAAAACATCGACTTCGAGGGCGCGCACTTAAACGGAAGGCATTAGGATTAAAGGAGGGAGAGTATTAAAGTGAAGACAAACTTGCGAGGATCCTACCGGAGGATGATTGAGCGAGAATCTGACGTCTTCCGGGTAAACGAGGGTGCGATTGCCGATGAAATTTCCGTCGATAATCACAGCTCACGACTCATCAGCGGCTCATCATAGCCGAATGTTGACTCATCCACCTCCTTCACGTCAAAATCAAGTCCGTATAATAGGTACTCGCTGTCGCATCCAGCGAAGAAACCGAAGAGAGTTCCGGTCATGCAGCATGAACCAATGAGCGAATAACACCCGAAGTAACCTATTATTGAAGTGTAAACTTGTTTTGGCGCGTTCCGCTCTGAGGAGTGAATCCAAACGCACCGACCGACTTCTTGCGACACGCGTCGCTTCACGCTCAAACCCACCCACCACAGACGCTGCAAAGTCCTTGTCACAAGGGGGTTATTATTCTATTGGACATACCTACAGAAATGTTGGCTGTTCATTTATTGCTTCTTTCTTGTGCAATAATTGGCATTGGTATTTTATGGTTTCTACAAATTTTGCCCCCCCCCCCCCCCCCCCCCAAACTCGAATCAAAACTAGGCAAAACTCGAACTAAATGGCGCTATCAATGATCAGAGATACAAATTATCTTTGATCGTTGATAACGCCATTTAATTATCTTGATTCATCTGTTGAGACTACTTCCAGTGTTATTATACAAATTGTTGTGGTATCCTCCCAGAACCTCTCCTTGTACAATTAAGGTCTCGCTAATAAACACAGACGTGGGGGCAGAAGACGCAGGAGAACCGAGGAACCTATTGGGGATCCCCACCATCCTCCACCAGTATGGAGGATGGAGGGAGATAGCCCTAAGGGCTATATAAACTCGCCTCCTTCGCCTTTCCAACCATTCTACCCTCTCCTCTAGTCGCTGACTACTCTCTTACCTCGCTCCTCCTCTCTCTCTCTCTCTCCTTAACCTAAAAGATCCCGGGCATGGTGGTAGCCTCCCAGCTATAACCAAACCGGGCAAAGCTTCCTAAAAGATCCTCGGCATGGTGGTAGCCTCCCAGCTATAACCAAACCGGGCAAAGCTTCCTAAAAGATCCTGGGCATGGTGGTAGCCTTGCGCTATAACCAAACCAGGCAACGCCTCCTAAAAGATCCTGGGCATGGTGGTAGACTCTGTGCTATAACCAAACCAGGCAACGCCTCCAAAAAGATCCTGGGTATGGTGGTAGACTTTGTGCTATAACCAAACCAGGCAACATACCCAAAAAGATCCTGGGCATGGTGGTAGCCCTCGCGCTATAACCAAACCGGGCGCAACCTATCCTAACACCTCTTAGTGGTAAAGTGGATTTGAATGATACGGCGGACGGACATTGCATTTTTGGAATCTGCGCACCTTGAAACGTTAAAGAAAAACATTTTAGGGGGCTTTATTCAATAAAATATCTGAGCGAATACATAGGTGTATTATTCGAGGAATAATAAACTTCTGCTATTACTATCTTGTTCGAAAACGATACGACGCGACATAGCAAATAAACAGTTGTCTTGTGTGCCTGCTGTTTTCTATAGCCTCTGCAATCTTATACCTGCGCCTGCCCTCAGCATTTCTCCTCAGCCTTTCTTTCCTACTGTTAGGGGCATTTCAAGGTTATTGCGTACAGAGACAAAAGGGGGTCCACGTAGAATGTAATGAACCGTTGTGGAAGAATTGGTAGCTTTTCGATACCATTCCGTGTCAGAGCGTTCTCATCCATCTCTCGATTTTAACAAATAATGTGATTACATGTTGGTATATAACTCGTGCTTCGCATGGAATAGTCAGCTGGTTGTCTTTAGTATTATTACAGTGTTATTACCAACCTGGGATAGAAGTTCCTACTGGTATTTTATATCACTTATTCTCATGCGAAAACGCACTCAGCTGTTAGATTTCTGCATCATAAGTTGAACAGAAATGAAATTACCCTCAACTCAGCAAATATGTACTTGAAACTACCTACGGATTAATTTTAGAAGTGTTTAGGGTATTTTTCAGAAACAGTTTCAGAAGTTTATCATTATTATGATTTCAGAAACGTATCTACGTCAAATTGAAGTTGATTTGGCGCCTGAACTGTTATGGATTCTACCTTCAGGAAACCTGCTCACTTAGTTCGAGATATAAATTGTGAAAGGATGGAGAAGTAGAATAATTGGGAGAACTTTAGGACAAGTTTGATGAAGGGGCTTCGTGAAACAGCGACCGAAACTGTGAACTCTAACTAGTCTCTGAAGGAGCAACTGAGCTTTACAACGAGGGCAACATCCCTCGGCAATTATACTAAAAACGGGTGGGGGGGGGGGGGTAAGCTTGCAATGGTGCCTAGGACTTAAGACGTATTATAGTTGAAGCTAATTGTTGGTACCTCTGAGAAGTCGAGTGACGAGAAACGGTCCGGGTAAGGGCCCTTTGTGGAAACCCCATTCCGAGAGAGCGTCTGAAGGGCCGAGTCTCTTTGTGCAATGTAAATCGGGGTTCGGTTTCGGCTTTTGAAAGGGATCGCGAAGGGCATCGAAGGGGATTTCAGAGGCGGAGGTCTTGTAAGGGCTCGACAAACTAACATTACTAGAGGTTTCTGCTGAACGTTGGCGGAAAATCGTGATGGCTCAATAAATCACGAAGTGGAATGCATTAGGGGCAATAGGACGCAATCTAATTTGTTTTAAAAAACGCAGCAAATTATTACACAACGGTTTATTATTTACTTGTATAGATGCCCTTTCTGCGTAGATCACTGCTTTCAGTGGTCAATACCTATACCCTCGTGCTCCCCCCAGGAAAGCCCTAAATCGAGTACTGGGCATTACAGTTTCATAAAAATGCGCGGGATTCAGTAATTCAATAATTAGTTACCTATTTGTTGTTATTCATGAAGCATAACGTTTGATCAAATTGCAAAAGTACCTATTAACAAAATCCAAGAGTTTTTTGGAAATTTTTCAAATTTAATAATATCAAGGAATAACCATCTCGACTTCCTACAGCCATCCATGATAATAATCAGGTTTTCCCTAGCAATGATTTAGACAAATTGATCATAAAATCCCAACACCGGCTATTCCAAGCACTGTTTGGATTATCCGTAAGGTATCTTGTCGTCTAAAAAAACGGAAAAGTAGAGGAAACAAAAATTCAGTTTACTATAACAGTATATTCCTGGAAGATAGAGATAATGAAACTAATAACTCAAGTGTTGACAGTTGGAAGTTTCGATCCGGTTTATGATTATTATCTGGGCCGGATTTATACCGTTTCATTCACGATCATGTTGACGAAGCATTTCGGTACAAACGAACGGCTGGACGGACAATGCTCCGGGTGGTCTCAAAAAATGCTTTAGTTCAAGATCAGTTTAAAAACGTAAAAAAACTATACCCTTCTGTTGAAAGTTTTCGAGGTATGGCGTTAAAGTTCAGACCTATTTTTCACCCCTATTTTTCACCTCTTGGAGATGACTGACAGTAACGCCGAGCTTTGCGGACCAACTAGACCCCAAACGGGACCTACAATCCAAATTTCGTTAGTTTATGTTCCTGGTAACTAAGAAGTGCGGCGGACTGAGCTGTAACTGAGCTTCAGAACGAGTGGTAGCTTGAGGGACCGAATCGTAATTTGCGAAAGGTGGGGGTGCATCGGATTCTACGTAGGTACTTGGAAATGTGAAAACAAACAGCGACGAAAACATAAAATTTTGGGTGGGTGAAAAAACTTCTTGAGCGATTCTAAAGGGTCTATTGAAAATAATTAACCAAAAGTTATCTCACACAGGCATCTCCGAACGTTCGTTTAAAAAATCATAAATAAATCATAAATAATAAGATAAATCATCAGATTTCCATTGTAAGCACTAACGTGCGAAAGGGTGTGAAGGTAAGTTGACGACAACTCTGAAAATCTGCCTGTTTCGTGTCGGAATATTGAAAGCAAAGTTGCGCGAGGAGCAAAGCCGCTTCCCAAGTTGAGTTGTGGACCTCTCTCGAGGACTTGGAGGCCTGAAAGTCTGAAATTCGCCGAAGGGCGGGGTCTTGAGAGGGGCGAGAGCATGCAAATGACTGTCGTGTGTTGCAGAAAACAAAGGCGCTTAAATGAAAAGCCGTCTGTTGTCGGGATCAAAGGCAGATGAGGATGGTCATAATGCGGGGATAAAGCGGTCTAACCACATCGTGTTGAACCGGGTTGTCAAGTTGGCTGGCTGCATGATTAGAGGTGAACCTTGGTACAGACTCCAAGGTTGTGCCAAAATGGACAACAACTTCAGGTTTGTGCGGTGACGATTTTGGCTAATTTGATCTAGAACCTGTCGTCGAGGGTTACCACGATCATTAAACTGTGTCAGTCTGTTGGTCAGTAAAGCTTGTATGGCCTACCTACAGTACCTACCTACAGGGCCAAAACCAGTGGCAATATCTGTCTTAACCGAGTGGAAAATGAAAAATGTCTTAGAATAAACCCCCTTTATTTTTGGCGTAAACTTCAAAACTCGTACTTTCTTGGTTCCAGATTTTGCATTTAACAAACCCTCTGGGTAACTTGTGGTACGCAGCACCTTGCAGTATTAAGCAGGAACTGAGGTTCTGTAAAAATGTGCTATCAACTACCAAAAAGGCACATGATTCCGGAGTACTTCTTCACGTTACATCACGTGGGGACGTCCGTTTTGCTTCCCAGTATTATATATCAAGCTATGGGAAGCTGTTTTTACTTTTGAGAGAGAAAATATTTTTTGGTCCCGGAATCAATTGAACTAGTGGAACCGTCTTTATGATTCGAGTCATCATTCCAGTCTACTTTCGGAAAATGTATAGGTATCAATTTTTGGTAAATGTAACCATTATCAGTGATTTTTTACCCTTTAAACTAGAATTTGACCCACCTTGTTTTGAGAAAAAGTATTTTTGAGCGTTGAAATAGTCGTTCCATATTTCAAGTCTTCATTCTGTACCACTTTTGACCCCCCAGTAACTCAAATTTGACCCATTTTGGTTTATTATTTTCAATAATAACCATTGGAATCGAGCAGAAAAAAAAATTCTTACCCCCCTCAAAATTTGATGGTTTACGTTTCAAGGTATGTAGAATCCGAAACTGCAATAAAAATATTTCTGTGTGTCCGCCGTACGCCGTACGGGCCACTTTTCTTAGTTACCATGAAAAAATTGATGAAATTCGGGTTATAGGTTCCGTTCGGGGTCTAGTTGGTCCTCGAAGCTCGACGTTACTGTCAGTCATCTCTAAGGGGTTCGAAATAGGGGTTGAAATTTTCAGAACGCCGTATCTCAAAAACTTTAGATTGAAGGGTATGGTTTTTTTTAAGATATTAAATTTGTCTTGAGCTAAACAATTTTTTAAGACCACCCGGAGCACTGTACGTCCAGCCGTTCGTGTGCACCAAAAAGCTTCGTCAACACGATCGTGAATCAAACGGTATAAATCCGGCCGGGATTTCATCACTAAGGAGCACCTGATTGTAATCAAGGATGGCTGTATGAAGTCGAGTTGTTTGTTCTACGATAATTATTTCATTTGGCAAGTGATGGACTATTGGATTTTGTTGGTAGGTACTTCTGAAACTTAAACAAACGTTGAAGTATTATTGATGGGTAAATTATTAAACAATGGCAAATTATTACACACCGGCGAATTATTACACAACGGTGAATTATTACACAACGGTAAATTATGACACCACGGCAAATTATTACACAACGGTAAATAATTACACAACGGCTCAACTACCCAGAAGGGGCTGGATTTTCTGGATAGGTACTTTTGCAACTTGAACAACCGTTGAAGTATTATTGATGGGCAAATTTTTTCACTCCACATCAACAATTTTCCTCCAAAACTTCATTCTTTGTGTTTCTTTTTGTCATTTTAGCTTCTGTTTATCATCGACAGAATTATTTTAGCAACATTTAACACGTGATTTAGGTAGGTACCTAGTAACGAGTACTGGGTTAGGTACTAAGGTACAGAGGCTCCGCGATCTACACAATACGTATATATAATAGTGCATATATTATATAGAAGGGTTATCAACAGAGAGCTGTGATCTGTAACAGAAGGGTTTTCTGTACAAAATAATAAACCGTTGTGCAGGGATTTGCAGCGTTTTTTGTTTTCGAGAACTTCATCTTCGAACTCACCCTCTGTTTGCCATAAGCATTCCAGCGAATTTGGTATTTTTTATCTAGTAGCCAGGGCCAGAGGTCATTTGAAAGGAAAGTTTGTACTGAGTACCAATTATTTTCTTCAACCCTTCTTTTGGGAAATGGAGGGGGGATGGGCTTGTTCAGGTATGCAAAAATAAATTTTATCCACAGAAGGCTAACAAATTTGTCGAAATAAATTATGGCGATAAATATAGCATTAATTTTTTTGATTATTTTGTCGGTAGGTTCTGGACGCCGCAGTCGCAGCCTTCTGCCTCGAAGTTATCGCCCGCCACGGGGAACCTGCCGAGCGCCTTTGCAACAAAGACCCGCTGACGCTCAAAGCTGCTGATTATCTTTCAACGCTCTTCCCCAACTCCAAGTTCATCTTCATGGTGAGAGACGGCCGTGCTACCGTCCACTCCATAATATCTAGAAAGGTGAGGGACCGCAATGGTGAATCGTGTAATGTAGACCAACAAGAGCGACTAGACGAGGGCTGAACCAAGCAACCATGGGCATTCTAGGTAGGCATTGGTTGAAGCCTATAGATGCTCCATTTGGAACACTCTCACCCCTCCCTACATGAATGTCGATATTCCCGTAAATTGGTGCACAACTACAAGCAGATCAAAAAACTGGGTCAAGTGTGTGAAAAGAACCATGAAAATCGGGGAACGCACATCATTCCCCCCCCCCCCCCCCCCTCCGTGAGACCTCTGGTTGAATGAACGAATTGAGAACAATTATGTAAATCGTACAATTTTTTAATTTGTTTTGATTCCCGCTTTACTGGCAGGTAAACTTGGAAATGTCAATTCAGCGCATGAGTAATTTAAAGCAGTTATTGAAGTATTTCAGCTGTATTCAACATGGAGCTTTAATATGAAATTTAACCAACTATATAAGTTTAGTAGACTATCTAACTATAAATATCCCTGATGCCGTGAATTATAAATAAATAAATAGATAAACCCTGTAGACTAGGTTTGGTTGGTTGGCTGTTGGAGGTTTGGTTTTTTGGTATCCAGGTATATTTCGGATACATAATTACTACCAAAAAAAAAAGATTGATTGATCCCCTCCCTCATCCACTCGTAAAAGCATTAAAAAGATGTCGACTGAATGAGTATGCGCTAATTACGCGATCTTATTAGAAATGCCTTCTTTATGATGATAGAGAACGTTCTGTATGAGTGATAATAAATTAAAAAACTGCAGTGTTGTATGAGAGTTTACGCAATCTACTCAGCTTGCAAATTATTGATTGGCCTACTCGTTTGGGCACTCCGTAGCGTATTTCCCTTGCAAAATATACTCGAAGTTTGAACTATTTATGAACTAATAATAACTTGGGGAGGCCGCGATCCATCCACTTGAACTTCGTTCAAGTCTAAACAGTGAACGCTACCTTATCGTTATTTAATCACCATGATCATTAGTTACCAATCTATTAGGTACCTAACTACACTTCTTTTGATCTCAAACGATATAATTATGACCGATTTCGATGTACCAACTCACAGATAACATTAAGACAAGACATGGTAGACTGTGTGATTCCTGTACTACGTTATACTCAGGCAGTACACTCATTAGATAAGTTTGTAATGATCTGATTTATGCATAATGAAATCTCAGTTGTCGTGACTTGGTAGCGTAGGTATTTAAGTTTTAGCCGAATGACACGTGCGTTGCTCAGGATGAAACTAAATTGCGTTAATGGTATTATTAAGATCCTTAATCCTAATAGGGATGTAGATACATACATACATCATTTTTAGCTATATTGTATCTTCTTCACAGCTCCTTTATCAAACAGTTTATGTACCTAATCGAAATTTCGTCCAGATTCTAATGTTCCTGGTACCCAACCAAGCTACATCTTTGTATATCTTACAAATCCAGACTTTTTTTTTACGAGGGTAACAGTGGGAAAATCTTGAAAAAGACGCTTTGGAGGGCTCACTCCTATGCAATGTGAGGTTTCGCTCACTAAAAACCCACTAACCCTTATCATCTTGACCTAATCCACCCAGGAATCACTTGTTCAGCATTAATTCGGAGTGGGGTCGATCGCTGGGCGATGTCACGCCCTCTTCTGATGCCTTCTTGCGGCTTCCGGTTTATCTTCACCTGAGGAACGGGTCGTCCAGCTTTTTTGCCTTGAGGTTTCGGACTGTGTTGGAAATAATCCTCTCCCAAGTTCCCTGGCTGGAGGTCATCTTCCCGATCACATTAGTTGGTGTGATTTCACCCTCCTCTTTTTCTGGAATTTCCCTTTCCATGATCCATCTGGTGCAGTGGAAAAAGTGTTCGGCGTCGTCGTTTGGTGCATTACAGTAGCACAAGCACTTTGCGATGTCTGCTAGCGCCCTTCTGTGCAGATAGGACCGTAAGAATCCATGGCCCGACAGAACATTGAAATGTAGAAATCCACTTCTCCATGCCTACCTGTTGCATAAGCACGCGGGTCCATGCTCCCCTGTTATCAGTTTCACACTCATTTTGCCACTGCTGCAATGTTCTGTCTCCCCCTGATAAGGGATTTTGGCTCTTCTGTGGATCGCCGGAGGTAGATCCGCTTCCTCTCCATTGCTAGGAGGTCGATTGGGATGGCGACAGCAATGACCCCAACGGCAGGGAAGGAGACCGTACAATAAGCACTTGCTATTCGCAATTCCTCTGCACCGACCGCAGGTCGTCTCGTTACTTTTTAACTTGTAGGGCCTCAGCCCACACGTCCTGTCCATATAACATGATTGCTTCGGCTGTGGTCATGAGCATCTTCCTTTTCTTCGGCCTTAATCCGGACATATTAGTAAATAGGCATTTTACTACACTATCTGCATGCAATTTTCCCTACCCTTCATTGTGCTCCCTCCCCCCCCCCCCCCCCCCTGTCAGTGTAGTATTTGAAAATTTTATCATCTCAAATGCCTACCTGAACTGCCCCGTACACGTTCTCCAAGCGTAATATGCCGAAATATATCGTGGAGAACTGAAACTTTCTGTAGAACTGAATTCTTGGTTTATCCACCCAAGTCAACAAAAATTATTATTTTTTGCAACGTGTATCCCCAATACTTCCTTAGTGTTTGTGTTGTGTGATGTTTAAGTATGTTCAAATCTTTGTTTTCCAAATATCGGTAACGCTTGAAGAAAAAAAAATGGCAATTTTATTTTTTAATTATGAAAACCCTGCTTCTACTTGGATTATAACGTTACACCTACTTTGTTTCATGTTGGTACCTAGGAAACCTTCTTTGTGAAATATGGAAACCTTTCTTGTGATTTGTCTATCCTCCATGGATGTAGATAAATAAATGAATAGTAACATATTAACTAGGGATGTGTAAGATCCGTTCAATTCCGGGAGTTAACTCCCACCAGTTCACTCTTTTCTGGGATCAGTTCTTTGGGATCCGTTCACCGTTCTTCAGTTCTTCACTCTCAAGTTTGACCCTCCAAAGCCCGTTCAGGTAGAAGGTAGGTGAAGGGAGGGTGATGTGAATGGTAAGGGGTGTAGGGAGGGGTGAAGAGAACGTGAAGAGCGAAGAAGGGAAGGGAAGGAGTTGAACTTGATTCTGTGGAGTTGATGAACTGGTCAGTCAACTCTCAGCTCAAGGGATAAGGGAAGGGAGGAAAGAACGGTAAGGGTTGAAGGGAAGGGTAGAAAGAGTGGAGCAGCGAGGGGAAGGGCAAAGGAGTTGAGAACGGGTGGTGACAAGGAGAAGGAGTGGGATCGGAGGAAGGTACGAGGAGTGAGGACGTCACAAGAGGGAGTTCATGAACTGGTGAACGGCAACTCTTTGGGAACCCGTTCAGTTGGGATACGTTCAACTGAAAGATCCGTTCAGTTCGGATCCGTTCAGTGCTGAACGCCACATCCCTAATATTAACTCACCATACCTGTAGAGAGATACGCAATAAAATAAAAGTAAATTTAGAAATAATGAAGTAAGGACGTGAAGTTTTAGAGAGGAGTTTGTGAAAACCTGGATCGAGTGGAGAGTTCAAAGACAGGGAAAGGCTGGATGGATGGGTGTGATAAGTATACTATGTATTTCTTCTGTATGTATTTCTCTAGAAATTTCAGTTTCCAGGGGAAAGGCGCAGCGCGGCACACCTTTTCCATAAATATTACACATTTCAGGTTACACTAGGTTGTGCCTAGTGTGAGGAATTGTTTGCGAAGCGAAAATCTAGATAGCCTACTGTGTACCTGTGTGTGTACTTTACATATCAAGATCATTCAGAATTATTAGTTTCTACAGTCGGTGATTAGAGTTCATACAATCATAATACCCATAACATGTTTTAGCGATGCATTTCTCCCAGATTTACCATGACCCTAATTTATGGCCACCGTTATCGATTCAGCTATCTTCATCGATTCAGATCCCTCCCCCTTATTCCCGAGGACTTGTCCCAGGGAATTGTTGCTGTTCCAATCTAAGGGATAAGGGTTAATTAAACCCTCCGTGTTATGGAGGAGATCAAACGTAGTAGGTAAGTAACCACTCCGCCTTACCAGCTCAGCTGTGTCGCTCTTATTGGTACTTAGCTCCCATGACACAGCCCCCGGTTTCATGTTTCCAATTCGGATTTCACCTGTGACTAATACGGTGTGGTTTGTGACTGTAGCAACATGTTGATGTTGGTAAGGCCTGCCTAATTATCTTTCATAACACCTCCCGTCAGTTATAACCCGGACTGTAATTTCTTGAAATGTAGGTAGGTAGCTCCAGGTAATTCCCAGGATCAAGAAAAGATGGATCGTTATGGTATAAGGCATCCATTTATTGCTTAGCATGCCCGGTCGTTATGCAGACTGTTGTTCAACGATAGGATTACCTTATCCCTACAGTGCATCCCACATACTACATTAACTATTCATTCTCACCGACCCTGATAAATTAATATGATCCAGGAATCTGTTTATAAGGTTTATCATTTCACCTGCAATGTCTCAATAAGATGACCTGTACGTATGTTGGTGTCGATGTATGCATATTATAACTATATGAAAAAAATGTCATAGTCGAAACATACCTATTCTAAATGTTCAGGCTTACTCGGTCACTCAATAATTATTATAGTTTTCACTCGGTCACTTTTCGATGGTTCTGGTTGCCAAATACCTGTAGAAAACACAAATAAATCATGCTCGGGGCCGGAAGTAAGGTTTCTATATGTTCATAGCAGAAGGGCAACTAAAATATTCAGTCAGTATAAATGTATGTGTACATCCATTGTATCTTCAGTGTTTTTATTATCTTAGAAACAACCATATTCACATGCCACAATTAATATTACCGATCATTTTAAAATAATATTCGAATATAAATACTTATTATAGATCATTTTCTAAGCAAACCTTTGAAATTGAGCATGAATTTGAAAGAACCCCATCTTTTGGAAATATCACCAGGTTTAAATTTTCCAGAAATGCTAGGAATCTATTTTGAATCGAACAAAAAACTTTGGGCGTTGCTGCATGAAGGAGATACGAGTAGTCACGCGTGTTCCTGTAACAAGTTTCAGATTTTTTTTTTTTTTCCAATGTTGATGGTTGTGTATGCCAAAATCATTACCCACCTAATGATACCCAGGAAGTTTGTCCGTTTTTGAAGTTTTTCCTAGATTAAAAGTATAATTAAAATTAAAATAATAATAATTTCATCTTAGCAGCAACCTGCACGTTATTGTATGTCAGTTCCGTCGTCAAGGCCTACATATTTTTGGAGACATTTGAAGTGGTATTTAGCAGTTAATTCAAGCGGTATCTAATTGTTTTAGGTTACGATAACGGGTTTCGACCTTTCGGATTACAAACAATGCATGACCAAGTGGAACGAGGCGATCAAGACCATGTACGAGAAGTGTCTCTCCGTCGGAAGGTGCGTATAAAGTCGTACAATATTATTAACCAAATCCAATATCATTTATCGCGATATACATCTCTGTGACTAGGGACTTTCATTTCCTACTTGTATTACCTACTCGGTTGTTGGATTCTCGATGAAGCTTGACGAAGTGGTCGAGAATAAATAAATAGAATAGTAACAGCTCTTCACAGATACCTTCAGATGCACAAATGCTTCTACTACTGATGCTAGATTATAATTCTGCTTCCGAGTCTGGACACCAAGGTAGCAGACTTCTTATTAATTATTTTATGGGTATGCACAAACATGGGTCCTTTCCACAGTTTGAAAGTTTGATGTCTGGGTCTCAGTCCCCGATGGTCCCCATGTGGATTTCATTACAAGCCACAGTGCAGTGTTGTTGCGCTTTCGCAAAAGTAAAATCATTGATGCGCTTACAGGTTATTCTTCTCACCTTTAACCAACTTTGATAGAATATTTCATGATTATTGTCCCCATGAATGTAATTGCAGTCCCTTGCAAATATGTTACTTGCTAATGAGGATTAGCAAGGATGTTACTTGCTAATGAGGATGACCTGGAACCAGCTGATTTATTCCTCGTTTTCACACTTTTCCAGTTAGTCGGGAAAATTAACGTACCTATATAATATTATTTTATTTGGTTTCCAAAATTGGCTACTGGCCTGCAGCGACGTCCCATAATAAAGTTCTTCCTCCACACTGCAGTTTGAATGTTGCCCGAAACATGGCTTTTTCTTCATTCAAATTGGTAAAACTATCTTCTATTGATATCCACCCTGTTACAACGCTCAGAAAGAGATTATCTTTCATAGTAAACGTTAACGGGCATCATGGATTCGTGAATAGGTACATTAGCCTCAACCGCGTCTATTGTATCTGCTGAGTATCCACTAGTGACTTCATCACATCTTAACAATTTTTTGTTTAAAATAATTACGAATGTTTGATGCATCCCAAGAAAAGGTACAACTTACTTTAAATAAACAAATTCAAGAAAATATTCGAGTACTCCTTGTTGAGTAAAATCGTGTGTAGACGCTGAAATAATAATATAATGAATACTTTACCTTGTTCAGAGTCACATGCTTTGGGCATTTGGTAATAATTACAATTATTGTCTAAGTCTTCGGATGCTCCTCTTATTGTATGGGGAAACTTTTATTCGCTCTGCTGCGAATAGGCAGCTATAATGTGCATCTTCTATCAAAATGCATGCAACGAAATTTTACTGTGGACGACTGGTGTAATATAGAATTTATGTAAATAGGTCTCGGTGCATGATCGTCTACTACGAACAGCTGGTGCTCCACCCCAGCCAGTGGCTCAAGAAGATCCTCGAGTTTCTGGAAATTGAGTGGAACGAGGCTGTTCTCCACCACGAAGACCACATTAACGAGCCTGGCGGCGTCCTCCTCTCCAAGTACGTTCTAAAAATGGATTACGTTATTTACATGGTATTCATCTCCAAGGTACGAATACAGGTTAGTTCGGAGTTTCTCGGGTCAATCAGAGTTCAGATTTCCGAGTTCTGACTTGAACATGGATCTAAGTCGTACAAAGATATTGCTTCGTAGGTACCGACGCATTCTTCTGAAGAATTTTGGATTTGTTAGCTGCAGTTATAACTTTCCCTTGTCTTTTAACTTATGCGAATGTCATCCAGCAGAAAATTTACCCTATCAGAACCCAGCATTACTGTCTTGAAATTTAACATGAGCTTTCGGATAGCACAATCCAAGTAATTTTTATTTGGAAATAGTAAGCAAAGATTAAACAATTAACGAAAATTCAAAATTAGAATACCTACCAGAGGAATCCGTCGTCATTAGTAATTCGAGTGAAAACGAGCGTTTTCAATGATAATACAGAAGTTCCCTCTGCAGGGTTGTCCTTACATCGAAAGCACTCGTGTCTACTTTGTTGGCTTGATAGCGACAACGGATTCATCTGGAAGGTATATTAATGTTGTAGTAATCTACAACTAGCAGAACTTAACCTTCAGGGCTCGAAATGGGGGTCGAAAATGTACCTACGCATTACCCACTTCAGTTCCCTCCACACTCTGAAGCCTTGAATTCATGGACCGGCAACAACATTACTTTAGTTAGCTGTAACTAGAATAATGTTACGTGTAGAGAAGTGGTCTGGATAGTTGCTGACGCTCGCATCTCAAGATATGCTAAATCATAGATACCCATATCAATAGGTGGGGGCTGATTGGCTTGATTTTAATCACAGTTTGTCGTGGATACTGTGACTGTCGAATTATTATACTGGTAAATTCACAAGTACTGCACCCACCTACCTATCTCTTGGTGTCTTACTCAAAAAGGCTATGAATGGAGATTATTATTAAGTATGCATTATTACTGTAGTCAACCGTTTGTTGGGCGTGACAACTGTCTATGTCAAACCTATCACTCATGCCGGGACCTTGCGCAGTTTACTAATGCATTTCTACTGCCTCATGCTGTCAAGCGTTTTCCAGCGAACGAACCTCATTTCCGTTAATTGGTAGCAAGAAATTTCCTATTTTGTTTATTATTTTCATTAATTAACCTTTGAAATCGAACATGAAAATAAGCAATCCCCCCTCTCAAAATTTGATTGTTTGCGTTCCAAGGAACTTAGGACCCAAAAATGGAATAAATAAAATATCTGTCCGTCCGGCACTTTCCAGTTAAAGAAATTTGGTTTATAGGTCCCATTTAGAGTCTAGTTGGTCCGCGAAGCTCGGCGTTAGTGTCAGTTAGCTCTGACACGGGGTGAAAAATAGGGTACAGTGATCTACTCAGAAGGGGTATCTACACGAAAATAATAAAACGTCGTTTAATCATTTGAACTAAAAATAAATTAAAAATTATCTTGCATGCTCCACGGCACAGAATGTTGTCTTAAATTCACCCAATCACGCCCCAGATCTCTCCAACAAACTCCTGTTTTTAATCTATCAAACTCTCTGAAAGATTAGCAAGAGACTGAGATGGCAGTGTGAGCACAGCGGGTTTGGGTGGGGAGCAAATTCCGTACAAAGCGGCCACACTGGGGTAGATGTAACCGCCAGAGCGTATAATCCACGTAATACATTCAGCCCCTTTGCCGTTCGGGCGTTCCCTCCTGCAGATGAAAGGCTTTTGCTCGCAGCTCATCCTCTCCGTCGATAGAGTTTTTTTGCAAGTGGTGTTCCCTTTTTTCGTATTTGTTTTTCCCTTCGCAGAAAATCTGGCTGAATAAACTAAGTTTAGGTGAGATTTGAGGAAAAAGTGTTCCGCAGAAGAAATGTTCGCAATAAATTATATTAAAATGAGATGATTCTATCTTCTTCCTTGTATTCGCTTGGTACCCATACTTATTCGAACATACCCGTAGGTATGTTCGAAGCAAAATTTAATTTCTTTCCGCTTTACAGCCCTTTTGCACGTAGATGCAGACAGTTAGATCCATCGTCACTTACAAAGAGAAGATGAGTGCAGTTTTTCACCATGAAATGAAAAGACCCCCTGTGCAATTTTAAGCCAATATGTTACACAGAGAGAAATTCCTAAAAGTTTATGGAAATTGAGGAAATTGATAGGGGATGTTGCAGAACCACAGAAGGGTGCATGAAAGATTGATTTGTTTCTTTTGCTGACCAACTACCTTCATGATCTTTTCCATTCCGACTCCCCCTTTGCTTTAATGAAAGTTTCTCATAGTCCTTTATGTTGTCCTGTAAGACACAGGGGACTTCCCGTTTTTAAATAGAGTAAGAAGGACACAACACAAAACACTTCATGGCAGACAGAAACACACAAAAATGCCAAAAGTCACTGGTATACAGTACAAACGCAAGAATGACGAGAATCAGCAGTACCTATTAAACAATAACGAAAAGCTGGGACTTCCACAGCTGGGTGGTTGTGTGGGTGAATTTTGGTAAGGGAAAATGTCGGACCACGATATTTTTGCTGTTACAGCCAGGAGAGTAGTGCGATCAAAGGGACAAACTTAAATACCCTTCAATTGTTAGTATTTTTAATAACCTCATTTCAAATACTTTTTTGACTTGAAGTATCTTCTTCATTGCGCATCACTATAGGCTTGAATTACCTTCTGTTTCCAAACTGTCCCAACCTCCATCAAGTTAGTCACTGTATCACACCAACTGGCATCTTGGCTCAATTGGTTAGGTGTTGGTTAGTAGAATATTGCAGGTTCAAATTCTGCTAGTGTCATATTTGTTTTGCCTTAGCTGATTCCAAATTTTCATAAAAATTTTTGTTCATGTTTTTCTTTTAGCAAATTTTCAACGAAAATGAAGCTATTGCATGAAATGGGTCCAAATGTATCAGAACATGAGTTTTTGAAATTTTTTTATATGCAAATCCGTTTCGGAGCACCCTGAATGCATCCCCAGATTTTTAAAAATGTATATAATTATATTATATATTTGTTCATGTGTCACTCCAGACGATATACCTTGGGTACATGATAAAAATGCCAAATTTCGCCAGAATGTTCGTATTACCAAACAAAAACATGAGTTCGAAGATGAGCAATTTTCAAAATTTTACAGTTTGTATACAGTTACTGAAAGTGGTATGGAAGGGTGAGTAAAGACAGAAAAATTCCATTTCAGTTGTTTTCCTTACAGATTGGTATTAAGGGCTTTATAAAAAAAAATACATATTTAAAAAAAAAAGATTCACGACGGAGGGACCATTTCGATTATAAAAATATTTTTCTCAAAAAAGAGTGGGTCAGATTTGACTTTCAAAAATCGTTAAAAATGGCTAACATCACGAAAAAATTATAACACATTTACAAAAAAAGTGGTATATCATTTTTTACGCAACAGCACGATTATTTCTTTGAAAATTCGCTCTTATAACCATGCTGCATGACCGGAACTTTAATAACTTTCTGTCTATCACTTGGCACTAATCCCGATAGCCTACAACAGAGCCGGATCGACTGGAGAGTTGAAGATGGAGGGTTATTTGTTGAGTTATCCAATATATTAGTCGTGCAGTATCAGTACCAGAATTCCTTTCGAATAGATTCAAGTGAAAATAGTGTCAAGCATGTGAAAAATTAATGTATCATACCTTCATTTGCAGAGTGGAGAGATCGTCTGATCAGGTCATCAAGCCGGTGAACGTCGAAGCTTTGACCAAATGGGTAGGACAAATCCCGAAGGACGTCGTCAAAAATATGGCCACCATTGCTCCGATGCTCAGCAAATTGGGGTACGACCCCATGGCCAACCCGCCGAACTACGGCGAACCGGAGTCAATGGTCAAAGACAACACCCGGAAAGTCAAGGAAAATGCCAAGGTTGGCATTATATAGTCACACAATAAGCATAACATATTCACTAATTTTTTGGAGTTTCTAATGGATAGTTTCCTAGTAGGTACGACAAACTGTGCACACAGAACTGATAGATGTATGAAACTGTTTTGTCATATTATCTTGATGTAACGAAATATAGTTTAACGTACCTGTCTCTAAAACTGGTTGAAGGATCTTTGGGGGTTGATCAGTGATACAAAACGCTCCACTAGACCGACGTTTCGATTTATTTTTGAATCATCATCGGGACTACAAGGACAGATTCAGTTGAGGCTTGGTAGGTACCTTACTGATAGCTACATGAGAGCAGTAACACACTCCCTTCGCCTGCACAAACACCTATAGCCACAACCCCAAAAATATCTACAGGTACCTTCCTAACATGACAAAAGAACAGAGAAGTACCTGTAGAAACGTTCCCAAGTACGCAATAAAAAGGCACGTAATTTTGGTTTATTATTTTCAATAATTATTAACCTTTGGAATCGAGCATGAAAAAAAATGCTAAACCCCCCTCAAAATTTAATGGTTTACGTTTCAAGGTATGCAGAATCCGAAAATTCAATAAAAACGCTGCAAATACAGAATACCCTTCTGTTACAGATCACAGCTCTCTGTATAGATAACCCGTAATATAATATAATATAATATGTACTACTCTATACATATTATGTGGATCGCAGATCCTCCGTAATTTAGTAGGTACCTAACCCCGTACTCATTACTAGGTACCAACCTAAATCACGAGTTAAATGTTGCTAAAATAATATGTCGATGACAAACAGTAACTAAAATGGCAAAAAGTAACGCAAATAATGAAGTTCTGAAGGAAAATTGTTGATGTGTAGTGAAATAGATGCCCCTTCTGCGTGGATCACTGTTTTCTGTGGTCAATACCTATAATGAACCGTTGTGTAATAACTTGCCCATCAATAATGCTTCAACGGTTGTTCAAGTTGCAAAAGTACCGATCAACAAAATCCAGCCCCTTCTTGGTAGATTAACCGTTGTGTAATATTTTACCGTTCTGTAATAATTTACCGTTGTGTAATAATTTACCGTTACCTATATAATAATTTACCGTTGTGTAATAATTTGCCGTTGTGTAATAATTTACCATTGTGTAATAATTTGCCGTTATGCAATAATTTACTATTGTGTAATATTTTACCCATCAATAATACTTCAACGTTTGTTCAAGTTTCAGAAGTACCTACCAACAAAATCCAATAGTCCATCACTTATCAAATGAAATAATATCACAGAACAACCAACTCGACTTCATACAGCCATCCTTGATTATAATCAGGTGCTCCCTAGCGATGATATCCGTGCCGGATTAATACCGTTTGATTCACCATCGTGTTGACGAAGCTTTTTGGTGCACACGAACGGCTGGACGTACAATGCTCCGGGTGGTCTCAACAAATTGTATAGCTCAAGACAGATTTAATAACGTTAAAAAAAACCATACCCTTCTATCGAAAGTTTTCGAGGTACGGCGTTCTAAAAATGTCAACCCCTATTTTGAACCCCTTAGAGATGACTGACAGTGACGCCGAGCTTCGAGGACGAACTGGACCCCGAACGGAACCTATAACCCGGGTTTAATCCGTTAGGGCTCTAGTTGGTCCTCGAAGCTCGGCGTTACTGTCAGTCATCTCTAAGGGGTTGAAATTTTCAGAACGCCGTAGTTCGAAAGCTTTCGATAGAAGGGTATGGTTTTTTTTACGTTATTAAATTTGTGTTGAGCTATACAGTTTTTTGAGACCACCCGGAGCATTGTACGTCCAGCCGTTCGTGAGCACCAAAAACCTTCGCCAACACGATCCTGAGTCAAACGGTATAAATCCGGCCCGGATATCATCACTAGGGAGCACCTGATTATAATCAAGGATGGCTGTATGAAGTCGAGATGGTTGTTCTGCGATACTATTTCATTTGATAAGTGATGGACTATTGGATTTTGTTGGTAGGTGCATGTGAAACGTGAACAAACTTTGAAGTATTATTGATGGGTAAATTATTACCCAATGGTAAATTGTTACACAACAGTTCATCTACCAAGAAGGGGCTGGGTATTGTTGATCGGTACTTTTGCAACTTGAACATCCGTTGAAGCATTATTGATGGGCAAGTTACTACACAACGGTTCATTATACTTGACCACGAGGGTAGGTATTGACCACAGAAAACAGTGATGTACGCACAAAGGGCATCTGTTTCACTCCACATCAACAATTTTCCTTTAGAACTTCATTATTTGAATTTCTTTTTGCCATTTTAGTTGCTGTTTGTCATCGACAGAATTATTTTAGCAACATTCAACTCGTGATTTAGGTAGGTACCTAGTAACAAGTACGGGGTTAGGTACTAACCTACGGAAGGTCTGTGATTTGTAACAGAAGGGTATTCTGTACAAAATAATAAACCGTTGTGCAGGGATTTGCAGCGTTTTAAATTATAATTAGTACAAAACGTCGACGTTAAATCTATTTGATGTTTTCACGAAACATCGATATTTTTAAAACATTGATGTCAGTGTCGCCGTTAGTCCTTCGTAAATGAAGATTATTGTTCTGGGGTTCCTCAAGATCCTTCAACCCCCCTATTCACTAAAATAGATAGTGGAAAGAGATTATCTATTTTGAAAATCTCCCGTGCATTTCTCAGTAATACCTATTCAATGGGTAGGTACCTACCTACCTCTATCCATACTTGGACGTTTTTACTCACGAATCGGATAAAAGTTTAAATGAAATTGAAAAAAGTCTCAATTATAAACAGAAAAAGTCAAATTAGGGGGCTTAATGCTTGTATTATATCTACACCTAATGAACGGCCACTCTTAGGTAGTTAGGTACCTACCTCAACCCGTACTTGGACGTTTTTACTCATGAATCAATAATTATGTATAAATTTTTAATTAAAATTGAAATGTCAAATTTAATCTTTATGAAATGAAAAACTTTATGAAATGAAAAAAATACACGATCAAAATTACCGATGTGGTTGCGGATGAACGAGGATATTACACGATCACTGTGAATTCGAGGAAAGACACCTAATTAGCTGTCTCTCTGAAAGCGATCGAGAATGCCAAGATGGCCGCCAACTCTCTCTTTTAAAAGTTACTGAATAACCCTGTCATGGATACTAAAAAAATCTATTTTGCCAAAAGAGAGCGTCGGAACTGAAAGAGATGTCTCTTTGGCTTAGTGAATAGGCCCCCCAGTTTACATTGAGTAGTCATTACTTCCCTCCCCCCCCCCCCCCCCCCGTTATTATCTCTAAAACCACCATTGAGAACCTATTCTCCTTCTGACGATCTTGGTCAGCTGAGGTTAGAATCTGACCTTGCGCTCTTGAACCGTGGAATCTGTACCTCTAAGGATATCTCTAATATTACTCATCAATCACGTGTCGCCATAAACTATCATCTATACCCATACGCAATCCAAGCACATGGGTAGATGCTTCAAAATTACATTTCCTTAGAATATTAAAATGTGTTGCTTTCATTCTGCTTTTGTTTTTGTCTCTGTTGTTTTCAGGAATGGGAGGAAAGGGCACTCGAGCTCCTCAAAGGGCCAGAAGAGGACAACGAAGAGCCGCAACAGTCCGCAACATCCTCATGACACTCGACGCTGTGAGCGCAGCAACGCTATGACTAGCGTTGTGTCATAGTTACCCATCGACCCGGCAGGCCATTCCTGCCAGGACCATCAATCAACTGTTCGGAAACGCCTGAAAGGAAATTGAACTTACCTAAATCCTCTGCTACACCATTGACGAAAATGGCGATTAAACAATCAAGGATTTTGGAGTTGAGGCTCATCCGTCCGAACTTTGAACTTATGCTCCCTTTAAAAGTGCGTAGGTACAGTAAGGAGCATTGTAAATACAATATTGCTTGTCAAAAAACTTACAAGACAAATGATTGGGGATTTTATGTGATGACGAATGAATGTGAAAGCTTTGGTTTATGTTTTGAAATTATGTATTACGTCGGATTGGAACTTGTGGCTCTATTATTTTTGACGCAGAGACTAATTTTGAGGTTGAAGATTAAGGCAAAGGTAAAGGGGCAGTGGCTGTTACTCTAAGAAACAGTCCTCATACATTCATATAGACTGCTTTTTGCATAAATGTTGAATGGAATTCATAGAATTGTATCCCTTTTGAGTGAATGAGGATTCTTCAGTTCAAGAAGGGCGTTCAGTGTAACAGTCCGCTTCCCACGCTGTAGATCCATTCTCACTTCAGAATGGGATCTGTTGAATTCTACCAAGAGACTCTACGTGTGTGCAAGGAGGTTGACATAGGTGTAGAGAAAACATTATACGAACTAAGTTGCATGTATTACCGTAACTCACATTGCATGGTTGCCAACTGCAGAAATCTTATTTTATGGGACACCCCGTATCCTGAGACTTCATGGCTAGCGTGTTTCAATAAATTACACTCAGTAAGTGTTGAATCCAGACGGATGAATTTTTAAACAAGCCAGTGATAGTTTTGCCTTGAAAATTTCTCTATCTCAAGCCCATGTCTGAGAGGATTTTTCCCCACATGAAAAAGAAGTGGAGTTTGGTCGACTCTGTTAGAGCAGAACTTATAATTCCACTCTACGGTGATGTGTCTAAGGTAAAATTGTTGGCGAGTTCAACGTGGACATCCCTCTCTCTAGAACACCACCTAGAGCAATAAATATGCGAAGAAAATAGTTAAAAGCAAATATTGAAGTTTCCTTAAGGAACTTGGAATATTTTACATTTCTATTTTCATCTGGGCGCCCTACAACTAATATAATTATTTCTCACCTGTTTTGTGCCTTTTTTTTCAAGTTATCACTATCTACGAGTGGTTGTTTCGTTTGTACTTGAATGATTCAATGAACCCCTCATCTACTCACTACTTTGTGTCCTGTATTTCTGGGTGTGTGAGTTGGCACTGCTGAGCATGGTCAGGGTTTGCTTTCTAGGTGAATAACCTAATTTTTACATCACATTCCCTGCTAAAGTCTTTTAAAACCCCAAGAGTTCGTGATATTGATGATTATTCGTGATATTGATGAAATTATTGGTTTATATGCTGGTATATTACGGATTGATGCACTGGTGTCAGGTGATCTGAACTGAACTAACCTTGAGTTCAGTTTCCCTCTATTCTTCCTCCATTCAGTTTTTCTTTTTAGCTAAATTAACAGCAACGCAACACAACAGTTAATAGATACCTAGGTACCAATCTCAGTGGAGCAGAGATGGCGCAGAATACATTTTCCTAAATGAAGGAGTGGTAAAGTAAGCTACTTCATTCACTTAGGCCAGTTTATCCTGCACCAACTCTACCACAAAACCTTAAAATGGACGAGTTGATCATATCATTTTCGTGCTTATTGTTTTTTTCTTCAAAGTGTTAATGTTAAAATTATACCAAAAATATTATAATTTTAGTTAGCATACATTATCGTTATTTGTTTAAATTTTCTATGCTATATTTAGCTTACTACTTACTACAAATGTACCCCTTTCTCCCCTTAAATGGCGTTATCAATCAAATCTAACCTCCCTGATTGATTCGATTTCCTACTTATAATTTCTATCCATCTTTTGACTTTCATCATTTTCGTTATGGAATCAGCTGTTATGGAAATTTCTGTCTTCACAGTAAAAAGTGAAACATTCTCAGAAGTAGTTCAGCGCTAACTTCGAATTTTCGGTTTGATACTTAGGTTCTGGAGACAAGAGCAACGTAGTTGCATTCTAATGGCAATTTATACTCAAGAAGAAGAAATCCATAACATTATTGGCACTGTGATCCTACTTGCTTTATTTGCTGCTAACCTATATGCCATTGCTTTTCCCAACCCCACGAAATAATATCAGTCGCACAGACCTAGTAAGTGAATGCTGTATTAGATACTTGGAAATAATATTATATAAGGCATGTTCCAGCCAACGCGAGATTTCAAATGAGTTCGACACAAAAAACTGTGTTCCAGCCACACCAAGTGTTGAAAAGGTTTGACCGATAAACTTAGGTTTTATCGATGAACTGTTCCAACATTGTCAGGTGCGGGAACTGGGTTCTCTGGATCTCCAAATTTTTCGGGTGGGTTTTTTCCAACAGAACTGAAGGCAACCCGGCTGGAACCTTCCCAAAATCTAATTTCCCCCCACTGTTCACGTTGAATGGATCTTTCATCTCTGTGGTACCTACTCAGCTATTTTTCGGCCCCCAAGTCATCACAGTTGTTAGCTGTTTCCACAGTGTTCCAGCCAATGAGTTCTCGAACTGAAGCAGTTCTGAAACTCATCCCCACTCTTCAGAAAAACTTAGGTTCTGGTTTTGGAACTTTCTAAAACCAGTTCTGGTGGCTGGAACATACCTATAATAAACTAGCCCTACACTCATTTCTCGAGGTTAGAAAAGGTTTGATTTGATTGAGTAATGCCAAATCCTCGTTGGAATCTCATTTACTATCGGAATTATTCCTTAACATTGATTGTGTTCATCGGCTCAACTATCAACGAGTACCTGTGTTGCATCATAACCTTTGGCGAATCCTGAGGGTGGAAGCAGTGTAAGCACTCGGTCCCACACCTCCCCCCACACCTAATCCTATAAATAATCCTCATCACTCCAGTTTGTAAAAAATATAATATATTATGGTTCGACGAGTCACTTGTGGTTATTCGTTAGGACGGCCAGTGAAGGCGCTTTGCTTCTGCGTAATTGAGGGGCATTACGAACTAAATCACTCACGATGAAATCATGGAAACCCATTTCAAAGAAAAACGGAGTTACTGAAAAAATATTCTATTTCCAGTAATACACGAAAAAACGCTGTTATACCGGTTTCGGTGATCAAACAAATTAGCGGTACCAAACAATAAGTTATTGTTTGTTACTGACGATGGTTTGATAACAGTGTTTTTCGTGTATTAGTGGAAATAGACTATTATTTCAATAACTCCGTTTTCCCTTTATTACGAACCATATCCCTTCATTAGTATAATTAACCGTTTATTTCTCGAATTGTTGATCCCTACTATCAAAATCCATTTGTATTAATTTGCAAATCAATCACTAAAGGGAGTTGAAACGGCAGTTCTAAGTTGTATACACCCAAGACATGCAGATCGTTGATGCCTGCCTTATGATGCCTGTTCCTGATGTCGATAGCTGCTGCCTAGGGAGGGAACTGTTATTATACTTCGGAAACAGCTCCTTGGTTGTTCCAATCAGTTCTAAAGGTACCTACTTATATCTGTCATACTAAAATAAATTATTCCACCACTTATAGCGGGAAATCGACGAATGTAGGTACCATTAATACCTAGGTACCTACTGAACAAACGAATAATATCAGAAAAACTTGGACAAAAAAGGGGGAAAAACAGGATTTTTGGATTTGTTTTCTCTCTTGCCCTGCTTAACCGCAGGATCCGCCACTGCATATTATTATATTTAATTTGTAACTGTAGGTGTAGCTGATTTTGTTTCTACTCTCAAAGACTGTTGGATCTGACTTTCATGCACAATATTTCTGAATTATTAGTTGATAGGGTTTTTAATTATTTTGCTAAGAAACCACCTCTATCTCCACAATTTTTATTGTCTTTATAAAATTCACTTAAATTATCATTACTACTTATTTGTTTAGTTGTTGATTGATTTAAATTATCATAATGCTATTTACCCACCTAAATTCACTCTGTATCGTCTATTTTTGAACATGACTTTGTTCTTCTCCGATCATATTCACTTGCCAAAAGCTGAATGAAAATTTGATAATTTCACTGGCAACCATGAACAAAACTTGTGGTTTGATACCTAAGTAATGAGAAAGGACCTTTTGATTTACAATTTATTAAAGTTCCTCTTGAACTAACTGCAATGCAATAACTTGGTAGAAATGCTAATAACTACACTTTCTGTATTACTGTTTATTGCACGTTGATTGTTAGTTGTGGAATTTTATTCGATGTTAGATTGTGTTTGTTCTTTTTGAAATGATAGGTTGGATTTTTCATTTTTTATTTATATTTTGGTTCTTGGTATATTTTACTATAAAATATTTTCAGTGTCGAAGTTACATTTCGATTCGGTACTGGTTCCTGTCAAATTATGCAAGATAGGGCAAGTATCTGAGCTTTATAATTAGGTACCTAGTTATTGTGAATCGATTTTTTTTTCAAGGATTTTTTATGTGTAATGTGTAACACAAACAGAGATCGAATAGAAATACCATCTAGGTTATAAGACTTACGTTTGATGAACTGATTTATAATCTTCGTATGTACTGCAGGGTTTGTGGTATTCCAGTAGGTTTGAAACTAACATGTTTTCTGGCAGTTTTCAGTTCAAGGGAGTGTAAAAAGCAAGTAAAGCGTGCGAGAAAATAAACATTTCTTATTGGAAGAGAAAAATACAAAATACGTAACAAAATAGGAACCCAAGAAGGACTGGAAAGTGGGCGCATGTAGGAACGCTCCCACTAGAGTAAAAGGGATGTTGGAGCGCTCCCGTCCGTGCAAGCTTTTAGTTTTTTCAAACTGTAGGAATTGCAACATTACCTCTTCGATTTGTGTTTAACCAAGAAACCAGAAGGGAAATGAACAAAGAATTTACTAGCGTCGAATTTACCACTTTATTTGTGGTCGGGTCAGTACATAAATTGTCACAGTGGTATTCACAAGTCACTATCAGTTAGGTAGTTATTTATTCTTTGTCGAAATTGGGTTGGTACTTCTTGAAAGTAAGGTGAATATACTTATTTCTTTGTTTTCATACTTAGAAGTGAGTCCGGAAACGGATCTTTTGTTTTTTGCAATGTCCTCTCACGCCTATTATAGTTCCCGAAGGTTGTGCTTACTTTGACGTACACGTCACACTGGATGTCCACCAGTGAGTAAAAAAAATGCAAATATATTGGGGTGAGTACTAGTGAAGTTGTTGCGAAAATCAGAATGACATTACTCAAAAACGTTATATTTATGAATTAAATTATTTATGAAAAGAACTTCTCTGTGGTATGAACGTTGACCATTTTGCTACTACCTTCTGAATTGTCAAGACCTTACCGCAAGACCTAAAACAGTCTCTCAACACACCACAGTCGTTGGCCATGGACACCATCAAGCGTTCCTACATGCGCTCGTGATTGACAACAAACGGGAGCCTTCCTACAATTTCGATTAGGGGCCCTCCTCTCTGGAACGGGAGCCTTCCTGCCGTCACCCTTGGAAAATACTGGCGCGTGGACGTTGTACTACGGAATAGCATCCATAAGGATCCATTACTTCTCTGAGGATGCTGTTCTGACTATCGTACGTTTATCATTCAATTCCATGTCATCTCAGTTCTGTTCGCCTCTAGTTCTTCTAGCTGATTCCCATTCTTACTTTTTCTCCATAATTTTTTCTTTTAGTTTGAAACATTATTGAAGGTATTTTTTAACCTAACTCCTACTTTTAGCATGGAGCCTAATGCTTGATTTCAATTTCAGTAGCATCCGTCCAGTGCTCCATTATAGTTTCCATAATTGAAAAGCGAGGTCTGTTGCCAGATGATTCATAGGTCGAATCATTTTATGGATAGCCTCTGTGGATTTCATAACTTCCTGTTGAGCAGTGTCCTGGACAGTTGAAAATCACCAATAATGGGTTTTTGATCACTGAAATGAATGATAACGCTGAGGCATCCTTAATGTTGGCCGATTAATCCGTGGTACATTAGCAAATAACTTGTTTATCAACGGTTTGGTATAGTAGGTCAGGAGCCCCACTTACACCCTACACTTTTTGTTCCCATTGGCTTTTTCTTACTCCAGGAAACAGTAAGAAACCATCCATGATTCAATACCATCTTGAGAAGGATTTGAGTTTGGTAATGGTTGGGAATAGAGAAGAACAGCTTTGGGTAGTCAGGAAAGCGCTGTGAACAGCCAGTCATGGATACTATACAGTCCAAAAAGAGTCCGAGAATCACTGTGAACGGCCAAACTCCTTTCTTATGGCCATATAACCGTCAGATGGTCACTGTTAACAAACCTTTGATACAAACCTTACGATACGATTATTTTTGGATTACTTATTTGGTGGATACATTTATAGTTTTATTTTTTCGAGTGTTTTTGTGTGTGGTTAAAATTAGCATCATTGCGTTAGAATCTCATCATTTAATAGATAATTATATTTTATGTATAACTATTTATCGTGGACGCGTGCATAAACGTTAAAAGCAAACAAATTTCACATCAGCGTGAACGGTTTTATAAATAATGTAGATATTTCTGTTCTAGCATCAGATAGTTCTGAGTCCAGCGTTTTTGATAAGCAGTCATGCGTTCAGCCTTCTTTGGGAAAAATGACCTAATGACAACATGGGCTTCTTGCTGTTTATGAAATTCGCATATTTCGCATCGTTGAAATGTGTGATTTAATTTTTCATAGTACCTACCTAACGTCCTACCGTGACCTTTCGTCTGATGCCCAAATTTTTCAATTTTTGAGCGTGCCATTTCAGTGACTATGTTTACGGAGAAAAGGAATCACAAAAATCCATCACTTTTTGCTGTGTGTGGGAATGTGATATTATGTATAGACATTTTATATTTGAAATAGCATTGAAATTTCGATAAACCTCCCTCAGAGCATTCAGACCATTTGAATTGGTTTTTGACTCCTTTACATTAGTTTTTTATCTTTTAGTGATTGATTTTTGTTTTGTTTTTTGATTGCGCCGTGTTTGTTATTATGAAAATGTTTGCTACTTGGAAACAAGAACATTTTTGATGTAAGATACATTGTCTGAAGAGATTATGTAGTACGGACTACAATAAATTCCTATTTATTATCTTTGCTTGTACCATATTATTATTGTTGATTACCTATACCCATATATGTCGGTATTGTTTTGAAATTAGTAGGTTAGGTTCCTACCCTGGTGCCCAATCAAGTGTTGTTGTTATTACCTATAATGTCACTAGCTGATTATTCATGCCCGTTAGCTAATTAAATGGCCCAGTGTAGATCATTTAATAGATTAGCCCAAGTTTATGAGTAGATATCTAGGTAAGCTGTTTCGTTAGCTCGTAGTTGATTAACCCCTTTTGTGAGCGGGTGTGTGCTGGATGCTCACAACATGGCGGATGAAGATGGATGAGGTCGGATGAAGGCGGATGAGGAAGGAGGTGCTCCTTCGGAGTCTTTTCACTAACGCCCCACGGTTTTCACCACAGCAGGCGCCTCGGAGTGGTAGCTTGTACCGCGCAGTTTTCACCAAAGCAGGTACTAGTGGAGAGGAAGGCGTCCCGCGGTTTTCACCACAGCAGATCCTAGTGGAGAGGTGGTGACCCACAGCAGGTGCGAGGAAAGGAGAGAGAAAGGGTCGAGAGAGAAGTCGGAGGACGGATCGTCGAATGGTGAGCTGGGCCAGAAGGGCTGGTTTTATCGGGACTTTTCCACCCGTCCCCTGTCCACAATCGGCCGTTACGACCGTTGAGGCCGTTGGCGGTTGGGGAAAACCCTCGGTGTTGACCAGCTCAACGTTAACCACGTTTATTTCGTTAAATATCTCTTAACATTACAGGATTGGTTTCTGTGAGGGAATCACGACAACCCCTATACAGGGTGTCGTCTACAGATAAAGTATAATAAACTTCAGCCGTCAGTTTTACAACTAATTTCCGTCAACAAAAAAATGCTGCAAATCCCTACACAATGGTTTATTATCTTTTGTAGAACACCCTTCTGTTAAAGATCAATTTCTCTGTATAGAACACCCTTCTGTTACAGATCACAGCTCTCTGTATAGATAACCCTTCTATTATGTAGATCGCGGACCCTCCGTAGCTTAGTACATCACGTATTAAATGTTGCTAAAATAATTCTATCAATGACAAACAGTAGCAAAAATGGCAAAAAGAAACGCAAATGAAGTTTTGAAGGGAAATATTGTTGATATGAAGTGAAAAATATTCAGAAACGGTTGGATTTCGATCTCGGGAATTGTGGCATTCCAGTCTGTCGCTTAGACCACTGCGCTACAGCGCCAACCTGGCTGAGGGCTCAGTGATGTGCGCTCTCAGCTTGATGCCTGCGTACACCCTGCTGCTTAGGGTAAATTTTATGGCAACATCGTAGAATGCTCCGGATGGTCTCAAAAATTCAGAAAAAATCTTAACTATTTAAAAATGCGACAAAACCCACACCTCAAAATAAAATTTTCCGAGATAGGAGTACTCTGGGTATTTGAACCCCTTTTTTCATCCTTAGATTGAGTAACAGTAATGCCAAGCTTCGAGGACCAACTAGAGCACAAACGGGACCCAAATACCGTGGACGGACGGAAATGTTTGTATTCTATAATCGTATTCTACGTCCGTTGAAACGTAAACCATGAAATTTTGAGGGGAAGGGGGTGGGGGGTAAAAAATTTCATGGTCGATTCCAAAGGTTCATTATTGAAAATAATAAACCAAGTCTCTTGGCATTTTTTTAAACCAGTATTTTCTGGAGTTTTAGTCAATTCAATTTTTTTCCATTTTTTACTTCAACAGCTTTAGGTAAACCCTTGTTCAGACCCTTACCCAAGATCTAAATAAAATCCAAGCACACCATTAACTTTTCCGTAAAAGCGCTGGTTGAGATTGAAAAATCAGCATATATTTTTACTTCGGAATTTTTCCTGTTTTTTTTTTCAAATTTTTTCAGTACGACTTTTTGCTACAAAAAAAGAAGTTGATCTTCCGGGCACAAAAGAAAAACTTCCTCAAGATCTCAGCTTCCCAATGGTGTACAGATTTTTATTCTTACCATCTTTATTGGAGGAGATTTCTTTTGAATGCATAATATAGTGGGTCCGCTGACCAGGCACGTCACGCAATTTTAAAAATAGGCCCAAATTCTGCTATTGTCCACGCTAAATAATATTTGTTTTTCGCAACGTTTTATGGTTTAATATTTATCACTCGCTGTAAAGATGGTTGATTTTGAAAGTTATTCCATTCGATTCAGTGTGCTGGAAAGTATGAAAAACTGTACCGAACACACATTTTCCTGACAGATGGCACCACTAGTGCCAGCTTGGTGCCGTTCTCGGCACCATGGTGGCACCATAAGCTATAGAGCAAACTGTGGAGGCCTAAACATATTTTACTGACAGGCGCCGTTCCCTGGCACCAAAAGCGATACAGCAAATTCTCGGGGCCTAAGGAGTATACTGTCAAATTACCCAAAATTGTTGCTAACTTATTATTTAATCGCCTGCACACTGCCTTATCGCAGTCACACTTATGTACGTACGGCATCAAAAAGAAAAATCGTTGGTGTTTTCCCGTTTTTGCATTCATAACATTGCCATTAAAAATTCACCTTCTATAAATTTTCTACAATTTCCCCAAAACTAAAGTGACTAAAAAATGTAGGCTTCAGAATGATTTAAAATGGAGAGGAATCTTTAGAAAACATTTCTAAATTAAAAAATAAAATAAAAAGAAGTTCCTATCCATGAGGACGTTTTTATAGTAGGAAACTTGCCACTTGTTATGAAGCCAGGGCGCTAACAGCCCTCACCTACATAATTTTGTTGCATTTTAATTAAATCACACTAGACATCTATCAGAGCTGACCTTTAGTTATGCTTACCTAAGTGCTTGAATCCAAGAAATTATTAATCCACAGTAAACATGGTAATTGAGCATCAACGCCAAAACAGGCTACCTAGTTATATTTTTCGATGCAGCACAAATTTGGTGTAGGCTAATTAATAGGTTGCATGAATGACGAACATTTCATAGTTTTTTCGAGAACAATTTGATTAGAATACGGCTCAAGGGTCACATTTTACCTGAACACGGAATTCGCCTGCCTACCTGTAATTGCTGCATAAGAATTTCGGAGTCAGTCTCAAATACGTAGGTACCTAACAGAAGTCGAACGTTCGTCTTAATTTCTTCAATAAATAGGCCAGAAGAATTTGGAAAATGACCGACGACTACGAAAAATTGAAAAAAGAGTTATTCAGCGCAAAACTGTTCAAGAAGCTCAACTTGATCAGAGATGGAGAATTCCCGGTAATTTTAACTAAGTGGTGTAGGAACTGAAAGTCATGATTTTACGAATGGGACTGCAACGTGTACAACATTGAGATAAGTAGCCTATTACTGTGAAAGAAATAAGTACCTACCTGTTTGAAGCAGAAAAGGGCTAGAATGGGCAGAATGGCTAGTCATAGGATTTGAGTGCAGAGCAACCTGCGAACAAATACGATAGGTAGCATCCTGTAAGTTAATGCAACCATAAACGATTTATTTCATCAATGTTCTTTATTACCATTCCGGTACCTATTTGAGTTCAAATACCTACTGCTAGTAGACTTTCGTGTAGATACTCGATCTTGAGTACCGTCTACCTATCACTGTTCATTTCGCGAATAGCTGTGTTGGGCATCAGCTAACTTAATTTATTAGCTAGCTAAAATTTTAACCAATAGCTGAATTATTAGCTTGTAGCTATTTTTTAGCTGCAACTAAATTAGCTATTAGCTGTTGAGGGACAGCTACATTAGCTGTTAGTTGAAATGTACAGCTAATAGCTTTAGCTATAAAAAAATTAGCTGTTGGTAGCAGCTAATAGCTTTAGCTGTAGCTGTAAGCTAATAGCTAACAGCAAACTTTTTCTTAAAAAATCGTATTCCTCCTCACAAACAGCCAGTAGCTAACATTTTTAGTTTTAGCTAATAAGTAAATAGAGTAAAACTAATAAAGTTTTTTGAACGAATTTAATAGTTTTGACTGTTTTACCTATTTTGAACAATTTCTGACTTTTTGACCAAGTCCGGTACATTTTCTCTGTTAAAAAGTGAATTTGACATATATATATATACAATACTGTTGGCCACCTCTGAGTTCCTGGGGCTCCCTGAACGTCTCTTGGTAGATTCATGTACATATTACCATATTTTTCATAACGAGAAAATATTTAACCAACACAAAATTTTAATTTTTCGTTGTAAATTATTGGAAAATTAGCTTCCTCAGATATGCTGCATTACTGTTAAGTACTTGTGTTTTTTTCACATTTTACCAACAATTTTCGTTTTCCAAAAAGGTGCTGTTATTATTATTCATATATTAATGAAAAATAATAACCGCAAATAATGGAAGTATTTATCATGAGGTTTACCTGAGAAAATTCACTGGATTTGGTTTTAAAAAAGCCAGAAATGATTCAAATTGGTGAAATTGTCAAAACGATTACATTTGTTCAAAAAAAGCTATTAGCTATTAGCTGCTACCAACAGCTGATTTCTTATAGCTAAAGCTATTAGCTGTTCATTTCAACTAACGCTAATTTAGTTGTCCCTCAACAGCTAATAGCTAAAAATTTAGCTGTTAGTTAAGCTAAATTTCAGCTAATTTATTAGCTGTAGGTAGCTTTTAGCCGTTAGCCATAGCTAATTTTTGCCCATCACTGCGCAATAGGTAGGTAGGTACCCTAGAAATCTCCCTAGCTGAATGATGGAACGGTCTTGGAGGAGCTGAAATATTGAGGGTAAGTGTGGGTTGGTCACCAAATGACCCTAAGTATGTTCATTGATATCGAACTAAGTGTTTCGTCTGCGCTTCTTCAAAGTTTCCTTGAAAAACTTACGTAGGAATGTGTGAGCCGTATTGATCCCGGTTTTCAGAAATTGTTCAGAAATGAAGCTCCTGAGGAACCGGAAGTCAAGAAGATGTATCCCATCAGAATCCCCAAAGAGCAGATCGCCGCCTTCGAGAAAACTAAGAAAGAGGCAGCATATTTTAAATCTCAACAGGTAAGATTTAGAGACCTCACACTGGGTAACATTACTGATGATTGAACTTACATTATTTATGATTACGCACAGACGTGCGCCTATGCTGCAAAATACAGAATAGTACTACGAGCAGAATGAATGATGATTTACTCAAGTGGGTGGGTACCAGGAGAAAGGCTGTCCACGGTTACATTAACCTGCCATTTTATTGATGCATCTAAGAGGGATTTTTATTACAGAATACTCAGTACCAACCGAGTGGCAGTAGGATATATGTGTGTGGGTTTCTTTGAGAAGAATCAATAACGGATATGAAAGAACTAGAGAGGAGTTATAGCTATACAAATGCTCAAGCGAGGGTACAGTGATAGGGCATCTACATACGTAAGTAGGTAGGTCCGTCTAGCTAACCGCCAATATATCGCCGTTTACCTACGACGTTATTTCTACATTCTAGGAAGCGAAGGAAACGGAAGGACAAGCGGTTAAGAAATTGGATAAACGGGCTAAACTGACAGGTATAGACGAGATATTAGCGATCCGGCAAGAGCGGAAGAGCGCCAAATTGACGGATGAGACTGAGAAAGATCGGAGCTTCGAAAGGTACCCTAATATTGAAATCAAAAATTAGAATTATAAATTAAGCTCTGTTCAATGAGTGTCAAGTATAATTATGAGCTAACATTTATGATAAGTTACAGCAATTTTCGTTATTTTAGGCGTGGTCCATGGTCATGCCAATAAGTAAAAACTGTCGAAGAGAGACATAGACGGTAACTATAATCAATTATACTGCTCTTATATTGGTGGAAGATCGGCTGGAGAGAAAAGAATATTCCCCTTTTTCAAGAAGGCAGAGCTCAACCCCCGAAAACTAAAACCAAAAACAATGTTCCACCTGATGGATCTGGTGTGTTTTTGAGTCTACCAAGCTGGCGGAAGTTTCGTTTTCACTTCTGAAAGGAAAACTTTTTCTGTCCTCAAAATCAAACTCGTGTTTTTCGTAAAAGCTTTCTCAACAAATGTGGGGTCTCTGTCTATTTTGAGTGTCCACAAATCCTTGCCAGCCATAAATTCCTCCATTAAAATCCGATTTTGCTAAAATTTTCTTGGATCATGCGGTTTGGTCCCTAGCTGGTCCTCTATGAACGATCGTATCAATGGTATGGCCACTGCATGAACAAACGAGAAATCCAAGGTACTTATTTTTCGCTTCAAATACCAATATTAAATGTTCAGTTTTTGCAAGATCGGCAAAAACATCGACATTTTATCAGCTTTCCAACGGTATAATCAAAAATTAAACCTGATTTTCAGAAACAGAAAATCAGTTTTGTGAGATTTTTAGTAGCGGGGAGGTTGAGGATGCGTATAATTTCATAGCTAGATGCTCTGAATACATTTCTTGGGTTCTGACCAGTTGGACTGAAAGGCATACATGCAACTGATAAAGATGGGAGATAGAAGGCTCGTTGGCTACTGTTTGGTCGCCTGGTTCCTGAGAACAGCAACTATGAAAGAGTACAACCTGGGGTGATGGTCATCTGTCACCCATTATAGTACACGAATTGTATGTTATAGTATAGCCTACCTATTACGTACATCCACCTATTCTTGCAATAATTATTTGGAAAAGAGAAAATCCCCATCCACATAAAAAGAAGAAAAAGTCCGCAAAAGAAAAGATGTTGTAAATAGAATTATTGAATGTTGTTAAAAGATAGGAAAAAATATTTTGTTGAATCACAAAGTATTATTCGTTATAATTTCATGGTAAACACCATCAGACGGCCCTGCATAGCCATGATTATTAAGCATATCAATGATTATATCATTAGTAATTCGTATTTTATGATTTTTGAAATAAAGCATGTTTTTCATTCATTCATTCATTCATTCATTCAATCAAAAATTGATTTTGCTGTGGGAGAAAGTCAAGTGGAAATCGAGTGTTCGGATGTTTCATGACCTGATGAATTGGTGCAGATGGACTTCTACGTACTTTTTCACGCTGAATCGATTGGTCACACTCTCAGACCTCGTCGATAGATGAATGAGGGAATTTAAAGTCCTTTTCTTAGGTCGAAGGGCCATAGGGTGCTGCAGCCCTTGAAGACTCAGGTCAGGGGTCAGATATCGTCCTTCTTACTATCAGGAGAGCTGGGTCATGTAAACGAAATGTGATATAGACTAAATAATACGAGGAATTCATCAAATTAGTGGTACCTCTTATTGCTGACAATTTATCATTTATAATAAACCAAAATTTACTTCTTCAGTGAATAATATACCTAATTACAAATTGTGTAAAGTTTTAAAAGAACAAAATAAGTAGATCCTAGTACTCCTTCTATAAATTATTCATCTTTCATAAAAAATTCTCAGAAAGCCTCTCTTCTTGTAGAGCCCTCGGTAGAACCCACAAAAACGTCGTTAAAGGGCAATTGATTTTTAGAAAGGACCCCTGAAGTTAATATACTTCATCCTGAGACTGTCCTCAGGGGAAATGTCCTCCCTCACCCATGAACACTCGGTCCAATGGATTAACGATTCTGATGATCTCATTTTCTTCTTTCAGATTCTAATTTCATTTATTTATATTTATTTATTAGGGACCTAGTTTTCCACCCTCACTCTGGGCCTCCAAAACTCCCTCCTGTCCCGATTGCTGGAATTCCTATTGTCGCAGATTTCAAGTTGAACTACTCCCGACGTATTCAAGAAGTTTCATTAATTAAATTCTGTTGAGCCTTTTAGCCGTTATGAGTGAAAAAACATACAGGCCAGACAGAGGAAAATGGGGTGGGCTAATGGTGACGATTGTCTTCAAATGGGATAACAATGGATATAAACATGAAATTCGTGATTCTTAACAGTGCATAGACAGACAGAATTACGATTTTATTGATACAGATTGTAATGTACCTAGTGTATTAGTATGAATTTCTACTTAGTACTGATTATGGCAACGATTGAATAATGTGTCACGTACCGATCCTGACTTTGGATCAGGAAACGACTCAAGGGTTCATCAGCCACGGAGAAGATCCGCGAGGGCAGCATGAAGGCGTGGGTAGATCGCTGCTACGACTTCGTTCACGGGGTGAGATCGCAACACGACGACCAGGAGTTCAGGACAGGCCCTGAGTCTGATATCCGTGAGCTGCTCGACTGGAATCGGCTGCCGCTGGGTGTGGACGACGTGCCCGTCCACAGGGAGACTTTGGGGTCCGAGTCGTCCGGGAGTCTTGACAAGGAGCCTAGTTCTGCGGAGGACAAACGCACTTCAAGTGACGAAACCGAGAAAATCCTAAGAGTCAAAGCAGGTGCCTAGCGATAGTAATTATGTGCCGTCAAGTAGTAGCATAACAACAACACTAGGTACTTATATATATCACCTACCTACTATACCTGCATAGGTAATATTTACTAATCAAAGCCTAAATACTTTTTTCCCTTCAAGTTTTTACCGTATTTGCATAGAGTGCATCTAGGACTCTGTTACCTGAACGTTCTTTTTTAGTGAAGGACGCGAACGAGTGAAAAATACACTGCCAAGGTGATGGCACAGGAGCTTCCTCGTCACAATCAGAGTGACCCATTATAAAATAGAACAGACTCGGAAGCAAAATAACATAACATTACATTACATTACATAACTTATATTACATAATATTACATAACATTACATTACATAACATTACATAACATTACATAACATTACATAACATTACATAACATTACATAACATTACATTACATAACATTACATAACGTGAAATATACATATTACATAACATTACATTACATAACATAACATTACATGAAATATACATATTACATAACATTATGTCCATTATACGTAATTGCGAAAGTTATGCGTGTTTGAAGAATTTCACGTTAGCGCATGCGCAGGGCGAACCGCTGGCTCTATCATGTTGAAATTTATATGGGGCCTCAATGGGCCCTACCCGCTTACATTGAAATTGGGTGAAATCTTTGGTTACTACGGCTGTAACAAGGAAATTGAATCTATTTCACGCCAGCGCATGCGCAGAGCGCACCGAGGGTCGGATCATGCTGAAATTCATACTGGAACTCACTAGGCCTTGTCCAAACAACCCTTGAAAATGTGAGCGAAATTGAATCAAAATTGTGAAAGTTATGCGTGTTTGTTGAATTTAACGTTAGCGCATGCGCAGGGCGTACCGCTGGATCAATCATGTTGAAATTTGTATGGGACCTCAAGGGGCCTTATCCGCACCATCCCTCAAAATTTGAGCTGAATCAATTCAAAATCGTGGAAGTTATGGCTGTAACAAGGAAATGCGGACAGACAGACCCACAGACTCACAGACCCACAGACCCACTGACCGACAGACATGGAACCAAATTTGTTCAGTAGGCTTTGAAACGCAAAATGCAAGTGGAAATTTTGATTTCTGATGACAAAAATTTTTTGGCTCACGAAAGTGAACACAAGGCTTCCGCTGCTTCGCAGACTCGGAAGCAAAATCAATTTCTTGAATGGGGCTCAACTGCTTGTAATGTTGTAATAGGGCTTCATGGGGTAATCGGTCCAGGGGGCGCGGGCGGTTTTATATGGGCGGTAACTTACCTACTGCAGAAAATAGGACGAAGAAAATAACATAACTACATCATAGGGATATTGAAGCACATGTAACTCTCATATTCTCGTAAAGATCCGAGAATGTAATTTTTGAGCCTTCGGATTTAAACGAGAGATCGGCGGTGTGTTCTGGCTTCACGCCTACATAGGTAGATAACATAGATATGGGAGTAGAATTCCAGAGGAAATCATAATATCCTGAAGGCTAGAAAGTGGGGGATTTCAGTCGAACCCAGTGAAGTTTACCTTCATGAAACGATGGATACGGAGACCACACAGTCACACAGATCGTTAGGTAGGCATCAAGTCAGTTGAAGAGTTATCTCTGAGAAGGTCAGTGGTGGGCTTAGGGTGGGAATCACAATGAGCGGGGAGAGCTTAACAGAGTTGCACTGCTATGTGTGTTCAACAAGCACAGAATTCAGTTCCGAACTGTAAGGTTCTATGAAATGTAGTAGGTAGTTAACGGAACATTGGAATGGGTTCAGAGCACGAATCGATCAAACTATTGTTGCGACTTTGCAGCAACAAGCAATCACTTGTAGATCGGATTGGCTAGAAAGCTTGAGATCGTCTGCGAATAGGAAAACACTTAGGTCGAATAATTAATTAGGTGCGCGTACGCATTCGAATGTTCGGAATAGGTGTGCTACGTTCCAGGACAACTCAATAATCTCGTTCAATCATGGTCTGCCATCCAGGTGCTCCTCGTCCTCCAAAAGAAAATGAAGAGGACAAAAAGGAATATGAATCAGAATCCGAAGTGGAAGTGCAAACCAAATCGGGTAAGATGTCCAACACTTATTATATGGATGCTACAACACTTGAAGCGATAATTTGCAATAATAATCACAACTGACTCTAATTCATCATTTGGGAATTGAATGCATACCCCTGAAGACCTCTTCTGCTTATACCTATTCGGCTGATATTAGCAGAAGAGATCTACCGAACAACCTGACACTATTAATGAGACTTCTGCACAATCAAGCACACCACTGTCTCATTCCTGATGTTCCCTTGCTGCTTGTTATCAGGATATACCCTCGTTCTTAGGGAAAAGAAAAAGTCGAAATTACTGTGGTGTCTCACTGGAAAACGTAAGTTACATAATGTGAACGAATGATTATTCACGATTTAAGATGATGATAATATCGTTATTTAAGGTGTCAACTTCGTCCTCTCGGAATACTTCATACGAAACCTACAGGAGCTGAAGAGTTTGGCCTTCAACGAGGAGCTGTACGCCTTCCATCCACTACTAGGCATCGTAGGGTCTTGGAGTGTCGATACCAAAGTCTGTGAAACTGATAACAAGCGCATCAACGTTCAGTTCGAAGGTACTGTTACCATTAATTACAACAATATTATACTGATAAATATGTCGATTAAAGTGCCTGTATACAAATGCATGTCCACGTGAAACAAAAATTAACCACGATAAAAAAATGCAGTAGAATACAACACGATCGCACATAGCTTCCTCGTATCGACTTGTGGTGAATGCGTTTCTTTGGTCAGGTAGTGGTACCTATCGTGATCACGTCCCGAATCGGGCAATTAAGTTGGGAGACATTGAGTAGGTACCTTAGATTTCTCGTTTGCGAAAGTGCAGTGCCTACACCAGTCAATCGATCGCGATTAATTTCATAGGGGACCATCTGGAGGCTACCCACCGAATTTGAGCGAAATCGGGCCCCTTTAATTCGTGAGAAATTGAGTACCTCGCAGAGGCCATACCAATGATCCGATCGTTCTGAAGTTCATGGAGGACCGTCCAGGGCCCAACCCGAAAGTCAAAAAAATCGTATCTGAGTTAGGAAAAGTCAGCAAAATCGGATCTGATTTAGTTATGTGTGTGGCAAGGATTTACGAACACTCACATACACCAAACCAAATTTGTTCAGAAAGCCCTAAAATGTTAAACGCACAATTTGTTCCTCATTTGTTTAACCTGGCTTCTCTTATGCTTCAGGACTTCTAGTCGACGGGGCAAACAGTTACGCTATGTACTCTGCCGGCATGGTGGATAGAAGATTCAACCCAATATCGGAATTCCGAGTGGAGCAAGTCACCAAACACAATGCTTGCAGATCGCGAACCTTGTTTTTCCACAAGAAAAGAAGCAAATGGCTATTCGACTTGAGGTACTCCCCCATTCACCATAGATAAGATTAATTTCAAGGACAGGAGAAGACCTTTATTCCCTTCCGCTGCACCGAAACATAGGCTTATTGTGCGGTTTTTTCCCCTGCGTGCCAGACTCGGACCAGTCTACTTACCCCTGATAGACTTTACCTCCCTAAAAATTCTTTTATCAAGGTATGCTTTATGTACTTTGGGTAAAAATAAATTATTCAATACGTTAGGTACCACTGTGTAATGTTCCGGTCCTGAGCTACTGTACAGGTTGAGAAGGATGATACTGTCCCGCACATAGGAGACTGCAATACTAATTTTATTGGGTTACTTGATGAATAACACAATGGTATAACGGGGGAGTGAATCACGTACAAGGTGGTACGGCAGACTCGACCGGAGGGTCATGTCCTGAGGGAAGTTCGGGAAAACTGGGTCGAGCTGACCAAAGCAGTTCCGTCGAACTGGCTCGTAACAACTGCTTTTCTTCCGATATTCCGATAACATTGAATCTACAACATCGGTGCAAATATCGAAAGGAAGTATCTATATTTTAGTAAATATTGAAAGTATCGAAAAGTCAATAGGTACAGATTATCTGCAGATTCATCAGTTGTCATTATCAGCATGTCGAAGCGACAATAACTAAATTGTCGTAGCGAAAATTGAGGAAAAATTCGCTATTGCCGGTTTGAAACGGACGAATCGTAATTATTGTAGGTGATAATTCAGTTTCTTTTCGTCAATTAGATGTTTCCGGCTATTGGTTTTTTCCTAAGTTAAAATATTTGTAGTGGTCCATTACAGATGGTACATGGTGGGCAGTACATTATAAACGGTATATTGCTTAAACCTAACCGGGTATAATAGACAAAATTGTTTGGTCCCTTGGGGTCCACTATACTACCTACCTATAGGATTTCAACTGAAGTACCAACCTAAGGCTGTTCATTTCTTCGAGTTTCATGTGTACGATTGTACTAATATTTTTTAAATGACGCACTCGCTTGATCAATTTCTGGACTCGAATGAATTTTATTATTTATCAGAGGTAACTACGTTGGGAGGAAAACATGTGGCGCGGAAATATAAAAACGAGGTAGAAAAACTAACAACAAAAATCATCTCCTAAGCGCCTACATTCACTCCCCCCTTAGCGTTTTCTTGTTCCTCTTGGTTCTTGTTACTGTTGCATTCTTTTGTTGTTGTTCTGTTTGTGTCCTCTGGCTTTGACTTCTGTCTTGAGTTTGTCTTTCTTGATTCTGACCTCTTTCTTGAACTTTTCTTCTTTTTTGAATTTGTCTTCTTTCTTGATTTTGTCCTCTTTCTTGAACTTTTCTTCTTTCTTGAATGTCTTCTTTCTTGAATTCGTCTTCTGTCATTGTGTCTTAGTATATAATAAACGCTGGCTTCTGTCGGTCAATCGAAACATAAACTCGCGAACCCTTTGTGGAAGTTTTGGGGTCCGTTCGAGCTCTTGTACCAATTTCAGTTGATTTTTCTGTTCTGTAGGTTAACTTTCTGTATTATTTTTTCTTTCTTCTTTATTTTGGTTTATTATTTTCAATAATGAACCATTGGAATCGAGCATGAAAAAAAAAATTCTTACCCCCCCTCAAAATTTGATGGTTTACGTTTCAAGGTATGTAGAATCCAAAACTGCAATAAAAATATTTCTGTCTGTCCGCCGTACGCCGTACGGGCCACTTTTCTTAGTTACCATGAAAAAAAATTGATGAAATTCGGGTTATAGGTTCCGTTCGGCGTCTAGTTGGTCCTCGAAGCTCGACGTTACTGTGAGTCATCTCTAAGGGGTTCAAAATAGGGGTTGAAATTTTCAAAACGCCTATACCATTTTTGTACGTAAATAGTTTTACGGTTTTAAATAGTTCTTGAACTTGCGAGTTTTTTAAGACCATCCGGAGCATCGTACGTCCAGCCGTTCGTTCACAGTAAGGCCCCGAAGTTTGCACCGACAGGCATTTTCGACTCCAGTGTGAATGAAATTGTATACAATTCAAACCAAATCTCGTAACCAGAGACGCGCCCACAATAGGAATTTGTGAATACGGCCAATCATTGGTAGGGATCACCTGATTATATTGGCGGAGTATGAAGTCGAGTTGGTTGTTCTGTGATATTATTTAAATTGAAAAATGATGGCTCTTTTGGAGTTTGTTGGTAGGTAGTGAAACTTGAACAAACGTTGAAGTATTATTGATGGGTAAATTATTACTACGGTAAATCATTACTCAACGGTAAATTATTACACAACGGTTCATTATACCATCTACGTAGAAGGGGCTGGAGTTTGTTGGTAGGTACTTTTGCAACTTTTTTCACTCCTCATCAACAATTTCTTTTCAGAACTTCATTATGTGTGTTTATTTTTGTTAGGTACTGTTTGTCATCGGCAGAATTATTTTAGCAACATTTAACTCGTGATTTAGGTAGGTACCTAGTAACGAGTACGGGGTTAGGTACTAACCTACGGAGGGTCTGCGATCTACATAAAATGTATAGAATAGTACATATACAGCTCTCTATAGTACATATAGAGAGCTGTGATCTGTAACAGAAGGGTATTCTGTACAAAATAATAAACCGTTGTGCAGGGATTTGCAGCGTTTTTTATTTTATTTATTTATTTTTTTTTCATTGCTCATCTTCAGAGTGTCTATCAGACGAGACCTCACTACTCGTGCGTTTTTCGTCTTATCTTTCGGATACTTGGTCCCAGACACTAAGGGGCAAACTATTGGTAGGTTTCTTTCTTGGGACTCTTCGCTTTCTTTGAAAAGTGTGATTAGGCGGTTTTTTGCTTGCGTGTATTTTTGTCGGTGTGTGTAGAAGTGGCAAGATCGTATATGTTTTCCACGTAAATTTTGTCCATTTGCGCCAGAAGATAGTCAAATTTGGTCTGTTCGGCAGTGATGCGTTTCAATTTAAATTGGGCCTCGACTTGGTGGAACCATATATATATCAGGTTTTTCAGGCCAGAATGCCGGCAATTTTACGCTTACGTCCGCTACGTGAGCTGCGTCTTCTGCTCCTTCCATCTTCTATCACTGTACGATTTCTCCGTTTCTTTTTTCTAGTTCGGGGTCACCAATTGTACGATTGTACTAATATTTTTTAAATGACGCACTCGCTTGATCAATTTCTGGACTCGAATGAATTTTATTATTTATCAGAGGTAACTACGTTGGGAGGAAAACATGTGGCGCGGAAATATAAAAACGAGGTAGAAAAACTAACAACAAAAATCATCTCCTAAGCGCCTACATCATGCACGTATCTAATCGAACCAATCGAAAAACTTTGACTTCTAGGGAAGGAGTTAACGAAACGGAAACCCGCAAAACGCTATCCCTCAACTTCCAGCAGATGCAGCGTGTAGTTTCAGAAGGTGCTCATATTCTTTTGATGAGGAAAATCGTCATGTATTACCACCCGTTTCGTTTCGAAGAAGTAGTCAGTAAGTTCACAAGTTGTCCTACCTTCCAAATGAAATTGTTACATATTATAAGGTACCTCCCTAATACATTCCAACATACTGCGCTAAACGTAGCTCTGCGGTTGTGCCCCTCTAGCTTCGGCTAACTTGCGCTTTTTGAACATGTAGGTATACACAAAGGAATATAGGACCTACCATAATAGTGAGTGTTCAGCTAACCTCTAGCGGTATAAGTAATAATTTATAAGAACAATCCGTGTAAGTTGTACGGAGCCCCCTTAGTCAATAAACAATAATTATGAATTCGACTATCGACTACATACGTAACGTATTTCAACACGTATCAGTAAATGTACACTGTACAGCTGTTCCAAATGCAAAAAAAATTATTTTAATTTTACAGAACAGGTCGATTATTGAAAGGAAGATTATAATTTTATACTGGTTTCAGGAGAGTTCAACGGTGTCGATCGACATGATTTCTGTTCCTGCTCAGCCCTATCTCAGACGTGCACTTGCAAATCGTCAGACCAATTCGCCGTCAAAATGCGGTTTACGCTGAAAATGCGATCATTGTGCATTGGTGGCGAGGTTTGCAGAACGAATTACAGGTCGGAGAAACCGAAGTATCCGTATATTGTTTTCCCCAAGTCCTAACATCATGGACAAACTATCGACAACCTTAAAACGAAAACTTCGTTTTGTCACTCCATCATCCCATAGGAAATACACATAAGGACAGTAATATAGGTAATTATGCGTACGTATTATTAATATTCATCCATCTGCTTTATAACTTGACACTTGACTTGTTTCGTGACAGATTTTTCAAGCCAGTACGAGTAACTTACAACGGAGTAGAGCTGGAGGTGGTGAGGTTGAGGAGGCGTATTGAGATGCCTGGAAATCTGATACAGACTTCCAACTATTACATGACCACTGCTGGGCAGCTTATGGGCGTCACATTTAATGACCCGTATCCCTTCGATACGCCTTTTTGGCTACAAGTAAAACACGTCATTGTATTTAATTCACTAGTTTGAACAGGATTTTACATGATTTTAAACTACTATTATAGATACTACTACTACAATAGATACTAGGTATTTTCCTGGACATAATTTATTATGGGTATGTACCTTTTCAGAAAGAACTAGGATAACTGCTTATGGGATAATAAATTGCCACATAAATACCCACCTATCAAATTAATGAACTAACTTGACAAATACGGTGGGTACTGCGGTTTAACGCAATCTCTCTTCCAAAAGCCAAGTCAACAACAAAATTATTAAGAGAATATCGCAGAAGTGTCACATGTCACTCGTTGTTTGACATAATATTTTTAATTATTAATACTTCGGTTTAGGTAGACCCGAAAGCTGTGCTGAATAGATATCGGATTGTCCCCCCTGAAAGAATAGTGCCTCTCAGAGAACGGTAAGTGGTGAGCTGTACTTATATAAGTTACCTACCTATATAATGTTGCAACAATGTAACGGTGTTAAAATCACGCGCACTATCTATTGAATAATAACGGCATAAGAGCTAGTTAATAATAATTTATTCAACTATTATATTGTGTATCGAGATTATTTCTGTATTTTGTAAAGGGCTCAGCCTTATATACAAATAAAACATTTATTACATTCAATTATTCTACGTATATAATGTTATTTGATGCGAATGTACGGGATCTTCTAAGTTCATAGGAAGTGGACAATTATTCTGACTTTGCTATCCATCCATAAAGCTATACTATGCATGGAAAAGCCGTGTGCTCAAGACCCTCTTGCCTCTAAAAAACAGATATCAAATATTTATGATCAATCAAGCACCTTTACCCGCATTTTTGACCCTCCTGAATACGAATTCAATAATTTATAAAACGTTGCAAATTATTACACAATTTTATTATCTACCTGTGGACCTAGATGCCCCTTCTGCGTACTGTTTTCAGTGGTCAATTCCTACACCCTTGTGCTTTCCCAGGAAAGCCCTAAATCGGGTACTGGTGCCGGTCGGCTTTATGAAATCTATGGTTTCATAATATGAGTTGGATTCAAGAACTTCACCATTAATAAATTATTCGTTGTTATTCAAGTTACTAAAGTCATCTATCCTATCTACAAAATTGTCACATATCAACAAAATCCAAAACAACCATCATTCTTCAAATGAATTAATATCATGGAATTAACCCCTGATTTCATACAGTCATGCGTGATTATAATCAGCTGTTCCCTGGCAATGATGTCTGGGCTGGATGTATGCCCTGTCATTCACACTGATGTTAACGAAGCCAAAATTCAGGGCCTTACTGTGAACGAACGGCTGGACGTACAAGCTCCGGGTGGTCTCAAAAACTCCTAAAGCTCGGGATCAATTTAAAAACGTACAAAAATACCTTTCTATTGAAAATCTTTGAGCTACGGCGCCCTGGAAATTTTCACCCCTTATAGAGATGACCGTAACGCGGAGCCTCGCGGACCAGCTAGACCCCAAATGGGACCTACAAACCGAATTTCATTAATTTTGGTTCATGGCAAGTACCTAACTAGGAAAAGTGCGAAGTACGGCGGACGGACAGAAATTTTTTTATTCCATTTCGAATTCTACGTACTTTGAAACGAAAACCATAAAATTTGGTGGGTGGGGGGAGGGTGATTTTTTCCTATGTCCGATTCCAACGGTTTGTTAGGTATTGAAAATAATAAACCAAAATCAGCAATTCCTTTACCTCACCTGTTCATGACTCTTTCCCAGATACATGTGTGACCCGGAACTGAAGCAGTTCTACGAGGACGAAGTACAGAGGCTGACGACGGCCAATAAAACTTATCTCGAGGACCACCCGCCGCTCCGCAACGCTATCAAGGCCATTTTCCAGGACCTCCTCAACGACAAGCCTCACCGTGTCGTCGCTTTCATTCAGGACTTCTTCTTCGAAGGATACAGTTTCAAACAAAGGTGCTATAAGGATGACTGTGCTATATGACGCCTGCCTGTATTAGTACAAATTAAATTTTTGCAGTTGAGAGGAATGACATAGCGTCATTCATCAAGGTGGAAAATAATACCTATTACGGAGCGACTGTAATCGGCTCATACCCCAGGCCTGTAACTGTTAAGTCATAAGTAGACCCAGAAAAACGTCTGCCAGTAGTTGGGCAGTATTTCTTCCACACATCATTACTTCGATCCATAATAATTCGTTGATGAGGAATGGACGTGCAATGTGGAATAAACAAAAAATAAGCCTTCAGCTTACCACCAGTTTATTTAAAACAAAGCTTTTCGCTCAAATTGTGAAGCGAAAAGCTTTGTTTTAAATAAATTGGTGGTAAGCTGAAGGTTTATTTTTTGTTTATTCCACATTGCAACATGGCTTACCATAAAAGGTCTGTGATTAAATTCGATGAATTAACGGACGTGCAATATTTTCATTCAAATTGTAGGTCTAACGGAGAGCTTCCCAAAAAAGGTGCAGCATGATGGGTCGAAAATGAACGGAAGTGGGTGAAAAAGGCGAAGGAAAAAGCATGCGACGTCATCTGGTATGTATGTCCTCCCGCTCTTGCACGTGGGAACCGAGTGAGAGGAAGATGCATACCAATCGACGTCACGCGTTTTTCTTCAGCTTATCCCCGCCAACCTACTATTTGGTTTTCGGAGCTTAAAATTGGCATACATTCGAGGGTGCTGGATCCGATTCTGAGGTCGAAAGCAGCAAATTTCGACCCACGTCAAATCCCTCATTTATACTAGATGTTCAGTGCCTACCTATCATTGAACAGCCACACCCCCAATCACTTATCTGATGTGTGGGCGTGAGTCAGACGGGGTATTGACGAGTTGGTGTTTCAAAATACGAGATCTGGTCTGCTCAAGCGCGGACATACCTTCCATAACTCCAGTCGCATTCTCATTAGCGAGTGCTCAGGCATGTGACTGAACGCCCTTTGAACATTTCATAAAAACAGCAAACGCCAGCACAGCGCCTAACTTGGTCGATCCCTGAAAATGTTGCCTATGTGGATTGAATCGATCCAAAGATAGGTACATAAGCGTTACGAAGCTTCCGTTGCTTACGCATGATGCTACTATGCTTCCGATTGTAATAAAATTCATAGGGGACTATCAGGGACCTAGTTAGAATTTCCCCAGAAATTGTTATCAAAATCGATCGAATGTAATCGTATATTTGAGCAGTACAAGGACGCTAAAATCACCCTGATCAAAATTAAATTGAGACGGGACCATCTGTTGAACAATAACCTCCTGATTTCTGCTCATTGGATTGTTCTTTCGATAAGATGTGGTGATTACATACAAGGAATTGGGTATAGACAGACACAGAACCGAATTTTGTTCCTTGATGTCTGAAACGCTAAAAATTCTAGATGAATGTTGATTTTGGAGGGTAAATTTTTGCTAACTCTTGCGCGAATGCAAGGCCATGAATATTTGGGGGGGGGGGGGGGGGGCTTTTTCTACCTCCGGTAGGGTGGAAGCAAAACTGGAAAAGCCTTTCCATTGTTTTTAGGCGCACCTACTGAGTTAACACGCACAAAAACACCTACTCAATATATTTACCCCTGTGCTTTGTGTCCCCATCGTGATGTTCTCTTTACTATGTCAACCTCTTCAAACGAATTCATGAAAGAATGAATAAAAATGAGTTTCTTTTTCCCTTTAATAATTTCCTTTGCCTACTCTTAGCTACAATTTTTTCCACGTCCCACCGGACAACATATTATACCGAGCGAGAGATGAGTCCAATAACGGGGATGAAGACGAGGGTGGTGATGATCAGACTGAAGCTAAGAAAACTAAGGAAGATGAACGTTATCAACGATGACGTGTATCGTCCACCAGTGGTCGTCCACAAATATTTTTATTTTACCATGACGTTCTACGCGCAAATAAAGGAGTCATGTACATCGTTTCAAAATGTCGATCACTAACCAAGGTTAGATGACCTAAGCTTAGATGAATGTTGTGGTGAAAGTTTGTACAAAGTTAGTGAATTTGTTCTATTTTGAATCACACACATCATAAAACTAATAATCACTAGAAAAACAGCAAAGAATCACTAGGACAAAAAAGTGAGATCAACGAAATCGTAACTAACTGGTGAAATAACAGAGACGAAGACAGGGAAGTTGAGGCAGATTTTAATTTATATTGTAAAATGATTTTTGTAGGTGAGCCTTAAAAAGTTCTGCATTTAGTCTGCAAGCTCCTCAGAGATCAACTAAGCTAGGTATAAATTCTCATTTTTCACATTCGGAGAAAAAACGAAAAATGTGAGGCATTCAACCACCTACGAGTACATTACACCTGAAAGAATCTACTGGCTGTAACCCGACGCGCCTCGGTCCACTGTTGCCTAACCTTAGGGACATACCTACCCCGTCTCGCCACACTTGGAAATACCCAACTCGCTACAGAGAGATATTGGTACAGACCTCAAATATCAGCAGACTCCGGAAAACGATAAGGCGAAATAGAGTCAATAACGTCTGGCAAGAAACCGAAGTCTGTGGAAGAACTTTGCTCACTTCCAGGTAACTTTTCTCCATATATTCCAAAAGACTGAAGATTTACTAATGGAGCAATATTAGTGTACACTGAGGCTGTACGACCAACCTGTTGAGAGAAGAAGAGTTGGACCAACAAACCCATGTTGGAAAAGACGGAAGGCGGTCTTTTCATAGTTATCCACCTGTTGCAACCTTACCGCTGTTTTCCACAGAAAATTTGCTCCCTGAAAAATGAGACTGTGATGAATTTAAATTTATCATCACGGTGGCGTGAAGGAATAAATAGATGAGAGCGAGGGAATTTCACCTAGGCGGCGGTAATCCACCGATGTAGGTGAGAGGAAGGAAATTCACCTAGGCGGCGGTAATCCACCGATGTAGGTGAGTGGAAGGAACCTCGTCTAGGCGGCGGTAATCCACCGATGTAGGCGAGAGGAAGGAAATTCACCTAGGCGGCGGTAATCCACCGATGTAGGTGAAGGAAGGAAGGTGCTTGTCTAGGCGGCGGATATCCACCGATGTAGACAAGAGGAGAAGGTAGGAGGTGAATTCCCAGAGCGGCGGATACCACCAGGCATCTGGGAGGAGGAAGGTAGAGAGAGAAGAGAGAGCTGGTTAGAGGAAGTGTCGAATGAAGCTAAAGCTCCAGGATCCGGGGTTATATAGGACTTGGAGTCCTCTCCCTCCAGCTCCCTGTTGGGAGCTGGTAGTGGGGCACCAGGTTGTGTCCCCCGGATTCTGTCGCCTGTCTCCCCACTCAGATGTTTATTAGCGGAAGGTAATTTTTACATAGGAATATTGGTGAGAGCTTTAAGGTTGTAGTGGAGTGTTCCCGGGAGGGACTCACGACAGAGGTCCCCCCAGTTCGAACCAATGTTTGAGGTAGCTGAAGGCTCAAGTTTACAGTGGCTGAGGGCTGCGGAAACAAAAAGGGGAGCTGAAGGCGCAAGGATACAGGAGCTGAAGGCTGAAACAAACAATTGTAGTGCTGAAGGCAGAAGAGTGACCGGAGGTGTCTTAAAGCTAGGGTGATATACAAGTAGTAGGCTAAGGAGACATAAGTAGACATAAGTAGGGCTAAGTAGACAAAAAGTAGACGTAAGGAGACATAAGTAGACAGAAGTAGATATAAGTAGACGTAAGTAGATGTAAGTAGATGTAAGTAGATGTAAGTAGACGAAATTTGATGATGGGAAACATATGTACAAGGAGGGTGTGATGAAAAATTTGATGGAGTGACAATATTTACAAAGGTGATGAGTTCGATGATGATTATAAGAGGAGTAGATAGTATGGTAGATAGCTAGATATTTACAGGTATGTACAGGTATTTACAGGTATGTACAAATTTTTTGGCACGGTTTCAGGGGAGAGAGAATTGAGCGGGGTTGCGAGATCCGCCGTTCCCTGGGTGTGGATAGTGTGCAGTGTAATGTGGTGAGTGTGTAATGAAGGTGAGGTGATGGGGTGAGAGAGGCGGCTCCCTCTAACAGTCTTCACGTTAGTGAAGACTGACAGAGGGGCCCCTTCACTGCCGGGGCGGTGGTGAAGGGGAAGAGCCGGTGGGAGCCGGTACCCGGGACGTCGCGGAGGTGGGTGGCGACGTTGGGGTCCGGTGGGCGAAATGGAGGTGATGTGTGGCGTTTGTGGTGTAGGGGTGGTCGGGTGAGTGGTGTGGGGCGAAGTGTCTGGGAGGACGGGGGCTGGTTTACATCGGGCGAGGGGTACAGTGTGGGGCTTCCCGTCAATTAACAGGGTAGCCGTGGTGTTTGTGGAGCGGATGACGTGGAAGGGCCCGGCGTAGAGAGGTTGAAATGATTTGTGGATGCCGGGCTCCTTCAAGTACATGTGTGTGGCTGTGTAAAAACGTGTGGGATAGGTGGTGTCGTTGTGTGGTGTCGTGGTGTGGAGTGGTTCCCTGTTAATTGACGGGGTGGGGTGTGGGGTGAAGATGTCGGCTGGCAAACGTAAAGGGTCTCGAAAAGCGTGTTGTGCGGGACTTGTGTTGTCTGAAGGACGGGCGGAAGTGCGGAGGCTAAGTAAAACGTAGGGGAGGGTTTTGGTCCATGAAGGGGAAGTGGCTGATGTGGAGATGGCTTGCTTGAGGACCGAGTGCCACCGCTCTATTTTCCCGTTGGATTGAGGGTGATAAGGAGTGGTGCGGATTTTCTGAATCCCGAGGGAACGGAGCAGGTCGGCAAAGTGGGCTGATTCAAATTGCCTCCCCTGATCGACCGTGAGTGTCCGCGGACAACCGTAGCGGCTGATCCATTGATTGAGGAAGGCCGCGGCGACGGCGTCCGCGGTAATGTGGGCGAGCGGGATACACTCTACCCAATTTGTCGCACGGTCGATCATGGTGAGGCAATACCTCTTCCCCTCGGAGGGGGGAAGAGGGCCGACCAGATCCAAGTGGACGTGTTCCCACGGGAGAGAATCGGGGATAGGTTGAGGAGGTACATGGGGGTGAGCCGAGACCTTGAATTGCTGGCACTTCTGGCACCCAAGAACCCAGGTACGTATATCCGTGTTCATATGGGGCCAGAAGTACCGCGTTTTGATGAGGTCCCGGCTCGCCCGAATGCCGGGATGATGGAGGGAGTGGTAATGTAGGAACAACTGCCTCCTTAGCTCCGGTGGGACGTACGGGCGCGGTGTGTCGGCCGATACGTCGCACCAGAGATCTAGGGGAGGCAGCTGCTCCAATTTTGAGGCGGAGATGAGATTGGAAAGTGCGGGATCGGAGGTAGGAGTTTGGTGGTTTTTGAGGGTTTGCGGGGAAGGGAAGGGCAGTAACTCCGCCACCGGCGCAGGGGTGGGGCGGGAGAGTGCGTCGGCGACGCAGTTGTCGGCCCCCGGCAAATAACGAATATCGGACGTGAATTGTCCGATAAATTCGAGTTGCCGGAGGCGACGGGGGGAGGCTGATTTTCGGTTTTGGAGGAGGGCGTGGGTGAGGGGCTTGTGGTCGGTTATGACAGAGAACTGCCTGCCCTCCACGAAGTCACGGAAGTGTTTGATGGCTTCGTGGATGGCGAGGAGTTCTCTGTCAAAGGTGGAATAATTTTTTTGTGTGCGGGACAGAGTTTTAGAGAAAAAGCCGAGAGGTTGGGGGGTGGCGCCGGTGTGTTGGTGGAGTACTGCCCCGATGGCCCAGTCGGACGCATCTGTGGTGATGGAGAGGGGGGCATGGGGATCGGGATGGGCCAATAGAGCGGCGTCAACTAGGTCCTGTTTGCATTGTTGGAAGGCGGTAGTGAGGGCGGGGGTCCAGGAAATGGGGCGTTTATCGTTTTTCTTTGCCGGTTGTGGGATAGCGTGTATGAGTGGTTGTTGGTGTTGTGCTGCGTGTTTGATGTGTCTACGGTAAAAGTTCAACATACCCAGGAAACGGCGGAGTTCTGAGACAGTGTTGGGTTGTGGGAAATCGGTGAGGGTGTGCACTTTGTCCGGGAGGGGTTTTATTCCTTCGGACGAAACCTGGTGGCCGAGGCAGCGGACGGAGGGCTGGGCGAGGACGCATTTCGGAGTGTTAATGGTGAGGCCCTCGGCGGCGAAGATGTCAAGAACCTGTTTCAGGTGTGCGAGGTGTTCCGTTGGGTCTCGGGAAGCGATCAGTACGTCGTCCAAAAAACAGAAGACGAAGGGTAGGCCTCGTAGTATGTTGTCCATGTAACGCTGCCATGTTTGGGCAGCGTTACGGAGGCCGAAACCCATTTTGATATACTCGAACAGGCCGAAAGGGGTGATGATAGCTGTTTTAGGAACGTCAGGGGGGTAGATGTGAATGTGATGGAAGGCACGAGCGATGTCGAGTGTAGAAAAGATGGTTGTGTTGTGGAGGTGGGAAGAGAAATCCCGGAGATGTGGGACGTTGTAAAGGTCTGGGGTTGTACGGGCATTGAGGCGGCGGTAGTCGCCGCATGGGCGGATATCCCCGTTAGGCTTCTGCACAATATGTAGTGGAGAAGCCCACGGGGATTTGGAGGGACGGATAATGCCCTCCTTGATGAGAAGATCAAAGTGTTTGCGGGCTTGTGAGAGTTGTAGGGGGTGGAGGCGTCGTGCTTTTGCGGATATTGGGGGGCCGGAGGTTTCTATGTAGTGCTGGGTCTGTGAGATGTGGGCTGAGGGGCGGCGCTGGGGTTTGTAGTGGAGGAGGAGTTGTTCAAACTGGGACGGGGGCCGATCCACCGCATGAATGAAACCGGGGATGGGTTTCTGGGTGGAGGGGTCGAGCAGGCGCGCGTTACGGACGTCTACCTGGAGGCCGAAATATGCGAGGAAGTCGGCCCCCAGGATAGCTTTCTCTACGTCCGCCACGGTAAATTCCCACTCGTACGCGAGCCCGCTCATATGAATTGATGAGCGGTACGTCCCGTACGAGGGGATGGTGGTACCGTTGGCGGCGTAGAGGAGTTGCCGGTAACAACGCGCCTGTCGCCGGAGAATATTATTGGGGAATATAGAGAGCGCCGCCCCTGTGTCGACGAGGAACGGGACGTGCGTTTTCGAGCATTTCAAGAACAGGCGTTGGTGAGCTGGGGCGGAGTGAGGTAGAATTGCTGAGGTGTTGGGGTCCGTCGGAGGGGGGGGGCTTGGTTCGGCCGAGGTGATGGGCGGGTGCGATGGCGGTGGTTGGTCCCCCGCGAAGGAGACGCGGGGGGATTTTTTGCCGTTCCGTGGTGGGGGAACGGTAGCGGTGGCGCTAGTGGCGGTCGGGAGGGTGGCTGCCCTGGAGGCGGGCTTGGAGGGGCCGTTCCGGGGTGGGGGAACGGGAGCGGCGGCGCTAGTGGCGGCCGGAAGGTTGGCTGCCCTGGAGGCGGGCTTGGAGGGGCCGTTCCGGGGTGGGGGAACGGGAGCGGCGGCGCTAGTGGCGGCCGGAAGGTTGGCTGCCCTGGAGGCGGGCTTGGAGGGGCTGACTCGGGGTGGGGGGTCTGTTGATGGAGAGGTGGTGCGTTTAGCGGCGCCGTCAGATGCGGCCGGGAGGTTGGCAGCCGTGGCGGCGGCGTAGGAGGGGTAGCGAGGTTCGGTGGAGGTGGTGTGAATGCGGGCGGGGAGGGGTCGGGTGTGGTCCCCCCCGTGTTGGCGAGGAGGGGGGCCCGCCGGATTTACCGGCGGGCGTCCGCGTTTCCCTGCTTGGAGGAGTAGGAGCAGGGGGGCTGGCATTTGCGGGCCTCCCCACCGAAGTTCACATGGTAGAAACATCGGTGGGGGGGGTCCGCCGGGAGGTAGGTCCTGGTGGGGCGCGCGGAGTTGGAGGGGGCCGCCGTGGTTGGGGACCTCCCCCTCCGTTGCTGGGCGGGGGAGACGGTGCGGCGGTCGGTCGAGCGCTGGCGTCGGTGGTCGGAGGAGGGGGTAGGCCGGCGATCGACGGAGAGGGAGCGGCGCCGGTGGAGGGAGGGGGGCCGGCGGCGCTCCTGAGACGGCGAGCGGTCCCTGCGTGGGGTGGGGGTGCGGGGTGCGGCGACTTCCGTGACGCTGGCGGCTGCGGCGAGGTCGAAAACCGTGTCGGCTAGACGGAGTAGCGGCTCGTCCGGTCCGTCGAGGTGGCTGGCGAGCGCCATCTGGATGGGGTGGGGGAGGGCTCGCAGCCAGAATGTTCGAGCGATGTCGGCCGTCACGACGTCGTGTAGCTGATGACGTAGGCGACGGTATAGGTGGGAGGGCTTCAAATCGCCGAGATGTTGGGGCTGGGAGAGCGCTGCGATACGTGCGATTTTGGAGGGCTGGTATAAGCTGATGAGGCGGCCGCGGAGGTCGTCGTAGGCGGCCGTGGCGTCGGGGGAGATGTCCGACGTCTGCAGTAGGATCTCATATGGTAACAGAGAGATGATGCGGGAGTAGCGGGTACGCTGGCTGCGGATGTTGGCGGCAGAGAACGCAGCGTCGACCTGGAAGAACCAGAGCGCGGGGTCGTGCGTGTAGAAGGGGGGCAGCGACAGCGGGAATGACGCCGAGGCCGTCGTGACGTCGGCGGCGGCGTGTGCGGCAGCTGCAGCGGCGGCGGCAGCGGCGGCGGCGGATGCGGTGGAGCCGGGTGGTGAGAGGCTTGTGAAGGGGTTGTCGGTTGCGTCAGAAGTCGCAGCGGTCGGCGGCTGCAGTAGGGACGGCCGGAGGAGCGGCGGCGATGGCGACTTCGGGTCCATGGTGGCTGTGAACAAAATTCAAATTTGAGCGGTTGAATTTGAAAATTCGCAATGAGCGGCGGCGGGTTTGGATGCGGCGGAGAGTTGAGAGTTGTGTGGTTGCGGGTGGGCCAAAAATTGCGAATTTAAACTGACTATGTTAAATGTGAATTTAAAATGCGGGACACCGAACTAGACTGGGGCGACACATGAGGTGGTAAGAAGGTAGAAGGTAGAAGGTTGGATGAACGTCGGGTTCACCACTGTGATGAATTTAAATTTATCATCACGGTGGCGTGAAGGAATAAATAGATGAGAGCGAGGGAATTTCACCTAGGCGGCGGTAATCCACCGATGTAGGTGAGAGGAAGGAAATTCACCTAGGCGGCGGTAATCCACCGATGTAGGTGAGTGGAAGGAACCTCGTCTAGGCGGCGGTAATCCACCGATGTAGGCGAGAGGAAGGAAATTCACCTAGGCGGCGGTAATCCACCGATGTAGGTGAAGGAAGGAAGGTGCTTGTCTAGGCGGCGGATATCCACCGATGTAGACAAGAGGAGAAGGTAGGAGGTGAATTCCCAGAGCGGCGGATACCACCAGGCATCTGGGAGGAGGAAGGTAGAGAGAGAAGAGAGAGCTGGTTAGAGGAAGTGTCGAATGAAGCTAAAGCTCCAGGATCCGGGGTTATATAGGACTTGGAGTCCTCTCCCTCCAGCTCCCTGTTGGGAGCTGGTAGTGGGGCACCAGGTTGTGTCCCCCGGATTCTGTCGCCTGTCTCCCCACTCAGATGTTTATTAGCGGAAGGTAATTTTTACATAGGAATATTGGTGAGAGCTTTAAGGTTGTAGTGGAGTGTTCCCGGGAGGGACTCACGACAGAGACCCCTAGCTCACGGTCCTTTTTCTGCAAGTTAATGACCATGCCTCCTTAGAAATTTAATGCTGAGCAAGAATATCTTTGTTAATTTAATTCTTGTTGGTTTTTCACGAACCTCTGGAGAAACCGGGCAAGGGGGCATTTCCTGGGGGAGCTCGAGGGTACTGACCACAGAAAACAGTGATCTACGCAGAAGAGCATCTATATATAGGTAAATAATAAACCGCTGTGTAATAATTTGCAGCGTTTTTTATTGCATTTTCGGAATCTACATACCTTGAAACGTAAACTATCTAATTTTGAGGAGGGGGGGGGGGTTAAAAATATTTTTTTCTTGCTCGATTCCAAAGGTTCATTATTGAAAATAATAAACCGAAATTTATGTCTGTCCGCCGTACGCCGTACTTCGCACTTTTCTTAGTTACCATGAACCAAAATTAATGAAATTTGGTTTTTAGGCCCCGTTTGGGGTCTAGTTGGTCCGCGAAACTCGGCGTTACTGTCATTCATCTCTATGGAGTGAAAAATAGGGGTTGAAATGTTCAGAACGTCGTAGCTCGAATACTTTCCATAGAAGGGTATGGTTGTTTTACGTTTTTAAATTGATCTTGGGCTAAAGAATTTTTTGAGACCACCCGAGCACTGTACGACCAGCCGTTCGTTTGCACCGAAAAGCTTCATCAACATGATCGTGAATCAAACTGTATACATCCAGCCCAGATATCGTTGCAAGGGAGCACCTGATTATAATCACGGATGGCTGTATGAAGTCGAGTTGGTTGTTCTGTGATGCTATTCCATTCGAAAAATTATGGCTCTTTTGGATTTTATTGGTCGGTACTTTTGCAACTTGAACAAACGTTGAAGTATTATTGGGTAAATTATTAGACAAAGGTAACTTATTACACAACGGTAAATTATTACACAACGGTTTATTATTTGCCTTATGCTTCATGAATAACTACAAATAATTAATGACCGAATTGTTGAAACCCGCGCATATGTATGAGATTTTAATTCCCGGGCCGGCTACTCCATTTAGGGCTTTCCTGGAGGAAGCTCGAGGATACTGACCACTGAATACAGGATCTTCGCAGAAGGGGCATCTATACAGGTAAATAATAAACCGTTGTGTAATAATTTGCAGCGTTTTTATTCTCTATCTCTCTAGGCTTGTTAACATGTTGCACCAGGAATTGTTTCAGTGCCTTTTACATGTTCGTTCGAAAGCGGAGCAAAGTAGGTACCTACTATATGAATCCCCTGGGATTTACTCCAGTTTTTGACCAAAAAAATAAGGCTTAATAATAACTGTGCTGAGCTGTCCCCGCTCACTACATCAACTACAATACCTCAACAAAGCGCCACGCAAAAAATCGATCAAAGTGAATTTAGTCATCTAAAAATGAATTTGTCAAAATAATTCGAAAAATTGGAGCAATTTAACCCCTTCTGACTGTACTGTCTGAAATTATTTAGGTACAGTAGGGAGTAGGGGTTATGTGGGAGCTAATATAGACTATCTATTTGTCCGCAGATGCCGAAAGCAAAAGAGTTAGTTTTCAAAAATCCCTAAGAATCTATGTAATAATCTTGCTCCATCAAGAAAAAGAGGACCATTTCTTCACTCGAAGTGCATAGTGTATCAACCCCTGAATACTCCGGTAGGCGGTAGTAGGTAACCAGCATACTTTATGCAATTACTAAGTAGGTAGGTAACTTTCGGCGTAGCAGTGCGAGAGTGAGAGTTAAAGCTTTAATTCGTAAAGATAAAAAATAATTCCCAGTTTGATACTTTCCTTCTTCCAATTTACACTCAACTGTTCTATAGTGTCCTTCTCCTTCGCTAACTGCTCAACTGCTAATCTATTTATATTGTCGCAGAGGTCTGCCTGTGCTTTTTCGCTGGAGCTTGTTTCTCTTCTACCCACAAACATAAAATCTGGACTCCTCTTAACCATATCTATACTTTTTTATTTTATACAACAAATTTATTGCTATTCCTTATTATTATATCTTTTGACCCGGTGCCACAAATGTTTGCCAGTAAACCATCACCAAGTCCTTCAAATTTCACTCAAAAAGGCATGCACACATATTCCTTCAAAATAATAACAAATTAATTCCGTTCGGAAGACGCAGTTTTCCAGTACCTATATAATTTTTAACAATAATGGTCAGGGCTATTCTTCAGGTAGGTAATATTTAATTATTATCGTCGGTATAATTACGTCGGCGTGGCAGATGTCAATACCATTTTGTGCCTATCAAATTTTATTTATATTGTTCTGCCTCGAACAAATCTGAATTTTATTCAGTAATCTTTGCCATCAGCTCTAAATTTTCTTATCAAGGACATACGAAATCTTCCAAGCTGACGTTGATAAGTACTACCGCCCCACTGACGTAGAACAAAAACAAGGGAGTCGCCACTTGTTGAGTGGCAACTGTGTTGTCGACCTTGCGGATCGCAACAGGCGGGGGGGGGTCACCAGCCAACGGCTCCCGCTTCTCTCTGTTTCTGTTCTCCGCGTTCAGCGTTCGCTCAGTCAGTGACCGAACTCAGCGTCGATCGTCTGGGCAGGTCCTTCGTCAAATTCGCGATCGCGTCATCTGTTATTGTCATATTTTGCACATTACCGCGATCAATTCGTCTATCGCAGTGATGCCTCCTAATCAGAAACATGAAACTCTCGAGCTCACCGACGACCAGAGATTCGCATTGATGAAGGTAAGACTTATCACGCTGACTAATATAAAAAAGTCCGCTACCACACAATTTGTAGCAGCGATATGCTCATGTGTACTCAATCGAACTGAAAACCCTCAAATCAGCGTGTGAGGAGCTAGGTACCTGAATTAGTGCATATTAAGGCAGTAGTACGAACTGTCATGTTTGTATCTGACCTACCTCCTCAATCAATTGGGAAAACCATAAATCAGCCATTAACTAAACAAACAACAGAACAGTAATTATATTTTTTTAATGCACCTATTGAACATACCGTTAGATATTGACAATTAGTAGTACCAGTGGCACCCAGTGGTTATGTCGTGGGAAAATTAAGACTATGAAAACTGAAATGTTTACCATAAAAATGTGCACGAGAGCAACAACAATATTGAAGATTATTAGGTACCTATGACAGGAACCACAAAATAACCCACAAATTATTTAATGAAAGTTTCAAGTGGCTCATTTCTAAATTTCTAAATCAGTAGTCTCATATCGCGAAAACGTCGGCCATATTTTTCAAGGAAAAACAAATCGTTTCCAAAAATAATGTTAAAAGTATAACTTTCTATACTACTTAGCAACAGGACTGTCATTTTTTACTGTGTATTACTTGGATAAATGCATGTAATACCTAGGTATGTAAATAAATAATTGGGTAGATTCAAGCATGCAATTTCGGGAGGAATTCGGTTTATGATTGATCAAAATGTACGTAATAAGCTTCCTTCTAAAAACAAATTTTAAATGTTTGTATAAAATCTAAATATTGATGTAAATTTATGAATCTACCGGAATATTTAGAAGACATTATTCCCTACAAAATGTAGCCAAAATCATATGTATACAATACGATCTATACATAAATCAGAACCGAAATTAGCGTATAACTGTCTATTAAATTCGCTGCCACCTGGGTTTGTGAAGGAAAACATTCCATTTCTCCTCTTTTTTAGGCCGAGAAAACGGGAAATAGTCTGAAATTCCTAGAATGAAAAATAACGATTTTAGAATTTTCAGTAGATACCTAACCGTATCCATTTGAATACGATTATGAGTCAAAAAAATTAGTGTTTTATCAGAAACCCGTGGGAGTAAGTAAATAGAATAAAGGGATTATTAGCTTCATGTGAATTATAATTAGACACCTATTATATTGATTTATAACAGATTCATAATACTTATATTTATTCTAGATTGATGACGATAGTGTTTGCAGGTATCTGATATTCATGTTAAATAAGGATCATTTTGCATTTGACAGTAATATGAGTGTAAATTTCTTATTATAATTGGTAGTTACGTGGAGCCTTGAGTAGTCAAAACGAAGTTACCTATTTAATTTAGGTATTGAATTACATCTGCGCTGATCTTCTTGTCGAAAAATGGATGAGGAGCAGGATCACCTTGTCTAGACTTGATGGAAAAAACTGGTTTCGAGAGGAAGAGAGGGAAAAATGCAGCTCTGTCTTTAAATCTACGCTACTGGTATTTTTTATTTGTATTTGTTGTCCCTCATTTGGTTTCACGTAATCTGTTGATCAGAGGTAAAATGCGAATAACATTTGCGTAAATGCGTGTGAACATTGAGGTAAATGCGTGTGAACATTTGCAGGATTTTGAGGGTTTATTTTGTGCCCGCCCGAGCCGAATAGAGGCTTTTGCTGACGTTTATAGGTACCAAACGAGGATATGAAGATCCCCTGGCAGACTATGATCGCCTGTAGTACCTACTATATAAGGCAAAAGTCATGAACCAGCTCTCTGATTGAAACTGTGACATTCACCTATTTTTACCGTTCTTAGTGATTTTGACCTCCAAAAATTTGAACCGTTTGTTTTGAGAAAAATCTGTTGACTAGGTATTGAAACTCATTCCATGTCTCTAATCCCATCCACATAACACTTTTGGTGAATGTAATATTGTTGGTGATTTAAAGCAGTTTTTACCGATTTATGACACAGAAACTCAAATGTTAATCCTATAATGTTTTCGAAAATCTTCCAACTCATTAGATTGCCATTAAGTAAGTAGGAATATAATTAGAAGAAATTTGGAATTTCTTATCTCTTAGCCAAAGACACTTATGTTATTATGTGTGGTCTGTAAGGACACGTACTGTACATATACGTAGGTATGCACACTTCTGTTGAAATCTAAGGATGGAACACTCTGAAACTGATAACAGTAGAGTAAATTTTCAAAAAAATCACGTTTAAAAATGTTTAAGCAGTTGCCATAGCGTATCTTCTCGAAAATACAATCTTGCCATGACAGATGTCATTATAATGTTTCTCTTCCTTTGTAATTGGGCTTGCCCGTAAATATTATAAATAAATAAAAATAAATAAAAAATTCGCTGGTTATATGTATATGAAGTTCGACGTAGTCATCTTTACGCAATATGTTGTATTATAATAGGTCAATTTAAAAAACAATCATTATCAGATCATTGTATCCAGCTGTATCCAATAGGTAAGTACATATCCCTGTCAATATGTCAGAGATATGTACATTGTGTCAACCTTTGCGAATTAGGCGGGATACTGTCTTCAAGCTCGTCCTTGTAAAACGAATAAATCAGAATTAGTCACCCCTTGATTAAAACGAACTGTTCAGAAAGACTGGGGATCGCACGGGTGAAAGTGATTGAATCACCAGAGCCTCAGTAATGAGAAAGCATAAAGAAAGAGCTCGCGACAAGATGTCGTTTCATTGTCCCTTTGTTTGGAAAGTAAACGCCTATTTTGTATAAACGGGGTTGAGCCAGACCACAAGTTCACCCATTTCATAACATTTGAAACGGAAGTTATCACAAAGTGATTCGATTGTTAACCAGGTTCCTACTCGACACAATCCTTAAACACTGTCTGTACGTTAATCAATTAGGGGTAATGGGTAATGGTTGACATCATCATTATGGGGTGGTCATAACATCATTTTATTTACTTAAACGTAACTAATCAGTATTGTGTGCTATTGTTTGAAGAAGAATCAAGATACTTGTGACAGCTTGAATGTAGAGGATCTTATGTTTTTTACAGTCAAATATATCGGAACATAGTTCGGTACCTAAGTACATGTAAAGCAGGAATGTTTGGAGTTATTTCGTAGTTTCGTACATTATGCAGCTCACATAGCTACATAAATTTCCAATAGTCCACTAGGTATTTAAATCATGAAAAATTCGGTACTCCACCGAATCTTGACAAACTCTAGTTTCATTCACAAGGAAACAGCTGAAAACAAATAAGGGTCTCCGCACCAAACAAAATTCCTACCAATACCTACTACGCGCAATTTCTAACTATCATAATAGGTATCGTTCTTTCGTAACTTTGCCAGATGAGCACGCAAACTCCGAATAAACTCCGATATAATAGCAAAAAGGAATAAATGCCGTAAATAAGAATAACAGTTTTGAAAATAAATACGAGCAGGTAAATTTAAAAAACAAAAAATCGGTAATATTTAAGTTGGTTGGTGAGTATTCCAATGCTCATATTATAAACTGGAGGTGAATAGTTAGCTATGATGCTACGTAGTGGCAGTGAACCAAGGATAATGCAAACTTTAATCTTTTATGGGACTTCGGTGCATTGAATAAAGAGGTTTTTACATTTCAAATAAGTAAGTACCTAATACAAATGTAAGGAAATGCTAGCGGATTGTATGACGTACTGCTAGAGAACAGAAATTTAAATTATATACTTACCTATTCATACCTATTCTGGTACCTAGTCATTGCTTCGGCTTCCACCATCTCCATATTCTTTCAAGTCATGTAAGTTAGCAGAAGGAATTAGTAGGTTCCTACTTACTTATATTAATTAACGAACTAAGTAGGCATCGATTTCGGTGGCCTGTTTTTATCAATACCTACATAGGTATAGGTACCCTACCTCCTACTCGCGATCTCGTGTCATAATTTACTCACTCATTTTGTCTGACGAATGTTAGGTTAATAAGTAAATAATTATTTCATCCTTCTAGCGCTATAGAGTCAAAATTACTGCAACATAAATATTTGGTCCAGATTAATCCATAGATTACTTAGCCCAGGCTGCCAATATTTTAATATCACTTACTATACAAAGGAAGAATAGGTGACTGCTGGATTTTGATTAAATTTATATGCGATAATTTGGGAACTGACCCATCATAATGATAAGGCATAGATATATATCCTCCAAATTCCAGCTATTTTGTACCATTTTTCGGGGAATTTATGTGCTTTTTAAGAGGAACATGTCTGCACATCCACATGGATGAAAGTTACAAATGAAAATCAATGAAATTTATCTGTGACCATCTAGACATCAACCCCCACATGCCATCTAAAGCTTTAGCTCATTTCATTTTTTTTCCTTTCTTTTTATAAATCTCAACGCCGCGTTTGATCGAGTGAATAGGGACTTTTTGTTTTGTAAGGCTTTCAGCTTGGGTTTGTCTCCGAAGTTTATTGCTGTGATACGTAGTTGCCTCGTCAAATTCCTCTGCATCTGTTTGGACTGACGGGAGTACGACCGAGTCGTTTCCTGTGGGGAGTGGTGTGAAGCAAGGATACCCTCTCAGCCCCATCTTATTCGCACTGCTCATCAATAACCTGTTGGACGAGCTGATCCATGGAATCCCGGTTGGCGGGATGGTCATCAGGATTATATTGTATGCTGACGACCTGGAGCTGCTGGCGGAGGACCCTGAGGAGCTGCAGACCAACTTACACTCACTGAAGGCATACTGCAACCAATTATGGGGGTTAAAAGTTAACAAAGAGAAATCAAAAGTGATGATTTTTCATAGGGAAGGCAGATGGAGGATTACAGAAAGTGGGACCTATGGATGCGAGGAGGTGATTGTTAATAAGTACACGTACTTGGGTGTCACTCTAAAGATGCGATTCCAATGGGATCGCGAGCTAACATGCCTAAACGAACGACTGATAGTGCGTTTGGCCAGCCGTGGAAAAATAATAGCCTACCGTTTCCACCAGCTGAGCGAATGTTTGCGTGACGAACGAACGAAAAAAGATCGACCTGGCCCGATCACAGGTAAATGGCGAACGAACCTTCATTTTTTTGTTCGGACGCTCACCTGTTTCGACCATCCTAACACGTCGGAGATTCGCGCGCTCACCGCCTGAACATGAACCATCGACGATTCGCTCGTCTACTGTTTCCATCAACCGCACAAACACAAATTTCCTCGTTCGTCTGCTTATGGTGGAAACGCGACTTAACACCAAGACTTTCGCTTGCAAGGCAGGAACCGTGAAGGTGGCTATGCATTTTGTTTGGAGGGATGTCTTTGCGAATCCAGGAGTCCCCTTGTCAGTGAAGGTGTTAAGTTTTTGGGGCAACTTTTGAGTCATCTTCTGCTACTCAGTGCAGGTTTGGGGTTTCAAGAAGTATGGCTTAGTTGATGGAGTGCTATTGCTGCTGAAAACAAGACTCTTTCACCTCCCGATGCACACTCCGAACCACCTGTGTTACCTTGAGACAGAGCTGAGCACGTTGTCCGAATTTACTCTAGGATTGCACTTGAATTACCTGGTGAGGGTGACGAAAATTCCTTTGACCCGACTACCAAGCAGTGGGAGGAGCTGTCGACGAGGTATGGGATCCAGAATAATCTCCTCTCCTTCGATGTCTCACTTTTTCGAGCGGATATTCAGCGGCTCCGGCAGGCCCACACTTTGGAAAAGAGAATCTTCATAAGGGGGAGATGGATTCAGCTCTTTTCTACTAAAATGTTGGTTATAGTGAAACGTTATAGGTGAAGGTTTTGGAGCTCAAAATTGTTGTAGTGCCGCCATTTTTTTCCAAATCGCCAAATTAGTATACATATTTAAAGTTTATCTTATCAGAGCGGAATCATCTAACTAATGTATCGCTCTGACCGTTGCCACATACGAGAACGAAACCCCAAAGTTTGACAGTAGATTAGAATGGTTAGGTCTTGATTAGATAGGTAGTAAGTACCTAAACAATCTAGATAAGAACAAAATCTTTCGTTATCATCGGAATCTCGCGAAAAAAAAATTATATACAAAGCTTCGCTTAACTGAAATGAACGACATTCAAACGTGACCAGTACCTAGGTATTGGATTAGAGTGAGGAAAGTTTCAGTCAACTCCCAATGATGTTTTTCTAAGTTGAAGTGAGCGTTTTGGAATCACACACATTAACCTTCGCTCGTTCCATCCAGGCGTTTACTGCAAGTATGTAGGTACCTACCTACATTCACTTGTTAACCAAGGCTCTATGTCAACATTATGAAATTTGTTGTGTGTGAACCTAACGACTTGATATGTGCGAACATTCTTTCCCCACTTGATTTGCTCAAAGAGAACCTTGAAGCATGGAGAGAAAGAATTGAAGTCATAATTCTTGAAGAACTGAAGTGATGGCGAATGTCGATGGACACTTTTCACAATTTTTATTACTGAAACTGAATACATAGTACCTAACTGTAATCTCTGATTTTACGACATTCCTGGTTACGAATCAGATAATGATATTCCAGTGTGCATTTTGGATAGTTGAGTGTGCGTTTATGTATACGCAATCCTTCAATCGCCTACAAGTAAGCACCTTGCTATACGAAATACGTATGGACCATAGGTGCCTGAAAAAACCTACCCGTTAGTTATGTGAATAATGGCCGAAATGAGCTTAAAGTGTGTAGCAAATGATTAAATTTAATGAAATTCCATCAAGACAAAAGGTAGATAAGCTAGATCGACTAAGCACCAAAGATGTTCTTAATCATCAGTTCCCTACTGGTGACATCTTCATATGTGCCACTTTTTTCTCGATTTCAAAAAATCGTAGAAAACCCGGACAGGCACTAGAGAGTATCTGGAGTACTAGATAGTTCGGCCCATTGTAAAACCAATAGGTAGGTATCTAAAACATTAAATTCACCAATGACCGGCTATTAATTATCTACTTCATGTGCCGTAATAGATGGAGCAATTGAAGAGTTTGAGGTAGGTACATCTGTACAGATTCCTGTTTCAGGTTCAAGAATATGAGTACCTAATTAAATAATTAAAATTGTTTCCTGTCACCCGTTTTTTTTTTGTTCTCGTTAGGGAGGCTGAATAACTGAATATTGGCGTGAAATCCATTTAGAAGGAATAGACGAATGTACATACAAGAATCCCAACGTTCAATAGTCTCACACCAGGAAATTATTATGGATCACTTTACGCACTTGGAGTTGCTAATGAGCTTGGAAAATAATTGGATGATTTTGACATTTTCTTCTTTCTTAGAGAAAAAAAATTCCCGCATTCTCATCCTCATCAAGCTCTGCACATCGCAAAGCAGCACAGTCACTTAACCGTACACATTAACAGGATGTATAACTTCGAAATTACCTCGTCACAAGTTTCATGGGGCCATCAACAACCTCACTGCGGAAAATAGAAGCCAGTCACTCTTCCCGTAGGTAATTGATGAAATGAGTTTATATGATTGGAACGAATGGAGCTACCTACCTAATGATGCTCAGATCACAGGGATGTGATTCCAGCGAATTTGTTACCTAGGAGGCTGATTGTCAACAAACCGGTTCATTATTTTTCTTGAATATTTAAGAGGAAGGACAAGAGCAGTTTTCGTGAATGGATTCTAGAAAATATTTTAGGGAAGTTGCAGAGGGTCCAATGGGTTTTATTAAAAGCTGAAAATTAGCTAGTAGAGATTAGTTCAAATACTTAGCCCATACCACTTTGTTTTGGTTATCGAAATTAGAAAGAGTAAAGCGTTGGGCAATCGTTACTCCCTTCTTGTTGAAAGACGTTTTCCGAGATAGAAGCTGAAGAGTAAGGGAAAGCAAGATGCCATGTGCACATAGCAAACGGTTATTGCACCCTAGAGACTATACATTTTCTGATGGGTGAAGGCAATCCCCTGGAGGCTATGAAGGCAATCTTGTACATTTTTACAAAAAGGCATCATAGTACTGTTCTTACCATGACCAACGATAACTGAACACTAAGCTGATTTCTTGATTAGCATTAATGTTTTTGTTGCATCCAGTCCAGTTAACTATAGGTCAACTTGTGTTGAGTTTTCGAACCTCCCAGTGCAAGTTCTGAATGCTTGGTAGTAACTAGACTACTACTCAGTACTCATACTAAGGCTGTCTAATAAGAAAAATGGCACTGTGTGCGTATTTTGTATATTACATTTTTTTTAAATAATTAGATTCCGGGCGCTAACCTGACATGTGCTGCTTGAGGCCATGGGATAGGTGATAGAAACTAAAAATAGTGGATGATGTTGAAAAAAAGTTTTCCAAATTAACCGTTTCAATCACTAAACAGCCTTGACAATAATTCAATGTCATATTTTAGAGCTATCCTGCTATTAACATCCTACATGATCAGCCTTGAAGTCTTCACATTTCAAATTGCTTCGTCACAGACTCGGAAATGCGTAAATTTTTTGTTCAGAACCAAACAAGGACTCTATCTCGGAAAGTGTACTGTTATATTTATATTTTTAATATATAATATGCACACCTAGTTGCGTGGTTGACTGGTAAGTCCTGCGTACCCCAGGTGTAGACAAAGTTCGGTATGCAATGCTCCATTACGTAAAAATACCCACGGTGCCCGTCCTACTCGGGAGAAAGTAGTCATCATAATCGTCTTCTTTAGGTCGTTTGTTTTAAAGAAGGTCAGGGCTTCGGATGTTGTTGCTGGGCTCGGCTTGCCAGAGGATAGGCCCCTTTCCCCCTTGCTGATAGGGCTTCCATATACTTAGGTGCCTATTAACAGCCTTTAGTAACCTCAAAACTACTGAGCAGGTATTAACTACTATTCAGTGGTACCTGATCTTAGCCCGAAAAAAAGGAGATTGCATTGAAATAAAGGGGCTGCGTATATACTTAATGGAATAATATAAAGCAAGAATGAAACCTTCCTTCTTCCATGAAGTAGGGATAGGCTTTACGTTTAGTAGGTACCTATACCTACTTACATAAAGTTCATAGGTAGGTATTATTCATCATTCAAAAGGATTAGCGTGCTCTACGAGTCTCAGGAAACTGCATTCGAGAAATGGCATCTTATTACGTTTAGATCACGTATGACATCGTGATGACAGGACTTTAGCATCAGTGTAGGTACCTAACTGGTTGGTTCAATGACAAAATTCTCTCCCTACGGATTCATGTCACCTACCTACTTCTTCCGGAGTACCTACCTAGCCCGCAGTGCATTGTACAGATCATCTATTGTTACTACCAAAAATTATTTAAAATGTCAACATTTTACTGTTTAGCTTTTTAATTAAATTTTGATTCAATCCAAATACCCAGAGAAACACAGAGAAAAGGCTTGAGTGATGTGATAGAAGAGGCTTGGCTTAGTATGACGCTTCCAGGCTAAATGGAGCCCCTGTTTATCTAGATTTACCCAGCCTTGAAGGAAATGGGTGCAGATCAATTTGAATTGTACCAACGTACCTACCTATTCTGGATTCTAATATACCATAATATTAAAGCTGTTGGTTATTATAATCCTACAATTACTGGAATCACCCACATTATAGCGTTAGGTACTTTAGCATAATTGCTCTAATAATATGTCATTTCCATACATCGGTAATCGTATTCGTCTCATAAATGCCTGTATAAGTGAGACTGCATAATAAATCTTTTGACGCGGCCAATTATATTTCTAATAATAATAATATCAGACGAATCCAGTAAATACCGATTACGTAAAGTAAATAAAAATATATACTTACCTGCTAATTTGAGCAGTCAATTGCATTGTTTCATTACTCGCAAAGAAATTTCAAAATAAAATTAGTAAGGATAATTTCTGAATCCGCTTGCAAGGCATCAGTGGGAACGCTGTTTCTTGTTCCGTTCAGAAAATGACGGCTAACAGTCTTCGGTGTTCCTTCCATTATGTGTTATTACTCACTCCGTTCTCATGGTCTACCCCAGTAAAGAATTCCCGCCCATTGTTCTGAATGAGAAGGTTTAGTGCATCCTGGGGGTCGTGGATTAGAGCTGTTTCAGAAATAATAATGTTTTTTTCTGGTTTATAGGAACATCATTGCAAATTAGTTTGTTTTTTCCTTAACAATGAATTTGTCCTTTCACCCTATATAGATATAAGAGTGTAAAGTACAGATTGATATAAAGCCGACATCATTAAAATTCAGTTAACCGTATGAAAGGCATTGCATATCTACTAAACTGACGTTTACTTTATTCATTATCTCTCCATCTCTAGGCTACACTATTGAAGAGTACCATATTTTGCTAAGCACCTAGCTATATACTATGTCCGAAATTCAGCCTTCTTTCCTTGGACCTCGGACACAAGAAGTACGTAAGTACCTATCCCAAGGAAGGAAACTCGATTTCACGAAACTCGGATCATTTCACGAGTCTGCTGTTCCAACTTCGAAAATCTAGGTGTCTGAAATTATTTGTAGTGATTGGTAGGTAATGGTGGAAACGAAAACAGGAAAAACCTGTCAAGAGTGCTCTATTGATCTCTCGGCTCATTAAATATCTTGTCTGGAATTCTGGAAAAATGGATCATACCGAAAATGCTTACATTCTTAGCAGTTTGGCTATAAAAACTTCCACTCCTGCTGTGAGGAGTACCCATGAATCATGTTTTTATTTTTTAATGGACTTAAATTCTATTCTAAGAATTTTGAGACCAACCGCACTCTCCTAAGATGAATAGTTCTTTTGGTTTATTATTTTCAATAATGAACCTTTGGAATCGAGCATTAAAAATTTTTTTTAAACCCCCCTCAAAATTTGATGGTTTACGTTTCAAGGTATGTAGATTCCGAAAATGTAATAGAAAAATTTCTGACCGTCCGCTGAACGCCGTACTTTGCACTGTTCTTAGTTACCATGAGCCAAAATAGACGAAATTCGGGTTACAGGTTCCGTTCGGGGTCTAGTTGGTCCTCGAAGCTCGGCGTTACTGTCAGTCATCTCTAAGGGGTGAAAAATAGGGGTTGAAATTTTCAGGACGCCTATACCTTTTTTTTTACGAGAATCCTTTTACGGTTTTAAATAGTTCTTGAACTTACCAGTTTTTTGAGACCACCCGGAGCATAGTCCATACAGCCGTTCTTTCACAGTAATGACCCCGACGCTTCACCGACAGGCTTGGTCAACAGGAGGGTGAATCAAATTGTATACATTCAGCCCAAATATCATCACTAGGGAGCGCCTGATTATAATCACGGATGGCTGTGTGAAGTCGAGTTGGCTGGTCCGCGATATTATTCCATTTGAAAAATGAAGGCTGTTTTGGATTTTGTTGATAGGCACTTTTGCAACTTGAACAAACGGTGAAGTATTGTTGGTGGGTAAATTATTAGACAGTGGTAAATTATTAGACAACGGTAAATTATTACACAACTGTTCATTATACCATCTAAGTAGAAGGGGCTGGATTTTGTTGATAGGTACTTTTGAAACTTGAACAATCGTTGAAGTATTATTGATGGGTAAATTGTTACACAACTGTTTATTATTTGCCTTATGCTTCATGAATAACTACAAATAATTAATGACCTAATTAGTGAGATGAGTCCAGTACTCCTGGGGGGAGCTCGAGAGTATTGACGCAAAAAACAGTGCTCTAGGCAGAAGGGGCATCTATAGAGGTAAATAATAAACCTTTGTGTAATAATTTGCAGCGTTTTCTATGAGCTTTCAAATGTTCGATAACAAGTGACGTCACACTGGGCAAGGCGGTCCCGCCCAGCCGGCAGGGGTGCAATGACGTCACCTGCTATCGAAATTTTGAAAGCTCATAGAAAAAGAACTATTCACCGTAGAAGAGTGCGGTTGTCCTCAAAATTCTTAGAATGAAACCTGCTTTCATTTAAAATTGGGCAAGTAATATAAGCAGAAGTCAGGGGTAGGCACTCCTCATTGCACCGAGTAGTAGACGAAATGAATCATACGAGAAGAAGGGAGTTTTCTGAGAAGGGATTGGTTGCTGATACTGAGGAAGCTTTTGGCACTCCGCACTGCCACAATTTGAGCTCTTATTATGAAGGTACCCGTAAGAAATCTTCAGTTTGTTCTCGATTAAACAGAACACGAATTACGACACAATTGTAATCGCTAGTACGCTAGTTATCTTGTGTTTTTTGCATGAAAGTTGTTAGCTGTAGATACCGAAGGTTTCTAAAAATATTTATCTTAGTAGAAGCGTAATCAAGAACGGGAATAATCGATAAATTACATGGACGTCCTTCAACAGGTGGTTCTATCAATATTCATTACTGACAGCGAGATCAAACTGTGGGAACCCTTTTCAATCCTAGAATGTAATTCATCTACCATTAAACTTGTGTGAACAAGACGAAAATTGATAGTAAACACACCACCACGCATGTCCCTGGGGATTTAGAGGGACATGCCATTTCGGATCTAGCGGTGGTAGTTCGACGATATTATGTTTGGAAGCGGTTTGCACAATAGCCCATTTATACCTACCAAATAACCGGCAAGAGTTTGATTTGTGGGAAAACGGCCCCCATTCACGCGTTGCGCTTCGTTAAAGATGAATAGGTTTTACGCGGATAATTTTCTCCACTGACTCGCGTGAATCAAACTGGTGTAGCCCATGGCCGTTGAAATTGTAAGATAGGTTCTTAGGACTGAGAATTTCGGTAGTAACCTACGCAGTTTTATGCTTTGTGAGTTTACCGGTCGACTATTTTGAGGTGATCTATTGTGCAGGTGCACGGATATCAGCATTGTCAGGTACAGCGGAGCAGTGCGTTTATTTGCCTCTGACTATTATTATAGTTCGTTGGAACCATAGTAGGTACATCAGTTGTGTACTGCCTAGACCGTTGCACAGGAAAGGAAATGAGTTTCCTTGCAGAATGCCCGAGGCCAAAGCAGATCCGACGGCGCAGCCAGCCGTCATGCCTGCGGCAGACTTTAATTGACGACGCGTGAGAGGCTGTACGCTGAATCCGCTTATCTCTCCATCCGTAAACTAATTTGAACACTAGCAGGTAACTACGAGGTGTATAGACGTAACAATCAAGTGAGAGGGAACTTTACAGGCGTGATTGCCTATTTTGATACATTTCTGAGCCAGGCTGTTTCATAAATTAGGATTTTCGTTCTGCGGAATGCGAGCGTCTCTTTAGTTAGAGTTCAATTTGGCAGATAATAGCCGAAAGGCTTTAGCCTCTAATCACGAGCATTGAGCAACCTTGTTTTTGGTTTATTATTTTCAATAATGAACCATTGGAATCGAGCACGAAAAAAAAATCTAACCCCTCGCCCCGCCCGTCTGTGATTCACATAATATGTATAGAGTAGTACTTATTATATTATATAGACGGATTATCTATACAGAGAGCTGTGATCTGTAACAGAAGGGTATTCTGTACAAAATATTTCAATATAAAAAACGCTGCAAATTATTACACAACGGTTTATTATTTATAACTGTAAAGGTATAGATGGTTAAAAACTGGGCTGCAGGGTTTCCAAATGTTCCATTAAATGGATGGATTTCACTGTTGACGGTATTTGGGTTCAGTAGGTAATTACATGAGTAATCTACAACAATGGTAAAACTAAAAACACAAACGGTGGGTACAGCTTCCGTACAAGTACGCAACCACGAGGGACATTTTATGTCTTAGCGCCCCCTCCCGCACCCACACCAAGTACCTCGTACTTAATTGTTTTGGTCACCTAGTCCGAACAGCCTTCAGTCCCAATTAGTTCGGATTAGCCGGACTCCACTGTATTATGTACGTAAACATTCATTTAAACAATCACGCTCATACCGCAGCTTGTTGGCCACGCAGTCCGCAGTGGTTAACGTAGTATGGTTAGGTAAATCGAGAGCTATCCTTCGAGTGGTGAACGATTTTTGTACGATGATAACTGGCGAAGATAAAGTTCCGTAGCAACGAATCGGTTGTAAGCGAAAATCATCAGAAATATTTTCGTGGCGTTGTTTCCGTTGCATGTCTCCGTTGCATGTCCCGCGTTTCATTTTCGAGTTTATGTAGCAAAGTAAAGACATAAAATGTCAATAATAAACCGTTGTGCAGGGATTTGCAGCGTTTTTATATTGTGGTATTATAGAGTATTGCTATCAAAAATTAAAAATTTCCAGTTTTGCATTTCTCAGTGGTTTGATCAAATATCGTTCCGGGCCCATCTATAAGTAGGTTCCTACCTATGTGCTGCATGACTGGGATTTCATGGGATCATGGGGTTAAATGTCCTTTGATGGACCAATATTCTGTTTCGATAATGTCTTTAAGATGATGAGATGTATGTATACCTAGTGGTTCATATAAATACTTGGTGAATCTCTAATCTCTACAATTTACCTGGTTATAGACCCAATAGACCGCATGTTGGAGACCGGTTTCAGGAAGGACAGAGTCAGAGCAAGGTGGTTTAGAAGGCCGGTTTCAGTAGCAGGCCTGTCGAGCTACATTGCTCAGAAGAAGTTGACCTTCGACCATTATCGGTATTTTACGCATTTTAGTCATACCTACCTAGCTAATGCCTACTTGACACCCAAGGGGTCATGCACACACACGCATGCATAATATAACCGTTTAAAAGTAACGGTTATATTATGCATACGTAATATTAGCTGGACGTCAAACTAGAGGTTCCAATTTTGTGAAGTTAGAAAAACTGAACATCCAAATCACCTACTTACGTATGCCTTTCGGTTACATGTTTGTAACACGAATCTAAACCCTATCATCATTCCTATCAGTAAGGCACATTAACAGGGTGCTGATTTGGACCCCCATCACCTAGCATTTATTTAATGGCTTTATAATGTGATCCGAAAGAGGACCGACCCGAAAGAGAAATTAGGGTTTTTTAGGCTACTCGTTACGCCAAATAGGGGCCAATCTGAACCCGATTACACGGCGTCGCGCCTATTCAATCCCCCAACTTTCACCGGTACCGCAGTTACCTGCCTTTGAAATATTGCGACTCGTTGAGTATTGTGCCAAGAGCAACTGGAACCTCCAGCAGTCTATTTATTATGGGTCATGTGCTGCTCCTGACAAGCCTGCAACTTTTTTCTTCACAAGTGACGAATGGCAATGGCTCAGTCCGAACAGGTAGATACATGTATACCTACGTTACACAGGCCGGAACAGCTTTTCAGTGTGTGAGAGCCGTCCCTATCCCCCTACGTCCCTATCATTGTGGTGGAGCCTGTTGACGTGAATTGCAACTCTTCATCAGCGGTCCTTATCAGCAAAGTTGGAAGGGACGGTCCCTTGTCTAGTGAATCAGGGTGACCGCTCGTCTGGGTTTGATCCGGACAGTTCGGAAATCCAAGATTCTGTACGGTGTTCGGGGATGTCCTGTTCGGGTTTTGAAACTGACAGACTGCGTAGTGCCCTCCCTGTTACCATAACGGACAAAACAAAACGTTGGTGCACATCCATCCACCATCGAATATCCATGTTATATCAGCATTTCATCGGTGTTTTTGTCTATGTTTATAACGCAATCACCCTAGTCGGCACATAGTCGGATTTGGGAGAGTTAGTAACCCTCCTGAAAATCTCTATTAGGTATGGGTACCTAATTTAAGCTAGTTAAACGGATCTGCCGTACATTATAAATTGAATGAATTAAAATTATCATGCGCCACGTTAAAAGGGTAGGTAGTACTTGATAGACAAGCAGGGCTCTGAAAATGTACGACCTCAATTTTTCGAAATAATTCAAACAATATTATCTCCATACCAGTCAGTAAATGCCTACACTGAAAGAGTTTCTTCATTAATGAAGAATATTCGGACCGATGAAAGGAATTGGTGAAATCCTAAATCCAGTGTAGATTGATGTAAGGACCATTCAATTGATTCTACTCACTCTTTTGATTATATTATAAAAAAGAAGAAGTATAGAGTGGTGAACAAGTAATTAATTTAAAATATTCTTTTGAATTTAAAAATTAATTTATAACAACTGTCCTAATTTTGGTTTATTATCTTCAATAATGAACCTTTGGAATGGAGCATGAAAAAAATGAATTTTAACCGCCAATTAATTTTTTCCGTTTCGAAGTACCCGAAAATGGAATAGAAAAATATTTCTATCCGTCCGCCGTACATAGTTTTTTCCTTAGTTCCATGAACCAAAATTAATAAAATTCGGTTTGTAGGGCCGCACAACTCGGCGTTAATGTCAATCATCTCTAAGGAGTGAAAAATAAGGGCGCATTTCCAGGGCGCCGAAGCTCGAAAACTTTCAATTTTTTCACGTTTTTCTTTCCTTTTCCTTTCTTGATGAAAAGTTCCTTTTCTATTCTTGATTTTTATTGATCCAGTGTGAAGTATCACGTTTTGTTAAAGGAGTCGGCATTTATAGTTTTAGAAATTTTGACATAAACTTTTTAGTAAACACCCGAGCGCGGAAGAAATAAAAACAAAATCGCTGCAAATTATTATAACGGTTTATTATTTACTGTATAGATGCCTCTTCTGCGTAGGTCCTTGTTTTCTGTGGTCTATAGCTACCCTCGAGCTCCCCCCAGAAAAGCTCCAAATCGCGTATTGGAGCCGGCCGGCCAGCGAGTTACAGTTTCATAAATATTAGGTTGATTCAATAATTCTATCATTAATTATTTGTTGTTATAACGTTTGTTGAAGTTGAAAATTTACTATCAACACAGTCCAAAATAACCACAATTTTTCAAATGAGATAATATCACAAAACAACCGACTTGACTTCATACTGACATGCATGATAATAAGTAGCTGTTCACTAGCAATGTTATCTGGATCTGGGCTGGATGTATACCGTTCCATCCACGATCATTTTGAAGCTATTCTGTGCAACTTCAGGGCCTTACTGTGAACGAACGGCTGGAAAAAATCCTTAAGTTCGAATTAATTTAAAATTTAAAAAATCAAATTTAAAAATCGAGATAGCGGTGCCCTGGAAATGTCATCCCCTGTTTTTCACCCCTTAGAGATGACTGACAGTAACGAAACTTTGCGGACCAACTAGACCCAAAATGGAACCCACAACCCAAATTTCATTAATTTTCGTTCATGGTAACGAAGAAAAAAACGGACTACAGCTGGTGAACAGAAATGTTTTGTTCCATTTCCGGATTCTACGTACCCTGAAACGGAAACCATCAAATTTTGTGAGCGGGGGGGGGGGGGGGTTAATTTTTTTCCCAAACCATGGAAAATAATCCCAAAAGCTACTAACCTAGCAAAAAGCAAGTGACACGTCACCAGAAATACAAATAGGTATCTTGAATTTGATAGGTGACAATGATCAAAATAGGAATTTGGTAAAAAGTAAATTAGCTCAACTGATGAGTATCTCAACTTCTACCTACTTACCACAAACAATTACTTGGCATTTTAAAGAACAATTTATTACCTGTTTGTTTTGAAAATATAATTATCTTGAACAAGAAACTTCCAATTGACAACTTATTCATACAAACAATTCATGGATTTACGAAATTCACTTAGATTTCTACTTATATACATGTTTACGGCTCACTACCCATAGACCATGTGATCCAAGGGATGATTTCACCTCCCTAGTACCCCTTTCCCAGTATTATGACTCCAGTCCTCAAGGCCAGAGACCCAGTAGATGCGTTTGTGTTGCCACGGACGTGATAATGAGTCCTAGAGATACCACCCAGTTTACCCTGGGGTTCCCGATGTCTCAATCTTAACCTTCAAAGGCACAAACACCCGTTCACTGAGGGCTCGCCCTGTCCTCACATTTTGTGTCAACAGGATGTGGATATTCACTTGGGAGAAAACACCTGACTGATTGTATCGATTTGGAGTCATCGACGAGTCGCATTGCTGTTGGTACCTAGGATTAGAAGACAGTTATACCTAGAACCTACGTTATCGCAGTGCGTGAGCTTTTACGGCTATATATACCGGTAGGTGAAAGGTAACGCAAATAGACATACAGAGAGCCGTCATTAGTCATTCTGACATCTTACCTCATCCGAAGACGCCCGTCTTCGAAACCTTCATTAGTCGAATGTATCGAGTGAACATCAATCAGACGATCCCGAATGAATTTGGCATTCGGTGCGCAAGAAGATCCTGCGATGGTGAACAAACCCGCTCGAGATGTGAACAACGAGGTCGGACAAAATCCTAGCGGGACGGCTTTCGCCACTTTTTTCTTACGGTGTTAGCCTCGACGCTTCGAGATTATTGTGAAGTGAGATCACTTGAGCGGAACTGGAAGCCCAACGATCAAGCTCAATCGGACACGTAATAGGCAGAATGTAGAAGACAGGTACCTAATAGAGTTTATGGGTCTGCAAACCAAGTAGCTCAGCGCCCAAATTATTTGGTAAAATAATTTGTCAAACAATATTATTGTTTTAATGCAGGTTCCGAAGAGGCACCCGAGGCACCGTCCTTGCAAAGATTGGAAGGCTGAAGGGAGCATAGTCTGTGAAGAGCAAATGTTCCCAGTAACATACTACTTATGACTATGTTGTTGGTATGGTTGGCTTCTGCCAATATTTATTTTATTCAATTCAGTTCAAAAGGTTTATTTGCATAAATATAAATATATAATTGCAAGGAGTTTCGAGTATACGCTACATTTTATATAGGTACACAGTATAGTTCACACCATGGCTTTGGCAACAAACGAGTAAGAAAATGAAAAACAGTTCTGCTATAAAATAAAGCGTAGATATCTAGCTTCGATGCAAACAAAAATAACCCACACAAAAGTCTACACGAGGATAAGCCACTACAATTCACCTCATACTACTTGACTCGTTCGAGGGAAAATGCGCGGAGCCTAAACGCACTTCTCACGTTCCTGCAGACCGCCACAGTCTTTTCCAGGTCGTCAGCGCAGTCTGGCAGGTCCAGGTTTGTCGAGTCGACTGTCTCAGTAGGAACTATGTTGTCGTTGGCGCAGTCGGGGAATATACTTCTGGAGGTTATACGTTCTGTACAGCTTGTAGATAGGGCATAGCAGGATGAAGTGCCCCAGAGTCTCCAGATCCAGGCGGTTGCAATTCCTGCAGTCACCGAGGTGCCACTTCCTATCGACATAGAGGCTGAATTTATCTTTATAACCCATCAGCAGCTGCGCTATCATCCTCGCGAAGATCGGATTCTTTGTGTTCCTTCTGTGGCCAGCAGCAGATCCGAAAGAGCTGATTCTAGGGAAGTAGCCATTATGTCTACAATTCAGGCAGCTGTAAATATCCACGGACAGCCATTGGTTCTCCCAGCGCTCGAAGAGATCTGCAGTGCTTGCTTTTTATTTATGGTCTTGAAGTTCTTCCCAATCCACAGATCTCCAGACCCAGTGACCTCCAAGAACCCCGCAGTTGAGTCGCCCAATTCAAATCCGGGAGCTTGTGTCAGCTGTCATCAAGCTCCACCAGCTCCTTCAAACAGATGCTTTACTTCTGCCAATCAGCTAGCTGTTCATCATGGTTGGCCTCCCCTGTCGCATGTAAATGGTAGTCTGGCTGTAAGATAATTCAGATAGAATTATCATGGGGTTCCTATGCTCAGCCTCAAGTGAGTTTCCGAGATGTCAAACGGTTGTGGTCCTAAAAATAGTTTACCTGCCCTTTATTATTTTTACCTGTCAAGACTGTTTTTGCATAGCGGTGCCCAAATTAGAACTTAGTTTCCCTTTTCGTTGAATATTATCGTCAGTGAGCCCAGGACCACGAAAGAGCATTGTTTATACACCCATGAATATGACATCATCATAGGTACCTAGGTATAATAATTTATTATCATAGCCTAGATCTGACACGCATAGGAGGAAGTAGTTGGCATTGTGTACCAGGGCTGAATTCTATGAAGTTCAAAAAACCATTCAGACGTCTACAGATTCTGACGGTCCGATGATTACCTAAACCTTGGAAATTTCAAGTGATGTGACGCCGCTGCTCCATCCCCTGTATGGGATCCAAAACGAGCTGTTATTAGAATATCAGCACCGTAGCGTCAGGGTCGTGAAATCGAAACTGATGTAGCCAGTTCAGATGGTATTTTAGCGGACCCAAGGACCAGACCGAATAGAACCACAAAATATATCATGTCACTGGCTGGCAAAATATGTAGTTGTATTAAGTAGGTATAGTCACAAATTGGATTAAGCCCAAATCTCAAGATATCAAGGTCTCACGATAATCATTATTGTTATACGGAAGAAATAACATTATTAACAAAGAATGAAAAAGAGGTGTTCCGATATATAATATACAGCTACGTCGTTTGTTAGGATGAATATCTGTAGCCTTTCAAGTACCCACTCAAGAACCTGTTTCACACTAGGGTTTTATCATGCGACCAGCTCATTGTTAATAAAATATCATCGGCACGGTTGCCGAAGTCATACTTAGATGATCTGAATAAATAATCCTAAATCTTGATTCCTGTTAGAGAGAAGCTTATCTTCGAAGATAAGTGCAAAATCGAAATGTGAGTTAAACAAGACATTATTATTGTTAGCTATAGTAAATAATGTCGTGTAAAGGACGATTCACACATATCCGTGACGTGACGTACCGTACCGTGAGCTTCAGTGGAAAAAAAATATCGGCTGACGAAATTCTTAGTATACGGTGCGTGTTCAAACATGAACGGCAACGTGACTCTCCGACACTCTCAGTGCCCTTCCGGTATCCACCGTGAAAATAAGAAATACTTCCTCGCCGATATTTTCAGTTTTTTCACGGACGTGAAAGAGTTCACTTTTCAATATTTTCTGTGTGTACCTCATTTTTATAATATGAACGACGAGCTTCTCATCGAGTTGGTTCGGGAACGACCAGTTCTTTACGATATGAAGGACCCCAAATACCTAAATGTTGATTGGAAAGGAAGAATTTGGCAGGAAATTGGTCTCAAAATGAATTTCAATGGTGAGTTTTTAAATTTATTATCTTACAAAATTTACTTTATTATTACAAAATACAAAAATATTATACGAAATACAGTCGACTCTCGATAGTTCGATTTTTAACAAATTATAAAAAATTATTCTTCTTCTTCGTCTAAAATTAATGCAATTACTGCTAAGTCTTCTGTACCTACTGAAATTCATTGTGGAGAGAAAACTGAGATCTCGAGCAGACACGTTTGATCACTGAAGAACACTGACACGGAAAGGTACGGTACTGTGTGAATGGCAGAGAAAAAATTATCTCGGATGTCACCGGAGGCTACGGAACACGGAGAGCAACGGTGCCGTCCCGTCACGGATATGTGTGGATAGACCTTAATATACTGTCTGTCGCACTGAGGGAGTCGTTGGGGGTCTTGCTGGTGATATGTTGGTACGAAGTGCACGGACAACGTTCAGCGACATGACCGGTCTTCATAACACCCGTGGCATCCACATCAGCTGAAGATGGAGTAAAGAGTCCGAAAACCCGTTTCGGACCGCCAGCCGGCCCCCAGATTTCCGAAGAGACCGTCTTCCTGCCTTCCAAAGAAAAAAAACTGTGAAGCAACAAGAACGAGGGAGGGACGAACTGCCCTTGACACGTAAAACCTGCGATCTCCAGGTATCTAATATCTGAATGTTAGCGACCTTTCTCGGCCAAGGTCCAAGGAGTTTACTGAAGCTGGATTCGTCCACTGACAGCTCCTGCCGTGTCGACGACAGCTAGCTTGTTGGTGGGCGCACAAGTGGCACAATTTCGGTGTTCAACATCATCTTCGACGTAAAACTTGAATGTTCTAGTAACATAAGGTAATTTGAAGTTGCAAAATATTGAAGATTTTCATTATTCAAGACTGTGTTTGCCTTCAGACAAAATTTGTGTTTTTCTCTATTCACGTGTCACGTACAAGTTGTACGGGAAAATTTGATTCACGGTAAAAGTCAAATAGGCCCAGCTTCACCAAAGCCGAGTCAGCTTTTTAGGAGGTAGGTACAAACCTATATCGCTATGGATTTTTAAAATTTTTTTTCTTCTTCTTTTCTTTGGAGCTGAGAAACAGGACGATCTAGTACAGGATTATCTTTCCAGTTCCTGGGCCATTCAATATTTATTTTTACCTATTTAATTTACTCAATTACTGATTTATTATCATTATTGTCACGGATATACCTAGTCAGTGACAAAAGTTTAAATCAATTTTGATCTTCCGGAAATGAAAATTCAATCTAAAATTCGAGGACCAACTAGACCCCGAGCGGAACCTATAACCCGAATTTCATCAATTTTTGGTTTATTATTTTCAATAATGAACCATTGGAATCGAGCATGAAAAAAAAATGCTTACCCCCCCCCCCCCCCCCCCCCCCCACAAAATTTGATGGTTTACGTTTCAAGGTATGTAGAATCCAAAACTGCAATAAAAATATAAAAATATTTCTGTCTGTCCGCCTTACGCCTTACGGGCCACTTTTTTTAGTTGCCATGAAACAAAATTGATGAAATTCGGGTTGTAGGTTCCGTTCGGGGTCTAGTTGGTCCTCGAAGCTCGACGTTACTGTCAGTCATCTCTAAGGGGTTCAAAATAGGGGTTGAAATTTTCAAAACGCCTATACCTTTTTTTACGTGAATCTTTTTACGGTTTTAAATATTTCTTGAACTTACGAGTTTTTTAAGACCACCCGGAGCATCGTACATCCAGCCGTTCGTTCACAGTAAGGTCCCGAAGTTTGCACCGACAGGCATTTTCGACACCAGGGTGAATGAAATTGTATACATTCAGACCAAATCTCGTCACCAGGGACGCGCCGACAATCGGAAATTGACCGGAGATAAAATCATTGCTAGGGGCCACCTGATTATATTAGCGGAGTATGAAGTCGAGTTGGTTGTTCTGTGATATTATTTCATTTGAAAAATGATGGCTCTTTTGGAGTTTGTTGGTAGGTAGTGAAACTTGAACAAACGTTGAAGTATTATTGATGGGTAAATTATTACTACGGTAAATTATTACTCAACGGTAAATTATTACACAACGGTTCATTATACCATCTACGTACTGTTAGGTACTGTTTCTTTTTGTTAGGTACTGTTTGTCATCGGCAGAATTATTTTAGCAACATTTAACTCGTGATTTAGGTAGGTACCTAGTAACAAGTACGGGGTTAGGTATACTAACCTACGGAGGGTCTGCGATCTACATAATATGTATAGAATAGTACATTATCATATTATATAGGCGGGTTATCTATACATAGAGCTGTGATCTGTAACAGAAGTGTATTCCGTACAAAATAATAAACCGTTGTGCAGGGATTTGCAGCGTTTTTTTCATGGTAACTAAGAAAAGTGCTCAGTACGGCGTACGGCGGACAGGCAGAAAATTTTTATTGCATTTTCGGATTCTACATACATACCTTGAAAAGTAAACCATCAAATTTTGAGGGGGGTTAGAATTTTTTTTTCATGCTCGATTCCAAAGGTTCATTATTGAAAATAATAAACCAAAAGGATCTTTATCGAAAATCATAAACCAATATCATTAGATTTTATAGATTTATCATTAGATTCTATAGATTTTATTCATTAGATTCTAATGAATTGTTCTTATGCTAGTCTCTCGGAACACGAACTTCTCGAACGAACGAGAAGGTGTAAGATGTAGGTACAATGATTGAAAAAAGAATACAAGAGATGCCAGCCACCAAACCCTTTCTAAATAGAAGCATGAGGAATATAGAAGAAGAGCAGAACTTGAGGAATGAGGAAGCACAGCTTGAGTTATTTTAGTGGCCAACCTCATAGTAAATAATTAGTTGCACTGTATCAAAAATTATTGTTTCATTTATGTAGGTACTTAGTGTTCATCGTGTTGAATGTGCTTTCTTAAAATGTTTTCTTATTCACGTAAAATTTATTAGATTTATAATATAGGCCCTCTCGTGTTTGTACGGCAATGGTACGGGACCGCTTGAGGGCACCGGTACCTACCTGCTTATGCTGTCTCCCTATCAGTTAAAATGTGCTAAGTTGGTAGGTACTCAACTGAAACTTGGTCCTGCCAGACCTCGAACAATATTACTCATAGGGGACTGACAATGGTGGCTACCGATGCTTACATTCTGTAGTTCAGAGGGAGTATAATTACCATTCTTGCTGTCTTGAGTATTATAATATCATGAAGCTGTCTCCACGTATGTGCACGAACTCCATAACCTTTCGGGAGAATTACGGAAATGAACGCGTTTGCCTATTTTATCAACCAATAGGGTAAATAGCGCAAAAATTATAAAAATCGGCTAAAGAGCAAAGCTGCAAAAACGATCATACCTGGTTTATTCTATGTATTATGAAAACTGTATAATTCTAGTCAGGTCCTATCAGAAATAGCGTTCCACTACACGAAACCTTACAAAAATCCTTCACCGATCCCCAGCCAAAAGATTTGTTCATGCCAAAAAAATCCCTCGATAGAAAAAACGCTGCAAATCCCTGCACAACGGTTTATTATTTTGTACAGAATACCCTTCCGTTACCGATCACAGCTCTCTGTATAGATAACCCGTCTATATAATATAATGATATATATTTACTATTCTATACATATAATGTAGATCGCAGACTCTCCGTAGGTTAGTACCTAACCCCGTACTCGTTACTAGGTACAAACCTAAATCACGAGTTAAATGTTGCTAAAATATATCTGCCGATGAGAAACAGTACCTAACAAAAAGAAACACACATAATGAAGTTCTGGAAAGAAATTCTTAATGAGGAGTGAAAAAAGTTGCACAAGTACCTACCAACAAACTACAGCCCCTTCTACGTAGATGGTATAATGAACCGTTGTGTAATAATTTACCGTTGAGTAATGATTTACCATCGTGTAGTAATAATTTACCCACGTTTGTTCAAGTTTCACTACCTATCAACAAACTCCAAAAGAGCCATCATTTTTCAAATGAAATAATATCACAGAACAACCAACTCGACTTCATACTCCGCCAATATAATCAGGTGGCCCCTAGCAATGATTTTATTTCCGGCAAATTTCCTATCGTCGGCGCGTCCCTGGTGACGAGATTTGGTCTGAATGTATACAATTTCATTAACCCTGGAGTCGAAAATGCCTGTCGGTGCAAACTTCGGGACCTTACTGTGAACGAACGGCTGGACGTACGATGCTCCGGGTGGTCTTAAAAAACTCGCAAGTTCAAGAACTATTTAAAACCGTAAAAATATTCACGTAAAAAAATGGTATAGGCGTTTTGAAAATTTCAACCCCTATTTTGAACCCCTTAGAGATGACTCACAGTAACGTCGAGCTTCGAGGACCAACTAGACGCCGAACGGAACCTATAACCCGAATTTCATCAATTTTCTTTCATGGTAACTAAGAAAAGTGGCCCGTACGGCGTACGGCGGACAGACAGAAATATTTTTATTGCAGTTTTGGATTCTACATACCTTGAAACGTAAACCATCAAATTTTGAGGGGGGGTAAGAATTTTTTTTTTTCATGCTCGATTCCAATGGTTCATTATTGAAAATAATAAACCAAAACGTGAACATTCACATGCAAATAATTGGGGGCCCCCAACCATCACCAAGTAGACGTATTATGACGTTGGTACCAACTAGTACTCAACTCGAGACGATAGAGAAAAATATTTCACAACTTGCACGATATTTTTATTCGCGGTAATAAAAATAGCCCACTAGACTGGTAGGTAGGTATATAGAACAAACGTCCCAATACCGGTGCGTTTTTTATATTTTCTGTTTATCTATTTCACAAGGATTGGTACGGAGAAACTGTTCTATGGGTAGGTGAGCAGCAATTTTGTACAGTGGTCTCTTGGAGTCAAGGTTCTGGTCTCACTGAGGATTCAGTGAACTGGTGCCTGACACCTTTCATATAGGCGCGACCTAACTGATTTGATCATGTTTTACTAGACTCATAGGTATAATAATTGCCAAAACTAGGTAGGTATTCCAGCAGGATCCTACATACTAATACATACATAAATACCTGCGCTACCCATATATATCTGCATGCTACATCATTCACCATCTTAGCTCTCGTTACACAACGCATTGAAGGTACCTTAATAGAAACCAAAGTAGGTACCAATCATATCAATACCTGTACCTACTCAGTGCAGGTTGTCATCAGTAATTTATAATCATGTCAGTAATTCGATGTGCGGCGTGTGTTAGGTACTTCTTCATCTACATTCCTGTAGACCTCCTAAAGTTTTGTACCGATCTATAAATATTAATAGCCGACCATTTTGTTTCAGATGAGACGAGCAGTAGCTGATTGTCTTACGCTACCCTATCACGATGATCGATACCTCCTACGCTGGCTTGCAGGTCAGTCCACACGATACTTAGACAACGCATAAAATAACTTCTTAGTCATAATATGAAATCAATACAGGTAGCTGGCGGGGATGAGGTCATGAAGTCAGACCACTACAACCTAGTTACCCCTTCATAGGCTGTAAGAGCTGATTCACGTAGCCATCATTCCTCATGCTATCTTGAATCCTATAAGAAGAGCAGGAGTGGTAAAAAGTATACCTACTTACCATGATAGCGTAATATGATATGGGCAGTCTAATTAGAAACCCGTTTTAAATTTTTAAACAAATCCGTTCCTTTCGATGGGTAGGTAGGTTTGTGAAACCATAATGCTGAAGTATGCCGCCTATTTGAGATCTGCCAAAAGAAAGGAGGTTAAAGACTCCCAACTACTATTGTAGGTAACGGTGGCTTGGGACTATGAGTGCGCCTGCGGTCGATGCTTTGTAACCGCATTATTTGTCGGAGAAGCCCAAAGAGCAGTCAGCTTGTGGAATTCCGTGTGCGTAACATATACTTAGGTATAGGTAGGTATACTCGTTGAAAGGGGAGAACCCAGTCTCGGTATTGAAATCTGGATGTGATGCTATCTAGAACTTCTTATATAAACTGATGAAATTAGACCCTTCGTTGTGCATTTTGACTGACATAGTTGAAAATATAGATAGGTACCAACAAGAGCAAACCGAACTAAACTGCTTGGTATGCATACCAAACTGTTTGGAATGTATACCAAAAACAGGCTGGTACATAAGTACTTGAACCATCGAACTACTTGAAGTACTTTTACCTACGTAAAAAAATCCAAAACTTTATCACCGTTGATCGCTGAGGCCTTGGACACAATCATGAGCTCAATGGACAGCAAAATTTACTTTTACTGTTGGAACTGTGCATTATCTTTGAAGTACCTATACCCTACCCCTATGGCAGAGCAAAGCTTCGTATCTCATGACTTGCGACAGGCTCGTCCTCATTCAACCACCAGGGACCTAAAGTGATACGTAGGTTGTGAATGTTTTCCCGATTCCTATATAGGTCCCCTGATAAAGCTCACCAACATGATTTATCGTTATAGTAATTAATCGACAACCCTTTAATTCGAAAGGTTTAGTACTAACTTAGTAGGACCCAGATAGTAGATAAGGTAGAGGGTCCTTAGCCAGCTATCATGCTTGGCCGAACAATTCCATCCATACAATATATAAGGAGATCCATACAATTTATGAGACCATTTCCTGATTTGTCTCGATGTTACGCCAGTAGTAGAATATTTTTGAACAGTGGCCCTGACATGTGGTAGGGAAGTTCACAAATCCTGCCAGAGGTACTTACTTAAATTTATACGAATTTCTTGCCAACCGATGTACGAACTTTCGATTTTCTGAGATGGCAACACTTCGATGCTGAATGTTCACTGATCAGTTACTGGTCGTTTTACCAGGGAATGGTGGTTGAGCCTCAAAGGGTATTTGGGCTTACTAACTACACGAATGCTTCTAAGAGAAAATATAGAACCGTTTGAAGAACTGCTGGGTACATCGGTACCCCTATTGGGCTTACATTGAGTCAAGATTATTACCTACGTCTGGGCCATAGAATTCCTAATAGTGGGCCACGGTTGGTTGACAAAATGTAGGTAGGAATAGAAGACAGAATGTGTGTTCAGTTGGAAAATCGTAGTGAGTTGGTATGTTAAAGTTTTGAATCGAAAATCAGTAGGTACAGGTGTTGTTCATACTACATAGGTTGGTACAGATGATCCACTTTTCTAGTACGGAATCTTGCGCTGATTCCGATTGTACCTACCCATTGTTTCTATACTCGAAATAAATATAATAGCTCCTAATAGTATAAGTTACCTCAAAACACGTTTTACCATTGTTTTCTTTCAATCTTTTGCCTGTCATTGAAACTAGTCAACCAATTTTTTTCTGCAATGGAGGATTGAATTTTGCGTCGATGAAATATGCAATAAAACAAGGTACATGGAATATAATTCGGTATTGGCGCTGATTTTTCTGTTATAACATTCTGCCTATCAAATAGATATTGTTGACCTACCTTATCTTGCACTCTTGCACTGTAGCATGCAGCATCTCCTGTAGGATGGTGAATTAAACTAACAAGTGGGTACCAGCAGGTATCTCCTGTTTGAAAGGTATTTATAATTAATCGAAAGTTTATTGACTAGTTTATATCTGATTTTACACAAGATGTGGAAGTTATAGTCAGTACGTACCTAGTACGATTGGACAGATCTACCTACGGTAACCAACCTCGGTCCAAACATCATGGAATACCGACAATTTGACCTAGGTTGGTGGAGGTTATATCAAGAATCGATGTATTTATGCATTGTGTCATTCTAATTAGGATAACAGCCTTCAGAAACTGGGAAAAATCATAAATTAGAGGTTCTCATGGAATACATTTCCAGACTAATTAGGCTGTTGAAATCATCAAAGGGTTCTCACGACAGAGGATGTGCTAACTGAGATTTACGATCAAAGGCATCACTCCCAGCCTCGCATGCCACTGAAACTTGAACTCGGTTTTAACTGTTGGACTGTTACATATTTATCTACAGTCAGGTCGGCAGTTTCTATCTGCCGACCTGAATTAGTAAATACAGTAGAACCTCTCTAATCCGACCCCTACGGGACTAAGGGATAGGGCGGAACGGCTAAAAGGTCGGATTAAGCGGAGATAACATTAAAAAACATGTGTTTTCATAGATATGTATGTAAAATAAATATGTACATAGTTTAAAGTATGAATTTTATTATACATAGTATATTAATACATACTTTACATAGTCCCATGTGGCCATGTGCCATATTTTTTTTTAAAAATTATCAACTGAAAAACACGTCCGCGCGCGACGAAGACAAAATGAACACTGAAAGGAAAATGGGAGAGTTCTTTGTTTCAATTTCCTAGAATTTTGGCCATCTGGCGCCACTCCCGCTCCATCACGGGGTTCCGCGAAAATTCCCTTTGACTCCGCCCAAGGGTCGGATTACCCGGAGGGTCGGTCTAGCGGAAGTCGGATTAGTGAGGTTCTACTGTACTCTAGGATAATTGCCTGTTTTTTTTTGTGTTTTTTTTTTTGGAGTCAGGGTTAATTCACGAAAATCCAAACTTCTTAATGCATAATATTTTACTCCTACAAAATTTATAAGCATAAATGTATGTGCAAAATATAATTCGTATGTACATATATATTAAAACAATAAACACAAAAGAACCAACAAACAAAGTCAACATGAAGCCAGTGTGGTGGTAATTAATTTGGATATCATCAGTTGATGTTGCTGATTCATTGAAATGTTTGTGGGGACCAGGGTAGCTTTGCTCGAGTCGGACTCCGAACCTAATCAGGCATTCTGACGTATCTACTTCAAGTTCGTGTAGGAAATCACAAGTCGTCGACGAAGTCTCAAGGTTGATGGGAATGTTACCTTGCATAAATGAATAACCTCAAGTATCGTAATGAGTAAGCTACCTTTGCTGGATTATTCTGAATTAAAACTTCATAAGAACAAAGAACGAACTACTTATCACCTTGACGGTTTCGCGTGCTTATACTCGTGGATATGTACTAACAGAAGTGGAATTATTAAGCCCAAGCTAATGCCTAATCAATGTCTTATAATAATGGTAATTATAAAACCACATGCTAATTTTAAAAACTTGGCTAGGTAAAAAAAACGCTGCAAAGTCCTTGTCACATGGGTTTATTATTCTACTGGACATACCTGCAGAAATGCTGGCTGTTCATTTATTGTTGCTTTCATTTGAAATAATTGAAATAGCTATTTCTGGTGGTTTCCACCAATTTCGGCCCCCAAAACTTGAATTAAGTGGCCCCCTTTTTTTTCTTTTTTTTCTCAAATCATCTTTGATCATTGGTAGTGCCATTTAATCGTATTGATCCACGTGTTGACACTTTTTGTAGTGTTACTATACAAATTGATGGTGATTTCAGACGATTTCGCAGGTTTTTGACTCATATAAAATCAATTTTGGGAGCTGAACATCTGCTGAAACCTCAATTTTCCACTCCTTGGTCAAAATCGACTTCATATTCGGTCTTCTCGTCCACAAAAACCTGGAAAAAGATACCTCAAAAGCTCATTTTACAAACATGTTGCTAAAACGCAAAAAGTACCTATTTTTACACACATTTTCACTCATAACACCCCTGGGTATATTCCGATCGGGCTGAAAAGTTTCGGGACACAACTAGGGCCCAAATGGAGCATGTGTGCGAAAGAACGAATTTTTTTAGACCGAAAATGAGGCCGGTACACGTGATACGGCGTATGGCGTACGGCGGACGGACATTGCATTTTTGGAATCTACGCACCTTGAAACGGAAAAGAAAATACACTGCCAAGGTGATGGCACAGGAGCTTCCTCGTCACAATCAGAGTGACCCATTATAAAATAGAACAGACTCGGAAGCAACATTACATTACATAACATTACACTACATAACATTACATAACGTGAAATATACATATTACATAACATTACATTACATTACATTACATTACATAACATTACATGAAATATACATATTACATAACATTATCCATAATACATTACGTCCATTATACATAATTGCGAAAGTTATGCGTGTTTGAAGAATTTCACGTTAGCGCATGCGCAGGGCGAACCGCTGGCTCTATCATGTTGAAATTTATATGGGACCTCAATGGGCCCTACCCGCTTAATCCCTGAGAATTACATTGAAATTGGGTGAAATCTTTGGTTACTACGGCTGTAACAAGGAAATTGAATCTATTTCACGCCAGCGCATGCGCAGAGCGCACCGAGGGTCCGATCATGCTGAAATTCATACTGGAACTCACTAGGCCTTGTCCAAACAACCCTTGAAAATTTGAGCGAAATTGAATCAAAATTGTGAAAGTTATGCGTGTTTATTGAATTTAACGTTAGCGCATGCGCAGGGCGTACCGCTGGATCAATCATGTTGAAATTTGTATGGGATCTCAAGGGGCCTTATCCGCACCATCCCTCAAAATTTGAGCTGAATCAATTCAAAATCGTGGAAGTTATGGCTGTAACAAGGAAATGCGGACACTCACAGACTCACAGATCCACAGACCGACAGACACGGAACCGAATTTGTTCAGTAGGCTTTGAAACGCAAAATGCAAGTGGAAATTTTGATTTCTGAAGACAAAACTTTTTTGGCTCACGAAAGTGAACACAAGGCTTCTGCTGCTTCGCAGACTCGGAAGCAAATTATTGAGGGGGTGTTGTAAAAATTTTTTACTGAGGGAATACATAGGTGTATTATTCACAGAATAATAAACCAAAAAACTACAGGATAAAAATAGAAATAGACTATTTATATTTTTATCCTGTAGTTTTTTGTTATGGAATTCCACTACTCCGCCGCAAGTGATATTATATTGGCTAGGTAAGTTAAAGTGCGAGCTGGATAATTTATGATTCACTACATCTCAAACATCAGCTGTTACTAGCTCGAGAACCACTATGATTCATGCAAAGACATCGATTTTTCATCAGGCTTACGTCAAGAGAATAATAATTATTCTTCAAATCGGAGTGGATGCTGCTAGACATGATGACGGACTTCGTTTATCAATCACCTGAGTACACTAAAATTAGTAAATTAGGGCTCGAGGGTCATGATCCAATGACATCTTGATTAGTGTTCGAGAAGGGAATGGTTGAGAATTGAGAAGGCAGTGGATGGCCAATTCTCTTCCGTCCGATTTTCTGTGGATTGGAATGACGATCAGAAAACTGGCGTTGGATAGTCAGGATGTCTGAGAAGACTGGATTTGTTCGTGCTGCCCCCTTGGGGCTAGCTCCGAGCAAGTTCAGTTTTCGTGAACCGAACTTGCTTGGTGTAGGGTGAGCTCTGAACACGCTCGCTCGGAGCAGGGTGAGCCTGGAGCTTGTTCGGAGCACGGGTAGCTCGAACGGGTCGAGGGTGCATGCGCGGAAGAGCAGTGCTCAGGAGGGTTTGCTCAGAGCAGCTCGGAGGAAGCCCCGTGGCCAGCACGAACAACGAATCATCTGCCCAGGACAGCACGAACACCGGACCATTTGGCTCGGAGCTCACCCTGGATCTGCACGAACAGCGAATCTTTGCCTCACCCTTACTGCGCATGCCCGGGTTGCTCTGAACAAGCTCTGAGGGACTGCACGAACAAAGCTACTGAGAACGGCCGGCCATGGGTACTATACTGTCAGAATATAGTCCGAGAATCAATGCTAACGGTCAAATGCCTTTCTGACCGTCAGATGGTCACTGCGAACAAACCTGCTGTTTTCTAGGAGTCAGCTAACCATCAGGAAAGGCCAGTAAGAACGAACCTTATTTTATTATGGCGAATTCATTCTGTAATGTGCCTTTTGTATAAGTAAAAAACTCAAAATTGCATGACAACATTTTAAGAAAGATGGCCATGGGCTATAGTTTAGTTTTAACTAAGGGGGGTATTTTGGTTTATTATTCTGTGAATAATTCACCTATGTATTCGCTCAGCAAAAAATTTTTATATCACCCCCTCAAAATTTTTTCTTTTCCGTTTCAAGGTGCGTAGATTGCAAAAAATTATGAGGGGGTGTTAAACAAATTTTTTGCTGAGCGAATACATAGGTGTATTATTCACAGAATAATAAACCAAAATGCAATGTCCGTCCGCCGTACGCCAGGCCTTATTTTCGGTCTAAAAAATTCGTTCTTTCGCACACATGCTCCATTTGGGCCGCAGTTGTGTCCCGAAACTTTTCAGCCCGATCGGAATATACCCAGGGGTTTTATGAGTGAAAATGTGTGTAAAAATAGGTACTTTTTGCGTTTTAGCAACATGTTGGTAACATGAGCTTTTGAGGTATCGTTTTCCAGGTTTTTGGGACGAGAAGACCGAATATGAAGTCGATTTTGACCAAAGAGTGGAAAATTGAGGGTTTACCAAATGTTCAGCTCCCAAGATTTATTTTTCGTGAGTCAAAAACCTGGGAAATCGTCTGAAATCACAATCAGTTTGTATAATAACACTAGAGAAATTTCCAACACGTGGATCAAGACGATTAAATGGCACTACCGATGATCAATGATAATTTGAAAAAAAAAGAAGCCTACCTATCTAATTGGTGTTTTGGGGGCCAAAATTGGTGGAAACCATCAGAAACAGCTATTTCAATTATTTTACATGAAAGAAACAATAATGTCCAATGGAATAATAAACCCATGTGACAAGGACTTTGCAGCGTTTTTTTCAAATTATCTTTGATCATTGGTAGTGCCATTTAAACGTCTTGATCTACATATTGACAGTTTTTCCAGTGTTTTTATACAAATTGATGGTGATTTCAGTCGATTTCCCAGGTTTTTCACTCATAAAAAATCAATTTTGGGAGCTGAACATCTGGTAGAACCTCAATTTTCTACTCTTTGGTCAAAATCGACTTCATATTCGGTCTTCTCTTCCCAAAAACATGGAAAACGATACCTCAAAAGCTCATGTTACTAACATATTACTAAAACACAAAAAGTACCTATTTTTATACACATTTTCACTCATAACACCCCTGGGTATATTCCGATCGGGCTGCAAAGTTTCGGGACACAACTAGGGCCCAAATGGAGCATGTGTGCGAAAGAACGAATTTTTTAGACCGAAAATGAGGCCGGTACACGTGATACGGCGGACGGACATGGCATTTTTGGAATCTGCGCATCTTGAAACGGAAAAGAAAACATTTTGAGGGGGTGTTATAAAAATTTTTTGCTGAGCAAATACGTACCTAATAGGTGTATTATTCACAGAATAATAAACCAAATTGAGTTTAGCGTTCGATTTTAAAGGGGTGGCGAAAACTCACTGTTCTCCCAGATCGTAACCGCTCGAACCGTAAGAATGTGTAGGAGGAAAGATGGAAAGCGTTGTGAATCATGTACCAGAACGTTAGGTATCCATAACTTTCCCTCGCTCGAGTACCCTTCGTGCCCACCTATCCGAGCTACCTCCCTCCTGGCCCGACAATAGTTTTTACGCTTTGATCCCCAGATCACATTCATCTGCCATTAGATTCGCTTTCAATGCCGACACAACTAGGTAGGTATAGAAATAGTAATACATTTGTCTTACATGTACACTTTGGTACATCTGTGCGGGTATTGCCCTAAAGCACCGTACCGACCCTCATCAACTCCGTTGTTTCTATGTAAACATTTTTTGCTGTATGAAATCACTTGAAACCTAAAATGGAGTCTTGGCAACTAGTCCAGTACAAAAGTGATGTATACAACCATCCAGACGTGAAAATTTAAGAATAGCAGGATTAGGTAGGTTTAATTTATTTGTATTTATTTTGAAATACAAATAAATGAAGTGGAAGACACCAAGTCCACGCTCTCTCCGGTCTGCCATTCCCCACGTTAAGATTTGTATAATAAATCTTTTAGGCACAAGAAAAAACGCTGCAAATCCCTGCACAACGGTTTATTATTTTGTATAGAATACCCTTCTGTTACAGATCACAGCTCTATGTATAGATAACCCGTCTATATAATATGATATGAACTATTCTACACATATTATGTAAATCGCAGACCCTCCGTAGGTTAGTACCTAACCCCGTACTCGTTACTAGGTACCTACCTAAATCACGAGTTAAATGTTGCTAAAATAATTCTGCCGATGACAAACAGTACCTAACAAAAAGAAACACACATAATGAAGTTCTGGAAAGAAATTGTTGATGAGGAGTGAAAAAAGTTGCAAAAGTACCTACCAACAAACTCCAGCCCCTTCTACGTAGATGGAATAATGAACCGTTGTGTAATAATTTACCGTTGAGTAATGATTTACCGTAGTAATAATTTACCCATCAATAATACTTCAACGTTTGTTCAAGTTTCACTACCTACCAACAAACTCCAATAGAGCCATCATTTTTCAAATTAAATAATATCACAGAACAACCAACTCGACTTCATACTCCGCCAATATAATCAGGTGATCCCTACCAATGATTGGCCGTATTCACAAATTCCTATTGTGGGCGCGTCTCTGGTTACGAGATTTGGTTTGGATTGTATACAATTTCATTCACACTGGAGTCGAAAATGCCTGTCGGTGCAAACTTCGGGGCCTTACTGTGAACGAACGGCTGGACGTACGATGCTCCGGATGGTCTTAAAAAACTCGCAAGTTCAAGAACTATTTAAAACCGTAAAAATATTTACGTAAAAAAATGGTATAGGCGTTTTGAAAATTTCAACCCCTATTTTGAACCCCTTTGAGATGACTCACAGTAACGTCGAGCTTCGAGGACCAACTAGACGCCGAACGGAACATATAACCCGAATTTCATCAATTAGCGAATTTTCAAAGAAAATGAAGCTATTGCAATGGCTTCGAAATTTAAATAATATAAATTTTTGGAAATTTTCTTCATAGAAATCCGTTTCAGACCATTCTAAAACGATTCCTGAAATTTAACACTTTTTTATATGTATATATATATATATTTATTTATATATGTGTCACTCCAGACGATAACTCTCGATAGAATTGAGATAAACAGCTCAAATTTGCACAAAAAATCTATCTTGGCAATCGAAAGGCTAAGTTCGAAGATGGGCGAAATTGGCCTACTCTAAGGAGGGTTTTGGCGCATTTAAAGTGCGCAAAAATTACCCAAAAATCCCCAAAATGTTATTTTCCAACAAGTGACCCCTCATTTTAAAGGTTTTCACGCTGAACACGATGGTGGAATCGGATTTTAGATATCTTGATCCGTTCTCAAATTAGAGCATTTAAAGTGCGCAAAAATTACCTAAAAATCCCCAAAATGTTATTTTCTAACAAGTGACCCCTCATTTTAAAGGTTTTTGCACGCTGAACACGATGGTGGAATCGGATTTTAGATATCTTGATCCGTTCTCAAATTAGAGCATTTAAAGTGCGCAAAAATTACCCAAAACTCCCCAAAATGTTATTTTCCAACAAGTGACCCCTCATTTTAAAGGTTTTTGCACGCTGAACACGATGGTGGAATCGGATTTTAGATATCTTGATCCGTTCTCAAATTAGAGCATTTAAAGTGCGCAAAAATTACCCAAAAATCCCCAAAATGTTATTTTCTAACAAGTGACCCCTCATTTTAAAGGTTTTTGCACGCTGAACACGATAGTGAAATCGGATTTTAGATATCTAAATCCGTTCTTAAATTAGAGCATTTAAAGTGCGCAAAAATTACCCAAAACTAGGATAATCTTTAAACTCTTACCCCCACCCCCTTAGAGTGGTCAGATTGAAAAATGTGAGAAGTATTAATTGAAGACGAGAGTTCGAAGCAAAAAAGGGGGAGGCAAACGATTAGTACAACTCCTTGAATTTACCCACAGCGATCAAATAAATAAGCACTTAGTACAATTACGTAATAAACAAACGGTAGAATCAGGATGGACAAAACGTACAAATTAAAATAAATACGAAGAGAATATACATAGAAAACCAAATTTTAGACCGAAGTTTTCCTTTATTCAAAACCATAGCCATTAATTCGAATATTTCTTTGAAAATTCGCTCATTAAGTCATGCTGCATGACTGATTTTTTTTTTTTTCATGGTAACTAAGAAAAGTGGCCCGTACGGCGTACGGCGTACGGCGTACGGCGGACAGACAGAAATATTTTTATTGCAGTTTTGGATTCTACATACCTTGAAACGTAAACCATCAAATTTTGAGGGGGGGTAAGAATTTTTTTTTTCATGCTCGATTCCAATGGTTCATTATTGAAAATAATAAACCAAAAAATTATTTTGAAATACACTGAATAGTTGATAGGGTTGATCAGGTATTCGTACATTCTTTCGGTCATTCCCTCCTTGAGCTTGGCGCTGGGGTTCAAAATTAACAGAAATCATGTGATTTGTCGATGGCTTATTGTGTTCCAATATAGTTCATGTGCTTACGTGCTGAATAACGAAAATTGTTTGGTTGTTTTCTTTCAGCCAGAAACTACGACCCAGTGGCAGCAGAAAAGATGTTGAGAGCGGTACGTTGATAATTATGCTCTATTTTTTGCATTATTTGGATTAAATCCACTTCTCGAAAATAAAGAGATGGTTTTTTGAGAATTGTGCGCTATAGTACGATTTCTTCCTGGCAGTTCGTGATTATCAGATTTAAAATACGCTAATTTGATTTTTTCAGTCTTTAAAATGGCGGGAGAGTCTGGACGTGGACAACGTCATAGACTGGCCAATTCCGGAAGTGTACAAAACGTATTACCCCAGCGGGCAGGTGGGCTTCGACAAGGAAGGATCTCCCGTCTACGTGATCCCCTTTGCTGGGATCGATATGTTCGGCCTTCTACAGTCCGCTACCAAGACAGAATTCGTCAAGACTGCCCTCAAGTAAGATGAGGATATTCATGGATTCAAATATACTGTGCGTCAACTTCCCCACCCTTTATTTTCCTTAGGAAATGGGTTCTCAGGGAGGAGATGAAGGAAGATTCGGAGTGCAAAACATTAGCTGCCCCTCACTAGTACTAAGTATGGTATGGTATTAAGTATAAGTAAGTACCTACCTATGGTGAAGGTCAAAAGCGTCTTTTCATCTTCAAGCATCGCTGGTGTGTTTTGGGCGATGTATGTAAGCATTCGGGTGGAAGTGTTTTCAAACGTTAATAACTACGTAAATCATAAATCCATCGTTAATCGATTGTAAATTAAGGGACTAGGAACTGACCGTTCAAGATGACTCAAGTCGTCAAAACTTCGCAAAAACGCATTTTTTCTCTTCCAACTCCAATTTCTCCCGAAACCCGTGAAAAGCAGGCGTAAGGAATACAACACAAGGATTTCAAGAGAGAAGTTTTTGATTGAAAGTACCTACTTACTACCTAGACCTACACTTGTATGGACATCATAAGAGGAGCGGAGGATATGGACCCTCTAACTCGGTGGTTCCCACCCTCGGGGGGGGGGGGGGGGTGGAAAAAAGTGACGTCTTCCTATGTACGAACGTGTACCTACCCGAGTTTGTCAATTGTAGGAATGGTAAAAAAACGTGAAACTGTTTCTTGAACAGAAACGATGAAACAGTTTTTCAAAACCTGAAGTAACTGTTTCAAAAGAGGAAACTGTTTCGTTTTCGGGTCCCAAGGTTGCTGTCATAGTCTATTCCAAAGGTTCACTGTTGAAAATAATAAACCAAAAAACAACAATTCTGTTGTATGAAAAAACGAACGGTGTTTCGAAACCGTTTCCGTTGGAGACAGCTTCGCAGCAGGAAAAGCGAAGAAACTGAAGAGCCAAAATTTCTTGAAGCGTTATTGTTGCCGAAGCTGTTAGGTATTTTGAAACAGCTTTCCCGGAACTGTTTCATAAAATAAACGAACGGTTTCGTTTTGTTTCTCCAAAAGAACAGAAACGCCCATCCCTAGTCAATTGTCAATGCAGTCGCTGAAACAGGAAAATTATTACTGAAACAGGATTATATTGTCGTTAAAATGAAAATTCACGTTACAGGCTTCTCGAAACCAATTTGGCGTTAGCGAGGTCTCAAGCGGAAAAACACGGTGCAGCGGCCAGCAAAGTCATTGGCATTCTCGATATGACAGGTTTCAACCTCAAACAGTTCGCTTGGCGCCCTGGTGACTATCTTATACATACCTACCTATAACCATAATTTATTGTTGTGAACCGTTACATTGTTGCTGAAAGAGTCTGTGGCCGTTATACTGATTACCGTGAGACCAAATGGTAGATACCGAATTACATGAGTTTTGACATCTGCTATAATGAGTAATGGACGTGATTTATTTTTTGAAAGAACATGTCGTTAGTATGAGAGAAAAGAAATTAAATGTTCCTGCTTCGTTTTATTTATTTTTTATTTTTTTTATCAAAGTTGAGGTTGCAATTTTTTTTAATTTTTTTTTATGTACTTAATGGGAATTTTTTGTTCTTTACAGCGACGGAAGTGGCGATTCAACTGATACAAATTTACGAGGCCAACTACCCAGAAATCTTGAAGGCTTGCTATATCATCAATGGTACGGATTATCCGACTATATTTAATGAATTACATTAATTCGAATCCTCATTTTGAATCTTAATGTACCTAATTAGAATCTCATTTTTTGAATTGCTAGGTGTACCTACCTAATGTTTTAATCTTAATTTCCCTGTTGTTTTTAGTGCCGAAGGTCTTCGCCTTAGCATTTTCATTGGTGAAAAACTTGCTAAACGAGTACACCCTGAGCAAAATCCACATCTACAAATCGGAGCCTCACAAATGGAAGCCTGTCCTCCTCGAGCACATCGCTCCAGACCAGCTTCCAGAACTCTACGGAGGAACCATGACGGACCCAGATGGCAACCCCGCCTGCCCTTCCAAGGTTATAAACCCAACATTTTCGCCATAGATTCAATATACATATCATTTACCATAATGTATAAAATGATATGTAAGTATATTGAATTATAAATTTATATTGATATTTTTAAATAATATTATGTACAGGGCGTCCCACGAGACCCCCCCCCCCAACCATTTTCCTTGGGATGCAAGTTGGAAAAATTCAAATGTTAACCCCTCATGATAGGTAGGGTATTTATTTTACGTACATACCTACTATACTTGGATATCAAATCCAAAATTTAAATTTCATGAAAATGTTGAAAGTTGAAATGTTGAAACCAACTTTTTTTTTCAAAGCGGAACCCCCATTTTTTTATTGCAGATTGCAATTTATAAGTACCTACCTGAAATTTTATGAATAAATGACCCGTCACTCAAATGTTAGAGTGCGCAAAATGTGCGAAAAACGTAAAAAAACTATGTTTTGTACGTATTAAATTAGTTACTACACGTAGATACGTGATTTATTTGGGTATTTTCTTGTGCTGAATCACTTAGTGTGAGAGTGATAAATAGCTTTCTCCCTCTTGCAGGTAGTAGGTAAAAGTCTAATTACAATACCCTCGAATTATGCTCACTTGGGGCGCCAAGGTACCCGGTGTTAGGGAGGAGTCATGTAGTCATGTACACATTACATTAATATAATAAGTTTATTGGGCGATCTCTATGAACTGACAGTCCAATTCTTCTGCAGTTAATTGTACGCATAGTGTATGGGACGCGACACCGATAGTGGCAATCGAGCAATTTTTACCTTCATAATATTCATGTAGGCAGGTGTTTTACCTTCATTGACTGGTGGCGGTTACGGGTAGAATGAATGGTGGATAGGTACGATATTTTACCAAATGAGTGGTCACGTTTCGAAAAGTCGAGGCCGATCACCTTTAAAACGATGCGCCTTTTCAAGAAGAACCCAACGGTTACCATGACGCAAAATCGCGAAAAATGGCGCTTACGATATTTTCCTTTCGCCTTTCAGTGGACGATAGATCGATAGATAACATTGAATTTATTATTAATAAATACAATTATTATTAAATACAATGTGAATTTACAGATAGGTACTTGATCGTAGCAAAGTCGTACTTTAAAGGAAGTAGTAACAGGAGTGAGGGGTGAAGCTGCCTAGAAGCAAAGTAAGAATATTGGTAACAAGCTACACCTACTTGGAAATCTTCAGTCGATAACAAACATCTTTTGATATCACTCAGGATCAGTTTGTCACTTTCCATGCAAACGGTCTGCAACTTGATTGTTACTTCCATCCGACGTATTTTCCGGCTGACCTCATATGAACCTTTTATCATATTTTCAAACTAATACCTAATCAAAATGTGACTTTGCTAATATCAAGTAGGTACCTCTTGTAAATTCACAATGTATTTAATAGTATGTATTTGATATACATTGTTTTTAATAATAATGTATATTTGTATGTAATAATATATTCACATTAAGTATTTGTATTTAATAATAGTTTGAAAATATGATGAGGTTCATAACAGGTCTGCCGGAAAATAGGTACCTACGTCGGATGGAAGTAACAATAAAGTTGCAGTCCGTTTGTACGGAAAGTGACAAATTGATCCTGAATGGAAGCAGAAAATGTTTTTTAGCGAATTTTCAAAGAAAATGAAGCTATTGCAATGGCTTCGAAATTTAAATAATATAAATTTTTGGAAATTTTCTTCATAGAAATCCGTTTCAGACCATTCTAAAACGATTCCTGAAATTTAACACTTTTTTATATGTATATATATATTTATATATATATGTGTCACTCCAGACGATAACTCTCGATAGAATTGAGATAAACAGCTCAAATTTGCACAAAAATCTATCTTGGCAATCGAAAGGCTAAGTTCGAAGATGGGCGAAATTGGCCTACTCTAAGGAGGGTTTTGGCGCATTTAAAGTGCGCAAAAATTACCCAAAAATCCCCAAAATGTTATTTTCCAACAAGTGACCCCTCATTTTAAAGGTTTTTGCACGCTGAACACGATGGTGGAATCGGATTTTAGATATCTTGATCCGTTCTCAAATTAGAGCATTTAAAGTGCGCAAAAATTACCCAAAAATCCCCAAAATGTTATTTTCTAACAAGTGACCCCTCATTTTAAAGGTTTTTGCACGCTGAACACGATGGTGAAATCGGATTTTAGATATCTAAATCCGTTCTTAAATTAGAGCATTTAAAGTGCGCAAAAATTACCCATTAATTCGAATATTTCTTTGAAAATTCGCTCATTAAGTCATGCTGCATGACTGGTTTTTTTTTTATAGATCGACGATTTCCATGTAGGTGCAGCTTGTTATGTTTCTTACTTCGCTTCGTATTATCTACTCCAGGCAGTTTTCACGATCAGCCTCATCACCCCTCACTCTTATTACCTACTAATTCCTTTGCAGTGGTGCTTTGCTTAGGTGCTCTATATTCTTTGCAGTGGCAACTATGATATCGTTGCCAGCTAACGTTCGAAGATGATAGATTTTTCTAACAAAACGGGCAATTTTTGTGGGTTGCAAATTCTCTTTTTTTGTCCAATTCTGTTCCAAACTAACACTTACTGACCATGTAATGAGGTGTTTTATGCTGGAAAGTAGGCAGAAAATGAGTATGAAATTTGAATTCCCTGCTAGAAATGACGTATCCGGTAAACTGCTGAGTAGTTCAACTCAAACCGCGCTTAGAGCGCTAGTGCATCACTTCAGGCGATGTACAGAACCACAATAGATGGATGGATATATCTAACTGCATATTTATGAATAAATTTTAAAAACACATCCTCACAGTCGAACCAAGGAAAGTGTCACGGCAAAGGTTCTTGTAAATTACCACGAACGTTTGCCATTTCTAATGTTGGGTTGTTGGTAGCACTGACAGCCTTCGCCTCCAAAGCTTCCTTCCTCCTCCTTGGGCCATCAGCCAATTAGATGGTAAATTTAGACCTAATACCTCATTTTTTGCCACATTTTTACTTTTAATCATCTTCATTTTAGAAATGAAGTTTATTTTAGGAAGTGGGCTTCGAACTACCATTTTTCCAAGTTTAAATAATGTTTTCAAAAAACTCCACAGATAAGACCGGGTGGCAAGATCCCCAAGTCGTTTTACCTCAAAAACCAGATTGTGGAGAACGAAAGGAAAGACGAATATAAATTCACGACGGTCAAAAAAGGAGACAAACTCTGCTTGGATTTCGATGTCGACACACCTGGATCGTTTTTAAGGTAGGTTCCAACATTGAAGCCTTATTTTTTCATAAATATATTACCTAGCTGATTCTTTAACTCTTTATTGTTACACAGTGGTAAGGTTAAAATAACCCCCCGTAATAATACTGTACAAAGTAATAACATGAATTTAGTGTTAAGATGGCAGAATCGTAGGAGACAAATTACTTTTTTTTTGGAAAGAAATAATATAATAAGTACAATTCAAGAGAAGACAGTAGTTAAAAAAAAAGAAAAAAAAGAAAAGAAAAGAGGACACAAAAAGAAGAAGGAGTATAGAAAAGGCTAGCCATCCAAGAATCGGAGTACAGCGTCACCAAAGAAACCTAAAGGGCGCATGCCACAGGTCGCAGACGGCAAGGAGTAAAAGTTTGCTTGAGAGTAAGCGATCGCGTGCTAAGACCTCTCTGGAAGAAGTTAGAGAAGTATAAAGGAATGGAATACTTTTCATGATGGATCAATTTGAAAATAAATTTCAAATACCTACTGAACTTTGAGGTAGGTTAGAAGCCCACAACCTAAAATGTTATCCCTATGCACAGAAAACACTACTATACTACGTAGTACGTATAGTGTACTACGTCCCTATGTCCCGAGATATATGACCCCTTGGTTTAAGGTTAAACGCATACGGGGTACAGCAGTTGAAAGGGACCTCCAGTTTTCTTTTGTTAGCAGCATTGATGGAGCATATAACCGTAACTGAACCATGGATAGTATAGGGGGAGCATCCACGATGAGCTAGCAGCTGTCCTTTCATTACCTGCCGCCAGAGAGCGGCCAAAGCCGGAGCCCCTATTTTGACGCCCTTTTTCAAAATCGTTGAAATTTATTAACAATTTTGCTCGCTCGTTTTACAAGTTATAACTGCGTTCATTGAATTTAATGATTTATTAGCCTTCCAAAAATTCCCCTACGAAAGGCATTTTGATTTAAAAAATTTGTGGCCCAATTTACAATTTCATTTCATCAAATATGATGAATTTCTGTGATCGGTTGACGTAGGGGTAATTCCCAACTAATATAGTGAATTTACCATTTTTTTCCAAAACTGTAAGTAAATCACAGCCTAAGAAAACGTGTAAATAGTTTTCAACACAGGGTCTGCAGGTAGAGCGGAATTACCAGAGCCAAGTAAATTTTTAAAGTGTCAGAAGTGTAAATGGAGAGGCGCCTCAGGGAGTAAAGCGCTCCATAAACCTTCCTACAGGTGGCAGTGACTTGGTTTGACCAGTTCATATGGCAATCGAAAATGACCCCTAAATTTCTGAATTTATACTATAAGGTAGTTGTCTAGAACAATATTAGGAAGAACAGTGGTGGCAAGTCAGAAACAGAAAATATGATTGTCTGAGTTTTACGTGGATTCAACTTCAAAAAATTAGCTTGTGACCAGACAGAGATGCGGTTCAAAAGTTGATTTATATATTGTATTGTCTGAGGTAGGTGTTCAACAGTGGAAGATACATAAAACTGGATATCGTCAGCGTATTGCTGGTATAGGATATTGATTCTGAACCTATTGTCAGAATTTTTCATTAATCAGTTTATTTTCTATTATAATATTGGGGACTGGACTTTTAGGATAAAAAATAATCGAAATACGTTTTTGAATAATACAGAATAGGCTATTTTAGGTTTTTTACCTGTGTGTGACCAATCTGATTTCTTGTAATGCCATCAACCGATACCCAGGTTCCTTTGTGAATTTCCTTATGTGGGAAATAAGTACTGCTTATCCTGAGATCTCTCTCCGTTGCGAAGTCCACAAGGCGGAGAGGCCATTACCGCTATTTTCTATTTTACTTCTTTTAGTTCCAGGTAATGGATTTTAATGGATGTTAAAAATCATCGAAATAGGTTTTTGAATAATACAGAATAGGCTAGTTGTTTTAGGTTTTTTACAGTTCAGTTTACTTACTTTTAGGTCGATGACACTAGGCACTAGATGACGTCTGACACTATAAGTTATAGTTAGGCCGATTTCAAGAAGAAAGAACACTAGTGGGTACAATTAAAATGCAAAAACTGTAGCAATTATTACTGAAAAGTAGGTAGCTAATAGAAACATAACATTTTTGTTGGGTTTTTTTTACTCGTAGTACCTATAGGACAATATATTCTCCAAATTTTCGACAGTGAAGTTTTGGCGGTTGCCCCAGAGAATCGTTCTATACTACCTATGCTGAAAATGTCTTCAACATCACACGACGTAATGGGCGCTAATTTCATGGACGTACTTAATTCGTCGTTCAGATATTCATCGTATTCAGTAATTCATCTTTGGATATTCCCCTCCTAGAATAGAACAGACTCTCCATTTTCTCAAATCAAACCCTGAATTCCTGGCAAGAACATTGCTCAGTTTGCATTGTACAGCATCGCCCACTCGGCCTGGGATTTGCTGGCTATCGAGTGAATCTGTAATGCCTAATGCATCTTTTAGTTTTAGAAGAAGTTTCCAATTTCGTATTTAACTGTGGAAGAATATTTGAACTTTCATTGAAAATATACGTGTTGCCATTCCAGATGGGGATTCTTAACGGACGGTCACGACATCAAATTCGGTATTGTCAAGAGGGACAAAACTGGTAAAGAAATCACCGAAGTCCCCGTTCACCGGGTAATGTGCGACCAGAATGAAGAAGAAGGCTTCCTCCCCTGCGCGACTACCGGCACTTGTAAGTTTATCATGATCCTTTACGTTCAACTAATGAGGAATATTTTTTTGATACCAAGTATTTTTGGTATCGAATCTTTCTTTCGATATAAGTACTGGCATCGAGTAGGTACTTTCTACAGCATCGGAAAAAGTACCTACCTAATCAAATGCAAAATGAACTAATTAAAACGTAGGGTACTTGCTAATATTGAATATGTCTTTCGATATAATTCTTGAGGGAGTTGGTATTATTATTTTATATCTCGCTGAGAGGTTGTCAGGTTGAGTAGTTGCTGCCAGGAGCGTACCTACCTCAACCAACGTATATATTTATCAAGTAGAAAAATAATTCCACATATTTATTTTATTCAACACATTATTTAGAATATTTTTACATTTCATCAATTAAATATATATATATATATATATATATATATATATATATATATATATATATATATATATATATATATACACTTGTTTCTTAATTACTTCAAAAGAATAAGACTGACAGCTTTTTGTTTGGTTACTTTTACTTGCCTACTCGAAAAAATGAACTGAAGTGCTCATTCTTCATAAGTGTTTCTTCTTCTTCTTCTTCTTCAATTGAGTATTCAACAGTATCGAATATTTCTTTTGATACCAGTATCGAGTACTGGTATCGAATATCCTCTGGTATCGCACGCCACTAACAACCTCACGAATATTGATAACTGACTGTGTGTCTTTCGCAGATAGAGTAATCTTCGACAACACGTACAGCTACTTGAGGAACAAAAAGCTACACTACCTCATCGAAGTGACGCCACCGCTGGCGCCTGATGTAGCAACGAATCTTGCGCTCACCACCGCAGACTCGTGAATAGGTCACCTACTTTGTCCATCGAAATGTACAGTTTAACTGAATTGATATTTTATTCTAGCGATTCTTAAGTAAGTGCACTTATAAGTGTTGGTTCCACGTTGCATTGAATTATACATACGAACCCAGTCCGTTAGTAAATACCAGCCTACTCTAAAGTCGAGTGAACTCCATAAGGTAGAAAATCGGGTGGCTGCAATAATACGAATATATTAATTATTGTCTACTAGTGATACATTTACCCTCGGGATATTTTTCTACTTATAAGCCGAGTCTGTTGATTGAATGTGTATCTACCTACTGGTTTTCCATCAAGTGGTAGGTAGTTATATCATTCTGGTACATTTTATATCAGGAACACGAAATAAGATTGGTGATTGTGCTTAAATATGTTATCAAGGAGGCCGGTAGTAAGATAATGGTCTTTCCATGGAGTCAAATCATCTAGGTAAATTCTGCAAAATCTTTGGTACGAATCGATTTCAAAACAAATCGAAATGAAAACTCGAATTTCATCTTTGTGACTCATGTTCGGTAGCTCATCTCTGTAGGTAGGTAAGCGCATTAATAAAAACTATGCTTTTTCAACCTGTACCTAGTAGTGTGAACCTGCTACCCAGGAATGAAGTAAAACTACTGATAGTAGGTTACTATCGAAAAATGGTCCTTAACACTCGAGGTGTTTCCCTATGATCCACAAATAGCTTCTGATGGTATAATATCAAGAAACACAAAAAGTTGCAAAACTTCCTCCAAAAATCCGATAAAACAGACAAATATGAACCTACCGAAAGTCCTGTAGTTTTACATCACTACTAAACGGGACACTGTGTTGAAAGAGAATTCCAAGAGTAAAATTCAAAAATAACTATGCTTAGTTCCACTCAAGCGCTGCCTATTAGACTGTGTTAGACTGAAGCCATGTAGATTTATGCTTTTTTTCCACACCCTTCTGAGATTCAGAAATGTAATTTTTACCCTTGCAGCTCTGGTAGGTCAGTTTCTGGACGGTAATGTGAGAATATACCACAAATTAAGTCCTATGAGCCGCAAAAAAGAAAACGCCTTCTAAAAGCGTTGATAAACGCAAACTTGGAGCACTCCAACGGAGCTTTGAGGAACTATGCTCCTGCGTTATAACTTGATCAAGTTAAAATCGTATCGTCTTAAAACATCGATATTTGGCTTGTGTAACAAACTTAGCGGTCGTACCAAATCTTCATTCAGAAATAGTTCCCCCAGTAGGAGATGATGAGCAAATGCAATTCCATTAAAAAATATAATATTATTTAATGTATAGGTAAATAATTTTAATTACCTACTGTTATTTAAAAGTGGCTTCCTAATCAACAAGTATCACCATCTGAAGCCCTGTATTGAAAAATACGATAAGTTGTAGCGTCAACATCCTCCCGAATCATGACATTTTTTGAACAACAGTTTTGAATTTAGAACTATTTTTCCCAACTGGACTATCACCATAATGAAATTGCGTATGGTAATCACATAAATATCTCGGTAGTTGTTGTAGCTGTATAATAATTCAGATGTAACTACATAGTTATTTTAAAAATTAACTCTGGGAAAAAAATCCAGCAACGACGCCAAGCTTCTCCATAATGTTATTTGATTATGGTGGTGTTTGCCTTCTCAGTCTACAGTTCGAATTTCTTTTAATTTCATGATTTATGTTTAATTTTAATCACGATTTCATTATTATCATTAATTCAGTTCTTTGCTATCCTGTTGTTTCAATGATGTGTAGATTTCCATGCCTACTACAGAAGGCTTTGGTTTACCAACTCATTTTTCGTATAAATAAACCTCATGCACACATCATAATAAGTTTTGCATCACCGTCATTTTGTGTGAAACAGGCGCGAAAATTCGCGAGCAGACTTTTCACCAAATGTATGAAATTAGAAGACGAAAAGAAATAACGTTATTTGGCACAAACATTTGATACCAAAACGTTCCTTACAAGATTTTGAGAACACTGCAGAAAACGAAAAAGTTAGGTATTTTGGCAAATTTCCTGTAAAAACTAAAGTGCCACTTGTATTAGAACTTGTACAAGAAATGGTCAGTACAGAACCTTGCAATCTATCGCGATTTGGTCAAATATTGCCATTTTTCGACAGCCAGTAATACTTTTTCGATGATAATTTGGCTAAGCACATTTTTTTTTTTTTTTACCTCAATATTTCTTGACATTTTGTTCCAAATCATGTTTTTTTGCCTCTTTTAGTTAGTAAAATTGAAACCCCCAAAAATGTTCGTACCTATGTGTTACTTTGTAATTTGATACTTCCACAACTGTTGCGCCGATGTTACTTAATGGCATAAGAGTGATTCAGAACTTTTTTTTAATGAGTGTAATACATATAATATCTCATTAGTATTCTTTTAACGAATCAACTTTCACTCGTACTTATGTATCTACTTATAGGTACATAATAGGTAACTTGACATATGTCTCGTAAAGACTACGTTATGGTATGCCACCTACTTACCTAACTATCCCTAGAAGCCTATAGACAAATGAATGCAAATGGTTTGCATCTGGAACAAGTTTTATGATTTCTACTCTCAAAACCATTTTTGATTTAAATGTTAGGAATTGCTTGCCTAGTACTTGGAACCATTTGACTGGTCCATACCAAATCTACCACAGGTAATAGTTATCAAAAGTGGTTGTTTCAACAACAGCTAAATAGCTCTCCTTGGTATCAAAATCGTGTTATCAAATCAAATCAAATTGATCTAACCTTATGTCGTCGTTTTAAAACTCCTGTAGTAAAGTTCCATTACGTGCAACAGTGTGGCATTATGAAACTCTTAAGCTTAAGTTTTCTATTAGGACCTATGTAGGTAATAATAAATGTTGGTGGTGCTTTGATAATTCAATATTACACGTTTTAGAATAAGATGTTTCCATCAATACCTACATGTTTCAAGTAGGTAAGACGTTTGTAGCTAAGGTGGGCATTTGCGAGTTGAATATCGGATTGAAAATTAGGGCGTTCCTCTTCAGAAGCTTCCGAAATTTGGCGGGGGTGCCGGGACGACGTAATCGGCTGTGACGTGTGATTTCTAGTGATGAAGTATTGCTCTCTTCCTCAAATGATCGTCCTGAAGGTTGATGATTTTATATTGTCCTCCACCTCTAATAAGGTATTGGGACCTCCAGTGGTTGCTACTTGTTGTAAGGATATTTAGGTTAACTAGGTTAAATTGTTGGTATGTACTCTTTGAAAGAAAAATTTGATGTGATCCATTTTCCTGTTTTGTCGCAGTGTGCTCCGCTATATGTACTTACTACACTTTAAAGTTTAAACCTGTAGGCCGATACCTCCGCCACAGTTCTAAATTCATTCAAATTGTTGGTACATCGTTTGTACCTACCCCATCCCTTAGTGTCAAACGACCGAACGTGGGACAGGAAGGTACCCACCTACCTGCTATGAAAGAAGCGTTCCATTTTGAAAAGTGTGGTAGGTAATATCAAAATTGCATTTTGATAGAATTATTTAACTAGTCCGTACAAGAATTCCAATTTACAGTGTTTTTACAATTGGGTTTTACGAAATGTATGCACGCTGTACGCGTCTTAATGGCTTTGTTTGAAAACAATAAAATATAATGTTTTGAATTTCGAGTTTTAAATTATCCTGTGTCTTATTTGGTTTCCCATTCTCAGTCCTAAGCGGAAAAATAAATACAACATTCTCGATATAAGCAACTATCTACCAGATAATAATTATTCAATGATAATTTAAGAAAACTATATGGCACCTATTATCATTTTAAAATTATATTAAATGGAAAAGAATTATTTACTTGATCACTGGGTTAACAATAGGTCATTATGACTGGTATGATAGGCTTTAAAATGAAAATTAAATGGAACAGATTTTGACTATGGAATTGAAAAAGAATGTATCTGCAGTAGGCATATCAAGCTGGGTGAACTTTTGATGAGCCGAAAATAGAGTTTACCAGAGGCGAGCGGTAGCAGTTGTGTAACTGATGGCGTTTGAATGTAGAGGGCTGTGGCATATACCCGTATATAAGAGTTGAATTCTGCTAAGACTTGATCCAGAACCCCAGAAAATACACTGCCAAGGTGATGGCAAAGGAGCTTCCTCGTCACAATCAGAGTGACCCATTATAAAATAGAACAGACTCGGAAGCAAAATAACATAACATTACATTACATTACATAACGTGAAATATACATATTACATAACATTACATGAAATATACATATTACACAACATTACGTCCATAATACATTACGTCCATTATACATAATTGCGAAAGTTATGCGTGTTTGAAGAATTTCACGTTAGCGCATGCGCAGGGCGAACCGCTGGCTCTATCATGTTGAAATTTATATGGGACCTCAATGGGCCCTACCCGCTTAATCCCTGAGAATTGCATTGAAATTGGGTGAAATCTTTGGTTACTACGGCTGTAACAAGGAAATTGAATCTATTTCACGCCAGCGCATGCGCAGAGCGCACCGAGGGTCTGATCATGCTGAAATTCATACTGGAACTCACTAGGCCTTGTCCAAACAACCCTTGAAAATTTGAGCGAAATTGAATCAAAATTGTGAAAGTTATGCGTGTTTGTTGAATTTAACGTTAGCGCATGCGCAGGGCGTACCGCTGGATCAATCATGTTGAAATTTGTATGGGACCTCAAGGGGCCTTATCCGCACCATCCCTCAAAATTTGAGCTGAATCAATTCAAAATCGTGGAAGTTATGGCTGTAACAAGGAAATGCGGACAGACTCACAGACCGACAGACACGGAACCAAATTTGTTCAGTAGGCTTTGAAACGCAAAATGCAAGTGGAAATTTTGATTTCTGATGACAAAAATTTTTTGGCTCACGAAAGTGAACACAAGGCTTCCGCTGCTTCGCAGACTCGGAAGCAAAAAACCGTAGGCAACTCACCAGCACCGACTTCACTGTGGTATTCTGACCAAGCCGCTGAATCATATTTTTAATGTTTAAGGAGCCAAAACTGAATGCGCCGTTTAGATGTTAAAAGCCAAAAAACTGAACAGCGCCAAAATTTAGCTGTTTTTGGCTCCCAGAAGTTAAGCTCACCCCAGAAACCGTCGCAAACTCATATTTTTACTTTTATTAGGGACGTCTAAAGTGAAATACAATCATTTCCAGCGTTTTACAAATTAATGGAAGGCACGCTTTTTTGTATAGGTAATTTCACTGGGTGGATTTTTGTCCAATTCCACAGGCCTTCTACTCTTTAGATGAATTCTTTGCAGTCGCAGACTGAAAATTTAGTTAAATATTTTATGAAGTTGTTTATTTATTGTTATATATTTAAAAATTGTACCACCATTGTGATGTACAGTGACTGTGTTCATTGCACACTCATGCACTAGGTACCTACCATAAATAAATACTCGTTATGGAATCACGCCAAGGTCTTACGAATGAAAACACCTTGTATTTTATAATACTTGCATAAGATAAAGTTTATTTTTTAGTAGGTGCCGAATTCCTTTCTGGAAACGAATCGATGGTTGAGATCGATCAGCTGGTACAATTAAGTTAAGGCACGATTGCGCCGAACTCACAAGGCGCCCTGAAATAAGTTCCTGAGGAGGGACTCACTCATGCAGTCTTCTTCTTCGAGTTTGGTCGTTCCACTCCAACTCATCAGAGTCGGCACTTTTCTCAGGGCAAACTTCTCAGAGGTGTAGTAGGGATTTGTGGGGTCCCTCAGGCTGTGGAATATGATAAGGAAATACTCGTAGGTAAGAAGGTTACAACAGTTGGAGTAATGCCTGCTAGGTAGGAAGCGAACTTCTCTGAGGTGTATTAGGGGTTTGCGGAATACGATAAGGCAGGAAGCTAGGCAGGAAGCAAACTTAAAAGCGAACTTCTCCGAGACGTAGTAAGGGTAAGGAGTTTGAAGTGACCCTCAGGCTGTGGAATACGACAAGGAAATAGGTAGGAAGGTACTGTTGAAGTAACAACAACGAAATGTCTGCCAAGATGTCAAGTCAACATCACTACTTCTCAAAACCACTTTCTGATGGGCAAGCAGGGATGTCAGATTCTTCTAAATGAACCGATTTTTTGGAAAAGTACCAAAACGTATCGTATAGATGTTTTTAAAAGTATCGATTCGCAAGAATCGATTTTTTTAGAACTAGACGCCCAAAATGTGGGGGGGAGGGTGCCTACTAACTGTTTTCAAGCATTGTATAATATATGCACCTACGGAGGTTAAGAAAATAATATAACAGTTAAGGTGAATAAGAACAATGCATTTATTTGTTTTCAACTTGTTACAAATTAAAAGTACAATACTGTCAAAGTAAAAGTACAAAAACTACAACATTACCAATGAGCCAAAAACTCAAGGTCGGTAGGTATTTCATTTGTATCGTTATTATTCTTTTATTTTTTGGTGGGAAAAGAATCGGTTCGATAGTCGAAATTTAGTACCCATATTCTGATACTTCTTTTTGCAAGAAAGAGTCGGAAAAAATCGATACAACTCGGAAAAAATCTGAATTTTTTGAAAACAAAAAAGATTTTAAAAAGAATTGATACTTTTCACCATCCCTATGGGCAAATTGGGGAATACAAAACCGACATTTCAAAGGTGTATTGGTCTATATATCCCAAATCATCTTTGAACCAACGACTATTTAATATCAATTAGTATGAAGGTACAATACCATCTACAATAACTTACTATGTTTTCTCGAGATCAACAATAATGAGGTGAGCATTTTTCTTCAATGACTTCTTCAGGAACTCATCAATGACTGGCTCAGCTGAAACAAGCAAACGTACTTCTACTGAGATCATGAATGACTTGACAATAACGAATTAAATATTATGGAAGAAGTACTTGAAAATTATCATTATCATTAATTTTATTTATTAGGGAAGAACCAATTCGTCTTTTTGTGTTGATGATTTTGCTTCCTCACAACCGAAGTAGTAGGACCATTAATAGTACTGTAATATTACCCAGTATTTATAATCCCGTCATATTTGTGGGAGCGGTATAGCGGTACCTTCTGGGGAGGATACCGCTCCCACATATTTATACAGCGTATGTATTGCAATTGAACCGACGAGTTTTAAAACAATCAAAAGTCGTTTTTGACAATACGGTATCTACGTGGACTTTCCAATCTGCAAGCCTGGACTCATTTTTGAGATACGAACAACAACCGTAATGTTTAGAAATAGGTAGACCAGCCTTGAAGGAGGAACACGATGGTTTATCGAACGACTTTCTTGCAGAATACTGGTTGTGTTCGCAAATGAAGATTAGATCAGAAAAGCCACGTTTTGGGATCTAGGTAGTGTCCAGGAAAAAAAGTGAACACGTCGGTCAACGTTCAGAAATATATTGATAAGATTGGTGGATTCAGTTTTATGAAAACCATCTCTGCTGAAAAAATTATATTTTCTTCAGTAAAAATCTATTCATTCCAAGTAGGTAAGAAGAAACTCTTGAAAGTCTGTGAGCCGATAGCCTAGTTTATTATCCTTTTGAGCATGATAAATATAACCAAGTGATTTTTATATATAGTCAAGTTTTTGTCCACATGGCAAGAGTGTCAAACCTTCATACAGTTCAGGGAGTTGGTCGAAAAATAAGTAAATAAGAATTCGAACAGTGAAACAGTTAAAGGCAATGATATAATTTATTCTCCAATCCATCACCAACTGTATAATTAATTAAAACATATATCCCCACTACAAGAACTTGTATTGACAGTTGAATAAGTAGGTAGGTAGATACTTATTAGGTAGGTACTTACCTTTTTAAAAAAGTTTAAAGGCACGCTGCATGATTAAAAACTTCGAATACCTACCCTAAGGGTTCACATAATTATAGATTATGAGAATCTATAGGTGGAATTTAGGTAGGGAATCAAATGATTTTGTAATAATATTTATATAAGTAATACCTTTGACACAGTCCGGACACCACCTGACTCCGTCCTCCCGATACGAAGCCATAAAAAGCAAGAAAACGCAGTCTCCCTTTTCGTCCAAATTTTCCGCTAGCTCCGTCACTTTGGAAAACTCCGATACAACGTGTTTTTCCAAAGACATATCAAACGAAAATAATCTACGCTAAAGATGAAATAAAAAAGTTGCTTGAAGATAGCAGAACGTAGGTAGGTATTATCCACAAAACAGGCTCTGGGTACAACAGCGGTAAAGCTTTGGTTAGATTACTGTCTACTTGAATGAGCGATGGAATAAATTATTATTCACAGAAGCTTAACGGACCCGAGATAAATTGAAAAAAAAACAAAAAAAAAACAAGATAAACCAATCACGAAGTTGACAAAAATATCAATCTAACATGAAACACACCACTGTCGAGTGTCGACTGTGATAAATGATAAAGCTTATCAGCACAGCAGTGTTGCCACCGCCAAATCAGGCCAGTTCCAAAAACCTCTAAACAGTGAATGAAAAGTCCGTAGATGGGGGGGAGACCTCCACTGATTCACAACAGAAACTTGAGGTCAAATTTATAATTCTTCGTCCACTTTTACGTAGGAAATAGGTTTGGGGTGCCAGTGAAACCTTAGTGAAACCAAATAAGTGAGCCATTTTCGACTAACCACCCAGATATAATTGCAGGTGAAGGTAACCAAAAAATATAACTATTGGTAAGTACCTACTAAAGTAAAAATACAGGTACTACCTTATGACGTACATGTTAAATTTTTAATCTACTCTGTGTTGCACGCCGTATAATGTGATCCCACCACCTTACTATTTTCCTTCTAGTTTCTAGAAACCTATTTGGATAGGTAGGTTGGTTAGTACCTATACCTACCGATATTATTGAATACCTACCTGCCCACTTAACAGAATCCCTAAACCGTCGTAAACCGCGTGTTCAACTTTCTCTACATTTTGTCAACTAGGTACCTACAGTATAATAGTTTTGTCTAATATTTCAAAAGCAATATTGTATAATCTTGTCAACGGAGGTTGGTGCGCATCAACACAATCAACTATTTCACACAATTCTCAATTGTTTTCCACACCAAAAAAAAATTTTCCATGTTTTCATCGTACCTGGCTTACGTAGTTTTTAGAATCGAACCACATTACTCGATAACGAATCTCAAGCAGGCAAGTCAGCAGTTCTTAAGGAACATTAATACACTAGTTTAGATACCAAGACTGCGTATGCCAATGTATGTGAAATGGGAGCGTCGAGTTCAGTTCGGAATAAAGAGGAGAGAAACAAAGTGACCACCCAAGACAAGGCTATACTAGTGAGTTAATTCAATCGTTCCTACTTCTCTAACTTTCCTGAAGTTGTCCACAGGTAGGGTTGTCATCAGGATTCACAGGTTGTCCACATTTTTGGTTTTTGAGGGTGTTTGGCTGTGTCCTGGTTTTGACTCGTCCCGGGGAAATGCCTGGGTTTCTTAAACGTCTAGGAAAACTTCTGGGGCTCCTTATTCTAGATAGGTAATTAATATATTATTAACTTATAGGAACCTGTAGTAGGTATATCTCGATTGCTACCTTTAAAAATCTTGACAACTACCTAGGACCTTCCTACTGTCTAAAATGTTTTCAGACTGTAAATGAGGAGCGTTAATGCAAAAGCGGACAAATGCTCAAAAACAAAAAATTAATTAAGGACAGATTCTTGCACAAAGTGGTGATTCAGTTTAATTTTCGATTAAAAAATCGAGCTAAGTCCGAGAAAAAACCATTCTTTACAAAGGGAGAAATATTGGAGTTCAAGCAAACCCAGACAAGTTTTCGCTTGGCGTTCAAGCGAACGCGCTTGGTCCATGCGGCCAATCACAGAACTCGCTTCTGTCATGTGACCCTACCCCGCCACTCATTCCTCCTGATGTTCATTCAGTTCTCAGTTGCTAATGTTTCGATGTGTTGTACACCCTAAAACATTACAATTTAGAAGTGAATACCTCCTTACTGTTAGGTTTTTCTGCATATCTACGGTGGTTCTTACAAATGGTGAAGAACTTATCCGTGTGAGAGATGGAAGTTACAAGAAAAGGGAAAAATTTGGCAGTGAGAGGACCAAACTGCAGGAAATGCGATACCCCTTTGCTCCTTCGGGTTCAAAGGTGTTCGTTGTCTGCAAACACACCTAAGCGCTTTTCTTGTTATAAAATTCTACCTCCCGATGCGATTTACATTCGCGATAAATTATAAGAGTTTAACGATAAAATTTCCCAAGAAAATATTAATGCTGGACTGTAGTGTATTGAAAGTTGAACGAAACTCCCCAAGAAACAGCATTTTTATTCTTGGGAATGCCTACCTACCTACTTGAGTATTTCAAAGTTTTTAACAAATATTAATACCTAGTCGGCATCTAGTCGAATTAAAGAAAGTCTGTAGTAGGTACCTATCCGGATTATCGTTTTCATAGTGAAATATTAAAATGGTAAAAGAAACAGATCCAAACCAGCTCAAGCGAAGTCAGACAAAATATACCGCGGTTCAATCAAAAGCCGACACGTAGGTACACTAGGATACAGACATCAGACAAATGAAAATTTCAAATTCGAAAAAAAGGCTTTTGAACGGAATCTGATTTGAAACTTCATGTTTTAGCCAATCTTGGGAAGCATTAGCACAAGTAACATCTATCATAAAGTTGAATTTATGGTTTCAACACGCTAAAACAGTTTCGTCTCTACCCAAAATTATGTTTTCCTTGACTTGTTGGCTTTTGCATGAACGCTCCTCAAATATAAAACGACGGATCTCCTCGTGTTCCCGAAATTCATTTGAAAGGTTGATTAATTAAATATCTTTCCCTGGCATAGTTTTGGGTCGAATGCGTCCTTGGATGTTGGGTTTTGGTTATGAGCGTCCTGGGATTGTTGGAATGGAGATGACAACCCTATCCACAGAGTAGGTAGTAGGCACTTACTTTATGTAGTTGTCGGCGCTAAGTTTCACGTAGACCACTGTACTACTTGATTGGTGCATATTTATTTGTTTTGGTAGTACTAAACTTAGTACTAAATAGCCCTGCTGTTCGCCTTTGATCAAACTTGACCGAGACCAACTCATTGTGAGACACCTCTTCCTGTCCTATAGGTACCTACCTTTATAAATTATTGCTACATTACTACAATACAACCCCACAACAATCAACAACCTATACAGTTTAGGGGCTGTAAAATTAGGGTCCGTACTTTTCACTCAGAGGAATACTTTCGCTACGCAGAAGGTGAAGCTTTTGCGAGACACGGTGAAAGTTTACCTGCGGAACGTGGAGCAATCTCTGCAATATGAACAGGACCTTGCTCTACAGCTGATTCAGAAAGGCAGGAGGGAGTGAGTATTTTTGAAAAATAGGTAGTACTCACTAATATTAACATGTTATGGATAAATTGGTTTTTTTTAAATACCAGTTTTATCGCTACAGTGGACATTTTCTGCCGCAGGAAGGCACAGTGTTAGGTGTGGTAAACTACAATAATTTTTTGGAAACTGTAAACTATCTCGTAGCTGAAAATGCAGGCGAGAGGAGCTGTAACGCCAACCATGCGTGTATAAACCAAGCAGATGTGGTAGTTATAACAGGATGGCTATTATAACAGGAATATTTATGGTGAAGTTATTTCACAAAATTCACAGCTAAGTATTAATTTAATGTTCATTCGTTGGGGTTGAGGTTAGATATACCTACCTACCTAATCTAATACGGCCACCAGACACCCCCCCGCGCTAAATGTCTAAAATTGAGTTTCAGGGAAGAATGAGTAGTAGTACCCATGACTTCTGTTTCCATTAAGAAAGTAGGAACCATTCAAAGAATTTTGAGACCAACCGCACTCTCCTACGAGAGAGAGATTTATTTCCACAACAAATTTACAAGACACGGAATTATGTTGGCATATACCTACTGCAAACATTTTTTAAATCCACAGAAAATTTACGAACTAAGTAATAGTTTAAACCACAATAGATCTTGTAAGTCGCAGTGGATGGGGGCTGATACAGACCCCACAAAAATCCCCCGTACAAACCTTAATTTAAACAAAAAAGTAATTGTTTTGAAAGGAACACATTTTGGATGTTTAAAAAGAGAAAAATAACAGAAGTTTTAAGTAAATACAAATAAATTGAAAATATAACGTACATTTCTATATCAGTGAATCAGTGAAAGAAATGTATTAGTTATATCAATGAAAGAAAATCAATTTATGTAGGTTAATATTATTAATCCACCAGACCTACAAGGCAAAACAGCCAGGGTGTGGGGATAGTACCTACTCTTGATTAATTTAAATGGCCGCGATTTATTGAGTGAACAGGTGGAAATGGTTTCTATTTTAATTGATGAGGAATTATTGTAGTTATATGGGATATTTCAAATGGAAGGGAAATGATTAGAGGAAAAATTTTGTTAGCTCATGAGAAGTTAAATTTGAAATATAATTTTTGATTGGAGGTTTTTGTTTGTAAGAAGGCTTGTCAAGCGATATTATGTTATAAGGGATGCTATAAGGTTGCAAATGGGTGTCATAAACCCCACCCCAGGCTGTTATGCCGTACATTATGTGAGATTGCACTAATGCATAGTATAGAAAATACACTGCCAAGGTGATGGCACAGGAGCTTCCTCGTCACAATCAGAGTGACCCATTATAAAATAGAACAGACTCGGAAGCAAAATAACATAACATTACATTACATTACATTACATTACATAACATTACTGTCGTGAGTCCCTCCCGGGAACACTCCACTACAACCTTAAAGCTCTCACCAATATTCCGATGTAGAAATTACCTTCCGTCAATAAACATCTGAGTGGGGAGACAGGCGACAGAATCCGGGGGACACAACCTGGTGCCCCACTACCAGCTCCCAGCAGGGAGCTGGAGGGAGAGGACTTCAAGTCCTATATAATCCCGGATCCTGGAGCTTTAGCTTCATTCGACACTTCCTCTAACCAGCTCTCTCTTCTCTCTCTACCTTCCTCCTCCCAGATGCCTGGTGGTATCCGCCGCTCTGGGAATTCACCTCCTACCTTCTCCTCTTGTCTACATCGGTGGATTACCGCCGCCTAGACAAGCACCTTCCTTCCTTCACCCACATCGGTGGATTACCGCCGCCTGGGTGAATTTCCCTCCTCTCGTCTACATCGGTGGATTACCGCCGCCTAGACGAGATTCCTCCCTTCACTCACATCGGTGGATATCCGCCGCCTGGGTGAATTTCCTTCCTCTCACCTACATCGGTGGATTACCGCCGCCTAGGTGAAATTCCCCTCGCTCTCATCTATTCACTCCTTCACGCCACCGTGATGATAATTTTAAATTCATCACAGTGGTGAACCCGACGTTCATCCAACCTTCTACCTTCTACCTTCTTACCACCTCATGTGTCGCCCCAGTCTAGTTCGGTGTCCCGCATTTTAAATTCACATTTAAAATAGTCAGTTTAAATTCGCAATTTTTGGCCCACTCACAACCACACAACTATCCGCCGCATCCAACCCCGCCGCCGCTCATTGCGAATTTTCAAATTCAACCGCTCAAATTTGAATTTTGTTCACAGCCACCATGGACCCGAACTCGCCATCACCGCCGCTCCTCCGGCCGTCCCTACTGCAGCCGCCGACCACTGCGACTTCTGACGCAACCGACAACCCCTTCACAAGCCTCTCACCACCCGGCTCCACCGCATCCGCCGCCGCCGCTGCCGCCGCCGCTGCAGCTGCCGCACACGCCGCCGCCGACGTCACGACGGCCTCTGCGTCGTTCCCGCTGTCGCTACCCCCCTTCTACACGCACGACCCCGCACTCTGGTTCTTCCAGGTCGACGCTGCGTTTTCTGCCGCCAACATCCGCAGCCAGCGTACCCGCTACTCACGCATCATCTCCCTGTTACCATATGAGATCCTCCTGCAGACTTCTGACATCTCCCCCGACGCCACGGCCGCCTACGACGACCTCCGCAGCCGCCTCATCAACTTATACCAGCCCTCCAAGATCGCACGTGTCGCAGCGCTGTCCCAGCCCCAACACCTCGGCGATTTGAAACCTTCCCACCTGTACCGTCGCCTACGTCATCAACTACACGACGTCGTGACGGCCGACATCGCTCGGACGTTCTGGCTGCGAGCCCTCCCCCACCCCATCCAGATGGCGCTCGCCAGCCACCTCGACGGACCGGACGAGCCGCTTCTCCGTCTGGCCGACACGGTCTACGACCTCGCCGCAGCCGCCAGCGTCACGGAGGTCGCCGCACCCCGCTTCCCCACCCCACGCAGGGACCGGTCGCCATCTGAAGAGCGCCGCCGGCCCCCCTCCCTCCACCGGCGCCGCTCCCTCTCCGCCGATCGCCGGCCGATCCCCTCCTCCGACCACCGACGCCAGCGCTCGGCCGACCGCCGCACCGTCTCCCCCTCCCGGCAACAGAGAGGGAGGTCCCCAAAAACGGCGCCCCACTCCAACTCCACGCGCCCCACCAGGACCTACCTCCCGGCGGACCCCCCCCACCGATGTTTCTACCATGTGAACTTCGGTGGGGAGGCCCGCAAATGCCAGCCCCCCTGCTCCTACTCCTCCAAGCAGGGAAACGCGGACGCCCGCCGGTAAATCCGGCGGGCCCCCCTCCTCGCCAACACGGGGGGGACCACCACCAACCCCCCCCCGCCCGCATTCACACCACCTCCACCTCGCCTCGCTACCCCTCCTACGCCGCCGCCACGGCTGCCAACCTTCCGGCCACCACTAGCGCCGCCGCTCCCGTTCCCCCACCCCGGAACGGCCCCTCCAAGCCCGCCTCCAGGGCAGCCAACCCCCCGGCCGCCGCCTGCGCCGCCACTCCCGTTCCCCCACCCCGGAACGGCCCCTCCACGCCCGCCTCCAGGGCAGCCAAACCCCCGGCCGCCGCCTGCGCCGCCACTCCCGTTCCCCCACCCCGGAACGGCCCCACCAAGCCCGTCTCCAGGGCAGCCAACCCTCCGGCCGCCACCAGCGCCGCCGCTACCGTTCCCCCACCCCGGAACGGCCCCTCCAAGCCCGCCTCCAGGGCAGCCAACCCTCCGGCCGCCACTAGCGCCGCCGCTACCGTTCCCCCACCACGGAACGGCCCCTCCAACCCCGCCCCCAAAACATCCACCCCTCCGGCCGCCACTCGCGCCGCCACTACCGTTCCCCCTCCCCGGAACGGCAGAAAATCACCCCGCGTCTCCTTCGCGGGGGAACAACCACCACCATCGCACCCACCCATCACCTCGGACGAACCAAGCCCCCCCCCTCCGACGGACTCCAACACCTCGCCAATTTTGCCTCACTCCGCCCCAGCTCATCAACGCCTGTTTCTGAAGTGTTCCAAGACGCACGTCCCCTTCCTCGTTGACACAGGGGCGGCGCTCTCTATCTTCCCCAATAACATACTCCGGCGACAGGCGCGTTGTTACCGGCAACTCCTCTACGCCGCCAACGGTACCACCATCCCCTCGTACGGGACGTACCGCTCATCAATTCATATGAGCGGGCTCGCGTACGAGTGGGAATTCACCGTGGCGGACGTAGAGAAAGCTATCCTGGGGGCCGATTTCCTCGCATATTTCGGCCTCCAGGTAGACGTCCGTAACGCGCGCCTGCTCGACCCCTCCACCCAGAAACCCATCCCCGGGTTCATACATGCGGTGGACCGACCCCCCTCCAAATTTGAACAGCTCCTCCTCAACTACAAACCCCAGCGCCGCCCCTCAGCCCACATCTCACAGACCCAACACTTCATCGAAACCTCTGGCCCCCCAATATCCGCGAAAGCCCGACGCCTCCACCCCCTCCAACTCTCACAGGCCCGCAAACATTTCGACCTCCTCATCAAGGACGGCATTATCCGTCCCTCCAAATCCCCGTGGGCTTCTCCACTACATATTGTGCAGAAGCCTAACGGGGATATCCGCCCATGCGGCGACTACCGCCGCCTCAATGCCCGTACAACCCCAGACCTTTACAACGTCCCGCACCTCAGGGATTTCTCCTCCCACCTGCACAACACCACCATCTTTTCTACACTCGACATCTCCCGTGCCTTCCATCACATTCACATCTACCCCCCTGACGTTCCTAAAACAGCTATCATCACCCCTTTCGGCCTGTTCGAGTATGTCAAAATGGGTTTCGGCCTCCGTAACGCTGCCCAAACATGGCAGCGTTACATGGATAACATACTACGAGGCCTGCCCTTCGTCTTCTGTTTTTTGGACGACGTACTGATCGCTTCCCGAAACCCAACCGAACACCTCGCACACCTGACACAAGTACTTGACATCTTCGCGGCCGAGGGCCTCACAATTAACACTCCGAAGTGCGTCCTCGCCCAGCCCTCCGTCCGCTGCCTCGGCCACCAGGTCTCGTCCGAAGGAATAAAACCCCTACCAGACAAGGTTCACACCCTCACCGATTTCCCACGTCCCAACACTGTCTCAGAACTCCGCCGTTTCCTGGGTATGCTGAACTTTTACCGTAGACACATCAAACACGCGGCACAACACCAACAACCACTCATACACGCTATCCCACAACCGGCTAAAAAAAACGATAAACGCCCCATTTCATGGACCCCCGCCCTCACTACCGCCTTCCACCAATGCAAACAGGACCTAGTTGACGCCGCTCTATTGGCCCATCCCGATCCCCACGCCCCACTCTCCATCACCACAGATGCGTCCGACTGGGCCATCGGGGCAGTACTCCACCAACACAACGGCGCCACCCCCCAACCTCTCGGCTTTTTCTCCAAAACTCTGTCCCCCACACAAAAAAATTACTCCACCTTTGACAGAGAACTCCTCGCCATCCACGAAGCCATCAAACACTTTCGTGACTTCGTGGAGGGCAGGCAGTTCTCTGTCATAACCGACCACAAGCCCCTCACCCACGCCCTCCTCCAAAATCGAAAATCAGCCTCCCCCCGTCGCCTCCGGCAACTCGAATTTATCGGACAATTCACGTCCGATATTCGTTATTTGCCGGGGGCCGACAACTGCGTTGCCGACGCCCTCTCCCGCCCCACCCCTGCGCCGGTGGCGGAGCTACTGCCCTTTCCCTCCCCGCAAACCCTAAAAAACCATCAAACTCCTACCTCCGATCCCGCTCTTTCCCATCTCATCTCCGCCTCAAAATTGGAACAGCTGCCTCCCCTAGACCTCTGGTGCGACGTATCGGCCGACACACCGCGCCCGTACGTCCCGCCGGAGCTGAGGAGGCAGTTGTTCCTACACTACCACTCCCTCCATCATCCCGGCATCCGGGCAAGCCGGGACCTCATCAAAACGCGGTACTTCTGGCCCCATATGAACACGGATATACGTACCTGGGTTCTAGGGTGCCAGAAGTGCCAGCAATTCAAGGTCTCGGCTCACCCGCATGTACCTCCTCAACCTATCCCCGATTCTCTCCCGTGGGAACACGTCCACATGGATCTGGTCGGCCCCCTTCCCCCCTCCGAGGGGAAGAGGTATTGCCTCACCATGATCGACCGTGCGACAAATTGGGTAGAGTGTGTCCCACTCGCCCACATTACCGCGGACGCCGTCGCCGCGGCCTTCCTCACTCAATGGATCAGCCGCTACGGTTGTCCGCGGACACTCACGGTCGATCAGGGGAGGCAATTTGAATCAGCCCACTTTGCCGACCTCCTCCGTTCCCTCGGGATTCAGAAAATCCGCACCACTCCCTATCACCCCCAATCCAACGGGAAAATAGAGCGGTGGCACTCGGTCCTCAAGCAAGCCATCTCCACATCAGCCACTTCCCCTTCATGGACCAAAACCCTCCCCTACGTTCTACTTAGCCTCCGCACTTCCGCCCGTCCTTCAGACAACACAAGTCCCGCACAACACGCATTTAAAGACCCCATTCGGTTGCCAGCCGACATTTTCCCTCCACACAACACCCCGTCCATTAACAGGGAACCGTTACACACCTCAACACCGACAAACGACACCACTTACCCAAAACGCTTTTACACTTCCACGCATATGTACTTGAAAGAGCCCGGCATGCATAAAACCTTTCAGCCCCTTTATGCCGGGCCCTTTCAAGTCATCCGCACAACACCGACCACCGCGACCCTGCTAATGGACGGGAAACCCCACACCGTCCCTTTCGCCCGCTGCAAGCCCGCCCCTGTTCTCCCTCAACCTACATCCACTATCAGTCTCCCGCCGTCTGTTTGCAATGCAACACCTCTCTCCTCCGAATCTGTCTCCCCCGTCGCCGTTTCCGGATTTCGATTCGGATCCGGAAATGGCGGCGATACTCCGGGACGTGTACGTCCCGGACCCGCTCTCCCCCCTACCCCCTTCGCCCGGACCTACTGCATCGCTTCTGTTTTTCCCGCGAAGGATTTCCGGACTTCCTCCCCGGCCCCGGCGGTGGAAGTACCCCCAGTGGCGCATACTGCGCGAATTTCGCGCAGCAAAAGCCACCGGGGTACATCCCCCCTACGTCCCGTCCGACCCCCTTATCGATCCACTCCTCCACCAACTTCATTTAGCCCTGCTTATGCCACCCCCACCACCCCTTCCAAAACCCCCGCCCCCCAAATTTCAACAACCCCCACCCCCCAAATTTCAACAAACCCCGCCCCCCAAATTTCAGCCCCCTCTCACTCCCCCGTTTTTCTCCATTTTCGACCCCCCAATTTTAAATTCAACCCCACAACCACCCCAGCCCGCCAAACCTACAACACCCCCTCTTCCCCAACCGCCGCCGGGGATATCCGCAATAGCCTCCGCCGGGACGAAAAGGTCCGGGCGCCGCAACAGACGACGGGAGCGTCCCTCGCCCCGCGTCCCGGCGGCCAAGTCCCCTGCCCCGCTCTGAGAAATCACGGCGGGGCCTTGAGATTTCGGGACAGTGTATGTGTTCCATTATCCCACAGACACTGTGCCGAACCTCACAGCCCCGCCGTGGCCACTCCGTCGCAGCGGGCATCATCAACACCCACCCACACACTACACCCACCTTTTCACAACACACACACACTCAACACACGGAACCACACACAGCCCACACCCAGGGAACGGCGGATCTCGCAACCCCGCTCAATTTTGTCTCCCCTGACACCGTACCAAAAATTTGTACATACCTGTAAATACCTGTACATACCTGTAAATGTTTCCTGTAAATACCTTGCACCTGTAAATATCTAATGTAAATACCTAACATACTATCCTCATCATCATCGACCTCACCACCTTTGTAAATATTGTCACCTCATCAAATTTTTCATCACACCCTCTTTGTACATATGTTTCCCACCATCGTCTTACATCTACTTATGTCCTACATCTACTTCCATCTACTTATGTCTTACACCTACTTATGTCTTACATCTACTTACACCTACTTATGTCTTACATCTACTTACATCTACTTACATCTACTTAGCTACTTAAGTCTCCTTATGCCTACTTCTGTCTACTTATGTCAACTTATACCTACTTATTCTACTAATTGTATGTCACCCTAGCTTTAAGACACCTCCGGTCACTCTTCTGCCTTCAGCACTACCATTGTTTGTTTCAGCCTTCAGCTCCTGTATCCTTGCGCCTTCAGCTCCCCTTTTTGTTTCCGCAGCCCTCAGCCACTGTCAACTTGAGCCTTCAGCTACCTCAATCATTGGTTCGAACTGGGGGGACCTCTGTCGTGAGTCCCTCCCGGGAACACTCCACTACAACCTTAAAGCTCTCACCAATATTCCGATGTAGAAATTACCTTCCGTCAATAAACATCTGAGTGGGGAGACAGGCGACAGAATCCGGGGGACACAACCTGGTGCCCCACTACCAGCTCCCAGCAGGGAGCTGGAGGGAGAGGACTTCAAGTCCTATATAATCCCGGATCCTGGAGCTTTAGCTTCATTCGACACTTCCTCTAACCAGCTCTCTCTTCTCTCTCTACCTTCCTCCTCCCAGATGCCTGGTGGTATCCGCCGCTCTGGGAATTCACCTCCTACCTTCTCCTCTTGTCTACATCGGTGGATTACCGCCGCCTAGACAAGCACCTTCCTTCCTTCACCCACATCGGTGGATTACCGCCGCCTGGGTGAATTTCCCTCCTCTCGTCTACATCGGTGGATTACCGCCGCCTAGACGAGATTCCTCCCTTCACTCACATCGGTGGATATCCGCCGCCTGGGTGAATTTCCTTCCTCTCACCTACATCGGTGGATTACCGCCGCCTAGGTGAAATTCCCCTCGCTCTCATCTATTCACTCCTTCACGCCACCGTGATGATAATTTTAAATTCATCACAATTACATAACGTTAAATATACATATTACATAACATTACATTACATAACATAACATTACATAAAATTACATGAAATATACATATTATACATAACATGACTTCCTTAATACATTACGTCCATTATACATAACTAGCCTGACCGCTCGCTTCGCTCGCTATCCGGGATTCGCTGTAAGCAGTATCGTGGAACCAACAAACGACGGAAAAATCCCATACCCTACCGGGTATTTGTGCCCAATTTTATCAAAATCCGTCAAGCCATTCAGGAGTTGACCATGGTCGACCATATTTCCGCTATGGTCAGGGAATTAAAAATGCGCCTACGTTCAACTTGGGAGGCTACCGGATATTGGTGCCAAATTTGGTCGATATCCGTTGAGCAATTCGGGATTCGACCATGGAGGGGCCCATGGATGCGCTAAGGTCGACCGCGGGGGTAGTCCGAAGGGTCGATCGTAGATAGAATTTCACGTAGATTACGAATACGCGATAAAAAATAGGGGTTACCATTTCAATTAACGAAGTTGACCATGGTAGACCATAGTTCCGCTATGGTCAGGGAATTAAAAATGCGACGTTGCACAACTTGGGAGCCTACTGGATATTCGTGCCAAATTTGGTCGATATCCGTCAAGCCATTCAGGAGTTGACCATGGTCGACCATAGTTCCGCTATGGTCAGGGAATTAAAAATGCGACGTTGCACAACTTGGGAGCCTACTGGATATTCGTGCCAAATTTGGTCGATATCCATCAAGCCATTCAGGAGTTGACCATGGTCGACCATAGTTCCGCTATTACCAGGGAATTGAAAATGCGACGTTGCACAACTTGGGAGCCTACTGGATATTCGTGCCAAATTTGGTTGATATCCGTCGAGCCGTTTGGCCGTGCATAGAAGGACAGACAGACAGAAAGAGCGCATGCGCAGGGCGAACCGCTGGCTCTATCATGTTGAAATTTATATGGGACCTCAATGGGCCCTACCCGCTTAATCCCTGAGAATTACATTGAAATTGGGTGAAATCTTTGGTTACTACGGCTGTAACAAGGAAATTGAATCTATTTCACGCCAGCGCATGCGCAGAGCGCACCGAGGGTCCGATCATGCTGAAATTCATACTGGAACTCACTAGGCCTTGTCCAAACAACCCTTGAAAATTTGAGCGAAATTGAATCAAAATTGTGAAAGTTATGCGTGTTTGTTGAATTTAACGTTAGCGCATGCACAGGGCGTACCGCTGGATCAATCATGTTGAAATTTGTATGGGACCTCAAGGGGCCTTATCCGCACCATCCCTCAAAATTTGAGCTGAATCAATTCAAAATCGTGGAAGTTATGGCTGTAACAAGGAAATGCGGACAGACTCACAGACTCACAGACTCACAGATTCACAGACTCACAGACTCACAGACTCACAGACCGACAGACACGGAACCAAATTTGTTCAGTAGGCTTTGAAACGCAAAATGCACGTGGAAATTTTGATTTCTGAAGACAAAAATTTTTTGGCTCACGAAAGTGAACACAAGGCTTCCGCTGCTTCGCAGACTCGGAAGCAATAAAGAATACGAATTTTAAAGAGATTTCTGGTTCTGTAAAATACGTACGTGACACTCCTGAGTTTGCATACTGATACTAGGGACTGAATGTGATATTGCCAGCGGAGTTGCGAAATAGTTCTTTGATGAGAAGTTCTTTTTCTATGAGCGTTCCCAGTTTCGATAAAGTGACGTCATGCACCTCTCGCCTGGGCGGGACACCCTTGACAGTGTGACGTCACTTGTTGGCGAACATTTGAAACCTCATATAAAAAGAACTATTCATCGTACGAGTGCGATTGGTCTTAAAATTCTTATCATTATATACTACTACGACCAATATTACTACTAGGTACTTTACTACCAATTGTTACTACTACTACTACTAGTGATTACTAGTACTACCAATTTATTACTCACATTGTATTATGTTACCGGCAAAGTGTGAAATAAGGCATTGTACACAATGCAAAGTATGAAATAAAAGGGCCAGGCAATGTATGAAATAAATCTCATTTCATACTTTGCCTAGGCACTGTAGGTACAATGCCTTATTTCACACTTTGCCGGTAACATAATTATACACTATTCAATTACAATGTAGGTATGTGTTGTGATCGGCTGCTCCTCCGCAACCAATGTAATGTACATACTTGTTGTACCTCAGAGTGGGGACCCCCCGACCCCCCTCTGATCATGTCAGGGGCCTATAAAGAGCCGAGGGGCCAACAAATACATAACCATTCTCAATCAATCTTCCGGCCTCTTCTATTGCTTCCTACATCACTACACTGGTGACCCCGAGTGGTGACACGCAGTCCGCCCGCCGTCTGCGACCGCGGTGCGACGACAGCGACGTCAGCGCCTAGCAACGACGAACAACGCCGCTCAGCGCCCGCCGACCGTCTGCGACGAACCCCACCTCCGCAGCACTACGCCCGGCACACGCATCCCACTCCGACGCCCCACAGCGCCGCCCCCACCGACGCCACACGGCGGCGCCCAACTCCGACGCCCGCCTCGACGCCCAACGCAGCGGCCCCCCGCTACTTCGCCCCACCATCCGATTCCTATATAAGGAAACGGACGCCGGCGCCTCGCAGACTTCCTGCTGACACCTCTCCGGGACTGGCGCCTACAACGAGAACACGGACCCGAAACCACCGACACCCGCACAAACGACTCCACCGACATCAACGCTCCAGCTCCGGCCGCACGACCCTGCATTCCCGCACGTCTGATTCGCCCAACTCGAGATCACATTGACTCACGAAGGCCTCACGACGCCGCATGCTAAATTCGCCCGCGCCTTCGAGCCCCGACAAGCGGACCTCTGCGACGACCCCAACCGACTTCCGAGCACGATAATCCGTCAGTCCACGCCCGCCGACTCCGTAGAGCCCTCCCGGCCGACACACCGCAACGCGTAGAACATCAAATCGTCACGAAGGGACCTCCATGCCACGCGAAACTTCGCCGAATATTACCGGACCTTAACGCGAAAGCGTCGGCCCACTTCGGCGAATTACTAGCGGCTGGCACCATCGAACGCCAACAACTACCAGACGTTGACAACTCGCCTTTTAGCCACGAACGCACCGTCCGACGGCTCCCGGCTCACCGCCTTACTCAACCGACTTCCGAAGACGAACTACCGTCAGTCCTCGCCCGCCGACTCACTCGAGCACTCCCGGCCGACACACCGACCCCGCTCGTTCGGCAGCTTTTCACACACGCCCTACCAGACAGCATTCGCCTTCACATAGCGGCGCGCGACGAACCCGACATCACGAACCTCGCTGCTCTCGCCGATCGCCGATCGCCTCATACCCTTCGCTCCCCCTCCTCGAGTGGCTACCGTCACCGAAGAGGTTCGTGTGATTCGAACAGACGACAACAGCGACCGCCGACGCAGCCACGACCGACCACACGCAGTGCGACGAACGGCTCGTGTTTCTACCGCCGCACATGGGACCCCCGAGCACAAAAACGCCGCACCCCATGCACCTGGCGCCCGCAACAACAGCCGCCGCGGCCGTACCCACGCACTCAACCTACACCCCGGCTCTTCATACGCCGCAAACGTACCGCCCCCAACGACACCGACCTGGACAGCCACAGCGAACCACCGCAACCAGCACACGCACCTCCCACGCCCGGCAACCGCCACCGCAACAGAACAAAATTTAACTAAATGCGTTACTTAAATTCTGGGGGGAGCAGTGTTGTGATCGGCTGCTCCTCCGCAACCAATGTAATGTACATACTTGTTGTACCTCAGAGTGGGGACCCCCCGACCCCCCTCTGATCATGTCAGGGGCCTATAAAGAGCCGAGGGGCCAACAAATACATAACCATTCTCAATCAATCTTCCGGCCTCGTCTGTTGCTTCCTACATCACTACAGTATGTATTGTGGATATCATACGAACTGAAGTCGAATTAAAAAACCGAAACCGGTCTTCCACAGTAAACATTTACCAGCAGAAGAGGTCGTCATCTTTCCTCCCTCACTTCTGCACAATGGGGCCACCATCCATTTAATCGAAATTCTTAGAATGGAACCTACTTCCATTTCAAAAATATGAACAGAAGTCATGGGTACCCATTTTCAAAGGAAATAACCAATTACAACCTATCAATGGATTCAACAGGTTTAGACCACCTGTTTCGGAATGTTCTTTTCAGTTAAATGCACCCAGGTTATTTCAAGAGTTCAGTTTCGTACACCTATGACGGAAATTTATTGGAGTTTTCGTGGGTCAAAAATCGCTGAACATCATTAAAAACTCATAAAATTATCAAAAACCTACCTAGCTCCATAAAACATCAAGTGGCCTACTCGTAGACCGGTGAGTCGAGTTCAATACCTGTTCGTGTTCAATTACTGTGAGTCGAGTTCAATAAACTGTTCAATACCTACACAGAAATATTTCTTTGGGAAACAAGTTGGTCAAATTCGAGTTTTTGGTCCATAATCGCTGAAAATCACCCAAAAATAGCGACCTGTGTTATACTCACCAACTTCGAAAACTCGCTCATATAGTCATACTGCTTGACTGGATTTAGTTGAGGTGTGTACCATGAATGGAGCAATATCCGCAATACAGCAATATAGGTCTATGTATACAGGCGAGCCAAATGTATCCTTCGCAAACAACTGGTTTTGTTGGAGCATTTGAAATCAACCGATAAACAGCTTGAAGCCTTGGAAGAAAGTATAATTTCTTTGGAATCCAGTGCTCTCCAGGTGAAAGTAAGTTTCTTCTTGAATGTATGCTAGATGTACATAGGTATTTAGTTTAGGTATACAGGGTATCACACTTGAGATTCAGGTACCTATCACACTTGAGATTGAGAACCTTCTAGGAATAGATTCTACAATTACTTTCCAACAACAAGTTCCTCTTTGCAATTTTCGCAACCCAAGTTTTTTTACGGTCAAGGATGTTCGGTAGAGACATCATTCAATTCAGCGTGAAAAACTACGTATAAAACGATACCTAACTCCTCTAGTCACCGTCAGGTCAACTCTTAAATACCTACCGATAATAAATGGTACGTACTACCCTAAAACAATAGATTTCCTCGAAAAACACGTTTTTTCCTCCTCATTCAAACGTGATTTTTCCCCTAATTAAGTGCAGTAAAATGAAAAATACACTGCCAAGGTGATGGCACAGGAGCTTCCTCGTCACAATCAGAGTGACCCATTATAAAATAGAACAGACTCGGAAGCAAAATAACATAACATTACATAACATTAGATTACATTACATTACATTACATAACATTACATAACGTTAAATATACATATTACATAACATTACATTACATAACATAGCATTACATAACATTACATGAAATATACATATTATACATAACATGACTTCCATAATACATTACGTCCATTATACATAACTAGCCTAACCGCTCGCTTCGCTCGCTATCCGAGATTCGCTGTACGCAGTATCGTGGAACCAACAAACGACGGAAAAATCCCATACCCCACCGGGTATTTGTGCCCAATTTTATCAAAATCCGTCAAGCCATTCAGGAGTTGACCATGGTCGACCATATTTCCGCTATGGTCAGGGAATTAAAAATGCGCCTACGTTCAACTTGGGAGGCTACCGGATATTGGTGCCAAATTTGGTCGATATCCGTTGAGCAATTCGGGATTCGACCATGGAGGGGCCCAAGGATGCGCTAAGGTCGACCGCGGGGGTAGTCCGAAGGGTCGATCGTAGATAGAATTTCACGTAGATTACGAATACGCGATAAAAAATAGGGGTTACCATTTCAATTAACGAAGTTGACCATGGTCGACCATAGTTCCGCTATGGTCAGGGAATTAAAAATGCGACGTTGCACAACTTGGGAGCCTACTGGATATTCGTGCCAAATTTGGTCGATATCCGTCAAGCCATTCAGGAGTTGACCATGGTCGACCATAGTTCCGCTATGGTCATGGAATTGAAAATGCGTCGTTGCACAACTTGGGAGCCTACTGGATATTCGTGCCAAATTTGGTCGATATCCGTCGAGCCGTTTGGCCGTGCATAGAAGGACAGACAGACAGACAGAGCGCATGCGCAGGGCGAACCGCTGGCTCTATCATGTTGAAATTTATATGGGACCTCAATGGGCCCTACCCGCTTAATCCCTGAGAATTACATTGAAATTGGGTGAAATCTTTGGTTACTACGGCTGTAACAAGGAAATTCAATCTATTTCACGCCAGCGCATGCGCAGAGCGCACCGAGGGTCCGATCATGCTGAAATTCATACTGGAAATCACTAGGCCTTGTCCAAACAACCCTTGAAAATTTTAGCGAAATTGAATCAAAATTGTGAAAGTTATGCGTGTTTGTTGAATTTAACGTTAGCGCATGCGCAGGGCGTACCGCTGGATCAATCATGTTGAAATTTGTATGGGACCTCAAGGGGCCTTATCCGCACCATCCCTCCAAATTTGAGCTGAATCAATTCAAAATCGTGGAAGTTATGGCTGTAACAAGGAAATGCGGACAGACTCACAGACCGACAGACACGGAACCAAATTTGTTCAGTAGGCTTTGAAACGCAAAATGCAAGTGGAAATTTTGATTTCTGAAGACAAAAATTTTTTGGCTCACGAAAGTGAACACAAGGCTTCCGCTGCTTCGCAGACTCGGAAGCAATAACCACACCGTTGGAAAGCTGAGGTTCTGAGGAAGTTATTTACCGCTACGTGCACGCCCATTGCGAGAAAACTGTTATTTTGAAAATTTGAAAAAATGTATTTTCAGTCAAATTTCTTGCCCGCTGAATGTACTCCAAAATTGATGTTAGGGCAATATTCCGATAGGAAATTTAACGCTCTTTTCAACGGTCAATTTCAGTTTTGCACTGTACATTAAATGTGGTATGGGCCATTCAAATAAATTCAAATGATTTTTGTGACAGAAGGTCGAGAACGCGAAAAAAATCTTAAAATCAAAAATAACCCGAAAAAGAAGTGTTTTTCGAAAAATCCCTCCCCGAGGAACTTTTTGATGAAAATGAGCTGTAAAACTGATCCTGAAAGTAACGTGAATTTGAGTCGGGACAACAGATATATTTTACTAGGTTGGTTGCCTACGTATTCCAACATAGTAGGCACTAGGTAGGTAAGTACCTTCGCAAGTGGTACAGAAATGGTGAGTACTGTTGGTAGGTAGGTTGTAATACATCATTATAGATATGGAAGTAACAAGTAGATAATAGTAGGTAAGTAGATATGATAGTATGATAGGTATGAGTGTCACCTAGCACATAGGTAGGAACCTACTAATAATATAGGGTTGCCATCCGTCCGTATTTCTCTAGATATGTCCGGCGTCTGTATTGTATTTTTGAAGTGTCCACGGAACGTCCGTATTTTTGGATTATTATTTTCAATAATGAACTTTGGAATCGAGCATGAAAAAAATGTAAACCCCCTCAAAATTTGATGCTTTACGTTTCAAGATACGTAGAATCCGAAAATCGAATAAAAACATTCTGTCCGTCCGTTGTACGCCATACTTCGCACTTTTCTTAGTTACCATGAACCGAAATTAATGGAATTTGGTATGTATCTCTAAGGGGTGAAAAATAGGGGTTGAAATTTTCAGAACCCCGTAGCTCAAAAACTTTCAATAGAAGGGTATGGTTTTTTTAACGTTTTTAAACTGATCTTCAACTAAAGAATTCCATCCGTTCGTTTGCATCAAAAAGCTTCGTCAACATGATCGTGAATCAAACTGTATAAATACGGCCCAGATTATGTCATCGCTAGGGAGCACCATTATAATTACGGATGGCTGTGTCGAGTTGGTTGTTCTGTGATATTATTTCGTCTGAAAAATGATGGCCCTTTCCGATTGTGTTGACAGGTACCTACTTTTGTAACTTGAACAAACGTCATGCTTCATGAATAACAACAAGTAATTATTGAATCCCGCGCATTTTTATGAAACTGTAATTCCGGCTCCAGTAAGTACTCAATTTAGGGCTTTCGTGGGGGGGGGGGGGGGGGGAGCACGAGGGCAGGTACCTACTGACTACAGAAAACAGTTAGGTATCTACGCAGAAGGGGCATCTGTACTGGTAAATTCTTACACAACCGTTTATTATTTACCTTGCCTTCATGAATAACAACAAATAATTAAAGATTGAATGATTGAATCCCGCGCATTTTTATGAAACTGTAATTCCCGGAACGGCTCCAATACACGATTTAGGGCTTTCCTTGGGGGAGCTCGAGAGTAGATAGTGACCAAGGAAACAGTGATCTACTCAGAAGGGGCATCTATCTATACAAGTAAATAATAAACCGTTGTGTAATAATTTGCAGCGCTTTTAAATTTCAAGTTGAAAATACTTTAGTATGAAAACGAGAAGATAAAACAGTTTTCCTGTATGTGAGAGCGCGCGGCTTTGCTACCCATGTGGGGCCCGGGGCTGGCGGGGGTTAGCGCCCGGCTGGCAGCCGGCACGTGTTGTTGCTCACAATTCCGATAAACAGTGTATATGGTGCCTTATTAATTGATTTATTATTTTCTTTACCGATGTATTAACTATGACCACTGCCAATGCAATTTTGTGGCGGCAAATAAAAATTACTATTATTATTACTAGGTAACCACAATTGTTGATCCCTCTGAGCTTCGTCTCACAACCAGACGACGGCTGCCACCAGGACAAAAGATCTTGGTTTAGGATATCTATCATGTTCAAGAATGAACCTTTGTAATGCACCAAAGAAAAACCATTTTGATGTTTTACTTTTCAGGGTACATACAGAAAATTGTGTAGAATAAGGTTTTCTATTATTTTCACCTACTTACTGTGTGGAATACGTTGCTCTATTATTTTCACCTACATAATGTCTGTGGCTGCGATGCAATAAATTTACCGTTTTGATATTACGCTTATATACAGAAAATGTATTGCTTCTCTTACTTGGTCTTGTCACAACTTAAATAGCCATATCTCCAAAGGGTTACAATAAATATATTTTTAACATTATCGTTTCTAATGCAATAAATTGCTAAGGTGTAGTTAGGTGTGTTTCTTGATTTTTTTTTTTTGTGAAACGATTCAAACTGTTGTTAATACCTTGGAGCATTATGGATGGATAATACCTAGGAGCATAACGTGGACGTTCATTTGAGCGTCCACGTTTTTGTCCGTATTTTTAAGGTTGGGCGTCCAGGTTTTTAGGAAAAGGAGATGGCAACCCTATAATATTAATAATACTAATACACCATTATAGATACCAAGGTAGGTAAATATTCAACAGAAGCCTACCTGGAGACCTACATAAATCGTTTTCAGATATATGAGGGACTGAGGACAGGGAATCTTGCTCTGAAAAGAGCTAACGAAGTTCTGAACATCAAAAATGTGGAGCTGATACTGGAAGAGACTGTACAAGCCATAGAGAAGCAAGATGTAAGTTAAGTATATCACTTTTTCCTTAGGCACCTAACCTTGAAGTTTATAATTTTAATAGGAATGGACGTGCATTTTTTATTCTTTCAAATTGTAGGTCAAACAGAGATCTCTCCAAAAAGATGCTATATTATGATGGGTCGAAAATGAACGGAAGATGGTGGAAAGGAACAAGCGCGTGACGTCATTTGGTATGCATGTCCCCCCCCCCCCCCCATGCCCACCCATTCACGTACGTGGGAATCAACTGCGAGAAAGAGGTACCTACCAGATGACGTCACGCGTTCTTTCTCTAGCTTATTCCCACAACACCACTGGATTTCAGAGCTGCAGATTGGCGATTTCGAGGGTGCTGAATCAGATCCTTAGGCCAAAAGCAGCAAATTCCTACCCACGTCCATTCCTCATTGTAGCTCGGGGTTGACAGTGGGAATTTTTTGGCTTCCATGCCTACGATGATGGTTTCTGGCTTATTTGCCTGCACAAACATGCAATCCGTACCTACTTCACGAATAAATGCAGTTCAAACAGCAATGGGAAGGTGATCAATTTTCAAGAAAACAACAAAAAAACGCTATTGCAATGGCTTCGACATTTCAGTTTGAATCGTCGTATCTTTACGACGTTTTGAAAAACTGTAGCCAAATCCGTTTCTTTTATCCATACCTTGCAGTTTTTAATTATAATTTATGTTGTTCCAGATCTGTATTCAGACCTTGGTTACATGAAAACAATTGCAAATTTTGCCAATAAGTTCAAGATCAAAGAGATTTCGAAGATAAGCAACTTTCGAAAATTCTGATGGGTCAAAATTTGAGTTTTTAGGGCTCAAAAATCACTAAATTCCCAAAACATTAACATGAAAACACCAAAAATAGATAGAATCTAGAATGCTGACTCGAGAACACTCGTGCGATTCCACTGTAAAATCCATCCCACCTTTTGATTCAAGGAGATAAACAAAATGGTGAACGTCCTCGGGATGGCAGAGAGTGAGGAGAAATGGGATTTGGAGCGGGAGCTTGACAGTCTTCTGGAAAAGAGCCAACCTGCCGTCGCGGTCGTCATGTCCACCAGCTCGAAATCATCCAAAGAGCCATCTTCGTCAAAAGATGACGCTATTCACGAAGAGAAACCTCCGAATGCGAATGAGAAAAACGGTACGTAGCAAGTGAACTATAAACGTGGTAGGTAACCACCTACATAGGGTTAACCTAGCTACACCCACTAACAAAAGGGGTCTACAATGAGTGGATATTTGTACGGGAGTATAGTGTTATGTTCTCCCGTCCAGTGATCCTTGTTATGGCCAGAATGGATTTAATTTGTGCGTTTTCAAGGGCTTTTTTGCACCCCCCCCCCCCCCCCCCACCACACGAATAACCGATCAAGTTTGAGGGGCCTGTTATAAGTTTTTCTACGTCTACGATGCAGCCCACTCAAACCTTTCCTTTTGTCCTAAAAACTAAATTTTCCCGGCAACAATGGCCCCTTTTTAGGCCAAAAAATTTCTCACTTTTGACCAGATTTGAATCCAATATCTCAAAATACGTAAGATTATGGCATCCTACGAGTATTTTCTGACGTACAAAATTGTTCTCAAATCCTACTGAGTGCAGAAAATAACTGATTCGCTGTCAACAATAAAAGGCTTTAGAATGATATCATCGCTATCAGATTTTTAAATCACACTTTTGGTTTTGAGATATTCCCGTTTCTTACAGCAAAGCGCATAATATACAAATCCGATACCTATAATTTTTCTCAAGAAACTTGCGCATCAATCTAATTTGTATCAACTTGTTGGAACATAATTTTTCTCTTACTAGTCGTGGGAAAAGAATTTAACAAAATAAATAAATAAGACAAAAATCATCAAAGCTCAAAAACAAAAAGTCTTGGAAGAAGATTTATGTTTAAGAAACAAAAATTGCAACCATGTATCATGTTTCCACGCGACTCTCCACTATGCATTGTGCGCGAAAAGAATTGACGCTCAAAATTGACTCGCAAAATCGACTCGCAAAAAATGCGAGTATCCCAGGGCTCGTTTCCACGCGACTCTCCACTATGCATTGTGCGCGAAAACAAGCGTCATTGTTTACTATCCATTTATAACATTCATTTATATAGTTATAGTATGAAACTAGGAAATAAACACCAAGAACAAATACGAAATAAATTCGTGATAAATCAAGAGCTTTCCAACGAATGGAAAACGATTTTTGTCCGATGAAAATGAAAGAAGTTTCATTTCCCTAGCAACTACTCGGTTGTACCTACGTGAAAACCACTACGCGAAAAAAATTGACGCGCAAAATCGACTCGCAAAAAATGCTAGTATACCAGAGCTAAAACATGATACATGTTAAAAAGAAGCAACAATTTTGAAGCCTATTTTGGCTTTACTGTGAAAGAACGGCTGGAAGAACAAGATCCAGGTGGTTCCAAAAAATCCTGAAGTTCGAAATCTATTTAAAAACTTCATAAAAATCATACCAGTGTATTGAAAGTAACGCCGAGCTTCGAGGACCAACTAGACCTCAAACGGGACCTACAAACCTTAATTTTGGGTCATGGTAACCGATTTTTAAGTAAATTTTTATTTTCGGGTTCTACTTAGGTACATATAGGTACCTAAATATATCTCCAAACGCAAACCATCAAATTTTGAGGGGGATTTGTTTCGTGCCCGATTCCAAAGGCTCATTATTGAAAATAATATTACCTAATCAAAAATCCATTCCGACCATATCAAGGCCCACTGGACGGAAAATACGATTTCGACGTAGAATCGATCAAAAATACTCCCGTCCAAATATCCGAAGCACTCACTGTATGAGTCCTTGTCTATCAAGAAACGAAATTATAGATGCCTAGACGTAGGTACAAATCTCTCCAAGTTGATATCGGAACCAGATATACACTACTTGCTACCTTACCTTAAAAATCCTTTTCCATCACCAATAGAGGAATCACAGTTCATATTAATGGTTCTTCGTTGACTTCCTGCCACATCCAGGCTTACAATGTGAGGAAATAGGTATTAATTCCTTTGACTTTTGGAGACACATTGAAGCAGAACCGAAAAGGTATTAGGTACCAATTTAAGAGCAGAATGTCTTCTTCTATTAGAACGATCCTTCAGAGCAAAGATCAAGAAAAAACTGAAACCCATCGAGAAGCCCTTAACGGAACCGAGTACGAGTTCGAAAACCAAAGGGAAAACAAAGAAATCGGCTAAAAAAACAACTCCAAGCGGCACTAACTTACCGTCAACCAAACCAAAGGAAGTCGGAGTAAGTATGGCTAGTAAGACATCTTCATATTTTCAACAGAATTTAGAAAAGTTATAATGAACCTTTGGAATCGAGCATGAAAAGAAAAAAAAACTTACCCCCCCACCCCCCTCGAGAGGATAATTTCTTCATTAAAAAAATGCAATTTAACTTAATATTGGCAAGAATTTTTCATTTATTTTTTAATGATATTGTATTCAACCATGTTGGCAATTGTGGCCTTTGAAGGCTAACCTGTACCGTTGGAGGATTTTGGGGATTATTAAAGAACGTGCTCGTAGAGGTGAAATAGTTTTTTCCCCCCTGTTCTTAGTGAGTGTAAAAAACGAAAATAAAACTTATATTACAACTTTAGTTTTAATATAAGTTTTATTTCACCCCCCCCCCCCCCTCTCAAACTTCATCCCCCCCACCCCTCTCAAAATTTGATGTTTTCTGTTTCAAGGTATGCAGAATCAGAAAATGGATTAAAAAAATTTCTGTCCGTCGGCCGTACTTCCTTAGTTACCATGAATCAAAATGAAACTTGGTTTGTAGGTGCTATTTGGGGTCTAGTTGGTCCGCGAAAAGCTCGGCGTTACTGTCAGTCAAAACGGGTTGAAATTTTCAGAACGTATGGTTTTTTTAACGTCTTTCAATTGATCTCAAACTAAAGAATTTGTTGAGATCACACGGAGCATTTTACGACCAACCGTTCGTTTGCAAAAAAAAAGCTTAGTCAACATGATTGTGAACGAAACGGTATAAATCCGATGGCTGTGTGAAGTCGAGTTGGTTGTTCTGTGATATTATTTCCTTCTTTCATTCTCTTCATTTCTTTTCTCTTTTGGATTTTGTTGATATGTACTTCAGTGATAACAACAAATAATTAATTACTCAATTACTGAATCCTGCGCATTTTTATGAAACTTTAATTCCCGGGCCGGCTCCAGTATTTGATTTAGAGCTTTCCTGAGGGGAGCATGAGGGTAGGTATTGACGACAGAAAACATGATCTACAGCAGAAGTGGCATCTATCTATACAGGTAAATAATAAACCGTTGTGTAATAATTTGCAGCATTTTTTATTCCATTTTCGGATTCTATATTTATGTACCTTGAAACAGAAACCAACAAATTGGGGCGTGGGATTGTTTTTCCCCTCTCTTTTCATCATGCTCTATTCCAGCGGTTCATTATTGAAAATATTGAACCTCTGACCGGAGACCTAAATATGGAAATGAAGTATTGTAATGAACTTATTTGCAGAGTTTTGAATAAATTATCTCTATTTCGCAGATTACAATAAATGATGAATGAGTTCATCTGATTGACATTGTGGTAGTGACGTCACCGTGAAACCACCATCACAGTATTTCAAGTAATAATAATAACAACAACCCCCCCCCCCCCCCCCCACCCCCGAGTTGGAATAAAACCATGTTTGTACAAACCCTACCCATTCATTTGACCATCATAGGGCCAACAGAACTCGACCCACTGTTATTGACCAACAACCTAATGTACCTGCCGAATAGTCTGCCCCTGAATATCAGATCCCTTCCGTCGCTTAACTGCCTTCACTAAAGCCCTGAGAGAGCATTTTTGAGTGTGAGCTTCTTCCTCTCATACACAATCTTCTTTCATCTGGTTTATTTTCTATTTTCATTATTCCTAATTTATCTTTATTGTCTTCTTATTGCGGTTAGTGATTTTAGTTTTACTGTTTCGAATTTTATTTATAATTTCAAATTCTGAGCTAGACGGGAACTTTTTCTTATTCTGAATACAATGGTTCTATTCTGTCAAGCAGTTTCGACATAGATTCGTTCCAGGTGCACTCACCATACTCCATGAACTCAAAGTGGTAAGGAAGAGTTCAGTTGAAAATTTTCAGTTCGTGAACCTGACGGTGGAAGGGTTCCTTTTAACCCTGACAGGTAGCACTAGCTTCACATTTTCGTCCATGCAAAAACGTACAAATAGGTAGGTAGACATAAATCTACTATGCTTGAGGACCTACGCTGTATTATATACCTAATTTATAATAAATATCTAAAGCATGTATTGTCCATTTACTGTCTAATGTTTGACTGGCTACTTACCTGGTCGTGACGGCCTGATCCACCCATAACACGTCATCGTCTTCCGATTTTATCCATCGAAATCAAGGTTGGTTTGGATCAAGATCCTAGACGGAAAACGAGGAACATTCAACATATTGTGTACCGTTTGATCCATCTCTTCAACAATTTTTCAAAAATATATGATGAGATACCTACCAGCCATTTCCCTCCTGAACACGCCATACGAACTTTTCTCAAAAATACCTACAGACTTTTACGAAAAACACGAAACCACTTCCAGCATCAACACACATATTGACCTACTTATATATGGAAATCGAGGGTTGTCGTCCATAGGGAGATACTCAAGGGCGAGGTTGAAAGAACACTAACATCTAACTAATTACACAAATTTATCCAAATATAACTTATTTTAACAAAATAATAAACCACTGATTAAACACAAACATCAAGTCTTATGTCCAATGTTCACTTGAACTGCCCCCGTCCATGAGCAACACGAGTTTTGAATGTGGAAAAATTATTTAAAAAAAGACTTGGTCGACGTTGCGATGGAGGTCGGTAAATCTAGACACTCAAGTCCGGGTGTTCCAGAATGTAGTTGGGTTCTACACGCCCCTGTTCCTGAGACCTTTGACTTTGTAGATCCGAACAAGCCAGTGCTCCGTCGTGTATGCTTCTTCCAGGACGTCTAGCTCGAAATCCTTGTTACCAATTTCTGCCCCTCGCACTCTGTCATAGCCTGGAGGCTTTCCTAAAATAAGCAATAACAATGATTAGGCGGGATGATTATTAGACGTTCAACACTCAGTGCGGGTGGCTCCACCCATGCGAACACCACCCATTGGACACCGCCTGCCCAAGCAAGTCCACTTCTAGGTCCTCGTCTACTGGGGTAGACGGCCGCATGCGATGATGGACCACTGTCTACTAACCCGTTAATTTTGCATTTTCGGCCTCAAATTTGGATTCAGCATCCTTGAAAACCCCCGACTATCAATTTCCAGTCAAAATAACGTGTAGTTTTGACCCAAAACAGGGTAGAACAGAACTGCACGAAGTCTTGGTACCGAGTGAGCTGAGCCCCCCCCCCCCCCCCCCCACACAAGACGAGCGAGGGGAGAACGACCATCGCCTGAACTCGAAAACAGCGTTGGAGAAGAAGTTAACAACATCTAAACAAAAGTAAAACAATAAAACTGGATAACCAGTTGGAAAAAAGGAATGCAACACTGACGAAACCCAGTGAGAAACGCATCCACAACTATCAACTCCTTAAAACCCCTGAACCTTTTGTTGAAAACCCCCGATCCGCTTCCGACGCATGATGAACTGATGTTTCATCACTTACGAGCGTTGGAATGCAGAGAGCGCATGCAGGAGGCTCCCTCTATCCAGGCAGACAGCGTGAGGGACGGAACGCCGGCCATCTACCCGGGTGAGCAGATATGATAATAAAAACAGGTCAAATTTTGTACGATTGTTCGAATGGTGGAGTTGTGAGTAGTTCACCACCTTCATCCTTGTGGTGCCATGATAACAAAATGTCAAAGCTCCAAACGATTTTACAAACGAAAATGTAGCTATGACTAAATGGCTTGAAAAGGGAAAAGAGCTTGTGGACATGCTTGTGGAGCTCAGCTTCACCACACCTACAGGTTGAATGTTAAGATGAACATAATCAATCCAATGTCAAATGAGTGTGGAGCCCAACTAACGATAGTTTCGTTAGTCAAACTATCCAAATATGCCTGGTAGGCAGGCGTATTTGGGATCGTTCCCGAATATCCAAATTGAAAGAGCCATAGCTCAAGTAAAGCTTACAAACAAGTACCTGGCTTCCATCTTTTATAAGGGCCAATCATATAGATTTGATAGCTGGCAGCTGTGCAACATCTGCAACACGAGGGAACCTGATGACCTGACCCACTTTTTATTAAGACGCCCAATCCTAGAGCCTTATCGCGGTCACCATATTGCCCGATATCTGGAAAATTCCGCGGATGAGCCGGACAGTTACTTGCAAGCACCCTGGACGTAGGTGTGGATAGGAGAAAAAAAAGCGTTGCCGTAGGGGGCGCCTAGCCACCAGTGGTTTGTGTTCATGACAGTACGTTTATTGTCGAATGAAATCTGGGGGACACCCCCAGACCCCTGGATTATAACAGTTTAGATCAAGGATCAAAGCAAGGAAACATGGAACATGTTTTTCGAATAGGTACATGATAACAGAGGATATGGAGATATGTAGAAAAACGTCTGCCAATTCGAGTAAGCAGTATAGCTTCCTCACTTGAATCACATGAACGTATAGACTAGTTGGGTAGGTTCGTTATGATATGGGACTATGTCGATTCAACCCGCGTGTACCCTCAAAATTTCTCCTCTCTACAACTATTTTTCGCGTAGTTAGAAGCGTTATAAGGAAACGGTCAACATTTCATGTTAGCGCATGCGGAGAGGGAAATTACAGTAAGATTCCAATGAAGTTCATACGGAACCATCAAAGTATTATACTGATCGACCCTCCAAATGTGAACTCATTTCAACGATAATCAAGGTAGTTATGGGCACTCCAAGTATTTCACGTTTGCGCATGCGCAGACTAAACGATTTTCATGATTTTGAAACGGGACCATCTGTGATCCAACCCGCGTATACCCTCAGAATTTCAGCTCTCTACGACTATTTATCGCGTAGTTAGAAACGTTACAAGGAAATGGTCAACATTTCATGTTCGCGCATGCGTAGATCAAAGTTACATTACCATTCCAATTAAATTGATTTGGAACTACCAAAGTATCATTCCTGACCGACCCTCCAAGTTTGAATTGATTTCAACGATATTTAGGGTAGTTATGGGTGTTCCAATTATTTCACGTTTGCGCATGCGCAGACGAAAGTTACGGTACTTTATCAATGATTTTGGTATGGGACCATCTGTGACTCAACCCGCACCTACCCTCGAAATTTCAGCCCACTTCGACCATTATTTCGAGTTATGGGTGTTGCAAGGAATTACCACATACAGAAAGACACGGAACCAAATATATTATGTTCCTCGATGTCTGAAACGGAAAATGGTATTTGGAAATTTTCATTTTGGAGGACATGAACTTTTTTTTACTCAATCACGAATCTAAGGCTTCCCTGCCTTCGGTAGTGAGGAAGCAAAAAAACTTTGTGGGATTTCCAAGCCTCAGACCAGCGACCTAACGCAATGTCATGTAATACACGTCCTCAGCTGCTTTTGGCGTTTTTCGGGTAGGTAGAACCCCTTGGCAGTTTTCAGCGGAGTGAGGTCTGGCTCCCCTCGGAGTTGGGTGGCAGGAGTGGGGTAGAGGGAAAACTGTGCGGGCGACGGGGAGGGGAGGGGAGTTCCCCTGGACTGGACACGGATGTTTTCGAGCCTGGTTTACTCCCGTAAAAACATGTTCCATGTTAAAATGTTAAATGTTTTTCATTTTGCTGTGAGATTATCCATTGAATTACCAAGATATGCCCATCCTTTAATTTTGGGTATACCTATGTGAACCTATTCTTACAAGGCTCACCTGCATTATTTGTATCCCTGTCGGGGTGTCGAGGCATCGCCCAATGTATTACTGACCCTGCCACCTGAGTGTGAGCGTGACGATCTGAGCTATTTCAAGTGTCCCTACTAACTAGATGGTCTGTGCCTAGCTGATTTTTCAGGCTAACATTAATGGTTAAACCATTAATTTATTAATGCCAATTACTCATTTATTTTTACTGTAAATTTATTTACTGTCTAGTGCATTAAACGTACTCCATTGTAATAATCATGTGATTTTTGGTTTAGTATTATAACCCGCCCCCCCCCCCCCCCCAAAATTTTATGGTTTACGTTTCAAGGTATGCAGAATCCGAAAATGCAAAAAAAAATTATGTCCATCCGCCGTACTGTGCACTTTTCTTAGTTACCATGAACCAAAATTGACGAATTCGGTTTATAGGTCCCATTTGGGGTCTGGTTGGTCCTCGAAGCTCGGCGTTAATGTCGATTCGACAGAGAATATGTAGTTCCGTCATGTTGGCTCCCTGTAGCTCCACAGACAGAGCATGTTATCAGAACATAGTGACAGTAATCGATGTCGTGCAATCAAAATCGAAACCTAGGCTCCTGAAACTGGCAGGTGCTGGGACCTGTGGTCGCCATGGCAACCGAGAAAAGTGGCCAGTCTCCGCAAGATCAGTCGAGTAAAAATGTTGTCTGCCACGCCTACGTTGGGCCACTACCTCAGAATCTGATTTCAACCCTAAAATCGTTCATTTCACAATCGATTAGATCCCTTCTATTCAATTTGTCATCTCGATACGAGATGCATCTCCTGATTTGTTTTTCTCTGTCAGTTTTCTGTTTTCTGATTTGTTATCACATTCGCTTTCTCTTTCAGTTTTCAACTTTTTTTTTGTCAAATTTTGCGCGTTTTGCGTTCAGTCTGGTTCCGATGACAGATTTGTATTTGTGGTACCTACGTGCGTTTTGTCCTGTCTGCTGTTTGTGGATTGATCGGCGTCAACACACAGATAACTACCTAGCTTCTAGTCAATAGCTTCTCCATTCAGATTCAGGTAGATACCAGCCGATTGGTCATTGTTTTGCTGTATTTTAGTTTACTAAGTTTTTGTAACACATGAATTTGGTGGCTAATTTGCAGTAGAAATTGCCGACGTTTTCGTACGTCGATAGTGTTGATTAAAAGAGACAAGCTTTGCTCAATATCACTGCTATCAGTAAATAAGGGAAGGGCGTTGTTGCCTTGGGGTATTTTGTAGACATATCTGTTGGTTTTGTGTTCTGGTCTGGTGCCCCACCGTTTTCAGACCTCACGCACCTCTACTGACTACCAGTATTAGTGAGGTCGTCCCCATAATGAAATAGAAAGAACTTGTACACTGCCGTTTGTACAGCTGTATTGTTGTAGCTCCATACTTAAACAGGCTCCTGGTGTATGTGAGTAACATCAACAGTACATACCCACTAAGAAGACCTGGCTTGTTCTGCAGGTACCTCAGATGTTTCTCAACACAATAACATCATATTTGTAACAACATTCATCTCCAGTACCTCTGTAAGCTTTTGAGTTTAAATTAGGGATTTATATTCAACGGCTTACCTCCTTCTGAGTAGACTTGTCCGAACCTATAGTAACACATTTTGTACATGAGAGAGTTGAGGAGAGTTTGGGAGCCTTCTTTGTCCACACGGAATTCTCCAGTAGACGAGTAGTAGTCAGTCTCTTTGATGTGCGCTCCCCTGTCGGTAGATCCTCCAATCCTCACCATCCATAAGAATTTGTTTATGTCTACAAAACATTTTAAAAACATAGGGGGGTATAAATAAAACGGTTCTTGAAACTAGTTTTAGGACCAAAAACAGGACATCACAAAAATGTTAATAGCATATTCTTATGGAACAAGAGTGTAACAAGTTGAAATATTTTGACAGCAAAAGTAGATTTATCTAGATCTGCAGTGGGCAATTTATGTGGGCTACAAATTCTCTTTTTTTTTTGCCAAAAAACGGAAATCAACACTTATTGACCACATAATGAGATGTTTATGTCAGAAAGTCTAGGCAGAAAACGAATGTGAAATTTGAATTTCTGAGTACCCTCAAGAAATTACGTATGAGGTAAATTGCTGAGTAGTTTAATTCAAATCCCGCTTAGAGTGCTAGTGCGTCCCTTCACACGATGTACACAGTACCAAGTTAGACGGGCGGATAGAACCGCAAATTTATAAATAAATTTTTTTAAACACATCCTCAAAATCAAACCAAGGGAAAGGTCACTACAAAGGTTCTAAAAAGTTGCCACGAAGGTTTGACATTTCTAATGTTCCGTTCTTGGCAGCATTGGGAACCATTGCCTCCGAAGCTTCACTTCGCCTCCCTGGGCCAAAAGCCAATCAGATGTCATTAGATCTGATGTCATTTTTTGCCGCATTTTTACTTTTAATCACCCTCAATTTAAAAAAATAATACTTATTTTTGGAAACGTGCTTCGAACTACCTTTTTTCCAAGAGTTCTGCTTTTTTAATTATAAACAACTGTGACCAAAACGTCTCATTGTTAACCGAGTTTCTGGGGAAGACCCCGTTGTTCGAAAAATGAATAACTTATTTTTTACGCTTCATTTACATAGATTTATTTTCTTTTTTTAAACCTATTATTCTCCTTCTTCTGTTGAAATGTTTTTATTGCAGAATGACTCATACAAAATTCATAAGATTCGACAGAAAATTTAGGTCACACTTAGTTTTTAATTTTTTGACCAGACAATATTAGAGTTCCCGCGTGAATCACACGGGTGGCAATAGCACACAGACGTTCTAATTAGGGAATTAAGGCTAACAAAGTCAGTGCACCATAGGCAGCCCGAAACACTGTGAGATCGGAAAACAAAACAGTTATAGCACCCCACAATTCTTCATTATTTAAAAAAAAATTGACAGCAGAAGAACTCGTTAAGAGATTTACTTTTTAATAAATCACAATCTGAGCAATATTCAATACCAGCGAGGTTGAAAAAGAAAAACGGAGTTATTGAAAAATAGTCTATTTCCACTAATACACGAAAAACGCAAAAAACACTGTTATACCGGTTTCGGTGATCAAACCATCGTCAGTAACACACAATAACTGACGATGGTTTGATCACCGAAACCGGTATAACAGTGTTTTTTGCGTTTTTCGTGTATTAGTGGAAATAGACTATTTTTCAATAACTCCGTTTTTCTTTGAAATGGGTTTCCACGATTTCGTCGCGAGTGATTTAGTTCGAGGTTGAAAAAGTTGACAACCTCCTTAAATGTACGATTCCCACCCCGTTTTGTGGCACTTTTTCGTTTGATACCCATCATACACTGCAACTTTGTGGAAATCTCTCGCTGAGATATATCAGTTATACTTACAAATAAAACTAACTAGGAGGGTGGAGTCTACTACTGGGACAAATTTTCGGTTGAATTACTAGTTTCAAAAGCGTACTCACCATCTGAAGAGTAGCCAACTACACCGCCAAATATCACGAGAACGTAGTCGACATCGAGTTCCCGCATGATGGCGTAAGCCGCCTCCTCGCTCGACGCCATAGCCTGCCCCACGCGGGAAATATGCGTGTTGTTCCACGTGTTGTTATCAACTAATATTGTTCGATTCGCCATCGCCGTTATCTGATACCCGTAATCCCACCACGACATCACTCTAGCATCCTGGAAAGTTACAATGAGTGTATGTAGGTTGTATTAAGGTGTGACATTAAAATATGTCCCCCCACAGTATGCCCCAGGTACCTCACACTGGACTATCATTCTATATATTAATTAACAAGGTCAATTAAATTAAGAATACTCAGACAAATCAATCAAAGGACGTATACTGCATATTGACTTTTTTCAATACCTCCTCAGTGTTCATTCTCAACCAGTAATACGCCTCCCTGAAATCATCGAATATTATTTGTGATCCGTCGTGAGTCCTAGCTGAGAGTACGATGCTCGGTGAACTGTAAGCTTCCGACGTCACCCATGTACAGTGGAAAGTATAGGTCATCAGAAGGAAGGTCATGAGTGCAACAAAAACTGTAGCGATCTGCAAAGTAGTATTAGTTTCATTGGTCACAGGTAAATTTCGAATTTTCTTCATTCAATAGATCAAATGCTGGGCATGAACCTGAAAGCGCTGTTTGTTAATAAATACAGTCATCAACTTACTTCACTTTTCATGACGAAATTCGACTCAAGTTTGTTCTTCTTCTTCTCGACATTTTTGTCAGGGTCAATTTGTTTCATGTAAGTGTGCAGCATACCTGAGACTGCGATACCAGACAAGATACACATGACGGGAGCCAATACCAACATGAGACGCACCATCACACCCTGTTAAATGAAGAAATCAAAACTGACATTCAACAGATACCAATTAAAAAGTAGCTTCTAGGATTAGCCAGCCATAGACGAACATTCTTTCCCGCAGGAAAGATGAATCCGTACAGAAAGAACGCTGGTGTATGGATCACGCCAGGAAAGCGTGCCAGACTTGTTTTCCGTCAGCTCGGATCAGTTCGGTATAATTCGTTTTGTTTTCATGCCGTTAGTGGGGACTCGGACTTTCCTGCGATCCATCTTTAAAACTGCAGGATAGGGTGAGAGGACTCGCTTTCCCCCCACAGGACAACAATCCGTTCAAACCCAAGAGAAACCCCATACACGTACACGTACACTCTTTCCCGACGGTTATGAATAAAGTGAAAATCCTAACGGATTGGTTTTTTTCGTTAGTGGGTTCGACAGGATTACGAATCCCCTCGTGATGGAACGGCGTGATAACTTGACAGGAATTATGGCAAGAAAGTGTTGCCGTTAGTGGCGACGAGAGGATTGTGAATCCTGCCAGCTTTCCTCCAGGATTTCACTAAAAGGAAAGAACGTAGGGAAAGAATGCTCGTCTATGGCAGGTTAATATGAAGTGAAGTAGGTGCAGGAACGGAGTAAAATTAGCTGGTTTCATTTTTAAAACGTAAGACGATGATCGTTTACAGTGCAAAATTCAGCGTAGCTGCTCTACATTATATCCTTTGTGCCATTGCTTATTGCGGCCTTGGATTGGGAGGAGTGGTGTAGAGAATCGAACTCCAGTCTCACAGGAGAGTGAGCAATGATGACTTAGAGACTCCTGGCCCCTTAATCAAGAGTTGTGAACCCCAACAGCAAACACCCTACCGCTATGCCTAAATCGAGTGAAATTTCAGACAGCAGCATTCAGAGGTCATGGGGGGGGGGGGGGGGGCATACAAATCAGGATAACTTACGGCAAAATAAATACTGGTGACACCATACAAAATAAGAAATATATTGGCATCCGTAAGATGGGCGAAGCAAAAGTAAAGCCCTGCAGGGAAGAGGAAGACGAGAATCTGGAGATCAAAGTAGAAAGACGACCAGGAAGTGGGTTGATGCTCCGATACAGAAGCAATGATGGGTATATGGTTTTTAGCGTATGACGGATCCAAGAGGGTGTAGAATCTTCCCGTCCAAGGTGCGATTTTGCCTGAAACAAAAAGCCTCAGATTCAAGCTCATATTTCCAACAAATTACTAGCTAATGATGATAAATATAAGCGGAAATACCTGTGACAGTAAGAATGGTTCCGATGATCACTGTGACTGTTGCAGTTCCAACTGCTACAGCTTTGAAGAGAATCTCAAAATCGGATGCTGTTAACTTTGATCTGAGATAATCAACCAGACTGTGAAGCTGACACAAACCAAACACACCAAGTGCCTGAAATCAAAGGAAATCTTGGTTTCAACTTTCTATTAGATCGGTCAACCAATCGAACATGACACTTCCAGTATAGTCGAATGACTCGAGATGCCGGTATGAATGAAACATCCACCTGAAGGCCTCAATGTGCCGAGAAGTGCAGTGCAAAAGATCAGTAACAATAATCGGCGCCTTACCACAGCTGTTACTGTTGATTTTTAATGATGCTCGATTTACAAAATTCACTCATTCATAAGCTTACAATATAAATAAATCTTTTAAGAAAACTACTTACCAACATATGCTCGGATGATTGGACCGGCTGGAAGCCAACAAATGGGATTTGCATAGAGAGCATTGTACCAAGGCAGTAGAGGATTGAATAGGCGACATAAATTCTGTGAGAAAATCTTCCAGTGATCATCAAAGTTAACACGTGCATCGGAATCAGATTGATGAGGAAGACGTAGCCGCCCCAAGATGAAACCTGATCAGAGAACACAGCAGCAGTTAAAATGCGACCCAATCAATTTATTTGGACCATCCAATAATTTTTCTCATACAAAGCAATACAGAAACTACATTCACGTAGGAAATCAATAACTAGTCAAAGTAAACAACAGCCAACTCAGTTGATCATGGATGGGTAAATTGTGGGATTAATTAGGTAGATGTTTCGCTCAAAGGGCTTCCACTGTCACAGCCATGTTTTTGTTTCTGCAGGATGAATATTGTGGACGGTTAACACTGAATATTATTCACCAGGCTCAGGGGGGAAGTTGTGAATTCCAAAAAATGGGCAACCAGTAAATTAATAAATAACAGTAAATTTAATTAAAAAATATAAATAAATTAGACTGACAATGGTTTGTATGGAAAATGCAACCCATTGAATCAACGGATCATTTAAAATTTAAGGAAAGTTGTATAATGAAATGTATTTTGACCGCAACAAAGTTCTTCAGACGCTACTGTCCAGAAATAAAATATATGCGGCAGAAATGATAAAGGGGACCAGAATGAGAAAATATAAACGAAGAGCAGAGCAGAGTTTGTACAAAATGTTTACTGATGAACATGCTAACAGCGGATAATATTGACATCGTACAACATACAAATATTGAAACAGTAATTTGCACTGAGTGAACCATACGACATATAATAATCCAGTACATAATCGACATTATGCAGGCGCCACGTATGTGGAAATTATCGTTTGCAAATTTGGTGGTTGAAGGAAACGCTATCCGAAGACTGGATAAGGATGTTGACGTTCTTGATTCCATCGAAAGAGGAAAGTTTGAGTACATCTGGCAAGTCATGAGGAATGACAGGTACCATCTGCTGTAGCTTGTCATCCAGGGGACCAAACTACCAGACAGCGGAGTGTGGGCCGATGAATATTCTGTCTCAGGAATACGCACCAGTGGTTTGGGCTCAGTACACACTCGCTTTTCAGAACCGTTACTGACGAGGATCGCTGTTGATCGCCAACGTCCTTCGAGGGCAGGTCACTTGAAGAAGAATGGCTCAAATGTATTCGATGAATTTTTATGACATTTCACAGGGAAGAGAGTGCTTTTGATTTGGTGGTACCATATCAGTTGTTGGGATCATCCGTGTACGAGTTCCTACTTACCCGACAACACTGGACGACAGAAGTTTGCAGTGCATACCTGCACCCAACTCATTCAAAACTGAGCAAGAGCAGAGACAATTACCTAATGTTCCCAACTGATATGGTAACACCAAATCAAAAGCACTCTCTTCCCTTTGAAATGTCATAAAAATTCATCGAATACATTTGAGCCATTCTTCTTCAAGTGACCTGCCCTCGAAGGACGTTGGCGATCAACAGCGATCCTCGTTAGTAACGGTTCTGAAAAGCGAGTGTGTACTGAGCCCAAACCACTGGTGCGTATTCCTGAGACAGAATATTCATCGGCCCACACTCCGCTGTCTGGTAGTTCGGTCCCCTGGATGACAAGCTACAGCAGATGGTACCTGTCATTCCTCATGACTTGCCAGATGTACTCAAACTTTCCTCTTTCGATGGAATCAAGAACGTCAACTTCCTTATCCATTCTACGGAGCACCTCGACATTGGTAACCCTACCCAGGGAATTTTCAAGATATGGCGGTACGTTAACATCTCAAAAGCCTGAATCCAACTGCATATAATATTACTGTCTCAGCCAGTGTCTACACCTCCACACCGTTGAGTAGGAGGGTGAACCATGGCAAGGCTGAAGCCTTTTGCGTGTGCACGAACCTCCTCGGCAATGTCCCAACTGTCCTTAAGGAGGCAGCCAAGATACCTGAAGGACTGAAATCTTTCAATGATTTCACCGCAGGACCGTAATCATCCTTGCTAATGACCATCCATTTAATTTTATTTGCATTTATTTAGCCTCAGACCCTTGCTCAAACTAACTTTAGCCACTGCAGCCACCAGAACGTGATCTGGGAGGCTTACAGCAAGAAGGACAGTATCACCTGCGTAGTGGATGTTGTTCACTGTGACGCCATTCGCCACGATGAGCTCTGGACTTTCAAGTGCCTGATGGAACTCTGCCAGGAGCTGAGATTATATTTGCGATAATTATATACATTTGTCTAGCACATTCGCGAATTTGCACCCGAGCAGATTGTTTCTCCAACCCACAAAGGTGCGCTTTTTTACTTCTAGCAAATACACGTACCAAAGAAGGCAAACAACTTTAAACTTTCAAAGTGGTGAGGGGACTTACCATGTAGAAGTATGCTACGGCTGCCAAGGCTGACCAAAGTATGCTGCCGGTTTTGACGGATTTGATCCACATGTAGTACGTAAGAAGCATGCAGAATATGGCGATAGCTGAGGACAGAATGACGCAACGCTTCCATATAGTGGTTTCCCAAGTTCGTGAGTTCCAGTCAACATTTGATTGAAGGAACTATAGGTACAGGTTTATTTAGAAATGCTGGATGAAGGCAAATATTTTAATAAGTGCTCACCTTCGTTATCGTAAGACCCGGCGACAGAACGAGAAATATAACCAGGGACTATTGATATCATAGCAGCAGCGACCAAACCAGACCCTGAATCCTGGTGGGGATCCAAGAAATGAAAGGCATTAAATCCGAAAAAGTAAGTTCAGATAATAAATACGTAAGGGAATGAATACATATGCACCTTGAGCTCTTTAGTGAGGAGGTAAGTGATTATTGTGGTTAAACTGGAGAAGAAAGGAGCGAGGAAGACGCACACGTTCCTGATGTCTATGGTGATGTTGATAAACTGCATGATATGATAAAGCACAGCAGAGGTCACCATGAGACCGGGGTAAATTGTTCCTGTAAATACAAAGGAGTTGAATATTTCGGGGGTTCTGTGACAAATTTATGCAAGAATTTTTCTAACATTCTAAATGTATTAATCTCCATATATATTATAGAGTACCTATGGCATAATCCTCTTTATACAAAAGCGAGGCATTGCAGCATAGCTACACATGAAATGAACGACAAAATTAAACTGGGAACTACCAACCTCCAATGATACGCCCGAGTGGGTACCAGGCCCGGTCATCAAACCAGTTGTGGAACTTGTAGAAGCCTTCCTCCGCAAGGAATCGGGTGGTCCGATAGTTGAAGTATGGATCAAACTCATGGATGACACTTTCAAACCGAAGCACGGAAAACAGTCTTGTAGCAAAAGCTGAAATTAAATAATGCACTGTAAAAAAAAAAATTATTCACAAATAGAGGTTACATACGGTGTGAAATCGGCATCCTTCTCGTAACTTCGCACGCAGAATCCATCAGGAGTTGCTAAGGTATCTAGCAACTCGCCATTTTATTACTATTACTCAGGTTCCTCTGCTATTCAACAAGGACGTAAGATAATTTATTGCATTCTGTGCTCTTCATTTATACTATAGTTTTTCGTGGATGGATAAGATTTTGACGAACACGAGGTAAAGGATTACAACTAAGTGCCTAGGTGAATGCCGGCGGAGAATCCTCAATCCTTAATGGCTCCTCAAGTCTTCATCACATAAACTCTGACGAGGAGAAATCAAGTCTAATGCAACATCATGCTGCAACGATTATAATAGGAACTTACAAAGTATGGCAGCGAGAGAGAGAACGGATAGTTTCAACAGTGTCTCCTGTTTCTCCGGCGACATCCGAAGACCTCTTGACTTGATTAGAGACATTTTACTTCGAAACCGTCTTCGGGCACAGAAGCTTCGTAGAAAAACTAATGGAATTCTTCACAGGAACATACCTAGTTTCAAAATACAACATCATGTGAATGATAAGATACATTTTGGAGAAGTGAATGATAAATGTCCAAAACAACACCATCGCGCCGGTGTCAGCCGGGTGGGGCGTTCTTGGACGAAAATGTCTGGCCAGAAACGAGATTTTAGAACATGTAAACTGAATAAAACTTACGTTGTTTAGCACTAGATCACAAAAGGGTAAAATCCTGGTTTCTAAGTGTCATCGGAGTCAATAAAACCAGTGAAATAAATCTAACGAAGATGAGTGGACAACCATCCTACACAAACAAATTGTTTATGATGGCGTGTGGCCTCCTGCGTGGCCGAACTTCTTGTTCAAGTAATTGAACTTCTGCCTTTTAGACAAGATAGATAGAATGTGGACCTAAAAACAACTCGTTGTTATACCTTACATTTTGTGAGGGGCAGATAAAAATAATCGAAAAATTATTCAGGTGACTTATACATAAACGTACTGTAGGAAATACGTAGTAATATGCATAGAATACTGATACTAACGTATGATAGTATCAGCATTCGGCAACCAAGAACGAAATTTTCTAAACTATTGTCACGGTTTCACGGAGGAAGGTAACTCCACTTTGAGTAGTAACACAAATGAGATAAACCCAAATGATTGATAACCGCATAATATTTTATATACCTACTCATAAACCTCATTTAATTCTATCATAGCATTAACCTATTTCCAGCAGTAAGCGCTCAGCTTGATTGAACTTCTCGATACGCCCACGCCCCACAGAATAGCTATGCTAGATTTTCAATAGAAATGTGACTTAAAGCAAATCATATTAATGTTCGGAATACTCCACACTCGGTGGGACTTGTTTCCTATGTGATAGTATAATAATAAATTAATATATTTATATTGATTTTAATAGAAATCTGCCTTTGGCATAGGATTGTAACCACCTTTTTGGTTTATTATTCTCTGAATAATACACCTACGTATTCGCTCAGCAAAAAATTTTTATAACACCCCCTCAAACTTTTTTCTTTTACGTTTCAAGGTGCATAGATTCCAAAAACGCTGCAAAGTCCTTGTCACATGGGTTTATTATTCTATTGGAGTTCTAGAGATTTTTGTTGGCTGTTAAATGTATTGTTTCTTTCATGTGGAATGATTGAAATAGCTATTTCTGATGATTTCCACCAATTTTGGCCCCCAAAACATGAAATAGGTACACTTTTTTTTCTCTTTTTTTTAAAGATCATCTTTGATCATTGGTAGTGGCATTTAATGGTCTTGATTCACCTGTTTACACTTTTTCCAATGTTATTGTACACATTGATGGTGATTTCAGACAGTTTTCCAGGTTTTTGACTCATAAAAAACCAATTTTGGGAGCTGAACCTTTGGTAAAACCTCAATTTCCGCGTCTTTGGTCAAAATCAACTTCATATTCGGTCTTCTCGTCCTCAAAAACATGGAAAAAGATACCTCAAAAGCTCATGTTACTAACATGTTGTTAAAACGCAAAAAGTACCTATTTTTATACACATATTCACTCATAACACCCCTGGGTATATTCCGATCGGGCTGAAAAGTTTCGGGACACAACTAGGGCCCAAATGGAGCATGTGTGCGAAAGAACGACTTTTTTAGACCGAAAATGAAGCCTGTACACGTGATACGGCGTACGGCGGACGGCGGACGGACATTGCATTTTTGGAATCTACGCACCTTGAAACGGAAAAGAAAAAATTTTGAGGGGGTGTTATAAAAATTTTTTGCTGAGCGAATACATAGGTGTATTATTCACAGAATAATAAACCAAAATGCAATGTCCGTCCGCCGTACGCCGTACGCCGTCCGCCGTATCACGTGTACAGGCTTCATTTTCGGTCTAAAAAAATCGTTCTTTCGCACACGTGCTCCATTTGGGCCCTAGTTGTGTCCCGAAACTTTTCAGCCCGATCGGAATATACCCAGGGGTGTTATGAGTGAAAATGTGTGTAAAAATAGGTACTTTTTACGTTTTAGCAACATATTGGTAACATGAGCTTCTGAGATATCGTTTTCTATGTTTTTGGGGACGAGAAGACCGAATATGAAGTCGATTTTGACCAAAGAGTGGAAAATTGAGTTCTACCAAATGTTCAGCTCCCAGAATTGATTTTTTATGAGTGAAAAACCTGGGAAATCGTCTGAAATCACCATCAGTTTGTATAATAACACTGGAAAAAGTGTCAAGACGTGGTTCAGGACGATTAAATGGCACTACCAATGATCAAAGATAGTTTAAAAAAAAAAGAAAAACAAGAGCGTACCTAATTTGTGTTTTGGGGGCCAAAATTAATGGAAACCATCAGAAGTAGCTATTTCGATTGTTACGCATGAAAGAAACAATTAATGAACAGCCAACCTTTCTGTAGGTATGTCCAATAGAATAATAAACCCATGTGACAAGGACTTTGCAGCGTTTTTTAAATGGAGAAGAACACACGCACCGTGTACCTATAGTAGTGTTTTCTGTGACTACTACGTACGTAGTATAGTAGTGTTTTCTGTGACACGCACACCCGAAGTGCACCATGGCTGTATTTATCACAGAAAACCCTACTATACTACGTAGGGTATTTATGGATACTGCTGCCATGTAGTATCCAATTGCATTGTGTGAATGTGTATGTAGAAAGAGTGTAGGTGTAGGAGTGTAGCGGAGTGTTAGTACTCTGGGGGTAGGATGGATAGGCTGAATATTTCAAACGTGGCGGCAAATTCCTGAACAGATAACCAATGATCGGACACCACGTTTACGGCCAACCAACAACATTTGCTTCATTTTTTTGGGAAACAGGAAACTGTTCTTATTATTTTGAATACCCAAGCAAACCTTGGAGAACCGATTAATTCACCTTCAAATGTGTTGGAAATCGGAGCACAAAACAAAAAGTAGAGCTGTTTGTTCCTTTAGTCAGCTGATTTGTTATTTAGCTCAATTACGTTGGTGAACGTGGCAAACAATAACATGGTGCTGTCAGGAGGGGGGTGGTCGATGGATTCGTCTTCGGTGATTGAGGGTTGACCGACTTCCGCGCAATTAATTTTTCCGGCTAATAAAATATTTTGATTTACCTAGTTACCTACTTCAATATAATATAAACAGTTTTGCTGCCCAAAGAGGCCGTTTTGAGTTTATTGCCATCATAGAAGTGAACTTTAGAGTGCAGTAAGATTATTTTTGTTCCCTGTAAACGACAAAAACCAGTTCTGTGATATCGGCAGCCGCACGGCTATCTTCACAAGATCCGAGACGAGGTAATAATTCATATTTTCCTGTCTTAAAAATATACATCAGCTCTTCGGCCTCCGTTGTCAGTGGTCATCATGGATCGTTACAAAAAGGAATTCATGAGCAGTGTTGATGTCTCCAAAAGGGAACTGAAAGAGTTGAAAGATGCCTTCAAGCAAGAGAAATTCAAGGAACTTTTCAAAGAGTATGTTGACGAGGTTAACGATCCCAAAAACCAGGCCTTATACGAAAAAGAGTTACTGCAATTGGAAAAGGAAAGAGGCGTTGATGCGACATTTTTGAGGCCGACTCCTGGCTACGTAATCAAGACAAGCGTTGAAAACGATTGTCAGGCTTTCATAAATGTGTGCTACAACGAGAAAATCGAGCCACCAAGCAGTCTGAGGACCGTGAAGAACGATCAAGAGGGGGCTAACTGGTCGGTCCCTCATGTTTTCGGCAAAGGACGAATGGAAATGAACAAGGTAATTTATTATAGAGGGATCATTTTCAGGAAACTTATTTTTATCTTATAGTACTGCTTTTGAGATCTTCGTTTAGATAAACACTAAGTTTGGACACGCTAGCAATTTTATTGTCTTCCAATAGGCTGTAAGAAATCAGTGTGAAGCCTTATGCTGATAGCGGCAAGACAGCAGATAAGGGGGCGTTAGTTTAAAAAAATGCAGTTTACTAAGGCACTCCTTGCTGTCGCGAAATCTCATTGGAAAACTTTTCCATGTGATGCACTGAGTATAAATTGTAACGTTCTTTCGACGTTGAATAGATGCAGAAAACCGATCAATTATGTCTGTAATGATCGGTTGTTCTGACTGTACGTTGATTGGTAGTTTAGCTGAATACTCAGGGAAGTAAAGCTTTGACTGCCGAGCACTGGGCTGAGGGCAACGATTTGAGAATCCAGGTCAGAGCTGGCATCAGCATTTTCCCGGTCATAATAATAATATCCCGTGGGGAGGAGTTGGTCCTGGTACGAAAGGGATTTTGGCCTTTGTATCTTCAGGAAAACCTTTGCCGACGTCCCAGTAGACGTCTACTCATTGCTAAGGCAACTGATTCAACAATACAGATTGAATTCCATCCGTCCATCTACATTCCCTCTCGGAACGATCAATCCCGACGTTTAAAGGTGGGCAAATAGAATGCCTCTTTAGTTGCTGTATCCTGTCACTCAGCCCTGGTGGCTCTACAAAAATGTGGGAAACCGTAATATTTTGTAAACTAGATGTAACGACAACCAACTGATCATTTGTGAAATTTTCTATGAACAGTCGATAATTTTGAATTGGCGAATCTCTCATTTTAGGTATTGTAGGAGGACGCTAGAGTCCTCAATGTTTAGAACACGTTTTCTTGAAGAGTTTTTCCCTTCCAAGAAATTATCATCGCAATCTGAGTTCAGCCCTAGAGTTTCTGTTTTTATAATAATTTATTTACAATATATAGTTGAAGTATACTAAATCATAAAAAAATGGATGCATCTTAACAGGAGAGTTGCTCTGTCATTTCGCTCTTCAAATCTTACATCTCTTACTCTTCCTTTCTTCTTCTGAATTCTCTTCTTTCCATTTTTCTCTCTGACCTCAACAATTCCCTTCTTCTTCAATTCTTTGTTCAAAAACATATTTAGTACATAATGAAGAATATAAGTACAGAAACATGAGAAAACCAACTTCATGAATGGGCATTTCTTCGACTCTGTATTTCCCTCCTCTACCTACTTTTACATTTTTCTTCCTTTTCTCGTCCGCTCCTCTCTCGTTTTATTTTTTGTTTCATGTAGTTTTGTTTATTTTCATTTTTTTATATTATTATTATTATTATTTAGTTGGTAGGTAAGTACCTACTTTTGAAAAAAAAAATCTTTACTATCCGCATCCTTTACATTTTTCAGAGGTAGACGGGAACAATGTTCCTATTCTGAAAATGAAGTTATTTTATTCTATTCTATTCTAAAAGCCTGTAGCAGATGGTGGCGCTACACGGCAAACCATTATTCTGATAGCCAATATTATCTTTGTCCGAAAGGTGGTTCAAAAATTTATTTCAGCTCGAAATTGCTGAAAATTAAGTAGGTACATTAGGTACCTACGTGTAATTACTACAAATCCAAGGGTTGGTAGTGGACATTTTGGACTCATTTTTAATAACAAACTGTCAGGGAATGCCAAAAAGGGTCAGATTTGGCTTTCAGTATTAATAACCGTGTAAACTGTAAAAATTCTGTAAAAAAACGGTAAAAAAATTGGTTGAATGGTAGCTCAAGTAACTTGAAAATTGACTCATTTGGTTGCGTAGCATGGTTTGAACTTGCATTTCAACTCCCCAACTCCCCAAAACTTTTCAGTATGCATATTGAATAAGGTATGTTAATATTATGTTACATTCTTCATTATTTACTATGTCGTCAGGAGGGCGTGGAAATTCTGGTGTATGACGTCCTTTTTCATCCAATGGCTCTTGATTTGGCCCATCGTCTGCCCGAGTTCAAAAAGCTCGTCAACGACACGGCGATGACCGCAGTTGAAGACGGAGACAAAGTGAAGCTCGACCGTAGGAATGCCAGAGTTGTGAAGGCGACATTCGTGGGCTGCAAGTTCCCGTGTCTGCTTAGGAAGAAGTCCGAGACAGGGAAGAGCGCCGACGTCTGGGAGATGCCCGGCTACCCGTATCCTCCGATCGAGAAAGACGTCCCTCCTGTAGTCAAGGAAATGGGAGTCCGTGAAGTCGACGGCCTTTACACAACGCCCAACTATGTGGTGAAGGAGCGCAAGGGCGTTGATATGTCCGAATGCAGGTGAGTTCCTATCTCTATCATCAATGTGAACTGTGTCCTTGTGAGCACCTAATATTCCCGATATTGAGTTATCTTTTGCCTGTCGGCCTCCACCTACTTTGGGTGGGTTGGTGGCCAGACAACGCTGGGCTCCTGAAGGGAGCAGGCTTGATGGTGTTAGGACTTAGGACACACAACGCCGGGATTCAGTGGTACATGGGAAAATTTTATTGGTATTTAAATGGGTCTTAATGATACGCTACTCCCTGATTCCTACCTACTTCCTCCCAAGGGCTATTGTGCGTAAATTACCCGAGTTACGCCCGCCTGTAAGACGATCGCGGAACGGACGGGAATGAAATTACTCGGGATGGTCCACGTACCTTCGATCCTGCTCCTCCGACCTGGAAACGAGCTAAGTCCCAGTCGTGCCGGCGTCGGATGGTGGGCTGGCTCTGTCGGTGTAGTACCAAGGATCGGGCCAGCTGATAAGTACCTCTTCCGATGGCACTGCGGTTGAGGGGTCGGGTCCGTGGCTCGAAGGATGCTTCTCATTCGGGTTCCTGAACTCAACGACCTGCTTTTCCTGTCTTTCCTGCTCTACGTTTTATTCTTCGATTGGTAGGGTATTGTTTTCCACCAATCATAATGCCGCAAGGACGCAATGAGCTCCTGGGTCAGCGCCTTTTGTAACTGGGGCAGCGAAGGATGTCGAGACGATCGGTGAAATGAATATTTTTCGACGAATCGGGTCTGACAGTCCTTTGTGTTGTTCATCTTAGGATGATTGAGAACCTCTATCAACCAATATTATGTTACCTAGGGAGTTTTTCTTTTGAATTCAACTGTGTGAGTACATAGTATTTTAGTGGTGGTGATGCTGGTTAGAAGAACCCGAGAAACACTTGGAATTCACACTTCTGCAACGTCCGGCCCATTAGGTCCTGTGGTTCTTAGGATGATTGAGAACCTCTATCAACCAATATTATGTTACCTAGGGAGTTTTTCTTTTGAATTCAACTGTGTGAGTACATAGTATTTTATTGGTGGTGATGCTGGTTAGAAGAACCCGAGAAACACTTGGAATTCACACTTCTGCAACGTCCGGCCCATTAGGTCCTGTGGTTCTTAGGATGATTGAGAACCTCTATCAACCAATATTATGTTACCTAGGGAGTTTTTCTTTTGAATTCAACTGTGTGAGTACATAGTATTTTAGTGGTGGTGATGCTGGTTAGAAGAACCAAGAAACGCCTGGAATTCACACTTCTGCAACGTCCGGCTCATTAGGTCGTGTGGTTTAAAAAAATATTTTTTATACTTCTCTCCTTCAGCATCAAAACTGTCGTCTTTCGCTATGGTGATTCTTCGGGCTGTTGCTATCTTCTTCGCATATACAGTGAAACCATGATTACCCAACAGTGGACAGATCCTGTGGTCCCGACAAAATTCCGTATAAAGTAATGCGTTTTCTCTCTCTCTCCGAGTTATGGACAGGCGGAGTCTTTGTTTTGTTTTCCTCAGATGTTTATTCGTTCCATCAGGTAGTCAATTCATGCATGGTTCAAAGATGACACAGGAAAATGCTTCCCAAATCGCCGTGAAATTATTTCTGAATGAATTGTCGGATAGTCGGAAAGTTCAGGAAAAGGCATAACATTTCGTACAAATCCATTAGGGAAAGAGTGCATCTGTCTCAGTTGACGTAGTGAACGAATGGAAAGAAAAATTTCCTAAAATTTGTCAAGAGAACGATTCAAAGGGTGAACAGGGTTTCCCACTTTCGGAACCACGTACCTTCAGGGATCGATTCTACAACTCCATTCTACAACTATTTCGAAAAAAAAGTTCGTCGTTGCAATTTTTCGAAAAACGCTTCGTTTTCGAGTTACTTTGAGATTTTTTCTTCTTTTCGACCTTCATCCTGTATTTTTTAGACCGAAAATAAAATAGTTATGCATGCGGTGGACGGGCATTGCATTTTGGTTTATTATTCTGTGAATCAACACCTACGTATTCGCTCAGCAAAACGTTTTTATAACACACCTTCATCATTTTTTCTTTTATGTTTCAAGGTGCGTTGATTCCAAAAATGCAATGTCCGTCCGCCGTACAATGCATAACTACTTAATTTTCGATCTAAAAAATTCGTTCTTTCGCACATAGGCTCCATTTGGGCTCTAGTTGTGTCCCGAAACTTTGCAGTCCAATCGGACTATACCCCAGGGGTGTTATGGGTGTAAAAATAGGGTTTATATTTTAATTTTTATTGTATTTATTGTAATGATTCTATGGTATTTATTGTAATGAGCCCAAAATCTGAATCTGTGCTTGGACTTTCTGCGTTTATTATGTGTTAGTATAGTGTAGCTTTATTATTTATGTGTCACTCCACACAACAACGACGAGACTAGAGATGAAAACTTCCAAATTTCGCCCAAATGATATTAATGGCAAACGAAAGGATGGGTTTTTCAAAAACAAAATGTGGGTTGAATGTGAGTTTTGAGGGTCACAAATCTGAGAACTACCAATTTTTTAAATTTTCTGAAGTGGTACAACACTAGACAGAAAGAGACTGTTTCCATAGTATTTCTCTCTTAGAAAATTACATTAGAGTCAAAAAGAGTTGAACATTTCAAAATGTACCCCAAGATACACGAAACCAACTCATCGAAACTTACTGGGTACCTACTGTATCGCGAGGGGTTATTTCAACAATAAAATTTGTTATATAGAACAACGGGGAAGGTGGCGGTTAGAAACAATAAAAAAATTTGAATAGTAAGATCGATTAGGGCAAAAGCAAAGAATTTGTGTGCAAAACCATTCAAAATGTTTGGTCGGAAGTTAATTTGAAAATTTGCTGATGTGGTGGTTGTTGCGTTTTTTAAATTACTTAGTATAACTTTAGAGAATGCACGCAGTAACTGTAGAGAATGCACACTGCGAAGTGCTCCTTCAAATTACTTTTATTTTTGTGTTATAGAGTAGGGGTACCTTCCGCTGTAGATAATTTTTATCACAGTTATCTGACTGTTCATTGAAGTAATGTTGACTCCAGATAGGCTAGGCTAGGCGGTTGGCCGCCATAATGTCCTAGTGTTGTGGAATGTTTATGGGCACGTCACACATGAAACCTGTAGCCATCGCCAGTCTCTTAGATAATCGTGGTTCTGTATGTTTCATTATTTAAGAGAATCGTTCACTAAGAGCCGAGTAAATGATGTGTTCATTTGTGTTTCAGAACGAGTAAAGATGCGAAAATGATGGCGGCCATACCTGAGGAGCTCATTGTCGAAATTCCCCTTCCTCTCCTTAGGTAAACCTTAATAAATTATCATCTGCTCTGCCTTGGTGGAGACTTCTCATTGAGACGTTAGAACCATTAAATGTAATGAGTCACAGCAAAGTTCTTTTCGTAGTTCTCGTCAAGACAACATGTGGAGCTGTACGTTAGGTACATAAAATTCAGCGAGTTGTAAAGATGTGTAAGCAGTGTAAGTATGAGCATATGCCCACTTATGTGAGAGTGAAGAGTGTAGACATATCTAGTTTTTAAGTCTAAACCGTTCATGTTCTCGTTGATGTAATTTTGTTGGGGAAATCACTTTTTTTACTGTGGTGTCAAATATTACACAATTAGGTATCGTTGTTTTTTAGGTCAGCTGCTGACGCTGCTTTGGATGTCCGGGAGAAATTTCTGTCCCTGGTGAGTGAAAAGCCAGCCAAGTACAAACTGGACATCACTCTGCCGTACTGTGTTGATGACGACAACGGGTCTGCCAAGTTTGACAAGGATAAGTAAGTAGAAATAGAACTGCAAACCTGCACAAGGTGTTAAAAACACCTTTTTTTTTCAAGTACAGAGGAAACCCCAACTTATTTTTGATGTAGAAGAAGAATTCCAAGTCAACATTAGTCCCAAAAAGTCCCAGTTAGTCCCAACAAGATCAAAATTAGTCCCAAAAACAGGTTTTTCTGGTAGAACTGAGATTACCTATGTGATAGTACATATATATATATCAGTATACTTGTACAATCAACTTACCTTCTGGGAAAGTCGATTGAGATTATATAATAGGTAATTGGAGGAAGAGATTGTTTACTGGCAGCAGCGCCCCTAGTGCGGAAGTTCGGAATTTTTTTAAAGAAAAACTAAAGTTTTTTGCGTGGTTATGTTGGTTCTTCTGCGGCCCCCGCTTCTCCACTCCCACTCTCCTTCATAACGCCATTGTTCGTTCCGAGTGCGACGAGTTCGGTTGAAGTTTTTGTTGGTTCTCAAATAATATTTTCAATTTCAATAGTTTCAAGTTGTGGTTTTTGAGTTTTATTTGGTTAGTTTAATAATACCTATACTTATTGGCTACAATCTGATGATAAATATAACCCTCATCTATTTACAATGTTGAATGATCGGTACCATTATCAAGTAATTGTAAATATTCCAATTTACGAATGATGGAGATGCTGGGATGACTTACCAGTTACTGGTACTTCATCAGGTTTCGACAATAGGCGTGGACACTGGTACGTCGTGTTTGAAAGGCTGACCCTTTGAGCTGAGACCTGAACTCTTACTTATAACAGTTATTATGATTTGGTTCGTGTCTCAACATTTTTTCCCCACCCCAAAAATTGAGTACAATGGGTTTGTTGCTGACGGTGGTTTGATCACCGAAACCAGTTAACAGTGTATTAATTTTGTTCTTAGTAGACATAGACAATGTTTCAATAACTCCTTTTTTTTAATACAGATTTTGGGTCAAAAATAGCTTTAAATATAGTCAGATGTACCTTAAAAGCATCAAAAATAGCTAATAGTCGACCATTTTAAAGAATTCGCTCATTTACGGTTATGCTGCATAGCTGGAACCTGTTTGTGTTGGTTAAATCGTGTGTTTTAATTCCTGTTGTTTCCAGAAAAATCCTTACTGTTACTTTGCCCGTAAGACGGAAAAAGTATTACCACGACTTCCACAGGGAGGACAGCGGTATTGACAGTGACGTCACACACAATGAGACTGGCAATCGTTCATCGAGTGAAGAAGAGCTGAACAGTACATGCAATCTCGATGATGATGATGTGTCTGTTGAGCGCCTGAGCAATGAAGTCAGAGAAGAATTCCTCGACCCTTCCCGTGCTTACACTCTGCCCCATTCGAAAGTAACCATGAGGTATGACTAACTTGGATTGTTTAGTTTTTTAATATTTTTTCTGAATCAACCTACTTATTTCTCATTTTTGTCTTCATCCACGGCCTTAACCCTTACAAACAGCATATTCAAACCTTTACACCCCATTTCAACCAAAACACTTATCCATCTCTTCTTGATGCTTATTCTCAATTTTCCACTATCCTTCTCTTTGGTTCAGCTTCATGATAGCGCCTATTGCTTTGTGTGTCCCATATTCTCAACTTTTGCCTTTCGGCCTTACTTCATTTTACCCCATGCGTAATTTCTAGTTTCCTCGTCCTGTAATCACATAATTCCCTTCTTCATCCCCATCTGCTTGATTACATCATCTACCAGCCTTCATCAGGTAAGTCCTTATAACGGATGTCATAGCCTTGGTCCATTGGTTAAAATTTTTAAAACCCCTCAACATGGATGTATAGTAATGATCTTGTGGCTTGGTTGAAGTTCTCAGGTGCTATCTTACTTTTCTCTTAAATGAGGCCATATAGACCGAATCCTGACTAACTTCATGTTTGAAGTCATCTGGCTCTGTGCAATGTATTCATCCTCAAACACCCTCTTCTCCCCAGATGATAAACTCGTGGGATTTTGACTGGGTAGGAGTTTTGGGATAGAGGTAAATATTCGCCCTGTTTTCACCTTGTTGAATATTGCGATAGGAAGCTATCCGCGCGGTTTGCACCTCCTTGGATATCTGGGTAAGAGGTTAGGAAGATGTTCGCCCGGTTTTCACCTCGTTGAATATCTAGGAAAATACTCGCCCTGTTTTCACCTCGTTGAGTATTGAAGGATGTTCTTGCCCGGTTTTCACCTCGTTGAGAATGTAGAGGGAAGGAGAAGGCTTGGTAGATGATGAGGGGGTAAGTTTTGAGAGAGAGGGCACTTGTTGGAGAGAAATTGAATGAATGTGCCAGTTAGGCGCTTTTTTTAGGCACCTCTATCCTCCTCAGGTCCCATCGGAACGACCATTGGGAGCCGTTGGAGGGAGAGTTACCTGGGCCTTCTCCCTCGGCTTCTCCATTGTTTATTGGTAAAAATCTGAATGTATATACAGGAGTGGTATATTATAAGGGTACCACGACAGTTCACATCACGTTTCTAATGATGTAAATAGTTTCTTAGTTTGTCATGGCTCGCTCGTGGGACCTGAAGCGGCTCGCACCCTCTGCCTGGCTCGTGGGACCTGTAGGCTCGGCGCCTATAAAGGCGCGTTTAAATGGCTCAAGTTCACTCGTGGGTGAACACCTTGTGATTATTTATTTATGCGCTAGTAACCTGGGAGATGGGTGAGCTGTCAGTATCCGCAAAGCAGTCGTGGTCTTCCTTGTGGAGCAGCGTCGTTCGTATTAATTGTGTCAGCATGCATTTGAGAAGAACAAGAAAACGTCAGTAAACCACTGATCCTTAACTGCCAGTATACCAATTCCAGGGTATTCTGATGTCTTCTTTGTAGCTGTAATTCGAATAGCAGCTCATTCATCCAAGGTAGGACTACCCTCGGTCCCTTCTTGCATGAGGAACATCGCAAGTCACTTGACACATTTTCTGGCTTCAGGCAAAGTGATTCTAGGGGGAGGAATGTCCCACCACCATCTTCTTCCTTTTGTCTATTCACCGATACTTTTATCTCGATTCAAAAGTGAGTTGGCTACTAATCTCTTATGTCCTTATAAACCGATAAGCTGTCCCAAGTAAGCGGCCCCACTACCACTAAATCTGATACATTTGTTCGGGTCTGTTAACAACTATCCCAAAAAAGTGGTTGTCATGATAACCAGGTGTCCCAAATAAGTGAGTTCACTGCAATTACACTTTTCAAAGTTACTACGATATATTGATACACAAACGCATTACTTGATTAGTGTGATATTCGTTGATTGTTTTGTATTGTCCTCAGGTCTGACAAGTGTTTCATAGTTCTTAATGTCAAAAACATAGACCCTTCGTCCGTCTATCACCAGTTCTGGAACAGCGATGGAGTGTGGATCAAATTCAGTTCATTGGGAGCCGGTGGGATGTTCCCGACTCACCACGCAGTCCACCTCCAGGTTCCGAATGGCCTCGCCATCGATAAACGGTCATTGAGGATCGAGGTTTGGGACAACAATATGATTTGCTCACTAAAGATCCACCCATCTTCCATTGACTCGTCCGCTCACACCAGTGAAAACGATGGGAGAATCGATAGATGCCTGATTGGCCTGGATCCGTTTCATCTGTCTGAAGCGAAAATCATCAGAGAGCCTGATGATGTCTCTGAAGATGAGGCAAGTACAATTAATTTAATAGGTGGCTTATTTCAAGGTATTGTTATTTTTCACTCCTAGATCCCAGGTCATTATTATTAAACAAATTTATTAAAATGAATGTCTCCTACAATGTCCGTAGCATGAAGATAGTGACGACGATGAAGAAGACCTTCAACGAAGGCGCCAGGATGATTCGAAAGAATCACTAGCAAATCAAATGCGCGATTCTCTCAGTTTGCAGGAGGTAAGCGTTTTAGATTAGGTTGGTACGTAACTTTATATAGATCGTAGATTCTATATAATATATATATGCGGTTCTATCTTGTAACGTTCTCCATCATAGATCCTATATTATTCTATGTAGCATAGATTCCCTTCCAACCAGTGTCACTGATCTTTTCAAACCTCTGCTTCCCACAGTTGGTTCACCTGTTGATCTTCATGTTAAAATATAGATGTGATTCGTAAGTTAAGTCCTAGCTTAAGATAGAAGGAATTTTATTTAGCTAAATAGACAGCATTTTGAGCTTGAAATCTGCAGGTACAGATGCAGTAGTGTGCAGATTAATCTAAACGCAATTCAAAAATCAGGTTTTTATTAAAAACTCATTATTTTTTACAGTCTAACTCAGAATTAGTGAGAAATGTCCCTCCAGCGTTAAATACTCCTTGCACACGTTTTGGCAAGGATCTCACTTTTCTGGCAAATAGTACACAACAGTATCAATACACAATTTGTGGAACCATAATTTTATTAACACGTTCAGTGCGGCTGTCCCTGATCCGGGACGCCAGCGTATTCGCCAGCCATGCGGCCGTCCCGAATCCGAGCCACCTTCTATTGTGAAGTATTCGGGCTGTGCAAGGTTCCCGCACTGCTCCTATCGTCGGGTTTTTCATGTGAAGGGGGGCTGGAAGGTCTCTGAAAGGTAAACATTACCTCAGTTTCAATGTTTACTATATAAAAGTTTTGAGATATTTGGGTTCAAAGTTCACCCTCAGGTTTTCTGTCGTCCTGTGCCATGTTGTGTACGTTTTTAGTTTGTTCCTGAATCTTCACAAGTGCAGGTGGTTCTTCATGTCTTCCTCCAGTGAATGCGAGACTCCAAAAAAGGAGTTTACTCACAGAAAATTCCACCGCGATAGAGGTTGGTGGATCAGGGAGCCCCATTTGAACAACACTTGAACTCTCCAGCCGTGCGACCGTCCCAGATCCGGGACGGAGGTAAATTGCGCTCTAATTACGAAACTATGATATTTTGACATCTAAGAACGCATTTTCCTACGTCTACAATCCCAGATGATGTGATTAACCGCAAGAACTCAAATCAGGTTGGTTGGACGATTTCTCATCATTGTTCAGCACTGAATGTGATAACTTTGGAAATTATGAGGTTCTTTGTAGAGTTATCCAGTTTCATGAGTATCCCGTTCATGATTGAGCAAAGATTATTCTCAGGAGATAGTTACAAGCCAAGTGGGGTGAAACCCGGCATTAAAATTATTAGCTGCTGATGCAGTGCAGTGGAGTAGGGCATCGTTGGAACATGGATACTACTGCCTGAGAAGTTGCTGGTGTCTGTTCTGCTATGCTGTATCATAGAGGAAGAAGTGGTGATGTGGCCTCTTTCCACATAATCTTGGAAACCAGTCAAATAATGTGCTATTCCGCCAAACTGGTTCGATTATTCCTATCAACAAACAATACCTACAAAACGCAAATTTCTTTATTTTTTAAATAAAAAATAAAAATTAAAAAATTAGCAATTTCAGAATCATGGGTAATACTTAACCCTCATTCTTCTTCTTCCCTGGCACTTACGGTCCTATAAAACCACCTCAACCATCTGACACCACTGAGCCAATTGGCACCATCTTCTGACCCCATTGCTCTTCAGCTCGGCCTCCAAGTAATCTGTCCATCTCATCCGTGGTCGGCCTCTCGTCTGCCACACCCTGGTTTTCCATAGAGCATTTCCGTGGTATTCTTTCCTGCTCCATTCGTTCCACGTGCCCTTCCCAGCGAAGTCTTTCCCTCTTTATGAAAGTGACAGGATCAGGATGCAGCTCAGGCTCAGCCTGGTACAGCTGGCTGAGCTCGCTATTGGTCCTTATTCTCCGCTGACAGTTCTCATCAAATATTGGCCCATAAATTCGCCGCAGGATCTTCCTTTCCCACACCCTCAAGTTATTCTCCCATTCTCTTGTCAGCATCCAGGTTTCTGACCCATAAGTGACTACGGGTCTGATCACTGTTTTATATAAGGGTTATTTTTGCTTTTCTCGGGAGGGAGTTAAAACTTGAGGAGCTTGTGGACCGCCCAGAAGCACCGATTCTGGCAGCCAGTCTAGCCTTTATATCAGCTCTTAATATGATTCGTGACCAGTGAACCCAGGTATTTGAATTCCTGGCACACATGAAACTGGTGGCCACTTATTTGGACATAATCGTCGTACAGAGCAGAGGGGTCTCTCATTGTGCACATGTACACTGTCTTACGCTTGTTAACTACGAGCCCTCTATGCATCGCAGCTTCCTGAAACTCCTGGAATACTCCATCCAACGCTGGTAAGGTTCGGCCAACAATCTCAACATCATCCGCATACGCCATGTGCTGCGTCATTCTGTTGTAGATAGTTCCCCCAGGATTTGTCCTAATAGCCCCCTCAAGGCACAGACTTGGTGTACCCAGATCACCCTGCCTGAGACCACAGCCAACCCGGAATGATCCAGGCAGTTCTTCCTGCACTCTGACCTGACATCCTGTGTTTCCTAAATTAATAGTGTTGACACAAGAAACCGCTATGGCACAGGTTTCATGATAGCAAGAGGACGGAAACAAGCAATATTGAAGTACCAAGTGCTCAACGAGCGACTGCGCACTGTACTCCTGCATGATAAGTTTTTAAACATATCCCTTATCTCTGCACATGCGCCAACAGAGGACAGCGACGAGGAATCAAAGGATCGTTTCTACGGTGAGCTGGAGGGCGTGTGTGATGAACTGCCAAAGTTTGATGTCAAGTTGGTACTGGGAGACTAATGCAAAGATTGGTAAAGAAATAACCCTCGTTACAGAAAACAAATCCAATTTCCCAACTCACGGGTCAGCGGCAGGTTGAGGCAGCACTGGCTCTGGTAGGTCAGACGTGGTTGGCAACCGATTTTTGCTTTATAACTGGCTTTTTTCCATTGTCAAAGCGATGTTTCCTCGTCTTCCTTTTCTGGATGCTGTACTGGAACTTCTTCCATTTACGCACTTTTATGTGGCCATCACCTACAATTCCTAATTATTGATGTAATTTCGAGTTCTAAAATAGTAATATCATTTACCATTTCTAACAATATTAGATTTGATACAGTAATTTTTATCGGATCACTGGTTAGGCGGTGCCTAACTTACCTGCCAGCTCTGCTTTGACGAGGAGGTCGTTGAGGCCTATCACCTTCCTACTTGGAGAAACTTATTTTTTCATTGGGGCAGTCTGCTTGTCATTCGACCGTTATTTATTGCTCTCGTTGGCTATTGTTTCTATCTTCAGTGTTATTGTCATCACGCTCGATTGTTTGTTGCCCACTCGTCTGTTCTTGTGCAATTCAGTAACCCGAGGAAAGCTTTTGAATTCAAATAGTAGCTTGAGCTGTGGTGGCATTGTAGGTTGTATTAATCAAAACGATGATTTTAAAACGCTGTTTCAAATATTTTGTAAAGCAGCTTGGCATATTATTTCAATCTCAATCATCATTTTCAATTGTGGTAATTCATAAACCAATTACTTGCGCATGGTGTTCTGATGAGGAGTTCCCACCAGTCTGGTTCATCATAGAATAGTTTTTGTAGTTTTATGTTGTTTGGTTGTCGTTGTTGTTGTACTGATCTCGAAAATCCAATTTTCGGAAGAAATAAGCAATAGGTATAAGTTTACAAAATACTGACTTACACGTGGTTTTAACGACCTTTTCTTCATTTATATTTGTTTATTTACTGTTATAATAGACCACCTTGTTACAACGCCCAGAAAGTGATTGTTTCTATCATACGGTTGAACCAGTAACTTACTCCGTGAACCTCAATAACCTTGTCTCAGTGGTTAATAAGTATTACGAATAATTGTAACCAAAATAAGTACCAGCACAAATAAAAATGGTGTATCTACCTTATTAGAGACTTAGCTATGCAGTGTTGACCATTAATTTGGGAAAATGATGTATTTTTTCATTGCTATTCTTCATTTTAATGCTGTGAAGTGACTGTTTGTGTTATGATTGTCTAGGACAAAGATCTCATGGTTGAGGAGGATGTGTTCGGTGAAGCTGATGAACAAAATCACCACAAAAAGGAAACAGCTGACAGAACGCTCCCAAACGACAATTCCGGTGCTGATGCGCCACGTGCCACTGCTGAAGGAAAGGTCAGGCCTATCCTTCAAAAGAGCTCTTCACAAGAGCAAGTAGGAAAAGACAAGGAAAATAAGAAGTCGAGCGGTCACCAAAAAGCTAGGACTCTCAGCGAGTCCAGCCTCCCTGCGTCGGAATGTGTAAGTCTGCTTCGCACGTAGAGCTCGTGCGCTTGATTTCCTCGGTGTTCCTCAACTTTAATAATTTTGTGTCACAGGGGAAAAGGAGCATATTGAAGGGGAGCCGCAGTTTATCGGAATGCCACGGAGACGAATCCGGAGGAATTGATTGGTCTTCGCACGATTCAAGTGAATCGCATGACGACCAGGGCAATCTCAAGAAAAGTGTTCGATTTAGTGACATCGTATCTAAGAAGATCTTTAGGTAAATAATTGATCTATTCTTGTTGCCATAAATCATAACCTTTTCTCGTCTTTCCAGTATCAACATGGACAAAAGCGCGTATCCTCTAGTTAGTTGTCTCACCCTAGAACTAAATCTCACTCGCCAGACCGGACTTCCGGTGATGTTAAAAAAACCCAAACAATTTAAATTTAAATTTTTGAATGACATTTATCTCATAAGAGGGGAAACGATGTCAACGGCATTCTGGTCTTCCCTCAATACTAACTGAAATCCACTTCGACAGACCAAATTTCATGCGCCATAACTACGGCAGAAACCTAAATTTAAAACTTGTTTTAAAAGGGGGATCTCATGAGAGGGACTTGTGAATTTTCGTCTTAGTTTGCTCACCTGACACTAACTCACTCCTTCTCACCAGTCAAGAATTTCGGTGCCGTTGAAGCATGAGACAGCAATTTAGATCTTAGAAATTGCAATTTAGAGCTTAGAATTGAACAAAACTCGTTAACCTCATAAGGGGGAAGACAATTTTAAACGGCATTCAGTTCTTCCCATCACTGCCAATTTGATTCGACTCCTTCGGACCAAATTTCAGGTGTGATAACTACTTTAAATATTCAGTAATTTATTCAACAAAAACTTTCTACAACGTAGGTAGTATGAGATCGTAGATCATCAGACCAATACATTCGCAACTTCTTTACTTATAAGGTTCTTAAGCCTAAGGTTCAATTGATGGTGTTGGTTGCTATTTATAGTCCGCATTTAACTGAAAAGGCAGTCAGTACCTACTAAGAGAGTGAGTTACAGAAATAGGTAAAAGAAATATCGAGGTTATTTCCTAGTAGTAAATAAATCTGATATATACCACCTGATACTTACCATTATCCTAGTTTTAAATTTGCTGGTTATGTTAGTTATTTACAATATTTTGCATGATTTAAGAATTCGTGTGTATCTTTTCGGGGTTTTCTCGTGGTTGCGGTCTTAACTGAGATAGGAAGTTGCTCAAACAGTGCTCGGCAGGGGCATTGCGTCCATAAGGCCACTTGGGCCACTGCGTCGGCACCCAAAAACACTAGGAGTAAAAATAAACTCCAAGCATTGTTCAGTTGGCATTTGAATTTCCCTCCGTACACTGTACCTAGCATTTTTCACAAAGTTCAACAGCGACTCGCCTATGGTTATTAAATTAATATTCCAGTAGAGCATCCACGGTGGCTTCTTCATGTTGGCTCCATAGACCAAGCATGTTATCGGAATAAAGTGACAGTAATCGATGTCCTGCAATCGAAATCGAAGCCTGGGCTCTTGAAACTGGCAGGTAGGTCCTGGGACCTAGTGTTCCCATGGCAAAGTGGCCCGTCCGCGCATGCTTAGTCGCGTAAAAATGTTGTTCCCCACACCCACTTTGGGTCCTGTCCCCAGAATCTGATTTCTACTCCAAAATTGTTCCTTTTCTCAATCGATTTGATCCCTTCAATTCAGTTTGTCATCTCGATACGAGATGCTTCTTCCTCTTCCGATTTTTTTTTTTTTTTCTCGTGAATCACAGTCACTTTCTCTGTTGAGTCTGTTGTCAGTTTTCAATGTTTTGCGTCAAATTTTGTGCGTTTAGCGTTCGGTCCAGTTCCATGACAGATTTGTATTTGGGGTACCTACATGCCTATTGTCCTGTTTGCTGGTTGTGGATTGATCGGCCTCGCAACACACAGATAAGTGCCTAGCTTCTAGTCCATAGGTTCCCAACCTGGGGTACGCGTACCCCTTGGGGGTACGCAACAACCTGGTTGGGGTACGCCAAAAATATTTGGTAATGGCGGACTTCATGTTTTTGCGCCTGGTCTCACTCACGCTGCGATGGCCTGACTCACGCTCGCTCGTCAAGGTCAGTTCGCCCTCTGCCGCTCGAAGCTATCGGTCGGTCTTTGGCCCGTCTCATCACTATCCCGCTTGGAGCGCTGTCAGTATTTTCCTTCACTCCGAAGCTCCCCGCAGCAGTGTTGCCAACCCGTACGGATATATATCCGTTTTGCACGGAAATGTAGAGGTTTTTGTACGGAATGCCTGTTAGTACGGAAATTTTTAACAAAACAGGCCCAAAGGTCACACTAAAACAGTTTTGACTTGTTTTAAGAATAATTTTGATTTATTTTTTTTTTTCGATAAACTTATTTGCTAATTCTAGTGTTTTCGTGATAAGAAACATTGTATTTACTTTGTTATTATTTTTTTACAGTTATTGGTATTTAGAATTTACTAGAAACACATATATAGGCCTAATTTTGGAGCAATAACTTTATTGTCAAATAAAAGATTAAAAAAAACTCTTGCGTAAATATTTACTTTCCATGATTAATGTTCTTGCAACTTTTTTTCTTAGGGGTACAATTTGAAATAAATTTATCTCAAGGGGTACGGCAGTGAAAAAAGGTTGGGAACCGCTGTTCTAGTCAATAGCTTTTCCATTCAAGTAGGTACAGGCCGACGGGTCATTGTTTTGTTGTATTTTTGTTTACTATATTTTCGTAACACATGAATTCCGTGGCTTATTTGCAGTAGAAATTGTCGACGTTTTCGGTCGGCGATAGGTTGTTGATTAAAAGAGATAAGCTTTGCTGAATATCACTCTCAGTAAATAAGGGAAGGGTGTTGTTGCCTTGGGGTATTTTGTAGACAAATCTGTTGGTTTTTTGTGTTCTGGTTTGGTGCCCGTTTTCAGAACCCACGCACTGCTACTGGTGCTGGGGTAAGCCGTGGAAGCTTTCTTGTTAAGAAATAGGTACCTGTATTTATTTTATTTTGTTAATAGATACTAAGTACCCCGTTAACTGAGGGACGCATAACTTCTACTGAAGTACTTAACCTTGTTTGTTTTCTTATCGTGAAACAAAATATCCCTTGCGAGCCTCTGTGATGTTAGAGAATCAGGCAGCTGTTTAAAATTCAAATATGGAATGAAAAACGTGATTCGATATGATTGCTGATACCACCATTTAGTAGCGCTAGGAATATGTCTAATATCTACGTTCATGTTCATGTAATCATATGCCCCTTGACCATAATTGCCTAAAGTAATTTGCATCCTTCAACTTATCAATTCATGTTAGGGCGGGAAAACGGGGTTTTAGGTATCAGTCTGCATGCAAGCCTGCAGACACACGCAGCATACTGTGCTGAGTATTATGATGAGTAGGTAATTACAATGTGATGGTGGCTAGTGGTTGTTAACAGTGAACTCTCACGAAGTTCGTTATTTCTGTAGGGCCAACTCGAGCATTCTGGGCCAAAGAAAGAAAAACGAGAAAAAACGCAACCGGAGGAAAGCTGCTGAGCGGAGACCCAGCGAGAGCGAACCAGAAACGGAGGGAGACGACTTTTCGATGTCTGAAACGTCGGAGGTTTCCGATCTTTCGACAGACGTCTCGGCCGAAAGTTCCGACGACAATTCGACTCCTGCACCGGCTGCCGAATCAGCAAAACACCACAGGCGCCGCGGGTCCAAAAACCGTCGGAAAAACGCCGCTACAGCAAAACAAAACTATTTACTCAACAGAGATCTCTAAACCTTCCTAAATAGTCGAGGTTACAAAAATCTTAAGTAACAAAAATCAACGTTCCTTATCATCATTTCAAATCTCATCATAGATAGCTCAAATTTCTCGTAAGAATCGGCATGTAAAAGACATTCTTCTTATAATTGCTGTAATATAGGTAAATGAATAAAACTACCGTCATCATTCCTCCTCACCTGAATATTGTTTCTGTAGTTTTATTAGGTAGACGTATTCGTGCGAAAAGATCATTGTATGAAGTTTACACCGAGACTAAATCCTAGTATAAAGTATTTAAGTGTTGAAACTGGAATAGTCACGGCCAGGTTAATGCATGAATATTTGTAAGTTTATACATAGGTACTTTAGTAGCTAAAATATGTTATTAAATTAATACAAGTCAAGTAAACATTTGTTTGTTTCAATGAAAAGTTACCCATTCCTGCAATTGTCGGTGTCTAATGGTATTTACTATGTTGGTTAGATAGTTAATTATAAGCGTATATAAATTATGATGATTCACATTATTAAGACTTATGGCAATTGATAATAGCATAGCAGATCTTTCCAAAAATGTAAACTGTAGCAGTTGAACCCAAAGTTGATTATTCTGAAGGGGGAAATCTTAGCAAATATTTAAAGTATAGAAATACTCGCTCGGCCACTCCCTAAAAAGCTCCTGCAACCCCCTTGATTTCTATACTCGGACCTCTACCGCGAATTGCACCAAGCCCAGTTTCTAAGCTGGAGAAGAATGCGCACAGCATTTATAATGCTGGGTCCAGATAAGTCTTCTTGTTCCTACCGTATTCCAAAAAATCGTGGTTTCACGTATTGGACTCGACTCAACCGCAAGGATTCTACCCAACCATAACTAGTGTGAGATCATGTTACCATACCTTCCGGAGGAGTCCGTCGTCAGTAGCTGGTTGAGTACTAGAGGCGAGCGCTTTCGATGTAAGGACATCATCATCAGGCCGTCGAGAGAATACGCGCGAGTAAATTGAGGACGGAGTAAAGTGAGTATTCTCTCGACGGCCTGTTGATGATTTCCTTACATCGAAAACCAGCTAGCCTCCAGTACTCAACCAGCTAGTGACGACGGACTCCTTTGGAAGGTATGGTAATATACTTAACTTCTTACACTAGCGGATATAACCCTTTAGATTTAATACCAGCGTGAGATCAGGTCATTGTTTCACCAGGGAAAGGATGCACACCTACGGACTGGTGGAAAAGGTTACATATATTATTATCGAATGCCCTCACAACTCCCTCCCTAGAAACGAACTCCTCAACAGGGCCGTGTATAAATTCTTATAAAAAATAGGCTTCCAAGTATGATAGTTTATTCGCTGTACCAAAGTAAATAATTTAATCGACGTTATGGCTGTTATGCCGTATAAAATTAGGAAAAAACTACCTAGGCGTTGCTACAGCGGGGGTATGAAGGTAGAGGCGATGGCTACTCTAGGAGGGGAGAAAAGGGCTGGCCGACACCTCGCCTACACTAGAGTGAATTATTATTAGTTATTCAGAAACATATTTATAACTAATATTAGTTTATTAAGTTATCGTCACAAAACATGTAATCAATGAGGAACAAATGTTCTAAGTACAATAAAGGCTATTTCTTTTTCTATTTTTAACACGTTCAGTGCGGCGGCAAATTCCAAACCAATCGTTTCAGTGCGACACGGGACAATTTGAACTCGTGCCAAACTTTCCAAAAGTGCGAAACGGGACATATTGACCCCGAATACTAGGTCCTAGTTTTTCGGCCAGAATCTTGTGAAAATTGGTAATTTCCACCAAGTTCTGTTATTTTCTCCCAGAGTAGATCTGAATTGATGCACTGCAGTCGTAGGTCATGGATTGATAGCTTTTTTGGGTAAATTTTGAACATATACAGGGCGCCCCCGAATGAATGGTCCACTGTTTTTATTTCGGTTTATACTAAAGATAGAACAACCGTCACAACGCTATCCTTCATGGTTTTTCCGTAGAATTCGCAAATCATTTTTTGCGCAGATGAGCACGCGAAAAACATGTTTTCAACTTTTTTTTTTTCAAATGAGAAACTACCTACTTGATGTCGGCGTCAATTTGATGGCGGCGTTAAGGATTCGTTAAGTTAACGATGCAGTGTTGCCCGCCGACGGTTTTTGTGTCCGTTTTCGACGAAACGATGCCTCATCGGGACAGTTAACGGGTGAAACGACATCAAAATCAAAACACTTTGTAGGTACTCGCGAACAACTTCCGACTATGACATACGAATGCCGTCGCCTTTCAACTCAAACTCAAAATAGGACTTCACGGCACAAAACGTAAGTGAAATTTCAGAGATTTCTTTTCAATATCCTACCAAGTACCTACTGCTGGCAATGCGTTCATGTAGTATCTAAGTACTGTACTTACGTGTATTATCTGGAGGATCTGACAAGAATCAGAACGCAAACTAACATGTAATATCCTTTATAGTACATGTACCACCACAATTATACACAATTTTAGGGAAATATAACTTGATATTAACCTTAACGTGACCACTTTGCCAGCGCACCCCAAAATTGGTCAGCTTCTGCTGTGTAACTCTTATGCCGTTTTTGAAAATATGAAACAATACAATCTCAATCTGAATCTATTTCTGACGTGGTCTTGGTTGTTCCAGGAATGGAAAAAATATGCTCCTAGAAAACCGTGGGCCCCCACTTCTGCGAACAGGAAAAACTTATTCGTTACGATGTTTTGATGTATCAGTTGTGAGGTTATTTTGGTTGCTGTACTTCCTTTTTTGAAATACAATACATTTTGTTCTGTTAATAAATAAGCATTATTATCTACGACAGAGGTGCTCCTTGTTAAGTATAACTTCCTCTCCTTTTGATTTATTATTCTGTTAACAATACACCTATGTATTCGCTCAGCAAAAACATTTTTATAACACCCCCTCAAAAGTTTTTCGTTTATTCAAAATTTGTGGAAACCTTAAAAAATGCTATTTTAATTATTGCACATGAAATAAACAATAAATGAACAGCCAACATTTCTGTAGGTCCAATAAAATAAATAAACACGTTCATTTGACCTCATATAGGGAAGGTATGTTGGAATGTAATAACTACTCACTAGGTAGTAGATACATTATTTAAAAAAATTTATTGTACATCTACTCAAAGCATAATATATACATAGAAAGAACTATAATATGTATATAATATACATTATATACATGCTGCTAATCGTCCGTTAACCTCTTAATTGGTGGAGGGTCCACCAATTAACTTTAACGAAATCTTTAACGGGCACGTTATCCCTTCTCCTTAAAGTTTTGGTTATCTTGGGGGTGGTGAAAGGAAAATCGCTCTGATGTCCGACTCGAATTTTTGAGTTCGCAAAACCGTAGGTACGCAAATGCACGCAAAATGTGCGTAACAATGAAAAACCTTGTTTTTGGAGGTATCCAATATTGCATGATGTGATTCATGATTTTCGCGGTATTTTTTCGCGCTGAATCACGAGTGAGTTCGGTTTTCGGTTGGCGATCATTATATCAAGGTTGAAATACCTAATTGGTAATTAAAATTACTGGTAAATGATCATAAATATAATAGCTGCGGAAAATTTATAATGTAAGTAGAATTTGAGGTTATTTTACAGTCAGATAATACCTAACGTTTTCAACTCCAGTATGCATGATATCAAAATGAACGTGTTTTGGTTACGCAAATATTACCATATCTCTAGTCCTCTTTCAATTAGCTATTTATTTCCTGACAGAATAAATAATGAAAAAAATATATAAATTGAAAACTTCAGGTTTTTTTTCACATAGGTATTTTTCTTTCTGTCTATTATTATGAAACTCTGGTTGAAAAACATAATGAAACATTAGAAAATCTTGGAAAATTATGAATGAAAAACGCTCTAAGTCAAAAAGCTTCGTGGTGGAAGAATGTTTTTAATTGAAACATCTCAAACACATTGCTGGTTTTCCATAACACTCATCACAATCATACACCTGTCCCAATACTAGAGGGGCCCCAGAGCGCGGAAACGTGATTTTTTGGAACGAAAATTGGGTTTTTTGGCACGAGGTCTAGTCCCGTGCCGCACTGAAGGTAACTATAGTAACACGAATGCGGTTAGGGGTCTATTTGCCCCGAAGATGATAAACACGTGCATGAGTAGGGTACCACCTACTGTACACATCCATACTGGAGTTATTCAATTATCATATTATTCACGTCATGACGCCATTCGCACGCAACCGAAAACTAGAAAAATTGGCCCCGCACTGATTGTGTTATTGGGTGTACGAGGTCAATAAGTCCTGTGCCGCACTGAACGTGTTAAATAACTGTTCCACAATGTACTTGAAAAAAACATAAGAGTGCGCGCAAAATATTTTCAGACAGTTGACAGGGATTGTTGGAATGGAGATGGAAACCCTAACGTAGGCATCTATTAGGAATACGTTAATAATGATATCTGTTGATAATTAATATTTCTAATTAATGTTTATAAATAGTAGGTACGTGATTCATATTCAGAGGTACCTAGGTAGTAAGGAACCTCCTAAAAGCCCGTGGGGTTCTAGTTCAAAATCCACCCGTCCACCTCAGTATCCATGACGTGATGACTTTTGGCTTCAATAAAAATGAAATATAAACTTTTTCGTGAATGTTATTATTTATGTGTGAAATATAAACGCATTACGTAAGTACTAAATTTGTGTCCTTTGAATTAAATCTGCTGTACGGTTTTTTTTATTTTGTTGGAACCACTGAACATCCACCGCAGCAGCCATTTTGACCACCATCGTTTCTCTCGTCCCTTTGGTGTGTCTGGTCGTTGTTTGTTTCACTGAATTTTGTTGAGATTTCTTATTTTCTTCGGGCCGGCAGTTTTAAAATATATCCGAAATGGTGAAGGGAGAAGTAGAGGTAAGTTTGAATGATTGACCTGTAATTCATTGTCCTTATTTTCCTTGGCATCGTCAAAAGTTATCGCCTCGGCCCAAACAATGCGCTTTGGCGTCCTTCGGCTTCGCTTCGCTTATATAGTTATTTATTTTCATTTCAGATTTCCAAAGAGCCGGAGCATTTCAGAAAAATCTTTATTGGCGGTCTGGATTACCGAACGACTGATGAATCCCTCGAGAAGCATTTCGAGCAGTGGGGTAACATCGTGGACGTGGTCGTTATGAAAGACCCCAAAACCAAGCGGTGAGTTGAGCGTTTTTCAGGTTGGGAAGCTGGGCGAGCCGGGTGACCGCCCTCAGCTCCCCCTCTCACCTCTGCCATGGGATTTCTCTGCCCGATCGATGAGTTGCGTTGCTCCTTGGATTAATCTAATAAGCATCCTTGGAAATATTGAATATTAACCCAAAACAAGGTATTTTGATGAATGTACACACTCCGAGGTGCACCTTCCTGCTTATATTTTGCGCAACGATAGGTACTTCGGTAAGGTGGGGCAAATGAACAGTGCGTACCGATAGGTCATAAGTAAAGCCACGTTTAAACTGTGTAGTATAATCTGTACATACCTGTAACATTTAGCAAAGTTCTCTTAACATTTTGGATGAAAGTAGAAAAACCCACTTCTGAGAAGTGCTGTAGTAAGATATAGCAAATTCGGCTGTGTAGGTATAGCAGTACGTCTGATATCAAATTGGAGTTGGTAAATATCAAAATAAATCCGCGCTACATCTTTGGTACATGTAGATTTTAAACGTGGGTTGTTCGTCTATCATCTGCTGCTGTAGCATTTTCTGTTCGGTCCCGTTCAGCTGTTATTTTGTTTACAGATCTCGAGGTTTTGGTTTCATCACCTATTCCCACGGGCACATGGTCGACGATGCCCAGGCGGCCAGACCACACAGGATTGATGGGAGGACGGTGGAAACGAAAAGAGCCGTTCCGAGAACGGTAAGTTCACCTCCAGGTACAGGTCTGGTGGGGAAAATTCCTGTAATTTCACTGTCACGTAGGGATAGCCAAAACATCAATGTTTTCGACGTACCTTTTCTCACGACCCCCAGCTAAACGAGAACCGCTTGAAAGAGAATGTAATTGGGCAATTTTAATGGGTTACAAATTCCCATTTTTTCGGCCAAATTCTGTTCAATAAGGGAATTCAACTAAGTGTTCACTAATTAAATTCAGTTTAACAGAAATTAAGGGGTCAGTGCGAACTAAATCACTCGCGAAATAATCGTGGAAACCCATTTCAAAGAAAAATGGAGTTATTGAAAAAATAATCTATTTCCACTAATTAATACACGAAAAACTCAAAAAACAAATAACAGTGTTTTTTGAGTTTTTCGTGTATTATTGGGAATAGACTATTTTTTCAATAACTCGGTTTTTCTCACGGAAAACAGTGTTTTTTTCAAATGCCTCTGTCATGTTTAAAACGCAGTTGAAAATTGAAATTGGCTAATACATTGGTAGTCCAGATGTTGATGAACAAAATAGAACAACAAAAATCAAAATTTATCATTCAGGTACGTAGCTAAGAGTACCCAAATTTAGGTACTTTTTCCTGTTTCTGTGTTCTCTGTAACTACTCGTCCGAATTGATTGATTCTTTTTTTGTTTTACTTGTCTCACTTAGGGCTAAAGATAGACGCGGGCTTTTCAATTTTCAGCCCTGTTATCATATCTTTTTCATGAAATAAAAATTTGGGGTTTTGGTCCTTGGCATTTTTCTAACCACAGACTTTTAGAATTATGCCCCCCCTCAAATCCCGCTTAGAGCGCTAGTGCATCACTTTAAGCAGTGCACAGAACTGCAGTAGATGGATGGATGGGACCGCAAATTTATAAATGTAAATAACTGATTCTGTGGATGTGTTTTACATTTATTTATAAATTTGTGGTTCCATCCATCCACAGCGGTTCTGTACATTGTTTAAAGGGTACAAGTATGTTATAGCCCCGCCAATATCGATTGTATCGATTATCTCAAATACATCGATCCTTGTGGTATCGATGACGTGTATCAGACAAGACGGTGGGTGTACAAGAAGTTTAGTTCCCATTCCGCCCTTCCGCCGCTCGCATTGTCAAGCGATCTGGATGCTCGCTAGCGCTCGCATCTCAAAAAAGATAAACGATCCCAGAAACTATCCCGTGAATGAGCAGGCTGTTTGGGACTTCTGAATAGATGGTACAAGTATGTTATAGTCACTCTTATTTTTTTGTGTCCTTACAATGGTCTTCCCGTATTCATTTTGAAAGTTGATATCGGCACCCGGGATGTAGGCATCGGGACGCCATATTGAGCCGTCATCGATACCACAAGGATCGATGTATTTGAGATAATCGATACAATCGATATTGGCGGGGCTATAACATACTTGTACCGTTTAAAGTGATGCACTAGCGCTCTGAGTGGGATTTGAGTTGAACTGCTGGTACAAGTATGTTATAGCCCCGCCAATATCGATTGTATCGATTATCTCAAATACATCGATCCTTGTGGTATCGATGACGTGTATCAGACAAGAAGGTGGGTGTACAAGAAGTTTAGTTCCCATTCCGCCGCTCGCATTGTCAAGCGATCTGGATGCTCGCTAGCGCTCGCATCTCAAAAAAGATAAACAATCCCAGAAACTATCCCGTGAATGAGCAGGCTGTTTGGGACTTCTGAATAGATGGTACAAGTATGTTATAGTCACTCTTATTTTTTTGTGCCCTTACAATGGTCTTCCCGTATTCATTTTGAAAGTTGATATCGGCACCCGGGATGTAGGCATCGGGACGCCATATTGAGCCGTCATCGATACCACAAGGATCGATGTATTTGAGATAATCGATACAATCGATATTGGCGGGGCTATAACATACTTGTACCGTTTAAAGTGATGCACTAGCGCTCTGAGTGGGATTTGAGTTGAACTGCTGGTACAAGTATGTTATAGCCCCGCCAATATCGATTGTATCGATTATCTCAAATACATCGATCCTTGTGGTATCGATGACGTGTATCAGACAAGAAGGTGGGTGTACAAGAAGTTTAGTTCCCATTCCGCCGCTCGCATTGTCAAGCGATCTGGATGCTCGCTAGCGCTCGCATCTCAAAAAAGATAAACAATCCCAGAAACTATCCCGTGAATGAGCAGGTTGTTTGGGACTTCTGAATAGATGGTACAAGTATGTTATAGTCACTCTTATTTTTTGGTGTCCTTACAATGGTCTTCCCGTATTCATTTTGAAAGTTGATATCGGCACCCGGGATGTAGGCATCGGGACGCCATATTGAGCCGTCATCGATACCACAAGGATCGATGTATTTGAGATAATCGATACAATCGATATTGGCGGGGCTATAACATACTTGTACCGAACTGCTTGGCGATTTACCTGATCATTCGTTTCTAATGTTGCGTTGTTGGCATCATTGAGAACATATACCTTCGAAGCATCACTCCACCTCCTTGGGGCCTGTAGCCAGATGTCAATAGACCTGATACGTCATTTCTTGCCACAGTTTTACTTGCAATCTCCCTCGTTTAAAAAATATCGCTCTTTTTTTGAAAATGGGTTTCAAACTTCCATGTTTCCTGGAGTTCTGATTATTCTTTCCCCAACAAAAATTGTTGGCAGCAATTATTTTGCTAGTATAGTTGTTACAAAATGCAGCTAAATGTTGCTTTTGGCTCGCATTAATAGTCCTTAGGGATTGTTGTGGGGAATGGCATGGCTATGAAAAAAAAAAAAAAAAAGTTTTTCAAACCTGGATATTCAAACCCGAAATTCTGTTGAATGTTTTATGCTTATTTATTATGTAGGGGGTAGTTGTAGTAATCTATTGTTTCCTTGATATTGTAAATCACAGGAAATCGGGCGCCCTGAAGCAGGAGCTACTGTCAAGAAAATATTTGTGGGGGGCCTGAAAGACGAGCTGGGAGAGGAAGAGCTCAAAGGTTATTTTACGGAGTTTGGAGGCGTTGCCAACGTCGCAATCATCATGGACCGGGACACAGGGAAGAAACGAGGATTTGGATTTGTTGAGTTTGATGACTATGATACCGTCGATAAAGTTTGCTGTGAGTTTAACTCCATCTTTCCCTATCTGTTTCACTCACCTGATACGTAATCCGTCACACATTAATTTTCTCTGTATATCTCCATGTATTCTTGTTTGATATCGATTGAAGCTAATGATTGATGTTTCACTCCAGTGCAGGGTTCCCATACGATCAATGGAAAGCGGATAGATGTGAAGAAAGCTGTTGGCAAGAATGAGATGGGAGGCGGCAAAGGGGGGGGTGGTCGTGGAGGTGACAGGGATATGGGACCAAGGGGTGGTCGTGGAGGTGGTGACAGAGGTGGATGGAATGACGCACCACGTGGCGGACCTCGTGGAGGCGGCGGTGGTGGTGGCGGCTGGGCGACCGGCGGCGGTGGTGGTGGCAACCAAGCTTGGGGTGGCTCCGGTAAGTTTCAGTTCGTTGGTATAAGCAAACCTCCAATAAGCTTGGATACTGAGAGCAAGCGTGTTACCAGTCATATTTGATTGCAGGTCCATGGGAAAGTTCGAATCAAGGCGGCGGCGGTGGTGGTGGATGGAGCAGTGGTGGCGGTGGCGGCGGTTGGGACGATGGCTCAGGTTATGGAGGTGGCTCCGGGGGCGGATACAACCAGGGAGGCGGTGGCTATGGTGGTGGTGGCCCAATGAGATCTAGCGGAGGATTCAACCGGTCTGGAGGCCCCTACTCAGGTATTGAATCTGCTAAACTCAGAAATTGGATATTAGAGAAACAGGAGGCTGGTGGAAGAGCAGAGCAGAGTTTGTTTTGGGATATGGCGCGCATTGTTGGGATGAGAATCTCAGCTGAAAGGCAGGCTGATTTGGATGATCTCATTGTTAGCCTCAGTGAATGCTGCAGTCATCGATTATGTGTACTAAGCTGTTGCTGTTCCATCCATGAACGAACGCAAAGGAGGGTGAAAGGAAATGAGTACTCAATGGTTTCTATAAATTATATGCTCGATTTCATGTTGCTCTAAAATGTTATTATAAAATACTTTGAATGAACTTAGGTACTGATTCTATAAGGCAGAGTTGCGAAACTACAACTGAAAATAGCTAGCCTTACAGTAGCGGGGATTTCAGGCATGCCACGGATTTTTCAAGGAAATACTGTAAGCCCGTAGTGGTGGGTAAGAGTAGTTCATTTGAGGGAATCAAGTTCAGTTAGTTGACTCCTTGAAAGGCGTAGTTCTTTGAGTTAGTTCAGTAGTTCATTCCAGTTCCTTTTCGTTTCCAGTCACACCATAATAACTCCTAATGAACTAAAGGAACTGTAGTTCAGTGGATACCGTCAAATACTCATGATTGTAGTAAAGGAACTATCGTTCTGTGGTACTATAATACCCCTCAAGTTGTATTAATTCACCCCATCTGATGACCCCATTAGGAGTCCTTCATTAGAACTAGTGGATACTACCAACTCCTCATGTACTATCCACTGTTCCTATGAACTAAAGAACTAAGTCACCTTGCGAGTTGCTAGTTCTTAGTTCATAATGCACAGTTTCTCCCCCTTCCTACATACATCTTTAGCCACTGGGTCCCTGATTCTTTTCTCTGTGGTCCTCGTGAACAAACTTTCACTGAAGTGAACTAAGTCGAGGAGTAGTTCAGTTGGTGGAGTTAGTTCTTCAAGAATAGTACAGCCAGGAAATACACGCATCTAAAAGCCCGTGGACTTCGCCTGTATAAAGTCGCGTACTGGTAAAAGCAGACGCCTGTGTGACAGATAGGTAGTGGGAAAGTCACCACACGTGTAGGGTTGACCCAACAGTTTTGTCCCACAGTTTTCAACCTAATTCTTCTTTTCTAACCATGTTCTTCATACTCGTAGTGAGGTTACAACTGTACGTGCACCTAAAGATCTTTTCTGTGCCCCCCTTATTCCTGTATGGATCCCATTCTCAACATTTCTTGTAATCATCAGGTTTATAGTCACTCAGGTGCCCAAGCACTCACACGGCTGCTGTGCCGTCGTTCAGCTATCCATGATTTCACCCACTTCGAATGTTTTTTCGTTCCTGAAATATAGACCCACAGCATAGACTCCTCCTGTAGCCCACGATCTTTTTCCATGTTGTCCATATTCCAGAAGTCTGTTCCACAATATGAGAAAAAAAACCTCACTGACCACAACGCAGTGAACATTGAAACCATGGCCCGTCTCTTGACTTTCTAGCATGCATAAAAGTCCTGCTGATCAACTTGAAAAAAATCGGCAGATTCACTCCATACATGAAAGGACCTAAACCACTGGCGGATTTGGTAAAGTTAATGTAACAGGCATAGCCTGTACGTTAGTGGGTGGTATCAGGCTGAGGATCTGCTGAATTATTCCGCGGATTTGGCTGTCTAAAAAAAACTGGCTGGTTATTGGGCAATCAGCCTGTAAGGCGAATGGCTATGCTCAACTGCCTTTTGGGTGTGAGGAGTGGTGGACCCAAAACACCAGTCAATATTCTATTCAGCAAAGTGGTAAAGGATTAGAAAACCCAACATCCGGAAGAAGTAAACTAACTCTATCCTTATTAAAAGGAGAAAATTAAAATGTAAAATTAAGACAGTATTCAATGTTTTAGTTTGTAATAACTAAAATTCGTTGAACATTCTATAATAAGATCAGCAAAACATCAGAGAAAGAATGAAAGAAGGCCTGTTCCCTAATCTAAGAATGAAAGAAGGTCCAGAAACAAGGTGGGAAGTTTCAGTCTATACTTTTTCTTATAGCCCCATGTAATATTATGATTCTGTTGTTGTGTAAACTCATGAGTATGTACCTACATGAATTATTTTGTCTAGGTGGCGGCGGTGGTGGTGGTCAGGGTGGCGGCTATGGAGGTGGAAACCGAAGATACTGAATGGAGCGGATAAGTAATAATTAAGGTAAGATGTTTTTGACTGACTAAATGCGACTTATTATTATTTTTTTGAAATCCTCCCATTCATCTCTCTACTTTGAAGCCTCCTGTATGCACCCCATCGCATTTTCTGATTCGTCTGCCTGTGTGGTTTGGAACAGTACAAAACTTGTCCTTGAAATCAATATTTGTCAAAGGGAATGGTTGAAGGAGTTTTTGGGTCCTCACTAGGTACCGAAATGCCAACGTATAAAGAAAGTGCATATTAGAGAGTTAGGTCATCAACTAAGGAACGTAACTTCAGCTTTTACTGACTGAATGTATGTCCATTGTCAAACACTTGGATTGTTCAGATGAACATAACTAGGGGTTTATGTATTTTACTTCTTTAAAAAAAAGTAAATTTTTCAGAACCATTGGAGGTTCGGGGGGGGGGGGGGGGGTGCTCATTGCGTGACAGTACTTAATAACTTGAAATTGTACTGAAAAACCACATAAAACGAATGCAAGCACTAGAGGTGAGAAATAATAATATACCTTCATGTTTAAATCCCATCATAAACTAACTAGACACATGTCATAGGTTGAATGAAACGATTGGCTCTTATTGACTTTATGGATACGACGAGCAGAAAAAAGCACTGGATTGAATTTTAACAGCTGGTAGGGCTCGATTTGGTAGGGAGAAAAATGAGGTGTTCCTTCCCTGAATGTCAGTTCACTGAACCTAATGAGGGAAGTGTATTATTGGCTCTACGGCCTCTGAGCTGCCATGTCCAGCTCAACTTTATGGTAAGGGGGCTGTTGGCATGGCAACCAAGTATATTGGTATGGTGGCACCCCCTGCGTTCGAGGGTTAGCTTCCGCATTTGCTCGCTATAGCTGTCAGATGCGTTCTGATGTGTCAAGAGATGGATGCGCCAACTCATCAAGTACACATTTTTGTACAGTGGGCTATTTTTCATTGCTCACCTCTGAATACATCAATTTTGGTTTTGTTTCTGTAATGAACCTCTCCTGAGGAAGGTCTCCTATTTTTCATGCTTGAAAGTTATATTATCGTTCTCCAGGTCTGTGATATTTTGTGTTAGTGTATTTACCTGTCTATATTCATGAGCTTATATAAACTGCATCTTTTATATTATGCGTGAATGAAATTGTGCTTCAAAACCATTTTTCAACCTATTTTCAGCTTTAATTCGTCGTTTCAATCTATTATTAATTCCATCTAGGTACTTTTATCACCATATTTATCTACTCCCTCCGTGATTGATCAATCATCGTACTGCTTTTGCCCTCTCATCTTGACTTTAGGTTTTGGTCCTGATCTTAATCCTAGCTATGTTCACTACCCCCTTCATGTAATCTCGTGTCGTGAACTATCCACTAGTTGTGGTCTGCAGATCACAATAATTACATCACTCGTATAAATATCTACCTAACGTTTCAGTCTCTCTATAACCTACTTACTTTCCTCCATCCTCCTGCAGATCACAATATCCTCCATGTTTGACATTACCTCTTCTGTAGTCTTCTTCAGTCTCTTTCTTGCGACACTTGCGAATACCTTCATCGATGTTGTGTGAATTGATTGCGATTGGTTGGTTCTTTAAGTCGGTTCCCACGCTTACCTTCACTCGCGTCATCTCGGTCAGCTACACTTCCGGAAATCTCAGAACTAGATCTTCCCAAATTTCATTGCCCTCAGATTTTGAACAACTGGAATCGTGTTGCTTTTTAGCTCAGATGAATGATTAATTGGAGGATTTTTCACTTGAAAATACCGAAAAAACGTCAAAAATTCGTCCTTGGTGAAATCTGAAAATAAATTAATCACCATAATTAATTTTTTTTAAATGTCAACCAATGCTTAATTATTACACTCCCAATAACTATATAATATACGACATCACATTTTTATACAGTTAGCTTTCCTTCTAAACACCCACCCGTCCTCCTTTCACTTATCGATTTCCTCGTATATTCAGGTGTATTTAGTTGTTACTGTGTCTTCAGGCTATGCAGATATAATATTTTACTGTTACAAATCTCGTTTGAATGATTGTTTTTAATGTTTTGCTATTGTTGCTCTGGTTTAGGTTGGCTAGGATCTTAGTCAAGGCAGGACAGGAATCCAGAAACAAAAATCCAGGCTTAGGATACATAGAACAGAAAGGCAGGCAGGCATAATTTCGACAGCTTATGCAGGTTCACATAGATATAGGATAGCTAGACAACATTATCGTAAAATGGTTTGTACTTCAAATTTAAGGTTTTCATTCTTTATTACGCCTTTCAATTGATTATAACGGGAATTTCAAAAAATACATACTACTACAGTACATAAGCTATACGACTTATACATGCATTTTTCTAGCTATTGAAGGGCCAGTAGTGTTTGGATTCATGTCGAAATCAACTCTTTTCGAATATTTCATGTTTATTTATGGACGTGTGTAGGTAAAATTAGTGTTTACCTAGGCATCTTGCATAAAAACTTTCAAGTGTATCTTTGGTGATGATATTTTTTTTGTAATTCTTTAAAGTAATGTATGTAACTTATTGACAAAACTTAGGTTTAGTGTTAGTCTTGAATTTCCTCCCTAGACTACGGAAAATAAATATTTTATCATAGTCCAGGATCACTGAATATTTTCGAAGCAATGCTATAAATTATTAACAACCCCGCCACTTCGATCCAGTTAATTTTTGAAACTGAGACCTTAGGATTCTATCCTTTTCCCTGACAGATGGTGTAGTTTAAGGTTGTTGAACAGTCGTTGTATACCCCCATAGCTCAGTAATTCTGTTCCTGTAGCACCAAGACCAGGTTCTCTAGGAAATTTTTAAACGGGATTTATTTAGATCGCAATAACATTATTATTTTGTGTCTGTTTCATTTCACATGTTGATAACAACCTGTGTTCTGGAGATAACCTGCCCATATCTGAGAGGAGGTAAGGTTTTCAACGACTGATCATTCATATTGAAATTGCTGTATGGATTTATTGATGTACCATAATTGTAATAAAAATTTTGAGGAACTAAACTATTATTTCATCCCCTGTGTATTTCCTTTCGAGGTTTAATGATGGAAGACCTGTTTCAGTTGATAAAAATCGAATTTCTCAGCATCTCTGGCCACATAGCGGCTGATGGTGGGTGGGAGCAACTAGGGGTACCGATAACTACCAGTATCGTATCAATAAAAGTATTGGCATCGAAGGCCTACTCATATCGATAGATGTCGTTATCCCTAGGAACACGTCCGTCCCATGTAATTCAGCTCATCACTAAATTAGGTGGGATGGTACCTCACATCGAAGTCAACGCCTCATGTCATCGTTGCCTTCTTTACATAATGTATAGCCCTAGCACTGCTCTGGTTGACTGTGATCCTTTTGGTTTTGGTATGAAAATGCATTTTCTATTTACCTTCAGGGTGGTGTTTTCATCATTACTAATTTGAGCATTAATATCAACAGTTAATCGAAGACTTAATTTCAGTTTGGTTGGAGTCTCTGGTTCGTAGAACACTTCCCTGGTGCTTCGCAGTGTGAAATGTCCTGGTTTTGGTTTATTATTCTGTGAATATTACGTCGATCTGTTCGCTCAGCAAAAAACATTTATAACACCCCCCTCAACATTTTTTTTCTTTTGCGTTTCAAGGTGCGTAATTCCAAAAACGCAATGTCCGTCCGCCGTATCATGCATATCCTTCAATTTCGGTCTAAAAAATTCGTTCTTTCGTGCAGAGGCTCCATTTGAGGCCTAGTTTGTGTCCCGAAGCTTTTCAGTCCGATTGGAATATAACTATTAAGGTGTTATGGGTGTAAAAATAAGGTTTTCGAGGTTTTAGTGAACATGAGCTTGATCGTTGTCCATGGTTTTTGGGGCGAAAAGACCGAATATGGAGTTGATTTTGACCGAAGAGTGAGAATCCGTTTTTTATGAGTCAAAAACCTGGGAAATTGCATAAACTTTTTTAACAACACTAGAAGCAGTTTCAACAGGTGAATGAAGGCACATCAAATGACTATCAATGATCAACGATAATTTATCAAAAAGAAGAGCTTGTTTCGTGTTTTTGGGGGCCAAAATTGGTGGAAACCATCAACAATAGCTATTTCAATAATTTCACATGAGAGAAACAATAAATGAACAGCCAACATTTCTCAGGTATGTCCAATAGAATAATAAACCCATGTGACAAGACCACAGCGATTTTGCAATAGCCACAGGATGTGGCGTGCAGCATTGAACTGGCGATCCTAACCGCACTCTATTTTCACAACTCAGTTCATCCATTCATGTGTCCGTCTCCCTTCGCCTCTTTACGTTCGCACCGTTCTACACACCCCCCCCCCCCCTTCCGTTCCATCATCCTTCCCCGCTCTCACAGTTCCTTGCTGGTTAGTTCGCATAGAAGTACAACATACTATGAAAGTACTACATATTCACCTTGTTCTGTTAGAACAAACATGTTTCGAAAAAGTGGTGTGGTTTCATTTTAATGATGTGGCGGGAGAAGCCATGGAAAAATACCGATATTGTGGAGTTGAAATTAGCGTTAAATCCTCCAAGTCTTGTAAACAATTATGTACATAGCAGTGGCAATTTTTCAATGCATAGGTAATGCATACCTTTTTTGCATACGTACCAGCCTAGGTAGTCCGAAACTTTTCTACTCCTATATAGGTATTTCAACATTTTTTTTGTATTTTCGTTGGTCTCCAGAGCAGAATCTGAAAAAATGAGGGTTATAGGTAGGTGCCTACCTAAAAGTTCCAAAATGAAAAAATGTATATTGAGCCAAGTACGTGTCAGTATATTATTATTGAATAAATCCTATAAACCCTGTTTTCGTGGTTTTTAGTGTGGGATAATTAGAGGGACTCGAGGTGAACGTCTCCCGGAATTGATAGCATCTTTCACCTCCCTAATAGCCACATACTTTATTTTACGTCCGCTGGAATGAGCCTTCAGTGCTGCACCTGAAGCTAAATTTTGCTCACTGAAGAAAAAAGAATGCATCTTGGTTTGGAACAATCAAACACCACTGAAATGAAAATATACTAATAGTTATGCAATTTTTAATGGTAAACATTTGAATAAACAAGAGTCGAACCAAAATAATCTTACATATGGGTAGGTTACCTGCTTGCTGATAGGTTTCTGTTGGTTTGGCCATGTGGATAGGATGAGAGAAGACCAAGGACATAGCCGTATGCTACAAGCGGGGAGGTCAGCGATTTGCACACTGCAGTAAGGATGACGCAGGCCTTGGACCGGGAAGGAAATTGTAGTCTCCTTTTTTTTAACCAAACATTGAAGAACATTTGTTGACGGCAAGGTGGATTGTCCAGAGCTAGTGTTCACGTTCCTCTGTATGCGACACGTTTGACGCAGGTTTTCTTCCTCTGGACGGTTCCCACCAACTATCTACTTGGTGGGCCCCTGATCAGAACCCAGAGGGAATTCAACAGTCTGGCAAGTTTGTCAGAAATGGACCCAACCCAAATTTTATTTTATAAATAAGGTGTACTATTCGGAACGTGAGTTTAGATGATAGTCATTAATACTTCGTAAATTGAGCAATTTTGCCCGTATGATAATAAATGAATAAAAAGAAACTCCACAGCCCCCAGCCAAGGGCCTTGCCACGCCGACCTGCAGGGCTCGCCAGTAAATAAGTACCTACCTACTGAGATTTTTGTACAGTTAAGCTCATGGGCTGTAATCTGTGTGAAGTAGTAGTCGATCATAGTTTGTTGGGCTAATTCTCCCGTGGCATCTCCTCAATCTCTTGATATCCTGGTGTAATCTTAATCTTGCTCCTCGATGATAACTCCCAAATATTGAGGAGAGTAAGCGAGTCGAATGGAGGAGGCGTAGTTACTCGTGAGGCAACCTGGAGCTTCAAATGCTCTCAACATTCTTCCCGCTATCTCCTTGTATTTTGGATCCTCTGCCTTGATTTCTTCACCTCTGTGAATGCTGTTTAACCTTCCTGAGGCTCTGTCATGGTACAACTCTTCCAACAGATCAAGAAACTTTGTAGCTACATGAGTACTGGAAGCAACCTCCGTATCTTGGTCTTTATAGTGGAGGAGGTAAGTGAAAATCATCAGGTATGGAGTTAACAGAGTAATATCACTGTTTATTTACACATCAGGTGGTCTATCTATAGAAGTCGGGTGGTTCGCAGTCGCTGCGAAATTAATGACGATTTTCAAGCTGAATTTGTCACCGTCCGCCCGAACAACGATTTCAGCAGCTGAGACTCAGCCTCAGCAGAGAACGAACTGCAAGGTACTGGTGCCATATAGCTGAAACAACATTATAAAACAAGCAATGTAAGTACGTACTGGGGATAAAAAAATTAGTAGGTTCCTACCTACCAAATCAAACAATTCAACAAAGTAGAAAGTACAGATACTGGCTGTGTTTGGGAGTGATACCTAATGAAGTGGCGTAACTGTTCAGCTCTCTACGACTATTTTTCCCTTAGAAGCGTAACAAGGAAACTGTCAACATTTTGTGTTCGCGCATGCGCAGACGAAAGTTACAATTCCAATGAAATTTATATGGAACTATCAAAAGTATTATTCCTGATCGACCCTCCAAATCTGAACTCATTTCAACGATATTTAGGGTAGTTACGGATGTTCCAAGTATTTCACGTTTGCGCAGAAGAAAGTTAGGTAATTTTTCAATGATTTTGGTATGGGATTATCTGAGACCCAACCCTCCAAATTTCAGCCCATTTCGACCATTATTTCGGGTAGTTATAGGCGTTACAAGGAATTACCACAGACAGTCAGGGAACGAAAAATGTTCCTTGATGTCCGAAATGCAAAATGGAAGTGGAAATTTTCATTTTGGAAGATATAAATTTTTTTACTCAATCACTACACGGATCCAAGGCCCTATCTTCGGTAATGAGGAAGCAAAATGCAACAAGGGGTGTTCTCACGCGCCTACTACATAACCTAGCAAACTTGCCCTACAGGCGGAGAAAATTAATTGGGGTTAGATGATCACAGGACATGAAATGAAAAAGTTGTGCCACATTAAATCGAAACTTACTTGACAAGTTTAGGATGAACAACATAACGCAGTTTCCTTCCCTTGGTGGCCCTGGTGTCAATTTTTCTCTTCATTTTGATTCGATGTCTGTGAAGCTCCATTAGTTTCCTGTGGAGTGACAGAGGTTAAAACAGGATTTGGGCCACAGAATACTGATACTGGTTTCGGCTCCGAGTATAAATAAGATGGGAGGATATGGCCTATTGGTTCAAGCCGTATTCTGGTGACTCCAAACCCATCTTGAAGCCCGTTGCAAGGAAGCCCCTGTAAATTTTTCTGCAGATCCACAGCTTCAAGAATTGACAATCTAAGTTCATACCATCTTTAAGGGGGTTTGAAATCAAAAGTCGAAAGTGGCGGAAAATGTAAACATGCCTGATAGTCTTAGACAGCACCTTGGAAGATTCAGAACAATAAAATCGAATCGATATCCAACAGCTGTATTCACAAGAGACGTTTTATACCCAGAGATGTACCTAGTAACGAGGATTTACATTGGAGACCCTGGCGCAGAAATTAACCAGTACCTCAAGACACCACTTGGAGACCGAGTCCACGTTAATACGCAGGCTATCACAATAATTAAATTTGGGTAGCAGCAAGGTTTTAAATAAAATCAAACTGGGTTTCTGAGGTGTATGGTATTGTTCCAGTGCATGGAGAGAGAAGAGAACTGATGAGATGTATACTCCGTGAGCGGTTGGCATCCATCACCTTCAAATGCGAAGAGAAAGTCATGGTTTCATAATTTATGGCAAGGAAGAAGTATTTAAACTGGCCTTAGATATCAGCTGGGATCACTTTGGACTGAGTCTTAGACCATACAAGGTTGCCCATGACTCAGTGCCCTCAAGATCTGCATTCAATTACTGAATGGTCGTCAGGTTGTTTCTCTCGGACTGCACTGGAAATCCCCCCCCCCCCTTCCATGACAACTGAGATAAGTGGCCTGTCCACGCGTGCTCAGTCAAGTAAAAATGTTGTTCACGCCCACTTTGGGCCCAGTTCCCAGAATCTGATTCCCACCCCAAAATCGTTCCTTTTCACAATTGATTTGATCCCTTCGATTCAATTTGTCATCTCGATACGAGATGCTTCTTCATCTTCCAATTTGCTTTTGTTGTCTCGTGAATCACATTCGCTTTCTCTGTTGTCAGTTTTCAATTTTTTGCTTCAAATTTTGTGCGTTTTTGTGTTTGGTACAGCTCGGCCGATGTACCGAGTCCCAAACCACCTCTCCATCTATCGATGGGCGGGTGGGTGTTGAATCAGTATTTACTGAAAACATCGGCTACCTTCCGTAACTGAGGCAGAGCCTCGAGTAGGAACAGTCCAAATGACACTGGGGAGAGTCAATGTTTTATGAACGGCTAGTAGAGGGCTTTCCGTGGGACTAGCTACATCGGCCGACCTGTACCTACGTGCGGTTTTCCTGTTTGCTGGGCCGACCTGTACCTACGTGCGGTTTTCCTGTTTGCTGTTTGTGGATTGGTCAGTGTCATGACACACAGATAACTACCTAGCTTCTAGTCAATACCTTCTCCATTCAAGTAGGTACCGGCCGACGGGTCATTGTTTTGTTGTATTTGTTTACTGTATTTTTGTAACACATGAATTCTGTGGCTAATTTGCAGTAGAAATTGTCGACGTTTTCATATGGCGATAGAGCGTTGATTTACTAAATATCACTCAATCAGTAAATAAGGGAAGGATGTTGCTGCCTTGGAATATTTTATAGACAAATCTGTTGGTTTAGTGTTCTGGTTGGGTGCCCCACCGTCTTCAGAGCCCACGCATCGTTACTTATTCCCAACAGTGAAGTTTCACTAATGAAACTTTCGGAAACCCGACTGGTGGAAATGGTTAATTATTCGAATTACTGTGCTCCGATATCCGATCATTCAAACAGTTTCAAGGGCCTTGGAGAGTATTATTATTACTATGGAGCATTATGGAGCGGAGCAGCATTATTATTACTATGTATTCTCATCACAGTAGCCACACGAACGTGCCACCGACTTCGAATTAACATGTTTAAGCCGCCTGCTGTCGAAAAAACTTCGAAACCCGTATCAGTTATAATGGGAGTTTTTCATGGGATGGAACAACCTACCTTTCATGTTTAGAAATCCCTCCGTCGGAGGATTTTCCATCGATAAAGTCCCTTAGAAGCTTCTGATAGAAATCTCCGTCGTCAAATATTTCTGGGTCGTATACTTGATCCTTTTTGACCTGAAACCCGATTTTATGCTGTAGTGGAATCATACTGTTATTGGCATAAGGTAATCAAGTATTTTCCATAATCAAAGAGGGATCATTCATATAAAATAGAAAATAAGACTCAACCAATGTAGTACACTAAGCAGTAGCCATGCTAACTTGGGTTCACCGAGGGGCTCACACCAAGATCCGAGCTTGTCAACAGAATAAGTAGAACAGCGGTTGGCGCAAATTGAGCTCTCAGAACAGCTAACTATCGAAAATTTATTGAACTCTCTCATCAGGAATCAAAACGTGAAAAAGCATGTACTAAGGTGGAATTTCTAAGTACATACTTATTTTACACTGTCAGCAAATTTTTAATTTTCAACACTGTTAATAGATGAATATTTGAAAAGTTTTTCTACGCAAATCCGTGCGAGGGCATTCTGAATTTAACCTGATTTCAAATATATGCTATAAAAAAGTACAAATTTCGCCAAAATGTACGTAATGGTAAATGAAAAGATGATTGCAAAGATGAGCGATTTAAAAAAATGAAAATTGTTCAGCTCAAACGTTTTTGGGGAGCTGGAGGCAATGTGAAAGCATTTTGCCTCCTCCAATATTGAATCCTTTCATTTCAACAGCCAACCATAATCGACCTTATTTCACTTTTGGACTATAACCTCACCTTCTCACCAATGTACTTTCAGTTATTGTTGTTACTGCCGGTGGCTTGCTCATCAAAACCGGTATAACAATTTTTTTTTGAAATGGACAGAGTTCCAGTAATTCCGTTTTGGTTTATTATTCTGTAAATAATACACCTATGTATTTACTCAACAAAATTTTTTTTGACACCCCTCGAAATTTTCTTTTTTTTACGTTTCAAGGTGCGTAAATTCCAAAAACGCAATGTCCGACATCGTATCATCCATATCTACCATTGTTTAGGGTCTAAACAATTCATGAATTTACCTTGGATTTTGGTCTAAAATCGTCGCTCTTTCGCACACAGGCTCCATTGGGTCCTAGTTGAGCTCGAAAGCCCGATCGGAATACACTGAGGGGTGTTATGGGTGCAAAAAATAGGGGTTTTTTGAGGTTTTAGTGAACATGAGCTTGTGAGGTATTTATCGTTTTCCTTGTTTTATGAAACTACAATTTTCGGGCTGGCTCCAGTACTCGATTTAGGGCTCTCCTGGGGGGAACAACAGAAAACAGTGATCTACGCAGAAGGGGCATCTATACAGGTAAATAATAAACCTTAGTGTTACATGTTGCAGCGTTTTTTATAGTGTTATAATATTCATTAAATTATTCATTTTCACAAAATTTACCTCATGTCAGTAGGTTATATATATACTGCCGATTCCCAGCCACTCTGTATTCATTTCTTTCCTCATTTAAGTTTAAATGAAAGTGAAAAAGGTTTTAATCTAATGAACGTGAAAAATGTTTAATCCGATGTGGAAATACCATATCTGAAGTGGTAGTATGACCTTACGTTAGGTACCTATCATATAACATAAGTAGCACCAAAATCACCTTTTCCAATGCTAGCATTATTATAAATAATATTTATAAAAAATTACCTGAGTTTTGTTGACGATCAATCCTTCGCTTTCCTCCTCTGACTTCTCTTCCTGTTTTTCCTCTTCTGATTTACCATAAATCACGTAGTCCGACCTTTTCAGCTGAGTTTTCCTGACTAACCGGTATTTGTCGAATAATATCGACTCGATCAGCGTTAAAATCGATTGGTCAAAAGCGCTGAAGTCCTTCTGAGCTGCTTTTCCACTGGAAACCTTGGCTTTCTCGTTCCATTTGGTGATCTCGGCGTCTCTGAATGGAGCAAAGTCGGCGTAGCTCTGATCCAAACTGGGAGGCTCGTTTGACCTCGGTTTTTTGCAGGGAGGTTCTTGTATGTCTTCACCTCCAGAGTTCATGTCCGCTACATCCGCATCACTGGTTTCATTTTCAGGATGGTTCTCAGATGCTTCAGATGATGTGATTGACTCATCGTCAGGATTATCGTCGTTCCCGCCATCCATTGGGCTTTTCCTGAGATGAAACATTGAAATTCTTCATTATAATAGCGATCTTCTATCACGTTCCTTAAAAATACCTCTCCAAACACACAATATACCTAATACTTTTCCCAGGCAGGAAACATTTTGGAGGAAAATAAGTAGGTACCTAAGTAGTTGCTTTGGGTCCAAAATGTTGTCTTTTTTTAAATGTATGAGTCGCTCCAGACCACTTGACCTCTACTACGTGATCTCAAGGACTAAGTTCCAAATTTCGTCCAAATGTTTATAATGATTAGTGCTTTAAAAAAAAACGGTTACGTATTTACCTTCCGTTGAACTTCTTAACTGACTGCTCTCCCTGCAACAGGAGGTACACCAAAATAAAATATTAAAATTGAAACCAAGTTCTAGTAACAGTTCTACAATCGAGCTGCTTGGAATATAGTAGTGTACCTAACTAACGAGAAGTCCCTTGCACTGATGCTGGAGGTAAACATTTTAGCTGTAAAGGAACGACTGGAACTCGTCAGGCACATCAACGCCAATGGGCAATTTTCTTGAGTTACAAATTCTCTTTGGCCAAATGCTTTTCAATAATGGAAATTAACACTTCTTATTGACCACACAGTAAGGTGTTATATGATGGAAAGTCCACGTGGAAAACGAGTGTGAAATCTGAATTTCCGAGTTCCAGCCAGAAATGACGTACCAGGTAAATCGCCGAGTAGTTAAACCCAAATCCTGCTTAGAGCACTAGTGCATAATTTGAAACGATGTACTGAACTGCGGTGGATGAATGGAACCAAAAAATGTGTATATATATATGGAACCAAATTGAAAAAACGTCCTCAAAATAAAACCAAGGGAAGGTTCACGAAAAGTCACAGCAAAGGTTCTTGGAAGTTGCCAGAAAGGTTTGCCGTTTCTAAAGTTGGGTTGTTGGCATCACTGAGAACCTTCACCTCCAAAGCTTCACTCTCCACCTCCTTTGGCAACAGCCAGATGTCAACAGATTATGTAGGTAATATCTTGCAGCATATTTACTTTTTATCGCCCTCATTTGTAAAATATCAGTTATTGGTTTATTATTCTGTGAATAATAGGCACCTATGTATTCGCTCAGCAAAATATTATTGGAACAACCCCTCAAAATGTTTTCTTTAACGTTTCAAGGTGCCGCCGAATCATCCATATCTACTTTTTTTTCGGTCTAAAAATTCGTTGTTTCGCTCTGGCTCCATTTGGGCCCTAGTTGTGTCCTGAAACTTCGCAGCCCGATCGGAATATACCCCAGGGTGTTATGGGTGTAAAAATAGGGTTTTTTGGTGTTTTAGCAACACGAGCTTGTGAGGTATCGTTTTCCATGGATTTTAGGGCGATGAGGTCGAATATGAAGTCGATTTTGACCAAAGAGTGGAAAATTTAGGTTCTAACGAAGTTTTAGCTCCCAAAAGTCATTTTTTGTGAGTCAAAAACCTGGGAAATCGTCTGAAATCACCATAAATTTGTTTGATAACACGAAGTAGTATCAACCGGTGAATTAAGACAATTAAATGGCACCATCAATGACCAAAGATAATTTGTCAAAAACATGGAGCCTAAACCGACCGTCACAATTCAATCAATTACTGCAAACGAAAGAAACAATAAATGAACAGCCAATATTTCTGTAGATATGTCCGGTAGAAAAATAAACCCATGTGACTTAAATGGGCTTCAAACTACCATTTTTCTAAGAGTTCCAAAAAAATTTCAAAAAGAAAAAATTTTTGACGAAAATTTTCCGTTTTACATAGGTAAATACTGCACCAGAGCTTCCTGAAGTTTACTCCAAGCAGATGACAGATCTTGCAGAGCTTTGTGAACAGCAAGGATGTCGTAAGATCCAGAAGATTTTTCTTTGAAAATGAACGCCGCCATCTTGTCTCGTTGGTACAACTGGTTGGCTGCGACCAATCCTGGTTCAATCTTGATTCTGTTTTCAAGGATGGATTCCCATATTTCTGTAATAAAGATTGATGCGTTAGTAGGCAGTTGCCAAAACTCCTATGATATTCAGAATATTTTCATTTCAATACAAGGGATCCCACTATGAAACAGAAAGTATTAGTGCTTGTACACTGTAATTTGCTCACTTGTACTTTGGAACTAATACGATTAGCTCCATTATGAAATGGGCCCCTGGAAGATGTGTTAACTATTCTATCAGTACTAGCGAAAGTAACACTTCGAGATATCAATGAATCCAAACCAACCACATCTACTAGTAATCTAACAAATTAGCCACTTACGGAGTTGTTCTCTGATGGCTAGCCCTTTTTGAATATCCGATGACTCCATGGAAGAACTTGAAAAAACCTTCAATGGAGATGAACCATCATTGTCCTCTGCTTCATTCTCCAGCTGCCCTGACTCTGTAATTTATCAATATGAGAGCTTTAAATTTATTCAATTAGAAAACTTGGCCACGAATACTTGCATTTCAGTTATGCTCAGACGAACAGTAAAATAACGGAAAACTGTGCTCGAGTTTGATGTATATAAGATGGCAAGGTCTAATGACATGGCAATAGAATCAACACCAAAAAATCCCTTCCACCAACCGGCAACGACAGAGCGGAGGGTATTAACAGATGAAAGGAATCGTTGGAGTATCGGATGATTAGAGAGATTCATACCAAACTCGAGGTATTCAGTATTCAAATGAGTTACGAGCTAGTGAGGACTGCATCTACCCGCAGCCCTCTGCATCAATCTGAATCTCTTTTCATCCGTTTCCGGCTTGAAGACATTTATCTGGTTCCGAGTATTGCCACGTAAAGGTACTTGCAATAGAATGGGTTGAGTAGATTCGATAACCCCAAGATTTGGGAATAACACACATGATCAGATGACAGTTTTAGCCAGATGCAGGTACTCGATTACTGTTCGTTCACCTCTTTCAGATAATCGGGATAGGGGCACAAATCGGTTTGTATCAATGGATTTGTTGGTTCACCCACAACTAGGTACATGGGCTGGTCATTCCCACCACAAGAAATTCCCCAGCAGAATATCCAACTTTTCTCTCGCAATAATCAGTCGATTTTGGTGGTTTTCGTGGCATTCTTACTATTTTTATGCTTTTCAGGGCTATGCACTATGGAAATTCGAAAAGTAAATTTGAAAATTGTACATAATTTCAAAATTTTGATATTTAAAATTTCAACAGTTCATTACCCGAGAGAATGGAAAAATTAGAAGAATGCCGCAAGAATCATCAAATTCGACCGATTATTGCCAGAGAAAAGTTGGAAAAACCGTTTAATACACAGTCCTGCACCCCCTGAACCTTCGCCTCAGAGCCTTCGCTACACCTCCTTGGGCCAACAGCCAGTTCAAAAATCAGCTCATTTAAAAAATACGGCTTATTTTTGAAACTGGGCTTAAAACCTTCCATTTTTCCAAGTTTTAAATATTTTTTCCCCCAAAAAAATTGTTGACGAAAATTCCCCATTCAACATTACGCGGGATTCGAAAAATTGACACAAAACGTTTTGAATCGGGTAGTAATTATTGAAACTAAGAACAATAATTTATTATGCCTAACATGAAATTCAGCAACGTTATTTTTTGCCGCATTTTTAATCACCCTCATTTTTTTTAAATGATGTTTATTTAGACATTAAAAGACACCATTACGTGCGGTCAATGTGATTTCGAATAATTATTCCAAGAATGATTGTGATTTTCAAAGAACCGCTGCAAAATCCTTGCCACATGGGTATATTTATTGGACATACCTACAGAAATGTTGGCGGCTGTCCATTTATTGTTTATTTCATGTGTAATAATATTTATATAGCTATTTTTGACAGTCTTCACCAATTTTGGCTCCAAAAACTCGAATTAGGCTCCTATTTTTGACAAGTTATCTTCGATCATTGAACTTATTGAATTGTTCTGATTAACCTGTCGATAACACTTCGTGTGTTATACAAATTTCTGGTGATCACAGCGATTTTCACAGGTTTTTAACCCCTACATAATTAAGCAGTTTTGAGAGTTACAACTTCGTTAGAACCTCAATACTTGACTCAGTGGTCAAAATCTAATTCATATTTGGTCTTCTCAAGCCCTACACTAAAACCTCAAAAATACCTAATTTTGCACCCTTAACACTCCTGATGTTTTCCGATCGGCCTACCGAGATGGGGGACACAACTAGGGCACAAATGGAGCCTGTGAGCGAAAGAACGATTTTATTAGACCGAAAATTAAGGTAGATATCGATGAAACGGCGGACGGACATCGCATTTTTGGGATCTAAACACCTTGAAACGCAGGTAAAATAAAATATTTTGTGTTTTGTGTTCCAAAAAATTTTCCGAACCGAATACATAGATGTAGGTATTATTCAGAGAATAATAAACAGTCCAAAATGACAGTTGCAAGTTGAATAATTTCCGAAAGTAGAAGACTATAAGCAAACTATAATTAATGTTCCATTTCTTTTTCTCCAAGTCATCTTGTTTGTTCCTTTCCGTTGTTCTAGGCATTAGCTCAGTACCTTTCTTTTAAATAAAAGATTATTCGGAAGAAGTTTGTTTTCATTACTATACTTACCTGCTCGTAATATAATTTTAAAAAATAACTGAAGCTCATGGAGCTAAAAGAACGCAGTGTTTATGAGATACCAGAGCGGCCTGAACCAAGAAGCTATTAAAGCGTTGCCAAATCTTGCGCCGCGGCCTTCTCTAAAGCCGGCCATGATTTTATTCAAACATTTGCAAAAACAGCCTTATTTCTGGTCCAAGCAGTGGGTAGAGCATTCTCATGTTCTTGCTGGTAACTGCTCAAAACAGCATCGGTACGACCATGATGATGGAACGTAACTACAAATCTGGAAGGCCTGGCTTCTCCAGGGAGTTAAATAAACACAACAGACCATGCACGACTTTGTAACGAACTAGAACACACCAGGTTCGCTTCCAGCATCGTCCTCTCCCATCGACAGATCGCCCTCTTCATCATCAACTTCACTCTCCTCGTCCTCTTCTTCAACAGCAGATTCGTCGTCCAATCCCATCAAACCGTCTTCAAGAGCATCGCTGCACCAACAAAAAAGTGAACATCTCATCTCTGGGAAAGGATTGGTCATTGTAAGTTAGTAGGGGTCCACACTGAGAATAATATCCTTAAGTGTAACAGCTGACTTGCCTAAAGAAAAATGCTACTACGCAAACATCGATTCTCACGAGCCTCCCGGAACGTGTAAAATATAACACAACTAGAAATCGGAAGTATCGACCGAAAAACATGAAGGATCATAATATGGCACATACTCGGAATCTATTTCATCTTCTCCCTCGTCCTCGGTATCGCTTTCGACGAGAGCTACACCTACGTCCTGGCCGTACTTCTTTCTGGACACGGGTTTCCCAGGGTAGTCTGCCTCCGCATCAACTCCAACCCGTTTCCTAGATACCAGAGGGAGATTGAGGACGTCTTGCTCTTTGAAATCCGCCGATGCCATCTCCAAAACGCTGTCTGTAAAACCAAAAAACTTATAAGAATACCTATCCAATTTGGAATCCTGAAATCTCCATTGGAACCATTTGAGCTAAACTGTAATAGGTACCTAAAGTTGATCTTATGAAATAGGTAACTTTGTGGCATACCTACCTCGCATAGCATGATCTTCAACGGCATCGACTGCAGTGTCTTCTGTCCTCAAGGACTTTTCGATTTCCTTCCGAAGGGCCATCGCTCACAGTAAATCCAACTATAAAGTATAAACTATTAACTATAGTATAAAATTAGTTAACAGAACTAAAATCTTCAAAGCAACAGTCAATGCAGCTCGACATAATATCACTGTAGAACATTGGAACTCCAAATAAATGTACTCCTACATGAATGTCCGCCTACGTTATTCGCGGACAATATGGGCTTACTGAACGGTGCACTCACGGAACTGTTTATTAACCGTTTGTCATGTATGAAATTATGCAATATTTATCCTAAAAATTAGGTACACACAATTAGGTACGATTAGGTACATTAGCTACACTCCGCGTAGGTAGCGCACCACAACACTATAGTGTGTGTGTGTGTGTGATTCTTCGTTTATCTGCCTTCGGCTTTCAGGCCATGCGAGGCATAGGTAGACTTCGTTGTCTTCTTGGTATATAATAATTATGTTGCTTGCTGCTTTTTTTAGCTGTGACTGATACTGGTTTGGGTGTTGGCAGAGGGGGAAAATCGGTTGGAATAGAAGATATTGACGGATTCTTTTACATTATTATTCCTGCTTCGATAATGAAATCAAAAATAAGTTTGAAGGTGTCTTGGTTAAGGTGGGTCTTGATGAATTCCTGAAGGGTCGGCTCTGAGATGTTATTGGCTGTTTTAAAGTTCAAGAGTGAATTTTGAAATTTAGTACATCGGTTGAGTATGTGATCCATGTTTCCTATCAAAGAACATTCATCGCAATAAGGGGAAGTAATTTTGCCCATTGTGAATTTGAACAGCGGGGTGTTCCCATGGCCCAATAAAATTCGGTTAATAACGGTGTAGAATTTTGGTGGTTGCAAAGTGGACCGGTACCATGGAGATTCTGTTGGATGTGGGATTAGGTTTTTGGTCCAATGGCCTCTTTCAGCTGTCCATTCATTATGCTAGGATTTTAACATTTCCATTTTTTTAGGTTTCAGTTTGTTAGATCGGGGTAAGTGACATTTCTATGTACAATTGTACAAGCATCTCCCCTGACCTAGCCAACTGTTTGGCAGCCCTGTCTGCGTGGTCGTTGCCAAGCAGAGAGCAGTGGCTAGGGACCCACTGAAGTGCTACAGTTATGTTGTTCCTGTTAGCTTCAGCAACAGCATCGAGTATGTGTTGGGAAATAAATGTAGGGTGGTCTCCAATCTTCAGGTTTTTTAATGCTGCCAAGGCAGATTGTGAGTCAGTCAGAATTAACGCTTTTGTGGAAGGTGGAAGGGACTCGTTAATATGTTGGCTCGCAAGTAGGATGGCTGTCAACTCAGCATAAAATTATGCTGGTGTTGTTGTTGAGTTTAGAGCCTGATGTACCTCTACTATGTGTAGTACAGTAAAACGCAGCTGCTACTGCTACTCTTCCATCTTCTAGTTTAGAGCCATCAGTATATATATGTTGTTGAAAGGATGGATATTTGGATCCTATATGTTCATTAGCTAACTTTTTTAGTTCTTCTGGGCTTACGTTCCTCTTTCTTTCTATGGTCGGTATGGTGGTTCCAATTTTCAGTTTGGTTGAAGTTATTCTGTAGCGTACCTCATCTTCAGAGTATAAGTGTGCATCCTCAGTTACCAGCTGATCAACAATTTCAGTCAGTTTTTCCCTATACCGATTGTGGGGTGGACTGATGTGAGAGTGTGGGGGGTTGATGAAACGAGCAACTGATTCACGAAGTGTAGGACTATATAGTAAGAGGCGAGATATACATCTTTCAGTCTCGAAGTGTAGTCTGGTTTTTAGATATACAGCTGAGGTGATAGCATGCAGGGAGGGAATGTGGTAGTGGTTTTCACAGCGCCTGTGATTAGCCAGAGGGCAGCGTTTTGCTTCACCTGGAGTGTTGCAGGATGTTTAGCCAACCCCCAAGCATACACATGTAGTCCGTAATCTATATTGGTAGAAGAACATGTGTAAATAGCTGTTCTAAAGTGTCAGGATGACAGCCCCAATTAGTTCCCCTCATAACTTTCATAGCGTTAATGTCTGAAACGCATTTTGCTGATATGGCTTTGATATGGGCAGATCCATGTAATTTATCATCAATAACTATGCCAAGGTATTTATAGGTGTGTGATATATTAATCTTGACTCCATCAGGTGGTGGGCTGTTGACAGTCATAAATGGTGACGGCAAAATTAAATCGATGTAAAGGTCATTCTTAATGTGGTCAGGCAATTTGTCAAAAAAGGATATACTTAAGTTTGGTTTTTGTGAAATTAATTGTAAACCCAAGATCAGTTAGCAGGGATACTGCGTGCTGAAGATGTCGTTTCATATTTCCTTGGGTTAGAATCATAAAATCATCTGCAAACGACAGTGTCAATCCTGGGGGGGGCTTGTTGCACGGCATGAAGACTGGATACATAGAAGGTAGGTAGGTAGTGTAGTTTGTTATTCTTCTTCTTCTTTTCTGTGCTTATTTGTCCAGACTTCGTGCCATGTGTGGACATAGATTTAGGTGGTATTCTATGCAACAGACAACGCGAGAACAGAATGCTTCTACTTCTTTTTCGTTATTATCTGTCCAGATCGCGCCACAATAGACATGGGTGAGTTTTGTGGTGAAAAGTGATAAAGGAATTGCTGAAGTTCTGGTGGTACAAGACTATAGATGAGGTTTTTTTTTTTTTTTTTAACTATGCCACGGCGCGGTTACGGCAATTGTGCCATGCGCTCTCGAGCAGCCCAATAGAGCCGAGCGGTTCGTTCCCACCGGCACTCAGTCGTCAGCATTGATAGTCGTGCATCTTCTAGGGCAGGGCACGTTTCGAGATGGGTTGATGTCATCTCTTCGTCAGAATCACAGAGGGGGCACAGTGGGTCATCTGCCAGCCCAATGCGGTGGAGATGCTTTCTCAGGTAATCGTGTCCAGTAGCAGTTCGAAAACATGCCACCGACACCCCCCTGGAGGCGCCTGATGGGACTCTCTGGTTCGGATCGTTAAGGATGTCCCATTGCTTACCCTCCGAGGCTCGTCTCAAACTGGCTTTTGTTTTCTGGCTGAGTCTTGACTTTATCATCCTTTTTGATGCGGTGAAAGCTACTGCAGGGGTTGGCTGGTCCATCCCGGCTCCTCTCCTGGCCAAATCGTCAGCGCGCTCGTTGCCATATACTCCACAGTGGGAAGGTATCCACTGGAAGACGATAACCTTTCCTTGCATTAGAGCGCTTTGGACGAGCGATCGGCAGTTCAACACATCCTCAGAGTCGGTATAGGAACTGGAGGTCACTGCCAAGATTGCAGCCTGGGAGTCAACCAGCATCGCAATGTTTGGGGCCTCCACGGCAGCGATTTTTTCTAATGCCAAAAGGATTGCTCTTATCTCGCCATCAAAGTTTGTAGCAAGGCGTCCCACTGGGCAGCAAATCTGGAAGTCACTGCAGTAAACTCCAGCTCCTGCATTGCTGTTCGCTCCCGCTGCTGATCCATCCGTAAAAACATGGAGCCAGCTGTGAAGTGGGAAGCGAGTGGCTATCGTTTCAAGAGCAATGGCTCTCAGTTCCACAGGCAGGTAGTCGTCCTTGTTTCCTGGTTGCAACAGGTCGAGATAGCGCTCAGCAGTCATCAGCGGTCGCAGACTGGCTGCACTTGGGAATGGTTGGCGAGAGACAAAGTCCAAATCCTCCTCTTCCAGAATTGCCTCCGCTTTAGCTGTGAACGTTTGCTGCGTACTAAGTCTCTGATGACTGGGCCTGTAAGTAGTCCAATATGGATCGACTCCTCGCTTGACTCTCTCCATCAGGGATAGGGCTAGCTGGTCTCGTCTTGTGTTCATGGGTTCGAGGCCCGTCTGGATCTGCATGGCCGCTATGGGAGTGGAGCAGGGGCCTCCAGTGATCACTCGTAGAGCTTTGTTTTGGGCCAATTCCAACTTTGCTTTGATTGTGTTAGAGGATGTCACTGTGAGCTCTATCCCATACTCCATTGCTGGACGCACATAACTCTTATACCCAAGGGTGAGGACATCCTGGTTAGCTCCCCATTTTGTCCCTGCAAGCCTTTTGAGGAGATTGGAGCGTTTGATGCCTCTTTCTGCCATTGCCTCTGTATGTTTTGACCAGGTGAGCAAGGTAGACGCAAGGATAATAATTGCATAAATTATCCATGAACCCTCCCCAACCAGGTCTTTAAACCAAGCGATTGAATTTTTTATAGGCGTGATTTAACGTCTGGGAGTTTCATCAATAGTGTAACATTCGGGCTTCTTTATAGAAAACGCTATAAACGGCCAGTGGTTATTAAAAATTGAGATCTTCTGTATCAATAGATTTAGGACACTATTTTAAAGTAACTATAATTTATTTAAAATATAAAATAAACTGTTAAATATAACATAACTATAATAAAATGAAGTTTCTATCGTATTGATGGTAGAATAATTCCAACGCTCCATTCTCCTTAGTAGAGCACAACAGTATGTTCTTGGGTCCTGTTTTGTTAATTCGAGGTTTTGATAAGATTTGTGAATAAGATCCGGTACCTGTACCTAGTGACCGGAAGGGGTTTGAGAACGGGTCATCACTACCCCACTGCTTAGGCATTCGCAGACAATTCATTCTAGAGTACTTTGGTTGAATGATATAACAAATACGTATTTAATAATTAATTATACACTTCTTGAATCCACCGCATACCTATTTCCCGACCGGACGACTCCAGTAGATACTAGATTTAGGGCTTTCCTGGAGGAGCAGAAGAGTAGGTGTTGGGTACTGACTACGTAAAACAGCGCTCTACACAGAAGGGGCATCTACATATAGGTATTTTTATTTAAAAATGGCCCTTATTGGAATCAATTTAGTAAAATTTAAAAAAGGGAGGCGATGATTTCATAATAGGTAAATGATAGTTTCTTCCACTACATGAGTGTTGAACGCGGACAATACCAGAAAAATGTTCTATAGGTTGAGTAGGTAGTTGAAAATTTGCTCATACGATGGTACTATACTACATACTACAAATGGCCATGATTGGAATCTCTATTTGTTTTGGTTGAATTGTAAGGATTTTAAATTAGCAGGATGTGGTGATTGCTAAATCCAGGTCAAAATAAAAATGCTATGGCAGTATTTTTATATTCTAATTTTGGCGCATCGGCACTGGTGGTGCAGGGGCGACGAAATATCGATTGTATTAGAAAAATCACAAGAAACCGCGAACATCGATGTTCCGCGTTCCTTCCTTTTGGAAACAAATTTGGTCTCAATCATGAAGGGTATCATGTATACCTCATAGGATATCATCATCATGTCCTGTTGGTTCCCTCAGTTGAACGCACTTCGGGTCGTCGAAGTAGAGTCAGTCTAGAGCTCAACTATAGTCAAGAGTCAACTATAATACCTAGTCAACTTTAGTCAACTATAGCCAGCTATAGTCAACTTCAGCAAATGTCACTAACATTCGGCAATAAAGAAGGTATATTTATATTTCTTTAAACCTAAAACTCCAGTCATGCAGCATGGCTTAAGGAGCAAATTTTTAAAGAAATAGTTTGGGAAATTGAGAATTTAAATTAATGGTCATCTGCTAGAGCACTCATTAGGGCCTGACTGGACACTTGTTGAGACCAGGGTGCAAGCCGTGCAGAAAAATTACGTCAAAAAATCATTTTTGGATGTTTTGAACCAAAAAATTGTTATTTTGATCACTCGATGCAATCTGGACGTGCTGAAACTACTCGCAATCGATTCAGCGATTTAACATAAAACATGGTAAACAACACCTCACATGCCTACATAAAAAACATGCAGTTTTTTTTAGGATTTCGGATTACAATATTTTGTAAATTTGGTACGCTGGGTGCTCCTCCTAACCGGACTGCGATTAACTGCAATCGATTCAGCGCCTCAAAAAACATGACGGCACCCTGCATGCCTCACTGCGAACGAACTCATCATTGCTCTTGCGGAGACGTATTTTTCTTCGCGATAACGAATTTTTTACCATTGAAATTAAGGGACTTATCGTGCGGAATGACACAAACATCTAAATATATAAAGCGAAAGAAATTATCATTTAGATCTCCGATGCATGAAACGGATTCTGGGGAGGTTTCCGGTTCACAGGGAGCATCTCTGGAATTTTGAAATGAGCCAAACACCTACATTTTCTTTGAAAATTCGCTAGAAGTCCCAAGTTTTCCGGCAAACGTCTGTGTACGTAAAACGTAGGTACCAAAATAACCAAACAAGTTTTTGTAAGCAGTAACAATTGAAGATGATTAAACTCAGCGTTGACTGAACACAAAAAAAAAAGTTGATTATTTAAGATTATACTTACTTATTATAGGCCCTTTTCTGATTGTTTGAGTGCTGAAGGATACAGCATCTTCGGGAGTGGCCACATCAATTCACTTCCTCGTGAAACGGGCAGAGCATGGCAAAATGGTCTTACAAATCGACCAGTCGACTGTAATGACGGGTTTTGAGGTAGGTACCTGAAGTTTGGCCTACTGTACAATATCAGGTGGCACCTACTAACGTAAAATATCGATCGTAACTGCATAGGATATAACGACCATATAGTATATATAAATGTCTGCACCGCGCTACAAGCCGCAATTTTGGGTATTTCAACGTGACATTTTGGCAGCATACTCCGTCCTTAGGCCTCCAGAATTTGCTGTACAGTTTTTGGTGCCAGAGAACGGCGCCACGCTGGAAAAATGTGTTTGGTACAGTTTTTCATATTTCCATCACGCTGAACCGAATGGAATAACTTTCAAAGCTCTATAATCATCCACAGCGACTGATATGTATTTAGCCGTAAAACGTTACGAAAAATAGCTATTTATTTATTTATTTAACAGAACGGGCAAGGCCCAGTTGTACAGAGACGACAGTTAACATCGAAAATATACTTCAAATACAGTACTTCAAATTGAACATTTAGATTTGCATAATTGTTGTTAGATTGTAGTTAGATTTTAGTTTTCGTGGTTAGCAGCAATTTGAAAATAATGGGTACTTAGGTATACAAGAAATGGGTACTTAGGTACCTATACGAGAAGTTGCCTAGTAGGTAGGACGAGTTGCGGATAGGCTATTGTAGATCTCATTTTTGAATTTAGCTGGTTTATCGAAAATGTCTATGGATGGTGAAGTGAGGATAATACTGATGTAGGGGAAGGTGCTGTACCTCTGGCCACTTTTTTAAGAATTGCTGTTTCGGAACCAGAATACTTATAAATTCCAAATTTTTTATCATTTTCTCGAAGAGTAACTATTTGGCTACCAAACTGCAAAGAAAAATCGTCAAAATACCAATTACGCTTCTCTCGGGAACAAATTGAAAAAAAATTGGAAATCGGCCAGAGGTACAAGCATAGCATGTACCTCTGGCCGGACCTGATTGTACCTCTGGCCGCCCAGTGGATTGAATGGGAACCAATGAAAACGCTTCCTGAGATCGAAAAACACTCTTTATCACAATAAGTTACATATCAGTTAAGTTAAGTTACATATCAGTTAACATAAGCTAAGGAATAAAAATTTTTTTTATCACAAGAACACTTCAGTCCTGAAAAATGTTTGGTAAAACATTAGCGAACGAAAAAATTAAGAACAGAACCAATGTTAAATCAACCTTATCACATCATATCAAAAATAGCTGAGGTAACAAAGTTACATTAAGAGTAGAAATTTGACGAAGTAGTGAAAACAATTCAAACGTTAGAGAAACTGAAAAGTTTACCATTAAGGTCACAGTTTAAGGAGACTAGAACACGTTCAGGCCCTGAAATGACAGGGGGAACATCATTTTGCCCCACCTGTCTTCAATAGGGTCAGGGAGGAGTTTCTCAATGTCTTTAAATTCAATCGAATAGAAGTCCTCAACTGGCGGCCAAATAAATTTGTCACCTTTTTTACGGGCAAATTTCATGTTAAGTCGACGTTCAAAAGCAATGTTGACGATAACGCCAACGTACAATTTTGTGCCATTACCACATGCAAATTTAACCAGAGCCCACTTGTTTATGTTGTTCTGCAATTGTTCTGCATCCCACAGCAATTGATTTTCAATTTCCGAATCATCCCGAAGAAGTTCGGTGGCCATTGAATCAAAGTCGACATCACTTTCATCATGAATCGAGATATTACCATCTTCGTCGGCTGAGCTGCTGCTTGGCGACTTATTCCTTGTTGGTTTTTTCACCTGGGGGCCATCGGAGAAAAGCTTCTTGATGGGTGCAGGAGCACCTCTTCCCTTGCGAGCCGCAACCAATTTTTCTAGCTCTTCTTTTTCGGGTGTGTCAGTCAAAACGCGGGATCTGCCAAGACGACGACGTTTTGTATTATTGGGGGCAGTCGGCGATCTGGTTGGGAGAGGACGGACGTCTTGGGGGCTCTTGTAGTGAGAAGGTCCAGGAACAGGCGAATCAATTGAGCTGGAGTTGGACGCTAGGAGGTGAGCAGCGGTCGAATTCGGTCGTACTAGAAGTCCTGCTGTGGGGTGAGTGTTTTCTGGGCGGCTTTGGTGAGAAGAGGTCGATGGAGATTCAATGTTGTCCCGGGTCGGCGGAGGCAGCGGACGGTTTGATGGAGCGCTTGCGACGAAATCAGCCTCTGTGAAAACGTTGGGGTTGAATGGGCTAACTCCGGACGCTCTGAAACCACCCTGGATGTTATTGGGGGTAAAAGAGCGCGAATATGCCTTTCCAAAGATGGAAGCAACATTATAAATTGATACCGTTTTGTTGGGATTGTTCTGCATAAATAGAGTCATTTCTTGATTATAGAAAGTTTTGAAAGGTCCAAATACAGAACGATCTAGTGGTTGCAGTCGATGGGTCGTATGGGGAGGAAAAGTGAGCATGACCACGCCGTTTCTTTTTGCCAAATCAATGACCTCGATCGAAAGATGGCTTTCGTGGTTATCAAGGAAGAGAAGGATCTTCCTTTCAGGATCAGGATGAGTATGATCGATGAGATGCTGTACGAATTTCAGGAAAATGGCAGAGTTGGACCATCCAGAAGGATTTGCGACCCCAACTGCCCCAACGGGGGCTCCTTGCATCATATGGTCCTGGAACCTTACTCGAGGAAACACCAAGATGGGAGGAATAGAATTCCCAAGAGCATTTACAGCACAAATGGCTGTGACGTTTGTTCCTCTCTCTGCCGACGTCACGGCCCCCACGGCCTTGACTCCCTTGGCTGCGATAACTTTAGGGGGATTTTGTACCGTCGACAGCCCACTTTCGTCAACATTCCATATTTGCTCTGGCCCAAAATTATATTTAGTTAACAAATCCCCCACTGTCTGAAAAAATGCGTCAACAACAGGCTTGTTAAAACACATGGCCCTTCCTAAGCTTGTAGCCTCTGGAGATCGGAGGGTTAGCCTCTCATGACGCCTCATGAAATCGTAAACCCATTTTCGGCCAGCTCTCTCGTTTTCCTCCCAGGATTTAGGTATTCGTTTTGAATTGGCCACAGCAAACTCCAAGGCCATTTTGGATAAAGATTTGAGGGTTAGTCCATGTATCAACTTGCTGCAGTGGATCAAATATTCAGCTAAATCCTTTTCCTCTTCCTCACTAAAAACCTTCCAGTGCGCACAGTTATTGTTCACAACTATCGGCGTCTCACCACCCAGCAGCTTCTTGGCATACAACTGAAGCGTTGATCTCGAAAGTTTGTTATCTTTGGCGGCTTTGTTGATGCTGCTACCATTCCTCATATCAGTGATGGCTGACTGCAAAGCGACAGAGTCAATGGGAGGACGTTTGACGCCCTCGCTACTTCGTGGCATCTGAAAAAAGATATGGAAAATAATTACCTAGGTAGGTACCTACTGAAGATGTCGAATAGAAAGAAGACTTTGAATATCTACGTCAATATAGGTAATGCCTACCAATAATAATTGATGCATAATGAATCGTGAATTCAAGGAGGGTTGTATGGACCTATCAGTGAACCGAGGGTTCATTAATCAAAACATCGATTGCATCTGTGAGCCTAAATGAGGAAACCCATTTCAAATCGATTTTATTATAACCCAAAACGTGAAATTGCTACATGGACTCATTAAAATGAATTTTCTAGGTGGCCAGAGGTACAAACAGAAAACTGGCCAGAGGTACGCACATTGGACATTTGAGAAAAAATTGTGACACATTGGTTATTCTTGGAAAAAAACCTCCATTGCTTACACAAATCGTTGATTAGGTTCCTAGGAAACAATTACCAACAGAAACAACTAAATTGATCGCTTACCGTTGGCGGAATCGAAGAAAATGAGGACACTATTTCTTCTAACAGCACACCACTAAAACGTTGAGTAGCCTTATCAGGGAGAGGAAGGTACCAGCAACATGGTGGTAGTGTTACGTTACTATCTGTCGCCGTGGCCTATGAATCCATGGCGGACACAAATTGTTTGTGACATCCTTGGGGGTGGTAATAGCGATCGGCCAGAGGTACAAACGGCCAGAGGTACAGCACCTTCCCCTACGTTCGCTGCATTTTGGTGAGAGGTTCATTTTGGGCATACAGGGTTGAGTGGAAAGTTGGCTCGAAAAGTCTGGGCTCGAAAAGTTCAGCTTTTCCACTAGTGGTGGGCAGTCAAGTTGGTCGTTGCAAATTTTGCAGAGGGTGATGAGGTCACTGGCTGCCCGCCTAGTGGGAAGTGGCAAGGTCTTGAAGTCTGTCAGTAGGTCCGAGTAATGGGGTATGTGGTTTTCATGTGCGAGTACGAACTCTGATTTGTATGCGAGGGATCTATAAAAACGTTTCTGCAAGGATTCTACTTTATTGGTATACCTGGCAAAATGAGGGTTCCATATGGTGGAGCAATACTCAAGTTTGGGTCTCACTAATGAGTTAAAAAGCGTAATGAGTGCAGTGCTTTTTTTGAAGCTTCTGGTGTTACGCCTTATGAAACCCAACATTTTGCAGGCAGCACCAGTTGTTTTTTCGATGTGCATAGCGTATGTCAGCTTAGGGTCGAGCCAAACTCCCAGATCCTCACCGAAACGACTCTGCAAATTGGTGAAGAATTTAATTTTTTGTAATCAAAAGTTATGATGTCGTGTGGGAAAAGGAAATTGCATTGCATTTATAATAATAATAATAATAATAATAAACCATTTATTGTACAAAGGCCGAATGGCCCATTAGGTACACAAGAATTACACCGAATAGTGAATTACCTAAAATTAAGTAGAAAAGCTAATATACAGCGCAGGAGAAAGTTACATAACTAGAGGCCTATTTAAATTTATTATAATTTAAATTTAAAAAATTTTGATGGGACCACTGTAATATATAATTGAGGGCTTGTTGAAGTTTGATGGCGTCTCTGACAGATTTTATGGTGAGATAGATTTTAACGTCGTCTGCGAATATCAAGATTTGGACATCACTACTGATTCTATTATTGAGCTTCACAGGCAGAATTTGAGCCTATTTTCATAACTGCGTGAGGCGCCTGGTCAGCGGAGCCACTAGTGAATAACATGGGGTAGGCACGGTAGGTTTCGCATTTATCACATTGGGGTACGAGATCACGCAGCACCGCAATATTTCCGAACGATCCGAAGGTGCAGCGACCCTCCGACCCTGCATATCGATTCTCTTGTATCGATAGAGCAACGGTGTACGATCGATTGCAACGGGGTTGGCGGTGGCCAGGAAGTACAGTTGGTGGGGATGATGGTGAGGGGCGCGGGAAAGGTAGGGATTGGTGGGGTGTCAGTGGTGGGGCTTGCGCGAGCCATCTTTGCTTTGTTTGGTTTTGGTTTGAAGTGAAGCCCGTTGCCGCTCCGTTTTTTTTTCAACGCCATTATATTCAGTTTTGCGAAGATATAAACAGTTCGTTTGTTATTAATTTTTCGCCGCGTTCCCTGTATGGCACTGGAATCGAACCCGAGATCCTCTCTACAGGTGAGTGTAATTGCAATAATCCTTTCCGAATTCCTGAAATTTCTCAACATGATCCGTAAGCGACATCCCTCGGCAACTCCGTCATTTTGTAGTTTTCAAGGTTTCTCCGTTCTCTGGCAATCTCCGGCCCTCTGTCCCGCCCTCCATCGTTTTCAAACTGCTTTACGCTCGGATGTCCAAACACCGATATTTTCACCGGAATTGCTTCACAATACAGAAAATAGGTAAACCGACTTAGTGCCTATTTTTTTGTAGGAAGGTTCGTACTTCGTAATTGAGCTGAAACATGGTGCGCCTAACGCTAACGCTGAGGCAGACTGCTTCGTTCGATTCCCGGGTGATGATGAAATGTCATATCATCAAGAACCCACAGTTTTGGGAGCGTCCCTAGTTTTAACGTTCGTCCGAGGACAAGAAACAAATCTTGAATGATCTTCCGTGTAGGGATCACCATGAACGGTTCTTGATGTTTTTCAAGTTGTTCACTTTCAGTTCTCTTTCTATGAGAAAAGTTCTCAAAACAGGTTGTTGTGGGTTAAATTTTTGACAGTAGACGTACCGAAGTACGTAGTTGATACAACATGTACAATTAATGAATAAGTTCGTGGGTGTATACTTGCCTACAGTTTTCGATAGGCTTGTTGCCTTCGAATGTCACTGCTAACGTCAACGAAAAATTATTCACTGTTCTTTGTTGTTTAAAAAATGGGATACAGTCTTTTCATATTTTACTATGAATATATTTTATGTAAGGGGTTGATGCTCCATTGACGATTTTCCATTGGTATTCTGAGCTTACTTATCTGTCTGCTGAATAATATACGCGTATTCAAGCGAAGTTAGAGGATAGTGGGGGAAAGGCAATGAAAGTTTGAGTTCCTAGACCTACTCATAACAAAACGTAATTCTACGTATCTAAGTATAGCCCTCCAAGTTTGGTATTCTACCTTCACGCGAAAAGGGTTTCACTGGGCTAGCTGCACGTAGTAGGCTCATTGCAGTCAGCTCTCATTTTGGTACAAATAATGCTCTTGTTCAGAAGACATGAAAAGCGATCAATGGATACCTAGCGCACAATTCATACAAGTATGACTATGACGTCAACTCAAAGCAAAGTTACACTGTTATAGTTGTCGCACACCATTCTAGATTAACTAAATTGAACGAGTCATACCTACCTTCTCCATTATAGAGCATGTACCATGTTTCATAATTTCATACTTGATCAGTAAATTGGCGCGAAGCGCCGAGTTGGTAATATAAATCGCCTCCAGGCGCCCCCAACTCCAACAGACCACAGATATAGTCCAACAGACTAGTGATAAACTACTGATATTTATATGTCCATCCCAGAGTGTGGGTGATTTTAGCAAGATTAACATTAATGTATATTATAAACTTTTATTGTGGGTCAAACATAGTTGGTGGTAGGTAGGGCTACCGAAAACTCACCAAAAATTGATATATCACCAGTGGGGTATTGAGTGGTGACTTGAGTTAGAAAGGAAAAGACTTAGGTAATTCAATAGGCAGTCAAAAGTATTTTTCGAATATAGAAGGGTTTTTTTCTTTTTTTTTCTAAAATGAAAAATTGATGAAACTGCTAAGAATCACTTAACCTTAGTTCAAACTCACCAAGAATGGTGTTGGATGAAGATTCGATACCAAAAGAGCCTATTTCGATAGTGGTGAAACATATTTTTCATGCTGTGCAAGACTGGCACTTCTCTTGGTCATTTTGCATTGTACAGAGTCTAACCTAGTGTCTGTGTTCTGCCATTGTGGGGCGATGACTGCTGTTCCATCAATATTTTCAGTTAGCATCCAGTGATGGTGCCCATAGACTAGCGTCATGGCCAAGGACTTGTGATCATCCATCTTGAGAAAGCAACACGGCTCGTGTGTTGTCCTAAAATATGCTCTGACCCAAATATGTACGGTCCCTCAGTTCTTCGATGGTATGTACTCGTGGTATGTTTGGTTGGTGTGGACCAGAGAATACCCACAAATACATTGTGTGGACAACATAATATTTTGTAAATGGGACAGAAGGCATTATTTTTCACCATTTCGTAGTTTTCCGTGGGGTCGGAAATCTTGCAACTAAGAATGATTTACAACCAGTAGAAAGTAGATGATTGTCATACGAATGTACCTATAAGTTGGATGAAAAATAATTATCTTATTATGAAGTAATTATTTCGAAGCAGTTAGATAGGTATTGAGTGGAAGAAAGAAAAATAAGATGGAATGAAGAGGAAGTATGTACCTAGTGAAGGAATAATAATTATAACCCTTAGGTAATAATTTTAAAACAGTCATTACATTTTGTATGGGATTAGAGGGAATAAAAAAAGGTGAAGCAATGACAACATGAAGAGTAAATAAGTGCGTTTGTTTGTTTATGGTAGGTATGTTCAAAATTTGAAAATTCTCTTCATTTTCTGTTCATATCTGAGCGGGAAAATAGTGCTTTTGCAGTGATGGGAGGAGTGCGCTGTTCTGTGGGAGAGCGTGGGAATACGCTTGTGTAAGGGAACCGTCACTGGATGCTAACTGGAAATGTTGATAAAACATCTGAGTCCACGCGCACGCGCATAAGCATACGCACTCTGGTAGAATGCAGACACTCCTGACCAACCTTCTGACCTCTACCAATGTTTTGGTGAGGAAGTTCGGATGGGTGTAATTTCCACTGACTTTTCTATGGTATTTGACGAACTGGTACGCCAGCTTATCTATCATAGCACATCTTTAGTTATCGGAAATATTTGGAGCGTTCCCTGAGTGGTTCAGGAGCTATCATATCTAGCAAATCGAGGTGAAGGAAGCGTCTTGTGTTTTGCTTCAGAGTCTACCAAGTTAGTGGTAGCCTTGTGGTCACTTCTGTGAAGAAAAAATATTGTCCTCTAAAATCGTGCAAACGTGAAATTCTTGCATGTATACCTGACCTGAAATTTGGAGGGTGATTTTAAGAACCGTCCCATTATGAATTTCATTACAACCTAAAAGTAACTGTTATCTGTGCATGTGCAATCGTGAAATCGTTGCCTTGCTCATAACTCTGGTTCTAGTAAACAGATTGTCGTGAAATTTACTAGGGATTTAAGGAACATCGGGCTATAGTTTCCGTCTGCGCTTGCAAAATCTTGGAAATTTTAGAGAGGTTGTGCAGATTTTGAGAGGCGATTAGCGATACGAGCAAAGGAACCCCGAGTAGAAATGATGAACTGCCCATGCGTCAGGAAATTGATTCAGGAGCGCAGTTCATTCGCCTTACGAATAGAATTGAGCAAGTAAAGGTTCTTTTGGACAGACAGTACTAGACTGTTCTATCAAGCTACGCTCCTTTTTGTGTGTTCGGACAGCTCCAGAATTGGAACAGTCTGGGATGGTTCAGGACTTTTTCAAACAGTCCTGGATTTTTTCGAGGACTGTTGATCCTCACTTGGTGCTTCTACCTTCATTCTATGAGGAATGTTACAATGCTTCAGATTATCCGTTCGGAATCATCAGTGTGCATTTGGACAGGCACACTTCAGAACGCAATCCCGGATGGTTCTGTTCCCTCATTTTCAGAACGCAGTTCCATCCTGGACTAGTCCAGGGGGCCTATTCACTAAATCAGATAGTGAAAAGAGATTATCTATTTTGAAAATCTCTTGGGAGAGGTAGTCTTCCTGAGGAGACAGTATCTTCCAATGTCTCCAGGATAAGTCTATTTCACTGAATAGCTCCCGTGGTACCTCAACCCGTACTTGGACGTTTTTACTCATGAATCGATAATAAATATATATTTATAATGAACAATCGATTTACCTTTAAGAGATGAAAAAAGCGCACTTCAAAATGACAGATGAGGTAGTGGATGAACGGAGGATGATAACAATATCGCTATCAAACAAACGAGAAATGAGAGACTCTCTTTTGAGAAAAGACACCTAATTAGGTGTCTCTCTGAGAGAGATCGAAAATTCCAAGATGGCCGCCAACTCTGTTTTAGAAGTTACTGAATAACCCTGTCATGGATACTATAAAAAATATCTTGCCATAAGAGAGACGTCTCTTTTGCCTAGTGAATAGGCCCCCATGACTGTGTCCTATCAAACCATCTGACGACGCGGTAGTTGGTTGATAATGGAGGAAGCTGCTTTCTTTTCGTGTTCAGCATTAATTTGGTTAGCATCTGCTGCGGCTCCCTCTAAGGGCTGTAACTCGTATTCTGAATGATTCAAAGTCCGGTGGGCTGCATGAACTCTGAATCCCACATAACTTGATTTTATTTTGTATATGTTCATGTTGGTAGGTGGTCGAGAACAACCCCTTAATTCATATATGGCCACCATCTACCAACATTGGTAACTAACAAACATCGGATTAGCATTGCCGGATTAGCGGATTAGCGATGCTGTTTGTATCAGCATAGCCTTTACGGCAGACGTTTTTTACTTTCAAGTATGGCCAATATACGTACAGACCAATCCTGATAATGGACCTGTTTGTAAGCAAAACATGGAGCATAATACGTTTCTTCTTTTAGCTAAATTTCGATCAACTTGCAACTGGGCTAATACCACCAATGAAACTACTTGAAATTGTCTACAACATTTAAGAGATTGACGGTTGTGTTTCGTATCAACCACGCGGAAGAAAAGGCATCATGAATGCCATTGGAAGAAAATAGGAACTGAAATTTGTCACCTTTATGTTGATGTACTTACCTACTGTTTTCAGGGTGTTACAAAATAGGAGGGTATTTTCCACGTGTCAATTAGTTTCAAGGCCCAGTAATAAAGGAGATGTACAAATGTAGGTATCCACAACCCCAGTTTCTTTGTGGTCTGTCATTTCGGTGGGATGTGGAATCGAAAAGTGGAATCACCACGTGATTCACCATGAAAAATTACCCGAAATTCTTGCATCATCCTGTAGTAATTGAATACTTGGGTACATTTGGGTACCCTCAGTCCCCGGTTTTCATCAAAATCATATCATTTTGTGCATTTGGCCGCAGTTACACTATTTTCCACCTCGAACCTTCTCTTGCAACGACCCCCAAACCTCTGGAGAAGTGATTTAAAAAAAAAACTGATAACTTGTCAACCAAATCTTTGAGATTGGCAATCGTGTTACACATCAACCGAGCGGAAGAAAAGGCAGTATGAATATACATTTAAAAAAAATAGGAACTGAACTTCGTCATCTACGTTAGGGTGCAGTGGCCTATTTTGTATATATGTTTGTACGTTAATATTTTCAGGGTGTCCCAATCCCCCCCCCCCTCGATTTCGGTTTCATATAGAGTGTACCTACACACTTTGTGGGTCATACCGTACCTCGGCACAGAATTATGTTAAAACTCTTCGGATTGATTCAAAATGCTCTAAAACGGAATCGAAAAACCTCAGAAATTCGAGTAGGTAGGTTTGAGGAGTATCGAAAGTGGACCATCACCACCTGGTTCAACATGAAAAAAATGGATGAAATTCTCGCATCATTCGGTATAGTAATTGAACAGGTACATTGAAAAACACCCTATGTTTCGCCTTTGCTAAATGTAGGTACGCTTTTTGTTTGCGTGTACACAAAATCGCTTGGGGGCGTTGTGGAACACAACGTTGACGTGAGGTTAGCATTTTCTTTCATTTCTTTTCGACAATCTTCAAACTCGTGTTGCTTACGAATTGTGTCAGTTTCGAAAATAAAATGTGCGATCTATTTGTTGTGACACCCAAGTTTCCTCAAAGTCTCAGAAAACCAGAGGTTTTGTGTTGTGCTCTTGGGTTTGGCGTCTCCTGAAACTTCATATTGATTTATGTCTGGTCGACCGCTCGGCTCCGCTCGGCCATCTTCGGCTCTTTTTCCCAATCCATCACAAGTCGCGCCTTTCTACCCAAGCGAGCTCTATCCCTGAAATCTAACGAACGAGCGAGACTTTCCTCTGCTTCGCGAAACACCATTTCCCCCACTCTTCTTAATTTATGAAAGTACCACTTTCTCTTCCAACGAATAATTTTCTTCGTCGAAGTAAACCTTGTTTATATTCGCGCGAATTGTTTTTTCCCTCAAAAATGCCACCCTCTCGGCATTCCTTGGAATGTCACCTGTCTTCGATTTGCCCCATTTCCGGGACGTACCTGGGCCAATAAAGATGCGTAATTGTTCATTGGTAAGTGTGATTAACATTCATAACCCTTATTGTAAATATACTCTTGTCTAATGTTTGTCCTGAGTCTTAGGTACGTTCCTACGTTTTCTACACGCTGTGTACATAAACCGACAGTCGTGACGTACCGCCTACCTACTCAACAATAGACCAGACTACTTTCTTCGATAAAAAAATCTTCCTATTTTTCAACTATCGGTCTTCCAAAGACAATCTTTGCCGCAGACTAAATTTTTCCGAAATACCAATCATAACTTTTCGTCTCGTGTCTTTGTTTCTCATTGATCCGTCTGTGTCATTTCAATTCTCACCAAACTTTATTTGGCGAAAACTCCTAAATAATTAAATCCTTTAAATAATCCTAAACAATTTGATTGTATTTGCTAACGTCTCGGCTCATCGACTAACTTGCGTTTACTTCTTCAATTTTATTCAGTACCTACCTTCCAAAAAGTTACCGGTCAAAATCTTGTTTCATCATCGCCCATCTGGAAGCTTCATGGTAGATTAAAATGAATCATAACCTCTTGATGAGTGTTTGAATTTGATTTCTCAAGCTAGGAAGTGGTTTCTGGACCCGTTTCTCGATCAAAATTTACGAGCAGTTGCAGTAGACCTTCAATGAAAATTTACGAGATTGATTGTAATCAATGGGAACGTTCATATTACGAGTATAAATAGGTTGTCCAGTAGACATTGCATAAATGTTACTGACTACTTCAGTTTGGGAATTTAGTAGTTACTCATTTTGCCGTCGACAAATTTTAGTTTCAGAAAACCCGGTATCCCGCCATAAATTTCATGACTGCTTCAAATTTCAGCAATATTCTGCAAATATTGCTGAAATTTGAAGCAGTCATGAAATTTATGGCGGGATACCGTTATAGTAAGTTAACCGTTCATTTTCGATTCATAATACTTTCCAGACTAGATCTTCTCTTCGTCATTTAGAATAATGTTTATTTCTGTCGTTTGCACTACCCACCAGTTGTTCTTGAAATTCCTGTGAACTGGTTAGTATGCCGTGTTTAGATCCCTGTTTGCTGCTTCCTCTACGGGTGGAATCCTGGCTGTTCCCGCGGTATTATCGACCTTTGTTAATGTCGTGCGGGTTTGCATCTCGCGACTCCTTTTTGAATACGTTCTCCACAGGTGGTAGGTTGCCGAACGTGAGGGGCTGTTCGATTCCATCAGCATTTGTCTGTCTGTTGCAAAAAGCAGCCTTTCGAATGGGTTTTACGACTTGAAAATTTGAATAGTTGTGGGAATTTGCTTCACAAAATGTACTACAACGCATTAGACCGTCAGAATTCGCTGTATAATGCTGGTGCCGACAAGGCCCTGCCAAGAGTTCTAAAATTTCCGGCATAAATTCCGGTGGAAATATTCCCGAAATTCATTTGTATGTCTTCATTCCAAATTGGTGCCATTCCTGAATAATCTTTACTAAGCATTCCAACTATATTCAACATGTACTGTGACAAATTAATTACTCTATGTCCATGCGAGTACTAAGTTAGTGCTTAGTCTAAATAATATCCCCCCAGCACCGATCACGACTACGTCGATTTGGAGTGAATGGATAGTGTTTGGGATTAAGTAGGTATTATGTTTATCGAACCAAATTGTTACTATAAAAAATATAGGTATCAAAGCGATCAAAAGTTGCAGTCAAACAGCATGATCACGTGAGCGAATTTTCGAAGTAACGAAGCGAACAGTTCCCATTGTTTATTTGTTTTTTTCACAAATTTTGACACTTCAGCCAAATGGGAAAGAAACAAAATTTCAAAAAATACATAGGTACTTATTCAAAATATTTGATGTTGGGTGCATTTTCAACGGCAATAGCATACATTCCTCAACAATTTGCTTAAAATACTAGAAATCGGCTGCTGATACCTAACACGCAAAGCAACGGCGATGAACCTACTTAACGTTTTAGTTTCACGGCCAGCTTAAAATTATATAACAAATACTGACACTCGGAAGAAATACTGACCAGTTTAAATAGTAATTAATACGCATATCAACTTACTAATTTATACTTAACCAAGAAAACCGGCAAACTCGGAAGCGACCAAGAATACTGTTTCCACGACAGAACAAGTACCTAAGGGTACTTCCCCCCCCCTTACGGTTAGGGGAGGTATGGAAGTTTGAAAATAACTTTGTTTCAAGTTTTTCTTAAGCTATTTTATGTTCTTTCTTTTTCGGTTTGCATCCTCACAGGTATAACGGATCGAGCAGAAATTTTGCATACACATTCGTTATGCTCCTAGGAAGTGCCTTTTGTGCAATTTGTCCCCCCACCCCCTCCTTTCTGGAAGTAGTTTGGAGAGGTTTGGTGAAAACTTGTTCACTGGATGGGTCTCCCTGAGGCATTGATCAGAATCTGAACTCACTCGCTTCAGTAATTAATTGCTTGAAAACGCTGCAAGTTATGGTGAAACATTCACCCCAAGCGAAAAGCTCCCGCCAAACAGCGTTGAAATACATTTCGAGCTCGCCAAACAGGGTTGAAAGAAACAGGGAAAGGGGGATGGGTTAAGGTGGAAGGAACAGGTTATATGTGCATATCACTCGTCACTATACTCACTTGCATTTGGATGCAGCATGACCATATGAGCGATTGTGGTCCCCAAAAACTCGAACTACAACCTATCTCGAATCACTTTTTGATTTCGAAAATCGTTCATCTTTGTTGAAATCTATGGACGGATTCAGAATGCTCTAAAACGGATTTGTATAAACAAAATTATCATTAATTTTGGACCCATTTTAATAGCTTTTAATCTTCTCCGTAAATTCGGTAATAAATAAATAAATACCAACATAGCTATAGAAAATGTTGAACTTAGGGGATTGATACGGAATGCTCTGAAAGGGAAAATAATCTGGAATCATTCAAAATTCATGTACCTCCTAATCATTTTCGGCCCATAGCAACAGCGTGTTTTCTTTGAAACAGTGTCAATCAAATAATTAGTACTCTGTGTATATTTTCAACTGTAGCAAGTAGCATTACAACCCGTGCATCATGTGTGAAGTCTTCATACATGTGGAAATGTCCATTTTCTGGTTGTAATCCCTTTCAACGCAATGCGTTCGCGATGACGAGATCGATTTCCACACTGTAGAAATCTTGAGGAAATGACTTCTCCCTGGAGGCTTCGTATCAGGTCGTAGCGATGGAGACTGCGGAGTTTTCCACGCCCTTCAACCCGACAGACCCTCCACCCGCCTTCACCGCATTGCGCGGACGTTGGGGCTTCAGGTGGCCGAGGTCGAGATTTCCCTCTGTACTGGCTTTCTTTCATGTGACGCGAAAGGCGGAAATCATCTCACGCGACGAGATTTGGTTGTTTCGACAAACTGATATGGAGCCGAGCTGGGCTTTGATTGTTGATCGTCCAGGAGAAGCAGTCTCCTAAATCCCGTAGGACCTATAAGATATGGAGATGGTGTGTTTCCGTTGTCCAGAATAAAATACCTAAATCTGTCTCTCCCCTCTCCCCCCACCATAATGCTCAGCGCATTAGTGGCATATACAAATATACATCCTATCGAAGCAACGAGCCTTCCAGATACTGGGATTACTTAGGATTCCTTTCAGTGAATGAAAGTTCCTCGTAGTTACAACGATAATAATTCTACCTAGTACTCAATAATGGACAGTTATCACGTATCCACAAAGAACACTTTTGGTACTGATTTCATAGTCATCTTCCTCTACATATTGGAAAAGTTGAAGAAAAAGTTGCTTTATGGCTGAAGAAAAACACGTAACAGAAAAAGGCGATTCAAAGAAGCCGGCTTGCTTACGTCACACAGCTGTAACGCATCGGCTGGCCATCTACCACCAGCCAGCCAGCCTATCAGAACCCATAACCGTGCAACGTCACGGGCAACAGCAGGGCCCCCCCTCCTCGCCTGTTTTTTGAAATCTCAAATTTTGAAAGCCCCTAAAAATGTGAAGGAGGCATATTTTCCCGATTCAGCCCCATTATTGGCTATCTCACATCATAAACCATTGAGAAAAGTGTAAACAGAATTTGATAATAAATTGTCCATAGTGTAGTAGAGTTAGCTGAAAAAGGGTGTTAGAGCTCAAACACCCATTGCGAGATCGCGTTTTCGATTCGGTGGCATGTCGTTTCCCTAGTCTCGACGTTTCAAGTCGTTCCGAGCAACTGTGGCACGCCTGTTTTCCGTATTAATTTCGTTGCATTCATAGCTTCGTTCGCAGTGGAGTTCCGTACAGTTCCAGACAGTTCTGACAAGTTCCGCGCAGGCGCCCTAGTGGTTATGGCGTTCGCAGAACAGGCGTTCGGAGTTCTAGTTTTGAGTCCGCTGTACGCAGTAATTTTTTCTCCAAGTCCCGAACACGTTCCGAACGCAGTTCTGGAGTTCGGGATTTTTTCTCGAACTGTGGGGACAGCTACGCAAGAGCGCTCTGGTGAGAAGGAGGGAAATGGTTATCATAGCTAACCCCGCCAGATTTTTGGTTTATTATCTGTGAATAATGCACCTGTGTATTCGCTCAGCAAAACAGTTTTATAACACCCCCTCAAAATTTTTTCTTTTACGTTTCAAGGTGCGTAGATTCAGAAAATGCAATTGTCCGTCCACCGTATATCCTGCTTCTTCATTTTCTGTCTAAAAAAGTCGTTCTTTCGCACACATGCTCCATTTGGGCCCTAGTTGTGTCCCGAAACTTTGCAGCCCGATTGGAATATACCCAAGAGTGGAAAATGGGTATAAAAGTAAAGTAGGTATTTTTTGTGTTTTGGTTTATTATTCTGTGAATAATATACCTATGTATTCGCTCAGCAAAAAACTTTTATAACCCCCCCCCCCCCCTCCCCCTCAAAATTTTTTCTTTTACATTTCAAGGTGCGTAGATTCCAAAAATGCAATGTCCGTCCGCCGTATCGTGCATAACTACTTCATTCGTTCATTTTCGGTCTAAAAAATTCGTTCTTTCGCACTCAGGCTCCACTTGGGTCTTAGTTATGTCTCGAAACTTTGCAGCCCGATCCAAATATACCCAGGGATGTTATGAGTGAAAATGGCTATAAAAATAGGTATTTCTTGAGTTTTAGTAACATGAGCTTTTGAGGTATCGTTTTCCATGTTTTTTGGGACTAGAAGACCGAATATGAAGTCGATTTTGGCCGAAGAGTGGAAAACTGAGGTTCTACCAAAGGTTTAGCTCCCAAGTTGATTTTATATGAGTCAAAAACCTGGGAAATCGTCTGAAATCACCATCAATTTGTATAATAACACTAGAAAAAGTGTCAACACGTGAATCAAGACGATTAAATGGCACTACCAATGATCAAAGATGATTTGAAAAAAAGGGGGGTACCTAATTCGTGTTTTTGGGGACCGAAATGAGTGGAAACCACCGGAAATAGCTATTTCAATTATATCACATGAAAGAACCAATGAATGAACAGCCAAAATTTATGTAGGTGTGTCCAGTAGAATAATAAACCCATGTGACAAGGACTTTGCAGCGTTTTTTGTCTTTCATTCACGAAAGACGCAGGTTATCCTCTAGTAACGTTGACAGTTCCAGATTCGATGAGCGTTCGCAGTGTTGCGGAATTCGGAACCCCGTTCAGAACTTGTGGCGGCCATATTCCATAACTCCTCGAGTTCGGAACAGAGTCCCGATTTTTACTGCGAACGAACCTCATGTCAGTAGTAGTGACTGCGCATGCACAAACGTGAAAACCGTTCAACAGCCGTAACCCGCAACGCAGTGGTCCAGATCGGCTCAAATTTTGATGGTAGTTCATGGTTAGGTCCTTGTTGGTTCCATGTGAATTTCATCGCATTCGTAACAGCAGTAGTGACTGCGCATGCGCAAACGTGGAAACCGTTGAACCGCAACTCATAACCTAGTGGCCTATACAAAGAATATTTATTTATTCTGGTCTCCAGAATAAATACAATAGTGTTCCATACATTTGGATAAGGACCTTGAATATAGGGAATGTAACTCCGTAATTTCTATTTCTAGTGGCTAGAAAATATCCTACAAAGTACTTGTTATGAACGCGGTAGGTACTTGTAATGCCACCTATAGTACCAAGGCTGAGCAATGTAATCTGTGGATTATTCTAGTGTCTAGCATGTGTTTTTATGAACGCCTTTTATTACCTATTGACAATTTGATAGTACTGGAAGGATTGAATGTAATATTTTAATCAAATCAAAATATTTTTGCGAGGGGATATTTTGATTTCACCAGAAAATACCCAATTGTATGGGAAAATGGCGGATTTGTGAAAAAAGGGCGCTTGACCCTCGGATATATTTTCCATAAATTCTCGAAACATGGTCAGTTTTCATCCCAAAACCCTCCTAGTTTTCTCCTCCTGAGATTATGAATACACAAAAATGAGGCCCGAAGGATTGAATAGTCTTCAGCGATTGCGACATTGGTCTAAAAACTTCGAGCCCAGTTTTCCCTGCGAACGTCCTTTTTCCAGCAAACGCCTCAGTGACCCTTGTCCTCTGTTTACATTACTTTCCAATTTTTAAATGAAAATAGGTTATGTTTCTAAGAATGTTGAGACCAACGGCTCTCTCCTACGATGAATACTTTTCTATGAGGTTTCAAAGTTTTGGCTACAAGTGATTGACGTCACTTGTTGCTGAAACTTCGCTCATAGAAAAAGAAGTATTCATCGTAGGAGATGCGGTTGGTCTCAAAGTTCTTAGAATGGAATCTGATTCCATTTTAAAAAATCTGTCAATTCGAGTAGGCTACATAGCTTCCTCACTTGAATCACATGAACGTATAGAATAGTTGGGTAGGTTCGCTTTGATACGGAACCATCCGTGATCCAACCTGCGTGCACCCTCAAAATTTCAGCTCTCTACGACTAATTTCCGCGTAGTTAGGAGCGTTGCAACAAAACGGTCAGCATTTCCGGTTTGCGCATGCGCAGGCGAAGTAGCAGTACGTTTCCAATGAAACCCATATGGAACTGTCAAAGTATTATTCCTGATCGACCTTCCAAATCTGAACCCATTTCAACGATATATAAGGTAGTTATGGGCGTTTCAAGTATTTCACGTTTGCGCATGCGCAGACGCAACGATTTCCATGATTTTTAAACGGGACCATTTGCGATCTAACTTGCATGCACCCTCAAAATTTCAGCTCTCTACAACTATTTTTCGTGTAGTAGAAGCGTTACTAGGTAATGGTCAACATTTCATGTTCGCGCATGCGCAGACGAAAGTTACTGTACGATTCTGATGAAATTCATAAGGAACTATCAAAGTGTTATTTCTGATCGATCTTCCGAATTATTGAACTCATTTCAACTATATAAGGTAGTTATCGGCGTTTCAAATATTATTTCACGTTTGCGCATGCGCAGACGAAAGTTACATTACTTATTCAATGATTTTTGTGTGGGACCATCTGTGACCCGACCCGCATCTACCCTCCTAATTTCAGTAGATTTCGACCATTATTTCGGGTAGTTATGGGCGTTACAATTAATTACCACAAACAGACACGGAACCAGAATAATGTTCCTTGATGTCTGAAACGCAAAATGGTAGTGGAAATTTAAATTTTGGAGGACATGAATTTTTTTTTACTCAGTCACGAATCCAAGGCTTCCGTACTACCTTTGGTAGTGAGGAAGCAATATAAACAGAAGTCAAGGGCCTCATATCTCTTAGGGAAGGACACCCCCCCCCCCCCCCACCCATTTGATCGTGACTAATATTCCACGTTAGGAGGGATCATTCCTCGAGTCCGAAGTCCTGAACTTTCTATTTTGAATTACCGGAGTGGGCATTCCCGAGTGATTTTAAAAACGCTTTTTTAATGACTCCCTAATGTTTTCCAAAATTACTTCGATAGCTGCCTTGTATATTAGCCGCACATCTGATTCTACGGCTTGCACTCTCTCGAATATTAATATTGTAGCCGCTAAAATTCTACTGTGAAGTTAGTATATGTATGCATTTCATTGACGTCATCAAGTCGATTCGCATTGTCAACGATTTTTTCTGTCCCACTGTTTACCGACTTGGACAGAGAAATTATACCTACGGTTTATTTCGTTATTTTCAGTTGACAACCATCAGCCTGCGATGCTCCCCACAGCCTGAGCAATGGCGTGGTTGAGGAAAAAATCCAGAACCGACGCCTCCTTGAAGAAAAACCTCAAGGCAACTTTAGTGCAGGTGACCTTACGCGTCCAAAAGAATAGATGTTCCTTAGAATATTCCTTCTTAACATTTTATATACCCCATTAACGTTTTATCTGTAAAGATCTCTAATGTCGAATGAAATGTGCTAGGCGAATGCATCTCATAAATTAATTTAGGAAAATGTAAGGGGTTAATAGTATGTAAGGGGTTTAGGTGCTCTGTGTTTAATAGTATGTAGTTCCCTCGTACGAGTGTGTTTAGCACTGGATATTATCAGTAATCATAACTTACAATCTGTTCTAGTTCTCCAATAACAATGTGTTGTCGTTCAAGCAACCAATAAAAAAGAAGAAATCCAAACACCAGCGGCGGCCCAAGAGGTCGACAATATCCGAAACCACCCAGGAACCGCCTCCAGAAATGGTAACTCTTACGGTGTGGTCAATATGTTGAAAACTGCGGAGGAATGAGCAACGAAATCAAAGTATCTTCTTCGTTACTATTTATCTGGTCAATACCGGGATTGTTTGAATAATCTAAAACTCGGGGTCGAGGGGGGTTCTTCCTGATACGAACTAAATCACTCGCGACGAAATCGTGGAAACCCATTTCAAAGAAAAACGGAGTTATTGAGAAAATAGTATATTTCCACTAATACACAAAAAACACTGTTATACCTGTTTCGGTGATCAAACCATCGTCAGTAACACACAATAACTGAAGGCATAGTCACCTCTCCAATATGCCTTCAATTATTGTGTTACTGACGATGGTCTGATCACCGAAACCGGTATAACAGTGTTTTTTGTGTATTCGTGGAAATACACTATTTTCTCAATAACTCCGTTTTTCTTTGGGTTCTTCCTGGATCTGACTTCCAAATTCCGCTAGTTCTACGGATGAGTGGGAATGGTGGGGTGTTAACACCAAAAACTAAGGCATTATCTGATATTTCAAATTCGACTTCAGTGACGTTTTTCGTCAAAGATCCGCGGTTTCTTTTTTCATTACCGCCAAAACTGAATTATCTCCACTGTTTTGCCATCACTTTCAACCCCATTTTTGAATTTATCTCAAAAAATTTGAAGAATTAGCTGGTGAACCAAAAGTTTCTTAGCACTGTCTAATCTAAAAACTCTTCCTAGGTCGATTTCCAATCGCCACTATTGGTTTTACACCGATAACTAATAAATAAAGGAGAAAATGCCGCTTGAATATGAAAAACAGGGGATTTTTGCATGAAACCTGACTACTTCGCTGCTTGTACAGTTGTAAGTTGACATGGCATCAAGGAGATAGGCAATTCATCAACGCGCTTTCCAAAGGTACCCCTAATTTTGAATTCACATAGAAAGTTGAGGGAGTTACGGTCATTTCAGTGCAAAAGGTGGAAAACACGAAAAAATCTTGAACAAAAAACTCGGAAACTTAACAGGCTAAAACAAAAAAATTAGTGCAAATAGGTTGTACAATCGATTCATGAAATTAATTTACTTTCTCCTGGGACATCCTGTATATATATAAGGTTGTCCTACTTGAAATGCCAATACTTGATCTCGAAAATCCAAGGGAGTTTCCCCCCATACCAGTCAAACTTTTGAGGGGGGGGGGGGGGGGATATGCGTTAATTTCGGATATAATCAAGGTCATCTAACTTGAAATATCAGATAATCTGGAATCCAGCTGAGGCTTGTATTGCCAGTGAAGTCTACGGAGACTGACAACGCTGCATACCTAGCTGCGGCTTCTGAGCCCTCGGCAATTGTCTGGGTCTGATCCTCACAAATAAACACGAATATTGTATTGTTGACAATTCGTTGTAGGTTGCCGAAGAGAGTAAGGAAAACTGCTGGACTCCACCGACTCTGGAAGAACTCGATGAAGCTTCAAAAGCTGCTTGCTTCGTGAAGGAGATCGTCCAAAATGATGGGCGCAGCGAAGGCGATATGATCGCTTCGCTCTCCGAAGAGCTGGCTGTCTACAGCCACGGGCAGCAGCTCGCCGTGCCGGGAACCGTCATGTACGCTGAAGCTGGCTACGAGCATGTTGTTCTTCAAGGTAGGTTTGTTTTGTCTGTCGACTCTGTAAAGGATTAGGGGTATTCACGGTTTGGGCAGTTTTCAACCTCAAAACTTGTTGAATGTGTACTTGTTGAACTTTGGAATAATTGGTCGGAAAAAACCGAAACTTTTTTTGGCCATTTGTCTTGTTAAAGTTTACTAAGTCTGGGTTGTGTTCGGCATCTGTTAGACACCATATTAAAAGTTATCAGACCAATATGGCGCCTTAGTAATGTCAATTCAGTTAAGTGTAATCACTTTTAGCACAGAACGGGAAACTACTTTCTGTTTGTTCTCGTAGTCGTCCTCAGTTCGTGGCTGATTAATTTTAAATTTTCTGTAAATTTAAAACAAACTCGTTGATTAAATAATGGTAATTTATCACTGATTACAAACTTGCACAAAGAACATAACCTGCGAAGTAGGTACCTCGCTCTTGTTATTGTTGTTGTTTCTACTCTGTTCATTTCAGTTACTTATCTTCTTCGTCTCCACGCTTGTCGCCAAATCGCGCTTTACGAAGTTGAACATAGCAAAGTTTAACAACCCCATGATTTTGTCTGTTTTGCGAAATCGATACTCCTACTATTTCATAATATAACATATAGCTACTAGTTTCTCCATAGGTCAATTGCCCAAAGTCTCCATCTCTTAGGATATCTGATTCCACTTGGCATCGATACCGATACAGCATCGGTTGTCAAATATCAGTACCAATCTGCATCAGTTAATACTTCCAAGACGGAAGAAAAACAACGCGTTCTAAAAAGTACCAACCAAACCTTTATTTATTTTTAATATGAAAAGTTACTTATTGATAAAAAATGAATATATCAGTTGACAATTTTATGAATAAATTATTTTAAAAGAAAGGACAGAGAACAACCACATTGTATCTCCTACAGCATTAAATCTTCACAATCCTCTCGAGTTCAAAATCCCCAGAACTCAGAATTGAAACCACTCTTGAACACAAGCTGAGGCATCACTTCCACTACCTTCCTACCTTAAATACAAACCACGGGATATACGAAAAAGCTAGCATTCATACAAGACTAGAAGCACTCAATGTCAAGAAGAAAACCACAGAACAGTAAGCGACTGAGAAGGGGAAAAACAAGAACCTTCATCAAACAAGAGGAAAACACACTGATCACTTGGCACAGTGTTTATTAGAGAGAACACTTGATAGGTACCGATAATTTTTCTGTCATCGGTATCAGATGAGGAGTATCCATCTAGGAGTATCTTTATGCTACGACCCTTATTTCTTCTTGCTTTAGGAGTACATAGGGCTTTGATGTTCAGAACACAAATTCGGCAGGTGGTAAAATGAAAAACGCTGCAAATCCCTGCACAACGGTTTATTATTTTTGTATAGAATACCCTTCTGTTACAGATCACAGCTCTATGTATAGATAACCCATCTATATAATATGATATGTACTATTCTATACATATTATGTAGATCGCAGACCCTCCGTAGGTTAGTACCTAACCCCGTACTCGTTACTAGGTACCTACCTAAATCACGAGTTAAATGTTGCTAAAATAATTCTGCCGATGACAAACAGTACCTGACAAAAAGAAACACACATAATGAAGTTCTGAAAAGAAATTGTTGATGAGGAGTGAAAAAGTTGCAAAAGTACCTACCAACAAACTCCAGCCCCTTCTACGTAGATGGTATAATGAACCGTTGTGTAATAATTTACCGTTGAGTAATGATTTACCGTAGTAATAATTTACCCATCAATAATACTTCAACGTTTGTTCAAGTTTCACTACCTACCAACAAACTCCAAAAGAGCCATCATTTTTCAAGCGAAATAATATCACAGAACAACCAACTCGACTTCATACTCCGCCAATATAATCAGGTGATCCCTACCAATGATTGGCCGTATTCACAAATTCCTATTGTGGGCGCGTCTCTGGTTACGAGATTTGGTTTGAATTGTATACAATTTCATTCACACTGGAGTCGAAAATGCCTGTCGGTGCAAACTTTGGGGCCTTACTGTGAACGAACGGCTGGACGTACGATGCTGCGGATGGTCTTAAAAAACTCGCAAGTTCAAGAACTATTTAAAACCGTAAAAATATTCACGTAAAAAAATGGTATAGGCGTTTTGAAAATTTCAACCCCTATTTTGAACCCCTTAGAGATGACTCACAGTAACGTCGAGCTTCGAGGACCAACTAGACGCCGAACGGAACCTATAACCCGAATTTCATCAATTTTTTTTCATGGTAACTAAGAAAAGTGGCCCGTACGGCGTACGGCGTACGGCGGACAGACAGAAATATTTTTATTGCAGTTTTGGATTCTACATACCTTGAAACGTAAACCATCAAATTTTGAGGGGGGGTAAGAATTTTTTTTTTCATGCTCGATTCCAATGGTTCATTATTGAAAATAATAAACCAAAAGTAAAACGGGCCAGGAGGGTAGAAAACTCGTTGGAGATGACGGGGTATGTGCACGTATTTATTTCAATTTCTTAAATGATAGTAGATTCCATCCTGAGAATTTTGACACCAACCTACAGTAAGTATTTATTTTTCTATGATTTTTCAGAGTTTCACCCAATTCTGTCTTCATTGCACCTCTCTCGCATGGACAGGACCCATCTGTCCACTGCGACTTCAGAATTAGTTGAAACTTCGAAAAATCATAGAAAAACAACTCTTATCATAGTGTAGTTGCCAAAATCAAGGTATTATGAGCCGTGAAGCGGCGAGAAATCACAATCGAAAGCATTTACGATTGACTCACCGTTAAAACGACGATCTCCAGGGAGCGGGGATTTCTTGAGTAAAACACAAGACTGGATGGAATGCTTATATTCTCACTGTAGGACTTGGGACAGTAAGGCTTGAGAATAATTCAGAAATATAATATCGTTAAAATGTGATAAATGGTTTAAAGAGCGCAAATCGTATAGCACAACCGTGTTGGCACAACAGAAAAGCAAGTGAAGAGTGGGGAGGGCCGATGGATCAGCCATCCTGCGACAAGTGAGCATCGATAGCGGTCGATACTCAAGAACAAGTAAATCGACATATGCAACCGACAGCTAATAGGGTTCTCGAGAAGACCCACATTTCAGCAGTAGTGTTGTGAGCGTACAACACTTTGGCTCCTAGGGAGGGTCAAAGCTGCCATCCAACCCTGCCAGCTTTCTATAGTTGTATCTTTTCCCCCTTGTATGATAGCGTCTCTTGGATTCCTAATGGGGGTCAACTCGCCCTCGCGGAGGGATCTGGGCAGGATTCCCTGGGGTGACTCGCGTTTTTTGTATGAGGTAGCTGGAGTGGCGAGAGTATGGGCGTTGTCCCATCAGTAACTGGTTTCCCCAGTGTACGTTATGGGTAGGGCAGTGGTGAAGCGCTGCGTCGCGGAGACATTGCCTAGAGAGTAGCCTGGATCCAGGGGTACATTCTCCAATGAGGTGTTAGGAGTGGACAGTTCTCCTAACTGTGGTTGAGTGGGAGAGACAGGGGTTGAACGGGTGGCACCTATGCCTGGGGTGAGGGATGGCTTCTGAGCTAGGGAAGGTTGACTGGAGAGCAGCATTGGGTAGCACGATGTTGCTGGATAAACCCTATTTATACGGACACGTTTCTCTTTTCCCCTAATGTGTAGGATACACATAACATTTAGCTCAGAAGGTACTTCCACTACATGATGAGGCCCCTGCCAGGGTTTGGTAAACTTTCTCACCCTCTCATTCTTTATTGCTGGATTGTACAAGCAGACCTTGTCTCCCACCCTTTATCAGCAGCACCACGCTTATCAGATGGTGACGTCGCCTTCCGGTTCGTCATCTCCTTACGAGCCCACAACAGTAGGGCAGTGCGGTTGGTGTCGAAGTTCGCAGAATGAAATCTAGTTTCATTAAAAAATAATAATAAACCGATTTTGTGACACATGCACTTACCCAATTTGGAAATAAACTATTAGTATGGCATATAAACGCATCGTGTTAAATTGCTCTACGTGTACCTGCTGTTTATCCTGTAAGAGTTATTCCGTAGTTATCCAGTTATATTTAATTTTTTAGGAGCAGGTAACAATGCAATGATGGACGATGGTGCTCATAACGATCAAGAAGTAGACGAGTACTTGAACTACTGTGACTACGACGAACAGCCGATTTGTCAGAGTAATCAGGAGGTGAGTTTAATCAGGGGTAAGAACCGATGGATGAACAGTGGTCGTAGGCAGATCCAAATGGCCGCGGCCAGTTCTTTTCACATGCCACTCAAATCAGCAAGCGCTTTCAGAGCCTGCAGCTTCTTTCGTGAAATCTCGATTTTCGAAACCCTCTCCTAAAAGTGAAGAGAACGTTTTTTGGTCGATTCAACTCTACATTTGCCCTTCACGGATCTTTCAAAGAATTATATGGACCCAAACATCAATAATTGCCCATTCCTCCGTTAGGGTCTCCTGGGTATACCTTTTGATTTTTCAAGTTTATTAATGAGTAGTATTTATATTACTCATTTCTTTTTTCCTTAGGAAGCGAGTAGGAAAAGAATTTGATGACCTCAAAATCAGAATTCCATGAAAAAGTTGAAATTTCGACACCAACGTTGTTTTTTCAAACGGTGACTGATTTTCTATTGCATATGCGGGTTCTACGTGAAATTCCATGAAGAAATGACCCAAATTTTTGAGTGCGGAAAAATGTTTTAAAAAAACACGTTTTTAAATGTACCTATTTTAATCACTGCATGTGGTAGGTACATGATTTTGAGGCATTTTTTCACGTAGAATCACGTGGTGATGGACATTTTTTTAATGCTACTGTCATCCTATCAAGGTAAATGAACCAACTTGTCATGATAATGTTGAAAAATGTGAAATTCGGACGCTTTTTTCTCTCTGAAACGAGCCGTTTCATTCGTTGACTTGCTTTTGCCCTTCAGCATGCCTCGTGCTCCTTTAGTTTGTTATACACAAAATATGACTACAGTACACGCGAAAAATTACGCTAGTCTTGTGCCACATGTAGTAATTGAATAGGTACATCCAAAAAACGTGGTTTCCACGTTTTTGGCCACTCCAAAATGTGAGTGACGGGTTTTTTCTTCATGAAATTGCACGTAGAATCCGAATCTGCAATAAAAAATCGGGCTTCCATGTGCATGAACAAAATTAGCGTCGAAAAGTCAAGTTCTCAACATTTTGATGAACTGTTCGGTGCATTTTTGTTGATAAGATGATCGTGAATCGGAAAAATCGGCATCACCACGTGATTCAGGACGAAATAATCAACCTGTATCACACGTAGTAAAAAGGAGGTCCCCATTTGAAAACGCTGAAAATTATTACACAGCGGATTTATTATTTACCGGTATAGATCCTCCTTCTGCGTAGTTCTCTGTATTTCGTGGTCAGTACCCTCGAGCTCCCCCAGGAAAGCCCTAAATGGAGTACTGGAGCCGGCCCGGGAATTAAAGTTTCATACAAATGCGCGGGATTCAATAATTCAATCATTAATTATTTGTAGTTATTCATGAAGCATAAAATAAATGGTAATGGTATAATTTTTTTTTTTTTCTCTCTTTTTTTTGGCCGTTCGCCTGCCTCAGTATTTACCTAGCTAGTATGTAATGTAATTCGAGTGAGCAACTTATGGACTTTCATGTCTAAAGCTCAATAAAAGATTATTATTATTATTATTATTATTATTATTAAACCGTTGTGTAATAATTTACCCAATAATACTTCAACGTTTGTTCAAGTTGCAAAAGTACCTATCAACAAAATCCAAAAGATCCAACATTTTTCAAATGAAATAATATCAGAACAACCAACTCGACTTCATACAGCTATCCGTGATTATAATCAGGTGATCCCTAGCGATGATATCTGGGCCGGATATTCTGTTTCATTCACGATCATGTTGACGAAGCTTTTCGGTGCAAACGAGCGGCTGGGCCCCGTTCAATAAAACTACAATTCACAATTTACAGGGATATTTTTTAACAAATGTTAAAAATGAGAGGTACAAGCGTTCATCGAAACTACAATTGTGGACTTGTAAGTGCAGGTGAATTTTAACAATTCTACAGGTAGATTTCGCCTGTTCTACAGGCGTTCATCAAATTTCTAACAAGTTTACAAATGTACAATTGTAAAAACGGACTACAATTTAACATAGCTCCATTCTCCTGTTAAAAGCTAACAAGTGAGCCTGCAATCGCGATTAGTCCGAGTTGCTGTTGTTTTTGTCCCCGTTTTATTCATTTATTTGTGTCATGATGTGGGATACTTCATCCGATGAGGAAACTAGTTGTGAGGAGGCGTCGACGTCGCATTTTCCGACCACGTATTAATACAAATTTTCAGCAACTCGACCTTACCTTCTCTCTTATTCATTTCAAAACGATGTATAAGTAAAAATTGAATAGGTAACAACACAAAACTTCGACTAGACTAGACGTTCGAACGTTCGATGGACGACGGTCGCCGAATCCGAACATAACCTGTAACCTCCAAGGGAAGGATACATTGTAACTTTCGCCTGTACAATTGTACACTTGTTGAATTGTATAACAATGTTTTATAAAACGCCTGTACTTGTTTACTTGTTATTACAGGCCCGTAAAACTACAGGACTTGTTTAATTGTTTACTTGTAGTTGTAGTTTGATGAAAAACGCTTGTACTTGTACACTTGGCATTACAGGTCCCTGTACTTGTGAAATTGTTAAATTGTAGTTGTAGTTTTATTGAACGGGGCCCTGGTCGTGCAGTGCTCCGGGTGTCTCAAAAAATTCTTTAGTTCAAGATCAATTTAAAAACGTTAAAAAAAACCATACCCTTCTATTGAAAGTTTTCGAGCTACGGTGTTCTGAAAATGTCAACCTCCATTTTTCACCCCTTAGAGATGACTGACAGTATCGCCGAGCTTCGAGGGCCAACTAGACCCCAAACGGGACCTGCAAACCAAATTTCATTAATTTTGGTTCATGGTAACTAAGAAAAGTGCGAAGTATGGCGGACGGACAGCATTTTTTTATTGCATTTTTCGGATTCTACCTACCTTGAAACATAAACCATCAACATTTGAGGGGGGGGGGGGGGGGGTTAAAAAAATGTTTTCATGCTCGATTACAAAGGTTCATTATTGAAAACCAAAAACAAAGTTGGCGTCGACATTTCAACATTTTCATAAAATTCGGATTTTAGGTCTACGGACAAAGTCAGGAAGAGTTACTAATCTATCTACAATAGTTTGTGTCAGTTTTACATGCTCCAGGACAAAACCTGCACTGTACACTGTGGAAGTGAAGGACAATTCTTTCAGTTGTAGTCGACCTAAATGAGGAACCACTACCGTTTTCAGGTTGAATGGGAAGCCTTCGATCCTTACCTCTTCATCAAGCACCTGCCTCCGCTGACGTCAGAGATGAGGGCGCGGTGTCCTGCTTTGCCGTTGAAGACGAGGTCCTCCCCCGAGTTCTCGCTGGTCCTCGATCTTGATGAGACTCTCGTTCATTGCTCGCTTCAACACCTTGAGGACGCGTCGTTCTCCTTCCCAGTCCTCTTCCAAGTACGTCCCTCCATAGAGACACTGCCTTAAATATCCATCACGTCGTGTAGCAGCTTTCAAAGATTTTGTCCTTTGTTGTTCTAATGCATGTATTTTCTTCCCTAGGATGCTTCTTACACAGTTTTTGTGAGAACCAGGCCTTACTTCCGCGAGTTTCTGGAGAGAGTGTCTTCAATTTTTGAAGTCATTCTTTTCACCGCCTCCAAACGAGTGTACGCTGACAAGTTGCTGAACCTCATTGACCCTGCTCGACGGCTGATCAAGTGAGTTCCTAGTTTCTATACATTATAAATTTGGTTTAAAAGTCATAGATGACAACGGATGTTCATTGTTGCGGTCAGTTTGAGTTTGTTGGTGTTTTGTCGGTTTGATTAATAATTGAGGGAGTATGTTACCTCATTCACCGGGAAGATTGGCATGGCCTCATGACGCCAGGACGATTTCTAATTCGCTTTGGGTATAAACTGGTAATCAACGAATTCTGAGGGTATGGATCGTTTCACTACTTTGGGGAGCAAATGGCCTCAACGTTCTCTCCACTAATCGGCGAAATCTGGATACATACATTCGTACAGTAGTGGTGCGTGGGCTCTGAAAACGGTGGGGCACCAAACCAGAACACAAACCAACAGATTTGTCTACAAAATACCCCTAGGCAACAACACCCTTCTATTTACTGATTGAGTGATATTCAGCAAAGCTTAGCTCTTTTAATCAACACTATCATCGTACAAAAACGTGGACAATTTCTGCTGCAAATTAGCCACTGAATTCGTGTGTTACAAAATTATAGTAAACTAAAATACAACAGAACAATGACCCTTCGGCCTGTACCTACTTGAATGGAGAAGCTGTTGACTAGAAGCTAGGTAGTTATCTGTGTGTTACGACACTGATCAGTTCACAAACAGCAAACAGGGCAAAACGCACATAGGTACCACAAATACAGATCTGTTATCGGAACCGGACCGAACCCAAAACACGAAATTTGATGCAAAAAATTGAAAACTGGCAACAGGCTCAACAGAGAAAGCGAATGTACATAAGACAACAAAAATCTGTAGAGACGAAGAAGCATCTCGTATCGAGATGACAAATTGAATCAAAGGAATCGAATCGATTGTGAAAAGGAACGATTTTGGAGCGAAAATTGGATTCTGGGGACTGGGCCGTAAGTGAGCGTGGCGAACATCTTTACTCGACTGAGCATGCGCGGACGGGCCACTTCTCTCAGTTGCCATGGGAACACTAGGTCCCATGGCCTACCTGCCAGTTTCAGGAGCCCAGGTTTCGATTTCGATTGCAGGACATCGATTACTGTCACTTTATTCCAATAACATGTTTGGTCTATGGAGCTAACATGAAGGAACCACCATTGCATTCATTGACCAGATTATCATGTGGAGGTGCTTTGCGCAGGTAATAGGATGAGGATGGTAGGAGGTATACTCAGGCCATCGGATTCCTACTATCTCTCGAGGAACAGTATCACAAACCCCTTCAGCTTTCAGTCCTTCCTTGCTGTACTTCTCCAGTCCCATAGTTCGAAAGTAATACTGTGGTCGTCACACGAATTCCGAACCCGCTTTGGGGCTAACCGGTAGGAACTGAGCTAAAAATTTGTGACCAGGAGTTCCTACAGGTCATGTGCAACCATTGTGCAAGATTTAATTGCCTTCCAAGCTTTCGCTTTTTCATCCAATAGGTGGGCCTAACTTATTTCAGGTAGGTACTGATCTTTCAATAAACATGGTTTCCGTAGTTTATCAGCTTTGATGTTTTCTTCGACAGATACCGATTATTCCGTGAGCACTGTGTTTGTGTTAATGGAAACTACATCAAAGATCTCTCAATACTTGGGCGGGATCTCTCTAAAACCATTATAGTGGACAACTCGCCACAAGCATTCGGGTATCAGGTCTGTATTACCTTTTGTAGCATTATTTATTATATTTTTGAGCTGAAATAATTGATATAGCTCATCTTAAGGTGCTTCCACCAGTTCACTAAAAATGTCTTACTGATGGCTGCATGTACTACTTATTTCAACAAATTTCTCTTCTCATTCCGCAGCTGGAGAATGGGATCCCAATCGAGAGCTGGTTTGTGGACAGAACTGATTCGGAGCTCATGAAGCTCCTACCCTTCCTCGAAGATCTGGTTTACATGGTTCGTATACTTTTTTGGCATACCTAGCAGAAAACCTGCTACCTAGTGGAAACAATCTGAATTTCTCCTGGTCTCAGAGATGCAAACGTTGTTGACATGTGATCAAACCAATGGGGAATTTTCGTCCATTTTGTTGTTGTTGAAATAAACATTCAGAAATGTTGGAAATGCCCTAGTTTGAAGCTTAATTTCAAAATTAAGTGGTAGTTTTCAAGACTGAAGGGGACGACAGTCGTGATACAAATACCCGCAGTATATCCAGATTATCTCTCCACATTCGTTCAATCAATTTTCAACTCTACGTTTTTTTAGTTCCTCAATCTATATATTCTGAATATCATGAGAAATTTTAGTTTTTCTCATTATTTTAGGATATCATTGAACCTCCCCTCTGTTTGATTTTGAGGAAATTTAAAAAAATTTATTTATACATCTCTGGTTCCATCCATCCATTGAGGTTCTGTACATCGTTTTAAATGATGCACTAGCGCTGTATGCGGGATTTGAGTTGACTGCTCGGCGATTTACCTGGTTTCTAGCGTGAACTCGGAAATTCAAATTTCACATTCGTTTTCTGCCTTCTTTCCATCATAAAACACCTCCAGGTCAATAAGTGTTAATTTCTGTTATTTAACAGAATTTGTCCAAAAAAAGAGAATTTGTAACTCACGAAAATTGTACATCATCAATAGTGTGACAGTGTGAGGAGAGTGAAGGTGGACCCTGGGGAGTCCCCCCCCCCCCCTTGATTAGGCTTCCGCCAAACTACCCCTTCTTGACCAGAAAAACCAACGACTCTGTAACTGCCACTGCCACATTCCTCCCCACATGACATCATACTTCTGGGTAGCAGCAGAAGTACGAGCGGGAAGGGGGGGGGGGGGATGAAAAGTAGTATTAAGTTCTGGTTCAGGAAAGGACGTCTGGACAACTTCAAGGTGACCAACCTCCATCATAATGGTAGTACCTCAATAATATTTCCTGGCGGAGCAAAGCGTATGTCAGAGGTTGTTGTCCAGTGAACTGATAGTCTCCGGGCTACCTCTAGGATGGAACAACTATTGGGACAAGACATTAATCGCCTTCGAATGAGATTTTAATTATACTGAGCTCTAAATGGGGAATGGTGGTGGGGGGAGGGGATAGATGTATGTAACATAAAAGGGACAGTATGTTTGTAAAGGAATCCTTCTGGAAACCTTTGGGTTTATCCTTCTGGAAAGCCCTCTAAAAGTGATGGAGTATGGTGAGTTAAGTCAGCACATACTACCAAACCATGCTGTGGCTACCATGTGACAAGAGTGAGGAGAGTCCCCCCCCCCCCCCCCCCTCTCTCGACCAGTGATTATTACCATCAGTTCAGAAGGGATATCGATTAGGCTTCCGTCAAACGACCCCATCTTCACCGGAAAAACAATCGACTCGAGAACTGCCACTGTCACAGTAATGAACCTTTGGAATTGAACATGAAAAAAAATAAGACCCCCCCCCCCCCCCTTCCTTTTAAAAGTTGATGGTACCTGGTATTTCAAGGTACTGCGTGGAATCCGAAAATGGAATTTAAAAAACATTTCTGTCCAATCGCCGTACATCGCACTTTTCTTAGGTACCATAAATTATGAACCAAAATTAATGAAATTAGGTTTGTAGGTCCCATTTGGCGTCTAGTTGGTCCGCAAGCTCGGCGTTACTGTCAGTCCGTCACTAAGAGGCGAAAAATAAGGGTTGACATTTCCTGAATGCCGTAGCTCGATAACTTTCAATAGAAGGGTATGGTTTTCTTACGTTTTTAAATTGATTCCGATTTTATATTTCAAATTCCAGAACGAAGACGTCAGACCGCACATCCGGGACAAATTTCGCCTCTTCACCTTTCTCCCGCCAGACTAATTCGGCACTCCCATCATTGTACCACTTCTCGTTGAATTTTTTAATGCTAAAACTAGGTTATGTAATATTATTAATGTTGAACAACAATAAGAAAACAGGTAACATCATGCAATAATTTTATGAACTATTTTGGTTCTTCCTTTGACTGTTAAGAAAGGAATCTCTTGCCTTTTAGTTTGAACGTTTAGGTATATCTATTGAAAAGGGCAGTCTTATTACATTGATGTGTGCCTAATTCAATTTTATGTTCGCAAATTGTATTCCTCGAAATATCTATGTACCTATTCTAGAGTATTCTTGAAAAGAATTTACATTGTTATCTCCGATTCCCTTTTTTAATAGTGCCTCTATTACCAAACTGCTGCCATCACATTTTTATTTTCATTGTTAACGTCCTTGTTTTATTAGCATCACATCAATTGCTACGTAATTTAAATTTTATTTATTTTTGTGTATTTACTTACAGATTAGGAAAACAACAAACCACCTAATTCAAATTCATGAAAAAATGTACCTATTCAGTTCCTACTTACCTGGAATGAGAAAAAAATCTGCAGGATAAAAATAAAATAGTCTATTTCCACGTACACTAGCAAACTGTAGACCGGTTTCGGTTGTTACACCATCGTCAGTACACTATAGAATGAAACTACTGGAACTTGAGCGCCTATTTATACAAAAAGCTATTTAAGTTATACCTGGAATGCTTCATTTATTGTTATTATGTTTTTGGCACAAATGAAACAACACCAAGTTTAAACGACGTTCTCGTTTTGTTTTCTGAATGTTACTGTTATGAGGCAATCATGACAATATTGATATCTCAGTATATTTTGTGACGTATTTATAATAAAGGGCATTATTAGTTATAACGTTATTTCAAAAAAATATTTTATAAATTTTTATTGTTATTAAATAATTTTGTATTGATTTACCTGTTTTCTTCCTCGCGTCTATTTACCCCTATTGGAATTCGAAGTTTTGTGGCCTTGTCATAAATTAACGGGGCGGACGGTGGTTGTTTAGTGGTAATCGAGCTTGGTTAATCGTAGATTACTAATCGTTCTTTATTTTTCGAAAAAAGAAAAAAACTGTAGAAATTAGCGCTGTTTGCACATGGAAAATTATAGTGATGATGTGTACCTTAACAAAACCGAACATGTTATTTATTGTTAGTTTTTTGTTTGTATCGAAACAATGGACGTCGAATGATAGGGATCGAAGCTGTGCAGCTGCTTCTGGAAGATTGGACCAAAATTTTTAAGAATCGTTCGCATCACACAGAACTAAAAATGTTCCTTCGTTTTCATTTGAGATTTTAGATTCCTGTTTAGATCTGTTGAGTTTTTGTTGTTGAACTTGATTATTTTCGTCTGTCCGCGAGTCGAATGCTCAAAATGAAAAGAATTACTTACGGAGAAAAATGGGAATCGCGTGAATGTTGGTTAGTTTTACGAGAAATAATGTGCAATATTCCATTGTAATTTCCAATACAACGGGCAAACGTTTGACCATTTCATTTTTCAGATATGAATTTTGGAAGGAACAAATTGCAAATCAGAATTCCAAACAGGAACTTGAATGTTTTGTTCAACATTGATCTATTCTATTTCTCGTCAGTTGGATATCGATTACCGTGTTACTCATCAGATGTGTCGATCATTAGCCATTGATTTCTCGAGGTTATAAACAATGACTACTGCGCAATTTTGAACTAACCCTACTTCTTACACCGTTGAATTATTGTTGTTGCCGTTAAATTATTGTTGTTGCTGCTGTCAGTCAGTTGTTGCTGCTGTCAAAGGTCAGAATGTTACTGAAAGTTATCAATCTACAGACCTACTTGACACAGTTTCTCACGTTGAATGTCGTGTTCCTTTGTAGCATGTTCACCATCGCCTTGCACTTGAAATCTACTTGCACCTTGTAATAGAAACAACAAAAACGGTCGCTGTCACGGCAGTTTTCATCAAGATGGATTATCTGGATATTTATAGCAAAATCCAATTTTTAAACCTTCGGTTAACGTTTAGCATTGATGATGTGAGCTCGAAACGGTAATTTTCATATAACGTTCAGATACTGTACTGAAATCTAATATAAGGGTGTAGGGGTGTATTAATAAATCACTTCGGTACTCTACTAATTCTTGGGTCATCTATTCCTTATTTGGTTTACGTCAAGCGCATTTACTAGACATTAGGCAGTCCATCGAGTAGATACTGTGCTGACAAAATGAACAATGTTGAATCATCTTCCAACTTTTGTTAGTGATTTAATTATACCTGGGAGGGACCACCTATTCACAAAAATCTAAAGCATTTATTGTAGGTACACTGGGGAATCCATCGAGTAGAGGTTGAACAAAAACTATGTTGAATTATGTTCATTTTGTTAGTTAACTGTTGAACTATGTGATCTGATTTTACCAAGGAGGGAACTGGGTTTTTCCTCTTCTGTAATTGAGCTTGAGGGTGAAAAAGGAAAATTTACCCGTGAAATAACTTTCTGCACCTTCCAGTAGGGCCATACATACATAGAAAAGATTATATATGGAATAGATTCAAGGACTTCATTGGAGCATAACTCATACCTACAGTGTTAACATAAATTAACTTTAACTTTGTATTATGAGTTGTCGAATGAAGATGCTTTGGATTGAATCAAATACTTTCTAATTGCTTACCTAGACCGCTATCTAATAATGAGACTCCAAGAAAACCGGATGAGATATCTTGATGAAATGTTATCAAACCTGTGAGAAATTGAGCAATGAACTGAACAGTGTGCATACATTATTTGTCAATTTATTCTTTGTGCATCTTGTCAGATCTTGAATTCTGCAATTGTAATTTTTGTGTTGTTTTTTAAAATGCGCCGATTTTCTATGAATTGAATTTGTTTGACATACTTTGTATTGATATATAATTTGTTCTGATGTTAAGAACCTTGGGTATGGTATCTTCCTGATTTGAGAACCGTGACGCTGTAATTTGATTTTATTAGAGACCGAGTTTACCGAATTGTGAGATTGATGGTGCGAAGAAGTCAAGATAAGAGTTCGTTTGAGGGAGCTGTGGGACGATGTGGCTCCGAGGACCGGGCCAAGGGGCCAAGGCTGTCCGCGTTACATCCAGTGGCAAGTCGTCTTCACGCCTCAGATTATTCCAGGGCAGTTTACCATTAGAGTAGACCGTTGTGTTCAATGCAATTTTGAAGTACCTAGTCAAAGAGGGATCAGGATTGTGCGATCAAATTTGGGTCGATAGAGGGAGTGGATTGAATTTGAGTTCTACCATGTGAAATCTCTTAACGACATCTCAGCTGAATTTGCAGAAAACCTGAGGGGAATTAACTAAAATCCTGGAAAAGATTTTAGAAATATAAACAATCGCACTGTGAGAATTTTATTTGTACTACTATTTAACTCGACTCCTGGAAGGGAGAGAACTGTGGAGCTAGAGCAGTTGGATTGCATTACTCTATGGTAAATGTAAACTGACCTTGAATAATCTTGAAAAACCACTCTGAATGAAGCCTTAAATACAGTATACCCTTCCCTCATTGGCTCCTTTGGAGCTCGTGCTGAGCATCATGGGTATGGTGAAGAAGAGCTTTCTGGCTTAACCCTTACACCATCCACTTGCTGTCTTTGCTAGGGATCTGTAAGATGTGTGCAATTCCAGGAGTTAACTCCCACCAGTTCACTCATCTCTGGGATGCATTGTTTGGGGTAGGTTCACCAGTTCAACAGAGTCCCTATAATATACCTGCTCTAAAAATCACGAAATCAGGGTTTTATAGGATTGATTCAGTCAAATAGTACCGTAAAACGGGGTTAATAGGGTCGGCAAGGCTATTAGGGTCAAAACTTCCTTTCCACCATTTTTAGGTTCTGGAGGGTTCCATGTTGCTTCTAAAATAAACCGTCCTGTGATAACCTATTAGAAACAAAGGAGCTCCAGATAGCAAAAACGAAGTAACAAACGAACTTTTTATTTGGAGAACAACAATTCAAGAGCGATACAGTATTATTATTAATTTTAGTCAAGTTGGTCAGCTTCCACAAAAAAAAAAAAAAAAAAAAAAAAAAAAAAAAAAAAAAGAAGGCAACACTTAATAGGATCATGGACCTGAAAATTGTTAGTCCTTATTCACTATGCCTACTTCGTCGTCATTGAACTGCGCATTTTCATTGACTTCCAACATAAGCCAAGGAGTAAAAAAACTTACTTGAGTGCGATCACGTTTTGGAACCCATTAGGAAAGGTGCTATCACACTTCGGGAAGCTTCTCGGATTTTTTGGTTCACTTGTTCGGGTTCAGTGTTTCAATTTAAAGTGGGTTTTTTCAATTGATGAGCCGTTACCTGTTTTATCTACAATATTATACGTCATAAAGTCCTTTACTTTCGACATTTCATTATTTCCTTAGTCAATGGACTATATTGTGATTTAAAAAAAGTTTATTTTCATGGAAATGAATTATTTTTTCCAATTTAGCACATTGGTTTTTTAAAACTAAAATTTGTGACCCCTATATTCCAGGGAGTGTCTAAAAGAGAGATTTTAGCCCGAAAAAAACACGTGACCCTAATCACCCCACTTTCGTGGTTGTAAGGGTCAGACCATTAAAAAATATATATATGCTCGTACGAGCATCTAAAAAAGAATTTTGATAATGTGTTGCATTCACCAGACCAAGACTAATAACATGAAAAATTCAAAAATTGCAGGAAAAAATCACTCTGACCATGAGGGGTCTCCAAAGTTGAAAATTGACCCTTATAACCCCGTTTTACGGTAACACCTACACATAGCTCATTATACATTTTCATTTTGTAACTATTTTAGGTATAACATATTTTGCAGATTCTGCGCTGGAGACGAACGAAAATAAGAAAAAATGTGATATAGGTACCTATATAATATTGAAGAGCATCAGAGACTAGGCTGGAAGGTACACAATGCAAAATCATTACCTGCCTGTATGCATTGGAAAATTATTACTACTAAATAATTTTTTACAGGCATTGGAGTTATTAACGCTAATTTCAACCCCACAGTATGCTTTATCCGCAACATTAAAATGAAACCACACCACACTCCCTTCGAAACATTTTTGTTGGAACAGAACAAGGTGAAGGGGGAATGCACTTGCTAGAAAGGTGAAATATGTAGTACATGGTACGTACTGTGTGAATCAAGGGAGGAAACCTGGGAGCGTGGAAGGGAAAAACGTAGAGAGGTGAAGGGATGAACTGGTGGGACTGAGGAGTTGTGAAAATGGAGTGAGGGTTAGGATCGACCGTTCAGTCCTGAACGCCACATCTCTACTCTGTGCTCCCTCTGCCCTGCTCTTATCTTGATGTGAAGTTGGTTACTAGTGACTTAGTTATATCTACAACTAAGTTAAGTAAGATTGACCATGATCGACCCTCAGTGTGGGTAGTGACTACCTGCCACTAAACTAAACCTAAATACCATTAGTTCCTCAAAAACTAAAAATCTATTAGCATGGTCTTAGTTAAGAACACGAAGTCGGCATAAGAACGAACAAGTTTGATAATTTTTATTACCCATATACCTAATGTAACATAGTTTGAAAAAAATCAAAATAAAAAGAATAAGTAATTTGAGTCCTTTTATTATTTCCCTCATTCTTGCAGCAATAAATTATAATAGAGGGATAATGTAGCTCAATATTGCTCATAAAATACTCCAACATCCTGTTTGCATGGATCTTGCCTAGGGACTACTGACACTTTTGTGTGTAATAGTAAAAACAGCCATTTCAGACTGGGGCTGGACGTCCGACTGCCATTTCAGACTAGGGAGAGAGACTGTCATCTCCTGGGAGATTTGCAATAGAGATAATCTCTTTTCACTATCTCCTTTAGTGAATAGGCCCTCTGATCATGTCCACAAGCTGACAGGGCAGTCGGACGTGCAGCCCCTGTCTGAAACGGCTGTTTACTATTACACACAAGAATGTTAGTAATTTACAAGAAAACACATTTTTGGCTGTAAGTAGGTACTGATGATTTTGTAAACGTCCCTATTTTTGTGATACAGTGGAATCCCGGCAATTCGTAATGTCGGGGCCTAACCAGTGTTACGAATTACCTGGATTTACGAATTGGGGGGATAAAGAAATAAAATTACGGATTATAGTTTTCAAATTCATTTTTGATTCAGTTTTTCAAACAAATTAGAAAGCCTATACAAGAAAATACACCTAATTAGCTGTCTCTTTTGAAAGATACGGAAAATGGCAAGACGGCCACCATCTCTTCCTTAAGTTACTGAATAAATCATGTCATGAATACTATAAAAATCTCTTAAGCCAGATCTGATCTTTCGCTCTTGGCTACTCATTGCCTCGCTCCCTTGAGTGGAGAGGACCCAACAGCTGCGTGGGTCACGGGATACTTGGGCGTGTCACAGGGGTCCAACCATCCTAGGATTAAGTACTACTCAACTTCGGTCATCTTACGGGAACTGGTTTATCCCACCAGATAAGGCCGATGGACGTGACAGATAAACTTGAAAAAAATATGTATCAATTGACTATTTAATAAGAAAACAGGTATGGAGGTTAACTCACGAAAACCATAGGTATGTGTACTGGATAACTTTTTTCACTTCACATATTTTGATTTCTCCCCAAATGCGCGGCGAATGTCCTGTTGCCGTTTTATATGTTAAAAAAGTTTGCAACTCAAACTGAGGTTAGTGTTTAGAAACGCCATACCTGTGACGGTTTCAGGGTATTTCCTTCGTCAACTGGGTATGAAATTACTAGGTCAACAGGCAGAAGTGATGGTGAAAGGTGGTGGCAGGGAGAAAATGCAGAAAACAGGGTGAAAACTGAATTTCTGAGTTCCTGCTAGAAATGATGGACGAGTAGTTTGACTCAAATCCCGCTTACAGCACTAGTGAACCACTTCTAAATGGATAGATAGAACCAGATATTTATAATTAAAAAACGCTGCGAAGTCCTTGTCACATGGGTATTATTCTATTGGACTTACCTACAGAAATTATTTCTCAAAAAACACGAATCAGGCTCCTTTTTTTCTTTCTTTTTACAAATTATCTTTGATCGTTGATAGTGCCATTTAATTGATTCACCTGTTGATACTACTTCAATTTCCCAGGTTTTTGACCCATAAATAACTTCAGGGGTCTGAACCTTCGTTAGAACCTGAATTCTTCCCTCTTTGGTCAAAATCAACTTCATATTCGGTCTTCTAGCCCTAAAAAAAAAGCAAGGAAAACTATACCTCACAAGCTCTTGTTCAATAAAACCTCAAAAAACGCCGAAAACCCCTATTTTTCCACCATAACGTGTCTTCCCATCGGGATGCCAAGCTTCGGAGCACAACTAGGTCCCAAATGTGTTCCAAAATTTGGAACCAAACTGTGTGCGGAAGGAAGACGATTTTAGACCAAAATTTAACGTTAAATTTAAGGCTGAAAAACCGCTCCGTTTCCTCATATTCCGTCTCCTCGACCTAAAAAACATGGAAAACAATACCTTACAAGGTCATGACTAGAACACCAAAAAACCCCATTTTTACATCCATTTTTCACCCACAACACCCCTGGGTATATTCCAATCAGGCTGCAGTTTCAGGACACAACTAGGGCCCAAATGGAGCTTGTGTACGAAATAACGAATTTTTTAAAACTGAAAATGAAATAGATATGGATGATACGGTGGACGGACATTACACTTTTTGAATCTACGCACCTTGAAACGTAAAAGAAAAAATTTTGAGGGGGTCCTATAAAATTTGTTTGCTGAGCGAATACATATGTGTATTATTTACAGAACAATTGACCAAAAACACGTCCTCATAATCAAACCAAGGGAAAAATGACGGCAAAGGTTCTAGAAGGTTGCCACGAAGGTTTGTCATTTCGAGTGTTGTGCCGGTGGTAGGAGTGAGAACCTTTGCCTCCAAGGCCTAGCTCCGCCTCCTTGGGCCAGCAGCCAATCAGTTGTGATTTTTTTGCCATAATCCCCTTTCCAAATGGCAGGACAGGCATTGTCTGTATAGACTGGTAGTTATTCGGTTGGGTAAAGATATGGTACCTATCAGACTGGGTTAGGGAATAGAATGAAAAGACAGATGCAGAAGATAATAAAAATATATATTTATAATATCAGTAGAGGGTAAACAATTTTCTTTCAATACATATACCTACATGTTGCTTGTTCAATTGCAAAGATTTGCAAGTAATATTTTCTCATTACGTGTAGTAAATAATGAACCAAAACTAATATCATAAACTGGCAATTTATGGTTAAATCGACAGTGATGGTTCGACTGAATGAATGCCTAACGTATCACTTTTGTAAGTGGATATCCTGTTTTGTCGTAACAGAAGTGTGTAAACAACACCTGTGTAGTCACTACGAAACCTGTATTAAGGCTGCACTGGAGATTCAGAGGAAAAGGGTGTGCATGAGACAGGTGAGGGTATCCAGTTGTGTGAAGGAAGCCCATAGGAATCATTGCTAACAATCAGAATGAGGATTTCGTTTTTGCTTCCTCACTACGGAAGGTAGGGCATAGTGGTGGATAACAGTAGTTCATTTGAGGGACTCGAGTTCAGTTAGTTCACTCCTGAAAGGATTAGTCCTTTTGAGTTCAGCAGTTCATTCCAGTTCCTTTTCATTTCAAATCTCATGGCAAACACTGAATTAGAACGATACTGACAGTTCTGACATGGATGCAGAATGAATGGACAAAGGAACGGCTGAACAACTCCAACTTAGTTCCTTATTCCTCTGAACTGTCGTTCCGTGATACTATATGTAAGCTCCTTTTGTAGTATCCACCCCATATGAAAAGGTAAGTTCCAGCCACCAGAACTGGGTTTTAAGTTTCGAAACCAGAACCTAAGTTTTTCTGTTGTGTGGGGACGAGTTTTAGAACTTTCAATTCAAGAACTTACCGGCTGGAACACCTTGGAAGCGCCCCAAACAACTGCGATGACTTGTGGGCCAAAAAATAGCTGAGTAGGTACACAGAGACTAAAAAGATCCGTAGACTAAAGAAGGAAGAAGTAGGTAACAAAAAATTGTCATCCAAAAATCAAAATGTCCACTTGCTTTTTGCATTTCAAAGCTTTCTGAACAATTTTGGTTCCCTATCAGTATGTCTGTGTTCAATTCCTTGTCCCAGATAAAACTAACCTATATGAAATTATGGTTCAATTTTACAAAATCTTCAGGGAGTGTGCGGGTTAGCCCCTAGACGGTCTCGTATGAATTCCATCGCCATCAGACCAATGGTAGCGCATGCGCAAACGTGAATTTCATGAAACAACGATTTCCCAGTTCCTTCTCAGTTTCATGAAGCAATGGACTGATTTTTCTCAAGTTCTGAGGGCAGTTGGGGGCTGGCTCCAAGATGACTGCCTTGAATTTCGACGTGATCGGATCAGTAATAACCACTAAGCATGCGCAAACGTAAATATCAAATGATTTATCAGTTCCTAATGGACCGATTTCGCTCGAAGTTAGAGGGTAATTGGGGGTGAAGTAATAGCCACTGCGCATGCGCAAGTCTAAAATTTGTTGTCACATGACAAGTCCAGAATTACTAAACCTGTGGAAATGATCCAATCCGAAATACGCCAATTTGCAACAGCCATCAGAGGCTACAGTCATGTCAATGAAGAAATTGAGGTCTCCTTAATGTTGACCACCTTCAAAGATGACTGTGGCAAATTTCAAGCCACATGCTTTAGTGCTGTGACAATTATAGCCACAATTATAATTTATAGGTATCATTATTATAGCTGGTTTATTTGGACTGACAGTCCAGGATAGAACTGCGTTCTGAAAATGAGGGGATAGAACCATCCAGGATTAAGTCCAGAACTGTCGAGCTGATGATTCCAAACAGATAACCTGAAGCATTGTAGCCTTCCACATAAGCTGAAGGTAGAAACATCAAGTGCACATGTGTGGGGCCAACAGACCTCGAAAACCTGTTAGACAGTTATACAGACCAGGACTGTTAGACAAGTCCTGAATGGTCCTGGACTGTCTGTCCTAACTGCCGGCTCTAGTTTCAGAGGTAAGTTGTTTGCTCAAGTTCATGGAAGCACAACATTCTAATATCTATAGAAGCAGGGAACTGCGCATCTTCAGAAAGTTCCCCTTCTTCTAGGTGATAAGGGTCCATGATGAAAACGGTCTTGTACGGATCGAGGTTTATTGAGGATAATGATGATTAACGATTATGATGAATTACGTACAGAGGTATATTATTTACAAGGACTTGCGCAAAGGTATTCAGAACGAGCTCCCTCGAGACACAGCGACCGATAATTCAAGTTCACACTCGACTGTCTATGACCAAACTGACTCCTCATGTTCCCTCGATGAGGTAGGTATATTTGTGGAAGGGGTTTTTCCAAAATGGAGTCGTGTGTCGTCACTAGGGTCCGGGGGTGCACGTTAGGGCCTTACGACCGAGGAAGATCGCCGGTCCCCGACACGGCCATCCTGATGACGCGAGACGTCCCGGCCGCGTCCAAGTCTGGAAATAGGAAAGAGCGGCAGTATGGTGGATAATAAACCACTCGGCCATCCGGCATAAACGGAAGACCGGTAACAGCAAGAATTGTACAGTGATCCTCGAAATGAGAGGAATAATCGAGCTATGAGCGAGCAACAAGTATTGTACTGGCATAGAACAAGTACTGGCATAGGAAGAAGCAATATTATGTCGAGGAAGAGATGTAAATTGGAATAATATGATCCAAGAGGTAATTGAGGTATATGATGGGTAGATTGAGGATGATATATCATGATGGGAAGTGGAATATGATCCATGATAGAAGGACCGAAGAGCATGGCGTACGATGACGCTCAGAAAAGGAATGTCCGTAGGGATACGGATGAATGGACAGACACTGGCTGTACTACGACTTACCATCAGAACGCGGCGCGACTGCACAGTGAATGACACAGGGAAATAGGTAATTGGAGAGTAATGGAAACAGATCATATGAAAAGTACAGATTCGGTAGGCCACTATCATATTTGATATGGAAGACAGTACCGCATGAGAATCATCACAGGCTTATGGCGGCATTGCCCCTTCGGCGTAGTGATCATGGGAGTCATGACTTACAGGGCTCTTTGGACTTACGGTGCACAAGACGCATGACACATCACCAAACAAGCCGCCAAGCAAATAAAGGAATGCGGATAATGAAGTTCATGTTGATTTAAATCGTCTCGAAGAGAATCATTCCGGAAATATGCCTCAATTTTCCATTGTAAGATAATGATAATTGATCAGATAGGCCACTGAACTCGGTACGGAATTAAATACCAAAATTATAAATCGCCAATGAGAACGTGCTCCGCTCAATGCTCTTGATTATACAATGAAAATGAAAAAAATATCAATTTCAAATTCGTCTCCATAAACAATAAAGTATAGGTAGGTACATTAAGTACTTAATTAATATTATCGTCTGATTCATCAGATGATGAGATAGCTCGATCAAATTGATTATCTGGTGCCTTTCGAACACGATCATGAGGGTAGCGATATGTACGATTCGTGGTTAATGATTTTATCAAATATCTGTCATTAGGCAAAATTTTAATGATCTGAAATGGTCCTTTGAATTTAGGGCCCAATTTTAATTCATTTCTAGGTTCATTTTGCAGCAGTACCATATCATTAACAGACAGCAACTTTACCTTAGCTTTATTTTTGTCGAATTGCTCTTTCAAATAATCAGCTTGATTGTTCATATTCAAGGATGCAATATCGCGAATTGTATCACGATCCACAGTAGTAGAATTTTCGTTTGGAGTTATGATATTAGGTGGTTTAGCTACTTTTCCGATTAATAATTCGAGAGGAGAAGATCGTGTGACACGATTAATCGTACAATTGATGGAAAGTTGTATGTCAGGTACGGCATCTTGCCATGTCCTTTCTCCAAGTTCGGTAGCAGTTAGCATATTATTTAAGACAGACATTACTCGCTCCACCTGGCCATTAGCGCGAGGAGCACCTGTGGCTATCAGATGAAGAACTATTTTATTCCGATTACAATAATCTTCAAATGCTGAACTCGTGAAACATCGTCCTTGATCAGCCACAACTTGACTGGGTACACCAAATAATGATATGGTTTTACGCAGAGCTGAGATCACACTTTTTGAATCTAAATTGCGGGTATGGAATAGAAGAACATACTTTGTGAAAGCACAAATGATTACAATAAGATACTCTTTTACGTCTGATTTACCACTAAGTTTACCTGAAATGTCAATATGTATTGTGTGAAATGGAATTGGCGTTTTCGGAATGGGGTGCAGTTGAATTTGGGATTTACCGGATTTGGTTTTCGCTATCTTGCATGTTAGGCAATTTTCGACAAATGTTCGAACAAATTTAGTCGTGCTACGGAACCAATAAAAATCAGCTATTTTTTCAAGCGTTTCTTCCTCAGGTCCAGGAATGATTGATGAACCCGATCTATTCCGACGATTTTGGTTTATGGATGAATTTTCCGATGCAGCTGACTTTTTACTGTTGGTATAACTAGGAAGAAACTCACAAGTATCGGAAGTCATGATAACTTTCAAGCCCATAGCTAAAATTTCACGACCAATTATAATGTCGGAAGAGATTGCATTGTCAGGTACTATGTGAAAACAAACATTTAATTCATTCTCATTAATTGAAATTTCGGCAACTAATTGCGCTTCACAAATGACTTTTGAAGTACCGATTCCACTTAAAACAACAGGGGAATCGAATACGGGACCTAGAAATTTAGATCGAATTTTATCTCTCATTAATGAAACTTCGGCACCAGAATCAAAGCAAAATAAAAACGTCTCACCTTTATGAATTAATCGTCCTCGGGGATTGGCCGCGCATAAGTTGACCATTTTCTCCGGCAGTTTCGTCTCCGCAATAGGTCCTCTAGATTTTCTTTCTTGATTCGGCTTCGAACGATTAGGGCATTTGTCGGCCCAGTGGGATTTGGAAGAACAGATGAAGCAGGAACCAGAGTCTTTGTCGATCGGGAAGAAGATTGATTCGAGGACAGATTGGTCGAAGTCGTAGGTCGGGTGGTAGAGTATTGCTTCTTAGAATAGCAGGAAGCAGCGGTGTGATTTGGTTTGTCGCAAATTGTGCAGCGAGTATTCGGAGCATAGGACGACGAAAACTTAGGCTTCTTATTGGAATAATTATTGCTTTCATGCTCGTATGGTCGGTCTCGTTTCTGTGTGATAGGAATTCCATTCAGTTCTTTCATCAATTTTTCACGGGAGCAAAAATTATGAGTGCTAGCTAAACGTCTTACACGAGGATCAAATTGGCTCATATGGGCAAGTACAGTAGAAACGATGAACTGTTCGGGCGAAATATTCTTTATTTTTTCAGAAAGTTCCCTTTCTTCTAGGTGATAAGGGTCCATGATGAAAACGGTCTTGTACGGATCGAGGTTAATTGAGGATAATGATGATTAACGATTATGATGAATTACGTACAGAGGTATATTATTTACAAGGACTTGCGCAAAGGTATTCAGAACGAGCTATGACCAAACTGACTCCTCATGTTCCCTCGATGAGGTAGGTATATTTGTGGAAGGGGTTTTTCCAAAATGGAGTCGTGTGTCGTCACTACGGTCCGGGGGTGCACGTTAGGGCCTTACGACCGAGGAAGATCGCCGGTCCCCGACATATCCATATCAATTGGGGGAAAAGGCTGTGGCTGTTCAACACTTACAATAAACCATTCAAAAATGTGGTCATTATTAGACAAATGTGAATCCCTGACCCAATTCAACTTATTTGCAATTCTGTACTGTTTAAAGGTAGGTACATAATGAAAGAAAAGAGTTTTCACCATCTTGAAAGCAGGCTCATTATTGATTGAATAACACGGCTAGAAGATCATAACTGTTGCGCATAAGACGAGCACACAGTGTTAGATGTCATGAAATATTGGAAAAAGTGGAAAGTTCCCCCTTTTAACCCTGTGTACCCCACCTCTCCTCAGTGCAGAACTAAACAATCTCGTTTTCATGTTAGGAATGAGTAGATCCACATTCACATACTTTTGCCTGTCTGGATTACTAATGATTATGTTCATATCACCTTCGTGATTCCTCTAAAGAATATTCTTGTAAGTCAAGACAGTTTCAATATTAGAAATAATACTGCTGGTACAAACAACCATAATATTGATACCTAATTGTTATTGGAGCGAAACTGGCATTGGAGTAAAAGTAACAATACCACTGTAATGTTTCTTCCATACGTCATTTTAGTAAGATACAAAATACGTTCTTAGAATTGTCAAACTAAATTTACATAATATCCTATACCCCACGTGTTATCACCATTCATCTCTGTCCTGTGATTTCCACAACAGGACCCAGAGAAAAAAGGCTAAGCACGTAGAAGAAATAATGAATGAGTAGGTATAGACCTTAACTTACTGGATATAACGTGCTGGATGGTGATAACAGGCCGAAGTTGATTCTCCGACATTCAGCTCAAAGGATTCGATATCCAAATAGTCGTTGTCAACGCTGAAAATCTCTCTAAATTAAATCACACTAGCCCGTTCGTTGTAGGAGGTTGACCTGCCAGTAACAGGAGCGGCGTCTATAAAGTTGAAGACCTTGTCGACCAACGAGAGGAGGTAGTCGGATAGAGAGGACGGTTCCTCCACCACGCCATACAGGCGCTGGGCTTCCTCCCTTTCATCCTGCGTGACAGCCCGATCATCCAAGTATTCGAGGTTTGTCATGGAGGACAAAATCAAGAGACGATAGTTCACATAATTGTAAAAAGTTTCTTCCTGAAACAGATGTTTTCAAGAGTAAGAAAACTCGTTTTGTGTTTGCGACACTGGAATACTTGTACGAGAAAGCTCGTTTCTCAGCCCCAACCAAGTCAAATAATTTCATAGTTTAACCTGTGATACAACTTTGGAATCGAGCAAGAAGAAAATAATCCCCCCCCAATTGGTTGATCCGTCTTTTGCACGTTTTTTGGACGGCGATTCTTTTCAGTCTTTAAATCACCATCTATGTGTCTTCCGTCTCCGAAATTTGCTGTGCAAACCCCTTTGTTGCTGGGGTAATTTATTCCAGGAGCACAACCATGACACAGCACCTCCTACTTACAGGCTGTTGGTCCTTGTAAAGTCTGGTGACTGAAAAAAAAGAGGTTAGGTTTTTTTTCCAATCACCAGGCTTTGCAAGGACCTCCTGCCTGTAAGCAGGAGATGCTATGCTCCTTGAAGAAATTACCCGAGCAATAAGGGGGGTTTGCATCACAAATTTGGGAGACGGAAGACACATAGCTGGTGATTTAAAGACTAAAAAGAATCGCCATCCAAAAATTTTCCTCCTAAAAAAGTGCACAAAAACAACAAAAACGGATCAATGGTAAGGGTGAGGGGGGGGTTAAACTTTTATTTTTCATGCTCGACTCCAAAGGTTTGCCATTCAAAATAATAAACCAGAATTCAACAGCAAATTGCAAAGACTAATTAGTGAATTTGAGCAATGAAAATCGTCATGATATGATCATAGTGGTAAAATTAGGTTTTTTAATCTTCATAATCAATAGAGGGGACCTTGTAGGATATTGACACTTTGAAGTGAGGTTTGGAAAAAAATGTAACACTAATAATTTTCGGCCACGGTCTTCAAACGCATATTATAGAAAAAGGGCGTTCTTTGTTACTGGCTTCCATTCTCAAAATTTAATTACTACATGAAAATTCGATTCAAAAATAAATTTAAGGGGCATTTTGGAATCTAGAAAACACGAAATTGCACGAAATTTCCAATCATTTTAGCCTTGAGAAATGCAGCAATTACTTGATAACGATAAACGCTAGTCGAAAAAAACGGGGGCCAGTAGCAAAGAATTTCCCATTCAAATTCTTTATTAATGGCCCCCAACCATCCTTCATATTCATTCTCCAACGAATCTGCATTTTGTGATCTCGGATGGTTTACCTGATGGCGAGCAACTAATTTGTGCTTTGCGATTTTGGATGGATGGGGGATCTTATCCAGATCAACTAATCAACAACAATTCAACTAGTCTACGCAAAGCCGTTTTGGACGGACAGGAGATGCTAGGCCTAGACTATTTGCGAGCAAAGAGCAAAGAGAAATCCAAGTAACCTACTAACATAATATACACATGCGAATCTACACATTTTAACCAGTCTACAACCACGGACTTCCAGGTGAAACCGTGTTAGCATTAGATGGAGGGAGAAACTATACCTATAACGATGGGTACCATTATTTATTTATATCAGTAGTCTGGGTCTGGGATCATGAACAGACCCAGGCTGTGGTTGTTATACAGTAGACATCTGATGAATCAGTGATCAACATGATTCGTCACAATACGTGCAGTGAGAAGAACATTTGGGGGCCAGTAATATAGAATTACACCAGTCACATTCTTTGTTACTGGCCCCCAAGTTTTCCAACACAAGTTTTCAGTCACTCGAGTTAATGTAACATCGTTTTAGCTAATATTAGTGGAAACTACAAGTTTTCTAGATTCCAGTACGCTCCTGAAACTTATTTTTTGATTTGAGTTTCGCTAGCAATTTGATTTCAAAAATACCCTAGAAAAAACCAATCAACTTACCGTACATGGTGGAGAAGCCTTGTTCCCCATCATGCTGAGGTGCCTCAGGTTTGGGAAACTGTTACTCAAATGGGTAATGAAGGGTGTCAGCTGGTCGATCTCATTAAAGTTTAACCAAAGTGTCGTCAGTGTTGGCATGTAAGGGAAAATGGCATCTGCAGTTACCAAATTGTGATCGAGAATCAACGAGTTCAGGTTGGTGAATCGTTCGGTAAAGGTTACATCACTAAAACAACACGTAGAAGCAGATGAATGAGATGAATACAAAGCACCAAAAATGACCAGGATCCATAGCCCTGGACTAGAGCAAAGCATAGGAAATTTCCCGAGTGTCCAACACCCTGAAACGACGAGTGAAGTCACTTTTGACACTCAGCAGGGCGTGGGAAAGCACATTATTGAGGTAAATCTTAGGTAGGCCACTGAAGTTTGACCATAAGTCTGCTTCCTTGGCCAGTGACAAGATGTGAGTACTATACTTGTGTTTCTGGTTCTGTCCATAATTTTTCTGGTCATCAGTTTTCCACACAGCAAAAAATATGTAAAAACGGTAGGTACCTACTTAAAATTTGAAAAAGCAGGTTGTTTCGCCCATTATGTCTAAATATTCAGCAGCGTTGACTTTAGGTACTTCGCTATTGATTGTCGCCGTACAACTGGGTTCGATAAACTTCTTTCGCGTCCTGTAGAAACGCCATAAATGACAGCAGTTTCAGCAGTCTCAGTTCGACAGCAAAATGTATCTGGGTGGGACTAGAAAAGCTCGAGAGTGGGCCCCCTTATGTTTTTTCAAAATCAAGTTTTTGTGTCAATCCAAGCGCATTTGATAGACTGTGCATGGGCTTCACAGGATGGATCAACATTCGAACAACTCAACCTTTTCTGCCAACAAATGTTTGTTGTGGGGCGATGCGGAAGGACGTGTGGGGCATATACTGAACCGGGTACTGAGGCCGGCTAAGTTTTAAGGTGAAGTATATGGCAAAGGAAGAAGTAGGTTATGAGGGGAAGAGGTAGGTAGCTTCCCCTCACAAAATAGTAGGCACGTAGCCACGATTGTTGCATCCGAGGCTACAGAACAGTTCCATGTTTTCTCAAATCATTTGGGCCTGTCATTCGAGTTTCGGTGGCTATTTTTCATCGAGATTTTAGGTAAAAATGCAGAATTGCTGGGAAAGATAAGAAGTAAAGATAAAGGAGAAGTAAGCAGTTGGCAGAGACACCTTGGAATGAAAGTTTTGTGGTGAAACAAAAGTGTGAGCACCCGAGTCGCTTCGATCTCTTGATCATTCTACATCTACAAGTAATCAAATTCCTTAGCAAACGGAGACTGTTCAACTACTGAAATACATCCTCCCAGTCTGACATCACCACGAACAAGAACAGCATCAGAAAACATTTACCTACTTATTAGGGGAAAGTATTGAAAAATTGAACGGAATAATAACATCATGATGGACCCACCTTATCTTATTGTTACTGACATCCAATAATGTGACTGTAGTATTAGCTATGATGATTTCTTCAGGTAAACTAGTTACATCCCGATGAGAATAATCAAAGCTCGACACGAATTTATCCATTATGGGTACCTGAAGACAAGAAATTCATTCTAATATAAAAGGTATGGATTGCTAAATACCTTCAAGAGATGATTAGATAGCTATTAGGTACACCAATAGAAAAGTTTTTTCAAACGGTTCCAATTTAGAAAAAGACAAAAGCAGGTACTTAAGTCATCATTTTACAGCAATAAACTTGAAAGTGTGCTGATGGTTGCAATCAAGCTGCCACTTCCTACACAAGATTTTAATTCCAAACAACAACTAGGTACCTACCAACTCAGCTTGGAACATCATCGTTCACCACCATAGATAGGTCTTCCTACCGGAAAGTTTTCTGAAACGGCTGTATCAATACCTTACCTAAGTAGGTAGGTACCTATTAATCGTAAAAAACAGAGAATGTAATTCGAAATGATCAATTTTCCCGAAACACGCCATTGTGGATTTTAGAAAGCTTTCCTTCCAGATCGTTCTTAAAAGCATCATATATAATAATTATAAATAGTTTATATAATAAGCTTCATAAGAACAGTAAAACAAAGGATGTCACTCACTTTCTACTGGAGGATATCTTTTTAAAAGTGGTCAACGGGCGATACATACAAAGTACTCTGCACAATGTAGAATCCCACGATAATGATATACTTACAACTGCACCCGAAACATGATCAATGTAGGAATAATCGTGTCAATACCTACATGATGACTTCATGGTATTACTATTACATAAAACATAAAAATTGATTTCAGACATGTACGTGATAATGAATGATAAGGGATGGAGTGGAGTGGAAATTCTAGGCTTAATATTGTCCTCTTTTGAAGTCGGACATAGGCGGTGTTCTATGGTGGATGTTGAGTGTCCAGTCTTCTTTTTTGCACACTGTTTTGATTGGATGAATTTTGAGATCATTCTGCCACTTTTTGCTGTTCTGCCATCGGTAGCTTACGAAATGAAACGAAGTATTTCTTTGTAGATGAGAACCCAGAACGACAAATTCATGGAAGTCGTTCATGCTGTTCTCAAGATTTGTTTATGCTACTCTCCCTGACATATAAATATATAATTATTATATTTTGTTATTGATGCGGTTTTGTAAATGGAGATGTATGCGAAATTCAATTTTGTCGAAAAGGTGAGATTAGGGCAAGATAGTAACTGGATTTGGAGTACCTACCACACCCCTGTATGTTACCTAAGTCGAGTAGGTAACACGTCCATTCAGTGATTTCAGCTATTCTCCTTGTTCCCGACCGAGTCAGCGGAAACAGCGATGGGTCTTTGAGCCTATAAGTATGCACAAAATTATGGACATGTGAAACGGGTTTGTGAATTTAAAAGGCGACTGCTAGCAATTTTAAATAAATGGGCGATGTTTGACTAAATTGCAGTTTATTATTTCATCAATTTTATTATCAATATCAATAAATCATTAAAATTACAATTTATTATTTATAAATTTTATTATTATTTATTATTATTATCTGGAAACTGAGTAAAAGGTCTAGGGGAGTAAAAAGTCGAAGCGGAGTAAAAAGGTGAACTTTCCAGGGGAGTAATCTAGCGGAGTGAAAACGTACTTTTTGGTTTATTATTTTTCTCTTCCCGAGGAGTAAAAAGCGGATCACTGTTGGGTAGTCGATGAAAAGGTTAGGTACATGTCAACTTAGAATACCTGCTTAGAAAATACCCATTATAATATGGTTGAGCTAGAAAGTTGATTAGGTACCTAGGTACCTATATCAAGGGAGTATCACTACGTTAACATAATGGTTACTCGAAGACTGTATTACTGTTGATTCGGGTGATTTCATATACGTCTACTGTACTGGCTGGATTTAGTATCAATACTTTTTATCCTTATTTTATTTTATTTATCATCTCGGTTCCTGAACAATGGATTATTGACCCTGTAGGAGAGGGTTCCATTGAAACAGATGATTAAAGAGCGCAGCATGCGAAACACCTCTTGTACAGCCTGATCAAAGCCAGAACGAGAAACAAAGATACGAGGCAACTACACCACTGGATCTTCTTCTTGCTGATGTTTCCTGATAAGAGTAGACCATTTGGGATCGTTCCACTGCACCAACACGGCTCTCTCATATTAACACCACATCTGTAAACAGGTTCAAGTACCAGTAGTAGACAACTTTCAATAACTCCGTTTTAGCGAATTTTTAAAGAAAACGAATCCAAGCAATGGACAAATAAAATCCAGCAATGGGTCCATATTTTCAGAACATGAATTTTTCAAACTTTTTTACAGGCAAATCGGTTTCAAAGCATCATGAATTCATCCCTATATTTTAACAAAAATTTATATATATATATATGTATATATATACTCGTATATATATTTATTGTTTTTGGTCACTCCAGACGATGTCTGATCTCGGTTACATGACAAAAATTCCAAATGAGATGAGCAATTTTCAAAAATTCTAAGGTGGTCAAATATGAGGTTTTAGGATTCAAAAGTGGCGAATAATTTATATAAAATCACTGAAAGTGGTATGGTGAGTAGAGACAGAAAATGTCTATTTCAGTTTTTTCATGTAGAATAGGGGTCAAATTTTGATTTGAGTGGTTGGGAGGGGGGGGGACTGATATTAAATGCTAAAATTCACCTGAATTTTGTGTGGGATGGTGATTCGCGACAGAAAGGGGGACTATTTCGATGATAACAATGTTTTCTTAACAAAAAAAAGGTAAAAATAGTTAAAATTACAAAGAAATGATATGTTACGAAATATCATCTTTTTAAACATTGCTATATCATCTTTTCAAACAACAGAACGAATATTTCTTTGAAAATTCGCTCTTATAGCCATGCTGCATGACTAGAACTTTATATTTGAAATCGATGTCCACGATTTCATCGCGAGTGATTTAGCTCGTAAAACCCTGTATAAAATTCACCCGCCAAGAAAACCTTCTCAGCCGCAAAAAGGATTGACATCCATTTTCCCCGCCAAAATGATAGCCAATACCTACATCTATCTATTTCACCAATCGTACTCCTTGAGTAGGTAGGTACCTAACCAGGTACGTTTCTCAAGAGGTGCCTTGTCTTGATGGGTAACTTGTTTTACACCTTCTATTTCTCTCTGTAGTGAGTCTGTTAGTTTCAACAACTTGCCCGAAACATTTCTCAGGGAGATTTCTGTTTCCTGCCGAGAAGCGGTGCCCTGTGACAGATGCCCCCTTCACAAGGTTATCCATCCTGCAGGTCAGCAGATCACTGTTGGTCAGCAGGTCAGTAGTGGCACCTCCCTCCCCTTCTTCCTGAAAAGTTCGTTGCGTTTTAATAGGTCTTTTAATTTTTAAATAAAACCGTGCCGTTGTCTGTCTTTCTGAATGTAGTCCCAGGGAGTTGTACTTCAAAATTGTGAAGCTCCGCAACGAGACTTTTTTAAATCCTGCTACTACGTTAGATTTATGTGGTATGGTGTTAGACGTCCCTCCTCGGGGTCTGAACTATCGAAACTCGATTTCGGGAATCGATTATCACGTCGGGAAAGTCGAGGAGCATGGTGCGCGGTTATATCGATAGTAGATACGGAATATAATATATCGAAACTGTCTATCGTATATTACGATAGTTGATAAGAACGCGGAGGGGGGGGGGGGGGGGTAGTTAATAACAGACTACCTAGCGCCTAGCCTAATTATTTTTATAACACTCTTGTACTCTCTTTCCAATTTACAACCCATATTTTGAGGTGATAGCTGATATAAGTAGGGTACATACCTACTGTATTACTGGAATCAAGAAATGCCGAAGTTTCTTCTATGTTTCATGCCATTTGAAGACGATATGCATATCGTCCGTCACATGGATATTTCTCATACTACCTAAATACCTCTTTTGTTTGTTCGTACACCACGGCTACACGGGACTCTGTACCTACTATCAGTAATTCATTCACAGGGCCCAAAATTTAGCTGGAAAACCCTAAACCTGCGAGCAGTGTCATATTTGCCGTATATCATTCAAATCGGAATACAGGTACCTACCTACCTATAATACAGGTATGTACCTATCTCATTACAATTATGCAGTATAGGTGCCTATCTCATTACAATTTATGCAGTGTAGGTGCCTATTTCATTACAGTTATGCAGTCCCCCCCCCCCCCCCCCCCCCCCCCCCGTGATAATCTCAATTTCCAGTTTGAACGAGCCCAAATCGATACTAACCTTTTCAACACACGCCTTATCGAGCTAGTATTTTCTTCAACGATCAATACCTTCACTAAGTAGGAACTGCCATTATGGTTGAATCTTCAAGGGAAGGAAAAGCAAAATACGATAACTGGGGGTTGCTGGCCGATAAGTAATTAGATGTAGAAGTAATATAAGTAATTCGATTTTACAAGGCAATTACAAATTAATATTGTTACGATAAAAACCAGGATTTGAAATTGTGAGTGTTGATTGGAATTGTTTATAATGATGAGTGTTACCTCGATTTCATCTCCATCATCTTCTTCGCTGCTCATTCGGGTGCTCACCTTCTCAGTCGAACTATTCGTGAGGACGTCACCTTCGCCCATTCGAACCTTCCCTGTGCGTCGCCTCACCGAATACCTTGTCAATAAAAAGTACAGTCGAATCCTAATAAAATTACTACCGACTAAAAAATATCTGACACGGGAAGTTTCAGAAAAGATACACGTACCCTACCCTCACTTGGTTAACGCATGATGTAATACCTACCAATTTATCTGGAATGAATTTGTAATTCTGGGAATCAGAGAATTTTGATGCCTAACCATTTTGCTTGAAAGTTAGGGTGGATCATTAGAACCTAGAATAACTTCATTCTCCTCCATACAGGAATTTTGGTTTATTATTCTGTGCATAATACGCCTATGTAAAATGCAATGTCCGCCCGCCGTACGCCGTATCATGCATATCGGATTCATTTTCGGTCTAAAAAATTCGTTCTTTCTCACAAATGCTCCATTTGGGCCCTAGTTGTGATCCAAAACTTCGCAGCCCGACCGGATTATACCCAGGGGTGTTATGGGTGAAAAACGCTGCAAAGTCCTTGTCACATGGGTTTATTATTCTACTGGTACCTACAGAATTTTTGGCTGTTCATTTATTGTTACTTTAATTTACAATAATTGGAATAGCTAGTTTTGATGGTTTCCACCGTTTTTGGTCCCCAAAATCACAAATTACGCTCCTTTTTTTCATACTATCTTTGATCATTGGTAGTGCCATTTAATTATATTGATTCACCTGTTGACACTACGTCTAGTGTTATTATAAAAACTGATGGTGATTTCAGACAATTTCCCAGGTTTTTGACTCATTAAAAAAAATGAATTTTGGAAGCTGAACCTTCCTTAGAACCTCAATTTTTCCACTCTTTGGTCAAAATCGACTTCATATTCGGTCTTCTCGTAAAAAAAAAACACCACGATAGGTACACCTACCGCAAAAGCTCGTGTTACTAAAACACAAAAATACCTATTTTTATACCCATTTTTCACCCATAACACCCCTGGGCGTATTCTGATCGGGCTGCGAAGTTTCGGGACACAACTAGGGCCCAAATGGAGCATGTGTGCGGAAGAACAAATTTTAAAGACCGAAAATGAAGCCGGTATGCATGATACGGCAGATCTGCGCACCTTGAAACGTAAAAGAAAAAATTTTGAGGGAGTGCTATAAAAATGGTTTGCTGAGCGAATACCTACATAGGTGTATTATTCACAGAATAATAAACCAAAATGGGTATAAAAATAGGGTATTTTGGTGTTATAGTAACATGAGCTTGTGAGGTATCGTTTTCCATGTTTTTTTGGACGAGGCGACCGAATATGAAGCTCATTTTGACCAAAGAGTGGAAAATTGAGGTTCTTTACGTTAATTTTGGTCTAAAATCGTTGTACTTCCTCATACCGTTTGGGTCCCCACTTGGGAACACATTTGGGTCCCAGTTGTACACCGAAGCTCGGCAGCCCGATCGGAATACACCCAGGGGTGTTATGAGGGAAAATTGGTGTAAAAAATAGGGGTTTTCGAGGATTTTTTAAAGGTTTTAGTGAACATGAGCTTTTGAGGTATCGTTTTCCATGTTTTTAGGGAGAGAAGACCAAATATGAAGTTGATTCTGACCAAACAGTGAAGAATTGAGGTTGTAACAAAGGTTCATGTCACAAAATTCATTTTTTATGAGTCAGAAACCTGGGAAATTGTTTGAAATCACCATCGCACCGTCATAATTTGTATAATAACACTAGAAGCCGTATCAACAGATGAATCAAGACTAATGTCACTATCAGTGATCAAAGATAATTCGTACAAAAAATTGAGGGCCTTAATTCGTGTTTTTGGGGGCCAAAATTGGTGGAAACCATCAAAACTAGCTATTCCAAGTATTTTACATGAAAGAAACAATAAATGAACAGCCAAAAGTTCTGTAGGTATGTCCAGTAGAATAATAAACCCATGTGACAAGGACTTTGCAGCGTTTTTTAAATGATTCTTTGCTACATGCAGGGCTGTATTATTTTTCAGTTTTGAATTGAATAAGTCACTACAGCAGAACATGTACTTGAGTATTGAGAAACAACTTGGCAAGAAGGCCACTTTGCAAATCTCACTTCAGAGGTCCTTCTGCATAATTAATTTTCCTGGAGAACTGAGCTGGTCATGCCACCCTTTCCATTGTAAACGATAAGCAGAACTACTGTTTTATTGTTTCCAAGCCCTGCTTTTTCGAGAATTACATCGTGTTGAACTGGGTGGGTAACAGAAAAAGAAAGAGGGAATAGGACTTCCGAATTTTCTATTTTCTAGGAAACTTCGTTGGCCACTCCACCTGGGCAACTGTGTACTCAGTGAGTACGCTGATTACCTGCTGTTCATAGTTTTCCAGCTTGGATTTTCCCGGAATTACGTAGTGTTGAACGAAAAGAGAACAAATAACCCTTCAACCACTTTTCAGGTAGTCGCCGTCCCACCATGACCGACAGCAAGAGTGAGAGGTTTGTGAAAAATAAATCTGTAGGAAGGTGTCTCTTGGATTTGAGGATGTGGGGACATGTACCACCCAAGGCGTGTGGAGAGAGAGGTACCACCTATATCTCTACTTGCTTTGGGTACCATCCATCAAACAATGGTTATGTTTGTAATGGGCACCAAGGCACATGATATCGATACCTGTCTCATTCGAAACCTGTGTCGTTATCATATTTGTATGACTAATGGGAGTTGATTTTCAGATTGCAGGCCCCAAAACATCATTTTCAAAGAATATTATTAGGGGGGAAAAAGAAAAAAAAATCTAAAATCCATAGTAGGTATATGCAAAATGGAACACATCGAGAGGGTTTGTGGAATGCGGGCCGAGCAGTTGGTGTTATTCACAGCACATGGTATTCTACTCTATTCCATGTTCTGTGGTGTTATTTTACGATTAACAGCAGAATCGAAACAGTATCCTACACATAGCGGAGTGAAGTAAAAGTATAAAAAAATACGGTACTGATCAACAAAATACCCATTGCCGAAACAAAAGTATCGAGTCCGTAAAAGTATATCAGTTATCGCAACTCCCTACTTGGAGCCAGGCCCACGTAACCAGATGTCTACAGGCCATAGGCTCAAAACTCTAATTTTCTGTATAGCTACCTACATAGTAAACTGTCTATAAATATTTATGATACTATAATAAATACTAGTAGGTTTATTAGGCAACCCTACTTATGCAAGACGTTTTGTACTCGGACCTGGATAGAGAATTAACGGGAATATGAAAAATGTCTTTATGTAAAATATAGGTATGCGCTATATCAGAAACTTACGATGGCGAGTCACAGCAGTCTTCCTTGTTAACAAGCGAAATACACTCCATACTTCAGAACAAACTCCTGCCAGTCCTAATGTTCTTGATCCCCTGATAACTTTCGACCCTACAGGTGTATAATAGACAAACACTATGAACAGATGTCTACATCAAATCATTGAAACATTGCCAACTGCCACATTGCCATCTTCAAAAATCATTCTTACGACCAAGTCCGAATTTTAAATTGAATTTTATTTACGGATAAGCGATAATGACACGCCCTAACTCCTTGGATAAGTATTGAAACATGTGATCAAAATCGTGTTTTGGTTTTGGTTTATTATTTTCAGTAATGAACCTTTGAAACTGAGCATGGAAAAAACCCAAATTTGACGGTTTTAATTTCAAGGTTGTTTAGAATCCAAACATGGAACAAAAAACGTTGCAAACTATTATTTACCACAACGGTATATTATTTACCTGCCCGTTCTGCATAGCTCACTGTTTTCTGTGGTCACTACCATCATCCTCCCCCATCCCCCCCAGGAAAGCCCTAAATCGAGTACTGGACCCGGTCCGGGAATTACAGTTTCATAAAAATGCGCGGGATTCAATAATTCAATCATTAATAGGTAATTATTTGTTGTCATTCATTAAATATAACGTTTGTTCAAGTTTCCCCCTGGGTGGGGGGGGGGGGCTTTTTTTCATGCTCGAATCCAAAGGTTCATTACTGAGAAATAATAAACGAAAAATGAACCAACCTTGGTTCGGGCGTCTGCACTAGGAGGTCCCAAATGCGAACCAACGCCAACCCTTTGATACCGCCAGTAGACGAACCTGAACCAAGGTTCGTAGTCTCTGATTGGCCTCCCGTATACACAGCAAATCTCATTCAACATAAGATTGGTTGCCGTTCGTTAGGAAGGATTGGTTTGCCTAGTGTGCGTCGCATACCACCAAAATTAGTACCAGAATTGGGCGGATTCGCCCTTCTGCCTGTGAGGGCACGCCGTGAATGAGAAACTCACAGACATCTTAATACGTGGGTACATGTCACGAAAGTGCGTTAGGTACTGAGAATAGTTTGGCATGAGGCCTCTTAGGTACACAACTGCATCCCACCCTGCGCTTTTTACTTCGGTATTCAACACCTTCAACTTGTGACATGTTCATGGCAGAACATGAGACATGAAACAGAGCGCAGAGACCTGGAAATAAATAATTTCGCATTAGTTGGTTTTAGGTACATTATTTTCAATAGGTATTAGGTATTCCAGCATCTGTTTTTTCACAATATTAAGGAGATCACCGGTGAGATCAATTATCAGTGTTTGATAGGTACCTACTAAGCAAAATCTTCGGATATATAATATCATATCATTTCATGGTGTCAGCTCTGAGACAATCCCAGCTACACTCAGCATTTAGTTAAAAGTAGGTAACATGCAGGATTTCCTGGTAATAATTTTCAAATGCACAGTCCGGCGTCGGATTTCGACGAATTGAACTGGTAGTTCAAGGGTGTAACGTTCAGGGCAGTGATCTAGAGAGAAGTCTATGTTGATACGTATCATCTATACAAAGAAAGTAATACCATACGATAATGAGGAAAACTGCTGGGTGCCGTACGATTATCCCGATTGCTCCCCTTAGCGCACCTCCCACCATATCACGTAGCTGGACATAGTGGAGAAAGAAGTAATGGAGAAAAAAAACTTTGAGAACAGGACCAACCGTGAAAATCTCGTGAGGGATGCGAGAACGCGTGACTAATCCATGTCGTGTGAAAGGTCGTTTGGGGAGGCTGAGGGTCTGTATTTGAAGAAGACACCGTAATGACATCACACGGAATGTTTCCTTGATGCCGGTTGCTGGGGGGTACAAGATGTTCGAGGCAAACATTACAATGCTGATTGGATTTTCCAGAGAATGAAGTGAAAAAAAATCCAACACGAAAGTATTCCACAGCTGAGGTTGGTACTCAGGATGCCTACGGCGGATCCCACTATGTCAACCTGGCTTTCCGTGGGAAAAAGGCGTAATGCCCCCTTTGGGAGGAGCATCATCATTTTCCGTCTTTTGTGAATGGCGAGTGTGAAATGTTGAGTTTGATGAGAGGGGCCATTTGTACGTGACACGGGTTCACCGCACGCTGCCTGATGGAGGGTCTGCAGAGTCGTGTAGATGTGTATTGAATGCAGCGAGTTTGCAGATGAATGAAATTACACTGGTCGGAATGGCAAGGAATGTCGCATGTGTTGCAGTACATCATGTGTGATAGTATGTAAGCGATTGTTTATACATGCGCGTGTCGTGTCATACATGAGCAGCATCAGACCCGACAATTTTTCATGGTCCTCAAGAAATTTGCATCAAGAACCTACCCACTAACAAACTGGTAGGCTTACCTATTCAAAAAATGCAAGAATTTGTGTGCCTTCTTTCTGAGTGCACGGAAAACACCTATCTCAGAACAAGATACTTGATGTCGCAAAACCATGAATCATCTGTTCCCCATTCCTGTGGACCCGTAGAGAACCCCCACCCCCCAAATCCCATTTGGACAACGTGTAGGTACGAATTATAGGTGGTTCGAAAAAATCGAATTGATATCTCATATATTTATTAAAGGTTTTTGACGATCTATTAAACTCGTTTTAGTGTGGTTGAATTCCTTGCATTAAGTTCTAACCAGCAAACTCCACATTACAAACATTTGACGTGAAAATTATCTTCTTAAGTAGGTAGGATTACCCAGTAGTTGATGGCATGAAGGCTTCTCGGATTCGGATTGAAAGAGGATCACATACAATAAAATGGTCCGAACTTGTTGGACGTGAATGGGCGTGTTGTGATTCGATCACATTTTTATAGGATCCTGTCGTAGCATATTCATTGGACTTCCAAAAATATCAAAAACGCTTTCAGATAATATTATCTGTAAGCATGCCTATTATGCAAGTGTGAATCTCTACTTCGCCAATAACGAAAATATGGTTTTTTGATATTATGACTAATTAAACTCAGCTGTTTCAGAGTGAAACATTTTTGATGTTTTGAAAATAAAATTCGTTGATAGTGCCACACTTTCTAAATTGAACGAACTCGTTCCACAGTTGATAAGACGTAATGGTTGATTTATAACACAACCACACTATGTGTTATTAATTAATGCGGAGGTTAACCAATATGAGGAATCCATGAAATGTGTCTAATAATTCAACTTTTGAGTGAGTGGGGTAAAATTAAAATGAGAGAGCAGAAATACTGTTGGAACTGTTGCTGAAATGGAAGCTTCCCACGTCGTGCTGAATGATCAGGCACTTGTGTGCGATGTCATAAAAAAGCTCTGGAATCTATCGGTTGCTTGAGCCACTTTATACCTACTGCATACCTTAAATATAATTATTGTACCTGCTGTCGAATTCGACTTTTCGACCAAACTGGGTTAATGATTATAAAGTTCCGGGGGAGGGTCTACGGAATTTCCGAGGAGTATACGCGGGAGATGCCAGAAGATGCTCAATCGACCTATGTCCACACATTGTAGGCAGTACCTACAGCAGCAAGCTTTATTGCTTACGTAGTAATAATTATGTCACTAGTCGGTATCCTTCTATTCTCACATGAAAAATTGAGAAACAGGATTGGATTGCTTCTTGGATAGCAAATTGTGAAACATGAAGCGTTCTAAGGAGAAAAAAAATGTGTTGTGAAAAAAAAATCCTATCTAAAGGAACGAAATTAGAAAGGCAAACAAAGGGAACAATAGGTGTGAGTTGGGATGATAAAGGCGATAGAAGGGTAACGGGGCCAGTGTACACTGAAGGAGCTGGACGAAGGAAGGATGAAGAAGGATGTGTGGGTATTGTGGCTGGGGCCCTTTGTGCTTGTGGGTAGGTACTTGTGAGTTCATCCATCAAGGCGGATGACTCATCCAGAGTATGGAGCGCTGTTTCACAAAATACGAAGTTACTTAGGTACTAGTGCACCAGTACAACAGTACATTGAAAGGGGGATTCCATGAAAAAAAGTCAGAACAAGAATTTGAATGAATTTGGCTTTTTTCATGGAATCCCCACTTGTTGTTTTTGAGTTTTTCTACTTGGTGTATTCAAAAGCAACCTTCCTGTTATATCACCACCAGTACAGCAAAGAATAACTTTCACGATCAGTAAAAGTTGCCAGTCAGCACTAAAGCATCCCAATAGCTGTCCAATTTAACGATACTATCACTTCATTGGTTCATGTGAGTGTTTCACTCGGGTTCCCAGGCTGAGTGAAAATATTCATTTCCTTGAAATCTCACTGTTCATTCTCTTTCAAACATCCTCAGTGGGGATTACAGCACACAAAAAAGTCCCACGGGTCCAGCGTCTCCTCCTGGCCATTTTCAAACCTCCCTTGAAACCTGCTCAGGGCAGGTTTAGCAGCTAGCAGGTGATTTTTATTTTAGGAAAATGGGCTACGAGTATAAATTTGGAATCAGTAAAACTCGCATGTATAACTGATTGGTGACGTGAAAACATCAAAGACCTACGTTTTTGTCACATTTGTCTACATTACCCCCAAAACAACAGAACAAAAAGGTAAAATGTAAAATGTGGCGGCAATGGAATTCTGATGAGCATCAACGCTGGCACTTTGAATGAACAGTAGGTATTTTTAGAAGGCTCTAAGGACCACTGGCTTTTTCTTAGAAACCATCCATGATCCAATACCATCTTGATAAACGTCAGAGAAGGGTTTGAGTTTCGTGGGAATCGGGAAGGCGGTGCATGGTCAGTTTCTCGTCCGCGCTAATCACCATAGGTTTGTTCGCACTGGCTTTTTCTGACGGTTAGCTGGCTGCAAGATAACCGTAAGAAACCACCCTTGGATCCAATGACATCTTGACAAGCATTAGAGAAGTGTTTGAGTTTGATAATGGTTGGGAATCGAGAAGGCAGTGCATGGTCAGAAGCCGTGCCGGACTGCCATCCGGAATTGTGTCTCCATGCAAATCTATGCAGCTAGTTTGTCGTCAGCCCATCTTCAGTGTGTACTGGAATGACGATCAGAAAACTGGATTTGGATAGACAGTCATCAAAACACTGCGAGCAGCCGGTCTTGGATACTATACAGTCCGAAAAGAATCAGTGCGAATGGCCAAACGCCTTTCTGACGGTCAGATAACCGTTAGATGGTCACTGCGAAGAAACCTCATGTTGGAGAATGAACCAAACTCAACCGCCTCTAGGTGAAGATCTATCTGTGGCAACCACTCCAACAACTAACTCAACTCCCATAGGTACAGGTAATTACAACAATTTTTCAACGGGTTTGCCAATTTCATGAATACTTTACATATTTAGGAACACTTGCCTCCACAAAATCAGATTTTTGAAAAAAACAGAGTAATCGGTTTATTACTGATGTTACGAGCCAGATGTGCCCACTGCAGCCATTGCTGCACTGCTTCATCAAACACTGGCACATGGGCACCTCTGGCTCATAACACTGAAATGAATCTTCGCTGCTGGCGCAATGCGGACTGCAGTTCGTCTGTGAGTCCTGGAGAAGACTGGCTTCCGTGGTATTCCACATCACCCTAGTGTTCCATAATCCCCTCTGCTACTAAAATTAATTTATGAATTAAGTCTGGTTGACTGTCTTCTAAAGATGGTGCCGAACTGTTCTCCAAACAATTGAATAGAACAATATTGATAATTATAGTAGTATGTACATGTTAGGCGCCTGCATTCAACTTACCATCTCGACTTTTCTTTCATGTGGCGAATGTTTGTGATGTTTCAAGTGTAATACGTCTCTACGTACCATTTAATTATTTACCTATTCGTCGTGGCACTTTGTGCCGACCTCATAATTATTGTCTCATGAGTGGCCTATCCCAACATCTCCTACGGCAAGATATGTTGACCTTTGCGTGTATGTACACATCTTTGAGGTTTCAGGATGACGGAATCACGCGCGAAGCTAAGTAACTCTTTGATATGAGACAAGTCGCGTTTGTTCGACGGTTAAGCCTGTGGACGGCGATGGAAATTTGATCGTGGCCGATCCGGTGGCGAGAAGAATAGCCACTTTGTTCCCTTGGGATATTGAGAGAGGCCTCTCATCTACATTATTCCACTACCCAGCCTTTCTCAGGTGTCTTTTGTAAAGAGGTGCATCCGCCACTATCAACAGTAGATTGGTCGGTGAACAAACAGGGGTATCGCCCTTTCCTGCTTTCTTCAAGCTCATCAACCTCTGGAATTTTCTCCCATCTATAGATTTACTTTTGAAAAGTCAATTAATCTCATCTACCTGAGACTAACATCCACGAGGTCAAAACTCAATAGAATGAGCTGGCCTTGTTCACATTTAATTATGGCTCGTTGTGTTGCTCGGGGAGATTAAATTATAATAACGAAGGCCTCTGAAGCTTTTCTTCCCTACACATTTTAATTGGCTTAGTTAAACCCAGCTGAGGCTCCAGGAGTTGGAGATTGGCCAACATTGAAGACTGCTTCTTTCTACATTTCTTGTCCCAAGCACGGTGTGATGTTTGAAACGTCCCGATTTTGACGTGAAACATGATATTTTGAAAGGTTGGAACATGTTGGTGTATCAGCGGTTCCCAACCATAGTTGGAAATATAGAAGTAGAAGGTTCCCAACCCTGGAGGGAGTCCAGGTTGAGCGCTAGGAAGCTCCAAAAACCTGACACATCCAAACAAGATGTAAGTTAACCACGAAATATCGTCATACCATCAATATACCTCATAATTATATTTATTTCATATTATTTTTTATAATTGTATTTTATATTCAGTATAGGTATTTCATATATCTCAATATATTCTTCATGCAATAAGTACTTATGTACGTATACTTAAACTTTCAACTGTTCGGGGATACCTTTTCCGATTTTACCGGAGATTGATAAGTAATCTGTGTTTTTTACATGGACAGGACCCTCTGTACAATTTGCACAAATTTAGCAAATTACATAAATACGCGTGGATACTATAAATACATTACGTGTGGATAAACTGCCAATAGACGATACTATAGGAAATGAAATATCTGTCTGCTGGAAATTTTTGTAATTTAGGGTGATTAAATGCTGGAGTGGATCCCCAGTATGTTCCGCATGAATTTGATGGTGGTCAGAGTGATGTTAGCCCTTGCGCTTGCGCAAATATGAAATATTTGAACTTCAGTATTCAATATTAGTGATTCCAAAGGTCAAATGATAGCTCTCCGAAATGTCTTTTCGGCTGAAGCAACGGTAGGTCTGCACATAGTTTAAATCCTATCTAAACCTCCCTATATGTTTATTTATGTAATCGTATTTTTACAGTAAAAAGATAGCATTCTAATACAGCCTCCTTTTATTCAGATGCTCACGGGAATAAACTGCATGAAACACTTCAGTTTGGGCCCGAGCGCAGAACAGTCATAGCATAAAGTAGACACTACTTGGAATATTCAAGTGTCCCTATGTATGCAATAGTAACGGAGATTGATATACAACAGCTAATTGCAGTTGTGGTCTGCGTAATCGGGCTTTACAGTAGCATGAACCTTGTGTCATGATTGGGCATACTGTTCGTATTTGCTCCATTTGAGCCCACTTCATTATTCATAGCAGGGAAAAATGAGATCAGAAGTTATAAAGCAGAAAATATTTCCACATAATTTTGAAAATGGTTTCTAGTTAATTATTTTAGCTTATCTTCGTCGTTTCCTCCGCTTTTATTTTTGTGGATCCTCATACGTGATTAAAACGTATAAAATAAGAGAAAATAACATTCATGTGAAACGCTGCAAATCCCTGCACAACGGTTTATTACATTGTACAGAATACCCTTCTGTTATAGATCACAGCTCTCTGTATAGATAACCCGTCTATATACTATAATATGTACTACTCTATACATATTATGTGGATCGCAGATCCTCCGTAGGTTAGTACCTAACCCCGTACTCGTTACTAGGTACCTACCTAAATCACGAGTTAAATGTTGCTAAAATAATACAGTAGATGACAAACAGTAACTAAAACGGCAAAAAGAAACGCAAATAATGTAGTTCTGAAGGAAAATTGTTGATGTGGAGTGAAATAGATGCCCTTTCTGCGTAGATCACTGTTTTCTGTGGTCAATACCTATAGTGAACCGTTGTGTAATAACTTGCCCATCAATAATACTTCAACAGTTGTTCAAGTTGCAAAAGTACCGATCAACAAAATCCAGCCCCTTCTTGGTGGATGAACCGTTGTGTAATAATTTATCGTTGTGTAATAATTTACCGTTGTGTAATAATTTACCGTTGTGTAATAATTTGCCCATCAATAATACTTCAACGTTTGTTCAAGTTTCAGAAGTACCTACCAACTAAATCCAATAGTCCATCACTTTTCAAATGAAATAATATCGCAGAACAAACAACTCGACTTCATACAGCCATCCTTGATTATAATCAGATGCTCCGTAGTTATGATATCCGGGCCGGATTTATACCCTTTGATTCACGAAGCTTTTTGGTGCTCACGAAAGGCTGGACGTACAATGCTCCGGGTGGCCTCAAAAAATTGTTTAGCTCAAGACAAATTTAATAACGTAAAAAAACCATACCCTTCTATCGGAAGTTTTCGAGCTACGGCGTTCTGAAAATTTCAACCCCTATTTTGAAGCCCGTAGAGATGACTGCGACAGTAACGTCGAGCTTCGAGGACCAACTAGACCCCGAACGGAACCTATAACCCGAATTTAATCAATTTTGTTTCACGGTAACTAAGAAAAGTGGCCCGTACGGCGTACGGCGGACAGACAGAAATATTTTTATTGCAGTTTTGGATTCTACATACCTTGGAACGTAAACCATCAAATTTTGAGGGGGGGGGGGGGGGGGGGAAGAATTTGTTTTTTTTCTTGCTCGATTCCAATGGTTCATTTTTTATTTATTTTTTTTTGTTGAAAATACAGATAACTTTATTGTATATATTACATTACAGTTTTGCATCTTATTATAACTAGAGGGAAAGAATACCCTCTTTTAAACATGTTGTGGGTTACTGTCCAATGACAGCCCCCGCTGGTTCATTATTGAAAATAATAAACCAAAAGGGTAGATTCGGGTTAATGACAGAACAACATTACCTCATGAGGAAAAATGTTGGGAGGTATCTATGAAACCATAACTTTTACCTATTTTTCGTCTACTAGGCACTAACTTGAACTAATCTTTGAATATTTCAAAAATTATCTACGGTACTTACCAACCTATCTCAATGATTTCAAGCTCCTGCGCAACGTCCGTACAAAAACCGCAGCTGATCCTCCGCAGCAGTTTTTCATCTATGAAGCCTTCCAAAGTAAAGGGAATTTCCCGAAACAAATCCAGAGGACCGTGTCCACCCCGAAGGTCGATCTGAGCCTAAGAAGTGGATTGGATAGGCCATGCAACAATTGACGCTTTATTTTCACTCGCAACCGACAGGTAGCAAGCCTTGTGATCATACAGGAACTGGATACATTCTATGTTATTCAAAAATCATAAATTGCACTCGGATTTTACTCGATAGGCACAGTGTTGAAGCATGATAAAAACTGGAGTCACCTTCAGTGCGAAGGTTTGCGTATCCCCAGTTATGTACCTATCTAGGTTTATAGGGAACCGTGTGTAGGTATAGTTTGAATTTGTCAAGGAAGTGTAATCTGCCTCAGCAGAAAACAGAAAGCTTTGGTTTTTAATGTTATTAATTTATTTTTCAATTCATAATTTTGGTGTGCACCTGTCCCGTTTTTCGCAATTTAGATTCAGGCAGTTTGGTAAAAAAAAATTCTTTGAACCCCAAGAAATGATAGCCAATTATCCTAAATGAGTCGAATTGACCTAAATAATTATACAGCTCTGTAAGGGTAGCAACAAGCTGCTATGAGACGTTCTTCGTGAACAATTTCAACATTGTGAGATATAAAAAAATAAAGTAATAATAATAAATTAATTTATAAAGAAACGAAACGAATTTATAAAAAATATTCTAATGTCCACCCAGGGAAGTTGTATATTGACCCATACTTACCATTTAATAAATATTATTATATGTCTAATTAATCATAATGTTGAAATGTATGAACCTGTCAAATAGTTATGGGCCTGTGTCAGTCGCTGTCCCATTGCTGTACATGAAATATGTTAAACGAATAATAAAAAAACGCTGCCTTGTCTCACAAGTCCTTGTCACATTTTTATTATTCTACTGCACATACCTACAAAACGTTGGCTGTTCATTTATTGTTTCTTTCTTGCGCAATAATTGAAATAGCTATTTTTGATGGTTTCCACTGATTTTGGCCCCCGAAGTCTTTAATTAGGCTCATATTTTTGACAAATTATCTTTGATCATTGATAGTGCCATTTAGTAGTTCAGTGGTTGTTTAGTTGTTTTTTATTCACCTGTTAATACTACTTCTAGTTTTATCATACAAATTTATAGTGATTTCAGTCAATTTCCCAGGTTTTTAACTAATAAAAAATTAATTTTGCGTCTGAAACTTCGTTAGAATCTCAATTTTCCACTCTTTGGTCAAAACGAACTTCATATTTGGTCTGCTCGCCCTAAAATAAAATGGAAAAGGGTACCTCACATGCCGAAGTTTACAAAGACTTTTAAAATACCTAATTTTGCACAAATGTTTCACCCGTAACACCACTGGGTGTACTCCGATCGGGCTGCCGAGCTTCCGAGCACAACTAAGACCCAATTGGAGCCTTTTGCAGAAGAATGACGATTTTAGACCAAAATTTAACGTAAATTTAAGGCTGAAACTTTGTTAGAACCTCAATTCTTCACTCTCTGGTCAAAATCGACTCATATTCGGTCTCCTCGTCCTACAAAACATGAGAACAGAAGGTTATGTCTTTAAAACACCAAAAAAACCATATTTTCACACCCATTTTTTCACCCGTAACACCTTTGGGTATATTCTGATAGGGCTTCAAGGTTTCGGGACACAACTAGGGCCCAAATGGAGCCTGTGTGGGAAAGAAAGAATTTTTTAGACCGCAAATAAAGTAGATATGGATGATACGGCGGACGGAGATTGCATTTTGGTTTATTATGCTGTGAATAATACACCTATGTATTCGCTAAGTAAAAAATTTTTACGACTCCCCCCTCAAAATTTTTTCTTTTACGTGCGTAGATTCCAAAAATGCAATGTCCGTCCGCCGTCCACCGTCCGCCGTACGCCGTCCGCCGCATCATGCATATCTGCTTCAATTTCGGTCTACAAAATTCGTTCTTTCGCACACATGCTCCATTTGGGCCCTGGTTGTGTCCCGAAACTTTCCAGCCCGATCGGAATATACCTAAGGGTGTTACGAGTGAAAAATGGGGCTTTTCGTTGTTTTAGTAACATGAGCTTGTGAGATATCGTTTTCCATGTTTTTTAGGGCAAGGAGTCCAAATACGAAGTCTATTTTGACCAAAGAGTGGAAAATTGATGTTCTAACGAAGTTTTAACCTTGAATTTGGTCTAAAATCGTCGTTACGCTCCGAAGCTCGGCAGCCCGATCAAAATACACCCAGGGGTGTTATGAGTGAAAAATGGAAGTCTAAAATTGGGGTTTTCGAGGGTTTTTTTTTGGTTGAGGTTTTAGTGAACATGAGCTTGTGAGGTATCCTTTTCCATGTTTTTAGGGAGAGAAGACCAAATATGAAGTTGATTCTGACCAAACAGTGAAGAATTGAGGTTGTAACAAAGGTTCAGCTCCCAAAATTCATTTTTTATGAGCAGAAAACCTGGGAAATTGTCCGAAATCACCATAAACTTGTATAATAACACTCACTAGAAGCAGTTTCATCAGGTGAATCAAGAGAATTAAATGGCACTATCAATGAGCAAAGATAATTTGCCAAAAATAGGAGCTTATATCGTGTTTTTGGGGGCCAAAATTGGTGGAAACCATCAACAATAGCTATTGCAATAATTATTGCACATGAAAGAAACAATAAATGTATTTCCAGCATTTCTGTAGGTAGGTATGTCCAATATAATAATAAACCCATGTGACAAGGACTGCTGCGGTTTTTGTTGTTAATTCACTTTTTTGTTCTTATTTTTCAATTTTAACATATTTTTAGTTAGGTTTTTTGAGAAAATATGGACCTCTCCATTGTTCGGTGGTGAGAATCCATAGAGGTACAATAATACAGCACAGAGCTGTGTGTAAGAAACCATGGAGATGGTGAGAGGACTCTCTTCACGGTAGGAAAGACAGAACAGGAGGGCGAGCTCTGGGAGGGGATAACGCGGCCAGCGGGAGAAAGCGGCGCCAGGAAGTGGGATGCGGCGAAGAGTCAGTTGTGTGCGGGACACCGGCCATGATACGGTTGTATGTGTACGCGTGGTTGTGCGTGTGGCTCGCGTCCGTCGCGAGCGGTAAAGTCTTCATCAACAGGTGCTGCCCTCCTGACCACGTCCTCGACGACGACGTCTGCACGGCGTCGGAAACCGGTCCGTTAGCCCCTGCCGTCTACTCGCCGGAAAAGAGCAGCTTCCTGACGCCCGGCACCGTCCCCGATGACTGGGAGTACGTCGTCTCCAGGCCCACGGCCTGTGTCGATCCCAAGTTCCTGTCGACGAAAAAGAACTCGCTCCCGCCGTTCGTCCTCATCCCGAGCGGTCAGCTGCTGTTGTCCGACAACATCGCGGATCCCAAACCCCAACACAGCTACTGCCTCGACGTCAACGGCGCCCTCGTCTGTTCAACGGCTCGAATCGACAACAGGGACCCCGACAACCGGATAACCGTTCCGAAGTGTTGCGGCGAAGACGGTGTTTTCAGTGAGAGAAACTCATCCTGCGTCCCGTCGCTAACCGAACAGACGGACTTCTCAAACAACATCACATGGCTCCACCGATTCCCCGACTGCGAATCCACCGAGTCGAGTTACACCATCATGGGAAAAATGAACATCGGCTACTGGATAGACACCGACAACGGAACACTTTTGGACGACAGGGGCCGCGTCTGGGCCAAGACGGATTTCTGTCTCGAGAAGATCCTCGAGTACCCGGAAGATCCTGTGCACGTCATCGGGTGTCCGCTCCCGAGCGACGTCCGGGCGACGCACGACATCCGCTTCACGATTTACCCCATCGGTATGTTTCTGTCCGTTTTCTTCCTGGCGGTGACGCTGATAGCTTCCTGCCTCTTACCGAGCACCTACCACGTCCTCCACTGGAGGTGCCAGACTAACCACGTCGCCTGCCTCCTCGTAGGAGACCTTCTGCTGGCCATCACCCAACTCTCAGGGGACGCCCTACAGGGCAAAGGCTGTGTTTCGATTGGTAAGTCATCAGGAATAGCCAATAATTGAAATTTAAAGTAATTAATGTGGTATGTATTAATATATTAGGTATTTTAGAAGAATAGAATTATTGGGATTTTATACGTATCACTCTTGCTTTTTCCAGTAAAATTCGTTCTTTTCCCGTCCAAACTGAGGCTTTAAAAAGGCGCTGCAGTCCTTGTCACATGGGTTTATTATTCTGCTGGACATACCTACAGAAATGTTGGCTGTTCGTTTATTGTTTGTTTCATATTCAATCATGAAAATAGCAATTTTTTTAATGGTTTCCACCGATTTTGGCCCACAAAAAGCCAATTAGGCCCCTATTTTTGACAAATTATCTTTGATCATTGATAGTGTCATTTAATTGTCTTGATTCACCTGTTAATACTACTTCTAGTGTTGACATTATGGTGATTTCAGACAATTTTCTGGAATAAAAAATGAGTTTTGGTAGCTGAAACGTCGTTAGCACCTCACTTTTCCACTCTGGTCAAAATCGACTTCAGATTCGGTCTCATCGTCCTAAAAAACATGGAAAACGATACACCACAAGCCCATTTTTCGCCTTGGGTATAATATTCCGATGGGGCTGCGAAGTTTCGGGACACAACTAGGGCCCAAATGGAGCCTGTGTGGTAAAGCAAGAATTTTTAACCCGAAAATAAAGTAGATATGAACGATACGGCGGACTGACATTGAATTTTGGTTATTCCGTGAATAATACACTTATCCATTCGCTCAGCAAACAAATTTCATCACCCCCTTAAAATTTTTCTGTTACGTTTAAACGTGCGTAGATTCCAAAAATGTCATGTCCGTCCGCCGTATCATCCATAATCCGCTTTAATTTTGGTCTAAAAAATTCGTTCTGTCGCACACAGGCTCGATTTGGGTCCCGGAACTTTGCTGCCCGATCGGAAAATATCCAGGGGTGTTAATGGGTGAAAAATGCGGGTAAAAATGGGTTTTTCTGGTGTTTTAGCAACATGAGCTTTGTGACGTATCGTTTCCCATGTTTAAAAAAAAAAATCTATTTTCAACGACGAGGAGACCGTATATGAAGCCCATTATGACCAAAGAACGGAAAGTTGAAGTTCTAGCGAAGTTTCAGCCTTAAATTTACTTACGTTAAAATTTGGTCTAAAATCGTCGTTCTTCCACACAGTTTGGGTCCCCATTCTGGAACACATTTGCGTCCTAGTTGTGCTCCGAAGCTCGGCAGGCTGATCGGTATACTCCCAGTGGTGTTGTGGGGGAAAATCGTGTGTAAAAATAGGGGTTTTCAAGGATTTTTGGTTTATTATTCTGCGAATAATACCTGTGTAATCGCTCAGCAAAAAATTTTTATAGCACCCCCTCAAAATTTTTTCTTTTACGTTTCAAGGTGCGTAGATTCAGAAAATGCAATGTCCGTACGCCGTCCGCCGTATCATGCATACCGGCTTCATTTTCGGTCTAAAAAATTCGTTAATTCGCACACATGCTCCATTTAGGCCCTAGTTGTGTCCCGAAACTTTTCAGCCCGATCGGAATATACCCAGGGGTGTTATGAGTGAAAATTGGTATAAAAATACCTGCTTTTTGTGTTTTCGTAACATGTTCCATGTTTTTGGGACGAGAAGACAATGTGAAGTGAATTTTGACCAAAGAGTGGAAAATTGAGGTTCTAAAGAAGTTTCAGCCTTAAATTTACGTCAAATTTTAGTCTAAAATCGTCGTTTTTCCGCACACGGTTTGGGTCCCCATTTGGGAACACATTTGGGTCCTAGTAGAGCTCCGGAACTCGGCAGCCCGATCGGGTTACACCCAGGGGTGTTATGGGAGAAAAATGGGTGTAAAAATAGGTGTTTTCGAGGGATGTTTGAGGTTTTAGTTAACATGAGCTTGTGAGGTTTCGTTGTCCATGTTTTGTAGGGCGAGAAGACCGAGTATTAAGTTGATTTTGACCAAAGAGTGAAGAATTGAGGTTGTGACGGAGGTTAAGCTCCCGAAATTCATTTTTTACCAGTCAAAAACCTTGAAAACTGTCTGAAATCACCATACATTTGTATATTAACACAAGAAGTAGAATCAAGACAGTTAAATGGTACTTTGAATGATCAGAGATAATCTTTTAAAAAAAGCCGAGCCTAATTCGTGTTTTTGGTGGCCAAAATTGGTGGAAACCATAAAAAATAGCCATTTCAATTGTTGCATATGATAGAAACTACTACTACTATGTCCGGTAGAATAATAAACCCATGTGACTAGGACTTTGCAGCGTTTTTTGAGGTTTTAGTGAAGATGAGCTTATGAGGTAGGTATCGTTTTCCATGTTGTTTAGGGCGAGAAGATCGAATGTGATGTTGATTTTGACCAAAGAATGAAGGGTTGATGTTGTAAAGAAGTTTAAGCTACCAAAATTCTTTTTTTTAATTCGAAAACCTGGGATATTGCCTGAGATCACCATAAATATAATAACGCTAGAAGTATTATCAGCAGATGAATGCACCATAAATGATCAAAGATAATTTGTCAAAAATAGGCGCCTAGTTCGTGTTTTTGGGGGCCAAATTGGTGGAAACCATCAAAATTGCTATTTCAATAATTGCATATGATAGAAACAGTAAATGAACATTTCCCCAGGTGTGTCCAATAGAATAATAAACCCATTCGACAAGCACATTCCAGCGTTTTTGTCGTTGAATTATGTTCTTTGGTGGAATAAACTTAATTTTCATATAATGTAAATCGTTCGTCGGATCCAGTTCGATCTGGTTCCAACCATCGAATTATACGTATAATATAAAAAATTGTATAATTCGATGGTTCCAACAGGCGCACCCCATGTCGATTTTTGCAGTTCGGATATAGGTTTATAGGTTTATTATGAGAAGAGATTAATAAAATCCCAACGGACCCACTCGATATAACCACACTTTTGCACTTGGTATTGTCGTTTTCATTGTTTACTGTTAAATTGAAGGCACAACCAGGCTTGGATATTAGTTATGTTCGTGATTACTTTATTTTGTTGTACGTACCTTTTGGTTTATTATTCTGTGAATAATACACCTATGTATTCGCTCAGCAAACAATTTTTATAACACCCCCTCAAAATTCTTTCTTTTCCGTTTCAAGGTGCGTAGATTCCAAAAACGCTGCAAAGTCCTTGTCACATGGGTTTATTATTCTATTATTTTATTGGTCTACAGAAATGCTGGCTGTTTATTTATTGTTTCTTTCATGTAAAATAATTGAAATAGCTATTTCTGGTGGTTTCCACAAATTTTGGCCCTCAAAATTCGAATTAGGTACTACGCTCCTTTTTTTTAAAAATTACCTTTGATCATTGATTGTACCATTTAATCGTTTTGATCCACGTGTTGATACTTTTTCTAGTGTTATTATACAAATTGATGGTGATTTCAGACGATTTTGCAGGTTTTTGACTAATAAAAAATCAAATTTGGGAGCTGAACATCTGGTACTACCTCAATTTTCCACTCCTTGGTCAAAATCGACTTCATATTCGGTCTTCATATCGATATCATTCATATATCACGTGTACAGGCTTCATTTTCGGTTTAAAAAATCTTTCTTTCGCACACATGCTCCATTTGGGCCCTAGTTGTGTCCCGAAACTTTTCAGCCCGATCGGAATATACCCAGGGGTGTTATGAGTGAAAATGTGTGTAAAAGTAGGTACTTTTTGCGTTTTAGCGACATGTTGGTAACATGAGCCTTTAAGGTATATCGTTTTTCATGTTTTTGGGGACGAGAAGACCGAATATGAAGTCGATTTTGACCACAGAATAGAAAATTGAGGTTCTACCAGATGTTCAGCTCCCGAAATTGATTTTTTATGAGTCAAAAACCTGGGAAATCGTCTGAAATCACCATCAATTTGTAGAATAACACTGGAAAAAGTGTCAACAGGTGGATCAAGACGATTAAATGGTACTATCAATGGTCAGAGATAATTTGTTAAAAAAAAAAAAAAACGCTGCAAAGTCCTTGTCACATGGGTTTATTATTCTATTGGGGTTCTAGAGATTCTTGTTGGCTGTTAAATTTATTGTTTCTTTCATGTGGAATGATTGAAATAGCTATTTATGATGATTTCCACCAATTTTGGCCCCCAAAACATGAAATAGGTACGCTTTTTTTTCCAGACCATCTTTGATCATTGTTAGTGCCATTTAATGGTCTTGATTCACATGTTTACACATTTTCTAATGTTATTATACACATTGATGGTGATTTCAGACAGTTTTCCAGGTTTTTGACTCATAAAAAAACCATTTTGGGAGCTGAACCTTTGGTAAAACCTCAATTTCCGCGTCTTTGGTCAAAATCGACTTCATATTCGGTCTTCTCGTCCCCAAAAACATGGAAAAGGATACCTCAAAACCTCATGTTACCAACATGTTGCTAAAACGCAAAAAGTACCTATTTTTATACACATTTTCACTCATAACACCCCTGGGTATATTCCGATCGGGCTGAAAAGTTTCGGGACACAACTAGGGCCCAAATGGAGCATGTGTGCGAAAGAACGATTTTTTTAGACCGAAAATGAAGCCTGTACACGTGATACGGCGGACGGCGTACGGCGGACGGCGTACGGCGGACGGACATTGCATTTTTGGAATCTACGTACCTTGAAACGGAAAAGAACAAATTTTGAGGGGGTGTTATAAAAATTTTTTGCTGAGCGATTACATAGGTGTATTATTCACAGAATAATAAACCAAAAGGAGCGTACCTTATTCGTGTTTTGGGGGCCAAAATTGGTGGAAACCACCAGAAATATCTATTTCAATTATTTTATATTGAAGAAACAATAAATAAACAGCCAACATCTCTGTAGGTATGTCCAATAGAATAATAAACCCATGTGACGAGGACTTTGCAGCGTTTTTATTGAGGAAAATTAGTGAAAATGAAATGACAAGCTAAAACGGGGAAATTCATGTATTTATTGATCTTGGGTATTTTAACTTATTTTTTCGCCCCTTCTACTGCCCTTGCAGTGGCGGCGGTGGTTGCAGGCGTCGGTCACAGCTTATCGGCTAAAGGCTCGTGTCAGGAGGTCATCAGTTCAGTTTGTCCCTTTTTACGAGGAAACGCTATAAATACCCCGTCATTACTACATCACCTAGGGTATGGCTCTAGTAATTACATGGGCGGCGCTTGTGAAATCAGAAACCCGCGACGCGCAGATAAGTCCGAGTTCCGTGAAAGATAATTTTTGTTCCGACTCGGTGGATTTTTATGATTTTTTTTTCTCTTCACTCTTTTCCTTTCTCATTCTTCTTCTTAGCTTGGAATAAACTCCTATTTAGACTTAGGTTTCAGCTAGTGGAAGATAACGCCGTTTTAATTGCGTTATTTCTTTCACGATTATAGAGGGCTCCGTCGTGATTTCAATGGACCGATAAAATTTTTTTTTTTTCAAAGCAAATCTTCTTAGAAATGCGAGTTTTTTCGTCGCCTATATCTCCACTGATATAATGTTATTAGCGTATAGGTAGCTACATAATTTGATAGCTGCTGCCTGATAAAACATCAATGGTGTTCTGTATCAAAAGAGCCGTAGAGAGAAAAGTGCCTCTATAAAGAAATTATGAGGTATTGAAATCCAAGCTAAGTGGATCAATCGATCCTCAACAAATGCATGGTTTTTTGCGGCTTGGACGTGGACCTTGACGAAAATACAATTATACCTATTAGGAGGTTATCTACTACCCCCAAAAACAACCCTGACAAAGGTTGTTGTGATGGATGGGGGTGGTATCACGTATTGGTTTATTATTCTGTGAATAATACATCTATGTATTCGCTCAGGAAAAATTTTTTATAACACCCCCTCAAAATTTTTTCTTTTCCGTTTCAAGGTGCGTAGATTCCAAAAATGCAATGTCCGTCCGCCGTCCGCCGTACACCGTACGCCGTCCGCCGTATCACGTGTACCGGCTTCATTTTTGGTCTAAAAAAATCGTTCTTTCGCACACATGCTCCATTTGGGTCCTAGTTGTGTCCCGAAACTTTTCAGCCCGATCGGAATATAACGAGGGGTGTTATGAGTGATAATGTGTATAAAAATAGGTACTTCTTGTGTTTTAGTAACACGACCTTTTGAGGTATCGTTTTCCATGTTTTTGTGGACGAGAAGACCGAATATGACGTCAATTTTGACCAAAAAGTGGAAAATCGAGGTTCTACCAAATGTTCAGCTCCCAAAATAGCTTTTTTATGAGCCAAAAACCTGGGAAATCGTCTGGAATCACCATCAATTTGTATAATAACACTAGAAGAAGTGACAACACGCGGATCAAGACGATTAAATGGCACTACCAATGATCAAAGATAATTTGAAAAAAAGGAGCCTATATAATTCGTGTTTTAGGGGCCAAAAATGGTGGAAACCATCAGCAATAGCTATTTCAATTATTGCTCATGAAGAAACAATAAATGAACAGCCAACATTTCTCAGGTATGTCCAATAGAATAATAAACCCATGTGACAAGGACTTCGCAGCGTTTTTTCTATTGATCAATCCTTTTTGCTCCTGAGGAGGTTTTTTGGCGGGTAAACTTTTAAAAGGATATCACGTCTTTTTGCACTGATGGTGAACTAAACATTTTTTCGCAATACCTAAAAAAAATCTCAGTACCTACCCTTACCTAAAAATGTTTAAAAAGGGTTGGGGGGGGGGGGGGGACACATTCTTTGTGCTCCAAGAAGCATAACGAATGTGTGTACAAAATTTCAATTCGATCCGTTATGTCTGGGCTGTTAGTAGCCCTCTCAAAGAAACCCGACAAGAAGAAAAACGTGAATAATAGCGATTTTCAGACTTCCTAACTCCGGCACCTGGTAGTCCCGAGGGTTGAAATTTGGTACACATCCTCAGGAGCCCCTCGAAAATGGGTGTACGAAAAATCAACATCGGAAACCCCCAGGGGGCTGAGTTACGGGGGGGTAAAAAACCCTACTTGTGTTGTCATGTAAACAGTGTTCTTGGTCGCTGTAGAAGGTAGGTGCGGAGGTTTTCGGTTTTCTTGGTGGGCAGGTCGCTCCGGCCTCCCTAAATGTGTGTACGCGTTTCTGCGAGCCACTATAACTCACGACCCAGTGGTCCAAATTGGCTCAAATTTCGGTTGTAGTTCGGGTTTAGGTCCTAGTTTAACTCAAATTAATTTAGTCGCATTCGGATCAGTAGCAGAGACAGCGCATGCGCAAACGTGAAAAACGTTGAACCCACATAACACGACCCAGTGGTCCAAATCGGCTCAAATTTTGAAGGCAGTTTCGGGTTAGGTCCTCGTTGGTCCCATATGAATTTTGTGCATGTGGATCAGTAGTGGACATTGCGTAAACGCAGAAGTGAAAAACGTCGAACCCACGTAACTCACAACCCCATGGTCCAAACTGGACCCCATTTTGATGGTGTTCAGGGTTAGGTCCTAGTTGATCACCTCTAGATCCCATATTAATTTCATAGCATTCGTTTCAGTAGTAGCGACTGCGCATGCGCAAACGTGAAAACCATTGAACCTCCATGACCCACAACCCACTGGGGACAACTGAAAGTGAAAGGTTGTTGTCGGGCCTTTGGGCCGAAGGGCAGCGATGCGTTTGGGCTAGTTATCTTCGTTGCGGTTGGGAGGTAAATATCAAACACCTAAATACCTAACTTGACATAAAAAGTTTGATACTTGAGATAGGTAGTATTTTTCTGCCTCAAATCGCCATTCCGAATAACACATTTTTGTCTGTTTCAATGTGATTCGGTTTCTTGCGACTTTGGCCATTTTTACCCATTTTTAAAATCGGCAAACAAACTGACCTTTGGACGCAGTATGAAAAGGACAGGGATATTATGAGGGGTATAACAGGGTAATTTCGACTTCGACGATGACTAATAATTATACGGCACTTGACGACTAATAATTGTATTCAGGCAGATCGAGGTAATATAAATTTTCCTTGCGCATTTCGTTTCTTTCCTTCGTTGGCCCAAATCCATTGCTTTCGCACCAGACCTAGCCTTTGGCGTAGGCGCAAATACATCGCTTTTTTGGCCCAATCCTGTCGCGTTTTCACACCATCGCACAGTACTTCGACTGTATGGGAGTCATGGAAAAAAGTCGTATTGGAAGGTTATCATAATTTTTTCTCCTCGTAAGACTCGAATTTGGAGTCACTAACCGATTTTGGATGAAATGAACACTAGAAGTACATTTCCAGACAAAAAATAATGTATTGTTTTCATTATCACCAGTAACAAGTATAGAAAATCTTACTTTTGAAATCACAGCTGGCAAAACAACTAGGTAGGTATCACATAGGTACTGTGGAATTAGATATATAACGCAAATAATATAGAGAAGGTACAAAAAATACAAATTTATTCGTACTTCGAAATCAATTCAATCGGATGACTTTTTTAATAGAATAAAAAGTAATTATCATGTATTGATTAAGATGATGATGATGATGATGTATTGGTTTGATGATTGACTGATTAAGTATTGAGAAGAATGAAAATCAATCGGATTCGCTGCTGTGCTCAAGGCTCATGCCCTCACAACTTAGTTGCACTGCATTTAAATCATCACCATCATTGACGTAAGGGGTCCGTCCCTCATTAAATACTGACCAACAATGCACACTCCGCGAACGGCTTCATTGGTCTTCCCATCCTACGTCTTGACTCTTCATTCCTCGAGCCAGATGAAAATAAGGGCGCGAAGAGTGCAGTGGGGAGGTAGAGCCACTTGCGGTGACGTTTTTCAAAAACATTCTTTTTTTTACTACACTCCCTCCATTTTCGGCATAAATTAATATTAAAAATCTGAACTTTTTTATTAACTTCTTCTTAATCGCTGAGTTTTAGCAAGTCCAATAAATAATCCAGGATTTTCCCCTTTTTCTGTCGGCATCTGTCCCCGAACTCCATTTCTCTTACAAGGTCCGGTTTGTTGGAATTCGGATTGAAAAGATTCAAAAAATTATAAAAAATTAAATCGCGGCTAGTCGCGGCAAAATGCTGTGGGAACGGGATGGGGAATGGTAGTAGAAAACAGATCTGAAACGATCTAAAAGACCATTTCGGACCTTTTTGAGAAATTCACTCTGAAAGTTGACGAAGGAAGAAGAATTTTGAGAACTTCTCGTGCTATATTACAGAATCGTGGAAAATTTACTATCAAAAAACGGTTGGACTAAGAATTACTCACTTACCAGTGCCAGAACACGCCATAAAAAATTGGAGGATAGCGTTGCGGGGTGATAACTAAACTCGAACTGAACAGGTAGTTCATCATTTGCGAAAGAGATAAAAGGAGTTGTTGACGTAAGAAGACGATCTTCGTGTTGCGTTGACATTGACCCGAAAACAACATGTTGAGTTTGGAAACCATTCAAACCGTACTCAAGAGGTATGTACCTATGTAGTGACAGGTTAATTCCCTTGTTTCATGAATATCTGTGAAATGGGATTTTCGACTTTTTTCACATACTGAAAGCACTGTGCATCGGCCCGGGCTCGAAGTCCCCAACTCAGTGGACCAAATTGGCTCAACTTATGTAACCACAGTACCAAGGCCGAGCCGTGTTATCCGTGGATTTCTCTGGAGTCTAGACCATTTATTTATTTTTTTAAACAGAAATTCTCGTCTTTTGCCGCGTCTCTGCTGCAGAGTTTGGACTCCTTCAACAGGGCCGCACTCGCTACGTCCTCTTCGTACACGCAGTTGTCCCGATGGCCGCTCCCAGTTGATGGCCAAGGTCGGAATGTTCGTCGTGTCCGACGACGACCGTTTCCTCAGGTTTTTTTCTATTCCCGGTCAGCCGCGCACTCCGCGAGTCCCGTTGCTCGTCTTCGTGTCTCATTCAGATCTTCGCTGTCACCACGCGGCTCGTCCCATCTTCGCGCGGGTCACCTGCGTCACGAAAATTCGGGACGAGTTGCAAGATGAACGGTGAACTGTAAGGCAAAGTGGAATATTGTTAACGAAATTTATTCAAGAAGCCCATAGTAGATAGTTTGTATGTAAATTCCCGAAGTGATAGGTGGCGGTAGTTCAACGACCGCAAGGTGCGTCATTTATTTATGGATCACTTGTCAAGTTTTATCTTCTGGAAAATAAGTAATTAGATAGGTACGCTTTTCCAGCCCTTGAAAGTTGTTCGGTTTGTTCAGTTCAATTCAGTGTTCAGGGGGAACTGAACGTTAAAATTAGTTACCCTATCTGCGTAGGTAGGTCATGATTTTTTTAGATACTTTGAATTTATGCAATATTGTGAGAATGAGGTTCTACACACTTACTTCTAATAGGGCGTACAGTTTTTTTTTGGAATCTTTTCCCAACCGTTAGTCAAGGCCTACTATTAGCTAAGGGAGAAATATTTAATTGTCTTATAAAATATAAATTTGCACACTGACTTGAAATTCTGTGTAAAGAGGGGCTGAGAGTGACGCCGACTTGAGAGCAGGATTATTGGCTGCACTCTTTTGGAGGACGGTTTTTATTTTCGCTACCTGTTTGGCACTTTCCCTGAACAATATTAGTAGGTACATATATATCTCATCAAACTCTTGAATTTTGGTTTATTATTTTCAATAATGAACCTTTGGAATCGAGCGTGAAAAAAAAAAAAAATTTAACCCCCCCTCAGAATCTGATGGTTTACGTTTCAAGGTACCTAGCTAGAATCCGAAAATCGAACAAGACAAAATTTCTGACCGAACGCCGTACTACGCACTTTTCTTAGTTACCATGAACCGAAGTTGTTGAAATTTGGTTTGTAGGTCCCGTTTGGGGTCTAGTTGGTCCTCGAAGCTCGGCGTTACTGTCAGTCATCTCAGTCAGTCTTAGGGGTGAAAAATAGGGGTTGAAATGCTCAGAACGCTGTAGCTCGAAAACTTTCAATAGAAGGGTATGGTTTTTTAACTTTTTTAAGACCATGAACTAAAGAATTTTTTGTAACCACCATTGTACGTCCAGACGTTCGTTTGCGCCGAAAAGCTTCGTCAACATGATCGTGAATCAAACTAAATCCGGCCCAGGTATCGTTGCTTGGGATCACGTGATTATAATCGCGGATGGCTGTATTGCGTCGAGTTGTTTGTTCTGTGGTATTATTTCGTTTGAAAAGTGATGGCTCTTTTCGATTATGTTGATGGGTACTTTTGTAACTTGAGCAAACGTTATGCTTCATGAATAACATGAAGTAATTACTAATTATTGAATTATTGAATCCCGCGCATTTTTATGAAACTGTAATTCTCGGGCTGGCTCCAATACACGATTTAGTGCTTTCCTGGGGGGAGCTCGAGAGTAGGATTTGGCCAAGGAAGCAGTGATCTAAACAGAAGGGGCATCTAAACAGGTAAATAATGAACCGTTGTGTAATAATTTGCAGCGTTTCTTTTTAAAACGTTCATATTTCCTTTATGAACTCCATTTAAAAGATATTTATAGATGTATGACCGAAAACAGATAGACCTACAACCATCGATTCGATATGTTCGGCACTTCTCAGAAAAAATAGGAGTACTTATCCTGAACTTGACCACTCAGGTCATGGAACGTAGTAAAAGATATGGGAATACGCAGTTTTAAGTAAAATGTCACCAACTATATATGAGTTACACGGCTGGTAAGATACTGTGGGTCCAAAATTTGAGCCAATTTGGACCATTGTGAGTTGTGGCGGTTCATCGGTTTTCACGTTTGGGCATGCGCAGTCACACTACTGAAACGAATGCGATGACACTCATATGGGACCAACTAGGACCTAAACCACGAGCTACCATCAACTTCCGAGCAAATTCGGACCATTCGGTTGAGAGATGCGTTCAAAGTTGTTCACGATTGAGCACGCGCAGTGGTTGCTACTGATCCAAATGCGACAAAATTCATATAGGACCAACGAGGACCTAACCCCGAACTGCCTTCAAAATTTGTGCCGATTTTGACCATTGGGTCGTGAGTTATGGCGGTTCGCAGAAGTGCGTACGAACACAAGCACACATAGTCAAACTGCCTGGAGCTGAAATCGCCATTTTCCCTCCAATGGATTTGTGTTCGGCGTGTTCGAAACTGGGGGAATTTCAACCTTCAAAATAGTAAAAATTGTCAAATAAGTGTAAAAACAAAAAACAGCCCTATGCCACTTCTGAGGGGTTGAGCCTAAAAATTTGATGATTTTTGGTGGTAATTACAGTTGTTTGTGAAGACCATCAAATAATTGGGAAAAAGGGGGAAAAACTTGCGGAGTGTGTCACAAAGCTTCTAGATTTAATTTCACGCATGCGCAGACAAAAGGTACTGTCGGATTCTGATGAAATCCAGCCGTAGCCGAACCCCCCTCCGAATTTCATTATTTTGACTAGAAGGATTTGCGAAACACGGTACCAAATTTGTTCAGACTGTCTTGAAAAACTCGAGTGGAATCCTACAGTGCCTACTTACCTTGGTGGAATCTGAAGCAAACTGAGTAGGTGTAGTCAAGATTTTTGGAGGGCTCTGGACTATAAGAATCATCCGGGTCTTTTTCAGCCTTTTTGAATGCTAACCCAAACAGTAGATTATGCTAGGGTGCCAACTTTCTTCGGGAAAAGTGCCAAGCAGGAAATCTTGCCCGGTTCTACGGGGTCGAGCGTAAAGGAACTGATAAAATAGCAGGTTTGTGATTTTTTGATTAGCCCAAAACAGTTTTATCTGTAAAGCAAATAAACTGAGTTCGTTGTAATGGTCACTGGGCGAAGAATTTATTGACATGAACAAGCGATTGTGTTTATAAAAGACTGATTTATGATCTTCACACCGGAACCGGGTTCGTTCGAGGGGATTCAGCAAGGTCGTGAACCCCCGTTTCCGTCCTATGCGCTATCAACTCATTCACAAACAATCAGATTATTTACTGATCGGAGATATTGCTGCCGTCCTTATCGTCAGCCTTCAACTGGCATTTATAACTGTTTTGCTTGTAGATTTCCAGTTACAGCCGGCATATCAATTTTTAATGGGAAATTTTCGTCAAAACATTAAAAAAACAAAAAATCAGAATTCTTAGAAAAATCATGTTTGAAATGCGGCAAGATTCTCTGCCAACAACCCAACATTAGAAATGGCAAACCTTTCTGGTAACCTTTGCCGTGACTTTTCGTGAACCCCCTCTGTTTGATTTTGAGGACTTAAAAAAAATTTATTTATAAATTTGCAGTCCCATCCCATCCATCCATTGCGGTTCTGTATGTCGTTTAAAGTGGTGCACTAGCGCTCTAAGCGGGATTTGAGTTGAACTACTCGGATATGTACCTGATACGTCGTTTCTAGCGGGAACTCGGAAATTAAAATTTTACACCCGTTTTCTCCCTAGACTTTCCGACGTGTATTATGTGGTCAATAAGTAGGAATTTCTGTTATTGAACAGAATTTGGCCAGAAATCGGGAATTTGTAGCCCACGAAAATTGTCCATTTCGAGACTTTCGGCTGGGTAATTTTTTCCTGGGCAAAGCAGGTATACTAAGGTGACAAACTATTGAAATATTGCAATCTGAAGGTCTATGTATCGTTCTCAAATGATCTAAAGTCAAAGATCAATGTTATGACATAAGTACTGTAGTTTGTGTAGATTTCCGCTTTATAGCAAAACCTGTGGCAAAAAGCCGCTTGAAAAAAAATGGTTGAGAAGGCGAGGTTCGTCAAAACAGTTCATTATATTTGAGTGGAAGAGCGTTTAAATTCAAGTGTTATTCTAACATACCTATTGTTGTAGGTGACTTACGCAAATTAGGAATGAATTAAGGAAATTTGTAAGTACGTAGGTACACCGAGGGAAGGTTTGAAAGGGGTTTTACGCAACCAGTAATAATTATTTTCCTGAATTTGTGTTTATTCTTTTGAAGTTTGAAGAGTAGGTATACGAAGGTAGGTACGTATTATTATAACCCAGTTTTAGTTGGTCTAATTTTGAAATCTGACCATGCTAAGTGCTGCATGCTGAATGCCACGACTCGACGCGGAAGCTGAGACGCTTGTAACCTACCCGAATATTTCAGATTGACATTTAAGACATCTACTAATGAGATTTAAATGGTCGGCCTCCCTCGCACAGACAGGTCTATCGCCTCCATTTGAACGAGTATCTCTCACGTTGTTTACAAACCTGTCGGAAATAGCAATCGGAATTTAACTCGGACCTGTTATCTTTTTCAATAAATATTTATGTTAGTATCAATCAAATTAGTTTATCGATCCAGAAGCGGTGGCTCTAGAAAATGTTTATGTTCTTGGGGGGGGGGGGGGGGGGGGGCTACCTCACACCTAGACACTATATATATATCAACTACACAGTTATAGACGTCATACGTTACCTATTACATGTACCTACCTGAAATTTGTACAGATGAGTTCAAATCCTCCTCCATACCCCGAAGTATACCAACATTTAGTTGCAGCTAGCAATAACTAATACTAAAAATATTACCAGTTGCTACGGCTAACTAAATATTTATACTCATGAAATAAGTTGTCAAATACAACTAACAGCTAAATCAATATTGCAGTGACAATATTTTATTGTACGTTATACCTAATTAACTAACTCCTCACCTAATTGGTCGTGATATTGGTTAATTAATTAAAGTTGGTTAACTAATGCCCAATACTGCTTCCACACTATCGAATGTAGGAAACGGGATGGCCGATACTGTTCGAAGTATCGATGCTAGTACTCATTAGAGTGTCAAAGATAAAGTATCGATACCTCGACAGTATTGACGCTAAATTATCAATACTACTGTGTATCGGAAATGGATATCGATGAATTCTGGTTGAAAAACGCTGCAGGATTACGTTTTTATTTGAAATTCAAGGCTGTGCTTCTTATCAGTTATAACACAAGACGAGGAAATTACTACTACTATCAATCAAGTACCTACTATTTCAGTTTTTCTCTAAAACTTTTTATTTTCTCAGATAGTTATGAAGGTACCTATATTTTCTATATACCTATGTATCAACATAAAATAAAGAGGAAACTATTTTATCTTAAATAGGTTCGTAGGTAATAATTTAAAAAATATCCTAGGCACTTTTATGAACAGTGAATTTTATGTAAACGAACCACCGAAGTGCCTAAATAGATTTGTGAAAAAAAAAGTGGCAAATACTTAAAAGGAATTTACCGACTGGTATTGGATTTCGATACCACCGCCAAAGTTTCGATTCTCCGATAGTATCGGTGAAAAAGTGTCGATGCTAAAAATACTTGATACCTTCGCAAAGAGTATCGACACCCGATACTGTCGAAAAGTGTCGACCATCTATGTAGGATTACTCGATGTATTCATTCAAGAAACTATACGCCCACCTGTTGATGCCTCCGAATTTCCTGACACTCCATTACAGCTACGGTTCTGCCCAACCAGTTTTGATGTTCAGCGATTATTCGAGTGTCGAGTTGGGTTTTTGATGCTTCCCTTGAATTGCAATGCGATCAGAATCAGAGTGGAGTCAGCGCATGCGCAAACAACGAAAAACGTAATGCATTTTTCTTCTGTTCTGTGTTGAAAGTGATTGAAATCCATTGATCAAGGTGAAGATCATTTCGATTCTATGTTGACCATTGCAGTTTGCTGTTTGTTTACCTCGTTCAATGGGGATTTTTTTAAAAAATCGGAATTTGGAAAAATGTTAGTTCTGTTTTCAAAAATAAGCGTTATTTTTTAAATGAGGGCGATTAAAAGTAAAAATGCGGCAACAAATTACGTATCAGGTCTGTGGACATCTGATCGGCTGTTAGCCCAAGGAGGCGGAGCGAAGCCTGGGAGTGAAGGTTCCCAATGCTGCCAACAACCCAACATTAGAAATGGCCTACCTTCATGGTTTGTGGCAGCCTTCAATAACCTTCGTTTGCCGTGAGCTTCCCTTCGATTTGATTTTGAGGATGTTTTCTTTACATTTATTTATAAACTAGCAGCGGTTCTGTACATCGTTTAAAGTGATGCGCTAGGTAGCGCTGTAAGCGGGATTTGAGTTGAACTGCTCGGCAATTTACCTCATAGTCATTTCTAGCGAGAACTCAGAAATTCAAATTTCACACTCGTTTTCTGCCTAGACTTTCCGACATAAACATCTCATTACGTGGTCACTAAGGTCAATTTCCGTTATTGAACAGAATTTGGTAAAAAAAGGAGAATTTGTAACCCACGAAAATTGCCCATTTTGTACAAGTATAGGTTGTTGATGATACATAGGGAGCAAAAAACTCAACACATGAAAACAAACATTGCTAATGAATATAAGCAAAGGAACAGTCCCCATTGTAGGTCCTGTTCATGGAGTATCAAAGCCTTGAGCTCGTTAAAAAGATGTCGTGCAATGGTGGAAATTCTGAGCGCACCAGATAAGTAGGTGTATGATAATAGAGAGTTCCTAGGAGATACGGTGATAACAATACCGCATTGGCTGTTAGAGCGAACAACATGGATGCTAACCCGTTGCCATGGGTTACGAGAGACAACTAGCATGATAGTCGGTATCTTAAAGTGACGTCAATTCCTTACTGATTGTTGAAGTACCGCGAACCTACCCCCCTCTTCTACCCCCTTCAATTTCAAAAGACAAAAGAGCACAACAAACCACTATGCACCAGCTCTGTTAAATCTGAAGTCAGAAGCCTGTTAAATTTGAAGAACGTCTAATTAGTTATTGCAAAATTAGTTGCATAAAGTTGGTTTGCTTCTGAAGCACATATATTTGGATTCTTTTGCAAAAGCCTGCAAAACCAGCTATAAATTTGTGAAACTAGGATTTATTATGAGGGAAAGGTAGGTCTAAACTAAAAAAGCTTAAGCATTTGAAACCATTTAATTTTTTAGGTTAAGAAAACAATGTAAAGAACTGCAGGTTAAGAAAACAGTAGGTACAGAAATGTTTTACAGTAGGTAGGTACACCAGTACAAAACACGAAAAGCGGGCATAACTTGAGTAAGGATTACCAGAAATGTTCGTGAAGAAAGTTACTGAATTGTTTGCTGTTGCTAAATTTGGTTAAAGCAAGAAAGTTGAATCAATTCTTCACCCTCACTCCAACAAAAATCCGATTCTATGGGCTCTGGTTCATATCATTTTCATGATCTTCTCCGTTGATGTGTGTTTCCGTAACAACTTCTCCTTCCTCTTGATTCTCCTCAGCAGAAACAGCTTGAAAGGGAGGTAGGTATTTGGGTTGCGAAAACGTTGGTGTTTGAAAGCATGGTGGAAAATTCATCGCGATCACGTTTTCACCGTTAACACGTAGTAGGTACTCAAGGTTTCCAACATGTACTGTTGTCAACATATCAGGTTACGTTTACTCACGGTCTAGTCGTTACGTTTCACGGGATCGAGAAGCGGTGACGGATGTATGCGGCAAAATACGTTAAGCTGGATTCACATGGAGCGGAAAGCGGAAGGACGGAAGGACGGAACGCAGTCTGATTGGCTGTTGGGACAGGGTGGCCGCCATGTTGTCGGAAGGGCTGGACAGCGGTCGGCGGAAGAAATTTTCATACCGCCTTCCGCGTTTCCGTGTTCCGTCGAGCTCCGCGCAAGCGCAGTGGACAGGAATGTTGACAACCGCAAGTAGAGGTTGCAATATTTTCGCGTCGTGTTTATGATTCATGTTGACGCTTGAAAATAATGAATGGAAAACAACTGAAAATGATGAATTTCAACGAAAATTTGATTGAAAAACGCTGCGAAGTCCTTGTCACATGGGTTTATTATTACCTACAGAAATCATGGCTGTTTATTTATTGTTTCATTCATATAAAATAATTGAAATAGCTATTTATGGTGGTTTCCACCAATTTTGGCCCCCAAAACACGAATTAGGTATATAGGTACGGTCCTTTTTTTTCTTTTTTTTTTCAAATTATCTTTGATCATTGATAGTACCATTTAATCGTCTTGATCCACCTGTTGACACTTTTTCTAGTGTTATTCTACAAATTGGTGGTGATTTCAGACGATTTCCCAGGTTTTTGATTCATAAAAACGTTGCAAAGTCCTTGTCACATGGGTTTATTATTCTACTGGACATACCTACAGAGATGTTGGCTGTTCATTTATTGTTTCTTTCACGTGAAATGATTCGAATAGCTATTTCTGATTGTTTCCACCAATTTTGGCCCCCAAAACACGAATAAGGTACGCTCCTTTTTTTTTTTTTAAATAATCATTCGTTGATAGTACCATTTAATCGTCTTGATCCATCTGTTGACACTTTTTCCAGTGTTATTCTACAAATTGATGGTGATTTCAGACGATTTCCCAGGTTTTTGACTCATAAAAAATCAATTTCGGGAGCTGAACATCTGGTCGAACCTCAATTTTCTACTCTTTGGTCAAAATCGACTTCATATTCGGTCTTCTCGTCCCCAAAAACATGAAAAACGATACCTTAAAAGCTCATGTTACCGACATGTTGCTAAAACGCAAAAAGTACCTATTTTTACACACATTTTCACTCATAACACCCCTGGGTATATTCCGATCGGGCTGAAAAGTTTCGGGACACAACTAGGGCCCAAATGGAGCATGTGTGCGAAAGAACGAATTTTTTAGACCGAAAATGAAGCCTGTACACGTGATACGGCGGACGGCGGACGGACATTGCATTTTTGGAATCTACGCCCCTTGAAACGGAAAGGAAAATATTTTGAGGTGGTGTCATACAAATTTTTCGCTGAGCGATTACATAGGTGTATTATTCACAGAATAATAAACCAAAAGTGAAGTGCCGGATGGAAATCTGGGACCCGACGGCGAAGGGCCACAAAAATTGTGAACTTGTCAGACGGCTGTGGGAGGAAGTTGCCAGTGAGGTAAATTTAAAAAAATAAAATTTTAATTTTAATTTCGTAAGAAAAGAAAAACACCATCAACAAGATGAGAGTTTTCAGATATAAAGGGAGGCTTTCAGTAGGAATATTATGATTCCGTCCACCACGGAGACCGTCATGTGAACACTCTTCCCGACTCCGTTGCCCCCTCCGCTGGTTTTTCCGCCTTCCGTCCTTCCGCTTTCCGCACTCGTTCCGCTCCATGTGAATCCAGCTTTACCCGTATGATACGTCAACCATTTGGCGCATGCGCAGAACACTTTTCTGAGACATACGGATGACGCATCTGAGCAACGGTATCGCCTAGGAACTCTCTAATACCTGCGACATGAGGAAGCTGTCTGACGTAGTCCTTTATTCTCAAGTAGAAGTCGAAAATATCTAGCTCATGAATTAGGAACCATCCTAAGATAAACTTTTTCATTCTTAACTGTAATGCCTGTAACTGGCTATAAAGTTTTCGTTTTAGGAAAAGAAAAAAATCCTCAACTTGATAAAATGAGTTCCAAAAATAGGCATGTCCTGATCAGTAAAACACGATCGGTTTAACCGGTAAAATCGTTAGTGGCGTTGGATTCCTGGCACCAAGACCTTTCCAAAAAATGCCACCTGACACTCAGTTGATGGGAGTAGCAAAGTGAAACAAACTCCTCTGTTGTCAAGGTACGGTCAAGGTGGGCAGCGGCTACAAAAGAGCTAGCTCAGCAGAACGCGATTGTTATTTCCATCCATCTTGTAAAACATCGGTTTCAGCTTTTCTTGTATTTTTCTGGTTCATTCATGATCTGTTGTAAATTCCTCTTATTGTTACGATATCATAATCATTAGCGTTAGTTTAACGAATACTCATGTCAATAGCGACGAGTGACAATCGCTTCCACCTAAAAATGTGCGACAATCGCCACCAGTCCGTAGCAGGCTGTGAGTTCACGTGGTAATATTTTTTTGCGTTATTTTTCAGTCTGAATAGACAAGTGGTCCGGATGCTCGCATCTCCAAAAGGAAAAAAAACTACGTCCATCGGTTGATATAGATCAGTGGGGTGAGTAGATCAAGTGGTGTTAGTTGTAGTTCTGAACAGACCCGACTGGTAGCGGTTGTCACTGGTGGCGATTTACAGGAGACCGTTTTAACATGCCTCCATATATTGTTTACTCACCCATTTTTGTGGTTATATATTACAAATAGTGCAAATTCTTCCAAAAAGGTTTGTTATTTTCTGTTTACTAGATATTTGACCAAATTATTGTTAGCAACAACGGTCCTGGTGGGCTAAAATTCTTTCTCACAGGTTCAAGAATTTCCAAGCTTGAGAACGTCCTGATGGTATATAACTAACATTAAGTTAGTGCCTACCTACCTTCATCGCCGACCACAGTCAATGAGTACCTGATATAATAAAATATCCTAAATAACCTTATTGAATGATTTGAACCTGCCGTTCTCTTAATGAGATATGAATATTGAGCTTAAGCTTTGATTCACGCTTATGTTGATGCATTTCCATTCACTTTGAGCCTACAAAAGACTGGTCGAACTGCTAGATTGAGGTTTCTTCTAACATTTGAAAACTGTTAGAAAGATTTATAGACATTTCTGCGGTGAATTCTTCTCTGAAAAACTGCCCGAAAGTTGAGTTATTCCCATTTGTACCAACCAAACTGATTTTTGTAATGAAGCTGGAACTATTGAATTCTGCGTCAAGTTATAGACAAACTCTAGCTCTCTAGCTATGCAACCATGTTTATTGGGATGTTTTCTTGTTTCCTCAAGGTTCCCATGCTCTACAACAAAAACATACAAAACAAAAGCCCCCCCCCCCCCCCCCCCCCGCGGTTACGTAGCTGAAGAGCGCGAGTTTGTCTAACTTGAAGCAGAATTTGATAGAAAAATCAGGTTGGTATCGTTTGGCAAACTAGCAATTTCACAGTTTAGTGAAAATAGTGGCTAATTGGCTGTTTTATGTAAGGGAACATGAAGTATATCTACCGAAATCAGTGCAAAATTTCATATGAGCGTCGTAGCGGAGCTTAGTTTGTTTAAGATATTGCTTTTTTGCCGTATACTGAAAATTGCAACCTCTTTTAGCGAATTTTCGAAGAAAAGGAAGCTATTGTTCTCGGTCCAAAATTTTTAAAACTCGAATTTCCGAAAGATTTTTATACCAAAATCCGTTTCAGACCATCCTGAATTCCCTGCCGAAAGACACCAAAAATTATATGTATATATATATATATATTTATATATATATTTATATATTTATATATATATTTATATATATATTTATATATGTATGTGTCATTCCAGACGATAACTCTCGAAAGAATTGAGATAAAAAGTTCAAATTTGCACGAAAAATCTGTCTTGGCAATCGACAGGCTAAGTTCGAAGATGGGCAGAATCGGGTCACCCTAAGGGGGAGTTTTGGGGAGTTTTAGGGGGGGAAAATTACCCATAAATTCCCAAAATGAAAAAGTCTGACAAGTGACACCTCATTTTAAAGGTTTTTGTACGCTGAACACGATGGTGAAATCAGAATTGCGATATCTCATTCCATTCTCAAACTGGAGCACTTTGAAGATGAAGGAACGTGGTTATTTCTTGAGATGTTCTTCCTGGTTCGTCTGCTCTAATCTGATAACGGAATGGGATATCGCAATTCTGACTTCACCATCGTGTTCAGCGTTGGAAAATCTACAAACTGAGGTGTTACTCGGCAAAAAATGGAACAAAAAATTTGTTACGTACCCAATACCTACTCTTCTGGTATTCAAAACATTTTTGATTTCCACCTCCCCCTCCTTCCACCCCAAATTTTACTTTGCGTAAAACTACTCCTGTTTTAATTTTGTATGGTATCAAGTTGGGAAAACATTGGCCGAAAATTAATTTTCAGAAAATTTTAGGCGGAGGAGGAAGATGCCGAAAACTTCGAAAATTCGCTCCTATAGCCATGCTGCATGACTGTGGTTTTTTTATATCTCTTCCTGTTGACTGAGGCTGATGAAAAAACTTACAGAACTGTTAGGGATCGGTATAAACTTGAATTGGTGTTTTGCTAAAGACCAAATTTTAAAATGCTTTCCAGCGTGAACGGGCGGGTTTTTAGGCTCGGCCCCGCAGAAGTGCAGGGTCTTAGGCCTTATGTTTTCGTTTTTACACTTTTTATACAATTTTTCTTATTTTGTGGAGGGGGGGGGGGGGCTGATTTCCCCGTTTTCGGCCACGCTGAACAGGAATCCATCCGTGGGGGGATTGCAGCTCCTTCAGGTAGTTGAATATATGCGTGAGTGTGTGTGTACGCATTTCTGCGAACTTCCATAACTCACGACTCAATGGTCCAAATTGGCTCAAATTTTGATGGTAGTCCGGGGTTAGGTCGTAGTTGGTTGTATATGAATTTTGTCGCATTCGGATCAGTAGTAGATACTGCGCACGCAAAAGTGAAAAACGTCGAGCCCACATAACTCACGACCCAATGGTCCAGATTGGCTCAAATTTTGTTGAAGAAGTTCAGGTCCTACTTTGTCCCATGTAAATTTCGTCCCATTCATGTCAATAGTAGCTTCTACGCATACGCAGACTTGAAAACCGTTGGATCTACTATAAACACGGACAACTAATTCCACCCATAGTACCAAGGCCGAGCCATGTAATCCTTGGATTACTGTAGAGTGTAGACCATAGATATGTTTTTCTGCTGCTTTTGGATCCTACCTCGAGACATACCTAAGCTTAAGTAATTCAATTTTGATGGGGATGAAGATCACAAAGGAGTCGATTACAAAGATTCATACTGAAAATAATCTTGATCCAAGTGATATATTTATAATTCCCAAATAAACTGTTATAGGCCCTGAATAAATAATTGTGATCATGTACATGAGGAACCTATGAGCAACACCTTGGCTGACGTGTCTACATTTCACACAGTTGGTAGGCATTTAGACCTAACTTGTGAAAATGTGCTAACTGGGGTATGTCGGCGAGTAGGATAGCTATGTGCGTGAGGCAAAGCGGTGGAGTGGATTTCATAATAATTACCTTGTTGGGATGAGCAGGCAGGACTGCCGGCTGCCCAAGGTTCTCTCTCCTACTTGCTAAACTCGTTTCACTGAAGACCCGCGGCAGTAATTACTCTAATCACTCAACCAGCTACAATGGCATTGCCTCCCAACAGATTTGAGAGCCTCGGCCTGGCTACCCGCTCCGGGTCTTGCTTCAAGACTCGCTTTCTATCTAAGAAGACACGCTTCCGAAATACCTGGACGTCACTTTCTCTACTTAAGCTGTACTTGTGTACATGCGGGTATTATGGCCCATTAGATGTCAACTTGTCAGGACTAGGCTTAAGTCCTATATACGCTTAAGAGTTGTCTGCGAAGTTCACACCTAAAAGTTCCTATACGAAGAAGAATCGGATCATCTACAAACTGCATTCACATCACACCACTTCTACACTTCTACACATATCTACTATCACTTCTACACCAGCCAGGTACAAACGCGAAGGAAGGTGCAGTACATTTCTTGGTGGAATTCAGGGCACTGGCAGAATTTCGGGTGCAATGGCTGGACAGGGGAACGCTTCCAAGAGCACTTCGGGAGCTTCTGCGATGAGATGTTGAAACCCCCGGATCCGGCAAGAATTGGAGGTTGTAGTAGAGCCGCATGACCCTACAAATTTATTATCATATTTATATAATATATAAACAATGTGTTATTAGTTCATCACCTGCATGTATTTTATTGCTATATTTCATTGTTACGGCTGTAGTTTTTAGACACAACTGATCAGTTTCTGCATAGTAGTGAATTAGACACCAATGAAGCCAACGCCAAGACAGCCTCGGCTTTAAGGTAGATTTTTATTGTTGTTCCATTACGTATTATCATGATCAATAAATAAAAGAAAATGGGAAAAAGGTGAACCATGAACGAGAAGACTAAATTTTTTAACATGAACGTGGCGGTAATGTTTACTTGATTTTGGTTTAACATTTTCATCCATCGAGCTTTCAGCGAAGAATTCACATTTGTTATTAAAATTAATACACATTTGTTATTAATTGATCAGAAATATGGGAATCAACAAAATCTTCTCAACTCGTTTCCCTCCTTTTACCCTCCTCTTTTATTTTATACCAAAACTTGGAAAATCACACAATCGAAATGCCACGCTAAGTATGCTGGAAAGTGCCGGAAAAGGAAGTTTCAGTCATGCAGCATGACCATATGAGTGAAATTTCGAAGTACTTAACGCCTACTCGATATATTCCTCAATGCCCCAGGTAAAAATGTTGTCAAATGTTTGTTCTAAGTACCTTGAGGATGTTGTCATTTTCCATCGTTTTAGCCATGAAAATATGGTACTGACGTTACGTGCTATCTACACCGCGAGCGGTATCTACCGGTACCGTGCGATGTAGTAGTGTGATATCTACAACCCATAAAAAGTGAAAATGAATGAAGTACCTGTGTTATTGTACAAACCAACCACCACTCCATTTTTGGTCATTTTACAGATTTCGCTAATATTATTACTTAATATCAGCTGCTCAGAGATAATCGATTACACTCCACTGTTACGAAGAAAACGCTGATTTCACTTGATTTATCGAAGAAAAGGTTGAATATGAACAGCTGGCTTTGGGTGCTGTGGAAATGTCGCAAATTTGAATGGCCATAAATTAGTGTAAAATATAACAGTCAGGCAACCTAAAGAGTCGCATATAAACATAAGGTATCAGTGTAAGACTAATAGAAAATAGCAACATTTTGTTCGGTGGTTTTTCATTATTACTAAAAAGCCAGAATTTTTCATCATGATCAGGATTGTCCTGGAAATGAACTGACGCATGTTTGAAACATGAACTCAAATCTCGAGTAACAAGCAATCGGCTTCATGTATTCATGTGATACCCACAGGACGTGTCGATCCGATTTCTACACGTTCGATTCCGATTTCTTCTGTTCGGCAAGGTTTGGCCAACTGATCGACAACAAGTAAGTGGAGTCTTTCGACTTCGGTTGAATCGAATCATTTCGCCAATTCACTCAAGACCCCAAAGGTTTACGATTTCCTTTCGATTCAACCACCTTTCTCATTAATGAGTTGATTAAAAGTGTTTGCATAATGGACCTTGTGATGAATTTAAATTGATCATCACGGTGGCGTGAAGGAGTAAATAGAGGAGAGCGAGGGAATTTCACCTAGGCGGCGGTAATCCACCGATGTAGGTGAGAGGAAGGAAATTCACCTAGGCGGCGGTAATCCACCGATGTAGGTGAGTGGAAGGAATCTCGTCTAGGCGGCGGTAATCCACCGATGTAGGCGAGAGGAAGGAAATTCACCTAGGCGGCGGTAATCCACCGATGTAGGTGAAGGAAGGTGCTTATCTAGGCGGCGGATATCCACCGATGTAGATAAGGGGAAAAGGTAGGAGGTGAATTCCCAGAGCGGCGGATACCACCAGGCATCTGGGAGGAGGAAGGTAGAGAGAGAAGAGAGAGCTGGTTAGAGGAAGTGTCGAATGAAGCTAAAGCTCCAGGATCCGGGGTTATATAGGACTTGGAGTCCTCTCCCTCCAGCTCCCTGTTGGGAGCTGGTAGTGGGGCACCAGGTTGTGTCCCCCGGATTCTGTCGCCTGTCTCCCCACTCAGATGTTTATTAGCGGAAGGTAATTTTTACATAGGAATATTGGTGAGAGCTTTAAGGTTGTTAGTGGAGTGTTCCCGGGAGGGACTCACGACAGAGGTCCCCCCAGTTCGAACCAATGTTTGAGGTAGCTGAAGGCTCAAGTTGACAGTGGCTGAGGGCTGCGGAAACAAGAAGGGGAGCTGAAGGCGCAAGGATACAGGAGCTGAAGGCTGAAACAAACAATTGCAGTGCTGAAGGCAGAAGAGTGACCGGAGGAGTCTTAAATCTAGGGTGATATACAAGTAGTAGGATAAGTAGACATAAGTAGACATAAGTAGACATAAGGAGATATAAGTAGACATAAGTAGATATAAGTAGACGTAAGGAGATGTAAGTAGATGTAAGCAGACGAAATTTGATGATGGGAAACATATGTACAAGGAGGGTGTGATGAAAAATTTGATGAAGTGACAATATTTACAAAGGTGATGAGGTCGATGATGATGATAAGAGGAGTGATAGTTAGATAGTATGTTGATAGTTAGATAGTAGTTAGATATTTGCAAGGTATTTACAGGTAGTATTTACAGGTATGTACAGGTATTTACAGGTATGTACAATTTTTAGGTACGGGTTCAGGGGAGACAGAATTGAGCGGGGTTGCGAGATCCGCCGTTCCCTGGGTGTGGGTTGTGCGTGGTTTAGTGTGTTGAGTGTGTGGGTGTAGTGAAAAGGTGGGTGGAGTGTGTGGTTGGGTGTGGATGATGCCCGCTGCGACGAAGTGGCCACGGCGGGGCTGTGAGGTTCGGTACAGTGCGTGTGGGATAATGAAACACAAGCACTGTCCCGAAATCTCAAGGCCCCGCCGTGATTGCTCAGAGCGGGGCGGGGGACTTGGCCGCCGGGACGCGGGGCGAGGGACGCTCCCGTCGTCTGTTGCGGCGCCCGGACCTTTTCGTCCCGGCGGGAACTATTGTGGATATCCCCGGCGGGGATGGGGGAAGAGGGGGTGTTGTGGGCTTGGTGGGTTGGGGTGTTGGTGGGGTAGAATTTAAAATTGGGGGGTCGAAAATTGAAAAAGGGGGAGGAGCAAGAGGGGGTTGAAATTTGGGGGGCGGGGGTCCGTTGAAGACGGGGGTAGTGATGTTTGGAAGGGGTGGTGGGGGTGGCATAAGTAGGGTGAGACGAAATTGGTGGAGGAGCGGGTCCATAAGGGGATCTATCGGGACGTAAGGGGGGTGTACCCCGGTGGCTTGCGCTGCGCGAAATTCGCGCAGTATGCGCCACTGGGGGTACTTCCACCGCCGGGGCCGGGGAGGGAGTCCGGAAATCCGTTGCGGAAAAAATGGAAGCGATGTTGTAGGTCCGGGCGAAGGGGGTAGGGGGGAGAGCGGGTCCGGGACGTACACGTCCCGGAGTATCGCCGCCATTTCCGGATCCGAATCGAAATCCGGAAACGGCGACGGGGGAGACTGTTGTGGTGGAGAGAGGTGTTGCATTGCAAACAGACGGCGGGAGACTGATAGTGGACGTTGGTTGAGGGAGAACAGGGGCGGGCTTGCAGCGGGCGAAAGGGACGGTGTGGGGTTTCCCGTCCATTAGCAGGGTCGCGGTGGTTGGTGTTGTGCGGATGACTTGAAAGGGCCCGGCATAAAGGGGCTGAAAGGTTTTATGCATGCCGGGCTCTTTCAAGTACATATGCGTGGAAGTGTAAAAGCGTTTTGGGTAAGTGGTGTCGTTTGTCGGTGTTGAGGTGTGTAACGGTTCCCTGTTAATGGACGGGGTGTTGTGTGGAGGGAAAATGTCGGCCGGTAAACGAATGGGGTCTCTGAATGCGTGTTGTGCGGGACTTGTGTTGTCTGAAGGACGGGCGGAAGTGCGGAGGCTAAGTAGAACGTAGGGGAGGGTTTTGGTCCATGAAGGGGAAGTGGCTGATGTGGAGATGGCTTGCTTGAGGACCGAGTGCCACCGCTCTATTTTCCCGTTGGATTGAGGGTGATAAGGAGTGGTGCGGATTTTCTGAATCCCGAGGGAACGGAGCAGGTCGGCGAAGTGGGCTGATTCAACTTGCCTCCCCTGATCGACCGTGAGTGTCCGCGGACAGCCGTAGCGGCTGATCCATTGATTGAGGAAGGCCGCGGCGACGGCGTCCGCGGTAATGTGGGCGAGTGGGATACACTCTACCCAATTTGTCGCACGGTCGATCATGGTGAGGCAATACCTCTTCCCCTCGGAGGGGGGAAGAGGGCCGACCAGATCCAAGTGGACGTGTTCCCACGGGAGAGAATCGGGGATAGGTTGAGGAGATACATGGGGGTGAGCCGAGACCTTGAATTGCTGGCACTTCTGGCACCCAAGAACCCAGGTACGTATATCCGTGTTCATATGGGGCCAGAAGTACCGCGTCTTGATGAGGTCCCGGCTCGCCCGAATGCCGGGATGATGGAGGGAGTGGTAATGTAGGAACAACTGCCTCCTCAGCTCCGGTGGGACGTACGGGCGCGGTGTATCGGCCGATACGTCGCACCAGAGATCGAGGGGAGGCAGCTGTTCCAATTTTGAGGCGGAGATGAGATTGGAAAGTGCGGGATCGGAAGTAGGAGTTTGGTGGTTTTTGAGGGTTTGCGGGGAAGGGAAGGGCAGTAACTCCGCCACCGGCGCAGGGGTGGGGCGGGAGAGCGCGTCGGCAACGCAGTTGTCGGCCCCCGGCAAATAACGAATATCGGACGTGAATTGTCCGATAAATTCGAGTTGCCGGAGGCGACGGGGGGAGGCTGATTTTCGGTTTTGGAGGAGGGCGTGGGTGAGGGGCTTGTGGTCGGTTATGACAGAGAACTGCCTGCCCTCCACGAAGTCACGGAAGTGTTTGATGGCTTCGTGGATGGCGAGGAGTTCTCTGTCAAAGGTGGAGTAATTTTTTTGTGTGGGGGACAGAGTTTTAGAGAAAAAGCCGAGAGGTTGGGGGGTGGCGCCGGTGTGTTGGTGGAGTACTGCCCCGATGGCCCAGTCGGACGCATCTGTGGTGATGGAGAGGGGGGCATGGGGATCGGGATGGGCCAATAGAGCGGCGTCTACTAGGTCCTGTTTGCATTGTTGGAAGGCGGTTGTGAGGGTGGGGGTCCAGGAAATGGGGCGTTTATCGTTTTTCTTTGCCGGTTGTGGGATAGCGTGTATGAGTGGTTGTTGGTGTTGTGCTGCGTGTTTGATGTGTCTACGGTAAAAGTTCAACATACCCAGGAAACGGCGGAGTTCTGAGACAGTGTTGGGTTGTGGGAAATCGGTGAGGGTGTGCACTTTGTCCGGCAGGGGTTTTATTCCTTCGGACGAAACCTGGTGGCCGAGGCAGCGGACGGAGGGTTGGGCGAGAACACATTTCGGAGCGTTTATGGTGAGGCCCTCGGCGGCGAAGATGTCAAGAACCTGTTTGAGGTGTGCGAGGTGTTCCTTTGGGTCCCGGGAAGCGATCAGTACGTCGTCCAAAAAACAGAATACGAAGGGTAGGCCTCGTAGAATGTTGTCCATGTAACGCTGCCATGTTTGGGCAGCGTTACGGAGGCCGAAACCCATTTTGATATACTCGAACAGGCCGAAAGGGGTGATGATAGCTGTTTTAGGAACGTCAGGGGGGTAGATGTGAATGTGATGGAAGGCACGAGAGATGTCGAGTGTAGAAAAGATGGTTGTGTTGTGGAGGTGGGAAGAGAAGTCCCGGAGATGCGGGACGTTGTAGAGATCTGGGGTTGTTCGGGCATTGAGGCGGCGGTAGTCACCGCAGGGGCGGATATCCCCGTTAGGCTTCTGCACAATATGTAGTGGAGAAGCCCACGGGGATTTGGAGGGACGGATAATGCCTTCCTTGATGAGATTATCAAAGTGTTTGCGGGCCTGTGAGAGTTGGAGGGGGTGGAGGCGTCGTGCTTTTGCGGATATTGGGGGGCCGGAGGTTTCAATGTAGTGCTGGGTCTGTGAGATGTGAGCTGAGGGGCGGCGCTGGGGTTTGTAGTGTAGGAGGAGTTGTTCAAACTGGGAAGGGGGACGATCCACCGCATGAATGAACCCGGGGATGGGTTTCTGGGTGGAGGGGTCGAGCAGGCGCGCGTTACGGACGTCTACCTGGAGGCCGAAATATGCGAGGAAGTCGGCCCCCAGGATAGCTTTCTCTACGTCCGCCACGGTAAATTCCCACTCGTACGCGAGCCCGCTCATATGGATTGATGAGCGGTACGTCCCGTACGAGGGGATGGTGGTACCGTTGGCGGCGTAGAGGAGTTGCCGGTAACAACGCGCCTGTCGCCGGAGAATATTATTCGGGAATATGGAGAGCGCCGCCCCTGTGTCGACGAGGAACGGGACGTGCGTTTTCGAGCATTTTAGGAACAGGCGTTGGTGAGCTGGGGCGGAGTGAGGTAAAATTGCTGAGGTGTTGGGGTCTGTCGGAGGGGGGGGGCTTGGTTCGTCCGAGGTGATGGGCGGGTGCGATGGCGGTGGTTGGTCCCCCGCGAAGGAGACGCGGGGCGTTTTTTTGCCGTTCCGGGGAGGGGGAACGGTAGCGGCGGCGCGAGTGGCGGCCGGAGGGGTGGTTGTCTTGGGGGCGGGGTTGGAGGGGCCGTTCCGTGGTGGGGAAACGGTAGCGGCGGCGCTAGTGGCGGCCGGGAGGGTGGCTGCCCTGGAGGCGGGCTTGGAGGGGGCGTTCCGGGGTGGGGGAACGGTAGCGGCGGCGCTAGTGGCGGCCGGAGGGTTGGCTGCCCTGGAGGCGGGCTTGGAGGGGCCGTTCCGGGGTGGGGGAACGGTAGCGGCGGCGCTAGTGGCGGCCGGAAGGTTGGATGCCCTGGAGGCGGGCTTGGAGGGGCCGTTCCGGGGTGGGGGAACGGTAGCGGCGGCGCTAGTGGCGGCCGGAAGGTTGGCTGCCCTGGAGGCGGGCTTGGAGGGGCTGACTCGGGGTGGGGTGTCAGTTGATGGAGAGGTGGTGTGTTTTGCGGCGTCGTCAGATGCGGCCGGGAGGTTGGCAGCCGTGGCGGCGGCGTAGGAGGGGTAGCGAGGCTTGGTAGAGGTGGTGTGAATGCGGGCGGGGGGGGGTTGGTGGTGGTCCCCCCCGTGTAGGCGAGGAGGGGGGCCCGCCGGATTTACCGGCGGGCGTCCGCGTTTCCCTGCTTGGAGGAGTAGGAGCAGGGGGGCTGGCATTTGCGGGCCTCCCCACCGAAGTTCACATGGTAGAAACATCGGTGGGGGGGGTCCGCCGGGAGGTAGGTCCTGGTGGGGCGCGCGGAGTTGGAGGGGGCTGTCGTGTTTGGGGACCTCCCTCTTCGCTGCTGGGTGGGGGAGACGGTGCGGCGGTCGGCCGAGCGCTGGCGTCGGTGGTCGGAGGAGGGGGTTGTCCGGCGATCGACGGAGAGGGAGCGGCGCCGGTGGAGGGAGGGGGGCCGGCGGCGCTCTTGAGACGGCGATCGGTCCCTGCGTGGGGTGGGGGTGCGGGGTGCGGCGACTTCCGTGACGCTGGCGGCCGCGGCGAGGTCGTAAACCGTGTCGGCTAGACGGAGTAGCGGCTCGTCCGGTCCGTCGAGGTGGCTGGCGAGCGCCATCTGGATGGGGTGGGGGAGGGCTCGCAGCCAGAACGTTCGAGCGATGTCGGCCGTCACGACGTCGTGTAGCTGATGACGTAGGCGACGGTACAGGTGGGAGGGCTTCAAATCGCCGAGATGTTGGGGCTGGGATAGCGCTGCGACACGTGCGATCTTGGAGGGTTGGTATAAGCTGATGAGGCGGGCGCGGAGGTCGTCGTAGGCGGCCGTGGCGTCGGGGGAGATGTCCGACGTCTGCAGGAGGATCTCATACGGTAACAGAGAGATGATGCGGGAGTAGCGGGTACGCTGGCTGCGGATGTTGGCGGCAGAAAACGCAGCGTCGACCTGGAAGAACCAGAGTGCGGGGTCGTGCGTGTAGAAGGGGGGTAGCGACAGCGGGAATGACGCCGAGGCCGTCGTGACGTCGGCGGCGGCGTGTGCGGCAGCTGCAGCGGCGGCGGCAGCGGCGGCGGCGGATGCGGTGGAGCCGGGTGGTGAGAGGCGGTTGAAGGGGTTGTCGGTTGCGTCAGAAGCCGCAGTGGTCGGCGGCTGCAGCAGGGACGGCCGGAGGAGCGGCGGTGACGGCGAGTTCGGGTCCATGGTGGAGGCGGCTGTGAACAGAATTCAATTTGAGCGGTTGAATTTGAAAATTCGCAATTAGCGGCGTCGGGTTTGTATGCGGCGGAGAGTTGAGAGCTGTGTGTGGTTGCGGGTGGGCCAAAAATTGCGAATTTATACTGACTATTTTAAATGTGAATTTAAAATGCGGGACACCGAACTTGACTGGGGCGACACATGAGTTGGTAAGAAGGGAGGAAGGGTAGAAGGTTGGATGAACGTCGGGTTCACCACTGTGATGAATTTAAATTGATCATCACGGTGGCGTGAAGGAGTAAATAGAGGAGAGCGAGGGAATTTCACCTAGGCGGCGGTAATCCACCGATGTAGGTGAGAGGAAGGAAATTCACCTAGGCGGCGGTAATCCACCGATGTAGGTGAGTGGAAGGAATCTCGTCTAGGCGGCGGTAATCCACCGATGTAGGCGAGAGGAAGGAAATTCACCTAGGCGGCGGTAATCCACCGATGTAGGTGAAGGAAGGTGCTTATCTAGGCGGCGGATATCCACCGATGTAGATAAGGGGAAAAGGTAGGAGGTGAATTCCCAGAGCGGCGGATACCACCAGGCATCTGGGAGGAGGAAGGTAGAGAGAGAAGAGAGAGCTGGTTAGAGGAAGTGTCGAATGAAGCTAAAGCTCCAGGATCCGGGGTTATATAGGACTTGGAGTCCTCTCCCTCCAGCTCCCTCTTGGGAGCTGGTAGTGGGGCACCAGGTTGTGTCCCCCGGATTCTGTCGCCTGTCTCCCCACTCAGATGTTTATTAGCGGAAGGTAATTTTTACATAGGAATATTGGTGAGAGCTTTAAGGTTGTTAGTGGAGTGTTCCCGGGAGGGACTCACGACAGACCTCTTCCGCTTGTAGTTCTTTATTGGAAGCCCTATACATTTTCACTTCTATAAATTAAGAAAATATTACTTTCAGACACTTAAATTGTAGTAGTTCCTTATTAGCCTTAAAGTGGAGGAGAAATTATATAGCAGACAGGTGTAGAATTTTAACGTATAGACAGGGAAGAGAGAAATCGCTGAAAGTCCTTAACTAGGCACTTTTTTGATCGGTTAGGTACTCCTTCCTGTCGCAGTGGTTTGTTTTGATGTGACTCGGGATTTTATGAAAACTATAGGAACCTAAGGGATGTAGTGAAGGGGAATTACTCGGGAGGGATATGTTACCGTCATCGAATTATACTATGATTATACTATACGATTATACTATACTATACGAATTATACTTCGTAGTATAATTCGTCGGTGACCGTTTAACCTTTTTGACGGTCTGGATGTCCCGGTGGCCCAAAACAGATAGTGAAAAGAGATTATCTATTATGAAAATTTCCCGGGAGAGATAGCCTCCCTCAAGAGACAGTCTCTTCTCATGTCGCCCGGGTTTGTCTATTTTACTGAATAGCTCCCATGACCTACCTCAACCCGTACTTGGACTTTTTTACTCATGAATCGATAATATGAATATATTTTTAATGAACAATCGACTAACCTTTAAGAAATGAAAAAACGCATCAAAATGACCGATGTGGTAGTGGTTGAACGAAGGATGATACACAATGTCACTATCAAACAAAGGAGAAAAGACACCTAATTAGGTGTCTCACTAAGAGAGATCGAAAATGCCAAGAGGCCCCCCCCCCCCCCCCCCCTTAGTGGGCCCTTAGGGTTTTCCTTTCGTCGGCTAGCTTGAGAGGGTTTTTTTTATATTTTAAATCGAAGTGACAGAGTTGTCTTTGGTTATGAGTGAAAGGTTTTTAACGGGTATGTGGTGTCCTTTCTCTGAAAACTGCAGGATTGTTGTGTTGGTAGCTACGTTGAATGAAGAAGAAGAATACCTATGTTTTTATCGAACTATATACCTACCCACGTAATATTATTTACAAAGTGATCAGATAATCAAGTGCTCATCCGCCGGGGTATTCCGTTCGAGCTAATTATCTACATTTCTTTAGCTAGTTTCATTGAATAGTTTATTTATTTGTATCATTTAATTATGGTTAATTCTTTGAATACTTAAATTAGTTTTATTCATGTTGGTAACCATTATTTTTACATTTTCAAATTTTTCCATGAATATCTAATAGTATGTTAGTAGTATGTAGGTAAGTTCGTTCCCGGTACATGTTGGCTGGCTATGTAAATTAGTTCCGCTTGTCGATCACCGGTTGACAACTCGTTCCCTCGGAAATAAGAAATGGGGGTGGTCCTGAGCGCGGATGAAGACAAAGAACGCCAACTCGATTACACAAAGTGCCAGCAAAGTTCCAGTCACTAAAAAAGAATTAAATTAAATTACTAGGAACAAGAGGTCTGACGTCGTGAAAAAGAATTGTTTTAAATTATTAGGCGTCTTGGTTAATGTTGTCTAGGCCGGTACTTGCTACTCATAATTTTTATGAATTTGTACCACAAAATTTCCCCCCTCTCATAGCGAGCTATAATAATTGGTGCTACCCACACTTCTTTTAGCGAATTTTCAAAGAAAATGAAGCTATTGCAATGGCTTCGAAATTTAAATAATATAAATTTTTGGAAATTTTCTTCATAGAAATCCGTTTCAGACCATTCTAAAACGATTCCTGAAATTTAACACTTTTTTATATGTATATATATATTTATATATATATGTGTCACTCCAGACGATAACTCTCGATAGAATTGAGATAAACAGCTCAAATTTGCACAAAAAATCTATCTTGGCAATCGAAAGGCTAAGTTCGAAGATGGGCGAAATTGGCCTACTCTAAGGAGGGTTTTGGCGCATTTAAAGTGCGCAAAAATTACCCAAAAATCCCCAAAATGTTATTTTCCAACAAGTGACCCCTCATTTTAAAGGTTTTTGCACGCTGAACACGATGGTGGAATCGGATTTTAGATATCTTGATCCGTTCTCAAATTAGAGCATTTAAAGTGCGCAAAAATTACCCAAAAATCTCCAAAATGTTATTTTCTAACAAGTGACCCCTCATTTTAAAGGTTTTTGCACGCTGAACACGATGGTGAAATCGGATTTTAGATATCTAAATCCGTTCTTAAATTAGAGCATTTAAAGTGCGCAAAAATTACCCAAAACTAGGATAATCTTTAAACTCTTACCCCCCCCCCCCACCCCCTTAGAGTGGTCAGATTGAAAAATGTGAGAAGTATTAATTGAAGACGAGAGTTCGAAGCAAAAAAGGGGGAGGCAAACGATTAGTACAACTCCTTGAATTTCCCATTTGACATATAATTGTTATGATACCTTCATAGATAGACAAGTACCGGCCCACGTATTACTAGAAGGAAGACGAAAGAAAAAATCTATTTCAAATTATTCAATTTAGGTACTAACAGTAGGAGGAAGAAGGTTAGGTAGGTATCTTATCAATTTATTATCAGTATCATACGAATATTTGATATTCAAAGGTAGGTAGGTACTTAACATGATAAAAATAATATCAATGAAGAAGGAAGGATCTACCTACCTAGTAGAGCAAATCTTGAACTGGTTTTAGATACCAGGCCTGAAATCGTAGTCAAGAGGAAAGGCCATTCAGAAGGAACAAGGAATCTACTCATAACAGTTTATAATTATTACGTAGGTAATTATATGAAATTAATACCTACGTACAAAATGATTGTGTAAAGAGTTCGTAGCAGTTAATAACAAATTATAACCACATGGATAAATTAGAAATCAAGGTAATAAAAAAATATTAGTAACAGGGGCATCTAGTAGGAATATACCTAATAATTATGTTCCAAAGCTACCAATAGGTACTGACCTTCTTTTGAAAAAATCACAATATTGGTAATTACCTACCGATCATGTGATTTTTTTTAACAATAAATTTACATAGAGAATATACATAGAAAACCAAATTTTAGACCGAAGTTTTCCTTTATTCAAAACCATAGCCATTAATTCGAATATTTCTTTGAAAATTCGCTCATTAAGTCATGCTGCATGACTGGTTTTTTTTTAGAGTCCGGCCTCTCCGAAAATTTCGGGATGTGCCGAAAGAATTGATTTCTGGATACTCTTGATACCGTCAAAAAAAGGAAAAAGTGGGGATGGGGAGAAACGGAATTTGGTTTTAAAATGTGCACGGAAAGCGCGTTCGTTGTGCTGATGGAGGAATCAGCAGTCATGGAGGCCCATGTCGGAGGTGGAAATGTGGCGTAGTCTTCTGTGTAGGTGTCACGTAGCGTAGTCAGCGGCGCTTGAGAGATCTTCAAGCTAGACTTTCAGGCTGTTCCGCAGTCCATTCAGAAAATCCTTCGCCTGCATCTTCTGGGTTCAACATTATGTTCAAGCCAAAGGACCACTTGAACTATTTCCCTAAGCAACTATATTCATCAATAATTTATATCTAGGTACCAATGAATTTGACATCTCGACCTCGCTCGCTTCCACCTTTCACAACTGATACGGCATCGGTCTCGATAAAAACGAGAACAACAGGCCGCCGATGAATTCATAATCGATGAGTTGTGGGAACGAGTTTACACTTTGAACTTGGGCCGGCCGGAACGTATTTAAAACTCAACCGCGATAAGATTTGACTTTCACTTCCATTTGAGAGTACGTACGCCCGAGGAGCGAGGAACCATCTATATCTACAATAAATTCTCCACGTCATGCGAGCATATTTCGACATCTACACACTCCCTTTTGGTTTACTATTCTGTGAATAATACACCTATGTATTCGCTCAGCAAACAATTTTGGTTTATTATTCTGTGAATAATACACCTATGTATTCGCTCAGCAAAACATTTTTATAACACCCCCTCAAAATTTTTTCTTTTCCGTTTCAAGGTGCGTAGATTCAAAAAATGCAATGCCCGTCCGCCGTACGCCGTATCACGTCTACAGGCTTCATTTTCGGTCTAAAAAAATCGTTCTTTCGCACACATGCTCCATTTGGGCCCTAGTTGTGTCCCGAAACTTTTCAGCCCGATTGGAATATACGCAGGGGTGTTATGAGTGAAAATGGGTGTAAAAATAGGTACTTTTTGCGTTTTAGTAACATGTTACTAACATGAGCTTCTGAGATATCATTTTCCATGTTTTCGGTTCGTAACTTATCCAGACAATTAAAGAAATGTCTAGGTAAGGTAGGTAGGTATGTCTACGTGGCATGGGCTGTGCCACCAGAGGATCGATTCTCCTGATTCAGACAGGCACTTGGAACGATGAGAACACCGTACAGGTCCCTTATCAGTAGTTTTTGGAAATTCAAGATCGTGTTAATCACGAAGTTCAATAAAATAGGTAGAAACTCCCAAGTAGATACCTAAATTCGTGATTTTACTACACTCACGTTTATAGTTATAAGGAAATACGACTTAAAATAAAGGGAAATAACAGATTTGTACTTACCTTTAGTAGCGGATGATCCGTGAATGAAGGTGGTAGATTCCAAATCGCATCACTAATAATCAAAAACACTGATCAATACGGGCCAACCTGCACTCACGTGAGGTATCGGAGTGTCCATATCACTTCTCGCGGTTATTCGGCGGATAATACTGAGGCGATTCCAGGAGAAAACACACCAAAATTTATAATCTAGTCCAGGAATTATTGTTTAAAGATCAATTTTGACGAAAAACTACCGCATACCAACCAATAGCGGGCGATCTAGGGACTGACTTCAGAAAGTATCAGAGCGACGATTCTCCTGATTCACACAGGTACTCGGAACGATGAGAACACCGTCTAGATCCCTTATCAGTAGTTTTTGGAAATTCACGATCGTGTTAACCACGAAATTCAATCAAATATGTAGAAACTCCCAAGTAGATACCTAAATTCGTGATTTTACTACTCTCCTGTTCATAGTTACAGGGAAATACGACTTAAAATAAAGGGAAATAACAGAGTTGTACTTAACTTTAGTAGCGGATGATCCGTGAATGAAGGTGGTAGATTCCAAATCGCATCACTAATAATCAAAAACACTGATCAATACGGGCCAACCTGCACTCACGTATAAGGTATCGGAGTGTCCATATATCTCTTCTCGCGGTTATTCGGCGGATAATACTGAGGCAATTCCTGGAGAAAACACACCAAAATTTATAATCTAGTCCAGGAATTATTGTTTAAAGATGAATTTTGACGAAAAACTACCGCATACCAACCAGTTGCGAGCGATCTAGGGACTGACTTCAGAAAGTATCAGCAGAGTGGGCCTTGGTAGGTTTTTACTTCATATGTTCCCCTTTCATTTATCTGAATTCTCAATCTATTTTTCGGTTCGTAACTTATCCAGACAATTAGAGAAATGTCTAGGTAAGGTAGGCAGGTATGTCTACGTGGCATGGGCTGTGCCACCAGAGGATCGATTCTCCTGATTCAGACAGGCACTTGGAACGATGAGAACACCGTATAGGTCCCTTATCAGTAGTTTTTGGAAATTCAAGATCGTGTTAATCACGAAGTTCAATAAAATAGGTAGAAACTGCCAAGCAGATACCTAAATTCGTGATTTTACTACACTCACGTTTATAGTTATAAGGAAATACGACTTAAAATAAAGGGAAATAACAGAGTTGTACTTACCTTTAGTAGCGGATGATCCGTGAATGAAGGTGGTAGATTCCAAATCGCATCACTAATAATCAAAAACACTGATCAATACGGGCCAACCTGCACTCACGTGAGGTATCGGAGTGTCCATATCACTTCTCGCGGTTATTCGGCGGATAATACTGAGGCGATTCCAGGAGAAAACACACCAAAATTTATAATCTAGTCCAGGAATTATTGTTTAAAGATCAATTTTGACGAAAAACTACCGCATACCAACCAATAGCGGGCGATCTAGGGACTGACTTCAGAAAGTATCAGAGCGACGATTCTCCTGATTCACACAGGTACTCGGAACGATGAGAACACCGTCTAGATCCCTTATCAGTAGTTTTTGGAAATTCACGATCGTGTTAACCACGAAATTCAATCAAATATGTAGAAACTCCCAAGTAGATACCTAAATTCGTGATTTTACTACTCTCCTGTTCATAGTTACAGGGAAATACGACTTAAAATAAAGGAAAATAACAGAGTTGTACTTAACTTTAGTAGCGGATGATCCGTGAATGAAGGTGGTAGATTCCAAATCGCATCACTAATAATCAAAAACACTGATCAATACGGGCCAACCTGCACTCACGTATAAGGTATCGGAGTGTCCATATATCTCTTCTCGCGGTTATTCGGCGGATAATACTGAGGCAATTCCTGGAGAAAACACACCAAAATTTATAATCTAGTCCAGGAATTATTGTTTAAAGATGAATTTTGACGAAAAACTACCGCATACCAACCAGTTGCGAGCGATCTAGGGACTGACTTCAGAAAGTATCAGCAGAGTGGGCCTTGGTAGGTTTTTACTTCATATGTTCCCCTTTCATTTATCTGAATTCTCAATCTATTTTTCGGTTCGTAACTTATCCAGACAATTAGAGAAATGTCTAGGTAAGGTAGGCAGGTATGTCTACGTGGCATGGGCTGTGCCACCAGAGGATCGATTCTCCTGATTCAGACAGGCACTTGGAACGATGAGAACACCGTATAGGTCCCTTATCAGTAGTTTTTGGAAATTCAAGATCGTGTTAATCACGAAGTTCAATAAAATAGGTAGAAACTGCCAAGCAGATACCTAAATTCGTGATTTTACTACACTCACGTTTATAGTTATAAGGAAATACGACTTAAAATAAAGGGAAATAACAGAGTTGTACTTACCTTTAGTAGCGGATGATCCGTGAATGAAGGTGGTAGATTCCAAATCGCATCACTAATAATCAAAAACACTGATCAATACGGGCCAACCTGCACTCACGTGAGGTATCGGAGTGTCCATATCACTTCTCGCGGTTATTCGGCGGATAATACTGAGGCGATTCCAGGAGAAAACACACCAAAATTTATAATCTAGTCCAGGAATTATTGTTTAAAGATCAATTTTGACGAAAAACTACCGCATACCAACCAATAGCGGGCGATCTAGGGACTGACTTCAGAAAGTATCAGAGCGACGATTCTCCTGATTCACACAGGTACTCGGAACGATGAGAACACCGTCTAGATCCCTTATCAGTAGTTTTTGGAAATTCACGATCGTGTTAACCACGAAATTCAATCAAATATGTAGAAACTCCCAAGTAGATACCTAAATTCGTGATTTTACTACTCTCCTGTTCATAGTTACAGGGAAATACGACTTAAAATAAAGGAAAATAACAGAGTTGTACTTAACTTTAGTAGCGGATGATCCGTGAATGAAGGTGGTAGATTCCAAATCGCATCACTAATAATCAAAAACACTGATCAATACGGGCCAACCTGCACTCACGTATAAGGTATCGGAGTGTCCATATATCTCTTCTCGCGGTTATTCGGCGGATAATACTGAGGCAATTCCTGGAGAAAACACACCAAAATTTATAATCTAGTCCAGGAATTATTGTTTAAAGATGAATTTTGACGAAAAACTACCGCATACCAACCAGTTGCGAGCGATCTAGGGACTGACTTCAGAAAGTATCAGCAGAGTGGGCCTTGGTAGGTTTTTACTTCATATGTTCCCCTTTCATTTATCTGAATTCTCAATCTATTTTTCGGTTCGTAACTTATCCAGACAATTAGAGAAATGTCTAGGTAAGGTAGGTAGGTATGTCTACGTGGCATGGGCTGTGCCACCAGAGGATCGATTCTCCTGATTCAGACAGGTACTTGGAACGATGAGAACACCGTATAGGTCCCTTATCAGTAGTTTTTGGAAATTCAAGATCGTGTTAACCACGAAGTTCAATCAAATATGTAGAACCTCCCAAGTAGATACCTGGATTCGTGATTTTGTTACACTCGCGTTTATAGTTATAGGGAAATATTACTTAAATCAAGGGAAATAACAGAGTTGTACTTACCTTTAGTAGCGGATGATCCGTGAATGAAGGTGGTAGAACCCAAATCGCATCACTAATAATCAAAAACACTGGTCAATACGGGCCAACCTGCACTCACGTGAGGTATCGGAATGTCCATATCACTTCTCGCGGTTATTCGGCGGATAATACCGAGACGATTCCAGGAGAAAGCACACCAAAAATAATTTATGTATAATGTAATCCAGGACTAAAGTCGCATTTTGACGACCGCATACCAACCAGTAGTGGGTGATCAACGGACTGACTTCAGAAAGTATCAGCAGGGTGGGCCTTGGTAGGTATATTTATTTAATATTTTCTCCTTTCATTTATCTGAATACTCATTGTATTTTTCGGTTCGGAACTGCTCAAAACAGTTGAAGAAATGTGTAGGTAAGGTAGGTAGGTATGTCTACGTGGCATGGGCTGTGCCACCAGAGCGACGATTCTCCTCATTCACACAGGTACTCGGAACGATGAGAACACTAAAAACTCTTATAGATGGTTTTTGGAAATTCAAATCAAATAGGTCGAAACTTCCAAGTAGGTAGATAGGTACCTAAATTCATAATTACTATCCTCGACATGATAAATTATAAAGAAAATATTACTTAGAATAAACCTAAATAACATAATTTTACGGTACCTTTAGTATTGGACGGTCGGAGAATGAAGGTGGTGGAATCCAAATCGCAGCACTGAACACAATCATCATCGGCGCGGGCCGACAATGCACCCACGTTGGTTTTCGAATTGCCCATATCACTTCTCCCGATTAAATCGGTGGATACCGAAGCGATTCGAGGAGAAAACTCACAATAACACAGTAAAATTTAGTCCAGGAATTATTCTTCTATGATGAATTTGGAATAAAAACTACCACTTACCTACCATCCGTCGCGGGTGATCGGGCCAGACTGACTAATAGTGAGGGGTGGCAGCGTGGGGAAGGTGATGTGGCTGGGCGTGGTGGGGTAGGTAGGTATTCACTCGATTTTTATTTATTTATTTTTTTACCTGAATTTTCATTGTGTTTTTCTTTTCCTAACTGCTTCAAACAATCGAAGAAATAATATACAAGTTACTAATCTATGTGGCACTGGTTGTGCCACGAGGGCATCAGTTCACAACATGATTTAGTTACTTGGAACGATTAAAACACCAACTATACAACTATTGGTGGTTTATTGAAATTCAAGATCGCATTAATGACCAATTCCAATAAAATAGATGGAAAATTCCAAGTATTAACCTACATCTGGAGAGTTTAAGCTCTGGCGGGCAGACCCAGTGCCACGTAGATTGGTAACTTCAATCATTTCGTGGATTATTTTGGAAAAGGGTAAAAACAGGTAAAGACAATAAGTCGGGTAAAATGAAGGGAAAAATAATTAAAGTTACAAGTACCTAAGTGCCTACTTTCCCCTCCCCACCACCTTCCCCACCTTGCCGCCCCTCTCTATTAGTCAGTCCCTCAATCACCCGCGACGGATGGTAGGTTTGTGGTAGTTTTTCGTCAAAATTCATCTTTAAACAATAATTCCTGGACTAGATTATTGTGTTTTTGTGTTTTTTCTCGAATCGCCTCGGAATGATCCTTCGTCGAAAACGAAAAGCTTCGTCTTCATAATTTTTGTGACTCATACGATATTTATGTGCATAACTCCAGCCACCAGCCCAGACAATCATCATTTATACGGAACATCTGATTATAATCACGCGTTATATTATTTCAGTTGAAGAAGGATGGTTAATTTGATAATTTGGAGTGTGTTGACAGTGAAAAGTTGATAGGTACGAGTTTTTAGTTCACGGCCAAACGAAACATCTAAATTAGGTGACTATTTGGGAACTTGGCTCCTACTTAGGTTCAGCGTCCATAAGAATTTCAAGCATTATGGTCTCTAGACCATAATGACTCCGTCTTGGTACTACGGGTGGAATTAGTTGTCCTTGTTCATAACAGGTGGTATTTAGTAGTATGTTTTCTAGGATAATTTGAAATAGAGGATTTTCTCAATTAACAATCCGGGCCATTGGGGAATACGGGCCACCGTATTAACAAGGTTTTAACAGCGATCTAAATATTATATTATATGGAACACTAGAGACTATTGGGACAGAGAAAGATGGTTTGTTTGGACCATTGGGTTGTGGGTTACGGCGGTTCAACAGTTTTCACGTCATGCGCAGTAGCTACTACTGATGTGAATGCGACAAAATTCACGTTTGCACATGCGCAGTGTGTACTACAGATCCGAATGCGACAGAATTCATGTGGGACCAACGAGGACCTAACCTCGAACTACCAGAAAATATTGAGCCAATTTGGACCATTGGGTCGTGAGTTATTATACGACTTCGACGTATTTCACGTTTGAGCAGGCGCAGTCTCTTGCTGCTGATCCAAATGCGACGAAATTATATTGGGCCAACTAGGATCTAACCCCGAACTACCATCAAAGTTTGAGCCAATTTGGACAATGTGGTTGTTAGTTATGGTGGTTCGCAGAAATGCGTACACACTCACACGCACACTCCTACCTGAAGGAGCTTCGATAATGGGATGATCGTAAATGGAGAAATCCGTTTTTCCCCTCAAAATATTGAAAATTGCCTAAAAAGTGTGTGAACGGCCACTTCTGAGGCGCCGAACCTAAAAATGGCTGGGTTTGTGGGGCCGAAATGGCACGTTACAGGAGGCGGGGGCGGTGGTAAAATGCATATTCATTTAACTGTGTAAATTTCGAACGTTTTAGAGAAGAGCATTCCCTATACAGAGAACTTAGAATATTGGCCTTTTTCTTGTGTGTGTGTGTGTGCGCGCGCGCACGGATGTGTGTGCGTGCGTGGGAGGTATACAACGAAAAAATGACCCTACCATTTCAGGGTATTATGCTAATAGGTATTTAGAGATCTACTCAGAAGGTGAAGGTATCCATGCAGGAAAATTATGAACAGTTGTGTAATCATTTTCAGCATTTTTAGCATGGAACATGCTTTAGCCTTGGACTAACTAGTCGAAAAACGTTACGCGGGATGGGTGACGCGGAAGTGGAACGAAATTTTAACGATGATTTTCACGTACAACCGAGTAGTTGCTAGGGAAATGAAACTTCTTTCATTTTCATCGGACAAAAATCGATTTCCATTCGTTGGAAAGCTCTTGATTTATCACGCATTTATTTCGTATTTGTTCTTGGTATTTATTTCCTAGTACCCCGTACTCGTTACTAGGTACCTACCTAAATCACGAGTTAAATGTTGCTAAAATAATTCTGCCGATGACAAACAGTACCTAACAAAAAGAAACACACATAATGAAGTTCTGAAAAGAAATTGTTGATGAGGAGTGAAAAAAGTTGCAAAAGTACCTACCAACAAACTCCAGCCCCTTCTACGTAGATGGTATAATGAACCGTTGTGTAATAATTTACCGTTGAGTAATGATTTACCGTAGTAATAATTTACCCATCAATAATACTTGAACGTTTGTTCAAGTTTCACTACCTACCAACAAACTCCAAAAGAGCCATCATTTTTCAAATGAAATAATATCACAGAACAACCAACTCGACTTCATACTCCGCCAATATAATCAGGTGGCCCCTAGCAATGATTGGCTGTATTCACAAATGCCTATTGTGGGCGCGTCTCTGGTTACGAGATTTGGTTTGAATTGTATACAATTTCATTCACACTGGAGTCGAAAATGCCTGTCGGTGCAAACTTCGGGGCCTTACTGTGAACGAACGGCTGGACGTACGACGCTCCGGATGGTCTTAAAAAACTCGCAAGTTCAAGAACTATTTAAAACCGTAAAAATATTCACGTAAAAAAATGGTATAGGCGTTTTGAAAATTTCAACCCCTATTTTGAACCCCTTAGAGATGACTGACAGTAACGTCGAGCTTCGAGGACCAACTAGACCCTGAACGGAACCTATAACCCGAATTTAATCAATTTTGTTTCATGGTAACTAAGAAAAGTGGCCCGTACGGCGTACGGCGTACGGCGGACAGACAGAAATATTTTTATTGCAGTTTTGGATTCTACATACCTTGAAACGTAAACCATCAAATTTTGAGGGGGGGTAAGAATTTTTTTTTTTCATGCTCGATTCCAATGGTTCATTATTGAAAATAATAAACCAAAAACTCGGAACGCGGCTAAAGCATGTTCCATGTTTCTTGAATTTTAGCCGTAGGCTCTAAGCAGTAAGCATCGGGGGGTCCAGGGGGCTTGCCCCCTGGCGAGGCGCGCAGCGCCGAGTTTTTTTTTTGTTGGGAACTGATGTTGGCTGTATAACCGAAACCGGTCTTCTAATAAAGAAATAAAAGCAGAAGAGGTATTTTTTCAAAAAACCTCACTCAATAAAACACATTACACTAAATTTTGAAGGGACCGTAGGTAGTGTGGGTAAGAGCCCCAACGCACTTGCGATTTTCTGTCGCGGCGACAAAAAAGTAGTGCTACTAAAAAGTAGCGTCACGAAAACTGACTTTACGCACTTGCGACTGAAGTATCGCGACTGTTCATTAATAATTGATGGATCTCATCGAGACAGCATGCATCGTGGCAATTCTTATAAGTTTAAAAAAAAGAAGAAAAAACGTGATAAAAGATGTTGGGTGGATCCTCTTATCACCCAAAGGGCCAACAGGGGACAATTTTATAAAATTCACCTTGATTTGACCGTGCAAATATAAAACAAAAATGTGTAACTAAATTCAGTTCCAAGAAGGTACCAACTTCTTCATACGAGTCATGTAATGTACTTACTTTGAACTTGTATAATTCGTGATTCCACGTGGATTATACATAATTATGTAATAATTCACTAAATTTCTTAATAATAAATAAACTTATAATTTATCTTGAATCGAACTACCCCATGGACATGCCTTGCAGTATATTTTATCTTTTCCGGCGAATGTGGACCAGCTGTCGCTGTATTCTTTCAATTTCTTATTAAATAAAGCTGGCCGGGTTTCAGTACTTGTAAACAATTTGTCAATGTCTGTGTCCAAAATAGGAGAAGAAACTTCATCAACTTCCGTCATCTTGATGAAAGAACTGGAAACAACCGGACACCTCGAGCGCGACTAAACAGTAGCAGACGCAAGTGCGTGCAAGGGCATTCATTTCTGTGGTTTACATTTCTGAGAGCGACAGTCGTGTCGCCTTCAAAATAGAACATGTTGCATCTTTTTAGACGCGGCGACTTTTTGGAAGCAGGTGCGTACGTCCTCGTAGGATTCAGTGTGTTGTATTTTTTTTCTGTAGAGCGACTATGTAGTCGCGCTACAGAAAATCGCAAGTGCGTTGGGGCTCTAAACAACTATTGAACGATGTGTGCCATTAAAACTACTTTACAGAGGGTGAATAGATCAAACAATCAGTGACAGCGAAACGACAGATGATACCCACTCGAAAATTGCTTGAACCGAATATAGCTCAATAGAGAATGATTGGTCGACACACAAGCAAAAAGTCACACTCTGAAAAGCTCTAGCACGAAATAACAGTTCGGGTGACCCGGTGAGTCGTCCCAGTAAAACTCTTCACGGGCCCCTGGATCCCGTCGGTATGGGGAGTATCGGGAAGACAGCGCCTTTTCTTGTTGGGCGAGAGTCGAAGGGAACAGAGCGCGAGCGAGCAAATGGAGCAGCAATGACAGGAGATCAGTCACGGCTGCCCTGTTCGGCGATGGCTCGGCAAAACGGGTCATCCTGCTACCCCAGCTGCGTGACGAGTGCGATGTGTGGCCGTGCCATCTTACTCCGGGAACTGAAAATACTACCTCATCACAGCAGTGGTTTTGACTCCCTGGAGACGAAGCTGGGCCAAGTGGCCGTTGCGGAACGGATTATATGCAGCTCCGTTTCAATTTCGGTTCAAATTTTCCCTCTTATGAGCAGCAGGGATTGAAGTTATGGCAAACGATATTATTATGAATGTGTGACCATGCTTTCTTACTACGCAGAAGCTAGCTGTGAAAATATTCCCTGAAGAGGTGTGACCCAAATTGATGGGTGTAGAAATTGCTTCACTGTTTTCGGACCAAGGATTTTTCTCGAATTTTGGAATTCTTTAACAATTTGACGTTTTCCCCTCTGTGATGCCTTTATGGACCTGAGGAGTTACTTGTTGGACCAAGAGAACACAGTAGCTGATACTCTTACTCAGTATAAATGTAAAAAGCAAAAAAGTTAAATAAGTTGTTGTCACCAATGACACCGCTGTCCGAAAAGCGTTTCAAGTTTGACCCCTCGAATCGTAGGTATTGACACTGAGCTGGGCATGCTCAGTATCTGAGAAGAAACATGCAGCATGGCTATAAGAGCGAATTTTCGAAGTTTTCGGCATCTTCCTCCTCCGCCTAAAATTTTCTGAAAATTAATTTTCGGCCGATGTTTTCCCAACTTGATACCATACAAAATTAAAACAGGAGTAGTTTTACGCAAAGTAAAATTTGGGGTGGAAGGAGGTGGAGGGGGAAATCAAAAATGTTTTGAATACCAGAAGAGTACCTAGGTATTGGATACGTAACAAATTTTTTGTTCCATTTTTTGCCGAGTAACACCTCGGTTTGTAGATTTTCCAACGCTGAACACGATGGTGAAGTCAGAATTGCGATATCCCATTCCATTATCAGATTAGAGCAGACGAACCAGGAAGAACATTTCAAGAAATAACCACGTTCCTTCATCTTCAAAGTGCTCCAGTTTGAGAATGGAATGAGATATCGCAATTCTGATTTCACCATCGTGTTCAGCGCACAAAAACCTTTAAAATGAGGTGTCACTTGTCAGACTTTTTCATTTTGGGAATTTATGGGTAATTTCCCCCCCCCCCTAAAACTCCCCAAAACTCCCCCTTAGAGTGACCCGATTCTGCCCATCTTCGAACTTAGCCTGTCGATTGCCAAGACAGATTTTTCGTGCAAATTTGAACTTTTTATCTCAATTCTTTCAAGAGTTATCGTCTGGAATGACACATACATATATAAATATATAAATATATAAATATATAAATATATATATAAATATAAATATAAATATATATATAAATATACATATAATTTTTGGTGTCTTTCGGCAGTGAATTCAGGATGGCCTGAAACGGATTTTGGTATAAAAATCTTTGGGAAATTCGAGTTTTAAAAATTTTGGACCGAGAACAATAGCTTCCTTCGAAAATTCGCTAAAAAATGAACTGAAAAGACGTTCATCATAGAAGCTGGACATAACTACCGTCTTGCCTAGGAAGGACACTTATTTGAAAGATGTCTGGAACTCAGTTGTAGAGAGATTGATTATTTACCTCGACTCAAACGTTTTTCTGACCGCGGGGTCACTGGTGACACCAACTATATTTGATTTCTTTTGTTGATAAATACGGAGCGATGATGGTCATTCCTCGTGTTGGTGGTCCACTCAGCTTATCGTATACATCCTTATCACAAGTGAACTTAAACACAGTTTGTTAGCTAGCTATCTCTTGCTTTCTCGTTCAAGTTTAACCCTAGAATGACAAGGCTGTGTCATGTATGACACCCACTGCGCCACTTTCCGTGGTATACAGTTCTTTCCCTTGATTACCCTCCCAGTCACTGTGCAATCGCATGTTGTCAAATTTGCGTTGCTTTACCTTCGTTGATCCTAAACTGTCGGATGGCTAGTTTTAGCGCTTGCGTGTCTTATATGACACAGTCTTGTGGTTGAAGTTACAATTATTGGCGGTGTCCCAAAGATGAACTCGGTTTTCATAAGTGAATAAATATCAGAAATGAACTTCAGAGACAGTCGGAAGAGTCGGGCGATAGTAGCAGTGACTTTGGAAGTGAAATTATACCATAGGTTTGTTCGCACTGGCTTTTTCTTACAGTCAACAGATTCCTAGAAACCGTAACCTTCCATGATCACAAGTAAACGATAATGATCTATGATGAACTGCGATAATGATCTATAGTAACGATCCATGATCCATCTTGATAAGCGTTCGAAAAGGGTTTGAGTTTGATATGGTTGGGAATCGAGGAGGCAGTACATGGTCATTTTATCGTCCGCCCTATTTTCTTTGTACTGGTGACGATCAGAAAACTGAGTTGGATGGATCGTCAGGAAAACATTGCTGCGAACAGCCCGCCATGGACACTATACAGTCCGAGAGTCGCTTCGAACGGCCAAACGCATTTCTGACGGTCAGATAACAGTCAGATGGTCACTGCGAACAAACCTCGTACTAGCCTAAATAACCCTTTAGATTTATTTGGAAGTGAAGTTGTACGTGCTATTCTATCATTATATCATGATAACGTGATAAATCTAGTTCTGCCGAAGTTTTAGATTCCTACAACATATATTACACCTTTATTGTCTTGGTAGTCTTATTATTTCAGGCTTTCATTTTAGCGAATTTTCGAAGAAAAGGAAGCTATTGTTCTCGGTCCAAAATTTTTAAAACTCGAATTTCCGAAAGATTTTTATACCAAAATCCGTTTCAGACCATCCTGAATTCACTACCGAAAGACACAAAAAATTATATGTATATTAATTGCTATGCAATTTTAACGCCGGGGGTCATGTGAAAAAAATGTCCTGTCACAATATCCTGTCACAAAAACGCGTCACGCAAAGAGGAATGTGATGAAGATGAGCACAAAGAGGAATGTGATAAAGATGAGCACAAAGAGGAATGTGATAAAGATGAGCACAAAGAGGAACGTGATAAAGATGAGCACAAAGAGGAATGTGATAAAGATGAGCACAAAGAGGAATGTGATAAAGAATTACCAACGTTATCTTTGTTACCTATGAATAACTAGTTACCTACATTCAGAAATAAATGTAAATAAATAACGTTTAAACAGAATCGTTTTATTTTTTTGTGTGTTGGGGGTGTGGGGGGGGGGGGGTAAATTGCATAGCAAATTCTCCTTTGTTATACGAAGTATAAGAACACATCCTTCGGGGGTGAGGAACGGCGAAGCCGTTCCGAGGGGGCGGAGCCCCCTTTGGGGGTCCAGGGGGCTTGCCCCCTGGCGAGGCCCGAAGGGCCGAGTATATACATATATATATATTTATATATTTATATATTTATATATTTATATATGTATGTGTCATTCCAGACGATAACTCTCGAAAGAATTGAGATAAAAAGTTCAAATTTGCACGAAAAATCTGTCTTGGCAATCGACAGGCTAAGTTCGAAGATGGGCAGAATCGGGTCACTCTAAGGGGGAGTTTTGGGGAATTTTAGGGGGGGGAAATTACCCATAAATTCCCAAAATGAAAAAGTCTGACAAGTGACACCTCATTTTAAAGGTTTTTGTACGCTGAACACGATGGTGAAATCAGAATTGCGATATCTCATTCCATTCTCAAACTGGAGCACTTTGAAGATGAAGGAACGTGGTTATTTCTTGAGATGTTCTTCCTGGTTCGTCTGCTCTAATCTGATAACGGAATGGGATTTCGCAATTCTGACTTCACCATCGTGTTCAGCGTTGGAAAATCTACAAACCGAGGTGTTACTCGGCAAAAAATGGAACAAAAAATTTGTTACGTATCCAATACCTACTCTTCTGCTATTCAAAACATTTTTGATTTCCCCCTCCCCCTCCTTCCACCCCAAATTTTACTTTGCGTAAAACTACTCCTGTTTTAATTTTGTATGGTATCAAGTTGGGAAAACATTGGCCGAAAATTAATTTTCAGAAAATTTTAGGTGGAGGAGGAAGATGCCGAAAACTTCGAAAATTCGCTCTTATAGCCATGCTGCATGACTGTGGTTTTTTTAAATAATATCATCGGTTTCTATATCAATTTGCTTTATGATGAGAGAGTTCATCTATTTTTGCGATAGATGAAAAGTTTTATTGGTAACCAAGTCACGTTTTCTGTACTGCAATATAGTTACGTACCTAATTATCTTTTTGTACGTATTTTATTTGATCAGTTGTATTATATACCTATATTATTTGTCCTAATACAAAAATGAAGAGTGTTAAGCGATAAAATAACGGAAAACGCTGCAAATTATTACACAAGGGTTTATTGTTTACCTGTATAGATGCTGCGTAGATTACGGTTTTCTGTAGTCAATACCTACCCTCTTGGAGAAAGCCCTAAATCGAGTACTGGAGCTGGCCCTGGAATTAGTTTCATACAAATTCGCGGGATTCAATAATTAATGATTAATTATTTGTTGTTATTCATGAAGCATAACGTTTGATCAAGTTGCAGAAGTACCTATAAACAAAATCGAAAAGAGCCATAATTTTTCGAATGAAATAATATCACAGAACAACCAACTCGACGTCGTACGTCCATCCGTGATTATAATCAGGTGTTCCCTAGCAATGATATCTGGGCTGGATGTATACCGTTTTTGATTCACGATCACGTTGACGAAGCTTTTCGGTGCAAACGATCGACTGGACGTACAATGAATTGATTCTGTAGTTCCTGGTCAATTTAAAAACGTTAAAAAACCATACCCTTCTGTTGGAAGTTTTCGAGCTACGGCGTTCTGAAAATCAACCCCTTATTTCACCCCTTGGCCCCTTGGACTGACAGTAACGCCGAGCTTCGCGGACCAACTTTACCCCCAAACGGGACCTACAAAGCAAATTTCATTAATTTTGGTTTATGGTAACTAAGAAAAGTGTGAATTACGGCGGACGGCCAGAAATTTTTTTATTCCATTTTCATAGTCTACACACTTTGAAAGGAAACCATCAAATTTGGGAGGGGGGGGGGGGGTAAGAATTTTTTTTCCATACTCGATTCCAAAGGTTTATTATTGAAAAACCAAAAATAAACCAACCTTTTGTAATAAACCAAAAAGCAGTAGGTGTCGTAATATGAAACAGCCTTGTGAAAATCGTCCCTCCAAGAAGCCTTGTTAAACTGGACGGCGTTGGGCACAGGACACCGTATGTGTTCTGTTGTGGCGTTAGGTATGCAAATACCAGGTAAGCGACGAAGGCAGATTTTAGGAAAAATGCGATCAGTTTTTATTCTGAGGTGTTCTCGCCGTTACAGGCGTTCCATTGGGGTTGGCATGGTGAAAGTTTGTATCTAGAGGTTTTTCCTGTAGAACGGTGGTAGTGTCCGGCCCCATTCCTCTAGTTCAGACACACTTGTTGAGTGCCAGTAGGTACGTCTATCATAATACAATAATTATTGTGCTAGTGCTTTCCAGCTAGACTGACTGCTGTATTCGACTTCAGTGTGAACCTTGATTTTGCGGATTTTCTCTAATTCTTTCTTCATAATTAGGTGTTTACGCAAGTCTCTGGTGTTTTCCCAAGTCATTTAGAGTTTGGAGCCCGGTACAACAAAGTGGTTGAGTGCCGGAGGTATGACCTTGCCTTGAAGCGGTTATGAGGGAGAGACTTTCCCCGGCCTTTCGTAACTCCGTGAACCAGTCCCCTCCACAAAAACGAGATCCAGGCAGGAAGAGCTAAAAGAAATTTACGACTTACTGCTCCCACTGAACCGCTGTACTTCTTCGAAACTCACCATCAGTCCTTTCGAAAACTCATGTTTATTAGTGCTTACTGAAGCTTATTTTCCCTTCCGAGGGATGTTGTCACCAGCCGTTGCTCGACTCCGTAATATATCCGCATTGCCCAACGATAAATAGTTCTTTTTCTATGATATTTCAAAGTTTCAACCACTTCTGACGTCATTGCACCCCTCTCGCCTGGGCGGGACCCTCCTGCCCACTGTGACGTCAGAATTGGTGAAAACTTTGAAAAATCATAGAACAATAATTACCTGCATACTCATCCTAGGAAAATGCGGTTGTTGTCCAAGTTCTCAGATTGGAATCTAGTTTCATTAAAAAATACACTGCCAAGGTGATGGCACAGGAGCTTCCTCGTCACAATCAGAGTGTGACCCATTATACATTACATTACATTACATAACATTACATAACGTGAAATATACATATTACATAACATTACATTACATAACATAACATTACATGAAATATACATATTACATAACATTACGTCCATAATACATTACGTCCATTATACATAATTGTGAAAGTTATGCGTGTTTGTTGAATTTAACGTTAGCGCATGCGCAGGGCGTACCGCTGGATCAATCATGTTGAAATTTATATGGGACCTCAATGGGCCCTACCCGCTTAATCCCTGAGAATTACATTGAAATTGGGTGAAATCTTTGGTTACTATGGCTGTAACAAGGAAATTGAATCTATTTCACGCTAGCGCATGCGCAGAGCGCACCGAGGGTCCGATCATGCTAAAATTCATACTGGAACTCACTAGGCCTTGTCCAAACAACCCTTGAAAATTTGAGTGAAATTGAATCAAAATTGTGAAAGTCATGCGTGTTTCTTGAATTTAACGTTAGCGCATGCGCAGGGCGTACCGCTGGATCAATCATGTTGAAATTGGTATGGGACCTCAAGGGGCCTTATCCGCACCATCCCTCAAAATTTGAGCTGAATCAATTCAAAATCGCGGAAGTTAGTATGGCTGTAACAAGGAAATGCGGACAGACAGACTCACAGACCCACAGACCGACAGACACGGAACCAAATTTGTTCAGTAGGCTTTGAAACGCAAAATGCAAGTGGAAATTTTGATTTCTGAAGACAAAAATTTTTTGGCTCACGAAAGTGAACAAGGCTGCTTCGCAGACTCGGAAGCAATCATATAAACCGCCTTTGTGACCCATGCGCATACCTGCTATTGCTAAGTGTAACAAAACACACAGCATTTTCATGAGATACATTAGATTTTATTACAGGAGTTTTCCATGGGATCAAACGATTGGTTCAAATTATCCTGTCGAATTGAGTCCACTACAATGATCCATTTGACCAAGTATGAGCTTTCATTTTCCTCAGTTTTGACAATGTTATGCTCTCGATTGTGCCCTTCATGTTCAATCAGACACGTTCGACTATAAACCCAAACATTTTGAATATTGAAAACGCTGCAAAGTCCTTGTCACATGGGTTTATTATTCTCTTGGACATAATAAATGGCCTTCAGAAATGTTGGCTGTTCGTTTATTGTTTCTTTTATGCGTAATAATCGAAATAGCTATTTCTGATGGTTTCCATTAATTTTGGCCCCCAAAACACGAATTAGGTAGGTAGGCTCCTTTTTTTATTGTTTTTTTTTTAAATTAAATTATCTTTGATCATTGATAGTGCCATTTAATCGTCTTGATCCACGTTTTGACACTTTTTCCAGTGTTATTATACAAACTGATGGTGATTTCAGACGATTTCCCAGGTTTTTCACTCATAAAAAATCAATTTTGGGAGCTGAACATTTCGTAGAACTCAATTTTCCACTCTTTGGTCAAAATCGACTTCATATTCGGTCTTCTCGTCCCCAAAAACATGGAAAATTATATCTCAGAAGCTCATGTTACTAACATGTTGCTAAAACGCAAAAAGTACCTATTTTTACACACATTTTCACTCATAACAACCCTGGGTATATTCCGATCGGGCTGAAAAATTTCGGGACACAACTAGGGCCCAAATGGAGCATGTGTGCGAAAGAACGAATTTTTTAGACCGAAAATGAAGCCTGTAGACGTGATACGGCGGACGGACATTGCATTTTTGGAATCTACGCACCTTGAAACGGAAAAGAAAAAAGTTTGAGGGGGTGTTATAAAAATTTTTTGCTGAGCGAATACATAGGTGTATTATTCAAAGAATAATAAACCAAAAGCGAGATAATAAACCTAACTTGGGGGGAGTGGTTGGGTGAGGTAGAAAAGACGTTGAACTGACTTACTGAAGAAACATTCGGTTATTATTTCTCGCAATAATTGCAACGTACCTATTGTTCTAAGTAGCATATATAACGGACTCCTCAGGTCACCTATTTAATCCACGTTTTGGTTGAAATCATCTCCCCAAAGCGGACAGGACCCCAACCTAACGGGGTCCTGTAATACCTCAGCCGCTCCTTCTGTGAACGACAAAAGTTTTACACCTTTTGTCGTTACTTCAGATAGAAGAGCCGTTAGAAACGATAGGACGGTGTTTAGACCCTTCTGTAGTTGGACAAGATAGTAGGTACAATGGTTTCTCATTCTCTTGGCCGGTGTCAATATTTCACCGGGTCACCCGAACTGTTATTTTGTGTAATGGCTTTTCCGAGTTTACGCTTTTGTTATTTTCAGGAGGTAACTATTCAGTGCAGTATTTTCCCCCTTAAAAAAATGCGTTCCAGGTACTTCCAGGGTGTAGTGAGGAATTTTGAGTAATGAGTGCGTATATTTACTAACCGCCACGTCCTAAAACACAACAAAACTCACTAGAATACTTAAGTTATTTTCTCCTGAGTGGCATAGTTGTGTAGTAAACTTCAAAACATCTTTCTATACGCGACATCATTAACTTTTACCCCCGCGGAAGAAAAATGCCTTATTTGTTCCTCCGTAGCCTCAGCATGTGGTACAACTTATAAGGCTATAGTATTCAAAACGCCATCTCTTGGAACTGTCGAGTACGCGCATATTTCACGAGGATGTCAAAGAGCTGCTCCTAAAAACCTCCTAAAAACCTCCTATGGCAAAAAGGCACCGAAATCTGCAGATTGGACCTCATCCAAATCTCAGGTGAGGCTGTTGGTCAGAAGACCCACTAAGTAGTTGAATGGATTGAACTCTTGTCCTGGAAATCCCAACACACTCAAGTTTTACTAATGAAGGATTGTGTACGTTATGGAGTACGTTCGTGGACATATATTACGTATTCAAATGCGCCTGGTTGTTTGCACCAAAAACCGATGGGCAATTCCTGTTTTGTTTTAATCTTAAAAGCTCTCAGTGCATTCCGAGAAGGTCGAAAATGAGTGGTTTGCGAAGATCAGATTTTGGCGAAGAGCGTCATTGCGTTTTCTTTCTATCCGTTTTTTGATGATTCTACACAGAGTTTTGAGCTGAAAGTTGGCAGACCTCCGTTGTTATTGATGCTAAATCCGTTTTTGATATAGTTTCCTTTGTATGTAGGTACCTACTCGTATATATACAGTCGGACCACGAATTAGAGCACTCCTGGGGACTCAGCCAAGCTGCGGAAGTCAATGATCGCGAATTCGTTATAGCAAGGTCGGTGACCAAGAAATTCATTAAATCGAGGTTTGAATAGAATGTTTTTGAGCTATGACGCGTTGCTGAACGCATTTGATCAATAAATGAATGACAGTGTGATTCTTCATAGAAAGTTGGGCAAACGAACTGTTTTTGATCGTTGTTTGCATTTTTACGAATCCTAAAACATCCTGACCGGACGGTAACTCCCTCCAAATTCTCGATACTTCGTCCTACAATTCGTAAAACCGTGATCGAGCTTCCTGAAAAATAGCTCTTTAGTAATATGTACCTACAAACAAAATTCGTTAAATCGAGGTCCGACTTTAGGTATAGCTAGGTACGTATCAAGCCGTTGATACTTGTTGAAGGCAAGAACTACGTAGGTATCTTTGCTCCCCTGGATTACGCCCAACACACCGCATATTTTCTCGCAGAAATTGCCCATTCTTTAGCGGTGATTTCGAGAGCTGTTCTTCGCCTGTAGGCAGTTTTACCGGAGTGAACGATCACTGAAAGCTTCAAAACCCGCTGACGGAAAGTTCCGAGAACTTGCAACCAGCCGGCCCTTTCTGGTCCCGGTCTCCGGCGGTGAGCTCTCCTGCTCTCTTTGTAACCCCTGAGTCGAGTTGTACTTTGTATTAGCACAATCCGGTAAAAATAGTCGAGGCCAGCTTTACCAACCCCTCAACATTCTAAATCTGTAGGCAACCCATCTTGGTAGATTATGATGAATTTTTGTAGTGTGATGGAGCCGCCAGGGGTTCTTCACAATGAACAATAACGTAAAATTTAAATCTTGAACTGAATAAGTACCATAGGTACGTATACTTGTACTAAATTTAACAAAACAAAAAACTATGGGATCTGACAGACAGATCGATGGAGACTGGCTCGATGATGTTATAGATCACACGTCATGCATTATAATATGTAGGGTATCCAAAGGTACTCCTGCTTTTTGTAGGACGGGTTCTGCTTGCGGGTGTGCAAGTTTGTAGGAGGACTCTTTTAGCGAAGTTTCAAGAAAAATGAAGCTGCTGCAATGGGTCCAAAATTTTCAGAACACGAATTTTTGAAATTTAGGCAAATCCGTTTCAGAGCATCCTGAATTCATCCCTAGATTGTAACAAAAATTTATTTATAACATATGTATAATTATTTATGTTTATATTTGTACATGTGTCTCGCACCAGACGATATGTGACCTTTTGGGTACCTACATGATTAAAATTTCACATTTCGCCAAAACGTTCGTATTGCCAAACAATGGATGATTTCGAAGTTGAGCAATTTTCACCAATTCTAAGGTGGTTAAATTTCCCGTTCAATAATCGGTAAAAACTGCTAAAATCGCTGATGAATAATTGATATAAAATCATTGAAAGCGGTGTGGAATAACGACAGAAAAACACCATTTCACTTGTTTTTCTTACTGAATAGGGGTCAAATTTAGATTTTTAGGGGTAAAAACTTGGTATTTAGGGCTAAAATCAAGATTAATTCACCTGACCGTGTGTGACCTATGGTGATTCACGACGGAGGGACTATTTCGGCGATAAAAATATTTTTCTCAAAAAAGAGTGGGTTAAATTTGACGTCTTGTCAAAAATCGGTAGAAATCGCTAAAATCACGAAAAAAATGGTATAATTTTACAAAAGTGGCTGTGGTGTCTCGCTATCATCTTTTTACACAATAGCACGAATATTTCTTTGAAAATTCGCTCTTATAGCCATGCTGAATGATTGGAACTTCTTTTTTTTCCTTTTTTCCCCCATCAAACACACAGATTGGAAATTAAACTTGAATTTATCCCTGTAGTTTTTTCGTCTTTTAATTTTGTTCGGAAATATAATGTCTGCGTTCTTGTTCTATTTTAATTTTTTATATTGGTAGCATTGCCCCAGTACAGTCCTTTAATGACATTTAATGGTCGGACTCGGCAGAGCGCAAGTTTAACTAGATGCTGGTAGGTAGAGCGCATATTATTTACCCATGATTTGTCGCCCTGGCTCAGTTTTGGTGGGCAGTATCTTGTCAGAATGAGATCGATTCAATGGCTCCATCAAGTAGTCTCAATGGCTTTATAAGTAGTCCCGAAAAACTGAATCCATGAAGAGAAATCCTTAGATTTTGGATAGAAGTCTGGTCAATCATTCTGAAAATATGTGGATCTACGAATAATGCCGTTGGGTTGGCATAGCTGGGCGACACCGGTTGTAGCGTGAGAAGCTCGGAGAACTCATGAGCTTGGAGGTTGGAGAAATCTCGAGGGGTTGGGCAAGCTCAGGGAGCGTTTCATGCGCATTCAGAACCAGAACACCTGGCGTTGTTGCATTCCTGTCCCTCCTCGTAATAACCCATCTCCATTGATGAAATTCCATTTTAGGACGTGATGGATTCAGCTGGAAACGGTTAGCTTCAAGAAGCTGCCTACAAATAAGAAGAGGAAAATTTACTTGTACATAGATAAGATGCCACTCAAGTTGTGCTTGTTATCATTGTAAAAGTAGCTGTAGCGGTATGGAGTAACAACTCAAAACGCACAGGAGAGGAGCAGACAATTTCAATAATGTTCCATTTATTCCCGTGCCTTTGATTACAGAGAACAATCATTAGTGTTCTAAGAGCGTCGATGGCAGTCCCTTCGGTATCATCGGAAAAAGTCACTTGATCTCAGACCTAAAGGGTGCAGTGTGTTGTCTAGTTTGCAATAAGTTCTGGTTTATACCTGTCAGAACATTGGTTCTAGAACTTTTTTTAACCGGGACCCACTTCATCGGAAATGTCAACTTACTCGGGCCCTCAACCTTCGTACGCCGCCGCCTTTTATACATAATATACCAGCCTACAAACAAATACACAGTTTTTGTAACAAGATTTCTTGGACTCATAACTAAAAGTTCCAGTCATGCAGCATGGCTATAAGAGCGAATTTTCAAAGAAATAATCGTGCTATTGCGTAAAAAGATGATGTAGCGAGGAACCATACCACTTTTCTTAAAATCTTATCCATTTTTACCGATTTTTGACATTTATGAAGTCCCACTCTTTTTTGAGAACAACATTTTGATCATCGAAGCAGTCCCTCCGTCGTGAATCACCATCCCACACAACGTCAGGTGAATTAATATTAATTTTATCCCTTAACACCAATATTGACCCCCAAAAATCCAAATTTGACCCCTATTCTTTGTAAGTAAACAACTGAAGTCGTATTTTTATGTCTTTACTCACCCTTTCATACTACTTCCAGTGATTTTATATCAACTGTTCGCGACTGTCCGGTTTTTGACCCCCCTAAAAACACATTTGTTCCCTTCAGAATTTTTGAAAACTGCTCATTTGAAGTCATACTTTTGTTTGTTTTGACATGGATATGTCTTTTGGCTGGGGGTCAAGGAATTTTTCGCGACACTTTTTTTCCCGACCGGCACATTTTCTATTGATTTTCACGTACAACCAAGGCGTTACTAGGGAAGAGTAACTCCCATAGTTTTCATAGTAGGAAAATCGTTCGCCACTTTTTGGAATGCTCTAATTTTATCATAACATCTTATGATTCCTAAGCCATTGTTGGGTCAAGGAAAGCTGATTTATTACGCTAAGTTATAAACTAATATCAATGAACTAATAATGCGAAAAGAAGGCACTATATGGTAGGTACTATTGAGTAGTAGGTACTTGTAAGCAGTAGGTACTAGACGATGAATAGACCTCTGATTTTCTCCGTTGGTAATTGGAAAATTTTCTCCACGGGTCAAAGAACTTTTCGCGACACTATTTTTTCTCCACACAACAATGGACATATCCATGATCTATTGTTTTTCCCCCAAGGAAAAATTTTTATACCCATTTCATAAATAAGAAGTAAAAGTTTTGTAATTCCAGTGGCATTACACGAGTGTAGTACGTATACCAATTACATACCTCAACTAATCTACAAAGAACGCTTCTTACTAACAAAGCAGCTACACCTCAATAATTGTGAATTTACTTCGATACCCGTCCCTAATTCTGAAACCTATTGATTTACCAGCCGACTTTTCCAGAAATTTGGCCTTTTTTATCATATACCCAATGTCATCTGGAGTGACACACGAACAAAGATGTATAAATTAATATATAAAATATAATATTGTCGTGAGTCCCTCCCGGGAACACTCCTATCATATTAAGTTCTCACCAATATTCAAACGCCAAACTAAAGCTCCGTAAATAAAGACATGAGTGGGGACAGGCGACAGAACCCAGGGTTACTCAACCTGGGGCCCCACTACCAGCTCCCAGCAAGGAGCTGGAGGGAGAGGCCCCCAAGTACTATAAAACCCCGGATCCTGGCGCTCAAGCTTCATTCGACACTTCCTCTAACCAGCTCTCTCTTCTCTCTCTTACCTTACCTCCCAGATGATCGGTTGAATACAGCCGCCTGGGAATTTCACCTCCTCTCTCCTCTCTCCTCCTCCTTGTCTAGATGATCGGTTGAATACAGCCGCCTAGACAAGGGACCTCTCCTTTCCTCTCCTTCACCTAGATGAACGGTTGACTACAGCCGCCTAGGTGAAATTCCCTCATCCACCTCTCTCTCCTCCAAAGTCGTAGATGTTCGGTTGATTACAGCCGCCTGCGACTTTTCCTCACCTTCCTTCCACACCACCTCTCTCTCCTCCAAAAGTCGTAGATGTTCGGTTGACTACAGCCGCCTGCGACTTTTTCTCCTTCTCTCTCCTTTACCTAAAATTCACTCACTCACCTTCCACGCCACCGTGATGAGAATTTTAAATTCATCACAGTGGTGAACCCGACGTTCACTCAACCTTCTTCCTTCCCACCTTCCCACCTCATGTGTCGCCCCAGTCAAGTAGTTCGGTGTCCCAAATTTTAAATTCAAAATTTTAACCAGTCAGTTTAAATTCGCAATTCTTGGCCAAACCCTCAACACTCACCTCTCAACTCAACGCACCACCGCTCCCGCCGATTGCGAATTTCGAAATTCAAAACCACGTCAAATTTTTGAATTTTAGTTACAGAAATGGACCCGAACTCACCGACGCCGCCGCTCCTGCGACCAGCCACACTGCAGCCGCCCGCCGCTGCGACATCCGACGCACTGGCCGACAACCCTCTCTCCACGCTCTCCCCGCCGACCTCTGCGACGTCGGACACCGCCGCCGCCGCCGCCGCTACGGCCGCAGCCGCCGCCAACGTCATGACGGCGTCCGCTGCGTTCCCTCTGTCGCTGCCCCCCTTCTACACGCACGACCCGGCACTTTGGTTTTTCCAAGTGGACGCAGCATTTTCGGCCGCCAACATCCGCAGCCAGAAAACCCGATATTCCCGGATCATTTCGCTGCTGCCCTACGAGATCCTGCTGCAGACCTCTGATATCTCCCCCGACGCCGCCGCTGCGTTCGACGACCTCCGCAGCCGCCTCATCAACACCTACCAGCCGTCGAAGATCGCCCGAGTCGCCGCCCTCTCCCAACCTCAACACCTCGGCGACCAGAAGCCCTCCCACCTCTACCGACGGCTGCGACACCAGCTGCAAGGAATTATGACCGCCGACATCGCACGCACGTTCTGGTTACGTGCCCTTCCCCACCCCATCCAGATGGCCCTTGCCAGCCATCTCGACGGTCCCGACGAGCCCCTCCTACGGCTCGCGGACACCGTGCACGACTTGGCCGCTGCGGCCGCCGTCGGTGAGGTGCGTACACCGCGCCACCCCCCGCCGTTCCGGGACCGCACAAACTCCCGGGACCGCGGCCGGGCACCCTCCCTCGACGGACGTCGACCCCTCTCGGCGGATCGCCGACGCGACTCGTCCGCCGACCGCCGACGCCAGCGCTCACCCGAGCGCCGCAACCCATCCCCTCCCCACCAGCGCAGAGGACGGTCGCCAGCAGCTGCGCGCGCATCCAACTCGGCCCGCCCCACCACAACCGACTACCTCCCTGCGGACCCCCCCCACCGTTGTTTCTATCACGTAAACTTCGGTGGGGAGGCCCGCAAGTGCCAACCCCCCTGCTCCTTCGCCCCTAAGCAGGGAAACGCAGCCGCCCGCCGGTAAATCCGGCGGGCCCCCCTCCTCGCCAACACGGGGGGGACCATGCACATACCCCCCCCGCCCGCATTCACACAGCCACCACCACCAAGGCACGCTACCCCTCCTACGCCGCCGCCACGGCAGCCAACCTCCCGGCCGCGCCTACAGCGCCGCCGAAACCCTCACCCCACCACCACCGCAACAGAACCTCCCCGCCCGCCACCAGGGCAACCAACCTTCCGGCCGCCACTCACGCCGCCGCTTCCATTCCCCCACCTCGGAACGCAACCTCCCCGCCCGCCACAAGGGCAACCAACCTTCCGGCCGCCACTCACGCCGCCGCTGCCGTTCCCCCACCTCGGAACGGAACCTCCCCGCCCGCCACAAGGGCTACCAACCTTCCGGCCGCCACTCACGCCGCCGCTTCCGTTCCCCCACCTCGGAACGGACCCTCCAAGCCCGCCTCCAGGGCACAACCCCCTCCGGCCACCACTCAACCGGCCGCTACAGTTCCCCCCCTCCGGACCAGCAACAAACCACCCCGCGTCTCCTTCGCGGAGGACCTGCCACCACCACCACACGTCCCTACCTCCGCCATCAAACACAACGCCCTTCCGACCCACCAGCGACTTTTCCTGCGCTGCAGGAAAACTAATGTTCCTTTCCTGGTGGACACGGGGGCGGCGCTGTCGATATTCCCCAACAACATCCTCCGTCGTCAGGCGCGCTGCTACCGGCAGCTTCTCTACGCCGCCAACGGTACCACCATCCCCTCGTACGGGACGTACCGCTCCTCAGTTCATATGAGCGGGCTCGCGTACGAGTGGGAGTTTACCGTGGCGGACGTGGAGAAGGCGATCCTGGGGGCCGATTTTCTTGCCTATTTCGGTCTCCAGGTCGACGTCCGGAACGCGCGCCTGATCGACCCCGCCACCAAAACACCCATACCCGGATTCATTCACGCTATCAACCACCCCCCAACACAGTTTGAACGCCTCCTCCTCAACTACCGTCCCCAGCGCCGCCCCTCTGCACACATCTCCACTGTCCAGCACCATATTGAGACCACAGGACCACCCATCACCGCCAAAGCCCGCCGCCTACATCCCCTTCAGTTGTCGAAGACCCGCCAACACTTCGACAAACTCATCGCCGACGGTATCATACGCCCCTCAAAATCCCCTTGGGCTTCTCCACTCCACATCGTCCAGAAGCCCAATGGGGATATCCGCCCCTGCGGGGACTACCGGCGGCTCAACTCGAAAACCACACCAGACCTCTATAATGTTCCCCACCTGCGTGACTTTTCGTCACATCTCCATGGCGCCACTATCTTTTCCACCCTTGATATTTCGCGAGCGTTCCACCACATCAACATCCACCCCCCCGACGTCCCGAAAACCGCTATAATTACCCCGTTCGGGTTATTTGAATATGTGAAGATGGGCTTCGGATTAAGGAACGCGGCGCAAACTTGGCAACGGTATATGGACAGTATCTTGCGAGGCCTGCCTTTCGTATTTTGTTTTCTCGACGATATACTGATCGCCTCCAAGACCCAGGAAGAACACCTCGCCCACCTACAGCAAGTCCTCAACATCTTTTCCTCCGAGGGCCTCCTAGTCAACACTGACAAATGTGTCCTCGGCCAACCCTCCGTCCGCTGCCTCGGCCACCAAGTGTCCTCGGACGGCATCACACCCCTACCGGACAAGGTCCACGCGATCATTGACTTCCCGCAACCCCGCACGGTCACCGAGCTCCGCCGCTTCCTGGGTATGCTCAATTTTTACCGTAGACACATAAAACACGCCGCTCAACATCAACAACCACTCATACACGCCATCCCCCAGCCCTCCAAAAAAAATGATAACCGCCCCATCACCTGGACCCCCCAACTCTCCGCCGCCTTCAAAATTTGCAAACAGGACCTAGTAGACGCCGCTCTATTAGCCCACCCCGACCCTCACGCTCCCCTTTCCATCACTACCGATGCGTCCGATTGGGCCATCGGGGCAGTGCTCCAACAGCACACCGGCGCCACCCCCCAACCCATTGGCTTCTTTTCTAAAACCTTATCCCCCACCCAGAAAAACTACTCTACCTTCGACAGGGAACTCCTCGCCATCCACGAAGCCATAAAGCACTTTCGTGACTTCGTGGAGGGCAGGCAGTTCTCTGTCATTACAGACCATAAGCCCCTGACCCACGCCCTCCTTCAAAATCGCAAGTCCGCCTCCCCGCGTCGCCTCCGGCAGCTCGAGTTTATCGGACAGTTCACGTCCGATATACGATATCTGCCGGGGGCCGACAACTGCGTGGCGGACGCACTCTCCAGACCCACCCCTGTCCCGGCGCCGGTGGCGGAGTTACTGCCATTCCCTTCCCCTCAATCCATCAAATCAAAGCAAACTCCACATTCCGACCCTGCCCTCTCCAATCTCATTTCCGCCTCCAAATTGGAACAGCTGCCGCCCCTCGACCTCTGGTGCGACGTGACGGCCGATACACCGCGCCCTTACGTCCCACCGGAGCTGAGGCGGCAGTTGTTCCTCCACTATCACTCCCTTCACCATCCTGGCATTCGGGCTAGCCGGGACCTTATCAAGACGCGGTACTTCTGGCCCCACATGAACACAGATATTCGTAACTGGGTTCTGGGGTGCCAGAAGTGCCAGCGGTTTAAGGTCTCGGCCCACCCCCATGTCCCACCTCAAACCATTCCCGACTCCCTGCCGTGGGAACACGTTCATCTGGATTTAGTGGGCCCCCTTCCCCCGTCCGAGGGGAAAAAATACTGCCTCACGATGATCGACCGTGCCACCAACTGGGTGGAATGCATTCCACTCTCAAACATCACCGCGGACGCCGTCGCAACGGCTTTCCTTTCTCAATGGGTTAGCCGTTACGGTTGTCCGCGGACAGTCACGGTCGATCAAGGGAGGCAGTTCGAGTCCGCCCACTTTTCCGATTTACTACGTTCCCTCGGCATACACAAAATTCACACTACCCCATACCATCCCCAATCCAACGGGAAAATAGAGCGGTGGCACTCGGTCCTGAAACAAGCCATTTCTACATCGACAAATTCCCCTTCCTGGACAAAATCTCTCCCCTACATATTGCTCAGCCTTCGAACATCCGCCCGTCCTTCAGACCAAACTAGCCCCGCACAAAACGCATTCAAAGACCCGCTACGTTTACCGGCCGATATTTTCACTCCACACCACACACCGTCAATTAACAGGGAACCACTACACTCAACAACACCGACAAACGACACCACTTATCCCAAACGATTTTTCACCACAACACACATGTACCTGAAAGAGCCCGGCATCCATAAAACTTTCCAACCACTTTACGCCGGGCCCTTTCAAGTCATTCGCACAACACATACAACCGCAACCCTGTTAATTGACGGCAAACCACATACGGTCCCGTTAGCCAGGTGCAAACCCGCACCTATGCTAACCCCGACACCTAACGCTACCAGTCTCCCGCCGTCCGTTCACGATGCACCATCACCTCTTCCCACAACACCCGTCACCTCCGTCGTTTCCGGATTTCGACTCGGATCCGGAAATGGCGGCGATCCTCCGGGACGTTTTTGTCCCGGAACCGCTTTCCCCCCTACCCCCTTCGCCCGGGCCTACCACACCGCTTTATTTTGTTCCGCCACGGATCTCCGGGTTACCTCCCCGGCCCCGACGATGGAAGTACCCCCAGTGGCGAATTCTACGCGAATTTCGCGTAGCACAAGCCACGGGGGTACACCCCCCCTACACCCCCCCCGACCCCTTGATGGATTCCATCCGTCACGAGTTCCGCCTTGCGGAACTCATGCCTCCCCCGCCTCCCGTTCAAATTTCAGCCCCCCCCGTCCAAATTTCAGCCCCCCCCGTTCAAATTTCGACCATTCACCTTCAGAACCCCCCCATACCTTCCAAAAACCCAACACCCCCCGCCCAACCGACAATTTCGGAGCCCCCCGTTTTAATTCCCCCCCAATTTTCCATCTTCGATCCCCCTCCCTCCCCTCCATCGTCGGGGATATCCCCAATAGTTCCCGCCGGGACGAAACGGCCCGGGCGACGGAACGGACGGAGGGAGCGTCCCCACACCCCCCTCGTCCCGGCGGCCAAGTCCCCCGCCCCGCTATGAGGGCCCTGAGGCGGGGCCTTGAGATTCCGGGACAGTGCTGGTGTCTCATCAACCCACTCGCACTGTACCGGAACTCGAGGCCCCTCCGTGGCCGCCTCAACACGTCGGCCGCCGGCGACTGCCCCCAACACACTACACTCACACACACACACACACAACCACTCGCCACACCACACCCAGGAACCGGCGGATCCTCGCAACCGCCTCCCACGAAGTGACCAAATGTTTGTACATACCTCTGTGCTTTCTGTATATACTACTTCATCTGTAAATACTGTAAATACTCACCAGTCATCTGTAAATACTCATTCATCCTCTGTACATACTCCATCTCATTGTAAATATTGTTCATCTCATTGTAAATATTGTTCATCTACCTCATCTCGCCCTTGCCGATCACTTCCCTAAATGCCACATGTTTAGGGATCATGACCACTGCACTGTACATACTCTCGCCATCTCATCCTACTTATTCTACCTTATGTTACCTACCTTATATTCTACCTTATGTTCTACCTACTCACTTATCATCTAACATGTTACTACTTATCATCTACTATGTTACTTACTTATCATCTACCATGTTACTACTACTAAATCTACCATGTTACTACTAGTTTTTAAGCACCGCCTTCAGCTCGACCTCTGTTTGCATCGGCCCTCAGCCCCTGTCTCTTTGCGCCTTCCGCGCCTCCTCTTGTTTGCCGTAGCCCTCAGCTCCTGTCATTTTGCGCCTTCAGCGACCACCTCTTGTTTGCCGTAGCCCTCAGCTCCTGTCATCTTGCGCCTTCAGCACCAATATTGGTTCAAACTGGGGGGACCTCTGTCGTGAGTCCCTCCCGGGAACACTCCTATCATATTAAGTTCTCACCAATATTCAAACGCCAAACTAAAGCTCCGTAAATAAAGACATGAGTGGGGACAGGCGACAGAACCCAGGGTTACTCAACCTGGGGCCCCACTACCAGCTCCCAGCAAGGAGCTGGAGGGAGAGGCCCCCAAGTACTATAAAACCCCGGATCCTGGCGCTCAAGCTTCATTCGACACTTCCTCTAACCAGCTCTCTCTTCTCTCTCTTACCTTACCTCCCAGATGATCGGTTGAATACAGCCGCCTGGGAATTTCACCTCCTCTCTCCTCTCTCCTCCTCCTTGTCTAGATGATCGGTTGAATACAGCCGCCTAGACAAGGGACCTCTCCTTTCCTCTCCTTCACCTAGATGAACGGTTGACTACAGCCGCCTAGGTGAAATTCCCTCATCCACCTCTCTCTCCTCCAAAGTCGTAGATGTTCGGTTGATTACAGCCGCCTGCGACTTTTCCTCACCTTCCTTCCACACCACCTCTCTCTCCTCCAAAAGTCGTAGATGTTCGGTTGACTACAGCCGCCTGCGACTTTTTCTCCTTCTCTCTCCTTTACCTAAAATTCACTCACTCACCTTCCACGCCACCGTGATGAGAATTTTAAATTCATCACAAATATAAATACATTTAAATTTTCGTTAAAATCTAGGATGAATTCAGGATGCTCTGAACGGATTCGCCTATTAAAAAAAATTTCAAAAATTCACGTTCTGAAAATTTTGGACCCATTGCATTAGCTTCAATTTCTTTGAAAATTCGTAAAAAATAGCTTCGTGCGAAATCACTTGAAGAACCTTCCACGACCCCAAATTCCCCGTGGCATTTCACTGTTATGGAAGATTAAGAAGGAGTTGAACAATGTGAAATCGCTTGGCACGGATCATCCGCCAAATAGAAAATGACAGACCAAAATGAGTGGAAAATAATTCGGAAACGAACGTAAACTGTTACCCATAAAGGTGGGTAAAACATTAGACAAGCCACAATAAAAACAGCGTTCCCGCTGCGTTTCGTGGCGATGGGACGACTACGAGGAGAGAAACAGGGGCATTGGGACAGGTGAGGTACTTTTACGTCCGGGGAGTTCCCATGCTGCTTGTGGAGGGTCAGGATCCAGCACCCTCCTGTAGGTCTACTTCTAACAGTCGTGCTGTCGATTCAGAATTCCCACGTAGAAAAAAGACATTTGGACCGTAATGGCCCGCGAGAATTAGAAACTACCCGAAGCAGTGACCAGGTTACGGTCATTTACTGTTAACTGTCACCACATACCTAGAAATGGATCCAGATTTCTTGGGAGGGCCAAGGGAAAATGTTCTCCTACTGGCTTTGGGAAATCCGCTGATCATTTGAGCTGTCGGAATGATCATGCTGGGCCCTTCTAAACTCTGTATATGGAGAACAGGTTATACAAGGGTCCTAGGAGCCAATTTGCCTGTCTTTTGTTCACTGTTTTGTGGCATGACTTGGGTCGAACTCTGCCCTTTAAACAACTTCAGACCGAAAAACGGTACTTACTACGATTTCACTACTTGAGCCAATCTACTTATTATCAGTTGATTATAGAACTTCCAGATCTTTCAGGGTTTTCGGTCTCATGCAAAAATTCCATCTTCAAACGATAGGGTAAGAAGTGGGCTAAGACACTTACCAAGTTCCTCACCTGCGGCTTGTTTTTTCAACTCGACGAGTTCGGTTCTTCTTTTTGCTCGCTTCAGCGGCCAAACTCGATGAACCCGATCGCTGGGGTCCTCGCATTCTTCTGGACCAGAACTACTTTACTATTTTCACTATTCTTCTTTGCTCCAAGTTTCTCGTGATCCTTCAGCCGCCCGGCTTCTGTTGTTGTTCTCTCCATCTCTCACTTCCTCCTCCTCCTTCTTCTCCTCTTCCACAGAAACGTTCTTCATCAATCTTCACAAGGTCGCTCTCGTCGCAAGTTGACGTGACAAATTTCTTTTTTTAGCCGCCGCTCAAAATAATGAAATAATTACAATCAATTAGGAGGTGACGAAGCGCGGCATCCTTTGTAATTTTTCGCATCTCCTCTATTTACTGTCTATTATACTGACTGCCTCGCTTTATTCGTTGTCTTCATCATCTGGGGTCCTTCTTTATGCCCTAATGATGTTCTGACCCTTGGAGAGGAATTGTTAATTAAAAATTATTAGTCATTGTTGATTAAACAATTTTGGGCTTGTTGAAATACTAGCGTTATTTCTTCAAAAATTCATTAACGGAAAAAAGCTGCAAGTTTTTTTCGTAACAGTTCATTTTCTTCGCCTTGACCCCGGTTCTGTACACATTTCTATTGAAATATTACGCGAAAGAACGTTCGTCATCTCAACTACTGATGGTCAGTGTTGGTTGATCTCCTGTTGATTCATACGAAATTTATCAAAAACCTTCTCTGAATTTTCGTCCAAAGGAATCGAATCATCGAATCGAATCTGCATCGAATCTGGCCGAATTCAGTTAAATTCCATCAAGTTGTCACTACCTACCTAGGTACCTAATAATACCTAAACCATAATTGAGGTATCCATTGATTGGGCGTCCACACTATGCTGCTGAGTGCAAGGCACAATGCGGACTGCCGTTCATCTGTGAGCCCTGGCGAAGAAGTAATCCACTGTTTGAACCACCCTACGGCCGAGATTCCGTGGTGTTCCGTATTACCCCGGTATTCCATATTCCTCTCCACCATATTCCCCTATATGTTTTGAGTGGTTTTGTTGAGTTCTTGCCTAGTAAATTACCCATTTTGAGCACAGTTATACAGGATGAGGTTTCCACTAATAAGAGGGATAGAAAAATTACGTGTACCCAATTTCACGGCGATTTCGGAAGCCTCTTCTTCCGAAACAGTGGACTAATTACAGTCCTCGCACTGGTTTCTCCGTTTTTATAAATTGGACAGAGACTGTTGAGATAGAAACAGATTTAGAGGACATAGTGCTTAGAATCTGTGAAATAATGCTGCTTTGCGGGTCTTGTATAGGAGTATAAGAACATATGAATCTGTTCGGTGAATGTTGATACCCGCGGATTAGGGTACCGTGTGGTCTGAAGTATGAGGTCCCTTCTGCCGGTTGGAAAAAATACCTTATGAACCATAATAATAAATTTGTAGATACAATCATGTGCAGTAGTAGAGTGGGGTGAAGATGAAGGTGTACAGGCCTTACTACATAGGTAGTTCAGTGAGTAGGTATTTCATGTTACCTACCTCGCTGCCCCTAACACCCACTGTTGCGTTAAACGTTGAGTCTTTTCTTCTTCTTTTACATCAAGAAGGGGAACATTCCGAGGGGACTTGAGAGCACAAGAGTGTGACAGACCACCTGGCCACATAAATATACTGCATACGTATGAGAGAACCTGAACCGCTCGCACACATAATCAAACAGGACGAACCCTCTTTTGAGTAGCCGTGAGCTGTTTTGTGTCGATATTTATCTAGGAATATCTAACGGAAAGCGTGAAATTGACGATTTCCGCATTGAAAAGTTGCCCTATCGTATCACGCTCCCGTGATCATTTACGGGCACATTTTGATGAAGAAAAGTTGAAGACCTTTTGTGTGCGTCTTACCAGGGACTGCCTATAGAATAAGTTTTGGATAGGGCAGCCTGATCTTTTGTTGAATTCGGTAGGTAGGTATAGTGATTTGGGCGGCTCCTGGACCTCATGGAAGCCTTCGAGTGGACATTAAAATTAATGTCCTCTCTAGCAAGCAATATGTTGTGGAAATTTCAACCTTAAATTTGTATCCTATTCGCCGACTTTGGCGTCCTGCCTACTTTCGTTGAAACATCCAGCGAAATTTGAATTTTTCACCATAACAGTTCACCAAAACATACAAAATGTCAAAAATGAAATATATGTTCTGAATATTGCGATTGTCTGGCACTGGTGACATGGCCAGGAGCCTCCATAAAGCCTCCTCTGAATCATCGCTCTTAGAATCATCGCAAGGATCCGGTCTGATTGAGGCAGACATTAGGACACACGTTACATAGCGAGTGATTGCTGATACACATTCATTACTATTTCCTATAGATTCTAGGTCACTCATGATTTTGAGTCAAGTGGTTTTGGAAAAAAAAAACTTGACACGAGTGGTTCAGTGCCCGAGAAGTGGGTAAAGGTTCGAGGGACCTTTAAAATATCGTCAGCACCATTATAACGAAACGTAACAGCAAAACAATTTTTTCAAGTTCACCAAAAATCACCAGGCTAAAATTTTCAAACAAAAAATATCGGCCAATCAGCTGTAGGTTTCTAAAACTTGACTCATATAAGCATGATTCCTGAAACGGACTGAATAGGTGCAATAAAAGTATTTAAATAAAGTGTCGGTATGTAGTTATTAAATTAGTAATATTAGATATTATTTCTCGTTTTCAGCCCTCGCTATATTCACTTAACACCAATACAACTAGTAGGTGATTTGTCTTCTAACCGCAACACATTCTTAAAGTTCGTTTCAAATTTCGAATCGTTCCGTAGAAGTCATGTTTCAAGAACTTAAAACAGAACAAAATATTTCTTGATCCTAACCTGATAGAAATATGCTCGATCCTCAGACAGATATACTAGGTATACAGATATACGGTTTTATTTATGAAGGTTTTGCGCAAATTACTTTCAGTGTTCACCTTATTCACTGAGAGTTGAGTAGGTATTCTCAGGTCACTCGACCTGTTGAGAATTGAGTAGGAGGTATTGCTCTAATTTTTTTCTACAGGCTAAAGTGATTAAGGTGCTGGAAAGATTTAAGGAAAGTACTCGAAAGTTCATTAAAAACTCGAAACTTGAGTAGAAGCTTGTGACTCAACCTTCTCCTACAGAAGCAATACAATGTCAGCAATCCCTGATATCGAATGTATTATCTAATTAGTATATTTTATACATGTAATATGTATTTTATCGTTACATTTTAGTAATACGTCTGTGTAGTTTATCATTGCATGGTCAAGTATATGAGTTTATCATTACATGTGTTTGAGTGTTTTGTAATTGCAAATCCTACTAGCATCGATACTTTTTTATTCTGGTTTCTTCTCAGTCCTAATGATGTTACAGACTCACCTTGTCTATGTCATCCAGTTAATTATACTAGCTCATTATATATCGGTCCCGCGTGCTCAGGTGGACCTCGACTTGCAGTGGGGTTATCGTTGTATTATAATGGTAATCTGATGGTCCGATTGTTATGCCAGATGTTACGACAGTCCAACCTAGTCAATACGATTGTTGTTTCTCCTTCTTGGAACGCTTTTTCCAGGACCTTTTGTTCGCATACGTAACCCGTCGGTGACAATGGGATGGATCCGCGGCAATGGGAGCAGCGGAGGTGTCCCATTTTCGTTGCATATGCGACTGAAAATACAAGCTCCCGAAAAACACGGACATTCTGTCGAATCTAACTCAAACTTATGGTAATAGTAATCATTTCACACAGTCTTAAGTCGGTAATTCTTATTCGTACTGCGGACCGAAATATTTACAAGACAAGAAGACCGCTTCAAGTATGCAAATAGCAAAAAATGTTCTGTGTACTGATGAGATTACCATGCGGAACAACTTGAACAAGGACTTCACTGGAAGACAAAACGTCTCCCAAGGTGTGGCACATAGCTGCTTCCTCGTGACCACTGCATGGTTATTCCATACACATTGGTTGAAGCGATAAACCTTTGTGCAATGGCATTCTCTTACTGTGTGTTTGGTGGTTCAGCAAGAACGCCTAACTTATAAAACACCACTTACAACTCTCGCTTACAGCGCATTCCAGCAAAGATTACCCATAGTTACAACGTTGCAAAGTAGGCACACCATTCAGATCACTGTACTTAAAATCCCAAAATGTCTATTATCCTATTTGTGGAGTCTTCCTATAAAATTGCTGCAAATTCTTCCACAGCACTTGTTTGGACTTCCTCAGTAGTAAGAGACGTCTTTATTTTATCTGGTCAGAAAAGGACAACACTCAGCCGAGAACGAAGAGAACCACATTCAGATCAGTTTCATATTTGTGTGCGCTGCCCAGGCCGCAATTCTCAACCGATTTGCGTTTCTTTTTTTGTTCGATACAGAAAACTTTCTAGTTGTACACTAGGTACGTCGCTAGAATTTCGAAATTTACCTCTATAAGGGTGAATGTTAATGCTGGTGGGCCAGAACTTGTGCGAGCTGCCAAAGGACTTAATTCTTAACCAGTTTACGTGTTCCTTTTTTTTGGTTTATTATTTTCAATAATGAACCATTGGAATCGAGCATGAAAAAAAAAAAAAAAATTCCAACCCCCTAAAATTTGATGGTTTACGTTTCAAGGTATGTAGAATCCAAAACTGCAATAAAAAAAATTTCTGTCTGTCCGCCGTACGTTGTACGCCGTACTGCCCGCTTTTCTTAGTTACCATGAAACAAAATTGATGAAATTCGGGTTATAGGTTCCTTTCGGGGTCTAGTTGGTCCTCAAAGCTCGACGTTACTGTCAGTCATCTCTAAGGGGTTCGAAATAGGGGTTGAAATTTTCAGCAGCTCGAAAACTTTCTATAGAAGGGAATGTTTTTTTTACGTTATTAAATTTGTCTTGAGCTGTACAATTTTTTGAGACCACCCGGAGCATTGTACGTCCAGCCGTTCGTGTGCACCAGAAAGCTTCGTCAACAAGGTCGTGAATCAAACGGTATAAATCCGGCCCGGATAATCATCAAGGGAGCACCTGATTATAATCAAGGATGGCTGTATGAAGTCGAGTTGGTTGTTCTGCGATATTATTTCATTTGATAAGTGATGGACTATTGGATTTTGTTGGTAGGTACTTCTGAAACTTGAACAAACGTTGAAGTATTATTGATGGGTAAATTATTACACAATGGTAAATTATTACACAACGGCAAATTATTAAACAACGGTAAATTATTACACAACGGTAAATTATTTCATAACGTTAAATTATTACACAACGGTAAATTATTACACAACGTTAAATTATTTCATAACGTTAAATTATTACACAACGGTAAATTATTACACAACGGTAAATTATTACACAACGATTCATCAACTAAGAAGGGGCTGGATTTTGTTGATCGGTACTTTTGCAACTTGAACAACCGTTGAAGTATTATTGGTGGGCAAGTTATTACATAACGGTGCATTATACTTGACCACGGAGGTAGGTATTGACCACAGAAAACAGTGATCTACGCAGAAGTGGCATCTATTTCACTCCACATCAACAGTTTTCCTTCAGAACTTCATTATTTGCGTTTGTTTTTGCCGTTTTAGTTACTGCTCGTCATCGACAGAATTGTTTTAGCAACATTCAACTCGTGATTTAGGTAGGTACCTAGTAACCAGTACGGGGTTAGGTACTAACCTACGGAGGGTCTGCGATCTACATAATATGTATAGAATAGTACATAATATTATATTATATAGACGGGTTATCTATACGGAGAGCTGTGATCTGCAACAGAAGGGTATTCCGTGCAAAATAATAAACCGTTGTGCAGGGATTTGCAGCGTTTTCTTTTTTTTTGTTCTACGCAGAATTCAGTCTAGTTGTGCACTACGACGCCGGAATTTCGGCCTTTATTTCTGGGGGGGGTCTGCAAGTTGTGTCCTCTGTCAGTATTCTCAACCGATTTGGGTGGTTGTTTATTAGCTTGATTCAGAAATCGTTCTGGTTGTGCATTACGTTTGAGAGGGGGGGGGGGGGGGGGTTGCTGGTTCTGTTAGCACTTCTCTGGTTGACGACGACTCTATGGGGCCCAGTAAGAGGAGCCCCACAGAGTCGTCGCGTCGTCGACCAGAGAAGTGCAAACAGTACTCACGACAAGAGACACAATATTTTTCTATTACATAGATTACCAGTTTCTTTGAATCACTACTCTGTGTGTTACACTCTCCTGTTAGTACAGATCATTACATCGGAGTACGTTCTACGATGTCAAATGCTGATGGTGGGTGTTGGTTCAACGTGGAGTTCGTTAAACTCGACAGTCCCAAATAGGTATGTGGTTTAGAGTGGAACGAAAACTACGTAGTTGTGCCCCCAGTAGTGGAGTCATTTGCTGTAGATATCTCGAAAATATATTACATTTATCCAACATCGTGGGTGTTGCTACAGGCATTTTTAGTCCAATCGACCCAGAACATGATATTGTTCAACTTACCTCCCTAATTGCTTCCTATTTTGTGCTTTACGGTGATGAAAGTGTTGAACTTATTGCTATATTTTATGTATTTATGTATTACGAGGACTGATGATAGACACAGATGGGATGAAATGAGGTACCAGTATTCAGTCTTGAGGTTATTTACTGTGCGACGTTTCTGCCAAAGATGTTAGCCCTATTCATGCAGGTTGTACAAAATTGGTGGGCGAAATGCGCACGATGCGCTTGCAGCACTGTGGATATAAAAATGATAACAGTGAAAAATTGTATTAATAAATATGTATAAATAAAATAAGAAAGTATTAAATATTTGTATGTATTATTTGTTGCAGCGATAGCGATGCATTTTATCTTCCTTGCTGCCTTCTTCTGGCTCAACACAATGTGCTTCAACATTTGGTGGACTTTCAGGTTAGTTAGTCAAATTTTTACTTTCTCGTTGCCTTATTCCAGTCCTGCGGTGATGCCAAAAAGTTGATAGCTTACAGAACCAAGAAAAACCTATCTCGATATTACCAACTACAAGGTGTTTGGCGTTCTCCGAGTAATTGAGTTTTGATGTGAGGGGGTTATAATACCAAGTCTGGATTATCTGTTATGCGGTGTCATTACTGACGCTACTGAGTTGGTGGATGCAGACCAAGGATGCTGCTTCTGCTGGCCTAATGTTCCAGTCATTTCCCATAACGAGAACAGACGAGAGAGGCCTTGGTGTGTAAAGTATCTCAGTCGCCTTGCCCTAAGCCCGCCTTCCGGGAAACAAAGGGATGGACGGCCTTCAGACGCATAGATCTACTAACCACCCACAGGAGCCCGACTGACAGGACCTTCTACTCGCAATTGATCCAAAGCAGAATGGACTTCATATTTTATCGAACATGAAACGGATCATTATTAAAACGTCACTGCTTAACATAGTACTAGTATTACAAACTGCGTAGCTGAATTGCTCATGCTTTGAACAGTATTAGGTAATGGACAGTTTCACCTGTTTTATTTTATTTTCTTAAGTAAGGGATCTCGGCGAATGATCGAATTTGGGCGACGAAATGACGTCACAGGTAAAGGCCCTCACCCCGCGTCCGCCTGGGGGGAACAATCAGCGCCATCCACTTTTGACGTCATACCTATCGTTTTCTTTTTATCCGTTTGTTGCCCAAGCTACACGGAGTTTTGAGATGAAAGTTGGCAGACTGGTTTTTAAGGTTGCTGATCAAAATAAAAAATTCCTACACACGGAAATTTCCCATTTAAAAAACCTCCTGATATGGAGCTAATTCGCATTTTTGGGCTCGGCCCCTCAGAACTGGCCTAGGCCTTATGTTTTCGTTTTTACACTTTTTAAACAATTTTTCATTATTTTGAAGGTGAAAAAGCGGATTTCCCCATTTTCGGTCACGCCGAACATGGATGCATCGAGGAAAAAGAAGGAAATTTCAGCTCCTTAAACGTGTGTTGTCGAACCCACATAACTAACGACCCTATGGTCCAAATTGGCTCAATTTTGCGGTAGTTCGGGGTTAGGTACCATTCCAAAACTGAGTGAAAAAGATGAATAGGTAAGTAAATGAATAAATAGTTACTTATAGTCCATTGCTACAGGCAGAAGGGCAAACCAAATACCTAACTGTTGTCGATGAATTTGCAGCGGTTTTGTTATTCACTCCCTGAATTTCCATTGTGGCAGGAGTCGCACAAATTTGTTGAATCGCTAAGTATGTGAAGTTAAATACTAGTTTTCCTTCAGTAATAAATTTATGGAATCCCCAATGACAAATTTCTTTGCAGTTCTTTTATTGTGGTAGGTGAAACTGAAATTTGTGGGGGCGAGTTTGTGTGATTTGTACAGGCAGAGCTTGCTGAGGCAAGCGCATTCACATCTTCGTTCCTTGAAGTGTCAAGGAGGAACAAAAACGTGAAGCAGGTATAAAGTTTCGAAAGAGGCTCACATTATTGTGCTTTTCAATACTTGTCCGTTTCCTTTCTGGGTGTTTGAAAGAAACTTTGAGGCCGGGAAAAGTGGCCGATGGAAGTAAACATTGTGTCCGTGGGGAGGGTGGGCACAACGCGTTCCAGACCGCCTGCGTGCAGCTACTACCACAAAGATATTCAGGTGATCGCCAGGGCTGTAAATGGGTTGTTGAGCATTCCACAGGTGATCCTTGCATTGTCAGGCGCTTCCCTGTTACCTGGATTGTAACCCGATTTTTCCTTTCCGCCGCTACGCGCAAAAAGCCTGGAGAAATGGCAGCTCAAAGGATAAAACGTCAAGAGCTCCCAACATTTTTGGGCTGCCTCCAATCATAGACATAGGAGACTACCATAATACTCCTAACGTGTTTTCCAGCCCAGTGATCTCCAAAACATCCCTGAGGTACCTACCTACTTTTCTACCTCCGAGCTGTATGCACAACATTCCTCAAATCCTATCTTCAACATAGGAGAACATGTGGGATCTTGGGTGTGTGTTATCTCAGGTCCTAATCAATCGGTGTAGAAGGTCCTATAAAGGTGGCATTAGAAGCTCTTTGCTCTTCATGTTCTCCATTATATCACTGGAGGAGAACCTCATTTGTCTCAGCTTGTTTGTTCCTCATGTATATATATCAAGTGTCGAGATCACGTCCACTCTCTCGACCCCTTCTTTGGTATTTCCTATTACCTACCTACCAACATTCTTTGTTGTAATGGAAACGGGGTTTTTCTGTCGTGTAGCGTATCCTACTATCCTCCAACCACTCGGATGGTAATTATCGAAAAATGTTTAGTTTTTGATCTTTTTTTCTTCAAATTTTAATTCTTCCAAATGTACCTACATGAAACAAATTAGGCAATTTGATACATTCAGCTGTTGAAGGTGTACATTAATTTGAAGCCCGCAATAGTGTGTGGCCTGGTTGAAGTATTATTGGGTAAATTATTACGCAGCAGTTTATTGTACTATCTACGCAGAAGGGGCATCTATACAGGTAAATTATTACACAACTTTATTATTTACCTTATGTTTCATGAATAATACAAAAAATGATGAATGATGAATGATTGAATATTGAATCCCGCGCATTTGTATGAAACTTCAAATCCCGGGCCGGCTGCAGTACTCGATTTAGGGCTTTCCTGGTGGGGCTCGAGGGTGCTGACCACAGAAAACAGTGATCTACGCAGAAGGGGCATCTATACAGGAAAATAATAAACCGCTGTGTAATAATTTGCAGCGTTTTTTAATTTCAGATTTAGCGTCGAAACTGAAGTTCGGTCTCCTTTTTAAACAACCCCATACTATGGTGGAATGGGTGATCTGGGGGGACTGCCTGTAAGTTTACAATAATTTGTAGGTACCTGCAGTACATTATCGCAGATTTCAATGATTGCAAATGTGTGCCTTGTACGTGGGCAAATTTAACCTCCCTTTCATCACTAGAAAAGTCTAGATACGCCCGTGTAAACAAATGAGCAATATGGAGCGCGATTTTCAAGACAGGCGCCTAATTTACGCGATGGGCGTCCTAAAAAAAGGCGCAAAGGCTCGCGAGGTCGTGTGAAATGCACTCGACGTTCCGCCACATCCACAACACTCAATCCAGCTCAACGTTTTTGGCTCAGTAGGCTGTTTCTCGCATGATTTATTTATAGAAAATCGTTCGTGAGACTACAGGAGAAATCTGTTCGCAACACAGATCCATTCGGAACGCAAGGGAACGGTACTGACCGGTTAGCAACGATAGATACCTTATTTAGGTGCATACCTTATATTAGTCTGTCCCAAGACTGAGAAATCATGTTGACAAATCATTCTTATCCCAGTCAGTAGCATTCGTCTCACAGGGGAGCGAGTCGCAATTCTTGCTGTATTCATCTGTATCATTTTATAATGATTCCTAATTTAGGCTTTTGCCTAGGTACCTACCATATTTTCACATAGGCAGGTGTTCATACAGGCAGACCTTCATTCCAAAAATAATTTTCTGACTTGTTTTCCCTCAGAAACTTATAATTTTTTTAAATGTAATATTTCTTTTCACTTATATATTTTCTACCAGTCAAAACGGTTTCGGTATAATATACAGATTTGTAGATATTAAATCCTTCAATTTTAAATCCTACTTCCAGTCGTAGGTAACAAAAATGCCAAAGTCCATCTTCTTAAGTTGAATAACATGATCCCTACTGGTTATTGATTTGCGTAATGATCCTTCTATTGATCGCTATACCATTGAGAAGTTTATTACTGCAGGAAATGGTAGTCTTAAAGTGCTGAATATTGAGGTGAGTGCGGTTTGGTCCTTGTATTATAAAACAAGAACGGATTTCACAAAACCTGAGTGGTTATCACTTATTTCCTATTAACCCTCCTTATTTCCTATTATTCGTTTAGGTAAAGGTATCATTTGGGATGATACCTTTACCCAAAGAAACATTTGGAATAGAAAAACATTTGGGATGATGTTTTCTATTCCAAAATTCTGTTCAAGCACTTGGAAAACAAACGATTGGTCGTGCAGCGCCGCAGAAAATGCTATATCGGTGCAGGATACTGGAATCTACTTAAATACCTACCCGAAAAAAGTAAGGTAGGTACTCTCGTAATAACGTGTTGAGGAGAATTTTTGAAAATTTCAATCCTTAATTTTCACCTCTTCCTGTTCTTCGGCTATGAAAAGTTTCTTGGATCATCCTTGGCCCAAACGGCGTGGTAAATATCAACGTAAATTTTAAAAGAACAAAATCATGTCAGTATATAATGTGTGTTACATTAATTTAGTCATGGAGTATGCGTCAACATCAACTCATTGGTCATAATCACTACAACCGTATGGTCATTAGAAAACAAAAAGGCTACTTGTAATTTATTTAACTGTGAATGATAGCGGGATATCTACAAGCTCTTCTGTTTTGGAGGCGAAATCAGGGGTAGGTATCCGAAAGCGCGGGTTATATGCGTCTGGTATGCGTGGTAGGTAGGTATGTTTTTTGGGCTCGGCCCCTCAGAAGTGGCCGTGGCCTTCTTTTTAGTTTTTACACTTTTTAGACCGTTTTCATTATTGAGAGGAGAGGGGGGGGGGGGGGGCAGATTTCACCGATTTTTGTTGAGCAAATTTGTGTGCGTGTACGCAGTTTTGCGAACTGCGATCACTCACGACCCAGTGGTTCAAATTGGCTCAGATTTTGTTAGTAGTTCAATGTTAGGCCCTGGTTGGTCCCATATATGAATTTCGTCGCATTCTGATGTAGTAGGGACTGCGCATGCGCAAACGTGAAAAACTTCAGACCCACATAACTCATGACCCATGGTCTAAATTGGTTCAAATTTTGAGCCAATTCGGGGTTAGATCCTCGTTGATCCCATACGAATTATTACCTGCTATTTCAAAACCGAGTGAAAAAAATGAAGAACAAGTCTTTTTCCAAGTCCGCCTTTCTTCACTCTGGCCCAATAGTCTCTCTATCGAGTGTTCCATATACTTAGATCATTGTTCAAACCTTGTTAATACTGGGAATGTCGCTTCTTAATTTCCCTAATGGCCCGGTTTGTTAATTGAAAAAATCCTCTCGAACTATCCTAAAAAATATCGTACAAAGTACTACCTATTATGAAGTAATGCGAGCGACAGTACAAAGGCCGAGCAATGTAATCCATGGATTGCTCTAGTATGTTTCTTAGCAGTTATGTGGAATTCAAATTTGAGCGAGTCCTTTTGGTTAGAGAACCTACCTAACCATCCACCGGGCCGTGCGGTGATGAAGGCTCGCTCAACGGTTGAGAAGCACCTGTGCTTTTTCACCCAACAAGAATATTACTAGCTTATCAGTTCATTGAGAGGCAGCTTTCCCTGACACGTTTCTCGCGAAATCCATGATCTTGCATTTCCACGCCGCTGCGCTTGAATTCAGCTGTGGTACTTTTCCTAAAGGGCGAAAGAACCCTGTCTCTGCAAGAATGGAGTGCAACACGACCCTTCGCACGCTAAATGTGTCACGTACACCACCAGATGATGTCAGAGTACGTTCTGAGGAGGACCAGTTGGTGTATCTGCGGTGTTTTCTTGTTCAGGAGCAGTGCGAGTTCAGCGGGAACAAGATCTCTTGTGACGAATCGGTTGAAATGTGCTTGCGGGGCGGGACACTGGAGTTGGAAGGACGCCCGGTCATCGACTTCTTGTCGAGTTGGGCGATTCGCCTTCTTGTTATTACACCTACCTACTTTCTGTTTAGTTATTCAAATTCTTTCTCTCACTACCTAATTCTTCTTATTAAACAACAAAGCTACCAGTTGCGATCGGGTTGTCAAACATTGAAATTCCGATGTAGAAATGGTGGAAGGATGAAAGTTGAAACTTTATTTATACATACCTCGTTACAATACAATATATAAGAAATGCACATATGGCATGTATAATATTTATCTCTTGTTACAGTTATTACCCCTAAGGTCAAAGACCCGTCCAAAGACCCGTGTCGTTCATCGTCGTTTAAAATGCTATGTTTGTACAAACTGCTGTTTCACATCGCTTTTGGTTTATTGTTCTGTGAATAATACACCTATGTATTCGCTCAGCAAAAAATTTTTATAACACCCCCCTCAAAATTTTTTCTTTTCCGTTTCAAGGTGCGTAGATTCAAAAAATGCAATGTCCGTCCGCCGTCCGCCGTATCACGTGTACAGGCTTCATTTTCGGTCTAAAAAAATCGTTCTTTCGCATACACATGCTCCATTTGGGCCCTAGTTGTGTCCCGAAACTTTTCAGCCCGATCGGAATATACCCAGGGGTGTTATGAGTGAAAATGTGTGTAAAAATAGGTACTTTTTGCGTTTTAGCAACATGTTGGTAACATGAGCTTTTAAGGTATCGTTTTTCATGTTTTGGGGGACGAGAAGACCGAATATGAAGTCGATTTTGACCAAAGAGTAGAAAATAGAGGTTCTACCAGATGTTCAGCTCCCGAAATTGATTTTTTATGAGTCAAAAACCTGGGAAATCGTCTGAAATCACCATCAATTTGTAGAATAACACTGGAAAAAGTGTCAACAGTTGGATCAAGACGATTAAATGGTACTATCAATAATAATCAGAGATAATTTATTTAAAAAAAAAAAGAGCGTACCTTATCCGTGTTTTTGGGGCCAAAATTGGTGGAAACCACCGGAGATAGCTATTTCAATTATTTTATATGAAAGAAACAATAAATGAACAGCCAACATTTCTGTTGGTATGTTCAATAGAATAATAAACCCATGTGACAAGGACTTTGCAGCGTTTTTTTCTTAAACAATGCATCGTGGATAGAGTAGGTACTATAATCTAACGGTAGCAAACAACAGTAGTTGATAAATGCCAAATACTTTCAGATATTCCATGTACGTTTGAACGTTTGTTCCGTGCATGTGTGCTTCCTTGTGTTCGTATTGCATGTGTGTGTTTTGTGTGAGTGTGTTCTTAAGTATAAAGATCGTTCAACTTGGACTGTACGTTATGCTGGGTATCATTTTTGGATTGGCTATGAGGATTGCCTTGTAAAAAATCCTTATTAGGGCGTGATATTGCAATAGCACGAACAGCAAGAACTTGTTGTTCGTGTTACATTACGTGCTGAAAATGATTCCTTTGTTTTTTGTGCGGAAATTAAAAAACGAACACAAGTTAATCCTAATTTGTTCGTATTATTATTAATTACTTACAACTCTGTATATTATTATTTATTTGATTTTAGAATCACGGTTTGTTTTCCGTTTCATAGGTACTACTTGAAGACAAATACCAGTAGATAAAAGTGATAATAGATAATTAAAGAGGGTAATTTATGTAATCAGTCTAGTAGCAGTTTAAGTAGGCTTTAGGCGCTCATGCTCATCAACAGTGCTGCATTAATTTATTATTACTCGGTGTTGGTTACCAAATTGTAGTAATTTTAGTAGAAATACCTACTTAAATCTTTTTTTTTTTTTTTCAAGTTCTGGTTTTCTGTTATCGAATGAGCGATTTTGAATTGAATTGAATCCGCCCTATTAATTCAAAATGTTCGCTGAAATCGATTATTTTAGGTAGGTAGGAGATGAACTATGCCCAATTCAAAGAATGAAACTGATTTATTTAAAGGTGACAACCTTTAAACCACGAATACACGAAAAATACACTGTTACACGTTCGTCTGTTTGTTCTAAAGTGTTTTTGGTTTATTATTTTCAATAATGAACCATTGGAATCGAGCATGAAAAAAAAAATTCTTACCCCCCCTCAAAATTTGATGGTTTACGTTTCAAGGTATGTAGAATCCAAAACTGCAATAAAAATATTTCTGTCTGTCCGCCGTACGCCGTACGCCGTACGCCGTACGCCGTACGGGCCACTTTTCTTAGTTACCATGAAAAAAAATTGATGAAATTCGGGTTATAGGTTCCGTTCGGCGTCTAGTTGGTCCTCGAAGCTCGACGTTACTGTGAGTCATCTCTAAGGGGTTCAAAATAGGGGTTGAAATTTTCAAAACGCCTATACCATTTTTTTACGTAAATATTTTTACGGTTTTAAATAGTTCTTGAACTTGCGAGTTTTTTAAGACCATCCGGAGCATCGTACGTCCAGCCGTTCGTTCACAGTAAGGCCCCGAAATTTGCACCGACAGGCATTTTCGACTCCAGTCTGAATGAAATTGTATACAATTCAAACCAAATCTCGTAACCAGAGACGCGCCCACAATAGGAATTTGTGAATACGGCCAATCATTGGTAGGGATCACCTGATTATATTGGCGGAGTATGAAGTCGAGTTGGTTGTTCTGTGATATTATTTAATTTGAAAAATGATGGCTCTTTTGGAGTTTGTTGGTAGGTAGTGAAACTTGAACAAACGTTGAAGTATTATTGATGGGTAAATTATTACTACGGTAAATCATTACTCAACGGTAAATTATTACACAACGGTTCATTATACCATCTACGTAGAAGGGGCTGGAGTTTGTTGGTAGGTACTTTTGCAACTTTTTTCACTCCTCATCAACAATTTCTTTTCAGAACTTCATTATGTGTGTTTCTTTTTGTTAGGTACTGTTTGCCATCGGCAGAATTATTTTAGCAACATTTAACTCGTGATTTAGGTAGGTACCTAGTAACGAGTACGGGGTTAGGTACTAACCTACGGAGGGTCTGCGATCTACATAATTATGCATAGAATAGTACATATTATATTATATAGACGGGTTATCTATACATAGAGCTGTGATCTGTAACAGATGGGTATTCTATACAAAATAATAAACCGTTGTGCAGGGATTTGCAGCGTTTTTTTTTTCATTCTGTTAGTAAAGTTTTATTCAGTATAAATGTCTCCAAATCTTCCATCACATTAAAATAATTTCATTTACAAAATTTAAAAGGAGAAATTTAATAAAATTAGAATAAATTTTTATTTTCGCGCACGAGTTGAAGTACTCACATTTTTACATTTTAGTATTATTTATAAAAGAGTAGGGGTATATAGCTGTGTACACTGGGAGCTTCTTGTCGTTATAGATATTGTACAAGATATTGTAGCCTTGGAAATATAATGGTAACACCCCGGTGGTGTTGACCTAGTAGCACGAATATCACAAAACGAAAAATAAAAACGAAGTAATTTAAAGGTTTTCTATTTCCACTAATAAACGAAAAGTACACTGCTGCTACACCGGTTTCGATGATAAACTATCGTCTCTAACAAACAATAACCCAAGGCACATTGGGCTTCCTCTAAGGAGGACCTACAACTATGAAAAGCTTTCTATTTGATTTTCTCCTAAAATTATGTTTCATGTCATTATCCAAGATATTGTAGCCTTGGAAATATAATGGTAACACCCCGGTGGTGCTGATCTAGTAGCAGGAATATCACAAAACGAAAAATAAAAACGGAGTTAGTAAGGTTGTGTATTTCCACTAATACACGAAAAGTACACCGGTTTCGGTGATCAAACCATCGTCTGTAACAAACAATTCGTACAATACTAATTCTTTACAGACGAAGGTTTTATCACCGAAACCAGTGTAACAGCGTATTTTTCGTGTATTAGTTGAAATAAGACAACCTTTCACTCCGTTTTGGTTTATTATTCTATGAATAATACACCTATGTATTCGCTCAGCAAAAAATTTTTATAACACCCTCTCAATGTTTTGGTTTATTATTTTCAATAATGAACCATTGGAATCGAGCATGAAAAAAAAAATTCTTACCCCCCCTCAAAATTTGATGGTTTACGTTTCAAGGTATGTAGAATCCAAAACTGCAATAAAAATATTTCTGTCTGTCCGCCGTACGCCGTACGCCGTACGCCGTACGCCGTACGCCGTACGGGCCACTTTTCTTAGTTACCATGAAAAAAAATTGATGAAATTCGGGTTATAGGTTCCGTTCGGCGTCTAGTTGGTCCTCGAAGCTCGACGTTACTGTGAGTCATCTCTAAGGGGTTCAAAATAGGGGTTGAAATTTTCAAAACACCTATACCATTTTTTTACGTAAATATTTTTACGGTTTTAAATAGTTCTTGAACTTGCGAGTTTTTTAAGACCATCCGGAGCATCGTACGTCCAGCCGTTCGTTCACAGTAAGGCCCCGAAGTTTGCACCGACAGGCATTTTCGACTCCAGTGTGAATGAAATTGTATACAATTCAAACCAAATCTCGTAACCAGAGACGCGCCCACAATAGGAATTTGTGAATACGGCCAATCATTGGTAGGGATCACCTGATTATATTGGCGGAGTATGAAGTCGAGTTGGTTGTTCTGTGATATTATTTAATTTGGAAAATGATGGCTCTTTTGGAGTTTGTTGGTAGGTAGTGAAACTTGAACAAACGTTGAAGTATTATTGATGGGTAAATTATTACTACGGTAAATCATTACTCAACGGTAAATTATTACACAACGGTTCATTATACCATCTACGTAGAAGGGGCTGGAGTTTGTTGGTAGGTACTTTTGCAACTTTTTTCACTCCTCATCAACAATTTCTTTTCAGAACTTCATTATGTGTGTTTCTTTTTGTTAGGTACTGTTTGTCATCGGCAGAACTATTTTAGCAACATTTAACTCGTGATTTAGGTAGGTACCTAGTAACGAGTACGGGGTTAGGTACTAACCTACGGAGGGTCTGCGATCTACATAATATGTATAGAATAGTACATATCATATTATATAGACGGGTTATCTATACATAGAGCTGTGATCTGTAACACAAGGGTATTCTATACAAAATAATAAACCGTTGTGCAGGGATTTGCAGCGTTTTTCTTTTGCGTTTCAAGGTGCGTAGATTCCAAAAACGCTGCAAACCACAAATTAGGTACGCTCCTTTTTTTTTCAAATTATCTTTGATCATTGGTAGTGCCATTTAATCGTCTTGATCCACGTGTTGAAACTTCTTCTAGTGTTATTATACAAATTGATGGTGATTTCAGACGATTTTCCAGGTTTTTGCCTCATAAAAAAGTAATTTTGGCAGCTGAACGTTTGGTAGAACCTCAATTTACCACTCTTTGGTCAAAATCGACTTCATATTCGGTCTTCTCGTCCCCAAAAACATGGAAAAATATACCTCAAAAGCTCATGTTACTAACATGTTACTAAAACACAAAAAGTACCTATTTTTATCCACATTTTCACTCATAACACCCCTGAGTATAATTACGATCGGCCTGCAAAGTTTCGGGACACAACTAGGGCCCAAATGGAGCATGTGTGCGAAAGAACGATTTTTTGGTTTATTATTCTGTGAATAATACACCTATGTATTTAGACCGAAAATGAAGCCTGTACACGTGATACGGCGGACGGCGGACGGACATTGCATTTTTGGAATCTACGCACCTTGAAACGGAAAAGAAAAAATTTTGAGGGGGTTTTATAACAATTTTTTGCTAAGCGAATACATAGGTGTATTATTTACAGAATAATAAACCAAAATGCAATGTCGTCCGCCGTCCGCCTTACACCGTCCGCCGTATCACGTGTACCGGCTTCATTTTAGGTCTAAGAAATCCGTTCTTTCGCACACATGCTCCATTTGGGCCCTAGTTGTGTCCCGAAACTTTTCAGCCCGATCGGAATATACCCAGGGGTGTTATGAGTGAAAATGTGTATAAAAATAGGTACTTTTGGTTTATTATTCTGTGAATAATACACCTATGTAATCGCTCAGCAAAAAATTTTTATAACACCCCCCTCAAACTCTTTTCTTTTCCGTTTCAAGGTGCGTAGATTCCAAAAATGCAATGTCCGTCCGCCGTACGCCGTCCGCCGTACGCCGTCCGCCGTATCACGTGTATACAGTAGGGTGGTCACAAAAAGTCAACTTTCGAAATTCAATCGTGGCAACCCCCTAAAAGGTGCCATTTGACTAGAAAATGAGATTCCCAAAGTTTTAGGTCGATCGGATAACATTAACCCGTGCCGCATCGAGGTTGAAGTTTAGAAAAACTCACTTTTTTTCATAAAAATATTATTTTTTTCCTCATAACATAGTAACCATTTTTGTCCTAGAGACTTGAAATTGGTCTTATTTTATTTGAAATGTTATCTTCTTCAACTTTTACTCCAATAATTTTTTCGCTAGATCCTATAGATTTTATGTTATTCAGCTTTTCCCATCTCAAAACGTGGTCCGTTTCAGCAAATGTGCCTTTTTACGCATACCCCTAAAAACCACACTCCAGTCAATGAAATCGACCTCTAGGCAATTTGATACTTCTTTATCACTCTGTTATATTGACAATTGATACATTTGAATCTAATATATAATATATGGAGGGGGTAGGGGGGAGATGGGTGGGTGGTGGGTGCTATGAAATGCACAAAAAACAATAAAAATTATGTAAAAAGTGTTTTAATAATACAAATTGAAAGTTTTTTGTAATAGCCTGGAACTTATTTTACAACACAATATATCTATTCCAACACCACTGAATTTAGAACTACATTAATGGCTTAGATAGTGAGGCTTTATCGACATCAGGGTAAATTTTCCTACATTCCGACACAACTTGTAATAAAAATTGGCGCTGTTCTTCGTCTTTTGTCAAGCAAGAGTTGAAGTCTTGTATCAATTTCACTCCTCTTTCAGCAGTGTCGTTGACTACCCTTAAACCGTTCACTATGTTTTTAGCATGCAAATAATGAGGATTTTTGTTCCATAAGCGTGTATCGGTGTTTAAAAAATCTGTCTCTATGGAAAACCGCTTGAAAAAATTCAAGGTTTGAGAGGTGACAAAAAAATCAAGTTGCTTATCCAAAATTTGCTCTACATGTGCAAAATCTAAAATCGCTTTTCTATCCCTACCATCAATTTCACTATCGGGTTCACCCAAGGAAAATAATTTCATGGCCATACTTTTTTTAATGTTGTCGTCTAAAGTGTGGTCGAAAAACAAGAACGCTATTTTCTCTGAGCTGAGGTACCACAGATGGTTTACAAATTTTGACGAAGCCTTATCTGCTATTTCTGTGCCAATTTTCCTATACTCTACTAATGCTTTCAACATTTCCAGATCTTGTTTAGGGGCCAAAGCAGGTTTGGGGGCATTGAACCATGCCTTGGCGTAAATATTTATTATAAAAACACAAATTTCTTCTATTCTTTTCATTTCTTTTTGAGTTAATAACAATTGATCTCTAAAAAGATAAATTTTGAGGCAGTAAATTGCTTTGGCCATCCACCTGGCGTGATGAATTGCACCAGGTGCTTTAAAAGAAAAGTTTTGGGGAGGAAGCCCTATAAACACTAAACAAAGTTGAAGAAACTCTTTGTAATCCTCTCTGGGCTGCAGGGTTTCCAAATGTTCCATTAAAAAAGTGAAACTTGATTAATGTTACTAATTTTGCATCTAATACTCGTACTATCATCATGTAGACTAGTTTTGTATTTAGTTTGGTCGAACTTAGGCCACCCAACTTGAAATTTTTTGAAAACGCTAGGTTCAGGACCAGTGGTCGAGAATCGATGATTCACTGTAATAGAGATAACAGATAACAGCGAATACAAAGCTAAAGGTCACACTTCCTTACCTTTCACCGGTCTAAATACCCTTCATTACCTAGATCCCCCCCCCCCCCCTTATTACAGCCTCAACCTTTACATTTATACCTGAAACATACTCATTTTCAATAAACCAGAGTGATAAAGAAGTGTCAAATCGCCTGGAGGTCGATTTCATTGACTGGAGTGTGGTTTTTAGGGGTATGCGTAAAAAGGCACATTTGCTGAAACGGACCACGTTTTGAGATGGGAAAAGCTGAATAACATAAAATCTACAGGATGTAGCGAAAAAATTATGGAAGTAAAAGTTGAAGAAGATAACATTTTAAATAAAATGAGACCAATTTCAAGTCTCTAGGACAAATGGTTACTTTGTTATGAGGAAAAAAAGAGTATTTTTATGAAACAAAGTGAGTTTTTCTGATCTTCAACCTCAATGCGGCACGGGTTAACGTTATCCGATCGACCTAAAACTTTGCGAATCTCATTTTCTAGTCAAATGGCACCTTTTAGGGGGTTGCCAGAAGTGATTTTCTAAAAAAAAAATTTGCCTATTGCCTTGTGACCACCCTAGTGTACAGGCTTCATTTTTGGTCTAAAAAAATCGTTCTTTCGCACACATGCTCCATTTGGGCCCTAGTTGTGTCCCGAAACTTTTCAGCCCGATCGGAATACACCCAGGGGTGTTATGAGTGAAAATGTGTGTAAAAATAGGTAAGTACTTTTTGTGTTTTAGTAGCATGTTAGTAATATGAGCTTTTTAGGTATCGTTTTCCATGTTTTTGGGGACGAGAAGACCGAGTATGGAGTAGATTTTGGCCCAGGAGTGGAAAATTGAGGTTGTACCAGATGTTCAGCTCCTAAAATTGATTTTTTATGAGTCAAAAACCTGCGAAATCGTCTGAAATCACCATCAATTTGTAGAATAACACTAGAAAAAGTGTCAACACGTGGATCAAGACGATTAAATGGTACTATCAATGATCAGAGATAATTCGAAAAAAAAGCACCTAATTCGTGTTTTGGGGGCCAAAATTGGTGGAAACCATCAGAAATGGCTATTTCAATTATTTCACATGAAAGAAACAATAAATGAACAGCCAGCATTTCTGTTGGTATGTCCAATAGAATAATAAACCCATCTGACAAGGACTTTGCAGCGTTTTTATTCTTTGGAATGGGTTTCCACTATTTCATCGCGAGTGATTTGGTTCGTATGCTCAGTTCTTGCTTCAGTCTCAATCCATAACTCTCGGATTTTTCTTCGTTGGTTTCCTGGTGAGTAGCTCGAAATGGTTTAGGCTCGAATGGTTCCTTACTCGGATGACCGAGGTCATGACCAAATTCGATTCCACTGCGTTAATCGACCAGAACTAGTGAGGATGAGGGCGGAGTGGGCGTGAGATACGTCAAAAATGAGAACAAAACGGGAATAATGAAGGGGGTAGACGGGCACTTGAGGTCTGGCGCCCTCGTCTCAAGAGCAGGCAAGTCAGCGCCCAAGTCAACTGCAGCACCACCTGTAGCATGTAAAAGCTTTGCCATGCCGAATGTATTGATAACTTATCACGTCCAGGTTCACGAAATATTGAGAATTTGGAAACTTACTTCTCGCATGCTAATCCTTACCGTACAACTGTCGATGACGCTGCGATGAAGGCAACAAGAGAGAGAACCTAAGTGAATACAGGAAACAAAATAACAGCTATATCCAGAAAGAGGAACTGTAAGAGACCTATAGTCCTACTATCATAAATTAGAAAGCAATTCATGAAACGAGGAATTCAAGTAAAATCAGAATACTACCTACCTATCTAGTAGGACTAAAATCTAAAGGGTTATTTCCGCTAGTGTAAGAAGTAGTATTACCATACCTTCCGGAGGAGTCCGTCGTCAGTAGCTGGTTGAGTACTGGAGGCGAGCGCTTTCGATGTAAGGACATCATCATCAGGCCGGTATTCTCTCGACGGCCTCACATCGAAAGCGCTCGCCTCCATTACTCAACCATCTAGTGACGACGGACTCCTCCGGAAGGTGTGGTAATATTACTACCTATCTATTTCTCAAGGATTACCATCTTATCTTTCCTCCTTACCATGGAAACTATCGGTTTATTATTCTGTGAATAGCACACCTATGTTGCTCAGCAAAAAAATGTTGTAACGCCCCCTCAAATTATTTTCTTTCACGTTTCAAAGTGCGTAGATTCCGAAAATGCAATGGCCGTACGCCGTCCGCTTTACGCCATATCATCCACATCTACTTTATTTTTGGTCTAAAAAATTCATTCTTTCTTACACAGGCTCCATTTGGGCCCTAGTTGTGTACGAAACTTTGCAGTTCGATCGGAATATACCCAAGGGTGTTATGGGTGAAAAATGGGTATAAAACTAGGATTTTTGGTGTTATAGTGACATGAGCTTATAACGTTTTCCATGTTTTTTATGAAGTCGATTTTACCGAATATGAAATCGATTCTGACAACGAGCGAAGAATTTAAGTTGTAACAAAGTTTCAGCCTTAAATTTACGTTAAATTTTAGTCTAAAATCGTCGTTCTTCCGCACACAGTTTGGGTCCCTATTTGGGAACACATTTGGGTCCTAGTTGTGCTCCGAAGCTCGGCAGCCCGATCTGAAAACACCCAGGGGTGTTGTGGGGGAATATGGGTGTAAAAATAGGGTTTTTCGAGGTTGCTTTGTTAAATGGTTTTAGTGAACATGAGCTTTTCGGTATCGTTTTCCTTGTTTTTTAGGGCGAGAAGACAGAATATGAAGTTGATTTTGACCACAGGATAAAGAATTGAGGTTGTAACGGAGGTTCAGCTCCCAAAATTCATTTTTTATGAGTCAAAATCCTGGGAAATTGTTTGTATCACCGTACATTTTTTATAATAACACTAGAAGTAGTAGATTCACCTGTTGATACTACAGGTGAATCACGACAGTTAAATGGCACTGTTAATTATCAAAGATAATTCGTTAAAAAAGAGAAGAAAAAAAGAGCCTAACTCGTGTTTTTTGGGGCCAAAATTGGTGGAAGCCATCAAAAATAGCTATTTCAATTATTGCACATGAAAGGAACAATAAATGAAAAGCCGGCATTTGCTGAGGTATGTCCAGTAGAATAATAAACCCATGTGACAAGGACTTACAGCGATTATTAATATTTTACGTGAAGCACTCATGATATTAGACAATTGATGTTCGAACGGTTTGCATGAGTGCAGAAATAGACTCTTTACACCAACGTGCGTGCGAAACGGAAGCAAAATTTGCTTGTAACTACCTAAAATCGTAGATTTTTTGTGTACAAACACAATAGTCGTAAGTGCACTTGTGTGTGAAAAATTTGTTTTGTATGTTCGGGTTTTGTGTAGTTCGAACTTTACGACTAAGCGCTTACAGCCTTTGCGCTCTACATTTTCACGCGGTTTTATTATGACAACCTTTGTGCTCTACATTTGGTTTTGTTGAGTGACAGATTTGAATTAACGAAATGCGACCTTCTCCAGAGGTGATGCTCCTCACTGTATCTACACCTCATCATAATAAGTATCATTATGTTACGTACCTACTCAGCGTATGTGTAGACAAATGGTTTGATCTTTGTGAAATCCATATTATCGGACCCCGTTGGTACCTACCTAACCGAATAGCTGCTGTGAATAATGGAACATATCTATACATTTTATAATCGGTTGTGCTTTATTGATTTTGTTGAATGACAGGAATGTGAATTACATAAGCGCCAATCCTGGAAATAGGTCATTCGTCAGCCACTGGTGACTTGGGTGGTTGAACCTTGATGGTTTGTTTGTATTGTATTTTCGGATCCTGGCAAAGATATTTAAAATCCACAAAATTATCCCTACCTCTAGGCTATTTACCTATTACCTTCCTTTACGCTAATTGTATAACATCATAGGCGTCTGCGTCAAGAAGTAGAAGAGGTGCAATATATAGTATAAATATAATACCCTAACGGCACCGCAACGTTATAAATCTGGCAGATACATTCCTCTTCTTTCCCCACCACATATTCTGAGCTGTGGTGCGTATATAATTAGAAAATAGGAGACAGTTTTTTTTCCCGGTAACAAGGTGAGTGTAACGCTTGGTTTGTCAGACTGGGGAGGGAGGAAGAGGTGTCTCGACCCTGTCATGTTCGGATGAGCCTCCAAAATTAACTTCCAGAAAGAACCGATCGTAAAAGGGCGAGCCGGTTCACCTCTCACGCTCTCTGACTTTTCAAATGTTCTCAGGTCCCGCAAGACAACATTGGATCATTTTGACAATGACTATAAGCAGGTTACATAAGCAGGTTCCATTCAAACACGTTGAGCAATTAATATAACTGAACGCTATCCCTAAAATGTACAACACACATATTTGACAAGTTAGGTAGCTACCTACGTGAATTGACGGATGTGCAAATTGAACTTGAAAAATGGCGCATTGTTGTTCAAAAACGCTGCAAATCCGTGCACAACGGTTTATTATTTTGTATAGAATACCCTTCCGTTACAGATCACAGCTCTATGTATAGATAACCCGTCTATATAATATGATAATATGTACTATTCTATACATATTATGTGATCGCAGACCCTCCTTAGGTTAGTACCTAACCCCGTACTCGTTACTAGGTACCTACCTAAATCACGAGTTAAATGTTGCTAAAATAATTCTGCCGATGACAAACAGTACCTAACAAAAAGAAACACACATAATGAAGTTCTGAAAAGAAATTGTTGATGAGGAGTGAAAAAAGTTGCGAAAGTGCCTACCAACAAACTCCAGCCCCTTCTACGTAGATGGTATAATGAACCGTTGTGTAATAATTTACCGTTGAGTAATGATTTACCGTAGTAATAATTTACCCATCAATAATACTTCAACGTTTGTTCAAGTTTCACTACCTACCAACAAACTCCAAAAGAGCCATCATTTTTCAAATGAAATAATATCACAGAACAACCAACTCGACTTCATACTCCGCCAATATAATCAGGTGATCCCTAGCAATGATTTCATCTCCGCCAAATTTCCTATTGTGGGCGCGTCTCTGGTTACGAGATTAGGTTTGAATTGTATACATTTCATTCACACTGGAGTCGAAAATGCCTGTCGGTGCAAACTTCGGGGCCTTACTGGACCGAACGGCTGGACGTACGACGCTCCGGATGGTCTTAAAAAACTCGCAAGTTCAAGAACTATTTAAAACCGTAAAAATATTCACGTAAAAAAATGGTATAGGCGTTTTGAAAATTTCAACCCCTATTTTGAACCCCTTAGAGATGACTCACAGTAACGTCGAGCTTCGAGGACCAACTAGACCCCGAACGGAACCTATAACCCGAATTTCATCAATTTTCTTTCATGTTAACTAAGAAAAGTGGCCCGTACGGCGTACGGCGTACAGACAGAAATATTGGTTTATTATTTTCAATAATGAACCATTGGAATCGAGCATGAAAAAAAAAATTCTTACCCCCCCTCAAAATTTGATGGTTTACGTTTCAAGGTATGTAGAATCCAAAACTGCAATAAAAATATTTCTGTCTGTCCGCCGTACGCCGTACGCCGTACGCCGTACGGGCCACTTTTCTTAGTTACCATGAAAAAAAATTGATGAAATTCGGGTTATAGGTTCCGTTCGGCGTCTAGTTGGTCCTCGAAGCTCGACGTTACTGTGAGTCATCTCTAAGGGGTTCAAAATAGGGGTTGAAATTTTCAAAACGCCTATACTATTTTTTTACGTAAATATTTTTACGGTTTTAAATAGTTCTTGAACTTGCGAGTTTTTTAAGACCATCCGGAGCATCGTACGTCCAGCCGTTCGTTCACAGTAAGGCCCCGAAGTTTGCACCGACAGGCATTTTCGACTCCAGTGTGAATGAAATTGTATACAATTCAAACCAAATCTCGTAACCAGAGACGCGCCCACAATAGGAATTTGTGAATACGGCCAATCATTGGTAGGGATCACCTGATTATATTGGCGGAGTATGAAGTCGAGTTGGTTGTTCTGTGATATTATTTCGCTTGAAAAATGATGGCTCTTTTGGAGTTTGTTGGTAGGTAGTGAAACTTGAACAAACGTTGAAGTATTATTGATGGGTAAATTATTACTACGGTAAATCATTACTCAGCGGTAAATTATTACACAACGGTTCAGTATACCATCTACGTAGAAGGGGCTGGAGTTTGTTGGTAGGTACTTTTGCAATTTTGGTTTATTATTTTCAATAATGAACCATTGGAATCGAGCATGAAAAAAAAAAATTCTTACCCCCCCTCAAAATTTGATGGTTTACGTTTCAAGGTATGTAGAATCCAAAACTGCAATAAAAATATTTCTGTCTGTCCGCCGTACGCCGTACGCCGTACGGGCCACTTTTCTTAGTTACCATGAAAAAAAATTGATGAAATTCGGGTTATAGGTTCCGTTCGGCGTCTAGTTGGTCCTCGAAGCTCGACGTTACTGTGAGTCATCTCTAAGGGGTTCAAAATAGGGGTTGAAATTTTCAAAACGCCTATACCATTTTTTTACGTAAATATTTTTACGGTTTTAAATAATTCTTGAACTTGCGAGTTTTTTAAGACCATCTGGAGCATCGTACGTCCAGCCGTTCGTTCACAGTAAGGCCCCGAAGTTTGCACCGACAGGCATTTTCGACTCCAGTGTGAATGAAATTGTATACAATTCAAACCAAATCTCGTAACCAGAGACGCGCCCACAATAGGAATTTGTGAATACGGCCAATCATTGGTAGGGATCACCTGATTATATTGGCTGAGTATGAAGTCGAGTTGGTTGTTCTGTGATATTATTTAATTTGAAAAATGATGGCTCTTTTGGAGTTTGTTGGTAGGTAGTGAAACTTGAACAAACGTTGAAGTATTATTGATGGGTAAATTATTACTACGGTAAATCATTACTCAACGGTAAATTATTACACAACGGTTCATTATACCATCTACGTAGAAGGGGCTGGAGTTTGTTGGTAGGTACTTTTGCAACTTTTTTCACTCCTCATCAACAATTTCTTTTCAGAACTTCATTATGTGTGTTTCTTTTTGTTAGGTACTGTTTGTCATCGGCAGAATTATTTTAGCAACATTTAACTCGTGATTTAGGTAGGTACCTAGTAACGAGTACGGGGTTAGGTACTAACCTACGGAGGGTCTGCGATCTACATAATTATGCATAGAATAGTACATATTATAAAATATAGACGGGTTATCTATACATAGAGCTGTGATCTGTAACAGAAGGGTATTCTATACAAAATAATAAACCGTTGTGCAGGGATTTGCAGCGTTTTTTTCACTCCTCATCAACAATTTCTTTTCAGAACTTCATTATGTGCGTTTCTTTTTGTTAGGTACTGTTTGTCATCGGCAGAATTATTTTAGCAACATTTAACTCGTGATTTAGGTAGGTACCTAGTAACGAGTACGGGGTTAGGTACTAACCTACGGAGGGTCTGCGATCTACATAATATCTACAAATTTTGAGGGGGGTAAGAATTTTGGTTTATTATTTTCAATAATGAACCATTGGAATCGAGCATGAAAAAAAAAATTCTTACCCCCCCTTCAAAATTTGATGGTTTACGTTTCAAGGTATGTAGAATCCAAAACTGCAATAAAAATATTTCTGTCTGTCCGCCGTACGCCGTACGCCGTACGCCGTACGGGCCACTTTTCTTAGTTACCATGAAAAAAAATTGATGAAATTCGGGTTATAGGTTCCGTTCGGCGTCTAGTTGGTCCTCGAAGCTCGACGTTACTGTGAGTCATCTCTAAGGGGTTCAAAATAGGGGTTGAAATTTTCAAAACGCCTATACCATTTTTTTACGTGAATATTTTTACGGTTTTAAATAGTTCTTGAACTTGCGAGTTTTTTAAGACCATCCGGAGCATCGTACGTCCAGCCGTTCGTTCACAGTAAGGCCCCGAAGTTTGCACCGACAGGCATTTTCGACTCCAGTGTGAATGAAATTGTATACAATTCAAACCAAATCTCGTAACCAGAGACGCGCCCACAATAGGAATTTGTGAATACGGCCAATCATTGGTAGGGATCACCTGATTATATTGGCGGAGTATGAAGTCGAGTTGGTTGTTCTGTGATATTATTTCGCTTGAAAAATGATGGCTCTTTTGGAGTTTGTTGGTAGGTAGTGAAACTTGAACAAACGTTGAAGTATTATTGATGGGTAAATTATTACTACGGTAAATCATTACTCAGCGGTAAATTATTACACAACGGTTCAGTATACCATCTACGTAGAAGGGGCTGGAGTTTGTTGGTAGGTACTTTTGCAATTTTGGTTTATTATTTTCAATAATGAACCATTGGAATCGAGCATGAAAAAAAAAATTCTTACCCCCCCCTCAAAATTTGATGGTTTACGTTTCAAGGTATGTAGAATCCAAAACTGCAATAAAAATATTTCTGTCTGTCCGCCGTACGCCGTACGCCGTACGGGCCACTTTTCTTAGTTACCATGAAAAAAAATTGATGAAATTCGGGTTATAGGTTCCGTTCGGCGTCTAGTTGGTCCTCGAAGCTCGACGTTACTGTGAGTCATCTCTAAGGGGTTCAAAATAGGGGTTGAAATTTTCAAAACGCCTATACCATTTTTTTACGTAAATATTTTTACGGTTTTAAATAATTCTTGAACTTGCGAGTTTTTTAAGACCATCTGGAGCATCGTACGTCCAGCCGTTCGTTCACAGTAAGGCCCCGAAGTTTGCACCGACAGGCATTTTCGACTCCAGTGTGAATGAAATTGTATACAATTCAAACCAAATCTCGTAACCAGAGACGCGCCCACAATAGGAATTTGTGAATACGGCCAATCATTGGTAGGGATCACCTGATTATATTGGCTGAGTATGAAGTCGAGTTGGTTGTTCTGTGATATTATTTAATTTGAAAAATGATGGCTCTTTTGGAGTTTGTTGGTAGGTAGTGAAACTTGAACAAACGTTGAAGTATTATTGATGGGTAAATTATTACTACGGTAAATCATTACTCAACGGTAAATTATTACACAACGGTTCATTATACCATCTACGTAGAAGGGGCTGGAGTTTGTTGGTAGGTACTTTTGCAACTTTTTTCACTCCTCATCAACAATTTCTTTTCAGAACTTCATTATGTGTGTTTCTTTTTGTTAGGTACTGTTTGTCATCGGCAGAATTATTTTAGCAACATTTAACTCGTGATTTAGGTAGGTACCTAGTAACGAGTACGGGGTTAGGTACTAACCTACGGAGGGTCTGCGATCTACATAATTATGCATAGAATAGTACATATTATAAAATATAGACGGGTTATCTATACATAGAGCTGTGATCTGTAACAGAAGGGTATTCTATACAAAATAATAAACCGTTGTGCAGGGATTTGCAGCGTTTTTTTCACTCCTCATCAACAATTTCTTTTCAGAACTTCATTATGTGCGTTTCTTTTTGTTAGGTACTGTTTGTCATCGGCAGAATTATTTTAGCAACATTTAACTCGTGATTTAGGTAGGTACCTAGTAACGAGTACGGGGTTAGGTACTAACCTACGGAGGGTCTGCGATCTACATAATATCTACAAATTTTGAGGGGGGTAAGAATTTTGGTTTATTATTTTCAATAATGAACCATTGGAATCGAGCATGAAAAAAAAAATTCTTACCCCCCCTTCAAAATTTGATGGTTTACGTTTCAAGGTATGTAGAATCCAAAACTGCAATAAAAATATTTCTGTCTGTCCGCCGTACGCCGTACGCCGTACGCCGTACGGGCCACTTTTCTTAGTTACCATGAAAAAAAATTGATGAAATTCGGGTTATAGGTTCCGTTCGGCGTCTAGTTGGTCCTCGAAGCTCGACGTTACTGTGAGTCATCTCTAAGGGGTTCAAAATAGGGGTTGAAATTTTCAAAACGCCTATACCATTTTTTTACGTGAATATTTTTACGGTTTTAAATAGTTCTTGAACTTGCGAGTTTTTTAAGACCATCCGGAGCATCGTACGTCCAGCCGTTCGTTCACAGTAAGGCCCCGAAGTTTGCACCGACAGGCATTTTCGACTCCAGTGTGAATGAAATTGTATACAATTCAAACCAAATCTCGTAACCAGAGACGCGCCCACAATAGGAAATTTGGCGGAGATGAAATCATTGCTAGGGATCACCTGATTATATTGGCGGAGTATGAAGTCGAGTTGGTTGTTCTGTGATATTATTTCATTTGAAAAATGATGGCTCTTTTGGGGTTTGTTGGTAGGTAGTGAAACTTGAACAAACGTTGAAGTATTATTGATGGGTAAATTATTACTACGGTAAATCATTACTCAACGGTAAATTATTACACAACGGTTCATTATACCATCTACGTAGAAGTTGGTGGTACTCCTCATCAATAATTTCTTTTCAGAACTTCATTATGTGTGTTTCTTTTTGTTAGGTACTGTTTGTCATCGGCAGAATTATTTTAGCAACATTTAACTCGTGATTTAGGTAGGTACCTAGTAACGAGTACGGGGTTAAGTACTAACCTACGGAGGGTCTGCGATCTACATAATATGTGTAGAATAGTACATATCATATTATATAGACGGGTTATCTATACATAGAGCTGTGATCTGTAACAGAAGGGTATTCTGTACAAAATAATAAACCGTTGTGCAGGGATTTGCAGCGTTTTTTTTTCATGCTCGATTCCAATGGTTCATTATTGAAAATAATAAACCAAAAATCTCTTGTAGGTAAGTTTTTTTTTAAAATCAGCAACATGTTTATCAATCTCTTTTGAATGAGCATTAAGTTTACATTGTACTATGTTCCAAGGTTCAGTTTACCCTTCCAGTAGACATAGCACCTCCATGTTAAATTTTGGTGGTTCATATGAGGAGCAGTTGCAGCCAGCATTCATTACCTTACTCACAAGAGAAACAGAGAATGGGCAATTTCACTTGTTTTCTTTTCTTTTCTTAATTAAAATATTATATCGGCGAGAGCTTTCCGAAAAGATGCTATATGAGAGGTATCCGATGATCGAAAGTGGGCGATAAACCAGTGGAAACAAAGCGAAATGACTTCATAGTTAATGGCCCTTAGCGTCATCCACTTATGACGTAATTTCGTTTTCTTTCTATCCGTACACGGAGTTTTGAGATGAAAATTTGCAGTGGGTGGTTTTCAAGGGTGCTAAATCCGATTCTGATATTTAAAAAAACGCTGCAAAGTCCTTGTCACATAGGTTTATTATTCTATTGGACATACATACCTACCTAAAGAGATGTTGGCTGTTTATTTATTGTTTCTTTCATATAAAATAATTGAAATAGCTATTTCTGGTGGTTTCCACCAATTTTGGCCCCCAAAACACGAATGAGGTATACTGTCGTTGTTTTTTTTTTTTTTTTTTAAATAAATAAATTATCTCTGATCCATTTAATCGTCTTGATGCACCTGTTGACACTTTTTCCAGTGTTGTTCTACAAATTGATGGTGATTTCAGACGATTTCCCAGGTTTTTGACTCATAAAAAATCAATTTCGGGAGCTGAACATATGGTAGAACCTCAATTTTCTACTCTTTGGTCAAAATCGACTTCATATTCGGTCTTCTCGTCCCCAAAAACATGAAAAACGATACCTTAAAAGCTCATGTTACCAACATGTTGCTAAAACGCAAAAAGTACCTATTTTTACACACATTTTCACTCATAACACCCCTGGGTATATTCCGATCGGGCTGAAAAGTTTCGGGACACAACTAGGGCCCAAATGGAGCATGTGTGCGAAAGAATGATTTTTTTAGACCGAAAATGAAGCCTGTACACGTGATACGGCGGACGGCGAACGGACATTGCATTTTGGTTTATTTGGAATCTACCTACCCACCTTGAAACGGAAAAGAAAAAATGTTGAGGGGGTGTTATAAAAATTTTTTGCTGAGCGAATACTTACATAGGTGTATTATTCACAGAATAATAAACCAAAAAATCCTACACACGAAAATTTTCCATTATGAAAAGGAGATTATGAAATAATTCCCCATTGATTTTATAATAATATTATTATCTTGAACATCCAACTATAATTATATAGATATACCTACCTATAGATCTTAAGTTTATAGTAATATTATTGGTAAGGATGCGTTGAACTCGAGTTTTCCACTCCCTAGTACCTACTATGAATCACATCAAGCGTCAAGAAATCGTTATGACTACTAGTTATGACGTAGAAGACCTGTCTTTCAAACACCAAGGTTCCTATAGTTTACTTTAATGATTGTTTGATTCATTTAACCGGTGCACTTCGTAGTTTGAACCGGGAACTTTCTGGTGGTCTCGTCGAAAACCCTCGAAACACGGGAACGCAGAGCCAAAAACCATGATTGGCAGGTGTAGCACTCAAGCAGAAATGATCAATATCCATGCCAACGTTCTTATGAAGTTACTTGCAGTTCCCCAAAGAAATCTTCAACAACAAGTATTTTAGTGAAACTGCCACCAGTAAGAAAAAGTTCCAGGCAAATAGTATGACTTAGCGAGAAAATTCCAATGAATTATTATATATATTTGTGTAATTCGTCCGTTATGTGAACAGATTTTTACACTTCTAATTACAAAACCCGGTTATCTGCAACCCTTTCAGTAAAAACCCGGGACACCTGGCAATCCTGGTCTCATCTCGTATGTTTTGAATAATTGTGTTATAGAACCCATTTACCCAACAAGTGGAGTTGGTACTTGGGATCCATATGTTTGTCAACGCTTTTGTTTATTCCTACACAGCCGGACTCTTACCAGCATTAGGCCTGATCATAATATACATAATAGCGTGCTCTTGCGACCTACCGGCCAAAAAAAAATTAACGAATTATGAAAGTAATTTTTCTGTGACATCTTTAATACATACAATGTGACTACTCACGTGTTTTTTGTGCTATTTATTTTTCTGGAGATATTTTTGATATGCAAAATTAAGTATTTTATGTTTACAACAGACATTCATGTAGTTATAGTACCTATACAAATTGGTAAGATTTGATGACGTAGTTGGATGTCAACCATGGATCGGCAGATATAATCCATGACTCGATGCATCCTCCTCTCCTATAATCCATGACTAATCTGTGAGATTAGTCAAGATTATTATCAAATGTAATCACAACGAAGCGTTGTCAGAAGGTTTTTTTAAAGCGTTCACTTATTTTGCGTCTAAATTATTATACAGATAACTATCTACGTATTTAGTTCGCATATAGCAGTTTAATATGATGGTAGGCCATTAACAACACCACACTAGTATTACACGTCAACATCCTAGGTCCAAGGGCTTGCTTTGTCCAACATCCAACCTATGCAGTGTATGGGTACTGGTGCCAGTAGGCAATTTTATTAACCCAAGTAAACATAAATTATTAATTTGAATCTTTTATCAGTTAAGTAACTGCTTGAAATATTCGAGGGAAAAACTCAGCCAACTTCAGACCAATGGAAACTCTTCACGAGGTAGGGGGAGGCACCTCGATCAGCTGAAGAATAATATACGTCAGTAGTAGTGGCATTGCTTGATAAACGCTGGCATGTGGGAGAGCCCGTCCTTGGTCTTTGCATCTCGCCTCCATCTCTTCTTCCAATTCATCATCCGATATCCTTACAAGCCGCCTTTCATTCCCAAGTCCCATTATGGCGCGGCCTACTTCCTTCCTCTTGAATAACCCCGAAAGAATAGGAATCCCCCATGAACCCATCCCTACCGTACCTACCACCAAAATCTACAGTTAAGTAGGCTTTTATGTACCAGGCATCTCAGGGACAAGGAATGTACTTTTATTGGGCTACAAAACTCCACTTCACTAGAAGATGAAGAAGAATTTCATTTCCTGTCACAAAAAATTGCATCACAATGGTTGGTAGATAGGTATACAAAAACCTATGTGGTGTGGGAAGACAAAATCTGTGTGGAACGGGAAGACTACCCTACTCTTTTCATCCCATACAATAACAATTCTTAATCCCAATATCACAGCAGCATAAAAAACGTAGTTATTGAAAGGTTGCTTAGTTCGTATCACACAAGAATTTCCCAGTAGGTACTTATTGTACATATTGACCGTCCAGATGAGAATGGCCGATGGCACTCACTAGTACTTCGTATAATTCACGTAGATAATCGTTCGTGAATTATGATTTGTCTATCTAATTTGTGCTCTATCTAAGTCGTCTAATTTGTCAGCAGTACCACGATTTCAACTCGTTTTGTCATGTTCCTTATACTAGGTGAGCCCCACCGGGATGTTACCATTCCATTTCCTAGGCTACAAAATCTTGGATAATGACATGAAACATACTTTTAGGAGCAAATCAAATAGAAAGCTGGTCATGGTTGTACGTTCTCCTTAGAGGTATTTCCTACTTTTAAGTAGATGGGTAACATTGATTTTACCGTCCCTGACAACAATATTATATTCGAAAAAAACTTGACACGGTCTACTTATTCGCGGAGGAAATAGTGGTGAGAAGACCGAGGGCTGGAGGCCGTCCTTGGCCACGCTTCGTATCCTCGTCTGCTAGTAACTCCATCAATAACCATCACAGCTGCAGGTGTCAGTTTGATAACCGTTTCGGGAACCAACCGTTTTTCGGGTCATTTGTGAGTTGATTCTTGCCTCGAGATACAGAATCTTTGGCCTCGACTCGTATGCCTGGCAAATCGTTCCACGCGTGGTACCTGTGTGTGGGTGTTTGTATAGTAATGGTTATCTCATGGTAATGATCAGCAATGGTTTATCATTATAATCCTGAGTAACTATACGAATATTACTTCCAGATTGATAACCGATACCACAAATTATCTTGGTAATTGTTCAAAGTCGGAGGGAGATCAGATGCAATCCAATTATTACCCAACAGCAATGACAAATTCTGACCCTCCAAAGAGGGCAGCTGACCACGTCCTCGACGCCTATGGAAGTTGAATGTAAAATGTAAAGCCCAGCCTGGAATGCCTTTACTTACTTGTTCAAACACTGTACTTTTCCAATCAAAACTACCTAACTACTATCTTTACACAGTTCTCACATCACTTGAATAGTCTTTCAGTTTCACCCCATCAACTAATGTTTTAAAATGACCATAGTTCGACCTCGGATGTGCCAAATGGTAATGAGTGAGACATTCCCATCAGGAAACAAGTATGAGGTTTGTCTTCCCTAGATATCTAAGTTCTAAATTGTTGTAAAAATTTTGGAAGAACTTCACAAATTAATTCTTCGAGAGTAAATTAATTGTTCCTTTTCACACAATTGAAATCGAAGTCAACTTTCGGGGCTACAGCGTTACCGCAATACAACGACGAACACGAGAGGAAAAAAACGAAGGTAACTCGCAGGTTACCACCATCGAGTAGTTATTTATTCCTAGGCTGTAACCAACTTTAACCGTCGGCTTGGATTTGGTGGGTTTTTTCCCCCTGGTAGGCGTTCGCTGTGAGGCTCCTAGTCAGCTCCTCTCATAATTCATAATGTGACATTCAAAATGTAGGCACTAGTGATTTGGGTTTTTTTTAACTTCGCTCGCAGGGGTATATGCGTTGAATATATTGAAGAATCAAAATGTCGATGAAAGGTATATATACTTACCTATGGTATATATACCATAGGTATATATATCTGTGGTACCACATGATGATATGATTGTATTCCATTGACGTCTGTAAAAATGGAATTTACCTACGTTTTGTGTTACAGAGACCTCCGACCAACGAGCCTGGACAAGGGGCAGGAAGCCTGCAGGCTTCGGATCTACGAGCTGTACGCGTGGGGCGGACCTCTCATCATCTCGGGAGTCGGCGCAGTCCTCGATAACGTTCCGCGACAGCCGGGTGACCACAACTTCATCAGGCCCAGGTTCGGCGAGAACAGGTGCTTCTTTTACGGTGAGTGTTCCCCTGGTCCAGTCAAGTTAGTACGTAACAGGATAATGTATACTACATTATTATCATTGGCAGGGGCGGCACGGGTCTACTATAGCACACCCACCACCTGGTGGTGGAGGGGGAGGAGTGAATAAATAAATTATGCAAATAAATTATGCGAGTAAATACCTACAGTTGGCCCTAACAGTATTACAGTTATCCTGTGAGAGGGAGGGCGGGGGATGCAAATTTTCACAGCCGCTACTCGCTAGAGAAGGTCAAAATCGACGGCATTCATCAGAAACGAACCAGTCCACTAAATCGCGAAGAACTAAGGTAGGTAGGTTATGTCATTTTTTCTAGGTAGGCACCTACTTGTCAGTAAATCATAGGAGAATCCAAACACACATGAAGTAGAGATTGAAGCTTCCATAATTGAAGCTTGCGAGGGGCTTTGGCGGGGGGGTTACCTACTTTTGACGGTACGTATGAAGTGGAAAAGTACGGGGAGTTCCTTATTCCGATCAAATTACAGACAGAAGGAATGGTGATTTTATTGATACAAATTATACTGTGCGTAAAGCTGGGGCTTTTCTTGAAGGTACCTGCTCTCAAAAGGCGGGAACCACCTGGGATATAAAATGGAACGCGGCCGGGTCGGGCGTTCGTGATGGAATCTTAATTAGATGGGACCGCAGTCGGTTTCTCTCAGGGGAGGATGGTTTTGAAGTTAACCCCTCCGTTAAATATGAAATAATTGTGGGATCTCTAATGATGCACGTCCTGGGGCGGCTTACCATGGAAAAAAGTGCATGTGGTATCCAAAAGGAGTTTTTGAGGTTGTAAACAGGTGTTATTAAATCAGTGCTCTCTTGATTCTAACGTATTGTTCCGATCCTTAGTCCTTCCTTCATACTTTTCTATGCAACTTCATACCTACAACAGGTCTCCAACAGGTTGAAGCTGAACTTTTATTCATGTAAGGAGTGATGTGGGGAGTATCGAGGGTTGGTCCAAATATATTGGACTTGCTGAACTTTTATTCATGGACTCCTCTCAGACTCTTGGAGAATGGGTCAAGTATAGCAGCAATTCCACCACACATACCTCCAAATACCAACTTTTATCGATCACTTTTTCGTGTAATTGTGGGCGTATCAAGGAAAATACACAGCACAGTCGTTGTATAAAGTTATGGACGGAATTTAGTGGAATTGATAATACCATCTGGACACTAACTCGTGGATCTATTCGAAGTCTCACCTCATTTGGACCATTTTTTCACATAAAGAACGTTCATATAAGTACTCACACTCACTCTTAAATTATTGGTAGTTACCTAATCATTGGGAGGACATGGAATTTAGGATTTTTATCGTCAAATTCTGTTCAGAGAAGATGGAATTCAGGATTTTTATCGTCAAATTGGTGTTCAGAGAAAATGGAATTTAACGTTTTTATCGTCAAATTCGTATTCAGAGGACATGAATTTTAGGATTTTTACCGTCAAATCCGTGTTCAGGATGTTCAAAAAAAAAAAGGAAGATGTGCTTAGTTTATCAAACTTTAGAAGTTTCTCCATTAAGTGCCCTTGTGAAAAATTTCATTTTTGTCAGTTGTTTATTAACTGCAAATCTGGCGTTGCTGGTACATTGAAACTGAAAGGTAGAAATGGGTTTTTATCAGTTTTATATAAAATTAATTAAAAACCGACTGCAAGTTTCGTCTGAGGAAAACCAAACAAACTATTGAGAACCTAAATGGAGCTGCTAGTTGGGGACTGGCTCACGTATTGGTTCATGATATTTTCCCCTTAAGTTCCTGGTTATGTGTTGCAGTGGATCTGAAGATTTTTCTTGGTACTCAGTGGGTACCATTATCGATTTCTGGCAAGATGTGCCTACCAACATCCGAATTTGTATATTTACAGCTTTCCTTTGGTTCGTTAATTTATTGTTATCGTACTTTCGCCTTGTCTAAGCCTAGTATTCATGTAAATAATCATGTATAGTTCGTTATCACGATCTTGCTAAGCTTTAGGTAGGTCTGTAAGTATCGGTACCTATCTGAAGAGGTAGGCAGTGGTTCGTATCTTATTCGTATCTTTAGGAAATAGGTAGGTAGGTACACTGGAGCCCTTTCTTCCAATATATCAAGTATCTTTGCTGGTCAGTAATAGTGGGCAGTTTTCGTAGGTTACAAATTCTCTATTTTTGAGGGAAGTTCTATTCATTAACGGAAATTATTACTTATTGACCACATAATGAGGTGTTCATGTCGGAAAGTCTAGGCAGAAATCGAGGGTGGAATTTGAATAACGACGCTAGAAATAACGACGTAGCAGGTATTTCAACCTAAATTCCGCTTCGAGCGCTAGTGTACAGAGCAGCAAAGGATGGATGGATGGAACCGCAAATTTATAAATAAATTTAAAGAAATATGTTCTCAAGTCAAACCAGGGGGAGGTTCACGAAAGGTCACAGCAAAGGTTACCAGAAAGGTTTGGCATTTCTAATATTGGGTTGTAGGCAGCATTGGGAACCTTCGCCTCCGAAGATTCGCTCCGCCTCCTTGGGCAAACAGCCAGTCTGGTGTGAATAGACCTGATACCTACATCATTTCTTGCCGCATTTTTACTTTTAATCACCCTCATTTAAAAAATACCGCTTATTTTTGAAAATGGGCTTCAAAGTAGTACCGTTTTTCCAAAAGTTCCGAATATTTTATTTTTTAATTGTCGAAAATTTCCCATTTTGACTTGGTGGAGTTGTCGATAGGTACTCGTAGTGAACACTCCACAAATTCTACATCATTGCTGGTGTTCACTTCCTTCATTTGACTTGTATCGTACTTAGTAGGTCCGTTTTATATTCCTTGTATTTTGTTGGAAATTAAATGGGGGAACTAGGAGCACATGGCATTCCTAACTACTAATGAGTTAGAGAGCAAATGTGGCATGATCTAGGGGGCATAATATTATTTCTACCTAGGGATAGGTATCAATCAATCTATAACAGTAGGGTACAGCAAAAGAAAAAATACATAAACACGACAGAGCACGGGGGGGATAGGTGTAATTATGATGAGGCCTTGATTCGGCGTGTCTGCTTGGACAATAAGGAAGCCATATTTACATCTCTTCACACTTAAACAGTTGGTATAGCCACAACACACGGTATAACAACTTTTTGTTGGCGGAGCTGATCATAGCCTATGACTCGTAGGTCGTCAAAATCCCATAGTACCTAGTTAAGTATTTGCATTGTACATCACAGGTGCGACCACGCAGTGTTGCCTATAAAATCTGTTGATTTCATGACTGACAATATTCTTCTTCTACCTTCCTTTTATTGAACATTCCTTGTTCTGAATGTCTTGAATTAAGGAGATTCTTATGTTATTCCAGGTGACCTGGAGATGTTGTATTATTTCTACGGGCCTATTGGAGTTTTGCTAATTATGAACTTGACCCTGTTCGCTGCAACTGCACGCGAGCTCACTTGCGGTCTTTGGAAGACGGAAGTTGTAAAATCCAACACAGAAAGGTAACTCAACCATGAATCTTGTGCTCCTACATTACTTACCTACCTAATACATATTGTGTCACGGGACGTGCGTGCAAACTCCGAGATAAGGATTGATTAGGCTAATTTTACTTGAAAAATGCTTATGGTGCACAAAATACATTGGCAACTAGCAACATGTTATTTCTCCTTCTGTCTAAATGCTGTGTCATTGATAATACTTACATTTCTTAGGCACCACTTGAATTCCAGGGCGACTTTGGGACGGGTCTGCCTAAAGCTGGTGGTGGTGATGGGCATCACATGGGTCGTGGACGTGGTATCGTGGGTAGTCGGCGGCCCAGACTACGTCTGGTACCTCACGGATATCATCAATTCCCTCCAGGGTGTGCTCATTTTCGCCGTCGTTGGATGCCAACCACAGGTAAACGATTGATGCCCATTTGTTTTACGTATGTCCTGGTGCATATCTAGAAATGTAGGCAGTTGTTGAAATCTTAGATGTATAAAGTTATTTTTAGGACGTCCGTCAGTAGTAAGAGACGTCCTTGTGTATTTGATCTGGTCAAGCGAGGACATCACTCAGCCGAAAATGAAAAGTACCACAGTCAAATCCGATTCAGACCATCCTGATTCCAATATGTGAAAAAACCGTAGGTTTATAACCGTATGTGTGTATGAGTGTGAAAGAATCTTGCGTATCGCCGGAATTTCGAAATTTACTTCTAAAAGGGTGGAAGGGAGGTCAATGCCGAAAAAACATGGGTTTTCGACAAAATATAGTGTGCGCTGCCCAGAGCTTAATTCTCAGCCTATTTGCATGTTTGTTTTTTTTGTTTTTTTACGCAGAATTCAGTATAGTTGTGCAGTATTACGCCGGAATTCCGAAATTTATTTATATAAGTCCGGGGGGGTGGGGAGGGGAGAACGCAGGATTTTCTGCAAATCTTATGTCCGCTGCTCTTAGTCTCAACTTTTGAAGCTGCCATACGACATAGGTTTATAATAAATAATAGGAATGGCAACCTAATCTTAGGTCAATCAGTCAATTTATTGACATATTCTTGGGGCAGTGTTATGGTGATAACATCACCTGCTCTAATATAGGTAGTCAAACGTATGCGTATGTACGTAAGCTGTTCATATCGCGTCACTAATCACGAAATTAGGTAAATAAATTCCACAGTGAATTCATCATCATAGATCAGTTATTCTTATATATACTTCCAAACGATCTTTAATGAGTGAGAGTGGTGTATATGCCACCATAAGGGAATCCACTATAATGCATGCGTTACAACTGTACGGGATGTTTTGACCTCCTTTCACCAGAGAGAGAATGATAGGAATCACGTTATTTAGAATATCATTTTGGGAGGGAACGAACGGCTAGGTATGTACATTGTACTGCTTAAAGTGCACAATACATTGAAACGAGATCTCTCGGTACTTACCTATTTCCATTGATGGGTTGAAAAAGGAGAAATTGCGAATAAAATGAAAAAGACGTGTAAATATTCTGCCCAGAATAAAGGAACGACTCAGGGACTTGTCGGACTGATGTGTTTGCAGTTAGGGGGCTTTAGGTTATCAAGATTTTTGGGATCTGCTAAAATCATTATGCAGATGCTTCCCTCACGGCTCTTTTTCCTGTTGCTGAAATCTGACAAGATATGGTTTCTTGTTGACTGGAGTGTTTCTATTTTTGAGACAACATGCGTATGTAAAATAGTGATAAATGTAGTCACGGGCGTTCACAATGGATTTCCTGACTCTTCTGTGACTGTATACTATCCATATCGTTCTGTTTGCGGTGTTCTGATAACTTGCGGACGGTTTTTCAAGCCGCCAGGATTTTTCGGCTTAGCGTTGAGCCTACGTACTAACGTTGAGTAGGTAGTGGTTTCCTATGTTCCTATAATAATGTTATGTAGGTAGCAATACCTGTAGCATCACCTGTGGTCGATAGTAGGCCTAGCTTACCTACTGATGGATTCTTGTTGACTCTACTATTCCAGTTACTGACAAAATGGGTAGGTATTCATAAAAGAGCAAATTTCCAGTAGTATAGCAAACCATTGAGTCCACTCAATTCAGCCACTTATATCCAGCTCAGCAGTGTCTGTCGTCACTTTTCGTGTTTATTTTTGAGAATCCCTTCGTCCTCCGCCCGCAGATAGAAGCAGATCGGGAGGCCCGGAGATTAGATTACTCGACGGCTCAGAGAAAGACAACTCAGCAGGCGACATGTTTGGGCCGATAATGAATAGGCTTAGGAGTCGCTTGTTAGGATCTCAGTCGTATCTGTATCTGGTGACGCCTTTATGACGGCTTGTCACAGATTAGACATCAATAACCTTCTAATAGTTGAAAGGCATGTTGGATATCAATTCTTTGTCCGGATTTGATTCAGCAGAACTCAAGTAACTCTCACGGCTGATTATGAAGTGGATGCGTATCTATTCTTAACCAAAATATCTCTGAGTTAATTGCATTTAAACTATTTACAGTGGAAGTGCGGTACCGTCTCAAGCGTTAGGACTTCAACGGCTTATATCTTTTTAAATATTTAATAATTACCTATATAGTATACCTATTTTTTCTACCCTTTCTATCAGGACAGCTATCATTTCAATTAAAGTAGGGACTAGGTAAATGGTCTCTATTATGGAGGATATCTTACTACTGCAGAGCTGTTCTTTATTGGATTCGACATGTGTCTTGAGCTAAGTACTGTCCGCATTAGGCTGAGCCCCCTCCAAGCTGCAAAAATTCTAATCTGTAGATATAAAACATCCATCCGTATGCCATTTTGCTTCATTTATTAGGTACATAATATCCATGAAATAAAACCCCTTAAATACCTGCACATTACTCATGGTGCTTACAGTCAGCACATTGCCAAACATTCATTATATTCCTAAATACCTACTGATCCACAAATTCACATTACGAACAGCGTTGAATGAGAACAGCATTGAATTCATAAAGCAATTATTCAGTGTAAATATGTGCGAATGGAACCTGGCGAGTGAATATAACATTTCTCATAATTATAAAGAAGCCTGTTCGATTATACCCATGTTATAATCAATCCTACATAATCCTAAAAAAGGCTGCCTGCCTTGTTATGTCTAATTGCCTGATGTAGAAGTGGGCCTTAGGGCCTTGATGAAGTGAATGAAGTCATATTACCCTCCAAAAACAACCCTGTTGTAAACATTTATTCGCCAGCAAAACCTCCTCAGCCGCAAAAAGGATTGATACGCATAGGTATTGCCCGCTGAATTAGCATGCTCGGTGCTTCGCGCCTCGCTCTTGGATGTGAATATAGAGAGAATAGAAACCTTTTCCCTTCCCCCCAAACCTTGAAATCTCTTTCAACGCTGTTTGGCAGGGGCTTTTTGCGTTCGTGTACCTGCTCTCACAGGGTCTTGGTTTCTGGCTAGGTCATAGTGACGTCAGTCCCATTATGCAATATGGACGTTTGTTTCAGCTGAGCTATGTTGAAATTCGAGTTGGAAAATTCAGTAACTGACGTAAAAACTTGCTGACTAGATTTCAGGCTCTGGGAATGATGAGGAATGCAGGGGAAAAAATTCTTGATCAGCGAATTTTCCTCATGTACGCCCTTCCGCCTCAACAGTTTCCTTCACGAAAACGACATACCAAGCTCCAGGGTGACGGCGTTGGTATTTCGTGATGGGTGTTTCGTTGCCTCAGTTCAGCCACCAAACAAGAGAAGCAGCTGGCTCAACTGTGTTGGAGATGCGTACGGGCGTTTTTCGGGTGGGGCGTGGGGGTCTTCTTGAAAGGTCCATTTACGTTAATCAACAAGCTTGTCGAGGACGGTCATTTAAGTGGGAGACCGACGACTTCTAAGTAAACGCCGCAAAAAATGGGCCATTGAGGGAACATTCCGGCGGTTGTGGGGAGGGGAGGGCTCATGCAAATGGGCTTGTTAAGTCCGCGAACTCCACGTAGACGTATTGGTTTATTATTTTTGTGAATAATACACCTATGTATTCGCTCGGCAAAACGTTTTTTGAACACCCACTCAAAATTTTCTCTTACGTTTCCAGGTGCGTATATTCCAATAACGCTGCAAAGTCCTTGTCACTTGGGTTTATTATTCTATTGGACATTATGCAGAAATGTTGCCTGTTCATTCATTGTTTCTTTCCTGTGCAATAATTTATAGCTGTTTTTGATGTTTTTACCAATTCTGGCCCCCCAAAAACTCGAATTAGGCTCCTATTTTTGACAAAATATCTTTGATCATTGGTAGTGCTATTTAACTGTCTTGATTCTCCTGTTCATACTACTTCCATTGTTGTTATACAAATTTGTCGTGATTCCAGACAATTTCCCTGGTTTTTTACTCATAAAAAAAGAATTTTGAGAGATGAACTTGCGTTACACCCTCACTTCTTCACTCTTTGGTCAAAATAAACTCCATATTCGGTCTTCTCGCCTTAAAAAACATGGAAAACGATACCTCACAAGCTCATGTTACTGAAACACCAAAACCCCCTATTTTTACACCCTTGGGTATATTCCGATCGGACTTGAAACTGTCAGTCATCTATCTCTAAGGCGTGAAAAATAGGGATTTCATTTTTAAAACGCCGTAGCTCGAAAGCTTTCACTGGAAGGGTATGGTTTTTATGACGTTTTTAAATTGATTCCGTTAACTATAATAACTTATTACAATCACGCTTGGCTTATGAAATCAAGTTCCATGATATCATTTCATTAGAAGAAAAATTGTTATTTGGATTTTGTTGATAGCTACCTTTTTAACCTATTTGTGAACCGCATAAAACAGTGATCTGCTTAGAAGGGGTATCTGTACATGAAAACAATAATTTTGTAGTCGACAGACTACGATAAGCGAGGTTAAAAGTATAAAGGTGTCACAAAAGTAGCGTTACGAATTTATTCTAGGTTCTACTGTACATAAAAATATGAGGTGTAAAAAGTATAAATATGTCCCAAAAATGCGTTACGAAATTTTACGATAAGCGAGGTCATTCAATATGTGTCAACTTCGTCCGAAACAAACATTTTGCCCAAGAATCATTTTACTCTTATTGCGAATTTTTTGTCGCTTACGATACAATCTACATCGATCTGCAACTGATTTCTTCGGTTTATCTACGAGAGTTGTTGGTACTTTTTCTAATTTCCTCCTTTCTCGATATTTCTTCATGCTTCCTGATTGATTTCTTATGTTTCTTTATTTCCGTTTTAAAAATACAATTTGTACTTTGTAATGTTGAAGTTTCGATTTGTCTGTCGACTTTCCACGTCTCTCGCGCAGAGTGCGAGGTCTTTGGATTTTTTGTAATAATTTGTATGGTTTTGCAATAGTAAAGTTAACCTGCCCTCGACATCGGTGTATTCCTCAGGTTCTAGCTAATAAGAATAATATTTCAGATAATAGCCATGAATTGCTAAGAGATACAGAGGAAAGTTGGATAGCGGTGGTATTCTTCTGCAAAAGTGGCATAAAGTTTGTAAGATAATAACCGCTGATATGCAAGCATCGAAAAGCACTTATGTTCGATTTGAGTTTATGCTCTGGTGGTTCTTGTCCGTCGGCTCTCGTTACTAGGACGTATATGGCTTTTGATTCATTTTATGTGACACATAAAATGCGAAACTGCTACACACAGCAATGTCACGTCGACATGGGAACTTGGGTCGGATGAAAAAAGCGGGCGATGGCCTGGACTATATGAACTCCGGTCGTGATGACACATACAGACGACTTCCTTATGGGGTCTTGAAACCGGCCGGATGGGATTTCCGTGGGGATGAATGGGAGAATCGTAGCAGAGAAGAGGGCGAGGCCTGTCGTTACGACAGATGCCACTCTGATTGAAGCCAGAAGGTCTACTCAACAGTAGCACCCGATGGATTAGATACAGTGGGCGATAACCACTGGGAAACCGGAATAAGAAAACATAGCGAGAGCACCAACAACCACTGAGAAATTGTCCAGGCCTGGTGGTTGGGTCGTGTGGTGCGGTCAGTCTTGGCTCGCACAAAACCGAAATGGCCCGTAACCACCCACCAAATATAAAGGCTTGCCAAGTTGGTGACAGTGAGCTTTCTTACATAATTCATAATATTTATGAATTAGGTAGCTGGTGTATCCACAATGATTACTCCATAATACGAGACTTAAACATAGATAAACCACTCCCCGACTACATGTCAGATGGTTACTAATGTTTTGATAACTAAACTCTACAAATTATCACACAACTGTTTGTTATTTTTCTGTATAGAAACCCTTTCTGCGTAGATCACTGAATTCCTATTTAGCGTAAGACCCTGAATTAGTAGGGCCGTTTTTTTGCGGTGGATACCAACCTTCGCAAGCACAGACACGACAAAAATGTCACCACAGTCGAAAACTTTCGATAATTACTTACACAAATATCCCCCCCCCCCCCCCCTCTCCATCTTCTGTAACGCGCCATTTAGGCACCCGGCCATTTCTGAAATACTGATGGTTGCTGAATCTAAGTAGGACCCTCGAGCCCTCGACATATTCCCAAAGTGCCACCTAATTTGGATGATTCGTTTGGCCGTGAAACAACAAAAGAAATATGGCCACCTTTCTTCAAATGAAATGATATCACGGAACAACCAACTAGATTTCATAAACCCATTCATGTTGCGTGATTATAATCAGCTGTTCCCTCATAATATCTGGGCTGGAGTTACATACAGCGATTCGCACTCATGTTGACGAAGCTTTTCGGCTCAAACTTACAACCGAACTCAAGGTTACTATGAACGAAAGGCTGAACGTACCTACTCCGAGTGGTCTAAACATTCCTAAAGCACGGAGTCAGTTTAAATACACTGCCAAGGTGATGGCACAGGAGCTTCCTCGTCACAATCAGAGTGACCCATTATAAAATAGAACAGACTCGGAAGCAAAATAACATAACATAACATTACATTACATTACATTACATAACATTACATAACGTTAAATATACATATTAAATAACATTACATTACATAACTTAACATTACATAACATTACATGAAATATACATATTATACATAACATGACTTCCATAATACATTACGTCCATTATACATAACTAGCCTAACCGCTCGCTTCGCTCGCTATCCGAGATTCGCTGTACGCAGTATCGTGGAACCAACAAACGACGGAAAAATCCCATACCCTACCGGGTATTTGTGCCCAATTTTATCAAAATCCGTCAAGCCATTCAGGAGTTGACCATGGTCGACCATAGTTCCGCTATGGTCAGGGAATTAAAAATGCGACGTTGCACAACTTGGGAGCCTACTGGATATTCGTGCCAAATTTGGTCGATATCCGTTGAGCAATTCGGGATTCGACCATGGAGGGGCCCATGGATGCGCTATGGTCGACCGCGGGGGTAGTCCGAAGGGTCGATCGTAGATAGAATTTCACGTAGATTACGAATACGCGATAAAAAATAGGGGTTACCATTTCAATTAACGAAGTTGACCATGGTCGACCATAGTTCCGCTATGGTCAGGGAATTAAAAATGCGACGTTGCACAACTTGGGAGCCTACTGGATATTCGTGCCAAATTTGGTCGATATCCATCAAGCCATTCAGGAGTTGACCATGGTCGACCATAGTTCCGCTATGGTCAGGGAATTAAAAATGCGACGTTGCACAACTTGGGAGCCTACTGGATATTCGTGCCAAATTTGGTCGATATCCGTCTAGCCATTCAGGAGTTGACCATGGTCGACCATAGTTCCGCTATGGTCAGGGAATTGAAAATGCGACGTTGCACAACTTGGGAGCCTACTGGATATTCGTGCCAAATTTGGTCGATATCCGTCGAGCCGTTTGGCCGTGCATAGAAGGACAGACAGACAGACAGAGCGCATGTGCAGGGCGAACCGCTGGCTCTATCATGTTGAAATTTATATGGGACCTCAATGGGCCCTACCCGCTTAATCCCTGAGAATTACATTGAAATTGGGTGAAATCTTTGGTTACTACGGCTGTAACAAGGAAATTGAATCTATTTCACGCCAGCGCATGCGCAGAGCGCACCGAGGGTCCGATCATGCTGAAATTCATACTGGAACTCACTAGGCCTTGTCCAAACAACCCTTGAAAATTTGAGCGAAATTGAATCAAAATTGTGAAAGTTATGCGTGTTTGTTGAATTTACCGTTAGCGCATGCGCAGGGCGTACCGCTGGATCAATCATGTTGAAATTTGTATGGGACCTCAAGGGGCCTTATCCGCACCATCCCTCAAAATTTGAGCTGAATCAATTCAAAATCATGGAAGTTATGGCTGTAACAAGGAAATGCGGACAGACTCACAGACTCACAGACTCACAGACTCACAGACTCACAGATTCACAGACTCACAGACTCACAGACTCACAGACCGACAGACACGGAACCAAATTTGTTCAGTAGGCTTTGAAACGCAAAATGCAAGTGGAAATTTTGATTTCTGAAGACAAAAATTTTTTGGCTCACGAAAGTGAACACAAGGCTTCCGCTGCTTCGCAGACTCGGAAGCAAAACGTCATGAAAAACCATACACTTCTGTTGAAAATCTTCGAGCTTTGGCGTTTTGAAATCCCCCCCATTTTTCATCTCTGAGAGATGACTAACAGTAACGCCGAGCTTCGAGGAGACCCCCAAATGGGACCTAAACCCCGAATTTCATTAATGTTGGTTCAGTGGTAACTATCGTTATTATCTCTTGCACTAGTGGTTTTATTACACTAATATTGCTATGGTCTGCAGGTGTGGGCTGCCGTGAAGCGGCTCTGGTGCCTCAGTAACTCGCCCAACGACACGAACAACGCGAGATCTTCCTCTTCTCACGCCCTCCCCTCACTAAACGATCACAACACGTCTGTCACGAACACCTCCAAAGCCGCTGAAACGCTCTGCTGATGACAGTTTCTGACAGAACCTCCCTGCTGACGGCAGCCCTGACTCCGGTTATAGCAGCCACAATGCGACAGCAGTTGATGGAAGCCCTGAGACTGTCGAAAGCTGTAACGACTCCAGCGATGGCAGTAATGAATGCAAACGACGCTGCTGTTCAGACCAGTTCACTGCTATCAGTGATATATACCTGCAACTTACTATAAGTGAAACTTCCCGCGTTACGCAGATGTCTTTCCTCTGAGAAACCCGACTTTATGTATATATTGCTGGATGTACTCATAACGTCCCATGTCACTGAATTTTTATTTATTTCCCCATATTGTTTTATTTCATAAACAACTTCGAACAGACACAAACAACTCCAAAAGAGTTTAATATACGTTTTGCATCCTGATTTTGCAATCCATGTTCACCATGCATGGGCATGGACGTTACTAAGTGGAAAAATTAGGTACCTAGCCTACCTACCTAACCTCACTATACTGTTCTCCACCTTGTTTTTCTAATTTTAAAATTTATATTCCTGTAAAATAGATTGACAAAGTGAGCATAAAAATTGTAAACTCTTCCAAATTCTTTCATCTGAATCCAAATTTGAATATGATAGCACAGGGAGTATTGTAACTTTGTAACGTTAGGTATGGATTATTTCCCGTTCAAAATGTGCTGGACAAAGATTTATCCTCATTTCAGCCTCTGCATCCCTTTAGAACTCGGTGTGTGCGAACTTCCTGACACCATTACTGTAACGAAATTAAGAGAAAATTATTGTTTTGATAGTTCCCAATGGAAAAAATACGCTGATAGTTATTATTAAGAACAATTTGTACAGTCTGAGCTTTCTGAATGTTTAGTTTGATAAGTGGAGTACCTAATTGGAATCTCTCTGAAGTGAATTCGTTTGTTTTGTCTCTGAACCTTATTGAAATTATCAACGCTTTATAGAAGTTATCTAGATCTGACGGATCCATACTGAGGAATCGAATTATTGTCATATTAATCAAGTTATAGGTCTGTATTGAAAACTCGTTTTTCAAACCTCGACTCATTTCATTTTAATGATGATAATTATTTTGTGTAGGTACTCCTTCCGCAATACCTAGATACTTTTGGATCTATTCAAATTATTCTGACCTCGTTCCGTATTGTCCGTACTACTGCGGTGTTCTGTACTGCTCGTGTGGTATCCTTGTGTTGTCCCAATGGTACAAGTGTTGTTTTTGTAAAATTCGAGTCACTGTATTTTCTTTTTTGTTTAGTAGGTAGATGTTGAAAGTCAAAAAAACCAACCGGTGTTGTTGAGGTTTTCAAGTCAGTATTTAAGGCTCACATGTAGCCTTTCAATGCGTAAGTTTAATTTTAAGTTTGTATCTGTATATACCTGCCAGTTATCTTTTTTTATGGTTGTACTTTATTTATGTTGGCGATGACGCGGGCCCCCTCAGTTGGAATTTATTGCTTTAAACTGTAGTAAACTATACTTAGTCGAACCGTGGGAAATCGCTCTCATGTTGAATTTTTTTAAATTGCATTCACGAATGCATCTTTTCAAATAATTATTGACGCCATTTCTTCAAAAGTACAAGTTAGCTCCCACACACTTCATCTCTTGTGAATGGTGGGAGAATAATATTGTTATTATGATCAAAAGATCGCCTCACTCTAATTACGAAAGTCGCTGTTTTGAGTTTGTTATAGTCACCGCGTCGTTCAACTTTCTAACTTTCACAAGACTGTCGATATTAGGTATTATTTGTACGTTTTCCTATTTTGTAAATAATTTATTATTCCTACCTACGTGTGGGTAAATGATTAATAACGTAATGATACGAGATTTTTTTTTTAATGTTCAAGTTCCTGTAGTCGCGACAATTAATCGAAGGATGGTTACCAAAACCAATGATTTCCCATTTCTGTGGACGTTTTTGTACAGATTTACATTTTACCAGCATGAGTTTATTCTGCAATAATATGATTTCTCCATAGCGCTGAACGAACAGGAAATACGTAGAATAGAATTATATTGTGTGTATTTTTCTGGAAAATTGTTATATATTTTAGTCAGATATTGACTAACAACTTCCGTTATCTAGTTGTGTTGCACTTGCTCTTCTTCATCGTATCGTAAGTTTGCTGTTGTGGCTATAAAAATGTTGTTTTAACCCTAAACGATGCCAAACTTGTGTGATCGTATGAAAATGTTGAATTCTGCGACGAAGATGATCTGAAGAATGTTTTGAAGTTTTTTTGTTTTTGTTTTTTTTACTTTCTGAATGTGAATGTTGCGCATGTTGTGAGTGGATGTAACTAAAAATCTTGTTACTTGTTAGTATTAGGTAATAAACAAAATTGTGTATCAAGTTCTGCTCGTTGATGTTATAAATTTTCATAAATTTCCTTTCATCAGAATCTCTGACGACTTCCAGAGACACCCTTGCAGTCCTTGTTCACTGTACAAGAACTAAGGCATGGCCGGGTTAAGAGAAGCTGAAGCCGGCCGTGATTAAGTTCCATCCCAACGCAATTTTTGTTTATTATTTTCAATGATAAAGCTTTGGAATCGAAAATGATAAAACAAATGTTGACCCCCCTCAAAATTTTATGGTTTACGTTTCATGGGACGTACTCGTAGAATACGAATATCGTTCCCTCCGCCCACCTTCCTCCGTCCACAGCTTTTTCCTTAGTTCCCATGAACCAAAATTCACGAAATTTTGTATGTGGGCTCCCATTTGGGCTCTAGTTGATCCTCGAAGCTCTGCGTTACTGTCACTCAACTCTGAGGGGTGAAAAGTAGGGGTTGAAATGCCCAGAGTATCCCCTATCTCGGAAAATTGTATTTTGAGGTTCGCATTTTTAAATAGTTTGATTTTTTCTGAATTTTTGAGACCATCCGGAGCATTCTACGATGTTGCCGTAAAATTTGCCGTAAAGAGCAGGGTTTATGATTATTTTAGCAGCATTTAACACGTGATTTAAGTAGGTACCTAGCAACGAGTTCGGGGTTAGGTACTAAGCTACGGAGGGTCTGCGATCTACACAACATGCATAGAATAGTGCATATATATAGAAGTGTTATTTATACAGAGCTGTGATCTGTAATAGAATGGTGTTCTGTACAAAATAATAAACCGTTGTGTAGGGATTTGCAGTGTTTTTAATAGTTAGGTAGGTACTGTAGAGATGTTTGGGAAACGTTGCAGTTTATTACACAGCGGTTTATTATTTTCTGCGTGGAAAACTGAATTCCACGCTTGACAGTGAATTAGTAGGGTAGGTCTTCGAGGTGGAGACCTACCTACACAGAGACGCGACATATTACATAATTATGAATTTTTCTACCACTCTCGTCTCCTGTAACGCGCCATTTCGGCCCCCACGAACCCCCCATCCGGTCATTTTTGAAATTCTGATGGTCGCTGAACATAATCTACCTGGTAAGTACACATTACTACAACAAGGCAATAAGGTAAGTGCCGCGTACGGACAGAAATTTTTCAGTTCCATTTTCGACTTCATTTCCATTCTGAAACTCAAACAATCAAATTTTGAGGGGTAAACAGTTTTTCAATCCAGATTACAGAGATGTTCTTTATTGCAAATGATAAACCAGAACGGAAACTTGTGGTCGTATAGATCATGTAAACGTATGATAACTAATCAATTCAGTACAAATTAGGGTGGATTCTAGCGCCTTTGGCTCGACTGACGAACTCGAAAACTGAGAAGCGGTATTGTTAGGAAATAAAAAATAAAGTTAGACCATAATATATTATTTCCTTTTTTAAAAAAATTCCTGGGTTTTTCATAACCAAAACACTTGACAACTATGAAGAAATGAGGGGAATTCACATGAATGCTTCATAGTTCAACACCACACAAGCCATGGAAAGTACTGAGCAACTCCACACATCTTACCCATTTTTAATAAAATTCATCAAATTGTTATCAATTTGTCTCTTAATCATTCTAAAGGCAAATTCATTGACGGAACTGAAGGAAATAAGATTAACACTTTGAAATCCTGCGTAGCAATCGTCGAAAATGCGTTTTTTGGCTCTCTTGAAAAATGAGCGAAACTTATACTTATGTGGTGTTACAGTAATAGTGAAGATTTTCTGGCCAAAACAGAGAAAAATATAGGATTCCCATGAAAATTATAGTAGGTATTTGTTTATTTTCAATAGCACCGGCGGAAGCCCGATTACAGTAGATGATTATTCAGTGAGGAGTCAGTCTAAATACTCCTACTTATTAATGAAAACATTAATTCATAAATTTATAGAAGAATACAAAAATAGTTATTACGTTAAATTATTACTGAAACAAATACCTAACATAAATAATCGTATAGGTACTTATGTAATACGTAGGTAATACCTATAGCAAAACCTGTACAGCAGTGTGTGTGGAGAATGCACATATTAATAGTTCAGATAGAAGAAGAATGGAATAGAAGGTACATGGGAATAGTCGGTTTACATCAAAGTATCCACCAGTAATAATATTCGTAAATTCATGTAAAGTTATCCCCCTTCAACGCCAAGGTTTTTAGAATTTGAGAGTTAATTAAAATAGGTAATCATGGGCAAATACAATAAGAGAAGAGACACTTCAGCGTCATTTTTTAAACTCTTGAATGAAAACAATATACCTAAGTCACTGTCACAATGACTAAACGACGTCACGCGAATCAAGGAACTCTGGAGTCACATTTTTTTCTCCTTCAAGATTGATCTAGCTAATGATAGCCTTGTGTATGTAAATATACAAACGTACAATCAACTCTCGTATAGTTCACCAAATTACTGGTTGTTGGAAAATTCGGAAGGGGAATCAAAAACATCATCACTTTCATGATGACATGATGAGTTAATGAAGAGACTTGAAAAAAGTGTCTTGACAAACATTTTTTAGAACTAAAAATAGAAATACCTACTTACTTCAGTGGTTGAGCAATTTTTATTTGAAACGACGAAGAAAAGGAGCAGAAACATTGAAAATCCAGGAAAATGCATAGGTATCAGTACAATTATGCAATTTACCAAGAAAAACTATTTAAAAAAACCACAGTCATGCAGCATGGCTATAAGAGCGAATTTTCGAAGTTTTCGGCATCTTCCTCCTCCGCCTAAAATTTTCTGAAAATTAATTTTCGGCCAATGTTTTCCCAACTTGATACCATACAAAATTAAAACAGGTGTAGTTTTACGCAAAGTAATATTTGGGGTGGAAGGAGGGGGAGGGGGAAATCAAAAATGTTTTGAATACCAGAAGAGTAGGTATTGGGTACGTAACAAATTTTTTGTTCCATTTTTTGCCGAGTAACACCTCGGTTCGTAGATTTTCCAACGCTGAACACGATGGTGAAGTCAGAATTGCGATATCCCATTCCGTTATCAGATTAGAGCAGACGAACCAGGAAGAACATCTCAAGAAATAACCATGTTCCTTCATCTTCAAAGTGCTCCAGTTTGAGAATGGAATGAGATATCGCAATTCTGATTTCACCATCGTGTTCAGCGTACAAAAACCTTTAAAATGAGGTATCACTTGTCAGACTTTTTCATTTTGGGAATTTATGGGTAATTTTCCCCCCCTAAAACTTCCCAAAACTCCCCCTTAGGGTGACCCGATTCTGCCCATCTTCGAACTTAGCCTGTCGATTGCTAAGACAGATTTTTCGTGCAAATTTGAACTTTTTATCTCAATTCTTTCGAGAGTTATCGTCTGGAATGACACATACATATATAAATATATATATAAATATATAAATATATATATAAATATATAAATATATATATAAATATATAAATATATATATAAATATATAAATATATATATAAATATATAAATATATATATAAATATATAAATATATATATAAATATATAAATATATATATAAATATATATATATACATATAATTTTTGGTGTCTTTCGGCAGGGAATTCAGGATGGTCTGAAACGGATTTTGGTATACAAATCTGTCGGAAATTCGAGTTTTAAAAATTTTGGACCGAGAACAATAGCTTCCTTTTCTTAGAAAATTCGCTAAAATAGAATAATGGCAAAATGAATCTTGGGTTCGATATTTTCATGTCCTTCGACGGCTATGGTTAGGTTGAAATACTTGATAACTTTTAGAATCTAGGTATAGGTTCTACACTCTTGTGACTATGATACGTCCTTAATAGCGACCCTAAAATACCCGTTTTAGGGTCGCTAGTTCTTACCTACCCATGAAGTCCTCTCACCTGAATTTTCAAAATTATTGAGTTGAGTATGATCAATCAAGGTCCGTGTTATTCAACAATATAGTATTTAGGTTACTACATATTTTTCATAATAATATATAGTATTTTGAACGAAAATATAGCAGGGTGGATAAATTACCTACAGTAGATCTGGCAACCCTCAACGTAACATGTTGGTCGGCCCCTCGTCGTTCCCGTTCTTCATCCAGTTCCTTTTCCATCTCAAGGAGAAGTTGACAAAAAAATATCATCAGGCTTGTGGAAACGTGCCCTGAAATTGGAACAATAGTAGGTATTTGATGAGGAACATCCAGTAGACATATTTAAACGATGAAAAATGTATTAAAACTTGAATAGTACCGAAAATAATTGAATTGAATAATAAATACCAACAGTATATAATTAAAAACAGAACACCAAAATACAATTTTGGCAACAAGAAAAAATGGCACGTAGGTACCACAGTACCTAGCATAAATTGCGGCTAGCTCGAACCAGAAACGTAGGCCATCAATCAACATGGTGGTCGACCCCTCGTCTTTCCCGTTCTTCACCCGATTCATTTTCCATCTCAAGGCGAAGTTGAAAAATATCATCAGGCTTGCAGAAACGTGCCCTGAGGAATGAGAACAAGAGTAAGTGTCCAGATGCGTAAGGTAATAAGCGTTAGGAATCATTACAATGCTTTCCATCCCCACACCACCCGTTCCATTTCACGAAATGTGGTGTACCAACATGAGCAGGTAGTATCATTCCTAGTCACTAAAACGCAACCTATTGGTATTGGAACAATCCCTAACTTAGAAATAGTTTGTCTGGTTTTGTTTCGTCACTGCAGTAGGTAGGTATTATTTACAGTCAGTAATGTTGTTGGATATATTTAGTATTGAATTGTGGCAAACAAGAGTACAAAATACCTACGAAAAATATGAAATCAGTTTGCTTCGATGGCTGGCAGAAAAAAATTGCGTTGTGGGGCGCAGGACGGTAAGCTACTCTGAGCGAACTAGTACTCTCGAACGTTTCATGTGGACTGTGACGGGAGGCCGCCAAAAGCAAGCAAGTGGGAGAGGCAAACTCGAGTGTGAGAGGCAGACTGATCTTCGCAAGTAGCAAGATGCAAGATGCGTGCATCCAGGTCCCCTGAGACATGCGTTCTAAACACCGGACAATATATCTGAACGAGAACTTTCACAGCAAAATGCAAGTGGCACGTGGGTCTCGAAGGCCGGCAGTTTGGTTTTTGCCAGTTGCATCTTTATCAGGAGCTGAAAAATGTGATTCACATGACGTGAGGTCGCCCTGTCCACCAGCTAGTTAAAAGCATTATTCCAAGTATGGCAGGAACTTCACTGCGTGTTCCAGTAGCTGATGAGATACAATGGCAGGGCTGTGCCCTTCAGCATTATTCCAGTAGTGATGTTGCCATAAACGAATCATCTGCTTCTGTCTTCTCCTTCTTACTGCCTCGATCAGCATGATGATTTCTTCATCTTCAGATTCGGATGAATAATCCGTCTTTCCCGTTTGAATCGAACCTACTGTCTGATACCAGTAGGGCACTAGATTTACCTACTGCTATGTGGAAATAAAAAGATGCAAGTGGCAGGTGCCACTTTGGTGGGAAAGCTGGTGTCATTAGGACGCAAGATTCACATGCCACTTGTTTCTAGGACACAGTGCGTCTTTGGTATGAAAGGGGCCTTAGTAGTAGGCTGCCACTGAGAAAGGGATGGTACCTAGGTAGGTAGGTACAGACTAGATATTTACTACTCATTGTCTTTTCCTACTCTTACTTGATCCGAAAAATAATCAAGGAAAGTTACACGAGTTTCCAATCTGGGTGGATTTTAGTGTGACACCAGAGCTTCGATTCTTGTTTTAGGTAGGTACTAGGAAGTTTCTAACTTCTGTTTGATTGGAACTGGCCATTAGTGTGAACTTGAATTTCCAAAACCACCAGTACTTGACCTCATAGTAGCCCTAGTCGGTGTTTTCATTGTTCCTACCTAAATTAGGATAAGGAGGCTCTGGTGGCACACACAATTTCCAATAGGTTGGTACCTTGTAGGTAGGTAGGTACATTTCCTTGGTTATTTGCACCATGTAAGACCTGAAGACAGTGAATAGTTTCAATTGAAATGGGGGGAAGTCCAGCCTACCTGTCAAGGTCATCCCACACCCGCCCCTTTCCAAGTTCAGTCTGTCACCCTCACCCTGGATGGTTGCTAGGTCTGTGGTGGTTTTCTTTCAAAATAATATTGGAGTCATCAACATGAACCCAGATCATGGAACTTGGGATCATGGTCCCATTCATGGACTAGATTATTAATCTTGAGTGTTTTCTTCATAATTCATGGAACTTGTGTGTTTTCTTTTCAAATCAACTCCGGAATGATCCACAGAATTTACCTTGTGCTCAATGCTCAGGAGTGAATATTGATTGATGAATGCACATTGTCAATAACTGGTTATTGTTATTTGTGCGATTTAGTGTTCTTTTCCTTCATTCTCGGATCTTCCTATACTAAAGGTACGTACCACTTCATTTTTTGGGTTTATTGCATGTAATTTTTGTTTATAAGTTCAGTTGAGGGTATATAGCTGATGCCGATTTTAAATAGATTCCAGTGGTAGGATCAAACTATATAAATATGATCAGAAGGGCATGAGGTTTGTCAATACAGAACACAGGGGTAAGGAAAACCACAAGGGTTATCTAGACAAAAAATTAACTGTTGTGGAAGAATTTGCAGAATTGCGTTCTCTTGATTTCCTCAACTCTTTGCCCTTTCAACCATTTCATTATCTCGACTTGGAAATAGGTCATTGTGGGGACCGAAAAACATGAACATCAACCTACCTAATGTATAGAGCTTATAGTACACAGAGCTGTATATTATAGCCATACCTTTACATGCTCCTGTATATCTATGTATGTAACACTGTGCATGTACGTGAAAACCAAACCATTGAAACCATACAAATTTGGGATGTTGATATAGCCTAATGTTAGCTGGTGTTATACTGCTGTGGGTATTCTTACGATGATGAGATTGGGTGTAGTTCCGTATGAACCACCACTTCCAAACTCGTCGAAGTTAGTCGTTGTTCCACCAAAAAATAAACCTGATTAGCGTTCTGGAAACATATAGACCTCTTCTTTCGGTCACTGCCCTACATGTTTGTATCACAAGCCCCACACAACGAAAGATTTGCTCAAAAAAGTGAAGGCACAAACGGAACTATTATCCTGGTGTAATAGCTCCGTATAATGTGTGATGCCCCCCCAATTTACCGAGGAGACAATCACCACAGAGTTTTACCTGCATAGTAAACCATTTAAATGTTGAAATTAAACATGTACGTACGTGTAAGCCTTATATTCGTGCAAGAAGTAAAAAAAGAATTGTCCTCCAAAACCAAAATTCCACTTGCTTTTTGCATTGCAAAGCTTTCTGGACAATTTTAGTTCCGTGTCTGTCTTTCCATGGCCAATTCCATGTCCCGGGCAAAACTGTACGAAATTATGGTCCGATTTTGATTACATTTTCAGGAGTTGTGCAGCCCCTAGACGGTTCCCTATGAATTTCATCGTCGTCGGACCAGTGGCAGCTTGAAATTCACTGAGCAAACGTGAATTTCATGAAACAACGATTTCTCTATTCCTAACGGACCGATTTCGCTCAAATTCGGAGGGTATTTGGGGGTGGCTTCAGGACGATTGCCTATAATTTCGCCGCGATTGGATCAGTAATAGCCATTGCGCATGCGCAAACCTGAAATTTGTTGCCCCAGGCAAAACTCTGGACCAATTTTATTGGCATTTCAGGGATTTTCTGGGTTTTTACCAACTGGTCCTATACGTCCGTATTACAGTAAGTGAGGAGGCCTACCCAACTTGGCAGACTTTTTCAACGTTTGGGTTGTAGGTACATCGTTTTTATCAACATCACTGCTCAAATATTTCTCAATGTCCAGCTTGATTCTAAAAACACGACCTAGGTTCAACGTTCAAACGCGATAACGACACACACACACACCCACCACTAACAGCGTGGGGCACACAGGAAACTATGGTGTAATAGTCGACTGGTAGACAAAATCAGGTGAAAGAAGAAGCCCAGAGTATTCGAAAACGCTAATCACGTTCATTTTTTGTGGAACAACGACTGACTTTGAAAGTGGTGGCACTTTAGGAACTGAACCCATGAGATTACACAGACTGCCCAACTAAACCTAAAATAACATGTATTTACGTAAACCTGTCGGTAGAATTGCCGCACCCCCACTGGATAATCTGCTCAGATGAAGAGTTGTAACTCCCAGGAGTCAGGCCGGTAGAGAAGGAAGACTGGTGCATGCAGGCTCGATTCAGGTTCACTGTGATTCAGAATTCGTAGTTCAAATTACTCACTTCGAAAGCCATGTTCATCTAGGTAGGTATAGGTACCTAGGCAGTTACTTGATATAAAAAATCATTTACCTTAACCTGGTGGTAATATTTCCTTCTCCGACTCTCCACTCTGCTCAAATGAAGAGTTGCACCTCCCATGAGCCAGGCCGGTAGAGAAGGATTTCTGGCGGACGGAGCTAAGTGGTGGGGTACGCTATATAAGACCAGGATCGACTCCTCGGATCGACAAGTCTCTTCAATATGCGCTCCTTCTGTCTTCTCCTCCTTGTCGCTGCGGCTCAGGCGGCTATTCTCCGGAACGGCGTCGTATTACGTAAGGATACTGATAATAAACATAGATTAGTCCCAAATTACCTGTCGATCATCAAGGATGTATCCAAGTTGGCACAGGCTAAACTCGAAGATCACAACCTCGACGATTGAATTGGTTTAGCAAGAATTGCGAACGCAGCGGATGAAAATAGAATATTTAAGTAGGGTTATGTAGTGAAGTGACAAAAGAAAAAAGAAACACTGTATTTTGTGGAGGTGGTACATCAGTGCCTAATAAGGAACATTAAAATAATAATAAACTCCCCCAAACCTCTGTCTCTCTATACTACTAAAATACTTTTTTGCAGATTCAGCTATTATTTATTTTGAAATTTATACCTAAACCTTTACGAGGGCTAAGATTTGCACTTTTTTGCCTTTCGTGAGTAATTCAAATTTATCCTAAAGTACCTGATTATGTACTTAGCATTATCCAATAGAATTAAACTTTTTGCAACGTCAAGATATAAACTTTGTTAATAGGTAATACGTAGGACCCTTTTAGTACCTATGGGCTGTTACTATTACGATCTCGAACCGTGTATGAACTCCATACTATTAAAACTCAAACTTCAGTCTTTGCCTAGCACACGTCTTTACCTTATCACCTAACTACATTTGTTTCAAATCAAATTTTCAGAGGTTTGTATACCTGCCTAACTTGGTTAGGATAAAAGGAGGAAAATGCTGTGCTTTCTAGGATAGAAATAATTTAAAATGTTGAAACAATGACTAATTTAATGCATAGTATTGTAGGTAGGATATTCGTGACATTTTGAAGAGTACGATTATTATTTTATCAAATCTACGAAGATCTATTGGGTAAACAAATTGGTAAATGCACAATGTAAAAACTATCGTCATTTTATTTTGCAGCCTGGTACTCCGCTGTTTGCTCGAGGTCCGATTCTGAAATCGACACCTGCCTCAAGGACTCCATTCAGTACCTTTTGAAAAACATCAGCAAAGGTGAGAGAGTACTGTACAACTATTAATCGCCAATTCAACGTACATCCCACCAAGAAGCCCAAAAAACTCGAAAAAGACCAAGAACAGTTTACACGACAGAACAAGTAGCCCCCCCCCCCCTCCCCCAGTAACTCGGCCCCCTGGGGGGGGGGGGGGGGGTCTCCGGTGTTGATTTTTCGTACACCCATTCTCGAGGGGCCCCTGAGGAGGTGTACCAAATTTCAACCCTCGGTGCCGGAGTTGTGGAAGTTGGGACAGCTAATTTTCAAGTTTTGGTTTATTATTTTCAATAATGAACCATTGGAATCGAGCATGAAAAAAAAAATTCTTACCCCCCCTCAAAATTTGATGGTTTACGTTTCAAGGTATGTAGAATCCAAAACTGCAATAAAAATATTTCTGTCTGTCCGCCGTACGCCGTGCGGGCCACTTTTCTTAGTTACCATGAAACAAAATTGATGAAATTCGGGTTATAGGTTCCGTTCGGGGTCTAGTTGGTCCTCGAAGCTCGACGTTACTGTGAGTCATCTCTAAGGGGTTCAAAATAGGGGTTGAAATTTTCAAAACGCCTATACCATTTTTTTACGTGAATATTTTTACGGTTTTAAATAGTTCTTGAACTTGCGAGTTTTTTAAGACCATCCGGAGCATTGTACGTCCAGCCGTTCGTTCACAGTAAGGCCCCGAAGTTTGCACCGACAGGCATTTTCGACTCCAGTGTGAATGAAATAATTCTCACCAAATCTCGTAACCAGAGACGCGCCCACAATAGGAAATTTGGCGGAGATGAAATCATTGGTAGGGATCACCTGATTATATTGGCGGAGTATGAAGTCGAGTTGGTTGTTCTGTGATATTATTTCATTTGGAAAATGATGGCCCTTTTGGAGTTTGTTGGTAGGTAGTGAAACTTGAACAAACGTTGAAGTATTATTGATGGGTAAATTATTAATACGGTAAATCATTACTCAACGGTAAATTATTACACAACGGTTCATTATACCATCTACGTAGAAGGGGCTGGAGTTTGTTGGTAGGTACTTTCGCAACTTTTTTCACTCCTCATCAACAATTTCTTTTCAGAACTTCATTATGTGTGTTACTTTTTGTTAGGTACTGTTTGTCATCGGCAGAATTATTTTAGCAACATTTAACTCGTGATTTAGGTAGGTACCTAGTAACTTGTACAGGGTTAGGTACTAACCTACGGAGGGTCTGCGATCTACATAATATGTATAAATAGTACATATCATATTATATAGACGGGTTATCTATACATAGAGCTGTGATCTGTAACAGAAGGGTATTCTATACAAAATAATAAACCGTTGTGCAGGGATTTGCAGCGTTTTTCTAATTGTTTTTATTCCCATTGGTATCTGACAGGGCTACAGCCTCACAGGCATAACGGACCGAGCTGAAATTCTGGACACACATTCGCTATGTTCGAAGGAAGTCCCTTTTGTCAACCCCCCCCCCCCCCGTCCCGTCCTCCTCAGTTACCCTATTTGGGGAGGGGTGGTTGCAATTTCTAGGAGTAGGTTACAGAGGGTTATTAAAGCTGAAATTTGACACATTTGTTCACTGGGGAACCCGATCGGTTCAGTAGAAGCCGAGATATAACTGTATGAAAACGCTGCAAATTATGGTCAAATAACCTAATTGACGAGATCACGTTTGGAGCACTGTAACTTTCTCGTAATATACTTTTCTGCAGCGCTTTTTAAAATGAGTTGAAAACAAATAATCAAACAGATTTAAAATTTTTCTTTGGAAATCAGAAAGAACTGTGAATCAATTTTTTAGAAAATTATAAACAAATTTGAACAAAATTAGAAAAAATTCGAAGATAACAATTAAAAAAAAATTCTGGGAACAAATTTTCACTGGAGAAAAATTGTTACAGGGAAAAATAATTTTGACTGGGGAAAAAATGTTTGCGAGAAAAACATGTTAACTGGAACAAAATGTTTACTTCATCAATGCAAAAAGATGTGATATCCCCCAGAAACAACTCTGATGTACAAATTTACTCGCACAGAAAACCTCCTCAGCCGCAAAAGGAATTGATATGCGTTTGCCCGCCGAAGTAGCATGCTCGGTGCTTCGCAGCTCGCTCTTGGATGTGCGTATAGAAACCAGTTCCTTCCCCCTCTGCTGGATATGTGTATATAAACCTGTTCCTTCCCCCAGACCTTGAAATTTCTTTCAACAATGTTTGGCGGGCATCTTTTTGCCCTCAAGGCGAAAACATCAAGTTGTTTTTGGGGGGTTATTAGTGATACGAAGAAATTCGAATGATACGATGCAGATTGTTTCCTTGATGAGTCAAAAAATACATATATATTTATAAGTATGGTGCTACTCAACCAGTTGGAGAAATTATCAGAGGTGATTATCTCCGTTATTTCACTGCTTCCCCAATCCCCATCATTCGATTCAATGAAGATGATCAATGCGTGTCATGCAGTCTTTAATTCGATTTTCGGATTCATAATTTGTAATTGAAGTGAAAGAGCTCATTTTTATGGAATTATTTTCTTGGTCACTTTCGATGGAACAGTAAAAAGTTCCCGCAACTATTTTTATGCGTACGTATCACAGAGTACGTAGGTTCCTGTTTCAGCGATCCAACGCGAATGCTAACGATCGATCATCAAACGTATCTACTCTAAGGGCGGAATTCATGTTACTCACTCAGAAGGTGAGAGTTTACTCACTAAGTTGGGGGCGTCCTCTAAAGATCACTTACTTGGGGTCTTAAAAACTTACTTGCAGACTGCGTTAATAAGTACATGTATAACTTCTTCTGCATACAGCGAATTATTGTAAAGAAGTAGATACCTAGTTAGTAAAAGACCAGTAGTTAGTTCGGTAGAATGGCAATCAGCTCTCTCGAAAGGTGATCTTTTGTAGTAATGACAGAGTGGAGTGGAAGTTCTCAGAATGACAGAGGCATAAGTGAGAAAAAATCGCGAAACTTCCACACCTGGTTAATATTATACAGTTTAATGTCTCCACAACAATGGATGGCGGACAAAACGTAATTATCCATAGAAGAAATATCACAGATCCACCAGTCATGGGTGAGCATCTCTCCTCCATGTCATCTCCAATACGGGATTGGTGTTTCTGGGGATAGCAATGCTGATGCAAAGAAACAATCTCGGCTTAAACCCAAGTTCGGCTAAACCGCGGATCAAAAACGTTGGTGAAACTGTCGAAGCTCTGAACCGCAGATCAAATTTGAATCCAGGATTCATTCATACCAGGTTTAAGCTGCGTTGGTGAAACCGGCCCTTACATAGGTTCGCAAGCCATTACCTACGCTAGTTGAAGTGACATTAGCGTCCAAGAGGAGGAACCCATACATAAAAAGACGAATATTGCTGATACATTAGCATCAAAAAGGAATACCTCTGGAGAAGGTTTGGCCCCTCCTCCCGTCTTGTCATCTGCAAAAAGGCATACCTACCTATATACCTATTTCATCCGTCCAACGTCCATCCAGCCATCCTGACTTCTCATCCCCTGAATTTTCCTAAACTCTTGCGTAAAGTCTATGACTTCAATTCAGACTTACTGAAATTCAATTTTTTTGTGTGTTATATCTTTAATTAGAGGTAGGTAGATATGGTATATTTGATCATGTTATTTATTTACAGAAAAATTATTATGTTGGCCTCTAGATTACTCAAGTTCATATGACGCTAAAAACCTACGTACCTAGGGACGCCAAGTAAATTATTCGCTTGCGCACATTTACGTCCAACACATCGGTTGCGCTATTTCTCAATTTATCTAATATATGTATATTGACAAATAAGCTTATTTATCGTATATAATCGATGCAGTTTTCCAATATGGATTAAGCGGAGATATACGGGATCTGCCGGTGATCTCGAGGAAATAAGCCCGACCTGGTGCAGGTAGACGACTTTGTTTGTAGGCCAGTTTGGTGAAAGTAAAAATCCGGGCCTGCCCTACCCACGACCATTGGCATTTTCCGATGAGTCTGAAAGATCACAACAACACGATGTTATTGAATGTTAAGAACATCAGGTGGTAGGTAGATGTTTGGCACAATGACCAACGTACTCGTACAAGTCAATTATAGCCATACTTAACTACCTCGAGGATGCACCGAACTATCATGAAATTTAAGCCGCATTTGATCACACGTTACAGAAATTAAACGATGGAACGAAAAATGAAAATATAAGCATAAGGGGAACGGAAAAGGCACTACTGGGACATGAAACGACAAATACCTACACCGATGAATAAAGAGAAACTTAAAAAATATAGGTATAAAGCTAACTTTGTAATTACAAACAATTATCCGGCTGTTTTTTTTTTACTATGAAATAGTTTTGACTTGTAAAACATTGTGACTGGGGAAAAATGGTTTTTGGAGAAATTTTTTTAAAGGTAGAATTTTTTGTTTTTGGTATTTTTAGGAAAAATGTCCACTTCATCCGTGCTGTGATACCACCCCCCCCCCTCCCCAACAACTCTGTTGTAAAAATTTACCCGCCAAGAAAAACTCGGCCCAAAAAGGATTGATACGTAGTATCCATTTTTCCCGCCAAAGTAGCATGATCTTGCTCTTGGATATGTGTATAGAAACCTGTTCCTTCCCCCCAGACCTTGAAATTTCGTTCAACGCTGTTTGGCGGTGTTTTTTCGCCTTGGGGGATAGGTAAACATGAAGCCTTATTGGTAGGAGTTTGGAGTGTATAGTTTGCTCGTAGTTCATTGGATACTAGGTGTTGACTAATACTGTTCATCATCGAAATTCTTAGGAACAAGTACTTGGGGTACATCACAATGATGTGCTCAAGTGTCAAACAAGATCCACAGAAGCCATTATTCACGCGGAGACGTGCTATTTTCCTTATGTCCGCTACATAAGTGCATAGGTACATAGGATTTGTGAAATAAGTAGTTCGGACCCACTTTCTCTACCCATATACCTACCAAACTACCAATTGTCCTTGGGAGTTGGATAAAGGAAACGAAACAGAACAAGAGTCGAAGTTTCTTCCGGTCATTTCGGATACTCGTTGGTGCTCAGGGCACCGAAACCTGCTTTTGTGTAGCATGCGCATTACATAGGCGCCACGCTTTTCGCTGTTCCTACAAGTTGGGGAATCTCTTCCTCGTTTCACTTTTCTATGAATAAGACCGACTGTCTCAAACAAGGTAGTGGGTTCCATTTGAAGTTTCTAAATGATCCTTGGAATAAACAACCCTGAAATATATTTATGTTTCAACCAAGTTTCTCTCCAGTCGTGATCAGCCTGGTATCTATGACCCGATATATTTGTAAATAGTTTAAAATTGCATTCTTTAAATTTTAATACAATTCACATAATATGTGTAAAAATATCGTATTTTAAACTATGTATGTACTTAATTTAATAATGCAGCTTGTAGTTCGCTATCGCGTAGTTAGCATCCCCTTGGTATTCGGGTTCTGAAGCGACTCGATGGGATTTCATAACGAGTCTGTCGCAACACATTTGAGGTCTACCATCCAGTTCGTCCAGTTCGCAGCGGGTCAGTCCACAAGATATGTCTACATCTGAGCCGCCTGATTAAATTTAGCTCCTTTTAGATGTGCATATAGCTAAGAGACCTGTAAGGTTTATAGAGTTGAGTGGGGGAAAATTGATGGAATACATTGTTTCCTAACTAAAGTCTTTGGGCATGATATAGATTTGTCAAGGAAACCTTTGCACATGGGCTAACGAAACTTATCGTAGGATGTGGATGAATTTCATATGGGACCAGCTGGGGACCAACCCGCACCTTCCCTCCATGTTTCAGCTCATGAAGATCGTTCTTTCGCATTTTAGGGTATAGAGTGATTCAATGAGTACCTATCTATACTGCCGTGTGAAGGAAGAATGACTCAACTCAAAAATTGTCAAAAATGGGATTTTCACGTAACCCCCCTAATTTCAACCCCACCTTTTTGATGGTCAAATCGAAATTCCAAAATTCGACCGAGAAGGGGTTGAAATTGTTAGGGATGAAATCTGTAAATTGCTTAATTTTGAGGAAAAACGTCTCAACTCCGTTTTTTTTTTTTTTTAGTAAAAACATCTCAACGCCTCGATTGAAACACCCTAACTTGCGAGTTTTGTTATTTATTTGTTGAGGAAAAACGACTCAACTAGCTGAAAACGCCGTTGAGTCGTTTTTCCTCCAAACCGTTGGCTTCAGGATCGGAGTCCAAACCGTTGGACTCAAATGGGATTTGAGTAGTTTTTACTCCACAAACATTTCAAAAATCAACCATGAATAATCGATATTCGACTCAACTGCAATAAATCGATTGAAAAAACGTGTGTTTGGAGTATTTTTTGACAGCTATCGATCAAGTTGAACATGATTGGACATTTGGAAAAAAGGGGGTTGCGGGAATGCCCTGTAGTGAACCTATAGCGAATTTTCGTTGGAAAACTTCGAAGTTGATTTCTGAAAACTCAATAATTTTGAGTTGAGTCGTTCTTCCTTCACACGGCAGTATTGCAGGACAGTGATGTGGACTGAAGGGTTATCTGTGTAGGAAATAATGAACCGCTGTGATTAATCAGCTAAATCCACAATGGAAGTTATTTATTGTATTGTATACCGTACCTATTTGCTCACTTACCATCATCATTCGTGTTTCTCGATCCTTCGCCACGGGTTTTTAGCTACTTGCGAGGCCTCGCGAGCCAAGGTGAGCAGGCTTAGCGTGCGAGTATCAATTCACTACAAGGGACTCTTTTCATGATGTTTCATGGACAAATTACCGGGAGAGGAATTTCTCATGATTACTAGCCTGTACGAATAAAATAGGCGTACTGCAATCAAAACAGAAAAGTTTAATAAAGATAATGAAATTAATTATGTGTATGAAGACTTTTCAACGTGTTACCGGTAAAACATTATATGAATTTACATTTTTGTCAGTCCGTGGGATTTCCTCCGATTGTTTCCCCGTCTCGTACTTGAGGAGTGTTCGTAACTTGATGAAGATAATCTCGACACGAGTTGGGAGGTCGTCAGTCTTAGACCGATCTAATAATATGGAAAAATCTCACAACACAGTGTGAAGTCTATGTTCCAAAACACCACATAAATATACGGAATAATGAAGTTCTACATAATTTAATGTCATCAATAGGGCCATCTAAGGTCGATAATAGCTGCATAAGTAATAAACTCTACAAGATCTAATACAAGCGAGTAAGTGCGAGTAATGTCTACAGATCTGATGTTTTGACGTGGTCTAAAACTATTTATGATTTGGTTTCTAAACGGGATGGGAAGATCTGTGGGAAATCAGAGCCACAGTTTGTGGGAAATCAGAGCCACAGTTTGAGAGAAATCAAAGGGATGATATGAAAAGCGACTAGTGAATCGTCTGAGGAAGGCTTGGCAAAAATAACCTGACTCGCTCGGGACTTATAACTGCAGATGAGCCCCATAGTATAATTTTTTCACTTTTCCTCCTTTGTTGTTTGTTTGAAGTATGCCGCAGTTCGTTCTGAATCTTGCAGTTATCAGTAATGAGATCTGAATTAAATCCGTGCAGAAGGTGCAGGTTCGAGTCCCGCTCAATTAAAATGTTTACACCTAAAAAGTTTTTAACATTTCCTGTGATGATTTATTGATCGATTTTCTGCATTCCTTTGGGACCGCAGAACAATCTCCCCCGATCCGCTTAGATATTCATTCAGGCCCCATATGCCTGATTAGTATTTACAGTCGGACCCAGAGCCAACTGGAGCATGCAACAAGTAACAATGAAGGAAAAGTGAAAATAATTAGACTCTGGGATTGATAGCAGCTTGTCCAGCAGTATACTTCAAGGCTCAGCTGGTTGCTTCATGTTCTGTCTCCTACTTAAGGAGAAGGAAGAAGGTTCGAATTCTGGTGGATTCATGTTTTCTCCTTCACTGTTTCCAACATATCCTCATAATAATTGGTGGTAATCGGTTGGTGTTTCCATCATAATAAAATAATATTACGTAAGTCAAGCAGCCTCCACTTCAGCCTTGAAACATTGGGATTGCTGCAGGTTGGGAGTGAACTACTAAAAAATTCGAAATCAGAAATGAGACCCCAGGACATAAACGAGAAAAAATCCCAAGAGAGAAAAAACTAAAAATCCAGTGTGGGCCTCAAATACAAATATGAAGTTGATCTTGACACACTTCGTAATTCTCACAGATGTAGACATAGATCTGGCCAATTTTACGGATCGTAGAAATAACCTTCCAAGCAGTATTATTTCACGCCGGATAAGTCCACGCGTGCGCAGTACTGGTGCTACATTCCACCTGCTTAGTACCCTTGGTGCCCTACTGGCCACAAATTGCTTGTAGAACCCATTATTACTAACGATGTGTCTCTACGTCGGGGTGCGGCGCTATTTGTTGTAAAGATAGTGTTGATAGGTCGTCATGTTTGATGGTTTGGTGCCGCCAAGCACCTACTAACTCGTCCAGGATTTCCTATTATCAGCCTGCTCAACTCGTTTTCGACGTCATTTTTATCAAAAAATACGTTTGGAAGTTTCACTCGCATGCTGTCTACCTGCGTAAAACAACTCATTTGTGCCGTACAGCGGTCCACAATCTCTGATTTCCATACCATAAAAAATCCATGATCTCCCAGAATTAGCCTACGTTACCTACGTTATTTCCGATTCGTGTTCTTAGCTCTTCCGAATCAAATGGAACCGCTTAATTATAAGTCGATAGAGAGTCTCAAAAATATATGCGATTTCACACCAGAGATTTTCGATTTCCCCACAGTTGCACATGTTTTCCAGCCTTCTGATTGAACTGAGGGCCATGTCGACAAGACTCACCGGCGTACCTACCTATTTGAACAGAAAATAACTCGCGTGCAAATTAAAAGTTATTTCCTCATACCGTGTCTGGTGTCAGTTTTTATGTTTTGTAGTTGAATTTGAATCGAATGGCCTCAACCCTCAACGTGATTCAGCCCTAACCAATACTGAGCAAAATCGTATGTGGTAGCGCTGTTTTATTAAGAGTATGTCAGCCACCATCGGGATATCGAGGTATTTGTGTGGGATGTCATGCAGTTGTCTCTGGTCGGAAAAATTGGTGATCAGCCCAGGAAAAAATCGTTTACTCCGCACGAACAAACAAGGCGTAGCCAAAAATATATGCATAATGATCCGAAAGACGAAATTGTCCGATGGTGGGTTTCACTGGACACAGGTAACAGCGCCACTCTTTCTGCGTCATTTTTGGTTTTCCACCCTACCCACCATCAGACATACAGACATACAGACAATACTGGTTTTTGTAAAGCTATCTATCGAGTTTTCGTTGTTTCCGGACACTGCGATTAAGGCACAGGTTTTGCTACAATGCATGGTAACCGTACGAGTTTTTGGACTTTTCATTGATTCTGTTAGGTGCGCGATTCATGCGTGGCGATCACCCCGACGCGAACTTTCTTCGCTTCAGACGCCTCCAGCCGCGCGCGTTGACCAACCACCAATTGATTGGAAAGTCACAACTTTCACTACCGCCAAGCGACACCTGACTGTGTCAGCTGTTTATGTTTTGATAGTTTCTTCCAGAGTCATTCAGAATTTCACTCGATAACAGTGATTGTTCGATGATGATTTACCCTCGCATAGGTAAGTCTATACGGAGGATGGTCTCACCTACATAACATACATACCTACTTTGAGCTGTTTCGGCTACGTCATTTTATACAATCATTGATATTTCCGTTCGATAATACCGATTGCTCATCGAGATTCAAGATCCTGTAGTTTACGATATACATGATTTGTCAATAACAACACGAATGTTCTGTTCTGGTTTATTATTCTGTGAATAATACACCTATATGTATTCGCTCAGAGTAAATCCCCTGTACTTGCCCTCGTACCCAACGGGTGGACTGCCAAAGGTACTTGGGTGTTTTAGTTCACAATTTTCTAAAATGGAAACCCCATATTCTACACGTAAGCAATTCTATGAGAAGATCCTCCTTCATATTTTCTTTTCTTAATAAATTCCTGACTCTCTCTGCTTTGAAAATGACGTTCCATGCATTTGTATATTCTATTCTGACTTACTGTATTCCTGTTTGGGGTGGGGCTTATCAAACGTCCTTCATTTTAATTGAGATTGCGGTAAAGTCAGTATTGCTTCTTATATTCAGAGCTGGATACCAAAGCCATAGTAAGCCATTATTCTTAAAATTTAACATTCTTCCTCCCCGACTCATTTGTGTCTAAACTGCTCCAGTACTATTTCAAGTATCAGCCTCGATTACATGTGTAACCCCCCCGACATCACCATGCCATTATGATACCAATCCCTTACCCTAAATGCGACTTCTTCATGAGACAATGTTTTGTTTTGCCATGTTTTTTTTTTTGTTCCTATTTACAAGATATGGTGATTTTGTTTTCTAATTTGGCAATGAAGTATCAAATACTTCGATTTTTTGTAATATGCTCATTATGTGAATAAATGGCTAAAAAAAATTTTTTAAAAAATCTTTTCTTTTACGTTTCAAGGTGCTTAGATCTCAAAAACGCTGCAAAGTCCTTGTGCGTCCACATGGGTTTACTATTCTCGACTGAATACGGCACGATTGGGACCTCATTGAAGACCCCTGAATTGTCTTGATTGGCCTGTTAATACTACCTCCTGTGGTATTATAAGAATTTCTGGTGATTACAGCCATTTTCACAGGTTTTTGACAAAGAAATATTGAATTTTGGGAGTTAAAACTTCGTTAGAAACTCGATGCTTCACTCAATGGTCAAAATCAACTTCATATTTCTCCACACCCTAAAAAACACAGAAAACTATACGTCACAAGCCCAAGTTCACTAAAACCTCGATAATACCTGATTTTGCACCCATTTTTCACCCGTAACACCTCTGGGTGTTCTACGATCGGGCTGCCGGGATAGGGAACAAAACTAGGGCTCAAATGAAGCCTGTTTGCGAAAGAATGACTTTTTTTAGACCAAAAATTAAGGTAGATGATATAGATGGACGGCGGACGGACATGGGTTTTTGGAATCTGCGCACCTTGAAACGTAAAAGAGGGGTGTTCCAAAAAATTCTCCGAACCGAATGCATAGGTTATTACTCAGACAACAATAAACCAAAATGCAATGTCTGTCTGTATCATCCACAATATCCTTTATTTCGGTCTAAAAAATTCGTTCCTTCGCACACAGGCTTCATTTGGGCCCTAGTTGCGTCCCGAAACTTTGCAGCCCAATCGTTACATATCCACGGGTTTTATGGGTGAAAATGGGCCTAAAAATGGTTTTTTTTGTGTTTTAGTAACATGAGCTTTTGAGGCTTGTGACATGGGCGTGTGTTTTCCATGTTTTTTTAGGGCGAGGAGGCCGAATATGGAGTAGATTTTGACCGAAGAGTGGAAATTGAGGTTCTAACGAAGTTTCAGCTCTCAAAATTCGTGAGTCAGAAACTTGGGAAATGTCTGAAATAACCATAAATTTTTATAATAACACGTGAAGTAGTATTAACAGGTGAATCAAGACAGTTAAATTGCACTATCAATGATCAAAGATAATTTTCAAAAACAGGAGCCTAATTCGAGTCTGGGGGGGCCAAAATTGGTGGAAACCATCGAAAATAGCTATTTCAATTATTGCACATGAAAGAAACAATAAATGAGGAGCCATCATTTCTGTACGCATGTCCAATAGAATAATAAACCCTTGTAACAAGGACTTCGCAGCGTTTATACGTGGTATCGCTAAAGGTACCTATACCTATCAGCATAGTTTTAGGATGTTTAGGGTATTTCAGCCAGGTTAGTAGGTATTATGCAGCCAGGTTAAAACGAATAATTACAAAATTAATTCACAATTCCATTCGATTACACTAGTTTTTCAGTGAGATTCAAGATCCTGTTACTGATACCAAAATTTGTCAGTGAATGTTGCTCAGTCCTCTTACTCCTGTTCGGCTAAAGGTTAGATAACTTTTTGAGATTTTTAGGCCATTTCGGCTCGGTTAGTTAGAAAATCAGGTATATTCACTCCTTACTGCATTACTCCATTCTGCCGGCCACTCCACTGGTTTGCAATACGGTTCTCGTCGCCATTTCACAGATCTGTCGATTCGGGTTTAGAATTTGTCAATCTATAAGTTGGTACCTATTACCTATAATGTTATACGACGTTCCTTGGTAGTTCATTTCAGTTTGATACTGCTTGCCTCACGCTGTGCTAATCAAAGGCTTTAGCCTCCTATCCACAGCAGGTACCTAGTAGGTAAAGATGTATAATGGGGGGCTTAGCCCGGTCCACCTTGGCCCGCGCAGGCCGTCCGTGTCGCCATTAGCAATCAAACAAGCGTTTTATGCCATCAAGGATATGCCTCAAGAAGGCTCTCCTTCTGGCATTCACGTGATACCAATCAGAAGAAATGATAGCAGTATCAAAGGAATTCAACAAACGTCACTTCACAACAATTACAGCGGGAAAGTTTAACTTTTGTTGTTGTTATATTAAATACCTAAGTACCTCATAAACCTTTAAAATCGCCCAAGTAATAAAAAATAAATAAATAAAAATATTAATTATCCTCAAACTTTGTTGGTTTACGTTCCAAGATAAGTACTTAGGTGCTTAGAATCTACAAAAATCTAAAATAGAACAACAAAATCTGCCCTATTCTTACCAACTCTAGATTTGTATTGTAAACAAACAGCTTATTCAGTTCACACTCATCGTAGGTATCTTGTTCTGAGATACAGAAGTTCCGAGAAAGGAAATAATTCTAAATATTTATAAGCAGGTAGGTAGTTTTGGTAGAAATTGACGATGTTTTTAGATAGCAGGTTGGTACATGCTTAGTGTACAGAACCAGGAAAAATTGTTGGGTCTTAATTGAATGGCTGGTTTAGTTGTTCCATGACTCTATCACTGGACCAGTTTATCAGTCAAAGTTTTTCGGGGAAATATTTACGGATGCGTGGGCCAACAATAAATTAAAGGTAGTCGGATTTTACATAGTATTATATGCCTGTATATTAGGTACCTATGTACCTACTTCTATCAAACCTTTTTACACTAGATTAAATCTTGAATTGAAAAACATTATCTTTGAGAGAAAAGAACCATAGACAAGAAAATGTGGGCAACGGTAGGTTGGTACTTGTCTGCATTGTGGTCGGTATCTGTACATCTAGGGGCCCTACCAGTCCGTAACGAGCTAACAGCGTCTGTTGAAAGTTTTCTCCTCGTCCTCGCTTTTCAACTTATGACTTTCTTTTGCAAAATGAAATAAAAATGAGTAGCTTCCGTTTCTAAGGCGGACACTTGTTTTCACAAGGATTAGAAGTGTAACATGTTTGATAGAAAAACATAAATTGTAATATTGATGTATTCCGTATGAATTCCGAATACCGATAAAAAGTTCAACTGGGATGAAATGGGGTACCGTTGTACATTCTGAATTTATGTTGTTATGTAGCCACAAGTGTTTTTATGAAGAAAAAAAATGCATTCATTCATTTATTCATTGTTTATTGTGCGACATTTTTTTTAAATTTTTTATCAGCACCAGAAGATCCACATGTTGTAAACCTCCAACATGGCCCATTCTCCCCATGTATTATACTGGGCATGATTAGGGATAAAATCCTTGACAGAAACGTCGCCCAATAAACAAATTCAGACTCTACAACGGTACCTCATTTCATCCCATAAAGTTGATTAAAACTATAAAATGTGAAAACGAAGTTTAGGTATTCCATTTTTAGAATGACTTGATGAGGAATGATGATTTTTCGTGTTTTTCTGTGACAGATGGAATCAGGCAGTTGGATATTGGATCGCTCGACCCGTGGGTGGTTAAGGAACTCGACATGAGCGTTGGGCGGGAACAAGCCTTCAAAATCGGCTTCAAATTTGAAGACGTCAGCACCTACGGCCTCTCCAGAATGGAAGTTCTGGAAGTCAGGTAACGCTTACCTTATGAAGTAGGGACAGGAATTTACCGGTTGGTTGGATCAGTTTGGCATGATGGCATACTACCTATCAAATCATAGTGTCTTCAGATGTTTACCTGTATCCTGAAGGCGCATGGATCGGCTGAACATATTCCGTATAATACACTACGAGTTCCTGCCAGCTCCCTGTGGGAATCATGTATTTAATATTATTATTATTAGCTAACACAAGCTCCTCAAACTCAATACCTAATTTTTACTGATAAACTACGTAGATAGGTACCAAAAGTATTTTCCGAAAACAATTTCCTTTCCTATAATGACTCCCATACATTATAATAATTATAATTATAAATGAATTCGGCATGGATTTTAGTCAAGAGGGCGATAATAATAATTATCGCCCTCTTGACTTAAATCCATGCCGAATTCAATGTTAGCTATAGGTAAGCGCTGTGAGGGCGAAATATGTTCAGGAAAAAACGATGACCTAGATTGATTTGCAAGGGTCTCTACGTTGAATCGACACATTTTATTGGATTACTTATGTTCAAGATTATTTATAGAACATATTTTGATATTCAATCATTTGGTTCACATCAGGTCGAAATTCTCCGATCCCAAAAACATGTCTCTGGAGTTCGATTTCTTCAACAAGAAGATCTTCACCGAGGGCAAATACAGTGCTGAAGGCTTCATCTCCGCGATGCCGATCGCCATTAAGGGCGAATACAACATGTCTTTGGGTAAGTATCTGAGTAAGGGAAATCAAGTAATGAAGTTACCTCTTCTAAAAATTGGTTGTTGCTGATGCATTTTGATGTGAATTGAGGTGATAATCGATTCAGTATCCTACTACCTTCGGTACTGTACCTTCTATCTACAAGAACTAGATGAGCCCCATTAATTATCAAGAAAGCTACAGCAATAGAAAAATATCGACTTAGATACTGGGTACAAGGTGTTGTTTAGAACACAGAGACAGATAGGGAGGGCTAGATGGGGGTAGGTACCTACTTCTTCCGACAGTCTACATAAATGAGGCTGGGAAAATACATTCGAGTGTGTAGTTAGCAGTATTGGTAGTGTGTGTAGTGGAGAGTCGGTAGGATTGATGCGACAATGCTAACGAGTGCGAATGCGCCAGAACTTGAAAGATATTCCTTCTTGGCGCATGCACACTCGCTAGGAAGCGGCATCGCCGCATCAATTCGCCAGACTCTCCTTTTGTATTAGTAGTAGTAGCAGTATTACTGTGTAGAGCTCTCTATAAATTGTGTTTGTTTGCAGTCAGACGTAGGTACTCCAATGGATCGCTCAGCCGTTTGGTGGAAAACGATCAAAAGAATCTGTTGAAAAAATGTGCCATACGTGGTTTTGCAAATTTACTATTGTTAGCGTTCTTTTTTATGTAACTCAGTGGCTGAGTAAATCCACTAGCTCAGGGCGATTTACACGTGAAAAATATTGTTGACATGTCTCCATTCGTGAACTGCAGCAGGATAAGCACTCACACACGAATATGTAAACTGAAAGGAACATCAGCTCAGGATCCAAACTCTGTTGGCAAAACATAGTCAATAGAACTACCATATTTATGTAGGTACCCACTGCCATTTTTCGAGGAGATTTAGTGCTGATATTGTATAATCAATTATTGTCGGTAATGTTCCTCAGGTGACGTGAAGGGAGTCTTCAAAATGTTCGGTCACATTGTGACGAAGAATGGAGATGAACATCTGGCGATTGACAGAGCGACCATGTCCCCCCAAGTTGGAAACTTCGAAATGGCCTTGACCAACGACAAGTACCCTGAGCTCAGTAAGTTTGTTTATTTAATATATTATGTTTATATAAGTATTCATTTTGTGTCACTGCGGAGGGTTCCTTCGACAAAGGGTAGGTAGATACCTACGCGAAGTCGGAAATTTTGGTTGTTATTCTGCGAATAATACACCTGTGTTCGCTCAGCAAAACATTTGTATAACACCCCCTCAAAATTTTTTCTTTTACGTTTCTAGGTGTGTAGATACCAAAAATGCAATGTCCGTCCGCCGTACACCGTCCGCCGTATCATCCATATCTACTTTAATTCCGGTCTAAAAAATCCGTTCTTTCGCACGCAGGCTCCTTTTGGGCTCTAGTTGTGTCCCGAAACTTTGCAGCCCGATTGGAATATACCCAACGGTTTTATGGGTGAAAAATGGAGGTAAAAATGGGTTTTTTTGGTGTTTTAGAAACATGAGCTCGTGAGGTATCGTTTTCCATGTTCTTTAAGACGAGGAGACCGAATATGAAGTCGATTTTGGCCAAAGAGTGAAGAATTGAGGTTGTAACGAAGGTTCAGCTCCCAAAATTCATTTTTTATGTGTCAAAAACCTGGGAAATTGACTGAAATCACCGTAAACTTGTATAATAACACTAGAAGTAGTATCAACAGGTGAATCAGACAATTGAATGGCACTATCAATTATCAAAGATAATTTGTTAAAAATAGGAGCCTAATTCGTGTTTTGGGGACCAAAATTGGTGGAAACCATAAAAAATAGCTATTTCAATTATTGCGCATGAAAGAAACCATAAATGTATTTCCAGCATTCCTGTAAATACGTCCAATTGAATAATAAACCCTTGTGTCAAGGGCTTTGCAGCGTTTTTCAACTGCGTGATACATACCGGTTTCGACTATCCATATTTTTCAGTCACGTAAATGATGTGGTCAAACGGTAAGTCGAAGGCTGTTCCCCAGGCATTGGGAGTACAGAAAGTTCCACTGGTGAAATGTGCAGTATCCTGCATTCTCTAGCTTGGCCCGGAGCTCTACCCCTATCTCGTTACATCGCTTTTAATTTTTTGAAAGGAGTAAGTTTCTAGTTAATCGAGTTTCCTGTTAGGAGACACTTTCAAAACCCAATGAAAGATGGCAATTTTGGGATATTTGTTGCGGTAGGTACCTAGCACCTTCCTACCGCTGAGGTGCTCGAGTAGCCTTCGACTTACTAAGTACCTACCTACTTCAGTACGGGCATCGATCAGTGTAGCGAGTATGTCAGCGATGTACGATTTATAGGCGAGTAGAATGCCCTGTTGATTGTCTATACATGTAACGGATAATTTGGTAAAACCAGACTATTGTGAGCTTGTTCATATTAAGTAATGACACTTTTTTTTCTTGTTCGCCGAAATTCCGAATTTATTCACCGTTTTATATTTATTGTTATAAATTTATTTTTACAGCTAATTTGTTGGTCGCTCTTATGAACGAAAGCTGGAAGTACATCTACGCCGGGTTGTCCGATTATGCCGAAAACACCTTCGATCAGATCATCAGGCCCCGTCTCAACCTCGCGTTCCTCAAAGTTCCTCTCAACCAGATCATCAAGGAATAGATTAAACCAAAGCACCAAATTCATGAAACAACCCTCATAGGTACATCAACTGTTTGTGACGAATTCAATACATTCTACCATCAATCTATTCCTACTGTGTCTAGCACAGCTGATACCTTTTAAATACGAAAACTTTTCATTAAAAAAAAAAATGCAAAACCATCCGTAGTAATTCGGTACTTTATTGGTGGATAAATAATAAAAGCTGTAGATATAGGTTTTTTGTTGTTGTAAATAGGGGTTTGTTGTAATACGGTTACCATTACAGAGACCCAGATATCGTTATACGCCATAAAAAGGGTTTAATGCTGATCTTATTGCAGTCTGTGTTAGCTCCAACTCATTTATGTTATTGTTCACTATGGTGTGGGAGTATAATGTTATTCACTATAATAACCACCGCTGTGCTCCGTATGTTATTGACGATTTATTTTGTTTTAAAAAATAAACTGAAATTCTGAAAAACATTGTGTGCAGATCGGATAGGTACTTACCTACCTGCCTGATTCAGCCTCTGTGACCCACTTTCTACGATGCCATAGGTAGGTAAGCACCCTACCTACTTATAAAAGCTGGCAAAAAGTTCACGTTGTACCTCAAAACTCTCTCAAAGGTGTCGGTGGTCAAAGTAACCCGCTGTATGTGGGTCTACTGGTTTTTGGATCGCGTAAAATATTAGTAAAGTATTGGGGGGCTAACTCTACAAGTGAAATCGGAAGGGGCTTTATCAGTAGGTAGGATAAATTCCTCTGTACCCGCAAGGTAGCATTAGACCGATTTCTGGAAAATCGATTCAAGTAATTTCCAGCAAAAAGTTCCTCACTTCACAAAAGTTCTTCACTTTTGACATTTTTTCACATTTTCAACCTTATCTCACTAAAATGGCTATTATTAGTATTACTTAGTTAACGACTAAAATCAAATGTGTGGGTACCGTCGGAAAGAACGTTAAATTTCCTATCAAGATCAACAGATCCACCCATTTTTTAAAGCTATTCTCTGCTTGCATACATTGCAAACTGTTGAAATGTTGACGGATTTCAACGTACTCAGTGCCTCCCCTGAATATTTGAGTGTCAAGAACGCGCGGCAAATAGTAGAGACGTCTCCAGTTCACCAGTTCTCCAACGTTAAGTAACTATAGTAAGTTTTTTAAACCATTACTTGAGAAAACCATCTTTGAATGCAAAAAAACGTAAAAGCTTGAGCATAATCGAGAGTTTTCCATGCAAAATGTTTCTACCAGAATTGGAAGTCAACTGGTAGGTAGGTACGCAATTTTTCTGGTCGAATCAAACAGTGACACTGTCCGGCCTCCCACACCAATCAAAACTCGTTTTTGACCTCTGGACCCATCAAAAACAAGAGCGTGGTTTCAATGGGGCCTCTTTGGGGAAAAAATATATAGGTACTTATATTGTATATAATTATGTACCTATACGTTTGTTTTTTCAATGCAGTTTTTGACGCTCAGAAACTTGAGTTTAATTCACTTTTGATCAATTATTTTTAGAAATGTTATTAAAATATTGAAATAGTCGTTTCGGTTTATTATTCCGTGAATGATACACCTATGTATATTCGCTCAACAAAAACATTTATAGCAACCCCTCAAAATATTTTCTTTTACGTTTCAAGATGCGTACACCGAGAGAAAAAACGCATTGTTTTACCACCTCGTGGTGCTCGCAGGCCGGTGAAAACTTTGAAAAAAACCCGATAGGGATTAGGGGTACCCGATAGGAATGAAAAACAAACCCGTTAAGAAAAAATTCTATCGGGTACCCACAAGATCATCCCTGCAAACGGGTTTTTAGTGCAGCTCCTATCGGGTAATTTGTGCAGGAAATGCCCGATAGGAATCTACTGATAAGACCCTATCGGGTAATCACAGCACGTACGTGCTGGGATACCCGATAGCAGCCGAACGTGCTGTAAAGAAACACCCGTTTGGTTTCCAATCGGGCAAAAAATTGAAAACAATCGGGTAATCCTTGCACGTCCATGCTGTTCCTAGCGGGTCTACCACCTAACACCCGTTTGATTGCAATCGGGTCTACCACCTAACACCCGTTTGATTGCGATCGGGTCTACCACCTAACACCCGTTTGATTGCAATCGGGTCTACCACCTAACACCCGTTTGATTGCAATCGGGTCTACCACCTAACACCCGTTTGATTGCAATCGGGTCTACCACCTAACACCCGTTTGATTGCAATCGGGTCTACCACCTAACACCCGTTTGATTGCAATCGGGTCTACCACCTAACACCCGCTTGGGTTCTATCGGGTCTACCACCTAACACCCGTTCGATTGCTATCGGGTCTACCACCTAACACCCGCTTGGGTTCTATCGGGTCTACCACCTAACACCCGCTTGGGTTCTATCGGGTCTACCACCTAACGCCCGCTTGGGATCTATCGGGTTCTACGAATGGACGCCCGATAGAATCCTAGCGGGTTCTAGGAGTGGACGCCCGATAGAATCCTAGCGGGTTCTACGAGTGGACGCCCGATAGAATCCTAGCGGGTTCTACGAGTGGACGCCCGATAGAATCCTAGCGGGTTCTACGAGTGGACGCCCGATAGAATCCTAGCGGGTTCTACGAGTGGACGCCCGATAGAATCCTAGCGGGTTCCACGAGTGGACGCCCGATAGTATTCTACCGGGCGTCCACTCGTAGAACCCGCTAGGATTCTATCGAGCGTCCACTCGTAGAACCCGCTAGGATTCTATCGAGCGTCCACTCGTAGAACCCGCTAGGATTCTATCGAGCGTCCACTCGTAGAACCCGCTAGGATTCTATCGAGCGTCCACTCGTAGAACCCGATAGGATTCTATCGAGCCTACTTCTCACTACCCCATTGGATTCCTAATGAGCCCATTTCCACCCTAACCGTTTGCATTCTCCAATGGCTCTACCAATCAGGTAATTATTAGTAGAGCGTAGGGAGATGCAAAAGGGTAGCGATGGATTGGGATTAGGAGGAATCCTAAGGAGTAGGGAGAAGGAGGATTTCGAAGCCTGGTGAGGAACCTGCGTGAAACATACTCATGAAATTGAAATCGAAATACTCATTGAAATCAAAAGTGTTGAACAAACAGTTGAACAAAGAAATGAAAGTTATAAATGTATAGAAATGTAAATAGTTGCAATAAGTAATTCTTATTTCTAAAGGTGAACACAGCTTGGGCAAAGGAGAGTTAACACAAGTGTTTAGGTCATCAATTTATTCATAAGTCATAAAGTTCAAATTCACAATAAAAATCGGAAATAAATAATTTGTTTTCGTACGCAGATTGTTTATAGCAATTTGTTTCTTAACTAAGTACAACAACAAAATAAACAGTTTAACAGTATCACAGTTTATTGGACTCGTTATATGCAACAATATTTGATAACGTATGCATATTATTATATATAGGTATATAAAATTGTCTATGTTTATGTTTAATTACAGGTTGTTTCGCACTAATACGTATAGTCTAGAGCGTATAGATACGTATAGTCTAAATAATTTGTTTTCGTACGCAGATTGTTTATAGCAATTTGTTTCTTAACTAAGTACATTAACAGTATCACAGTTTATTGGACTCGTTATATGCAACAATATTTGATAACGTATGCATATATATATATATATATATATATATATATATATATATATATATATATATATATATATATATATATAATTGTCTATGTTTATGTTTAATCACAGGTTGTTTCGCACTAATACGTATAGTCTAGAGCTTTAACTACAACGTATTTGGGAAAGTATATCGGCGGTTTGACAGTTTTTAAAATGAATGAAATTCAACTTCTCTGAATGTTAAGGGACAGTAGTGAAATTTGTAATGTTCTGTACCACTCATGTTGGAACAGTGATGTATATATTATACCCAATGAAATATGGTCGACTTCAAAAAAATTTTATTTAGAATATATATTATTATAGAATGTTATTTACATATTATTCAGAATGGTCATCAAGGAACAGTTGATGCACAAATGGTAACTAACTAGCACCACCTCAGTGTAGACACGTTGTAAAGCAATCAGTGGTGAGGACGTGATGGGTATGTTAGCTATTTTTTACTCTTACTGCCACGTACCGCCAGTTTCTGGCGTTCGACCAAATCCTGCAAGGACTTGGGAGTACTGCCCGGATCGCTGGATGATGCAGGGGAGCTGCTGAAGTGTGGAGGTGGGGACACGGGCAGAGTGCTGGTATCAGACTCAGGAGTGGCTGTTGCAGTGGTTAGTTTAGATGGGGTGGTTTTACATGGTGTTGTTTTAGACGGGGTTGTTTTAGACGGGGTTGTTTTAGACGGGGTTGTTTTAGACGGGGTTGTTTTAGACGGGGTTGTTTTAGACGGGGTTGTTTTAGACGGGGTTGTTTTAGACGGGGTCAATCTTTTCGGAGTCCTACTCTCTTTGTAGAATCCAGCTTCCTTAAGGGGAGTTCTTGGCCATGTAGGAGACAGAAGGGGAGGTGGTTCAGATACACCTGAAAGGGCAGGGCTTGCCTCAGGAGGAACTGCTGTTGCTGATGGTAGATGTACCTCCTCAGATGGGTCAAAAAGTGATTTGGAACTTGAAGTGAATGGCAAATGTGACTCAACACCCCCTGAAGTTGATGGCAAATGTGACTCAACACCCGGAGTTGACGGCAAAGGTAATGATACTGAAGCAGGACTATCTGTTATGTGAAGGGCACCAAGTATTTCGGTTGTGGTGGGATCTATACTGTAAGCAATCAATCCGTGTTGTTCTGCAAACGCTTTTGTACAAGTACCATAAAGTAACAGTTCCGAATCACCAAGAATGTTAGACTGTATTATGTTGTCCCCAGTTAAGTTTAAGAAAGTTACCAATTCACCTGTTCTGAGACTCTCAACAAAGCATACACATTGACCCTCTATAATGTCGTATTTTTGTATCAACACTCGTACAAGTGATTTTTCATCACTGGAGCTACCATCAGCAGGAGCAGCAGGGGTGGGTGTAACGTGGTAACGTAGGAAGTGAGCACAGGTGGAAGCGATAGTCACGACAGAGTGGAGGTAGTTTTTAGAAACCTTTAAATCATAGCACACCCATTCTAGAGTTTGCCAGATGTGTGTACACTGAGGTGGGTACTCGCAGTTCAGCACGATTATTAATTTAAAACAAAGATCGACTGCCTGGAGTATGGTGTCAGTTCTAAGGCTAAAACTGAAGTATTTGACTAGACAATGGCTGACGGAACCTAATTTTCCTATTGCTATGACATACGGTTGCAATGTTCCGTGTTCCGCTTCCTCCAGGCGTTTGGCGTGGAGGTTGTCCACCTCAGACTCTGAGTCCAGGAATTTGACGAAGTGATCTGCCGACTCCTTCTTCGAGATCTGAACCGGAGCTCTAAGTCCTGCCCTCTTCTTCAACCGGTGAGTCCCCATAGCGAACGGGAGGGCGACGAGAGCTGCAGTCGTTCTCTTGTCCTCCTCTGAAATATCACGGAGCACATTAGCAACACGTTCGTACAGTACGATTCAGTCATTACAACCACCTCATGGTCAAATAAAGCAATTTCAACAAATCATTTGTTTACAAAGCGTGAAGAAGAAGAATCCCTGGTATAACAACAAAATATTAAAGTTGAAAAAACGATTCCTAGTCAATTTGAACACAGAGTAGGCTAATCACAATTATTTCTCACCGGTATTTTTTTCGTAGTACGACAGTAACGACTCGACGATCGTGTCCCACCCTTCCACGCTTCTGGAAGACCTGCTAGCCTCTTGGACTATGGCCGGGTGGAGTTCTCTCAGCTTTTCATACAGCCTCCCCTCCGGGATGGTATAGAGCTCCTTGAAATCAGATTCTATCTGTAACAGAAAACAACAACTATCATTAGCGATTACTAAAAAATATTCCTCGCTTTAAACAACAGCAGGCACAAGTATATAAACAGAGCACATGAAATACGTTCAAATTATGAACTCACCACTTTCGCTGCGTGGGCGGACGACTTGAAGAACGGGAAGTAGTCGAAGTAGTCGGAGAGGCTGTTGTCTTCACAGCATAGGTAGTCGTGCCGCAGCTTCGCTGTTGTTTGTATCGGGTGAATAATTCACGATAAGAAAAACGGTTGATAACGGAGAGTAAATTAAATCCTTTATTAAACGCGTATTCACGTTGAAAAGATGGGTAAAGCGTTAACAATCGAAAATATCGCAATGAACCACTTAGACGTAATGGCCGCCTTCGGCTAATAAGGAGAGGGGAGCGATCGATATTGGGAAGCAAAATCGATCGCCGGCCCGCCAACAGAACAACCGGATCCACCTGGTCACACCGGGAGCACTCTAGTGGGAGAATTTCGAACTGCTACCTTCAGTTCCAGATACCCACTACCTACCAGGCCAAACATCCTCCCCCCACGAATGAGGGACTCATTCTAACAGGTCCCCCTTTAAAGCACCAGCGGGTATTAACAGTCCTTAGGTAACGGGCAGAGTTTAACTAACGGGCGGAGTTTTTCCCCATTACCGGAACGGACCCTGGCAACGCGAGTTACCCCATCCTTACCGGGAATCAAGTCCACGATCACACCCATGGGCCAGGACAGCGGGGGAATGTCATCTTCCTTAATCAACACCACATCACCAATTACAGCAGGACGATCAGGGGTATTCCACTTAGCTCGGGTCTGGAGCTCTAACAGGTATTCGGAGTGCCATTTCTTCCAAAACTGGCCAACCATATTGGAGATGAACCTCCACTTGGGTGTCAAACGGGAACTGAACTCAAAAACGTTGCTCTCAGGCAACGCGGTAAGAGGGCGTTGAACGAGGAAGTGAGCGGGGGTGAGCACCAGTATGTCATCAGGGGAGGAGGACTGATGAACGAGTGGGCGGCTGTTAAGGATGGCCTCAATTCTAACGGCAATAGTACTGAACGTTTGAAGTGTGGTGGTTTGGTCTCTTAAATTCACCTTTAACAGTCGTTTAGCGGATTTTACAGCGGCCTCCCACAATCCGCCGAAGTGGGGTGCTCGAGGCGGAATGAACTTCCATTCGACTCCTCTATTGGCAAGTCGCTCAGCTATTACAGAATCAGGGTCAGCGGGATTGGTGGAACGGATTCTATTAAAAAGGTTGGAGGTACCCAAGAAATTACGACCATTGTCGCTCCAGATGGCGGACGGAACTCCCCGACGACCCATGAAACGCTCCAAACATTGGAGAAACCCATCGGTGCTTAGATCCATGACCACTTCCAAGTGAACGGCTTTGGTCGTGAAGCACACAAAAACGGACAAGTATACTTCAACAGCACGAGCACCGCGCAACCCAGCGACCGAAACGGTGAAAGGACCGCAAAAGTCAACTCCGACCTGCTCGAAGGCAAAGGCACGGGTAACCCGGGCTTCAGGGAGCTGACCCATCGCGGGTTGAAACGGTTTGGGCTTAATTGAAAAACAACGGGTGCAGCCGGATAAAACTCGATTAACAGCATTTCTTCCATCAATGATCCAGTATCGGGTACGCAGGTGGGCCAAGGTGGCCCGCGGTCCCACGTGCATGCAAGCAGCGTGAGCGTAACGAATAAGAAGCGGTACCAAAAAATCGGAGGGTTTGAGCAGAGCTGGGTGTTGGGTTTCAAAAGAGCCAGACATATTGGACAAACGCCCCCCTACGCGAAGTATACCATCGGGATCGGAGAAAATCGCTAGCTGTTTCATTAGCTTGGTGGGCTTGGCTCCTTTAGCGGTTGCCTCCAGAATTTCAGGCAGGCCACGGACTTGAGAACGGTGAACAAGCACCGAATCAGCCCTCCTGAGCTCAGCAGTGCTCAACGGCAATCTGGCCTGGGGCACCGAGTGAGAAAGTCGGATTTTACAATGATTAATAAAACGGAGCATCCAGGCCGTCACTCGGCGTAATACTGTGTAGGAGCCGAATCGGGCCTCCCAAGGCGTCTCAGCTGAGCCAACGGCTACAATTTTGGATGAGGCACGGATCTCAGCAGAAACAGAGTCGGGCTTCAGGTCAGGGCGGATCCTCCTAATCGGCCACAAGGAACGATCGGAAGCCAACCAGGGAGGACCAGTCCACCACAGCGGGCACTCAACCAACTGATCAGGTCTAGCCCCACGAGAAGCAATATCGGCCGGGTTATCGGGGGAGCGAACATGGAACCAGTGTCCCTTGGGTAGATGGAAGAGAGTCTTAGACACTCTATTGCCTACAAACACCTTCCACACCGGAGCGGGGTCAGCAGTGAGCCAAGATAGGACAACAGTACTATCCGAACAGGCAATTATTGCTGAATCAGGAACGGATGGATATTCCGAACGGACGCGAGTCATGGTTTTTCCCAGCAGTTCGGCCGCTAGCAGTTCCAAGCGGGGAATTGACTGGGACTTCATCGGGGCGATTTTGGCTCGCGCTAAAATTAAGCGGGTATGGAAATTATTGTCCATGAAAGATACATGGTAAACGGTGGCGGCGTAAGCCTTTTCGGACGCATCCGCAAAACCCACTAACCATTGTACCGGGGCATCCACACGGATATGACGAGGGATGACTACAGATTGAAGTGAGTCAAGGGTGCTAGCGAGAGCCGTCCACTCGCGAACAATTGAACTCGGTAGTGGGTCATCCCACTCGTACTTGGAACGGCAAATTTCTCGTTGAATGAAACGGGCTTGGACGGAAACAGGCATGACCCACCCAGCGGGGTCGTAGATGCGTCCAACCTGACTTGCTAACTCCCTTTTGGTATGAACGGTGGGGGAAACTGGAACCTTAAAAAGGAATGAATCAGATGCGGGGTTCCAGGAAATTCCTAACTTTTTCAAAGGTTTCTCGTCATCAGGGTTCAAACATACAGCGACAGAGGGGGCCAACCGGTGCTCATCGGGAATACCGGAGAGCAACTGATCGGAATTCGAAGCCCATTTCCGGAGCTCTAGCCCAGCGGTACCCAACAGCGATAGCAGTTCGTTCCTAGCCTGTAACGCTGAGCTCAAAGAGCTCCCCCCACCATGCACGTCATCAATGTACGTGTTTTCCTTCAACAATTTGGAGGCAACCGGGTAGCTTTGTTCGTTTTCGTCCGCCAAGTGGCGAATGACTCGGTTTGCCAGGAACGGTGCGGAAGCTGTTCCATACGTAACGGTTGTAAGCGCGAAGTCCTTAACAGGCTGATTGGGAGAGTCTCGCCAAACTATTCGTAACAGGTCTTGGTCCTCAATCGGGTGCCGGATTTGTCGGAACATTTGCCTTATATCGGAGATGAAAACATAACGGAAGGCTCTAAACCTGGTGAGCATGATAGATATATCGGGCTGCATTTTGGGACCAACTAATAGGATTTCATTCAGAGACCTACCGTTAGCGGTGCGCTGAGATGCATTAAAAACGACACGGATTTTTTCTGGTGGATCACCTTCACGGTGGACAGGGTGGTGAGGAATGTAATAATTGGGACAACGGGAAATATCACTAGCATTCAACAGTCTCATGTGGCCCAACTTAGTATATTCACTCATAAACAATCGGTAAGCAGCAGCCAGAACAGGGTTGCGTTTTAGACGGGACTCCATGCGGTACAACTGTCTGAGGGCGATGTGTCTGGATTCACCCAAAGCGGTAGGCGCCTCTGACAACGGGAGCGCAACGGTGTAACGGCCAGAGTCATCTCTACTCACCGATTCCAAAAAAAGCCTCTCAGCTAGGTGATCCTCAGGTGACCAGGGAGCAACGGGCTCAACGGACTCAATCTCAAACATCTGACGCAACAGATCATCCGTTGAAACCGCGGCAGTCACGGCCTTGCCCAAACTGTCATCATCGGAGACGGGACTAGTGATAGACGGGAAACTAAATACGCTGGGAGCTACCGGTTGGAAATCGGAAGTGCAGACTTTGGCTGCTAACTGGAATAAACCAATCGGTTCTTGAGCGGGTTCAACAGGAGGGGCTACAGAGAACAGATTTCTAACGGGAGTCAAACGAATGGGCTCATTTCGATCAGTGCTCTCAACACTTTGCTTACGAAACGGGAAACGAAGGAACGGCTTCCGTTGAGGTTTAGGGTTAGCTGCTAACAATTTAAAAACAGGAGAGAGTTCCCTGAGCACCCGAGAGTGATAACCCGTTGGTAGGAATTTTGGAACAGTGAAAACGTGAGGATCCAACAAGCAAGGGTAAGCAGCTTGTCGTCTAGCGGTGACGAGGAACGGGTGTGGTTCTATTTTGTTGACAGAATCACTACTGGAATAGTTGGTCACATGATCATAGCGGCCAAATGTAACAGACCTTTTGCGAACGGGAGGGACAGGTCCAAGGACCAGAGTGCCCAAATCAGTCTCACAAAATCCAGCCTCAGTGGAACGTGGGAGCAAGCGAGAAAAAACGTCGGCCCCCAGGATAGCCTGAACATGGTGGACGGTGTGAAACTGAGGATCGGCTAACAGGGGTCCCATGGGTGCGGTCCTTGGCCATAAAGCAGGGTCCCAGCATTGACTAGGCAACGGTGCCAGGGGGCGATCCATAACAAATGCTTCAAGCGGGATTATTCTATCAGAACGAGTGTGAAGCTGAATTATCACGCGGTTGTGAATAGGATTGGAACTCCCCCCTATTCCTCCCACAACACCCTTCATGGGGATCAATTTCAATCCCAACTGGTGAACGACTATCGGTGAAACGATATTGACTTCGCTTCCAGAATCAATTAGTACCCTAAAATTTCTTGGTACACCCTTACAGGAGGAAAGCGGGACAACGGCTGTGGGAAGGAGCCCAGACCGAGATAACTTCAAACAGGACTTATTGGTGACGTCAACCTTGCTAGCGGTTTGGGAAGAGCCTGCTATACCTAAGTTGGAAAGCTCAATCCCAGGAAACGGGCCCCTGAAAAGACTACGACTAACCGGACTGGCAGTGCAATGAGGTTTCCCCAACCTGGGTATATCACCGTTAGGTTTCAGCGGTTGGTTACTTCCTCGAAGCCAGCCGGTCCTAGGGACGATCATGCACCTAGTTCTACCTAAAGGTTGACGTCGAACAGTAGGAAACTTAACGGTAGCGCTCCCTAGTGATAACTCGGAAGAAACGGGATGAACGCTGGCATACCTTCATAACAGGGGGGGATTGAGCGGCGGAATCGACGAGTGGCCGGAGCGATGACCCCTTCTTCGGAGCTGGGCCACAGTAGCGGGTTGTCGAACAACGGTTCCAGTGGGCGGCTGGCTCCTCTGGATAGCTTCTTCTTCCGGGACGGCAGTCGGGGTGGACGGTGAAGAATGATGCGAGGGAACAAAGTAACTTTGTTTCGAGCCAGACGCAACGGGGAAGCTTGGAGCGGGGGGCATGTGGAGCAGGGTATGATGTGGCTGACCACAGTGACATCTTCTCTCCGACCGGCATGATTCCACTGGGTGGAGCGTTGAGAAACAGTTCCGACACGCTCGAAGCTCCTGAATGGTGCGGGCGCGATCGGGCACACTCAGTTCCTTAAAGTCGGGGCAGCGATACAGGAAGTGGTCCCGATGGCAGAAGTGACATCTCGCTTGCCGAGCGGGGGCTGGCTGAGTAGCACTGAGAACGGGTGCCGAGGGCTGCGCGGAACGAACGGGTGCAACGGCGGCGGCTCGGAGCGGAGACTGCGGCCTACCCGAACCGGAGGGTAAAGCGGTAGTTGCTCGGAACGGTGACGGCGAACGGGTTCTCGCAGCCGAAGCATAACCCCCTTTCTTCGGTGGCTCCTCGGGGACAAGTCGAGCTATTCGAAGTTCCTTTTCGACAAACGCCATCAAATCGGTGTGAGATGGGATCTCATCCTTTTCTTCCATGACTTCCCTGTTGAACTTCTCCTTAAGTTCGGCCGACATACGGAGAAAGACAGCCTCAAACAGAAGGTAGTCTTGTAGAGATCGAGTGGGGAGATCTATCATCGCTCCTACCCAAGAACGGGATTCGTTGACAAATCGGTCCAGGTCGGCAACGGTGGGCGAAACCAATCGGGGTATGGTGCTTCGCTGCGCGAACACCGAGCGGGCTAACCGGTACTTGGAAGTATTTTCAGCTACCAAAGAGTTATAGGCGTGCTGATAGCTGCCGCCCTCGAATGCGGAACGGAGTTCGGGAGAAAGTTTGGTAAGCAACTTTTCAAACTTAATCTCCTCCGGAACGTGCGGCATGTTGTGTACCGCACAGTCAAACAGTTTCTTAAACTCCGCAAAGCGGGCGATCTGACCGCCGAAAACGGGAACGGTTGTCAACAGCTCATTCATCATTCTTATTTCTGTGTAACATTGGTCATGCGTCATACCCTGTTTATCAACAATTTCCGCTTGCTGACTCGGGATTTGCTCGGCTACACGGCTGATAACGGTGGCAACTTGCCGGATTAGCGACTCCTCCGTGAGTTCGTCAAATTGAGCGCCCTCTACGTCGTCCAAGAAGGCCTCTCCCTTCCGCAAGTTATCCCTCAAGCTATCCGACAGGACGCTTACCGGTTGCTGGTCGAGGAATGCGATCGCTCTGACTGACCAGCGACGTAATTCCTTAAACAGGTCCCGCTGAGCGTCGGTCAAATTATCGACCACTGCGGGGTCGAGACGAATCGGGGCGGCGAGCGGTGCCGAGGCGATATCTTCACTCGGAAACGGTGGGTCCGGTTGCCGCGATCTCCTTTTGCCTTTAAGCGGCATGACGTCGATCGGAGAACGACAAACAAAACGGAGCAAACGGTACAAACGGTGCGAACGATGAAAATTTGACACGAGGTCGCGAGGTTAACGGGGCTGATCTCGGACGCGCTCGAGACTTCACCAAAATCCCGGGTTTCGGCACCAAATGTTTGTATCGGGTGAATAATTCACGATAAGAAAAACGGTTGATAACGGAGAGTAAATTAAATCCTTTATTAAACGCGTATTCACGTTGAAAAGATGGGTAAAGCGTTAACAATCGAAAATATCGCAATGAACCACTTAGACGTAATGGCCGCCTTCGGCTAATAAGGAGAGGGGAGCGATCGATATTGGGAAGCAAAATCGATCGCCGGCCCGCCAACAGAACAACCGGATCCACCTGGTCACACCGGGAGCACTCTAGTGGGAGAATTTCGAACTGCTACCTTCAGTTCCAGATACCCACTACCTACCAGGCCAAACAGCTGTCCTCCGTAACGCCTCTTGTATCTCTTCGGGGATCGACGCTCGGTCCAACCAATCACCTCCCCTGATGGTTTGGATGGAGTGATGTTTTTCGAGTTCCTCTTTCCACTCTAGGAAAATAACATCAACGGTTACGACTCCTCACAATAAATAACACAGAAACGGCAGACAAGGAGGGTGGTAGGAGGAAAAGAGATGAATAGAGAGTAGACTCACCTGTCAGAGTTTTCCGTACGGGCGGAGGGGAGGTGGTTGGCTGCTTCGGCTTCTTCGTGTAGGCCCTCTTCTGTTTGCCTCCCTTCCGTTTCCTTGCTTCACTTGCCTTCTTGGCCTCCTTTATTTTATCGTACTTTTCTTTATTGGCCTTCCTCCAGGAGTCCTTGAGGTTGTTTACTTTGCTCCACAAGTGCCCGTAGGGGTACTTCCTTGGTTTTTTCGTCGGCGTGCTGTCACTGCTGTGTGACGAGCCCCCCCGTGTCGATGCTGATAAAGTAAACCACAGCGAGGGGGGATCCCGGAAATATCTCGCCAACTGAGCAGCTATGAAACTGAAACGTACACAACAATTCAAAGACGTGATTATTATGTCTTTATGCAGAGGAATGTTAAGATAAGAGTACCCAACATGTATACTAACAAACAATGCGTAATCACAAATTTCAAGGTGTCACTCACTTCAATTCTTTGTAAGAGAAATGGGGGATGACGTTCGCACCCGCGGGGGTGGCTTGTCGGTGAAGGTGGTTTATGACAACATCCGCTACCGCCTTCCTGTCGGATGGGCTGACTGCCTTGGTATTCTCGGGCCTTGCTAGCTCCATGCACCTCCGCCCCTTCTCTGACTGTTGTAGTATTGCTGTGATCTGTTGGGGAGAGAGGAAGAGATGTAAATTTAATATAAAAACCCTAGGTTTGACTATGAGTACGTGATACTATTTCACCCACGGATGGTGTGATGCACATTACCTCATCTGAAGTGCTGATGAAAGCAGTCTTATCGACTCCCTTGTAACTGGCGAATTAGGGGTCGTCGTCGGTTGTGGCGGCGGATTCGTCGTCATCGTCAGACGATTCCTCGCTGAGCTGTAGTTCACTCGGCAACGAGTCTCTAAGGCGAGGCGTCGAGGAGTAAAACTGCAACAACAACACCGTTCACCTCGTAACAATACATATTATATGCAGGAAGTTATTGTCAAACATGAACACTGTTTCTGTCTGCCTGTCGTCTGTAATTGTAATTGGCAACACTCACCTGGGTAGGAAGTGTTCGCGTGGAGTCGTCACTTGATAGGGGTCTAGCAAGAGATGTCGAAGAACGACTGGGAGAGGAGAGTGGACCGAAATTCGTCTTCCACCCTGCTGTGTATCGCATCTTGTCTGTCTGAGTCCACAGTCCTGGTGCTACTGCTTCCCAGAGGATATTGTCTGGTTCTAGGTTGCGTAATTCGTCAGTTTCGAATCTGGCATCTGTGCAGGGGAAAAAAAAGTCAGCCATGAGACCAAGTGAACACCCGATACGACTACAAGCGGCAAGGCAAAGCAGTTTGTTGAAAATATTTTAAAGTACAACACTACCCGATTGGATTACTAACGGGTACTCACAACCACAAACACCCGTTACGAATGTTTACGAATATTTAGCAAAGTCCGGATGAACCCGTTTGGAACGAAGTGAACACCCGATACAACTACAAGCGGCAAGGCAAAACAGTTTGTTGAAAATATTTTAAAGTACAACAATACCCGATTGGATTACTAACGGGTACTCACAACCACAAACACCCGTTACGAATGTTTACGAATATTTGGCAAAGTCCGGATGAACCCGTTTGGAACGAAGTGAACACCCGATACAACTACAAGCGGCAAGGCAAAACAGTTTGTTGAAAATATTTTAAAGTACAACAATACCCGATTGGATTACTAACGGGTACTCACAACCACAAACACCCGTTACGAATGTTTACGAATATTTGGCAAAGTCCGGATGAACCCGTTTGGAACGAAGTGAACACCCGATACAACTACAAGCGGCAAGGCAAAACAGTTTGTTGAAAATATTTTAAAGTACAACAATACCCGATTGGATTACTAACGGGTACTCACAACCACAAACACCCGTTACGAATGTTTACGAATATTTGGCAAAGTCCGGATGAACCCGTTTGGAACGAAGTGAACATACGATACAACTACAAGCGGCAAGGCAAAACAGTTTGTTGAAAATATTTTAAAGTACAACACTACCCGATTGGATTACTAACGGGTACCCATACCCTCAAACACCCGTTATGTATAGAAGGGACAACGGAAACAAGTTGGTGCAAGTATTTCACGTCTAATAATACCCGATTGAATTACTAACGGGCACTAACACACTTAGCAATTTCCCGATACCGTAACAATGCAACTCAAACCAAGATCATCATGAAATCGGAATATTATACAACAAAAATTAGCATTGGTAAATACGTTGGCAAAAGGAAATGATAAGTAATGCTCAACAACACAAAATGAAATTCAAATTGAAAAGTCAGTTTGGATTTGGAAGTGATGTGATTAATTATATTGAAAGCAGACTGTTATACTACAAAAACTTTCATTTGGTGAATACGTTGGCAAAAGGAAATATACTCAAGAAAAAAAATTCAAATTCAATTTGTCACTTTGGCTGCGTAAGTCATAGCTACGTGTACATCTTGAAATCGGAATTTTATACAACAAAAATTAGCATTGGTAAATACGTTGGCAAAAGGAAATGATAAGTAATGCTCAACAACACAAAATGAAATTCAAATTGAAATGTCAGTTTGGATTTGGAAGTGATGTGATTAATTATATTGAAAGCAGACTGTTATACTACAAAAACTTTCATTTGGTAAATACGTTGGCAAAAGGAAATATACTCAAGAAAAAAAAATTCAAATTCAATTTGTCACTTTGGCTGCGTAAGTCATAGCTACGTGTACATCTTGAAATCGGAATTTTATACAACAAAAATTAGCATTGGTAAATACGTTGGCAAAAGGAAATGATAAGTAATGCTCAACAACACAAAATGAAATTCAAATTGAAATGTCAGTTTGGATTTGGAAGTGATGTGATTAATTATATTGAAAGCAGACTGTTATACTACAAAAACTTTCATTTGGTAAATACGTTGGCAAAAGGAAATATACTCAAGAAAAAAAAATTCAAATTCAATTTGTCACTTTGGCTGCGTAAGTCATAGCTACGTGTACATCTTGAAATCGGAATTTTATACAACAAAAATTAGCATTGGTAAATACGTTGGCAAAAGGAAATGATAAGTAATGCTCAACAACACAAAATGAAATTCAAATTGAAATGTCAGTTTGGATTTGGAAGTGATGTGATTAATTATACTGAAAGCAGACTGTTATACTACAAAAACTTTCATTTGGTAAATACGTTGGCAAAAGGAAATATACTCAAGAAAAAAATTCAAATTCAAATTGTCAGTTTGGGTGCGTAAGTCATAGCTACGTGTACATCTTGAAATCGGAATATTATACAACAAAAATTAGCATTGGTAAATACGTTGGCAAAAGGAAATGATAAGTAATGCTCAACAACACAAAATGAAATTCAAATTGAAATGTCAGTTTGGATTTGGAAGTGATGTGATTAATTATATTGAAAGCAGACTGTTATACTACAAAAACTTTCATTTGGTAAATACGTTGGCAAAAGGAAATATACTCAAGAAAAAAAAATTCAAATTCAATTTGTCACTTTGGCTGCGTAAGTCATAGCTACGTGTACATCTTGAAATCGGAATTTTATACAACAAAAATTAGCATTGGTAAATACGTTGGCAAAAGGAAATGATAAGTAATGCTCAACAACACAAAATGAAATTCAAATTGAAATGTCAGTTTGGATTTGGAAGTGATGTGATTAATTATACTGAAAGCAGACTGTTATACTACAAAAACTTTCATTTGGTAAATACGTTGGCAAAAGGAAATATACTCAAGAAAAAAAATTCAAATTCAAATTGTCAGTTTGGGTGCGTAAGTCATAGCTACGTGTACATCTTGAAATCGGAATATTATACAACAAAAATTAGCATTGGTAAATACGTTGGCAAAAGGAAATGATAAGTAATGCTCAACAACACAAAATGAAATTCAAATTGAAATGTCAGTTTGGATTTGGAAGTGATGTGATTAATTATATTGAAAGCAGACTGTTATACTACAAAAACTTTCATTTGGTAAATACGTTGGCAAAAGGAAATATACTCAAGAAAAAAAAATTCAAATTCAATTTGTCAGTTTAGCTGCGTAAGTCATAGCTACGTGTACATCTTGAAATCGGAATTTTATACAACAAAAATTAGCATTGGTAAATACATTGGCAAAAGGAAATGATAAGTAATGCTCAACAACACAAAATGAAATTCAAACTGAAATGTCAGTTTGGATTTGGAAGTTATAGGGTATATGTGATTATCATGAAATCGGAATATTATAGAAAAATAGTAAAACAAATTTTTGCTAACCTTCAAATGCAGTAACGATTCTTGCATCCAATTTCCAAGACTGTAGAACATCAGTCAAGCGTTGGTCCGCCATTGCAATTAAAACGAATTGCGTAGTACAACGTACCAGGGACCGAATGTTGTTTGGTGACGGGTGAACGTTAATAATTGAAGCACAACAAACTAGAAACACAACTAATTTGAAACACAGCTGATTTGAAACACAACTGATTTGAAACACGACCGCAACACACAGACTGAATAAAGAATAAGCACAGGGAAGTAAGTAGAACACGTGAACGTGAGGACGCGACTGATCGGGGAGAAGTGGTTGTCGCCATAAGGGGACGTTGGGGTTATATAGAGGTCTCCCCACCATGACCCACCTGGTAACGGGTTTCCCTGCTCCAAGCGGGCAGGCGTTGGCTCCTATCGGGTGTTTTTTACCTTCTATCGGGTGTCTGAATGTTTCTAGCGACTTTTTCAAATCCCCTATCGGGTGTTGAGATTTCCATCGGGTATCCAAATTCAGATTCCTATCGGGTGTTTTCTGTCTCCCATCGGGTTCCCGAATGCCGTAACGTCTTTTTCAACTCCTATCGGGTTTACGAATGTCGTAACGTCTTTTTACCTCCCAATCGGGTTTTTCTTTCAATCGTGTCGGGTTTCCCGATTTCAAACGGTTTCTGATTCCCATCGAGTTTCTGTTACGCCTATCGGGTTTTTCACAACTTCCTAACGGGTAGTTTGAAACTCGTAACGGCTTTTAGGGAATTTTCGAAGAAAAGGAAGCTATTGTTCTCGGTCCAAAATGTTTAAAACTCGAATTTCCGAAAGATTTTTATACCAAAATCCGTTTCAGACCATCCTGAATTCACTGCCGAAAGACATGTTCTTGGTTAAAGACTCACTGGGTTAATATATATATGTATGTGTCATTCCAGACGATAACTCTCGAAAGAATTGAGATAAAAAGTTCAAATTTGCACGAAAAATCTGTCTTGGCAATCGACAGGCTAAGTTCGTAGATGGGCAGAATCGGGTCACTCTAAGGGGGAATTTTGGGGAGTTTTAGGGGGGAAAAATTACCCATAAATTCCCAAAATGAAGCAGTCTGACAAGTGACACCTCATTTTAAAGGTTTTTGTAAGCTGAACACGATGGTGAAATCAGAATTGCGATATCTCATTCCTTTCTCAAACTGGAGCACTTTGAAGATGAAGGAACGTGGTTATTTCTTGAGATGTTCTTCCTGGTTCGTTTGCTCTAATCTGATAACGGAATGGGATATCGCAATTCTGACTTTACCATCGTGTTCAGGGTTGGAAAATCTATAAAACGAGGTGTTACTCGGCAAAAAATGGAACAAAAAATTTGTAACGTATGCCCATATTTCATGCATACCGAATTAACCGAATAGCGTCATACTGGAATACCTATAATTACCCAATAAGTTTAAGATTGCCCATATTTGAATGGGATATCCCAAACATCACATTTTACATAAAATCACTTATTTCTTCGAAAATTCGCTCTTATAGCCACGCTGCATGACTGTGGTTTTTTTTTTTTTTCAATTCGTATCGGGTTTTCACTCACTTGCTAACAAGTGTACGGTTTTTCTAACATTTCTGCCAGAAACTCCTACGTGCCTACCATTAGTATATAGGTACCTGTGCCTACTGGGAAAAAACATTAAAAAATCCCCATCGCAAATACCCCGAGTCATTAACGACTCTTTCCATTGATAATTCAATTTAATTGATAATTTAAGCATGTACATGCTCAACATAACAACTTACAACATGTAATGGACTTAGAAATAAATGACGTATAGGTACTTACTGCCCTCAGATTCCTTCCGGCATTGAATGACACATGAAAAGTTGCAAAAGCGACGCACATCACTTTGTAAATGCTGTCGTTTTTATCAAAACTGTATGCAATACAATATAATATTATATTACACTTCATTCACAGAGATGGTCACACAATGAGTATAGCTCGGGTGAAAATGACCCGCCAAACTACTCAATTTGGCTCATGCCAAATTACTTCTCGCCCACGAATATATTATTATTATTATAGGTCATCATGCGCTCAACAACCGTTTTCCAAAATACTGTTTAATTGTTGTTCCCAATTTTCAGTTATTTCTGCTGAATCCGAACCATGACGATTCTGCCAAGTTCAGTATTTCTCCATATCCTTTGCATGGTAACAATCGGATGTCCTACAAACGTGTTTTATACATGCGTGTACAATACGTTTTTATGTGGTATACTTATATACACCTAATTTACTTGCATTGAAAAGTATGCGCTTCAAATTCAAATTCCTTGCTGTTACTCAAATTCCTGATCACTTATACGTTACGACATATTACCTATTAAACATATCATTAAAAATCCTCACATGAAACCCTTCAACGGTCACTCGGAAACTGGGAAAATATTTGTGAATCCGTCTTCAGAGCCAATGCCCCTTCGACCAAGTTCAAATTGTGGCGGGAACTAATTAATACCCGATAGAAATGTTGCCTACTCGATAGGGAATCATTGGACAACCCGATTGTTTACTAAGCGGGAGCTGTTAACAATTATATCACCCGATAGGCAGCCAACGGGGATTTTTTCGAATTTTTTCCTGCTCGATTGGTTTTCCAAAACCCGATAGGGACTCGTCTGTTCAAACCGATAGATGTTCAATCGGGTGTTGTTATCAATTACATCCACCCGATAGAGCTACTAACGGGTATTTTGTTCGGCATTTCCCTGCTCGATTGCATTGTTCAACCCGATAGACGTTGGTCGATGCAACCCGGTTGATTATGTATCGGGAGCTATGAGATGAACCGTTACGATGCTAACGGATATCTTTTGAATATCTCCCTGCTCGATTGGCTTTCATGGGCCCGATAGCGATTTCTCATTACAACCCGATAGACATCATTTAATCCTGGAAAATTTTTCGGAAAATATATCCTAAAATTCGCCTAATGAGAGGCAACATCCATTACATATTCATTTTGTTGTTTCCGTTTTTAATTTTCACGTCCAGTATCTGTCCTTCACAATTCCCTCAACTTTACCATATTTCTTCGCGTGAACCCTCCCATGGTAACAAGTACATGTCCTCCAAACGTCCTTATTTACGGGAGGTGAAGGGAAACAGTTGTTATTCTCGTATTCTCACCACTCCCCAAAAACAGTTATCCTTTAGAAATGGTGACTGCAGGCTTCGCTTCCTATACCTCCTCACAGGGATTCGGGCTACCTGAGCTATCATTAAACCACAAATATTTTCCCAACTCTTCATTCACCGTTGCAGGCTTTTGTGTGAGAATTGTACGCATCTAAATCCTCACATAAAACCTTTCAATGGTCACTCGGAACCTGGGAAAATATTTGTGAAACCGTCTCCAGAGCCAATGCCCCTTTGACCAAGTTCAAAATGTAAAACCCTTCAACGCTCACTCGGAACCTCGGAAAATATTTGTGAATCCGTCTTCAGAGCCAATGCCCCTTCGACCAAGTTCAAATTGTGGCTGGAACTAATTAATACCCGATAGACTTGTTGCCTACTCGATAGGGAATCATTGGACAACCCGATTGTTTACTAAGCGGGAGCTGTTAACAATTATATCACCCGATAGGCAGCCAACGGGTATTTTTTGAATATTTTCCTGCTCGATTGGTTTTCCAAAACCCGATAGGGACTCGTATGTGCAACCGGATAGATGTTCAATCGGGTGTTGTTATCTATTACATCCACCCGATAGAGCTACTAACGGGTATTTCAACGAGGTCGAGCACCCCCCGCACCAGAGAGAAATACTCGTTGGGAGGGGAGGTAAAAATTCAATGAAAACCAAGTCTAACTGACTCTCGACTATACTGAGGACTCATCAGTACAAAAAAAAAATACGGAGTCATAATTCTCTCAGGTGGGGGTGCTCAGCATAAATCTGTTGATAATATATATAAAACTCGAAAACTGGTGAAGGACGACAACATGTCAATTGGATTATGCTTGTGGACAGCCACCCTGCGGGTAAATGGGCGGGTGGGTTGGGCAATGATCAAAGATAATTTGAAATAAAAAAGAAAAAAAAGCGTAGGTATACCTAATTCAAGTTTTGGGGGCCAAAATTTGTGGGAACCACCGGAAATAACTATTTCAATAATTATTTTACATGAAAGCAACAATAAATGAACAGCCACCATTTCTGCATATAGAATAATAATAAACCCATGCGTGACAAGGACTTTGCAGCGTTTTTAATTTTCAGGTCCAGTATCATGTCCTTCACAATTCCCTCAACTTTACCATATTTCTTCGCGTGAACCCTCCCATGGTAACAAGTACATGTCCTCCAAACGTCCATATTTACGGGAGGTGAAGGGAAAGAGTTGTTATTCTCAAATTCTCACCACTCCCCAAAAACAGTTATCCTTTAGAAATGGTGAATGCAGGCTTCGCTTCCTATACCTCCTCACAGGGATTCGGGCTACCTGGGCTATCATTAAACCACAAATATTTTCCCAACTCTTCATTAACTGTTGCAGGCTTTTGTGTGAGGATTCTACGTATCTCGTCTTGTACTAAATCCTCACATAAAACCTTTCAACGGTCACTCGGAACCTGGGAAAATATTTGTGAATCCGTCTCCAGAGCCAATGCCCCTTTGACCAAGTTCAAATTGTAAAACCCTTCAACGCTCACTCGGAACCTGGGAAAAAATTTGTGAATCCATCTCCGGAGCCAATGCCCCTTCGACCAAGTTCAAATTGTGGCGGGACCTAATTGACACCCGATAGAAATGTTGCCTACTCGATAGGGAATCATTGGACAACCCGATTGATTACTAAGCGGGAGCTGTTAACAATTATATCACCCGATAGGCAGCCAACGGGTATTTTTTCAATATTTTCCTGCTCCATTGATTTTCCAAAACCCGATAGAGACTCGTCTGTGCAACCCGATAGATGTTCACTCGGGTGTTGTTATCAATTACATCCACCCGATAGAGCTACTAACGGGTATTTTGTTCGGCATTTCCCTGCTCGATTGCATTGTTCAACCCGATAGACGTTGGTCGATGCAACCCGGATGATTATCAATCGGGAGCTATGAGACGACCCGTTACGATGCTAACGGGTATGTTTTGAATGAGATAACCCGATACAAAAGTAAAACAGAGCTGTTCACACTGGCAGAACCCGATAGAAAGCTAACGGCTACTTTTTGCATTTTTTCTTGCTCGATTGGTTTTCCAAAAACCGATAGAGACTCGTCTGTGCAACCCGATAGATGTTCACTCGGGTGTTGTTATCAATTACATCCACCCGATAGAGCTACTAACGGGTATTTTGTTCGGCATTTCCCTGCTCGATTGCATTGTTCAACCCGATAGATGTTGGTCGATGCAACCCGGTTGATTATTAAGCGGGAGCTGTTAACAATTATATCACCCGATTGGTGGCTAACGGGTATTTTATGAATATTTCTCAGCTCGATCGATTTTTCTCTACCCGATAGGGATCACTCAATGGAAATGGTAGATCTTCAATCGGGTGTTGTTAGCAACAAACATCACCCGATAGGAAGACTAACGGGTATTTTTGTTCACTATTTCCCTGCTCGATTGGCTTTCATAGGCCCGATAGCGATGTGTGATGTAACCCGATAGATTATTAAGGGGGAGCTCTTGACAATTATTTCACCCGATAGGCGCTAACGGGTATTTTATGCATATTTCCCAGCTCGATTAATTTTATTTCTACCCGATAGGAATTTTGTATAAACCCGATAGATTATCAATCGGGAGATCTTAATGCTCAGATGACCCGACAGTCAGCTAACAGGTATTTTTTTGAACATTTCCATGCTCGATTGTTTTTCGTACACCCGATAGGAGGTTTGCATAAAACCCGATAGGTTATCAAACGGGAGACGTAAATGCTCAGATGACCGGATAGTGTGCTAACGGGTATTTTTTTTCAACATTTGCTAGCTAGATCGTTTTTCATACACCCGATAGGAATTTTGCATAAACCCGATAGGTTATCAAACGGGAGACGTAAATGCTCAGATGACCCGATAGTGTGCTAACGGGTATTTTTTTCAACATTTGCTAGCTAGATCGTTTTTCATACACCCGCTAGGAATTTTGAAAAAAACCCGATAGATCATCAAACGGGAGACGTAAATGTTCAGATGACCCGATAGTGCGCTAACGGGTATTTTTTTGGAATATTTGCATGCTCGCTTGGGTTTCATGGACCCGATAGGAATTTGTTATGAAACCCGATAGACAACCAACAGACCCGATTGATTTCTTAACGGGTGTAGTTCCCATTTATAAAAGCCCGTTAGGGTTAAGTCGCCACCCGATACGATTTTGACGAATACCCGTTAGGAATTACCAAAACCCGCTTGTTTTTACGAATGCCCGATACAAAAATATCCGAACCATACCCGATAGGAGGGGCTAATCTAACAGCCCGATAGATTTTTATGGCAGCCCGATAGAAATTTATGTCGTACCCGATTGGAGTTACGTCTTCCCGATAGATTTTTAACATCACCCGATACGATTTTCACCCTACCCGCTTGGGATTAGGCACACCCGCTAGGTTCCCTATCGGGAAATCAATTCCGAGTGTTCCTAGCGGGCATGGTGCGCCACATTTTTCTCTCGGTGTAGATTCTAAAAACGCTGCAAAGTCCTTGTCACATGGGTTTATTATTCTACTGGACATATCTACAGAAATGTTGGCTGTTAAACTGATGGTGATTTAAGACGATTTCCCAGGTTTTTGACTCATAAAAAATCAATTTTGGGAGCTGAACATTTGGTAGAACTCAATTTTCCACTCTTTGGTCAAAATTTACTTCATATTCGGTCTTCTCGTCCCCCAAAACATGGAAAACGATATCTCAGAAGCTCATGTTACTGACATGTTGCTAAAACGCAAAAAGTACCTACTTTTACACACATTTTCACTCATAACGCCCCTGGGTGTATTCCGATCGGGCTGAAAAGTTTCGGGACACAACTAGGGCCCAAATGGAGCATGTGTGCGAAAGAACGATTTTTTTAGACCGAAAATGAAGCCTGTACACGTGATACGGCGGACGGCGGACGGACATTGCATTTTTGGAATCTACGCACCTTGAAACGGAAAAGAAAAAATTTTGAGGGGGTGTTATAAATATTTTTTGCTGAGCGAATACATAGGTGTATTATTCACAGAATAATAAACCAAAATGCAATGTCCGTCCGCCGTACGCCGTCCACCGTATCATCCATATCTATTTTCGGTCTATGAAATTCGTTTTTTCGCACACAGGCTTCATTTGGGCTCTAGTTGTGTCCCAAAACTTTGCAGCCCGATCGGAATACATCCAAGGTTGTTATGGGTGAAAAATTAATGTAAAAATATGGTTTTTTGGTGTTTTAGTAACATGAGCTTGTGAGGTATCGTTTTCCTTGTTTTTTTAAGGCGAAGATTCCGATTATGAAGTCGGTTTTGACCAGCGAGTGAAGAATTGAGATCCTAACAAGGTTTCAGCCTTAAATTTACGTTTAATTTCTGTCTAAAACCGTCGTTCTTTCGCACCCAGGCAGGATTTGGGTCCTAGTTGTGCTGGGCAGCCCGATCGGAATACTCCCAAGGGTGATATGGGTGAAGAGTGGGTGTAAAAATAGGTTTTTTCGAGGTTTTTGGTATCATAAGCTTGTGAGGTATAGTTTTTTATTTTTTTTTTAGGGTGAGAAGACCAAATACGATGTTGAGTGTACCAAAGAGTGAAGAATTGACGTACCTAATAACGAAGGTTCAGCTCCCAAAATTCTGATGAGTCAAAAACCTGGGAAATTGTCTGAAATCACCATAAATTTGTATAATAACACTAGAAGTAGGTAGTCAGCAGGTGACTCAAGACAATTAAATGGCACTATCAATGATCAAAGATGATTTGTCAAAAATAACAGCCTAATTCGTTTTTTATGGGGCCAAAATTGGTGGAAACCATCAAAATAGCTGTTTCAACTATTGCACATGAAAGAAACAATAAATGAACAGCCATCATTTCTGTAGGCTTATCCAATAGAATAAAAAGCCCATGTGACAAGGACTTTGCAGCGTTTTTTTTTTAAATTGAGTTGGTGTTACATCAACTTTTGAAGAGTTTAGCATTTTTTCCGATAGGCACTCAAAACCTGAAAATTCTGTCCCCATGTTAAAATGTTTAAAAAAAGTACATGTTAAAACCCCCATATTTAAGAATTCCATGGGACACGTTTTCCACGTCACCATGTCCACCTCGTAAATTAATGTTCACTACTGCGAGTAGGTATACTACACGTACACATACCTACACAACGTAAAGGTAAACGTCATGGAAGAACGTTTCCCTTCTTCCATGGATACATTATCAGCGGAAAACGAGAAGAAGAAGTGAAAAAGAAAATAGTAAGTGAAAAGAATGAAGAAGGTTCTGCTCTAATACAGAAGAGATAGCTGATACGAACCATACCTTGAATAATTGCCTCGCATTTTCACCTGCCCGTTATGAATTCAAAACAAATAATAACATATCTGGCTCTATACAACAACATTTAAATCAAAATCATCAACTCCCCTTCCTCCACGAACTTTTTAAATTTATTGAAGATAGTAAAATACAATTTTAGCTTATTAAAAACCATAAAACCCAAATTATTTTACCCTCCTCTCACATCTGCTCACCAGACAACCTTCCCCCCTCTACATTGCTTTGAACTTCAATTAAGAAAAGCCCCACGAATACAAGAAGCCTGCAAGACCTCAACACTCAAGAACTCAACGCCATCCCAAGACTCGGCCCTCAACATTAACCATAGCTGCGTATGTCTGACATTGAAGGAGGACAGCTAAGCTAAGAATTTCCATTCCATTCCGAATGAAGAAGGCGCAAGGCGTTTACATGAAGATAGCAACAATGTGACCAACCATGGAAGAAGAAATTTCTCTAGGTGATCCAGTCGAACAAAATCTGTATCGGATGAAATGATCAGTTGGCTCATCAGCACTGAAATTAACCGATTATTCAATCAGTAAAATTCAAAATTCCTCCTCGGCTCAACATCAGTGACTTCTACGGAACTTAGTCGACAATGTTTTAGTTGGCAATGTTTTTATCACGGCCATCTTCCCGGGATTCTGGTGATTTTCTGATTAGACTGACTGATAACCTCATCACTTGACGTTGTGATTTCAGTTGGAATCGCGATCTTTATTGTTAGTTTAGTTGTATTGCCAGTTTAATTTTATTGTTAAGTTACTTTGTCTTATTACTGTTTTGTAGGCACAATCCTCTGTTTTGTTTTTGGCTGTCAGGTTGATAGTGATCTTGTTAGTTCTTTCAGTAAGGTGATAGTGTTCTTGTTTGAGGTAAGTTTGTGATGGTATCACTTAATCAGAATCAGAAGTTATTCCACGGGTTAGATTCCTGAACGTTCATAGTAATTCAAATATAAATAGAAGTCTTCGTGGCACTGATTCTCAAGTGCACTTTCACCGAGTTTTATACGTACAGTTCAGTAAGCCTACGTAACGCATCAGAAGGTATCGATTAAACATCTACGTAAGCAGAGCAAGGACAAACCCCGAATTCTGTCCTGTGCTCTGTAGACCGATGTACCTACATGTCAAAACGTAGAAGCTGATGAAAAATCTCCGAATTTAAGCTAACTTCACACTTAGTAAACAGGGATGTGTACTTACCAGCTATATCCATTAATTAGGTACTGAACTAGGCAGGCATAATTGTGAGCCACGCCTCTTAATTATCGAAAGCGTCGGCAGCCCCAGCCTTTCACCACTTGTTGGAACGTGGTTTTAGACCCAAGACAGTGGAGAAGGGGAAACACGAAAAACTTCGATACGTAACACTCGTGAACATTAGTTTGATGTAACCACTGTGCAAAAGTGGAGCTCTCAGTTTGATAATTGTGATCTCTTTGCTTTTCATCGTATCATCATTCTCCCAAGGGCCAGTCATATGCAGTCTGGTAACCCTGCTATACAGACCCTCGGATTCAGGTCCATTGGACAGACCAGGATTAATACCTTGACTATGCACTCCAACCCATTCCGGCTATATGTGTCTGACAAAATGTATGTTCCAGCCACTAGAGCTGGTTGTTAAGTTTCAGAACCAGAACCTATGTTTTTCTGAAGGGTGTGGATGATTTTTAGAACCGTTTCAGTTCGAGAACTCATCGACTGGAACACCTTAGATGCGAAGCAGCTGTGATGACTTTAGGGCAGAACGTTTCCGTTTTTTAACGTGAAGGATGGAGGGATGCGAGATTTTGGGAAGGTTCCAGCGGGGTTACCTTCCTCGATCTGGTGCAAAAGTTGGAAATTCAGAGAACTCAATTCCTGGACCTGACGTGGTTAGAACACTTTATCGATAAAACCTATAACAGTGAACAGTTTCAGCACTTGCACAGTGGATTATGCGCTGAACTCATTACAAAACTTGCGTTGGCTGGAACAAAGCTAAAGAATATAACAGATAGTAGAGAGTTCCTAAAGACTAAAGTCGGGAAGATGTGTTCAGATTTATCTCAACTGCGCATGCGCGTCGCCCAAGTTCAAACTTATTTCCTTAAGTTCGACTTATTCGGCCTTATACATAAGGCGCGTTATCTCCCAGGGCACAAACTTTAGGAATCGTCTTTAACCTTACTCAGGGGTAACAGTGCACAGCTTTTTGCCGCGTTTGGTCGTTTTTTTTTAACGCGTCATGTTTTGTTGGTCCTCGCCATCGCCAGCGTCTTTCAAAGTTACTCCAAGCGTCTTTCAAAGAATTTGCTAGATTGTTGCGATATCAACTTAGGATAAAAAAGTGAGTGTACCTACCTATGCTAAGTAATGGAATGCATTTCGCGTTGTGCTAAGTTAAGTGAGGTTACTTTTTAATTCACTCCTACCCCCACCACTTCTGTCAAACCGGACTTATTGGTTAGCATCCAAAGGCTGCTCGCCTTAGATGTGGCCAAAAGATATGGCCGTTCCCTAATGAACTTATCTCTTAGGAACTCTCTAGTTCCTAGGAGGTACGGTCATACCAATACGGCTGTTAGGGCTAGCAACATGGATGCTAACCCGTTGCCATGGGTTGCGAGAGACAGCAGCATGATAGACCATTTCTCAAAGTGACGTCAATTACTGACTGGGTCCTGAAATACCGTGAATTCTACCCGCTTCCTTATCAAAAGACAAAAGACATACAGACATGAAAGAAACCACAACCAGTTGTAGGCCAGCTGCAAACCCATCCAAATGAAGCGATGAGAAAAACTGGTTGAAACTACGAAATAGAGCTATCATTTTTCTTTTACAAATACTTACGGAAACTCTAGGTTCTAGGTAGTACACTTACCTCGTACTACCTACTAAAACGAAAAAGGTTCAACTGCAATAGGTAGGTAATTGGCTGCTCTTGCAACTGGTATGAATGTGTGTGTGATTGCAAGCTATAAATTTGTGAAACTAGGTTTTATTATGAGGGGAAAGTAGGTAGGTCTGAACAAAGAAAGCACCTTAAGCATTTGAAACCATTTTATTTTTTAGGTTAAGAAAAAACTACAGAATAGTAGGTAGGTACTAACAGGATGTTTTGCAGTAGGTACACTAAAACAAAATACGAAAAATGGGCAAAACTTGAATTAGAAATCAGAAAAAGTTCGTCAAGGAAGAAAATTACCTACTGAATTTCATGTTGTTGCTAAATTTGGTTAAAGCAAGAAAGTTCAAATCAATTTTTCACCCTCACAACAAAAATCTGGTTCATCTTGTTGATCTTCTCCAATGATGGGTGTGTGTGTCTCCATAATTTTTGTTTCCTCTTGATTCGTCGATTCTCTTGAGCAGAACGGGAGGTAGGTGTTTGGGTTGCGAAAACATTTTTGTAGTAGGAAAGGTATCTTGATCACGATTTGACCATAGCACGAGGTCCGAGCAGCGGGTAGTAGGTACGGTTTTCAGTTTCAGGTTACTTTGAGATGTGATCGTCACGGACCGGATAGAGGCTGGGCCGTACCGTACATATACGGCCGAATACGTCAGCCATATGATACGGCCGATTTTGGCGCATGCGCGGAACAGTTTTCCGAGGCTTACCACAATCATAATGTGTGAAATTAAATTCGATGAATTGATCATTGATAGTGCCATTTAATTTCTTGATCCACCTGTTGACACTTTCTAGTGTTTATGTACCAGTTGATGGTGATTTCAGACGATTTCCCAGGTGTTTGACTCATAAAAAATGAATTTTGGGAGCTGAACCTTCGTTACAACCTCAGTTCTTCAATCTTTGGTCAAAGTCGACTTTATATTCGGTCTTCTCGCAATAAAAAACTTGGAAAAAGATACCTCAAAAACCACAGCATTTTTACTATAACACCAAAAAACCCTATTTTTACACCCATTTTTCACCCATAACACCCCTGGATATATTCTGAACGGGCTGCAAGGTTTCGGGACACAACTAGGGCCAAAATGGAGTGTGTGCGAGATAACGAATTTTTTAGACCGAAATTGAAGTATTGATACGGCGGGCGGTCATTGCATTTTTTGAATCTACGCACCTTGAAACGTAAAAGAAAAAATTCTGAGGGGGTGTTCTAAAAATTTTTTCTGAGCGAATACATAGGTGTATTATTCACAGAATAATAAACCAAAAGCAAGCCTCTGAAAACAGGACTGGTATTGATTGATACCTGCATTGTTAAGGTAGGTCAGTGGCTAGATCAGTATGGCGTGGCTCACTGAACCTTTAAATTTTCTGTGCTGCACCAGTGTGATGTGTCTGTGGAGCCTTTCCAGAAAATCCCTGAACTAGTTGAACCAACTCCAGTCTTTGTGCGCGCAATTTAACTTAGTACTCGTATCTTTTTCCTTTTCAGAATGCCAGTGTCAACTTGAGCGACCATCAGGCCTTCAAGATCCTCTAGTCACGAGAAACTACTCACAGTTCGACGACTTGAACGCTCCGTCACCTTAACTCCAAATCAGTGAGAATTATTTTGTACATCTTTCTACTCTATTAGCGTCCTCCCCTTACGCGTTTACCCTCTGCGTTTACTGCCTGTGACGTTTGCCTGACAACGCAAGGGTGACGAATATTGCGCGTAAAGGATTTCTAGGATACTGTATTGCGCATATTGTAAGGTAAGGATTCAATTGTCCGAGATGTGCCAAACAAACAACCCGTTTAGAAATGTTTGCCCGTATTCCATGGACTGATATAGATGGGAAGTCTTTCTGAACTGCCTAGACTTGTTCTATTGACAGGCTTGTTTTCGGTTGCGTTCTACAATATTCAGGCCCGCTTTCGGTTGCGTTCTACAATATTCAGGCCCGCTTTCGGTTGTTGAGAAGGCTACTACATACGACCATTCATTATTTTGGCCTTGCCGAGTGGCACGATTCGCCATGATATGGATGTGTACCGTCGTTTAATCTTTGGTGTCACAGAAATGTTACGGCCAAAGAAAAGGAAGATCAAATTGCAGTAGGTAATCAGTCATCTAAATAAATAGTTCGATTCTAATGAAATGTGAAGAATTTGTTTTGGGCAGTCCAACTTTGAATTTGGGATAGGTAATCAGAAATGCGAAGATCAGACCAGATGGGTTTGTTACACCCATTTGTTTTCATTTATTTGAATAAAAAGTTAATGGTCGTCGATTGTAGAACAAATTTATGTCAAATACTGTAGTCATTGTCACGAAATTGAAAGATCTGCAATGCACGGGAACTGCCAGTTGAAGGCACACCGCCATAGGGAGCGTAAATGGGTTTGCGCTCCTGATAGTGGAAAGTACAGTCTAAAATTCCAATTTCGTTTTGACCACCAGCCTAAAAATATACGAAAGCAGACAAAGCGTGTTACTGGTAATACAAAATGTCTAGGGAATTTCACGTAATTGTTCCTGGCTTTGGGTGCTGCTGGTCTAAAAACTTATCTGAATAACCTAGGTCTGAAGGTACATGCCTAGAAGTGTAGTGGTGAAATCCATTTCTAAATAGCCCATGCCATCCTCACACTATCCAATTCCCTTTCACACAAACCCTCTTTTCTCAGGAAATGTTTGGAATTACCAAAAGATGATATTTTCCTTCTATGAGTAAGGTTCAGAATTTCCAGAACTGACGACTGTAAATGAAGGGTTTCTACCTACTCAAGCTAATAGTGAAAAATGATCTTCTTTGCGGTAGAAGTGGCAGATTGAACAAGCCACCAAAAAAGCTGCAAATTGTTTCACAGCGGTTCCTTATTTATTCATAGATAAGCCTTCTGCTCAGGTCACTAGCTTTGTTCGTGCAGTCCCTCAGAGCTTGTAAGGGTAAGGGCAAAGCTTCGCTGTTCGTGCAGACCCAGGGTGAGCTCCGAGCCAAGTGGTCCAGTGTTCGTGCTGTTCCCTTGCAGATGATTTTGTGTTCTTGCTGGCCACAGGGCATCCTCTGAGCGCGCCCTCCCATGCCCTACGAGAAGACCAGGGGCAGCTGAGCACTGCTCTTCCGCGCATGCACCCTGGACCCGTTCGAGCTGCCTGTGCTCCGAACAAGCTCCAGGCTCACCCTGCTCCGAGCGGGCGTGTTCAGAGCTCACACTACACCAAGCCAGTTCGGTTCAAGCGAAAACTGAACTTGCTTGGAGCTTGCTCCAAGGGGACCGCACGAACAAAGCTTATTCCTTCCTAATGAAACTGAAAATGTTCGCGATCATGTTGGTGTTTTTCTTCAACTTTTAACTGTACACGGTTGGTTGTAGAGTGCCGCGGAAAAAAACTTTCGATTCAAGTTTGAATTCTCTATTTTAATCCATCAAAAAACATTAGGTACCGTTGAAAGTGTTCGAGCTATGAGCATTTGAAAATATCAACCCCTACTTTCCCTTTACCTATAATAGGGAACTATGCAGTTCATATCATCATAGTTATGATTATTATAATAGTGAAACCAGTAAATGGAACACAATAACACCGAAGTTGAGGTTCCTGAATATTCACAGTAATCTCATAGAATGCAAATACTTACTTACGGTAAATGGTAACAGCCACTACGGTAGTAATTATATATTTGACTGTTCATAGGGTTTCTGTTTGATCTACAAGGGTGCAAACGTAAATCACGATGGATACCTCTGCCTAACGGCGGTATTGCGGATTGCTGTGCTTTCAATTTCGTGACGCTGGCTAATTGAGATACCTAATGCGATTTTCTGTATACTTAACTAATATCTGTCTTGATGGTTCCGTTTTGTGAAACTACAGGAATTTAGATTCCCAGACATTCAATTGTATACCACTGGCATTTCGATTGTAGAGACAGTTTATACCGGTTAGGCAGACAAAATTTCGAGTACCTAAGGCATAATTTGGTGCACCCATTCGCATACCTATGGTTACTTCGTTTGAAGAGGTTTCACTACAAAATAGGTAAGTTTACACTCGCCTCTTCAGGAGGTTTTTTAATATTATGAGTGCCTATACCCCAAATAAATACTATCCTGTGCAACGCCTGGGTTATCTAGCCAGTTAGTTATACGGATAACAGGAAGTCCATTTGTCCCAAATAAACCCGATAGATCCTCTCAATATGTAAATTCGAATTGCCAGAAAGTGGAAATCAAATAAACACATTGTCGGGAATATTTTAACCTATTTTATTTTTGTGGTATGGCGACTGGCCAACCTCTATTTCTACTCCACGTCTTTTCAATGGAAACTAAGATTCTGTTTATTTCTCGCGTGGCGTGGATGTACCGTGCAGTCGCGAATTCACTCTGATGTTTACTGGGTGAAACGTTGTGCATTTGTGTTTTTCCAAACAGTAGTATCCATTCATAGCGTTACACAAATCTACGATTGAGGTACACCTATCTCGTACTTGAAACTAATGACGTTTGATATTGAGTAGGCGTCACAAAAAAATACCGAGTACTATGGTTTCACTAGTAGAAATTCACAAGTAGGTAGCTTGGAAATTTCTTTGTCTCTGTGAAGGAATCATTGAGTTATCAAACACCTCAATTAAAAAAAAAAAATCTGAACAAACTTATCTGTGTACTCAGATCATAAGGTCTGACTGCCTAACTGATACGTTGTTAACACTTCTGTTTGGCCGTCTGAGCATGGAGGTCTTCCTTGGGAGTCTTCAAAACGTGTGTTTCGCTCCTGAGTAATAATTATTTTCCGCATATAATAGCTTGACAGTTCTGAAACGAACAAGTTAGGCAGATATATATATCAAATTATACATTTGTAAACTCAAAACAGTCTTTTTCTGTAAACTGAGCGGTCAGTTACAAAGGGTACTGAACTGCTTGTCTGAAAAATACCATTGCATAAATAAATTGAAGTCTACTTTACCTTTTACATGTAAGTAGGCACCTAAGAATATTTTTATCCAGCTGGAGCCAACTTTAGTATTTCACTCCTGATAAGTACTATTTTGAGTTATTTAATTTTCATATCTAAGTACCAATATCAATTTACGTGCCTCCTTTATAGCATTCAGAGGATGCCTATCCTTGAAAGCATCTCCCACATACAACTCGTCATTTTTTCTTTGACTGTGTCTCCGGTAAGCAGCTTTTGAACGTGTTTTGATTTTGAAAATAATAATCTATTTTACATTTCTTAAAGCTTATAACTATTTTACATTTCTTAAAGCTTTCTCCGAAGCACTAACCTAAGATATGCTTGAATGAAATCCTCTCGGTTTCCTAGTCAGCAGTCAGCACCTACTTCGAGTACCTACCCATGTAACTGAACTTACTTTTTTGTCGAATTATGTAATATACTATCATACGATTTTTTAAATTGAAAGTGGTCATTCTTTTGGATTCTCTTCTGATCTACAGCCAGCATTTTGGAGTTTTCAGAGTAGTTCTACGATACATAATTCTATTTCGTCAGAATGATTTCTTCGTTGAAACGTCATTCCGTTTTCATTGGCCATCACGTGAGTCTCGTCCTAACTGAAGAGAACAACCAAAGTGATGGTTTTGAACACAATTCATACGCTGATGTGTTTTATGAATGAACCTTGAGTGATATATAAATTATGCGTGAATACCAAGTAATAGGTGCCTAATATCGACTAGGTATCGTGTTCTACTACAGTAGTTATTTGGTATAAGTTTTCTCTATGGAAAAAATCGAAATTCCTGGTATCCATCCTTGTAATCCCCTGTCAAAGTTGTTGGTCCCGTTCGGCCCCCTTCCTGAATTTGAGCTCTTTACCTACGTAATGCTCGTCATCTACCTTCTTTGTATTCTTCATGGTTTGCTCTTTTGTACGTTTCGTACAAAACACTTATCTTCGTGAGAAACAGATGGCAAACAATTGTGAATCCAACAGTAACTCATAGAGTACTCAGTTTCATAACTCTACCAACCTTCGTTACACGCTGTTTCTTATGGAACATATAGTTTTTAGGGGGTGTTTATAGGAATTACCAACACGTTATGCCTTGCTGTTAACAAATTTAACAGTAGTATTTGGGAAAAGAGACATAATTACGCAATCAATAGTGAAGCAATGTACAGGTAAAGAATGCACAATTAAGAGATAGTTTGGGTATCTACGCGCTGCGTGTATATCATGGGTGAAGGTAGGTAGTGATCCAAAACAGTGTTGAGATCATGTAGGTATCACATAGAGGATCACAGTGAATATAAGCAGTTTCTGATTTCTATATTGAAAATGAATTTCAATTCATTGATTCTTTGAAATGCTATTTATTGAAGTGCCCTTTTATTTATATGTGAAACAAAGTGCACAAATCATTTCACTTGTGCTGCTAAAAAGGTATCTGCATACTTGAGCTTTAAAAATGCAAGAGCTCTAGCGATTTTCCTCTTCTGCTTGGATAAATGGTCTTGACTGCTCGCCGCCAACGCAAACCTATCCTCATCAACTCTTCCGGAGAAATATAGAATATACCTATTATGTAGTTATTTTAGCGTTGTTTCAACAGCCATAGGGCTGCCCCAGAGTAATGTAGGTAACCTCCGGCGAGTGTATATTGTATATAGTATCCATGGTTCCAAGATACTAAATTATAGTCTTTAAAAAATGCGTCAGCAAAAAAAGATGCCAGGTTTTGTTAAAATTCACTCAAGTAACTTTTGGTTTATTATTTTCAATAATCAGCCTTTGGAATCGAGCATGAAAAAAATAAAATAAAAATGAAAAAATAAAATTTAACCCCTTCCCCCTAAAAATTTGATGGTTTCTGTTTCAAGTTATGTTGAATCCGAAAATAGAATAAAAAACGCTGCAAATTATTACAGAAGGGTTTACTATTTTCAGTATAGATTCCTCTTCTGCATAGATAAATGCTTCTCCCAAGAAAGCCCTAAAATCCAGTAACCACTTAGAAAATGGAGCATTCAGTGGAATAGCAGATGAGGTTGGGAAATGTCACGTTGCGAAACAAAACCGGTGCCTCAACGCAAAATCCAAAGTATTCGAAAGGCCAATCAAAATTTCAGTTTACTGATACACAGTAGTCATACAATGATCCAAGTGTTTTGAAATTCACTGCACTTTGACCTTCACCACCACCACCATTTACAACACTCCTCCGCACATCACAACAGGCACACAGACAAGAGTCTTATTATTTCCCACAACAATCCTAAGGGAACTTTGTGCAACCTATCGATTTCAGTTGTCCCGAAGTGTAGATAATTACCTACATCATTGGGCCAATCGCCCATATTAAAAGATATTGGCAACGTTTAGCTTATGGATCTAGGGCCAGTTCCCAACAACCTCTATATATGGGGTCTCAATCTGTGGCAGTATATTACGGCCCATTGAAATATATGAGTGCACCCCCAATATTGGGCCATGATAATGAAGCGTTAAAACCCAATTTCCAATATTGGGGACTATATTGTTGGGGCGTCCCTAGCAATATCTGGGCTGAATGTATACCATTTGATTCACCCTCCTGTTGATGAAGCCTGTCGGTGCCAATTTCAAGGCCTAGCTGTGAACGAACGGCAGGACGTACAATGCCGGGTGGTCTCAACAAACTCCCAGGTTCGAGATCTATTTAAAAACATTGAAAAAGGCGAGATAACGGCATCCTGCAAATTTCAACCCCTATTTTTCAACCCTTAGAGATGACTCTCAGTAAGGTCGAGATTCGCGGACTAACTAGACTCCAAATGGGGCCTAGAAAGCAAATTTCAGTAGTTTTGGTTTATGGTAGCTAAGGAAAGAAATTTTTTTAAATTAAATTTTCGGATTCGACATACCTTGAAAGGGAAACCATCAAATTTTGAGAGGGGTTAAATTTTTTTCCCACACTCAGTTCCATAGGTTCATTATTGTAAATAATAAACCAAAAATTTCCTTCCATCCGCCGTGCACCCAACTTCGCACTATTCTTACTTACCATGAACCAAAGTTTGTAGGTCCCGTTTGGGGTCTAGTTGGTCCGCGAAGCTCGGCGTTATGTGCCATCTCTAAGGGGTAACAAATAGGGGTTGAAATTTTTAGAACGCTGTAGCTCGAAAACTTTCAATAGAAGTTATGCGTTCATGAATAACAACATGAACAACGTTATGCTTCATGAATAACAACAAAAATAATTAATTATTGATTGATGAATCCTGCGCATTTTTATGAACTTGTAATTCCTGGGCCAGCTCCAGTATTCGATTTAGGGCTTTCCTGGGGGAGTGGTCGAGGGTAAGTATTGACCACAGAAAACAGTGATCTACGCAGAAGGGGCATCCATACAGGTAAATAATAAACTGTTGTGTAATAATTAGAGGTGTTTTTAAAATTAGGAACTAAGAACTTGAGAACAAATATGAAAGCACTAGTAACTGGACACTTACCACATTGGACAGATAGAAATCGGAAAAACGAACAGACTAACTACAGCACCTATGACTACTAAGTTTGAAGCCTGCGAGTAGATGAAGGAAAGAAGCCCTATGAATATTAAACTACAGAATTTAGGATGTAGCATCCGTCAAAGCAGGTCTTTAGTTGCAATAGGTTATAGGTCATTTACAAGTAGGGATGCCCAGGTATCAGAGCTGCAGGCTGAGCCCCTGCTGGGTTTGATTGAGCTCTCGTAGTTGTTGGAACATGGAGCTCTTCGCCCTAAAGCTTGTTGAAATGTCACGGGCTCGAAGTTCCTCCACAGTGCTTGTTGTAGCAAAGCTACCGGAGGCATACAGCAGAGCGCAGTCCATCAGTCTGTTGTAGCCACTAGCTGCCTAATACCTAGTACTTCCAAGTTGGTAGGTAGGAGGTAGGTGAAGAAGATAATTTCTGACTTCACTTCGTTTTACGGGATGCAACAGATTATAGATGCCTGTGGTTTTGAAGCACATATCTATGCAGATGTCTGCGTATCAAGAGAAACATGTTATGCCTAGGCATGGTTTAAACCTCAATAACGCCTGCCAGGTATTATTGAATCCTTCTAAGAATCAGAACAAGTTAGTTTTAGTGGCTTGGCAAAATTTATGTGCAGTTCGAAAACTTGAACAAAATTGGAACAAAAACTGGGAGGAGATGAATGCAGTAGCATCAGTCAGAAAAGGATTAATCCAGAATTTTGTTTCTAACCGCCGTTTTGAAGAGAAATCCAGCAGTAGAGGTGATGTTTGAAAGTAGAGGTGAGGCTTGGATAGGTGAGGTTTTTAGATGGATAGATGAGGTGTTGGTAGCTAGCGTTCAACAGGTTACCACCTATGGTGAAGCCAGGAAGGTTACCACCACTAAAAACGCTACAGGATATGCCCAGACGGTTCCACCTGGTTGGTTAAAACTGGACCGGTTCCACCACTCGGAGTTGTTTTAGACGAGAAAGGTAAGGAGGTATGAGGAGAGAGAGGGAGAGACAGGTCATGGACTTGAGGTTTGAGCTTAGAATGGTGAGCCGGGTGAGAAGAGCGTGGTAGAAGCTCTTCCACCCTCCTCCAATCCTACGACGGTCGTTATGAACCGTTGAGGGACTGACGGAGGGAAGAGAGGCGTACCCTGCTTTCGTCACGTAGACCCTTCATTCTTTCTGTTTATTTGGACAGTCTTAATAGGTACATGAAGTGGTATTCCGGGAGGATATCACGACAAGAGGGCTAAGAAATTTCTGCTCCCCCTAGTCCTTGCGCCTCATGAGTTCAATATTCTTTCTTCATTGCAATTTAACCTTACCCAAAAATAAGACTATCAACATTATAAGTAATTATGAGATTTTGATTTATTGAGATTGAGAATGAGTTTTTTATATTACATAATTACTTGTACATTTTTTTATGGGTTGGTTACCAACACCAGTTTACTAAAACACGTGTCTGAAACGGTGCTTCACTCTGCCCAGAGTTTCTGGAGCTCCATATAGGAGTGAGAGAGAATAGGTTTCTTTATGACTTGCCTACCATAGGTTTTCCCACAATTGTCTCGAAACTGCTATTGATTTGTCATTTCGAACTATTCTCATTAGAAACTGGTAGGCATTAGAAAACCTTGCATATTTCATCCCTAAAGTCAGTACGTACTTCAACTTTGCCGTCAACATGTTGAATGCGGTCTACCCTGATGTTCAGGTCGAGAGGAGAGCTCCTCTTTTCAGATGGAGAGTTCTCAATGCTGTGATCAGGGCATCCAAATCGGTACGCTCATTTTTTTTTTTTTTTTTTTAACATCTTTCAACTAGGCTCATTACAGATTATGAAGTGGATACGAACACTTCTGATCAACTCTTTCCAAAATAGTCTTATCCAATTCTGTTGATAATTTTGATCCATTAGCAGTAGCCCTTGGATTGATTTGATCTGAAATAGTTACAGATAGGCGCATTTTGGGTTAGTATTTTTGTTTTTCTTTACTTTAAAAGGCATGTATGGAGATGACTTGGAAGGCAACGCTTGATCTGTGACTGCCATTTTTTCGGACTGCTGTGAAGAGTTGAAATACCTGGGCTCAACCGTTACCGAAAACAATCGCCCACAAATATGTAGATGGGGGTCTTGGTCCGCCTGGACATCAATGATGGCGTGAGCGTGGACAGAGCAGTGTAGTATGACTTTTCCAGCGGCAGTTCTGTTTATCTGCGGAATTGCCGTTGGAAGCGTCATACTACACTGCTTTGTCCATGCTCACGCCATCATTGATGTCTAGGCGGACCAAGACCATCTACAACACAGTAATAGAGCTAGCAGCCATATTGGACTAGGAAACTAGGGTTCTTACCAAGGCTGACAAGAGAGTGTTGAGGATCTGGGAAAGAAAAATGTTGCGAAAAATTTGCGGCCTGGTGTTTGATGGTGGTATTCAGCGCGTTAGGAAAAACAATGAAATTTACGGGTATAGAAAGAAAGTGACAGCGCTTGGGGTGTATTGAGTGCATGCCGGACAGCAAGGCCTGTAAATGGATATTCACTCCAAGCCTGGAGGAAGAGGGAAGCAGAGAAGACCGAGGAAAATATAGAGGGATGATGTAGAGAAGGACCTTAGGAAGATTGGGGTTAAGAAAACTGGAGAAGGAAGGCAGCGGACAGAACGGAGTAGAAGGCAGGCAGGTTCTTCATGAGCTGTAGCACCACAGTGTATGGTATTTTATGCTTTAAAAGGCAATGAATTTCATTTTCTTTCTTTTCTAAAAGGAACGCATTTTTTAACTTTAAGAAATGTTCAGACTTAATATGTAACATCACAAAAAAAACTTTTTTTTCCAACTCGTTCAAATTCGTAAGATCACAAAAACCTTTTTTCGCCTTTCAATAACTGAGCTGTGGGCTGAGTTAGGGTTTATATTATATGAATGAGGTTTCTAAGCACATAATATTATCTGTTCAAATTTGAGTTTGCTCTTTACGTTCTTGAATAGATTAGCATTTCAGTAAAAGATGGATTTTCGGCCTAAAAATGTTTAAATTGGAGTATTTTGTTTTGTAAAAATTGGTGAATAATACAGATAACGAAACCACCCATAGAATGGCCTGAGTTCTTTTATGAATTTTGGATCCAAGGATTGCATCTCTGAGCTCAGGATTTCTCCTCATCGGATTACTACGCCGTTTGACAATTATTTGTAAAAATACTGTATTCTAGATAAGACATAATGAGAACCGAATTGGACCCAAGATGTGTTTGCTCTCTTCCTGCCCATCAATGGAAGTGAGATCACGATAAGGATCTTCTGATTATCTGACTGCCATGGCCTTTGAGTGGACCCATGTCTATTTTGTTTACCTCTTCGCCCACCCACTACTCTCGCTCCATTCACCATAATATACTGTTAGTTATATTTACAACAGAGTGCCCGTAACTTCTACATTGCTCAGAAGTGAAAAGTGAAAACCGCCTGGACAGTCTAACACTTCGTTTTATCTCAAAAAAACTAATTTATTTCGAAAAGTTCTCTGTTGAAAATCTCACTGGCGATAAACGCCTGATATCGTTTGTTTGCTTATGATAATCTCGGCAATTGGTTTCATTGCTTTCTGGAGCCTTAGAATCTCAGTCTGTTATGGCTGGCTCCTCAAACGGCAGTTCCGAGTCGCTACCTCTAAGCTCCAGCTTTCGACCGGTTTTGAGCTATGGCAGTGTGTTCAGTTACTACAACTTCCTCAGAAGTGGTACTGTATCCGTCATTCAGGTATTTGCATTGCCTCAACAACCCGTATTTTTACGATTTTGGTTCAGCAACGTTGAAAACCTTCAAATGTTTTCAGTACACTCGGCGTTTTTTGTAGTGGGTACTAAAGCGTGAATGTGATTTCCCGAGAAAAAAAACTACTGTAAAACTAAAGTGTAAGGGGTTGGGACTGTACTGTACCTTCCTTTCGTCTGTGCATGAACAAACGTGAAATCCTTGCCTCGCCGTCAACTCTGATTCCAGTCTACTGGTAATAATGAAATTCACAGTGGTACTGCAGTAAGTTACCTAGAAGATCGTACTGTAATCTTAAAAGTATAAGGGCGATTGTGGAAACTTGATCGCCCACAGGCACTGATTCGTATTATACATATAACCAGAGTCAGTAGAATTTTCTGTGCCCAGCAGTTTGTTCTGATATAGCTCGTACCAGAGGTAGCTATAATGGTAAGAGTATGCGCCACATCTTGGCAGATTAATATAACCCATCTCTCATGGGTCCCTTCCTGCAGGGCACCAGGACTCGAGCATTTTGTTGTGACTGCTTTTATCCAGTCTGTGCTCTTACAAGAAAGCGATGTCCTCAGCTGGATGGAATTGAGAATAGAAAGTCACACTCAGTCTCACTCTACATGCAGCTAAAACGTCCAGCTAAGGCAATAGGGGCCTGATCAGTTTAGTTCCAGTAGTCCCAGAAAAAGTGCTTTATCTCTTCCCAAAGTTAGCTCTCGCGGTCTTATAGCATAATTCGGTCCTCTGAATTCATCAGGTGCTAGGCACCACACTACTTTCCATTGCCATATTCAGGCGATATGGGGGATGAGTAGTATGGGTCGTATGTTGAAAGACTAAGATTGTGGTGTTGTGTATTATAGCGTGTGGGTTTGTTGTTTAGTAGATGTTGTTCAGTAGGTACACGCTTATTTGTGACTGAATATCAAAACAACAGTTCAAACCATTTGTGTTGAGTTCATTTGAGAGGCTACAGTAATGAAAATGTCAATGCAGATGTCATCAAAATTGGGTAAAACGACGGATCCAGCCTTGTTTTTAGCTAGTTAATCACTAAGTTATATAAACCTTGATAGCTGCTTAGGTGCCCCTCCAAACAGGAATGTTTTTAATTAGATGAGGTTGGTTGGCTGTGGCGGAAAAAGCCAATCACAACCACTTGAAAGTGGTTTACAGTACTCGGAAGTTATGTTTACAGTAGAGATCCTCACTCTTCTCTGACTGTTGTAATGGATGAGGGGTTTAACTACGCCGCCCATACAGCGTAGTTTCCCCCTCTCCATCCTCTAGAAAGGTAGGGAGGCAGTGTGACAGCTGCCCCCGGAGACAATGGTTAGATTATAACGCGATGCCTCCAGGAGTTGATGATTCGTTTCCGCGAATCAACCGCCCCTTCAGCCGCGTGTCAAAAAGATCGGGAAGAGCCAGCATCCAAGATGGACGGGATTCCCATATACCGTCACACTGTTTAGTATCCATGTTGCCCTGTTTGCTGTGTTCTGACCTCTTGTGGACGGTTTTCTAGTCACTAGATTGGTCGAGGATTTTTTCTGACGAGTTGCGCCCATCCTCTCCCGTCAGTGACATCCAATCAAATCATTTGGTTTCTAGCTTCAGATTCATGCATTCAGAGCTTTCAGCTTCCTCTTCCTCATATAAAGTTAAGGCCATACTCGTTCGTGGTGGTTGTGGTGTTCAAGTTGAAGTTGGTCGGGCGAGTGGAAATGTTGAAAGCGAAGTGGGGCTTAGAATCGACGAGGCTGTCTCCTGGAAGGATTCGTTTTTTTAACGTTTTTAAAGTGATCTCAAACTAAAGAATTTTTTGAGACCACCAGAAGCATTTACGACCAGCCGTCCGTTTGCACTGAAAAGCTTCATCAACATGATCGTGAATGAATCGGTATAAATCCGGCCCTGATATCATTGAAGGCTGTATGAAGTCGAGTTGGTTGTTATGTGATATTATTTCATTAGAAGAATGATGGCTCTGCTGGATTTTGTTGATAGGTACTTTTGTAACTTGTGGAAACATTATGCTCCATGAATAACAACAAGTAATTAATGGTTGAATGATTGAATCCCGCGCATTTTTATGAAACTAATTCCCGGGCCGGTTCTAGTGCTCGTTTTGGGGCTATCCTGGGAGGGAGCTCAAGGGTAGGCATTGACCACTGAAAACAGTGATATACACAGAAGGGGCATATCTGTACAGGTAAATAATAAACCGTTGTGTAATAATTTGCAGCGTTTTTTCGCCTACTTTTCGACTTTTTAAAACGACGAAATCATTTTTGATTAACAAGAGTAATTCAGGTACGGCAGATTTCATCAGATTTTTATTTTTCAGAAAATCATGTTTAAAAGCTTTAGCTAAAAAATAATATTTTTCTAGCCCATTTGATCCAGTGGTTTAATATTTTTGGTACCAAACAAATTTTTACAATGTTCGTAGATGCGGAATCTTGTACACCAGTGACATACTGTTACGCAGTCACATACATTTTCTGAAACGCATTGATTCGGGGGAAAATGGGTAGTTCAAGAAATTGTTTTTCATTGTGTTTGCATTGTGATTGTAATAAGACTCGAGTTTGAGTTGCTACTTTCTCATAAACATACCATTCTGACAGTCGCTGACTCGGTCCATTTCACGGACCCTTATCATTGAAGTATTGTGATGTATGGTTTAGATACGTTATCTCCCACGGTTTGATTAGGAATCTCAACATTGTTTAATTCAGTCAATCTCTTGGCTCAAAGAGGAATGTCTCACAACCATGACGGAATCATTCAGATCCCTGTACAAGGTATGTTACCTTATCCTGTTTAGACCATAATGAGCCAGGGATATCGTCACAAGAATCGCCACTCAGTAAGGTGTAGGGAAGTTCTTAATGTATTTGACAACAGATATCGCTCGCGGTCCATTATGAGGTTCGGAATTGTTGTAAAAAATCTAGTACACATCCGATAATATACTGTAGGTACTACACATTGCATTGTTACCTATCGTACCTCTCCGATCATTTTACAGCACGCTCACCATTTTGTTATTACCTGCTTATTATAATTGAGTTTGGTGTAACTCTACGTTATCCCGGTTGTTTCTTTTTCGGGGGTGCCTATCACCTGTTTCGTCGGAAACGTTTATATTACTGGTCTCCAAACTTCTGGAGAACTAAGGGATTGAGCATAACAAAAGGGCATGACAAGCAGTTGGCATTTTGGATGCCAAATGACAGTGAGGATCTCAATAGCCGTGTTCACTCGTGGGTTCAACAGGTAATTTGGTAAATACACCATTGCAGTGGCTTGCAATGGGTCCAAAATGTATTTGTCCTTCCGTATGGTATCAGACTTCGCTTTTTCCAAATTTTATTAGTGACAAATGAAAGTATGATTTCAACGGTTCGCAATTTTGAACAATGAAAAGTGGGTCAAAAATCTCGAACAATAGGTAAAAACGCTGCAGTCCTTGTCACATGGGTTTGTTATTCTATCGGACGTACCTACAGAAATGTTGGCGGTTCATTTATTGTTTCTATCATGTGAAATAGGTGAAATAGCTATTTCTGATGGTTTCCACAAATTTTGACCCCCCAAAACACAAATTTCGCCAGTTTTTTCATATTATCCTTGATCATTGATAGCGCCATTTGTCTTGATTCACTCGTTGATAGTACTTCTAGGTTATTATAGAAATTTATGGTTATTTCAGGCAATTTCCCGGGTTTTAGACTCATAAAAAATGAATTTTGGGAGCTGCACCTTCGTTAACGTCAATTCTTCACTCATTGGTCAAAATCAACTAAATATTCGACCTTCTTGTCCCAAAAAATATGGAAAACAATACCTCAAAAGCTCATGTTACTAAAAAACAAAAAAATAGCCATTTTTGTACCCATTTTTCACTCTTAACACCCTTGGATATATTCCGATCGGGCTGCAAAGTTTCGGGACACAGCTAGGGCCCAAATGAAGCCTGTGTTCGGAAGAGCGAATTTTTTAGAATTGAAGCAGATACGGCGGACGGACATAGCATTTTTTTAATCTACGCACCTTGAAACGGAAAAGAAAAATATTTGAGGGGGTGTTATAAAAATTTTTTGCTGAGCGAATACATAGGTGTATTATTTACGGAATAATAAACCAAAATGGATAGGAATCTCCTCAGATTCTGCTAAATCCACCAAAAGTTGTATAAAATGGTGAATCAAGGCAGAAAAAGGCAATTTCGTTAATCGGGGGAAAAAATCATCTCAAAAAAAGGGGTTCAAAATGTGAGTTGTTGTGGGTAAAAAATGCAATAACTTGAGTAGATAGAGGTTGTGGACGAAGTGCTGCCCTAAATTGCGATAGTTGAGCTTGAGACAGACGTAAGACAACGAGACCCCCTCACCCACCATTCATTTATCGTATTGGATGGGTCGCAAGAACCCAGTCTTTCTCCTATTCACCTCGATTCATTCCCCAGACAGTTCATTCGGGCCCAAGCCTTGTGTGTTAACCCTACATCACTAAGAAAATTATGCTCATATGGTCATGCTGCACGATTGTGTGTTACTGAACGATTCCTATTAATTTATTTATTGGGTAAATTCAAGAAAGAATTGTAGGTCTCTTCCTTCCCTTGGCAGTTTTAAATGTCCACCTGCTCTGTTTGTCCGAGTTCTGTATTTCTCTGATGGAAGCATGGTGAATTTTTGCCACTTGTCAGCTTGAAAAAATATAAAGACCACTGTCATTAATGATTTATATTTCTCTAAAACGATTAATATACTATTAAGGATCCTCAAGTCGGACAGTGTTGTGGGGGTAATTTGTAAGCCCATCTGCTTAGTCCGGCTTACTTCAGCATGTTTACTTGTTTTTATTTGTTACTCATAAATATTGTTTTTTTGTAAATGAGTAAGTTGGAAATGTGTTTTACATTTAGCGTTCAAGGAGTTTTGTACGAGTTCTTACCTGAGGCTGGTGAACATCTAGCAATAGCTATTAGAGGAGGAGCCATCACAAGGATTTATGGAATAGGTTCGTGGGGTCCTTCAGTTCTTGATAAGTTCACTTGAGCGAGGTGCAGAAAGTCGGCCGTTCGTGCTGGCCAGGTGGAAGAACCGAAGGTCACGTGCGTGTGTTCGTGCTGGCCAAACGTGTTGTTCGATGGAGGAACTGACTACACCTTCGGATGAGCAAGAGCAGCTTGTACCGCCCTTGTATGAACCTCTCATAACTTGGAATATCCTCCCTCAAACGTTCATCGTATCCACCATTTCACGTTTGAGTAAAACTAAACCCAACCGTTCATGCAGTCCCCAGAACTGAACATGAACTGAACCGAGCTTGAAGAACTGGACATGAACTGAACTACTTACTCAGTTCAGGTAGCACAAACAAGGCTATACAGGTTTAGTCCTTGTTAGTGTTCTCAGAATATATCTAACGTGATTGGTTTTGATAAAAACGATACGCGTTATCCTTTTTGCATAATTGTTTTTTGTTTTTGTTTAGTTTCTATGGAGTTATCTTATTGCTTATGATTGTCAACCTAATGATTCAAATTGCGCTTCTGATCAACAATATTGAATAACCATCATAATGTCTGGTCTGTATAGGTACTGAGTCATTCATTGTTGAAAATAACAAATCCATTTTCATCATCTGTCTGATAACTTATACGTTTTTGATTTATGTTATCGTCATAGCTGTGTTTGTTTGTGGCAGCAGTTCTTATTGTATCAGAGAACCTGCAATTGATCATTAAATGAGATCTGTCTTCGATCACGTTAGACTTGTACGCCTTAGCTTTTCGGCTTTCCTTATGTTTAACTCCGTAGTTTTGGACTTAGCAGCTCAAGAAAACTTAACATGCAACTGAACTATGGATAAGCGCAGACATTCGTTTTTCCACCTCGATGTTGGTGGTTGGGAACTTCCTTCATTTTCCCTCACAGCGCCGATCGATGGAGCGAGAAGATTCAGCTTTTCTAGTCTCAATTTTCGAAGGCCCTCAACTTCGGTAATTATTTGTGTTATTGTTTGGTTTGAATTTGGTTTGGCTGGTAGATTAGGTATTCATAAAATTGGGTTGACTGTTGTTTAACAATTCTAGTTTCTTTGTTAGTTTCGTTTTGTATGAAGGACCTACTGCAATCGTTTCGAGAGCCCCTGTTCTTCGCCAGTGTGTCAAATTGTGTTCAGCGCTTTCTGAATTCCTGCCAGCGTAGTGCCTAATTTTCTCTATTCTCCTACACAACTGTTACTGTCCAACATTCTAACATCTTACTTTGCTTATCGCTTTTATTTGTTACGCTATGCAGTCTGACTGTGAGATTACACTTTTCAAATTTTGGGCATCTAAAATTTCGAATCTTGAACGTATCTTCCTTGGTAAGTCTGATCCAGATGGAGCAGAAATGCTTTGTCACAATTCATCTATGCATCCGTTAGCAGCAGAAACATTCACATGAAACTACGTAGAGCTGGAATCCGTCTGCCTAACCTTCAGCATTTCCCCATGATTCACTCAGCTTAGCAAATACGTCAAGACCAACATGGGAGATCCAATCTAAAAATAAGATAAAAAGTTGGGAATAACCATGGCAACAGCTGCGGCAATACAGGGGCTATCTGGAAACTCGGAACATCCATGTGTTGCATTGCTGCTTCACTGTATGTAGTGTCCAAATTTCTATTGGCCAATGAAATTGAAACGCATTGCCGCTCCATGGACCAGGCTTTAGGCCTTCAACCCTAACTGTCAGTTTGGTGAATCGAATGGTTCTTATATTATTCAGTTGCCCTGTGCCTAATTGTACAGCAGTGAAGCAATGGGGTAGTTGGCTGTTTCTTTATTTGTTCAAGTTTGACCGATAACTCTCAGCTAGAGCTATCCATTGCAATAATTATTATGGGTATCCGGCGATTAGAAGTGAAAGAAAAGTGTATTGTGAATTAATCTGATTGGAGTAGGTACCCTACTGCCATGACGAATCGCCAAGCCCTCGTTTGTGTTGGGGGACCCTTACCACCCAAAATATGTCCACTTTATCTTTCAACCACAAACAGACAAAATGTTCTGCTGAACATTGGCACGCGAGAATTTCTAAGTAGACTCTATGGAGTACCATGAACTTGGAGTATCTAGTATGAATCCCAAAAGACACTTGGTACCCAGCTGTCTGTCCAGTATAGGAAAATGCTTGGAATTGTACACCCTTTTTGAGGAGAACCGTGCAAATAGACTACAAATGCTAATTTGTTTGTTAGTTATAGGTAGTAGTGATGCACAGCAGGTGTATTATAGTCATATATACACCTATATATATTTCGATATATTTCGATTAAGAAGATTTCGACTGTATTATTTCTGTTATGAGTAGAATGAAAGTTCGTTTTGCTACCGATATTGATAGTACACACACAAAAAACGCAGTGGAATAAGATGAAGTTCAACTCTCAGCAGTACGCTCTTGCGTGGTCCCCTTGAGTTCCATGTTCCACAGAGATCAGCACTCCTCCATCTGTCGTCTTAGTGCCCTCAGTTTGTACCAGATGATCATGGCTTCCTCCATGCCCCCGACAGTTGTACCACTGAAATGGAATGCATCATTTTGGTAATACTCTCATTGTTCTCAGTCATTTACACTCTCATTTCCTTCTAAAAAAAGAAAAAAAAGGATAATTTTTGCGTTATTGAAATGAAGCGGTTTTCTGCTAAGATTATTAACGTTGAATGATATTATTATGGTTTTGGGCTTTCCTTTCCCAAGAGGTTAATGGTGTTTTGTTCATTTATATCTTGGGAAAACGTTGCTACAAACCAATTTCAGATTAATACAAATGGCATATTTTTTGTAATTCGTATTTTTCCTGAATAAAAAAAATTTATCGTACATTTTTTTGGAGATTGCCTACCTACTACCTACTACCTGCCTAGTGCCTTCTGAACTATAGAAGAAAACGTTATTATTAATCATTGTCGTCCTCGTCATTGGATTACTAATGACTCCCTGCAATTGGGTGTCAGAGGATCTTTTGCAGCTTGCATCCTTGATAAAAGAAGAGTAAAATGAGTTTTCATTCGATCAGCTTTATCTGTTTTGAAGTGTAGCTTATAACGACGCGATGTTGTGTGGCGTTTCAACTGTTGAATATATGACCTCGATTCAAAGGTGGTGTCTGCTTGTTTGGCCTACCCTCATCACTCTCATCAGTGTTAAGTTGACTGTTTTATTTATCGATGTGATACAATTAGGACCATGTGGTCCTGTGGTGTGGTTGGTTAGGAAGTTTTAGAATATGTAGGTAACATTACCAGCTTTTCTAATTCATAATAGACGGCTGATAAGGGTCTGTAGCTTCTAGCTTGAATGTACCAATTCAATAATATCTACACGCTACACCTACTTTGTGCTTAAAGTCAACATTATGGGTTAAATTGTATGAAATAGAAAATTCTTCTCTACATTTCTACCCACCGCCTAATTAACGTTCATGTTCTTTGATTTTCTCACAGACCCTCAACCGATCTGAATCGATGGTCTCGATCAGCCACAAGACCCTGACAACTTATATAGCCGAAGATGATACACAAGGATTACAAGCATATCTTGAAAATAAGAAGGTCTCCGTCGACGACAAAGATGATGTAAGTATAACAATCTTATGTACCTACCTACTTGCAACCTGTAACTTACATTGTAGATACCTTAGATCGGTTTACTTCGTTGTCGCTTATATCGACAAGTTTTTATGGATTCCTTGAACGTTTGTACGGGCTCTATTCCGCCTATTCTTTAAAATGCACCCGGACTTTTTGTACTGGGCTGAAGTTCAGCGGTAGGACGTTTTGTACTGGGCTAAAGTTCAGTGATAGGACGTTTTGTACTGTGCTGAAATGATCACTACCTACCTAATTCCGCTTCATCTAGTTTTATTTACTATCGTAAATCAAGAGAAAAAAAACGGCGTATGGTGGGCGGACAGAAATTTTTGGTGTATTATTTTCAATAATGAACCTTTGGAATCGAGGATGAAAAAAATTAAAATTTAACCCCCCCCCCCCCCCTCAAAATTTGATGGTTTCCGTTTCAAGACTCCGAAAGTGGAATAAAACATCGTCAAGAATCGTAATCATTTTACTTATCTCCAAGTTTTTAAACATTTACAACAAATTCATCAAAACTATCATTGGTGTTTGATGCATTTAGCTATAATTGAAATAACAATTGCGATAGCTGTTGTGTCACCTGCAACATTTCCGCTAGCAAGTGTGGGAAGTTTTTGTGATAATCATGATGTTCTTTTTTTAAACCTGCTACTTCCACTCAAATCATTTCCACTAGCCCTTAGCATACTTCCATCGAATGACATTTATATTCTGCCGGAGAACTGTACCTATAACCAGAACTATCTTTCACTGGTGTTCTCTTACTCTTTTTACTAGATAGTGTTAGACAAGGAGCACAAGGACGGATCGTAACATTTTACTTACAAAAATATATCAGTGGGAAAGTTGAAAATAAACACCTTAAAAATTAGGACTATGACAATATTACCAAGACCAAGTTAGAGTGTCGACGGTACAAACGGGCCGGGTCCCTTCATCGCTGACAGTACAAAACGTCGGGGGACTCTCTTCAACCAAAACTGGCAGTCTTTAATCCCTCACAGTGCAAACATTCCGATTACCGTTTTTATGATGAGGTGACTAAACAAAATTAGTCTTAGCTGATAAAATCGAACTTCTGTTTATCTATTCATTGATCATAATAATCAATGATGTGTCATCATGTTTAATTTCAAATTACCCCTCTGTCAGTTCTTATCTCAATACCTGTTTCACAAATCATCCAGTGTTGGAATCATTCAGTATTAAAACATGACATATGTCGTTGTTTATCGAAGTTTAATTTTGTAAGGTATCAACTAGTTTTTGAAATCGTGTCTATTCATCTGTTTGTAACTTACGTTCCATTCCACCGTTCCACATTCCATTCTTTTGGGTACCTACCTAAATAATAAATTGCTATGTACATCGAAATCAACATAGAAAGCATGCACGACGAATAAATTAATGTTATGGAAACAAACGGATAAACTATTTCCCACCTTGTTCAGACAGTGAAAGTTTGTTTGTCTGTCCCGCGATAAAGACCTCAAATTTGAGTATTGATGTAAAATTTGGAGGGTATACTCGTTGAACCCTGGGAATTTCCTGTAAGTGGAATTTTTGACGCTGGATCTTTTTTTCCTTTTTTTTTGGGACGTTTGTCACGAACCCACTAGTGTGTTCGTATGTAAAAGCACAGGGGGCCCCAAATCAGGCTCGCACACCCATTCATAGGTTGTACCTTTTGTTTATTCCGAATTGCATAAAATTACGCTTCTGATTTGAAACATCTGTACATTTTATTATAAAATATTATTGCTACCTATCTTCCATGATAGTCGTTGGTTGTACTACATAAGGTTGTTGGTATATAGCTATACTAAAGCACTTGTACAGTAATATCACTGCCTCTCTATATATAGAATGGTGCGACGGCCCTACATTTTGCAGCTACCAAAGGAAAAGCCAATTTCGTGCGAATTCTGATCAACCACAATGCTGACATCAACGCTGAAGATCAGGTAGGTATCTGTTTCTGTCTCCCTCTAGTCTTTCAAATCGTTGGCCACATCAAGGAAGTTGGATTGAATTGGTGGAAGTCACCAGTTTCAGCATGAAAAATTTAAATCATTTCGTCAGTCAATCGATTCATTCAATTGCGAACACATAGAGTATGTTACAGTAGTAAAAATTAAATTATTTGATAATGTAGGTAAGGAAAAAACAGTAAAAAGGAACAAAAATAATCTGCCACCTCGTTTGTATTATATCTTGTTATTCTTCGTTTTCTCCTTGAAATATCCCTTGTTTTCAAATTCATTTTAGGATAACTGGACCCCTCTACTTTGTGCCGCAAAAGAAGGCCATTTCGAAGTGGTTCAAGAATTACTGGATCGAGATGCCAACAAAGAACATAGGGATGTTGTAAGTTACCTATTTGTCATGTACATGAGTTCCCCTCGTGTTGATTTTTGGATGGATTTTTCCAAAAATTGTAGATGCATTTATAGTTTTTTAAATCTGAATTTTTCTCGCAGGGAGGCTGGTCTGCTCTCATGTGGGCGTCGTACCAAGGTCACACTAACGTCGCATTGCTCCTTCTTGAAAAAGGTGCTGACGTCAATGCTCATGGCAACTATCACATTTCATCCTTGCTGTGGGCTTCAGGCCGAGGGCATGAGGTCATTGCTAAGGCTCTCATTTCCCATGGCGCAAAGGTCAATGTTGGTGACAAGGTGAGTGTTACAGGACCAGATGATTCTGAATTTACTAGTGATGCGATTTTTCAATATAATTCTGGAGCCCAGTGGTCTGTTTTATCGTGAGTCGAATTTTGAATTTGGATTTGTATGAGCGCCATTTTCCACCCTCGAAGCAGATTTTTCAGTTCAAAACACAATTTATTATGCCAAAAAACGGATTAAATGAAAAATCCATGACTTCAGGATGTTGACTGTATGACGCCATTCACTTTTATTCCACCGGTTTTCGCCCACGTCCATTCTTTTGAAACCCTTTGATTTCACCTTTTTGGAAAGCTCTCACGATATCTTTCAGTTTGGTGAACAAAATAAATTTAAACAACAGGTGGAATTTCCCATTAACTGGTCACAATAACAAAAATGGCGCCACACATTTCTTATAAAGTTTTTCCCCATAGTGAACTTCCATAATCGACAGATGGCTGAAAGATGAAAAAAAAGGAGGCTGTTGACATGACGTGCCAGAATGTCCGCCATGATGGTACCAACTTCGTTTTCCTTTAAGGAACATATCGCAGTTGATTGGTCTCACACAAAGGTTGTCCATTTACCATACTGAACCACCACCTCTCCATTACGAGCTGCCTTAAGGGCCATTTACCCGAGCGGACCAGGCCGGATAAATCCGATGCTCCTGGCCAAGAACCCCCTGACTCGCTGAGAGGGGGCGGAGCTTCCTTCCATTTGGGGAGTCGCTTACGCGACCGGGCCGGGTGCGCAGGAATCCTTCCGATATTATCCTAATACCTATTGATAATTTTCATTCAGTATTGAAAATAGTGCATACGATACATTTAGTTCTTATTCAAATCAGTACAATTTTTTTAATAGCTTTTTGGCGTAGGTACCTCTTATGGCCAAAAAAATTTAGGAAAAAAGTCTGCCAATTCGAGTAGGCAGAATAGCTTCCTTATTTGAATTACATGAACGTATAGATAGTTGGGTAGGCTTATTCAGTAGACAGCTGGGAGTATCCATGCATGGGTTAATGACTATGCGACTCAGGTTACGTGGGCCAACAGAATTAGTTGGGTAGTTTCAGCTCTCAAACGACTATTTTTCGTGTAGTTAGAAGCGTTACAAGGAAATGGTCAACATTTAATGTTCGCGCATGCGCAGAGGAAAGTTACAGTACAATTCCAGTGAAATTCATATGGAAGTATTATTCCTGATCAACCCTCCAAGTTTGAACTCATTTCAACGATATTTAAGGTAGTTATATGGGCGTTTCAAGTTGTATTTCACTTTGTGAATGCGCAGACGAAAGTTTCAGTACTTTTTCAGTGATTTTGATATGGGACCAGCCCTCCAGATTTCAGCCCATTTCGACCATTATTTCGGGTAGTTATGGGCGTTACAAGGAATTGACCACTGACAGATGGACAGGCACTCACGGAACCAAAAATGTTCCTTGTTGTCTGAAACGCAAAATGCTAGTGGATTCCAAAATTTTCATTTTGTAGGAAATGCATTTTTTTGGTTTATTATTTTCAATAAGGAACCATTGGAATCGTGCATGAAAAAAAATTCTAACTCCCGTCAAAATTTGATGGCTTACGTTTCAAGGTATGTACAATCCGAAAATGCAATAAAAAAATTTCTGTCTGTCCGCCGTACGCCGTACGCCTTACTGACCACTTTTCTTAGTTACCATGAAAAAAAATTGATGAAATTCGAGTTATAGGTTCCGTTCGGGGTCTAGTTGGTCCTCGAAGCTCGGCGTTACTGTCAGTCATCTCTAAGGAGTTAAAAATAGGGGATGAAATTTTCAGAACGCCGTAGCTCGAAAACTTCCGATTGAAGGGTATTTTTTTGCGTTATTTAATTTGTCTTGAGCTAAACAATTTTTTGAGACCACCGGGAGCATTGTACGTCCAGCCGTTCGCGTGCACCGAAAAGCTTCGTCAACACGATCGTGAATCAAAGGGTATAAATCCGGACCGGATATCATCGCTAGGGAGCACCTGATTATAATCAAGGATGGCTGTATGAAGTCGAGTTGGTTGTTCTGCGATATTATTTCATTTGATAAGTGATGGACTATTGGATTTTGTTGTTAGGTACCTACTTGTGAAACTTGAGTATTATTGATGGGTAAATTATTACACAACAGAAAATTATTACACAAAGGTAAATATTACACAACGGTTCATCTACCAAGAAGGGGCTGGATTTTGTTGATCTGTACTTTTGCAACTTGAACAACCGTTGAAGTATTATTGATGGGCAATTTATTACACAACTGTTCATTATACTTGACCACGAGAGTAGGTACTGACCACAGAAAACAGTGATCTACGCAGAAGGGGCATCTATTTCACTCCACATCAACAATTTTCCTTCATAACTTCATTATTTGCGTTTCTTTTTGCCATTTTAGTTCCTGTTTGTCATCGACAGAATTATTTTAGCAACATTTAACTCGTGATTTAGGTAGGCACCTACTAACGAGTACGGTTAGGTACTAACCTACGGTGGGTCTGCGATCTACATAATATGTATAGAATAGTACATATTATAATTATATAGACGGGTTGTTTATACAGAGAGCTGTGATCTGTAACAGAAGGGTATTTTGTACAAAATAACAAACCGTTGTGCAGGGATTTGCAGCGTTTTTAAACAATCGCGAATCCAAGGCTCTCTACCTTCGTTAGTGAGGAAGCAAAAGTAAAAAATGTCTGTGATGTCACCAAAAATTATGGTAAATATTCTTAAAAACATACCTCTTCTAATATTAGTACCATTACGAGTGGTATATTAGTTACCGATTTTTTTAAAAATGGTCTGTATAATAGCTAAGAACTAAGAATGTAGAAGAAATCATGAATTTGATATTCAATCTATTTGTTCAGTTGCATGATTTATACAGAATGGCAGGCTCAAAGTGTAACCACTAACCAAAATTTTAAATTCAAACATCATATACTTACCTAGTTGGTACCATCGATTTCGAGCGGAGAAGGAGGTTTACACGGAAGGGTGGTGGGATGAACGGGTGGGGAGATTAGGATCGTCGGATCCTCGACCCGACCCGGTTCGGACCCTAGATCCGAAGGAATTTCCAACAGGCCTCCCTAGCAAGTGTGAACGCCTCTAACCTGCCTGGCGGAGCGTTTACACAACAGGGCGGACAGACACATTTGCTGCGCTCCCCGGATTTATCCGGCCCCGTGCGCTCGTGTAAATGGCCTTTTAATGGTACCTTGGAGTCCATTTTGTCCGGTGCCTTTTTGGATAATCAGATTATTACAGGTTAGTACGGATTCTAATGTGCTTTGTTTTCTGGTTTGAAGTATGGCACCACTGCATTGGTATGGGCTGCCCGGAAAGGAAATACAGGCATTGTCAGTGCACTACTTAAGGCTAGTGCCAACGTGGACACTGCAGGAATGGTACGTATAATTTGAGGTTCAATAATATTTTCTTTTGAAATTGTATTGAATAAATGTTTATGCAATGTAATGTATTTCTGAATGTAATGTAATTTGGTTTATTGCTTGATATTACTAAGGCAGATACTATGGTCCCCAAAAGCATCATCCTTCTTGTCTCACTTACTCAGAATCTTCTTGTCTTTTAGCGAATTTTCAATGGGTCCAACATTTTCAGAGCATGCATTTTTGAAAAATGTTTATAGGCAAATCCGTTTTTGAGCATTCCGAATTCATCCCTAGATTTAAAAAAAAAAGTATTTATATCAGGGGCATAAGACCACTTGGGCCACTGCCCAGGCACCCAGAAACACTAGGTAGAAAAAAAAATCCAGTCATATGTTTAGTTGGCATTTGAATTTCCCTCCATACACTGTCCCTAGTTTTTTTTCACGAAGTTTAACATCGACCCACTAGATATCTCTGGCTATAGATATTCAATATTCTCGTAGAGGTTCCTTCATAGACCGTAGCTTTGTAGACCAAGCGTGTTATCAGAATATAGGGAGAGTATTCCATGTTCTGCAATCGAAAGCGAAACCTATGCTCCTGAAACGGCAGGCCATGGGACCTAGTGTTCCCATGGCAACTGAGAAAAGTGGCCCGTCCAGGCATGCTCAGCCGAGTGAAAATGTTGTTCGCCAAGCTTACTTTGGGCCCAGTCTCCTGAATCTGATTTTCACCCAAAAATCGTTCCTGTTCACAACCGATTCGATCCCTTCCATTCAACTTGTCATCTCGATACGAGATGCTTATGTCTTTCGATTTGTTTTTGTTTTCTTCTGGTCTCGTGAATCACATTCGCTTTCTCTGTTTAGTTTGTTGTCAGTTTTCCATTTTTTGCGTCAAATTTTGTGCATTTGCGTTCAGTCCTGTTCCGATGACATTTGTATTTGTGGTACCTATGAGTATTATATTATGTCCTGTTTGCTGTTTGTGGTCTTGTGGGTTCATCAGCGTCGTAACACACAGATGAATACCTAGCTTCTATTCAATAGCTTCTCCATTCAAGTAGGTACCGGCTGAGGGGTCATTCTTCATTGTATTTTAGTTAACTATATTTTTGTGCCTCATGAATTCGGTTACAGTCGAAATTTTCGACGAGCGTTGATTAAAAGTTTAGGAATCACTCAGTCAGTAAATAAAGGGAAGGGTGTTGATGATATATTTAGTTGTGTGCCACTCAAGACGATATCTGACCTTGGGATGTGGTTCTAAGGGGGTCAGATTTGAAAATTTGAAGGGGGTCAGATTTGAGTTTTTAGGGGTCAAAAATGGTTAATTCGGTATATTCGCGAATAATTTATATAAAATCACTGAAAGTGATGTGAGTATAGGAAAGGGTGATTAAAGACAGATAAATACCATTTCAGTTGTTTTTCATACAGAATAGTGGCCCAATCCGGACTTTTGGGGCCAAAAAAAAGAAGAAAAAAGTGGGTCACATTTGACTTTATAAGGATCAGAATCGGTAAAATGGCTAATATCACGCAAAATTCATATAGCGTTACGAAAAATGGTATGGTTTCACTCTAGGTATATCATCTTTTTACACAATAGTACGAATATTTCTTTGAAAATCCGCTCTTATAGCCATACTGCATGACTGAACCTTTTTTAAAGAGAGGATTAGAGAGGGGGAACTCGTATTGGCAAGTTGACAGTTCAGCTGATCCTCGAATTACTGTTCTCGCCATCTAGCGCTTGTATATCAGTGAATTTAGCTTTCAGTTTTATCCATGTCATTTTTTGAGTTGCGTTTCGCCTGCCTTATCATCAACCCTCCTGTATGTCCTCCTCTGTAGCATTCATGGACTCCATTGCTGGTGGCCACAATGGGTAACCATGTTGACGTCGTAAACCTTCTGTTGGAGTACAAGCCGAACGTGAATGCTGTCGATAAAGATGGCTGCACAGCGTTGATATTAGCATGTAAAGATGGCTACACTGAGATCGCTGCTGCGTTGATCGCTGCAGGAGCTTACATCAATGTTCAGGTGAGTACATCACCATTATCATATTTTTGTACTCAGGTATCATTATTTATCTGCATCTTGAACAAGTCTTTCAACATCGTTTTGTTCAACAGGACAGGAGTGGTGACACAAATGTGATCCATGCTGTGAAAGGAGGCCATCGTAATATTATAGACTTATTGCTGAAGAAGTATGCTGATGTTGACATTCCAGGAAAGGTATGTTGCATTGCGTGGACCTGTCAAAAGAAATAGAAGATTCCATACACCTCCGATACGAATATAGTTTTATTTTGTTGGTATCATTGGTTACTTGAATCCTTATAAATTTACCTACTCATTTTCTTCTTTTTTTTTTTAAGGAAAAGAAGACTGCCACTTATACTGCTGTAGAAAAAGGAAACATTCCAGTTCTGAAAATGTTACTTACTGCCAATCCTGATCTAGAAATATGCACTAAAGTGAGTTAATCAATGAAGATATAGCTGCCTTCGTTGTGGTGAGGGGGTGGGGATGGATGTAGTTGGAAGAACTCCACTGAACTCGTTAAGTATGATCGTCAGGCTCTAAATCCAGGAGGTTTAGCAAATACAGTTTGCGCCGGTTTCCAGTATGTTCTTAGAGATTTGTTAAGCCGTATCGCGTTATGGGCCACTGCATCGAGGTATGTCCCATTGCGTCAAGCAAGGTACAGTAGTTATGATGGAATGCGCAGTGCATTTAATGATGCATTACGGTCTATGTATCTCTCCGACTTGTCTGTTACGATCTGCCTACTGTCTGTGAATACGGATTACCAACATTTATGTTAATGTTCTAAAATCGATGCCCAAGTTCAGCATGAATTGGTGGGTCCGAACTCCAGTTACAGCGTCATTGAATCTTCATCGTGTCATTTCATTCCAGGACGGAGATACCCCTCTACTGAGAGCTGTGAGGTCTCGAAATGCAGATGCTGTATCTCTTTTGATGGACCGCAAAGCGAAAGTTTCAGCCTCCGACAAGTGGGGAGACACTGCCCTCCACATTGCCATGAGAGCTAGATCGAAAGCCATTGTGGAAATCCTACTCAGGAACCCTAAAAACAGTCAATTGCTGTATCGACCTAACAGGGCTGGCGAAACGCCCTACAACATAGATATGAATCATACGAAAACCATTCTGGGGCAAATCTTTGGTGCACGTTAGTATTTTTCTCTTCTTTTTACTACTCAAGTAACATCCTAGATTTATTACTGTCAACAAACAGCCATGTTCTGGATAATGTGAATTTATTGTACCTACCAGGGACATAGACCAGCGATCATAATTTCATATGTAATGCATTTTTAATTAAATGTGACATTTCAGAACGTTTATATCTTGGAAGGCATGAGGAAAAGTTGCCTACTTGTCTTCCTCCGAGACCTCAACATAGATAGGATACACCTACATCGCCATCAATATGACTCTAGTACTTGAATAAAACGCAAAAGATCCAACAATCAACATCGCACCTGTCTTAGCCCATTTGTTGCCGATCCTCCCCCCCCCCCCCCCCTCGTTGTAGCAATCGACCGAAGGAGTAACTGAATTACCCCACACGCTTTTTATTGGTATTTCACGAGTTACACCTGGAAAATAACGATAAAATTCAAATGAGAATGAGTTTTATTTTATAAAATGAATGTAAAATCCTTTGTACGTATAATTGAATTTGCAAAATGATTGAAATTTACTAAATATCCGAAATGTACTTAGCATCAACAGTTTATTTCCTCTTCGTTACAATTTCAACATCTTGCAATAGTGTAAAATGTAGGACAAAATTCAGGGACAAAAAAAAGCTATATTCACACACTTCTTCATTAATCGACGTCATAACGGGTTTCTTGCAAATGCAGCTCATCAGTCTTGTTTTTCTGTCCATTTTCCTACTACCCATCCGCGTTAGCAGTGTTGATGACAGGCCACTTTGTGTTGAGAGACTCATCTGTTTCCAATAAAGCCCCTGCAGGAACATGATGACTTTGAGAATAGTTCTTGAAGGTTTTAAGCCGAACATATCTTCATATTGGGAAGAGCAAGATGTTTTTCGAGTTGAATTCGGAAAGTGACCTTTTTTTTGTTATTCACATTACTACTGACTAACCCAGGGGCTCATTTTGTTGTTTAGTCGACTCGAAATTCATTCTTCTGTAATACAGCTTTGTTTTTCTGCCATAGTGAATGCTATTGAGCAAATAAAAAGATTATTGCACTAATATTGGTGTGTATTTTGCCAAATGCGAAAAAATTGAATTGTCATTCAAAATTTGATTGCATGGAAGCAATGAATCTGTGAAAAGTTATCGAAGCAAATGGTTTGGATTTATCTAGGTGCTGTTTTCCTCATTCTCTGACTCATTCTCTCATCCAATTAAGTTCGGCCATTGGTGCACAATTTGATATGTGGGCAAAATGGTTCTTGAAAATTGCATACCTAATATGTGTAAAAGGTGTATTTGTGATACGTCCTTTCATAACCAAATATTCCTAAATTGATTCCAGGGAGGCTGAATACCAACGAGGACAACGAGAATCTCCTGGGATATGATCTGTACAGCAGTGCCTTAGCTGATGTGTTAAGTGACCCTTCGCTCTCGATGCCAATCACAGTCGGTTTGTTTGCGAAGTGGGGAAGCGGGAAGTCATTCCTTCTGAACAAGCTGCGTGGTAGGGTTTCTTTGGAATCATCTGTTGTTGCAAACACTTTCGTATAACTGTTTCCTTATAGCAGTATTCACGATTATAACTCCTGATGTGTTGCAGAGGAGATGAAAAGCTTCGCTCGTCAGTGGTATGATCCCATCATTAGATTCTCTTGGGTTCTTCAAGTCATACTATGCCACTTCTCGCTGATGTTTGGTTTGATAGTTGGGCTGCTCACTTGGAGCTGGGTAATAGGCGTCATCGTCGCTGTTCTGCTCATCATTGCTTGTTACGCGCTGTATACTCTTCTTTGGGTCTCGAGTCAGAGGTAGCCTACCAGTTTATTCATTTCTATTTGTTGACCAGACATTGACAGTTGTGCATGCACCAGATTTATGTATAAACTTAATTCGTCATTGTTCTTCAGAAATTTGTGCAGTACGAAAGTATACTGGAATTTGTGTGTATGATTGTATTATGTTGATTCAATACCCGCAAAATTTCTCGTCTTGCTTAGTTAGCTATTCCATACTTCAAATACAGAGCAGTGTGTGTATGACAGCCCGCAGTACCTATGGACATTCAGTGATATCTTGATTGAGTTAGATTCGTTCCATTATTTTCAGAGTTTCTTTTTCTTTTACATAATTCGCCTTGCAAACAACACATCATTAAAATTACCATACCTTCCTTCCTCGCTAGCTGGTCGAGTACCTGCAGTTGCCTCTAGTACTCGACCAGCTAGTGACAGTGGATTCCTCCGAAGATGTGGTACTTGCTTCCTATACTAGCGGGAATACCACTTTAGATACAGTGACTAACTATTGTAAAAACATTGTTGACATGTTAGCCAAGTGGTCAAAGGCGTTAGTTCCTGCGAGTTTCGCTAAGCTGCAAAACGAAATTTTCTCAGGGAAAGGGTTGAAGGAAGCTGTGAATGAGCATGTTATAAGTGACTAGTGCAAGTCTACAAACTTTTATTTAAATCACGTAACATGATTGATATCCATTCTAGTTAGAGCTGAGTGTTCTTTTGGTTTGTTATTCTGCGAATAATATAAGTACATATGTATTCGCTCAGCAAACATTTTTTATAACTCCCCTTCAGAAATTTTCTTTTACGTTTCATGGTGTGTAGATTCCAAAAATGCAATGTCCCTCCGCCGTACGCGGTATCATCCATATCTACCTTTATTTTCGGCCTAAAAAATTAGTTCTTTCGCACACAGGCTCCATTTGGGCCCTAGTTGTATCCCGGAACTTTGCAGCCCAGTCGGAATTTACCCAAGGGTGTTATGGGTGAAAAATGGGTGTAAAAATAGGTTTTTTGGGTGTTTAAGTAAGACGAACTTGTGAGGTATCTTTCTATTGAGTACGCGAATACGAACATTTGATTAGCCTCATTGGCTCTCACTAGAACTTGTTGCTGTGTGTGTCGTGCGGGTTGGCATGAGACGGCCCCTTGTTGTTTTCGGTCTCTACCTGCTACTTCGTTTTTGTTATCGCCATTAAAGTTAATATCTTCGTTCGTTCTCATCTCTCGCATTCCAATTTTTCTTCCCAGTTCGCTTTATAATAAAACTTCTTTAGGTTACGGAAAAAATGGGTGTAAAAATAGGTTTTTTGGGTGTTTAAGTAAGACGAAGTTGTGAGGTATCTTTCTCCATGTTTTTTAGGGCGAGGAGACCGAATATGAAGTCGATTTTGACCAGAGAGTGGAAAATTGAGGTTCTAACGAAGTTTCAGCTCCCAAAATTCATTTTTTATTAGTAAAAAACCTGGGAATTGTCTGAACAGCTGAAATTGTCTGGAAGATAATTTGGGGGCCAATATTGGCGGAATTCTTTCAGAAATAGCTATTTCAATTATTGCACACGAAAGAAACACTAACTGAACAGCCACCATTTCTGTAGGTATATCCAGTAGAATAATAAACCCTTGTGACTTTGCAGCGTTTTTTAACTCCTCTTCAAGTCGCTCACTGCTAACTGGTTGGGTGCTGTGGGCCATTCATAGATTTCTAATTCTATGGTGGCATCCTCTTTTGTCGTCTGTACGCCCAGTTGGGTTGGGCTTGACTTATTCCTGCTTTAGCAGCAAACATTTTAGTAGTCATTGTTTTCTGATTCTGCTGTTAATGGTATTTCTTCTCATTCATTATTTTCTTCTCTACTCTTCATCATATTGCACCTACTATTCAATGTAGCATCCTTGTCTTCATGGTACAGAAAAACCCCGTTTGTAGCACAGCTTTCTCAAATATTTCATCTCCTTTTGATGTTCTTCTACTCTATACAATTTCGTATCTTCGTGTAACAAGAAACATAGTCATACATACTTCTAACTAAGGTGGCCACTCAACAATAAAAAACTCGAAAATTCAGGAATCATTTTGTTCATTCAGATGGTTTGTCATACATGGTGTTTCAAAATATACTTAGTGAGGTCAGTTTAACTTCAACATTCGTTAACTTCAACATTCTGTTCATTGTGGATTGAACTTTTTCATTATAATATGGGGAAAATTGTTAAAACAATCCTAGAAAGTTTTAGTGGAGTGGCCAAACAACCGTAATTACTAATCCAAATATAAATAACTTTTGAATGTTCTGATTTTGCTATTAAATAAATAGGAAATACGATTACAGGTACAGCTGGGAGTTTCCATATAAATTAAGTGGTATTTTGACTAAAAAGATGACCACGTTTAAAATTATGCTTCAAGTCATGTTCTGTCATCCACCTGGAACTCCATTCGCTGACTCAGTCACTGCTCAGCCAATCAGGTATTTGCTAATTAAGTTATTATTTTGGATGTGTTTGTCTGCAGCTGTTTGAAGGGACATCTTGAGTAGGCCCTTAATTAGAGTCGAGCGATATTTGTGGATGGCTGTGTGTACGTGTATACTTGAAATTTTGTCAGTATACTCCTGAGGCCTCTGGAATTCGCTGTATAGTTTTTGGTGCCACCATGATGCCAGGGAACGGTGGCACCAGTGGTACAAAATGGAATAACTTCCAAAGCTCTGTCAGTCATCCTTATAGCGATTGATAAATATTTAGCCATAAAACATTACGGAAAATAGCTTATTAAGAGTGGTACATAGGCAGAATTTGAGCCTATTTTCATAATTGCGTGAGGCACCTCGTCAGTGGACCCACTAGTTACGAAATCTTCGCCATTTATACTGTTAACGTTGTTCACTATTTTCGTTTCCAGGTTCTATTTTAGTGAGTCGAATCGAATTGGTACAACCACCGCTGGAGAAAATTCTGTTGTTCAAATGCTTGGTTCCCTGTATGACGCGATAGAAAATGACTACGGTACCTTCTCCACACGTCTTTACCGAGCATTCCGTCCGAAACCATGTATGTAAGAGTCAAGTAAACAATCATGTTATTCAAGTGCGTACCAGTTGGCACGCACACTATGGTAGAAACTGTAGCAGGAAGTTATTCATGGTGGTTTCAAGCTCACCACAGTAGGGCTTGAAACTTTCCAGCTTTCGATTATTTTTTGCTCCTTTCACTACCTCGTTTTAAAATGCATTTGTTGCCTAGCTTATTGTCATATTACTAACGCTCATATATTATAACATTATCCATAAATGTTACCAAGCCGTATTGATCCTGCCATTGAACTTGGAATGGTTTTAGCTGTACAACTAAACTCTTGTAGTGCTATCTTAACCACAAACTTTAAACTTCATTTAATATCTTATGACTCTGTTTCTTCCAGTGAAAAATGCTAGCACGTGGAGATGGAGGAGGTTATGTTGCATCCCGAACATAATAGTTTTCGAGATATGTTTCTTCTGTTTGTTGATTATAACTGGATTGATGGCTGTTTATTCTTCAGAGCTCTCGCTTACTGAGTAAGTTCCTTCAAGTTTTGACGAAGTCGATGGTTTTAAAATAACTGCTATGACTACTGTGCTGTGCTGCAGCCAGTTCCACACGACTTGTATGCCTTTTAACTGTTTTGCAAGAGGAGAGTATCCATATAATATGTGTTAGTTTCCATCCTCATCTGTTCTTTCAGGGATCAAACTTCGATAAGTAGAATGACAGTTCACATCGTGATGGGCCTGTGTGGCGGTATTCTCTTGGTGGCTGTCATTGCCAACTTGTACACAATTTCCAAAGTTCTTAAGTCCCTCATGTTCTCTCAGAGAAGGAAGCTGCAGTATGCCATAGCTAACCTGGAAACGGTCAAATCTGAGGGGTTTCTCCAAGTTCTAAGGAAAGAAGTTGCTTTAATGACGGACATGGTTAGTTGTTTGTGTTTTGAAATTTAATTTAATTTAATCATAAACGTTAAATTTAAAAAAAATAGTTTAAGTAATTGAAGTGATAATTCTTGAATGGTAGTATAATGAATGTAATGGAGGTATCCACACTGATTCAAGTACTTACCTATAGAATGAATATTTAAATGATCAAATGACCGAATGAAAAATGTTTCTAGGTTAAATGCCTGGATGCGTTTTCCGAACAGCAAACGAGACTGGTGATCATAGTAGATGGTTTGGATAGTTGTGAACAAGATAAAGTAGTTCTGATTCTAGATGCAGTTCATACGTTGTTTTCCAATGCTAATTCACCGTTCATCACAGTATTGGCGATCGATCCTCACGTCATTGCAAAAGTAAGTATCTATTTCTTTGCTTGGAATTTTGCTGAATTCACCGTTTTTAAGCTCAAAGGAGGATTTAATACCCACAAAAATAACCAATTCGTAATTTCGCTTGGCGTGATTTGCTATCGCCTATTTTCCTAACTAATTGAGTTAAAGAAGTGACTTCTTCTGAAAATTCACGTCTGCTCCCCTTTACAATATTTGACTAACACATGATCTGCATCCTTGTACTGTAATATGGACAAATGGTAGAGGCAGTTCAAATTGGAACTTCTTGTGGTGCATAATTATTGAAGGTGTACTGAGTCGACTCACCTCTTTCATTGATCATAATATAATTATGATCTAGCCAAATCGCTTGATTCGAGATGCAGAGAACAGATGTCGAGAGAAGTGTGTATATAAGAACACGACTGCCATAGTGAGCAAGTACGTGATTTAGATGCGTGTCCCTGACAGACTTACCCATTGCATTTGGCATCTATGATACAGTAAGGGATCTAGCACTTCATGGGGGATGTTTGGTGCTAATGACACGACGACCCTCTTGCTTTCTCGTCTCTCATTTGGTATCTGTATTATTCTATCCTAACTTTAATATTATCTTATATACCTACACTGATAATAGTGATTTAACCTTCATCATTGACAAGCACTATAGTTGCACTAGGTACCTCTTGGTTTCAGGCGAGTTTTCATTTAATTTTTGCTTGAATGATTCGTAGTAGAAAATGATTCAATTTTTACAAGGTTGTCTGTACTTAATTTTCTTATTTCAATGGCACAACCAGGTAGCATGGGAACAGGTTAGTTTCACTAATGTTGATGCATGGATCCCCTGAACACGACCACATTCTTCTTGCACACTGTTCATGATCCTGCTGTTCATTGCCTTCTTCATTAGCTACCACCATTCATATCATTAATAGGGAGTTTCCTAGTACATAAGATCGTCTGTATCGTATCACGCAAGCTACGTATACACAGCTAGGGTGAACAGAGCCAGTGCTAACCACAGCTGTTCAAAATCCGAAGTATCGTTGGATCGCAAAGTTAAGTGATTCACTATCTATATCTAGGAGTGACGCTTTGGTAGGTTTAATACATCGTGATTCCACTGGATATGTCAAGTTTTCAAGAAGTTTCAATTAGGTAGGTACCAACCGAATTTCGTTATGGAAAAAACTAAGCTCAACTGATGATCCTTCATTTCGTCATAAGGGCGGGGGGGGGGGGCAAAATAACGATTTCGAAACGATTTTATTTCAACAGGAGATGCTAAAAGCACGAAAATGAAGACGACTCTGCTAGCTTGTTTCTAACAAATCCAAAATTTTGTAACTTATCTGATCCAAAAAACAATTTCAATTCAATACAAATGCTTCATTAAAAAATCAAGTTAGGTCGCACTGTCGTCTATCAAACAATATAAAATAGTTATCGGTATGGTAGACTACTTCGCGATCCGGTTATGAAACCAGTAACACAGGATCGAGATACGGTGTGGTACAGCCTGGTACGATATGATGCAATAAGGTCAGTTCCAGCATACCTTCTAGTTGTATCTCACAACAAGATCACTGATTCCACCGTTTTGGAGCTACTAGGAACTCAAATCTATTCCCATTCTAGAAATAAGGGAGCTAGGGATTGAGGATGCCTTCCCACGATTCTAAAAAAAAATAGGCTCCTTGTAGATACCTACAATTGGAGATATATACGTCGACTATTGTATCGTCAATACGGTTGAGGCATCGGATCATATACATGCAGCGTACTGCGGAAACTGCGTATCAGGAATCCCCCTGCTATCAGCGTCGTCTTGACCAGCTAAGGTTAGCTTATACCATGGTCACCTGATGGGCCACGTCTCCTGAACGCCATACTGTGATGATCGTACTCATTGGAAGACTCCATTGTCTCACGAAAACGATCAGAGCATACACATGTCAAACACGACAGACAAACGAAAAAGATACATGGGCATTACCGTAGGTGGGCCCTTTGGCTGCTAGTGTAGCATCTCGTTGAAGAAAGATTAAATCAACACGTCATGAAAGGCCTTCATTAACATCAGACCGATGCATGCATGTAAAGCACCTTGCAGACTGCAAGTAACCAATTCACTTTCTATTTCTCCGTCAACCATCTACAGAAATGTGATCTTTTCACCCAATCCCATACTACCAATGACTCGCAAAAGGAAAACCACACAATCATTTAAGTATGTACTTACCTAGTATTCTGCCAATGGGAATGTCGAATTCTTTATCATTTGCATTTGGTCTTGCTCATTAGAAATTGAATCATACAGTGGCTGTCTTCAAGGTCACTCTTAAAGCCTGTGGTTCAGAGCAGCAATGCGTTGTGGTAATCTGCCGATGCATCTGTTCGCATCTGTGGTCTTCAATGGCACATGAGCTGAAATACGTCAGTTATAACTTCTAAGAACCAGATAAATGTAGAATTTAACTTGGCAGACCGAATTTGAAGGGAATGTTATGCTGTAACCATGTTATGTTGCTGATGTGCACTGATTTTGCTGGCCTATTATATTGGCAGACACGTTGCCGCAACCCATGGACGAAACGCATTGCAGCACAATGTGAACCAAGGGGCCTATTCACTAAAAGAGATAGTGAAAAGAGACTCTCTATTTTGAAAATCTCCTGGGAGAGATAGTCTCCCTCGGGAGACAGTCTCTTCCAGTGACTCCTGGGTTCGTCTGTTTTACTGAATAGCTCTCAACCCGTACTTAGACGTTTTTACTCATGATCGATAATATGTATATATTTTTAACGGACAATCGACTTACGTTTAAGAGATTAAAAAACATATAGCAAAATTGATGAATAAACGAACTTGTGAAGTTCATTCCTAATTATATCTAGTGGGACACTTGAGAACGTTTACATGTAGTAGTTCCTCGAACTACCCTTCGACAGCCTGTTCTTAGAGAAATTCGAATTCAGAATTCGAATCTCCCGCCAAAGGCGAAAAAAGCAGGGTTGCATCCCCGCGGAGCGCTCTGCCATCGTCCACACCGCGGCGCCGGCAACACTGGTGGCGCTCCGATGATTCATCACTCTTTGAAAGACGAAAATCAGCAACTGCCAGCCATGTCCAAGACAATAGGGCAGGGTGTGGAGGGTCCTAAACGTTCTCAAGTGTCCCACTAGATATAATTAGGAATGAACTTCACAAGTTCGTTTATTCATCAATTATATCTGTGGGACACTTGAGAACGTTTACATGTAGTTTGTTAAAGAATCAAACCAAGTTAGGCAGTTGCTCTAGGGAAAAAACACCCAGAGAGAAGACAAAAACTGAAAATCGAAAAACGGTTTCTGAGACCTGTGTAGTCCGGACCCGGAGCCCTTAACCTCACCCCTCCTTGGGCTCCCTCCCTGGGCTCAGTTAGTCTTCTCCCGATATAACGTCTCCCCCTCCCCTTTTTTGTCCCTGCCAGTGTCGGGGCTGGGAGGCCCCAATCCACATATCACCCAACTGGTGTTCTTAAACTCTTGTTTAGGAAGGGGAAAGACACAAACCACGGCTAATCTGGACAAGCAATTATAATTTTTTGTAACTATACTGCAAATACAAATAAGGGGTGTCACAAAAACCAAAAAGGGGAGAATGGGTGCCGCGTCTACATCGCGCGGTAATGCCCATGCGTGGTTCACACCCCACCTTTTGAGGAGGTGACGCTCCGTCCATTCCGCCTCACCTGAAAAGATAGGAGAACAGCTTATGACTCTGGTGTGGAAACAAACATATGGGAGATGAGTGAGTCGTCGGCCACTAGGGGTCTATTATAAAACTTGGCGAACACCGCCGAGTTCCTCGTCCACCCTGCCGCCTTAAAAATGGTATCTAGGGAGGCTCCCGCTCTGTTCGCGGCCGACACTGACGCATGTCTTGTCGAATGCGGCGTGAAAAAATCAGCAACCCCCGCTTCCCTCAACACCCCCGTCACCCAACCCGAAATCGTTTGGCGGGACGCCGCCGTGTATGGGAGTCTGAGTCTGGTGATAACAAATAATGCGTCGGTGGTTGGGGACCTCAAAGGTGCCGACGCCTGGAGGTATTCTGCCATGAGGGACGCCACGCAGAGGAGTGGCCGTTGCGGAAAAAACGGCACAGTGAGGCATGGTTGCGGCTTATAAGGCGCCGAAGTTTTCAACCGGCTAGAGATACGGATGTCCAACCCCTGACCTGGACGTATCTGCACCTCCGATAACTTTATTGACGCAATAGTCTGGAGCCTCTGTCCTGTTGCCAACAACAACAGGGTTACTAACTTGTGGGACAGCCAAGGAAATCCCTGACCGGTTATTTCCAACCACCGTAACACCCCCTGTGGGTCCCAAGTTGTGTCATACCGCGCAGCCGGCGGACGAATATGTGACACTCCCTTCAAGAAACGGGAAATAAGGGGGTCAGAACCCAAAGGCTCCGCCGCAATAAGGGACAAGGCCGATCTGTAAGTGTTAAAGGTAGCATACGATACCGAGGGGCCCTGAAGTATGGTCTGAAGGAAGTGTACCACTAAAGTAGGCTTGGGATCCCAGGGACTCAGCCCTTGCTTCCTACAAAATTCCCACCAGCGCCGAAAGCATCCTTGGTATTGGGCATATGTCGCCGGCGATAACGCGGCTAATATAGTGTCCACTGCCGGGGCGATAATCCCTCGCCTCTCGAACGCTTGCCGGACAACCTCCCTGCTATCAATCGTAGCGTGTCCGCCCGCGGGTGGGTCTGGTCCCTGAAAGGCAAGTGTAACAATCGATCGTTAGGACCAAAATATAAGGGTGCGGAGATCAGTAATTCAAAAAAGATGGGGTACCAGGGCTGTGCCGGCCACTCCGGTACGACAACTATCCCCGTTGATTCCTCCGCAATGATTTTGCGCAGCACTTTGAGGACCAGCGCAAACGGCGGAAACGCATAAAAATTCCACCCCTTCCAAGAAAAGGTGAAGGCGTCAATCCCCCATGCCCTAGGGTCCGGGTGCCAGGAAAGAAACCTGTCGCACTTCGCATTTGCTGCAGAGGCAAATATATCGATGTCGGGACACCCCAAATCGTTTATGATAGTCCGAAAAACCTCCTCACCTAATGACCATTCCGTTGTCCCAGGGAGACGTCGAGAACATTCATCGGCTACTGTATTATCCTTGGAGGCGACGTAGGATGCAAAAATGACAATACGCCTCTGCTCACACCACCGCCAGATCCGTTCAGATAGCTCAAACAGGCGGTGGGACAACATAGACCCCTGCCTAATAATACAGCTGATGGCCGTGGTATTATCCGCCCTAATGAGGATACGGCGGTCGCTCTCGACGTCACTGAAATGTTGTAAGGCTAATTCAATTGCCCTCAATTCCAACGCGTTAATATGCCAACCAGCTTCAGTTACTGACCACCAACCGTTGATTGTGGCCTCCCCGGAGGCCGCCCCCCAGCCTGATAATGACGCATCTGTAGAAATTGTGAGGGAATAGTCGTCATTATGTAGCCGATTGGACAACGTCATAATATTGCTACTCCACCACTCAATATCTGACCGTATGGATAATGGTAACTGGATTTTTGCGTCAAAATTCTGGTTATTTGCCCTTAGGGCCTCAACCTTAACCCTTTCCAAATGCATTGTGTACAGTTTTCCATAGGGGGTTGCTGGTATTGCGGCCACTAGTGTACCTATCAGACCCGCTAAATGTCGAATTGAGCAGGTTTGTAGTTTATGGAATTTACACAACGACTCCCTGATCCGTAAGCGCTTTTCCTGCGGAAGCGAAATTGTCAAGTCTGCCGTATCAAACAAAAATCCCAAGAACACGAACTGTTGCGAAGGGGAAAATTTACTCTTAGCGTCATTAATGATAAACCCCAAATGTCGTAAAAGGTCCGACAAAATGGTAATATTCCTTGCACATTCCATCTGAGACGACCCCACGATACCAAAATCATCCAAGTAGTTTACACACTTTATGCCCTGCGAGCGAAGACATTGAACAATGGGGCGCATGAGCTTATGAAAAACATACGGCGAAACCGACATGCCCATGGGCAAACACGTAAATTCGTACAATTGATCTTGGAAACAGAATCTGAGAAAAATTCGAGATTGCTCTGCAATTGGCACCATATAGTATGCGTCCATGAGATCGATTGTCGCCCCAAAGCTCCCAGGCTCAATGAGGTCCCGCATGGTGCGGTGATCCTCCAATTTAAAGTGGGGGGCGTCTATAAATAAATTTAAATGTCGTAAATTTAATATAAATCGTTTTCCCCCTGACGCTTTGTCCACCAAGAAAAAGGGGGAAACCACTTGACCCGGGTGTGAGGTACATGTTTTCAAGACCCCGCCCCGCACCATCTTGTCTAAAATAATGGAAAATTGTTGAACAAACGCCTTATCTGACGAGTGTGGACGCAACCTAGGGTTGGGGGTCGGTATCGTGTGAAAAGGTATCTCAACCCCGTTCAACCATGAAAGAATTATGGGATTATCCGTGATAGCCCGCCAATTCCCTATAAAATTAAATAATCGACCCCCTAAGGGGGGGTTAATTACCTGTGGGGGCGCCGAGCTCAGCTCCTGCTGTGCGGCCCCGTCGACCCTCTGAATGGGCGGCGTTGTGCCCTGGAGGACTGGTTTCCCCGGGATTGGTTGGCCGGTCTGTGAGTCTGCCCACCCCAACGAGCAGCTCGGCCTCTCTCGTTTCCCTGTTGCAGGCTTACTGGCCCCGAGGGCTGCTGAGGGCGAGGGGGTGCGGGAGGCGGTTTTTTGAGGGACACTAAACCCCGAGCACTGGAGGCCATCCCCAGAAATTCCTTATAGCGCGCTCCCAGATTGTCCCCAAAAAGCCACTCTGATGGCGGGACATCCCTAGAAATTTTTTCGAGGGCCGGGGAGCACACCGCCAACAATAGCCGTCGCCTGGTGCGATTTACATCATAGAACAGGGCCGTCATGGCCCGTCCCGCATCGCACATGTTGACATAGCTGTCCCCCATCACGGGGACAGCAGCACCCCCTCTCTCCACCACCGAAGAGAGGCCCATACCTAGGGCCGAGATGGCTGTGGCGCATTGTCGCTGAATCCCGACGTAGTACGCGTCCACAGATTTATGGCCCGCCCCCACTGACGCCGCTATCTCCGGATTCATCTTGGGCGGCGCAAGTGCCGGCAAGTTCGCGGGGATCGTGTATTTTGCCCAAAGGGCATTAAAAACCTCTAGCGGGACACCATTTCGCAAATGGTGTTCCCAACGACCCGCGATACTCGGATGAATTCGCGGAGCAGGGGGTGGTGGAATGGCGGGATTATCCCCCAGGGCCAAAAGCACCTGGGGATCCAATCCGGCGTCAGGGCCTGGGTCTGGGGCCGAATCTCCTGCAGGAGGAGGGGTGAAACCTGCAAAATCCGATGAACCGGATGCCCTAGTCCCATCCTTAGTGGGGTCCCCCGTCCCCGGGGGTACCGGGAGCGGGATAGTGGCCCCTTCGTCGCCCCATGTGTCGTCGAGATCCGAAACGTCCCCGGAATGTCCGCGTGCCGATTCTCGATCGGCATCACGGACGAGAGGCCCCCCAGATTCGCGATCCGGGTGAGACCTCGGGGAAAGACGATCGGAGGACCCGCGTATCAATTCACGATCGATATCGCGGGCGAACTGCCCCCCAAATTCGCGATCTGGGTGAGCCTTCCGCACATGACGACCGTTTCCGAATGAACACCCCCCAAAATCATAAAATGGGTAGGTTCCTCGGGAATCTCTGCGAGAACCGCGAGGCCCTTCGAAGAGGGTAACCTCACGTCTCCGGGGCGAACGTGATCGCGAGCGGTATCCCCGCGTAGAAAAGTCGTCGACTTCTCGATCCAATCGCGTCCGGAGATATCGAGGTTCATCCTCATCGGACTCGAAATCCCCTCGAGATCTCCGCACATCATAAACCGGATCCAGAACGTCGAGAACGGGACCACGAGGTCGCCGGGGGGACCGCGGAGTGAACATCGTGAAAACGACGTTCCACGAATATCCTGAGCGTTAAAAAGAAATGAAACTGAAAACAACAGTCCTACCTTGACGTAGCGATCGAAGAAAAGGGGTTTTACTTGGCAAATTCGTGCACAATCACAAAAACTCACAAAAAAAACGTCTCGAACAAACTGTCGAAAAGGCAGCCAAAAGAAAAAGTGATGAATCATCGGAGCGCCACCAGTGTTGCCGGCGCCGCGGTGCGGACGATGGCAGAGCGCTCCGCGGGGATGCAACCCTGCTTTTTTCGCCTTTGGCGGGAGATTCGAATTCTGAATTCGAATTTCTCTAAGAACAGGCTGTCGAAGGGTAGTTCGAGGAACTACTACATGTAAACGTTCTCAAGTGTCCCACAGATATAATGACCTATATAGTAACAGATGAACGAAGGATGATACACGATATCACTATCAAACAAAAGAGAAATGAGAAAGAGACTCTCTCTTTTAGAAGTTACTGAATAACCCTGTCATGGATACTATAAAAATCACTTTTGCCAAAGGAGAGAGTCGGACCAAAAGGAGCTGTTTCTTTGGCTTAGTGAATAGACCTCCAGGCTTAACTTTTATTCTGTTAGAATCGCCCTCAACTGCTTCCATTCTGTACATGAATTACGTTTCACTACTATTCTTAGTTTCAAGAAAGTCCGAAAATCTAACTTTCACAGATTTTTCTTGCAGTTTTATTGTAATACGTATTAGTTTTCTGGACCCTTCCAAAATCTCTTTTGATTTTCTGTGTACATTATTGGTTTATGCATCACCTGATGGTGCCATATTCATTTCAGTGCATCGAGGCTAATAGTCGGAAGCATCTCATCAGTGAAACCAACATTGGGGGCCACGACTACCTCCATAACATGGTCCAACTTCCTTTCTACCTCCAAAACTCTGGTTTGCGTAAGGTGAAGATCGCTCAAAAAGCTGCCGTGGGCAAAAAAGCTTCTGTGACTGCTGGTTTTGAAGGATCCACCACAGACTTGGGGCTCCCCTCTGTAAGTTCGGCCAGCTTTTGTATCTCATGATCACTCGATTACTTGGTGATGACGCCACGTGGATTGTTCTTCTGGTTTAGGCACAGCGTTGGCTGTAAGAAATTTAATAAAGTATTGAAGACCCTTCTTGTAGTTGTGCATGCTGGTTAGTGGTTCGTCAACAGTGAATTATACTCCTCTTCCCAAAAACCATCTTTACTACCGAAGTGTGTTTGAAAAATCATGATTCTATTATAATCCAAACTTTTCAGGAGTACCTAACTCAATTGCCGGTTTTCTTACATCACCTAAAAGAGATGGGAAAGTTCTGCCACTGGTTTCGGCGTGAAACCAGTACCTAGTCCCCCCCCCCGTATTGGTCTCTAGATTATTTGCATGGATTGTTGAGGATTAAAAATAAAAGTTTGAGCAAAGGGCCAGAGTAAGACCTCTATTAAGGCTACCCATTGGGAGCTGTTACTGTAGGTGCTGATTAAATCAATTATATAAAACTACAAATATTATAAAAAGGTTAAAGGAAAATTAGATTGGTATGCAGATGTGTGAAGATTATGAACGATGCATCCACACCTTGCGGTCGATGTTGGGACCCTTGGATGGGCCCATCCGATGTAAAAATTATGTGATACAGTAATGAGGAATTTAGAAAGGTAGTATAATTAAGGAAGGTACCTGCCTCTTATGATCATTAATTTAGGAAGGTAGTATGATTATGTGAGGCCAAAAGGCAGAAGTGAATATGGGACACAGCAACGCAATATGAGCTATCATGAAGCTGGACCTAGGGATGGGATATCGAATCCCCCCCACACACACCACCACCGATATCGTTATTTTCTCAGACGCCACTGATTTCTTGGTTTTGGGAGAAAAAATATCGATAAAGCAGCACTTTTAGGGTAAAAAAATTTCCCGGTTACATTTGTCAGTTACTGGCCGTTGCTATCAGTTACTACTTACTGGTTGATGCGTTCATTTTTCGATATCATCACGCAAATTTTAGAATCACCTCTACCCCGAAAAAAATGTCCATGTTAATAAGGTAGACAGCTTGGAAAGAACCAGAAAAATAGTGCAGTTTATTCAGTAGGTATATTATTTATAATTTTCGTATGACCAAAGGGAAGTGAGCAAGTGGCAATTGAAAAACGCTGCCAAGTCCTTGTCACATGGGTTTATTATTCTACTGGACATTCGTACAGAAATTTTGGCCGTTCATTTATTGTTTCTTTCATGTGCAATTATTGAAATGGCTATTTTTGATGGTTTCCACAAATTTTGGCCCCCAAAAAAACGAATTAGGCTCGTTTTTCTTTTTTTTTTTACAGATTATTTTAGATCATCGATAGTACCATTTAATTGTCTTGATTCACCTGTTGATACTACTTCTAGTGATATTACACAAATGTATGGTGATTTCAGACAATTTCCCATGTTTTTGACTAATAAAAAATGAATTTCGGGAGCTTAACCTTCGTTAAAACCTAATTCTTAACTCTTCCGTCAAAATCAACTTCTTATTCGGTCTTCTCGCCCTAAAAAACGTGGAAAACGATACGTCACAAGCTCATGTTCACTAAAACCTCGAAAATCCCTCCAAAACCCCTATTTTTACACCCATTTTTTCCCAAAATACCCCTGGGTGTATGTCGATCGGGCTGCCGCGTTAGGAGCACAACTAGGACCCAAATGGGGACCCAAACTGTGTGCGGACAAATGACGATTTTAGACGGAAATTTAAGGCTGAAACTTCGTTAAAACCTCAATTTTCCACTCTGGTCAAAATCGACTTCATATTCGGTCTTCTCGTCCCAAAAACATTGAAAACTCAAATTCTCATGTTACTAACATGTTACAAAAGCACAAAAAGTACTTATTTTTATGCCAATTTTCACTCAAAACACCCCTGGGTATATTCCGATGTGGCTGCAAAGTTTCAGGACACAACTAGGGCCCAAATGGAGCATGTGTGCGAAAGGACGAATTTTTTAGACCGAAATGAAGCCGGTATAAGTGATACGGCGGACGACGGACATTGCATTTTTGGAATGTAAAAGAAAAAATTTTGAGGGGATGTTATAAAAATTTTTTGCTGAGCGATTACATATAGGTATTATTCACTTCACCTTTACATAAATATTATATTCACTCATAGCTATTATATTATATTCAGGCTCATGGAGCCTGATTCCTGCGTCAAGAAGAGATGGGTAAGGGTTGTCAGGTTGAAATGGCGTGTACATGTCTGAATGTGCTGTGTATGCGTGGATGAAGACAAAAATTTGAAACAAGTGGGTAAATTGAGAAATAAAAAACAAATCATCATGGATGGATCATCATAGTTCATTGTGTAAAATTGCCTGAATCATTGAAATTTAATAATAATAATAATAATAATAATAATAATAATAATAATAATAAAATCGCTTTATTGTACTTAGACTTGGTGGTCCATAGAATGTACAGCGAATAACATGAGTATAGGTCTGGTATAATATTTAACTTAGTAAAATCAGAGGAAAATAGCGGGTGAATATATAGTTAAATTAATTAGTTTTAGTTTCATCTACTTTTTCTAAGGCTCATGATTGAAGTCTTAATTTCTGCTCATCTTTATATTATTTACTGCGTATCTTCATGCCTTCAGTGAAACTAGTTTTTGATCTTAAGCCATTCACATGTCCCAAATTCATATTGCCTATATTTAATTCAGGAAAGTGGTCGACGGAGTTCAAGGGGTATGATGGATGAAAAGCTCAAAATACCCGGCATGAGATCATCACGTAAACTAAAACTGAGTGAGAGTATCGCGTCCAGCCTCGGTTCTAACCTCAATAGAGCAGGAGGACCCCATGAGCTCACCAAGATGCTTCTGACAGATGATTACTTCAGCGATGTCAACCCCAGAACTATGAAACGTCTAATGAACGTCGTTTACATAACTGGTTAGCCGTGAAACATTATTCTTTGTTGTATATCCTCTGTCACTTAATTTTATTGCTTTTTTTTTACTAATAGGACGTCTGCTGAAAGCTTTTCAAATTGATTTTAACTGGTACCATTTGGCGAGTTGGATCAATATCACAGAACAGTGGCCTTATAGGACGTCTTGGATGATATTCTACCATGAAACTAGTGAGGACGCTATTGAAGACAACATGTCCCTCAAAGCCCTTTACGACAAGTAAGATTTACAGTTGATGAAATTGTTGTAATTTTGGTTCATTCACTTGAATTGAATGACGCAGCTAATCGGGCCAAGTTGAGCTAAACCGTCCGTGTTAATCACTCGCCAAGGAATTTATACATTCACCAGTACTACGCACGTGGTAGGTAGAAGAGAGCTGTTCTGCTGGTTCAAACTGGCAGCATTTGTCATGAAATATTATGAAAAATCGGGGTCCTGAATCCAATGGAATATATATATAAGGGTTTTAATTAATTTTGAGCCATTTCAAGTGCATGGCAAGGAATCCATCGTTGATAATAAATTAATGAAATTGAGGGTAGTAACCGTTTTAGTCTTTAAAATGCATACATTATTCAGAAGAGTTCGGGACTTGAGTGAAGAAAAAGTGCTACAGTTACTTTCCAACATAAACACACAGGATTTGTAAAGAATCAGTCCCCCCCCCCCCCCCCCCCAACAATAGTGTATGTTGTTGATACACCGCTATTGATTCAGTGTGTTTCATACACCTCTGGTCACCTCCGTATTTTTGCATGGTTTGCTCCGCCTTGTTGCTGTAGAGTCTTAACCATTATCTTTAACCACACTATATTACTATCACAAGCTCTCTTTATAGAGTACGATCTCAAATACCATCATCCAAGGAAGTGGATCCTTTGGTTGAATACGATCGAGATGAGAAGAAATTAGATGTTTTCCTGTCTTACCACCGAAGCAGCTTGCTTGTCAGTGATTTGAGGGTTTTCTTGCCATTCACTATAAATCTGGACCCGTACCTGAAGAAAGTGATCAAAGGTATTTTCATATTGTGTTCGTTTCGTTGTTGTCTGCATACTTTGTCAGGATGTGACGTTTATAATGGGATTGATATTCCAACTTTCCCAAGATATTGATTCTATTCTGATCTGGGGACCCTTACCCTCTTCTGTCTCCCTTTGCTTTACCTCGTTTTTTTCACATTCCTGGAGAGCTATGTCTGTTCCAAAATTTTGAATATCTATACTAGATCCCATAGAGAAAGCAATCCCAAGGCGAAGATCAGGGTAGATCATGGTAGACATGAGAGGTGGGAAAATGAACTCTCTTTGTTGTGGGGCAATGCTGAAAAACGCCAGCGGTAGAACTTGGCGCTATCCTTTTGAGAGACACGAAACTAGGGTCATAGAAGGATGGTCGGCTGGGTGGTGAGAGAAGAAAGAGTTTGGTTCAGTGTTGAACGTTCTGTGTCCATCTAAATCTAAAGACATCTAAAATACTTGGATGAGTTTGGATTAGCAAAAAATATTATGGAGCCATAGTAGCGGATGGAGTTACAAATAGGTATAGAATCACCAAAAATATTATCATCAACATTAACCTAATCACATCTATAAGGTTGGAAATATAGTTTCCCGTTATCAAGTACTTGCTGTCCACCTGAATGTATGTAGCCTCTGTATTACTGCGCCAACATTTGGTATAGTATTTTCCAAGTCTCGCCCTTATAGACCGCCACCACCGGAGAAAGCTCCATCAAGCAAACCTTCCTTTTCCCCTTCCATGAGGTAAAACTTAGTTTCGAGAAAACCTAGACAGAGACAACTAGAGCCCATTCCTTTTTCTTTTTATAGTATATTCACATCGAATTGAACAATTTTTACTTTCGATTAAACCTTTATTTAAAAAAAAAAACTAACGAACAAAACGAAAGAAGACAAGGAACATAATTATATAACATTCAAATAGGGGAAACCCATAAAAATCTTTCGCCAAATTTACCTTATTGACCTTATGCAGAAGGTATAGACCCTTAACACTCGGTAGGTCCTACCTACGTTCATTTGCTTTCCACATTCACTTTTATGACTCGAATTTAATTGAAAGTGGAAAAGGTATAATTCGATGTGACTACAGAATATGATAAGTATGCGTAGGGTGTTTCTCACTAACTGCTCCTTCAACTCCGTTGTAGATGCTCAGCAGGAACTAGAAGAAGGTGCAACATTCAATATTCCCCAAACTTCAAGCGTCCAATCTTGGGATCTTTGGTCTAACAGGAATGCTAGTATGAGAAAACAGGTAATTTGTTCCAGCCTATTTTTGCGTTTTCTTGTGGGGGGTTTTCTCAGTTTCATTTGCTGCGCATAATCTAACTGCCCCTTTCTCTGCTTTGAGAGATGATCTGATTCAACTCTTATTGTTCTCTACATCCTGACTTACTCGTATTTCTACCAACAGATGTTCCACAGATCTGGAAGGCAGGATAGTTTGAATATGCCGACTCCTCCCAGTAACCCTACTTATGTTCCTGTACCTTCCCTATCGAGCCAGCAGTGGGGGTCGCCTTCGGGGCCATGGCCCACTCAAATGTACTTTCCGCCTGCACGCGACACCTCAACTTCTAATCAACAACAGAATTTGCCCCTGCCGGTGAACCTTACTACCTACTTCTTTTATCCTACTGTCATTGTCAGGAATTTGTGTCCAGTCAGAATTTACTTGTTTTTTGGCTCAACGCATTAATGAGCGGGTTGGCAATGTCCAGTTCTAATTCATCTTAATTTTCTGCAGGCCGAAGTCGCTGATGTGCAGCTGAGTGGTTTATCGGTATCTGGCGTCTGTCAACTAATCTCGAATATCCCTGACATTACGCCTACTCAAATATCCGTGTACTTGTCCACTATTCAGAATAATAACATCAACGGCAAAGTCCTTTCGCACTGTGATCTCAACGAATTGAAAAAGGTAATCTGACGTCCATTTAAGCCCACAACTGCTTGATTTAGCTGATCAGGTTGATAGTTATAATGAATCGCCGTTTCTGTTTTCATTATTTTTTTCAGGTTTTGAACATGAGTTTTGGAGATTGGGAAATGTTTAGGATTGTTGTCACTAAGCTGAGAGAAAAGGAGTTGCTCAATCCTCAACCTATATCGAGCAGCAACTCTGCCAAGCGTTCTTCACGCGATGGCTTACGTGATCGATCTTCTACCAGCTCCCAGTCGGGTAAGTGCCCATGCCATCTGAGCACACATTTCGGATGAGCTTGCGTCGTGTTCTGTTAATGTAAAAAAGCATCGAGGTCATAGCTCGGCCAGCTTCACACATTGGGAGGTAACTGAACTTCATGACCTCTAGTTAATGACGGTCCAAAAGCCCATTACAAGGGCATCAACCGCCTTGTCTTGGTATCTACTTGTCTACTGCTTTACTACTGGCCCCTGTTGAGATTTTTTTTTTTTGTTGAGGCTGCCCTGTTTGTGGCCTACGTGAATTATGTAGAATTATACCAGTTCGAGAAACAGTGGGTGGGTAAATCATTCAAACCCCCTTCAATCTCCCCTGTCGAGGGCTAGGTTGCCGTCCCCTGGTCTAGATGAATGTAATCTAATCAGCCATACCGAGATGGGGTAACCCCCCCCCCCCCCACTTATATACTGAATCTACTTCAAAACACAGCACCTTCGATTAATTACTATTTATCTAATTTACAGGTCATTCAGTGAGTTCCTCTAGACCGGAAGGGAGAGATAAAAACCCTAACAAACCACAGTCATCTACGATGGAGAAGCAGGTAGGCCATTACCATTCAGTATCTGTCCTAACAAGTTCTCATAATATAAAGCAAATATTGGAATTTTCTCTAATTACCTATCAATCCTCAAGTTTCGAAAAATGCCTTTATCGTCACTATTTTTCCATAAAATTTATTTACTCGATTGTTTACTTTTTCATTGCATTTCGTGGTCAGTACCAAGTAAGTGCTTGCTCTGTTCTTCTATACTTACTTACTTGAACGTAATGATGTTATTGATTAGTGTCTGATTCGTAATGAAACTTATACGTTTAAATGTATTTTTCACACGTCACATCTTTTGGGCGAAGGATAAGCTTCCCACGTTCCTATTCTCCTTCATTATTGGCCTCAGTTATGACAAATCCGTTACTGACCCATAGATTATTCCAAATCGATCACTGTATAACAAACCTAGTTATGTAGATTTTCATTTCATTGCCTCATTTTTAATTGCAACGTATACTTTTAGAGTCGGGATTAGAAGACCGAAGCTCTTAAAATGTCTCAGTCCTCCGGAAACGCGAAATGTAGATGTTTTATATATTTTAAAGTACGTTTATCTCACTCAACCCCTTCGTGTTTCCCTCACCTTGAAAAGGCAAAAAATAACGTTTGGTCGCTTCTCTATTTTCTCAGGTCACTTTGGAAGAGCAAACCATATGCGGAGCCTTGCAGACACTTAGCGAAGAAGCCTGTGAAGATGTCCTGGAGGAAAAGAGGGAAATGCAAGACAATCCAGGTCAGTCCGTCATATGTATAGATGGTATCATTTACTCCGATGTTGCTGATAGCTACTAAATAGTAATTATAAGTAACGTCTTTTGTATTCAGTAGTACTGTTGGAGAGCGCAGTAATTATTTTATTGTTTTTATGTATTGATGTTCAAGTAAATCAAGGTGATATCGGGTGTCGTTTGATTTTGTTTAAACTCTCACAATGTCATTTCTATTATAGGAATCCCATACTAACATCACCTGTGTTTGGCCACCTTTCCATTTTCTCTGATCTTTTCATTTTTTTTTTATTGTTACTAAACTTCCACGAATAGTAACACAGTTGAGGAAATCAAATAAATGCATTTATTTATTCCGAATTTAATCAAAACAAATTTACTGAAACTTTCTATCAAACCAAAAAAATGACCAGTCTTTTTCCTTCAAGATTAATCCTTGGAGTGTTGGAGTGTTTATCAGAGGCGCCCTCTAGGCGAAACTAGGGAAGATCAGTGGTAGAGCAGGTTCTTGGATGGGTTCCTTTGATGTACCGTCTATTTCGTCTATATACCTATTTCTCCGTTAGTTCCTAGCTTTTTAGGTATTGAAAAATAGCACTCACTGCATTAACTGTGAAATACAGTGAGTTTTCCCGAAACAACAAAAAACCACCATCTCATAGTTCATTCGCTCCCATAACAGTTTCCAGCCCTGAGGATGGCCAATAAATTTGCCGAAACGTCGGCTGAGAAACAAGTCTTTACTCTGACCACCTCCCAATATACAGTCACCTGGTTAGGTATATGTTGTTTGTTGCAAGTAGGTTTTGAAGGGGTGCTGAGAAAGCTGCAATGGTAATAATAAATAAATTTATTGATCAAATATACAGAATTGTAAAACATTTTTCAATACCTACCTATTCATGTACCAAAGAACTTGCAGTACGTAGGTATGCACCTACGTAGACTACTAACTTGTAAACAAAGCAGTTAAGTGATTCTGACGAAGTTCCGAGATTCATCTCAGTTTGAGAACCAGGACCAACTCGTATCCAGGCTGTCTCAAAAATGGTTTTCAGTAGGACCTCTCCTCGCATTCCTTCAAGCAAAGCTTACTTTATGTTGTCCCATTAACAGTCATTGAGAAAAACACGAGAAAGGTCACAAAATAGTTTCCATAACAACTCGAGAAACTTGCTGGAAGCACAGTTGACAGTAGACAACACCGTAAACAGCTAACTGCCAGTTTAGCGACTCAGCTGGCTGACTCAGACTCTGTTGAATTCATACGCATGTTTTGCTCCATACAGTGATTTATAAAACTGACGTCTGACCAGTGACCATTTTAAACTTATGTTAACAACATAGTTATGGTTGGTTCCATACGTTTGGTTGCTCGCGATAAATTATGTTGATAACCAACTCCCATAAACCGGATAGTGTATGGACCTAATATTATAAAGGTGGACTATTTTGTGACATCCAAGGCACTTGCATACAGCATACATTGTACGATGAGCTCTGAATGTGCTGCCATTCAATTTAGATGGCTTATTCAAGCTGCCTGCTCTTTTTTCTGCTGATGAGGGGTCCAACAATTGCAACATACTGGAAAACACAGCTTTCTTATTGATGAAGTCCAATATTGGTGTATTTAAGCTCAAAGTACAGGCAATCCAACGGTGGGAAAATTGCTATTATTTGCTGGTGACAAAACCGCCTCAAAAACTTGACAGTATTGATTGATGATATCTGTATATATCACACACCTTTTAGAAAGTGTCAGATGTTGGATCTTGCCTAATACTGTCCAGTTTGGTGTAGTAGGTACCTACTTCGAAATTCGGCTACAGGTATCTGCTACGTTTTGATTTGATTGAGGTTTCCAAACCATTAGGTGAGTATTGCTACCGTTTTACAAGGTTTAGTTGAAAGCGGGATTCGTCAAATTGACGTTCTTCCATTTGGTATTTCAGGCAAGAGGAAGGTTTACAGATTGTTCAAAAGAGCCGTGTCATCGATCGAAGAACAAATTGGCAAGGATGCCCTTAATATTTATCGTTTTAGCTGGCTGCGATTAGCAACGCCTGTAGCGATGCTTTCTCTAGTGCCTCAGCGCCTTTGATTTCCTATAATTCTGTTTGATTCAAACACATTCATAACACTCTAAACTTGAATAGGTATAATGTAAAAGTTTATTTAACTCGGGAGAAATATATTAACAGGCTTTACATGGCGTGAGCCTTAGACTATTGTTGGGCTGATGATTTAGTTTAGGGTTACGAAGATTCAGATAAGAACATGTCTCAGTTGACTCCTGGGCGGCCATCTTAGTCGTATTTCACGTCATGAGTGGGTTTAGATACTAGTCATCATGTACTAGGAGGTCCATGCCTAGACCTCCAAGCTGCCGAGTCAGACGTGTAAGAACAGATGTGAGAGTGTCTGGATTGGTCACCTTCGCTCTGGAAATTGCAACTGAAGATGCCACAGCAATATGCACTGCCAGGTGGCGTTTTTGATGCATGTGTCGTTCATGGGCCACCTGCTGTATAGAGACATGGGTAATTGCTGCAGCTGAGGGCAAAATACAAGGAATACCGAAAGACCATGTGGTACAGAAATATACATCAGTGGACTGTACTCAAATTTAAAGATCTGAAAAAAAAACCCATGGATAGAGACACGTATTGCTGATCTCTGAATCCAGAAAAAGACTACTTTGGTACCTACTTGTCCAGTTTTGAGATCACGACTGAGCGTGTTAATTTAGTAGACAGTTTTTGTACTTCCTATCATCTTTACACGTTCAACCGTGGAAGCGCTGATATGGGAAGACGGACCAATGAGCTTGAATCGTTCTCTTCCCGTAACGTGTAGTTCTTTGCATACACGGGAAAAGCTACTTCTTCTCGTATACGGGAAGAACTACGCCTATACATGTAGATAATGCTTGAAGCTCTTTGGCCCGTCTTCCCATATCATCTTGGTGTATCAGCCCCACGGTTGATCGTGTCACAGGAAGAACAAAAACAGCCTAATACCTACCGATATATGGGAATTCAGATCAAACCATATCAAATGCAATCTAAATTAAAGCGTACATTACAATATCAACTCTCGCTCGCCTTTATTTTACAGGTGTGAATTCCTTGATGTAAGTTTCCAAGTTCTTGCCATCCCTGGTTTCGAAAACTCGATGTAAATTGTAAATGAACTCTGTTGTTGGCAGAGAGGTGGGATATAAATACCCTCATGACTGGAATCAGCAGAATCTCAGTCAAAAAATAGCTGAGTAGGGCCAGACCAAACACAGCAGCGTGCAGTGTCAGATAAAATGAGGGCAAGTTAGGTGCAAGTTAGGCTTTGTCATACTTGGGAAGGCAGTATGAACGAATTACCCAAACGACTTATGCGGACAAAGAGGTGAGGCGATCAAGTCCAGTGTAAATTTGTACTTGCCATTTGGAATTTGCAGCCTTTTATATGTACCTGTTGTCTGTAGTTCTGTTGCTCAGTTGCCCAGTTCTCATATTTACATTATTTTTGTCGCTATCAAAATGAAAATTTTGGTTTCTGAAGTACGAAAATAACGTATCGCGAATGGAAGTGATGAAAACATGAGATAAAGTGATAGATATACCTTGCTGGGGCTGCTGCAGCAATCGAAAGACCGGTATTGCTTCCAAGTAAATAATTAATTTACACAGTAGGTAATTCTAAAAATCGACGATCTTCCTATTTGCATAGTGAAATCGTGAGCAAGTTGCCATTATCACGTGGGACACCGTGCAGCGAATTGCGTGCGAATCGTCTCACTGCATTCGCCGTTTGTGGCGTTCGTTCACATTCCCTTTTGCACGTAGGACATAGTCTTGAAGTAATATGAATGCCGACAACTATTTATATCTCTTTAGTTGTATTTGCCCATCATTAAATAGGCGACGTAAGTTATTCAAACTTCAGAACCATATCCATTCACACATTTTAAATTGTATTGAATTTCGAGTCAGCTTTGTAGTTTGCCATTTTGCCCCAAGTAGGCTTGTCCTGCGAGCGATCTAGGCCTGTGCAGTGTGCGCTACACTTTCTGCGTAAGAAAATTTGTTGGATGATGATTCTGTTACATAACATGGAAGGAAGGAAATGAGTGAAAGAATCAGCGAGCAGCAAATAATAATGCAGTTTTCTTGAAAATGCCGACTCCTAATAATTTTATTCCCGTTCGAGATTCATTCGGGAATAATTTCATGACATCGACAGGCAAGTATAAGGAGCCCGTCCTGTAAAGCAGGTTGGGTGGATCATGGGAGAAAAAACGTACTGCCTAGTCCTAAAAAGGGGGGGGGGGGGGGACTGAAAAATCTGCACTTGCCGATCTCTAGTGATAATTTGAAAGTACAGTTTATTGGCTAGGCTTCCTTCATCTTCAGCTCAAGCAATACATTTTAAAATGAGTAGGTTAATGTAGCCTACTACTTTCTCTAAAAACTACTAACGTTGCTGGCACTGCTTCTGCAAGGATTTCCTTGTTCCAGCCCTTGAAATTGATCTCATTCCGGCGCTTGTGATGGTTTGCTCTTTTTCCAAACCTTATGGCACTTATTCAAAATCAATTCCTTTTCGTTGCCTTTCATTATCTTTATTACATTCCAAATACGTTGTACCGTATCTCTTCTGCATAACTACAAGCTTAAGTGGATCCTGTGAGGTAGTGATGTCCATTAGGGTTGTTTCTCAGTCTTGGTGGTTCATTTAAAAAAAAAAAAACATACCTTGAAACGTAAACCATCAAATTTTGAGGGGGGGTTAGAATTTTTTTTTTTTCATGCTCGATTCCAATGGTTCATTATTGAAAATAATAAACCAAAAAGTTCAAGTTAATGGCTACTGTGGAAACTTTATTCTGGTTCTTCCACATCCCCTGCAGCTGTGGGCGTAGGCCAGTTCATACCCAGGGAGTGCATCCCGGGAGAAAGTCACCTTCAGCTGAAGACAGTTCATACCCGTTGAGTGAAAGGTCAAGATAGTAACGACACAAACAAGCAAATGGCTTCATTGGGCATTCGGTTTTCCGTATTGTGAACCCCACGAAGTCTCGGACGTTTTTTGTGAGTATATCCTGGACAGACCAACAGGAGACAGTACCAGGATATTCTCGGAATATTTGCATGATAACTACACATCAGACGACGCGTTGTTTCCTCCGTGGATTTGGGCCAGCAAAACTTCAGACGTCACACTGACAACGAACGCTTGTGAAAGCTTCCACTGCTCCTACAATAAGGATTTTTACGCCAACCATCCGGTCCTTTCACCTTTTTCGACGAGCTTCTCTCTATACAAGCTGAAATTTATCCTAAATTAAATTCCATGGTTCAGCAGCATGTGGCACGATCTGTCGTGGTGAAAAAGCAGGAGTGGGTGGACAAGTGGATCACGAGACAAACCCATGATGAAATAACTTTATACAAATTTGTTAAGGTCATTTCATTCAAACTGAGTCCATAGTTATCGCACCAATATTTACTAATTCTGGCGATTTAATTTAATATGTTAATGCTATGACCGATCGATAGGTAATATTACATTAGTACGTACCTTTACAGCTTTGATCTTTTCGTTTTTACCTTTTGGGTATGAACTGTCCAACCCCTTGGGTGTGAAACGGAACAGGGGGTATGAACCGTCCAACCCCTTGGGTGTGAAACGGAACAGCGGGTAGTGAAAGTTGGGTATGAAATGGGCCCCTGTTTGCCGGGTGGGTATGAACGGTCCAACTCCCGCAGCTGCTACCTCATGTGACCGCTTACCCAGTCTTGATTTGTATTCAGTATGTAGACAACTTTCATCACTAGAAAGTTGTATGAATCTGCATCCCAAAATGTAAGAAAGTAGGAATCCATTTAAAAATGTCCGAGAGTTTGTGAAACAGTGGAAGGATTTAATTGCTAGAACTACGAGTAAGAGCAAGAAAACTTCAGGAACACTTCAGAAATATATCTCGGCCATCCTTTTCATTATCTGCCATTGCGCCATTCAATTTAAACACTTGGCAAGTAAATGGTGATGCGTCTGTTGAATATAGTGAGGGAACCTAACTAGGAAAGCTTCAAGAAAAAATTACATCACCATAAAACCTTTTCCAATCATGGAAGTCTAGTGTATTAAATTTTCAGTTTCATATTCTTAAAACGTTTATCAAACCCTTTTCTGTAGAGAAAAACGGTTCCATCGCCTTCAAAATCACTTTAAACATTATGCTGGCTCCTCGCCTTCTGCAGGGCCTCTAGCCAAGGGTTCTTGACGAGTACAGGTGTAGTCAGGTTTGCTGAGACGGGACGAGAGCCAGCAAGGAATGAGAAATCTCGTCACACCAACGTATCTGCTACCTCTCAGGCAGTCCCTCCGAGAGTGTGCAGCTAGGAGTAAGGTATGCAGCCTCATCCGTGGATACGAGAGACCTTCCGCTTTTAGCTAGAGCATTTAATTCAACTAGTAGTCACACGGATCTTCTATTCCTTCATGTTCTTGATATCCCTTACTGAAACTAAAAAGGCTGATAAATAAGGTTCGCTGTGGAAAATGCGTCTTCGGCACAAAAACCGTACACTTTGGTAGAATATCTACATAGGTACCACTTGGTCTGATCATTTCCAATTAGACAAGAGGTATGTGGCTGCCAGTCTTTCCTTTTCAGTCCTCTTAATCATCTCCTTAGGTGCCTGCGTAAGTGACACTGCCCGGTTTGGAAAATTATATGTAGGTACATGAATCTCGATTTTAGTTTTCTGCACTCCTGATCTCTGAATTTGAGCTGGGGTATCAATTATTTCTTTTAATCAAAATCCATGGTCTTGGGCTGTTTCTTTATACTTACGGCTTTTAGCTTATCTTTTACTTAACTTATCGGAATTATTTGCTTCTCGATTGCTGTTCCTAATTATTTGTAGGTTGCAGCACGCGAACAAATGCTAGGCACAGCGGCCCTGCGAATAGATATGCTAATATTATAGTTTTCATGTACTCTACAGATTTTTTTTTGTCATTCTACACATCTGTTTTCCATCTGTTTTAGGAGACTTAATGGGATTCTCTTTGATCAACCGCACCGTGAGTCAGAGTAGTTTTTACAGTTCGGCACCTGATGAAACTGATGTCGTAATCCTGCAGGTAACAAGTCCCAAGTTTTATTGGCGAAATGATAAAATTCAACTTCCCAAGTCGATGTCTTGTGACCACATCTTGTTCTGACCACCCGCGTATTCGTTCTGTTTCATTGAAGAACATACCTCTGCAGTCATGGTCAGCCATCCCATGCGACAATGTGAGCAGCTGTAGTTCTGGAACTAACACGCCAGTTTTAAGGAGGAAAGAAGATTCTCTTCACCAGGTAACATCTACAAAAAAGAAAAGAAAACAAGATTTGCAATTTCTCCTTAAATTTATCGACAAATCATGAAACATTCGAAAATAGCTTTATGCCAGTGATAGGCTCTAGTTTTAGTGTGGCATTAATTCGGTTCTCTTCAGTGTGTAGTTTGAAGAGGTGATGATGAATATAGCAGGTGGTAAGATTTTGGTCAGGGAAAGTGTGATACCTTACAGAAGGGGTGCATCCATAACCTTCGTATTCCTTTGTTATGCATCCATATTCTAGACTTATTCATCTTTACGTTCTTCATCGTATGTCACAGGGCGCTGGAGACATGTCTGGTGTGAAGCTGCTACCCAACTCTCGGCCTTCTTCTCTGTACATGCCCGAAGATAAGAACTCGCCATCCACCCGCTCCCGCTCAGTTGACGGCCACCCACCTGTAAGTACTCAAATTTTTCGTATTTGCAATTGTTCTAATATTACCTAATTGTTCAACTTCTATCTCATATAATCATATGCCATCTTGATACTTCAGTTTTTTACATTTACAACCATTTACAGTATAGTCTGGATAAGGACATGGATCCAAGCATTGTGACCATGTAAGTTATTTCCCCATTGTTTGCGCACTCATCATCAAAACTATGTCTGCCTGTGCCACCATTCAAGTTATTATTCCCTTCATGATCGCTTCTTTTTAGGTTTCTTTTCAAGATCTTCAAAAATCATTTACATAGAAATTCCCCAAAAACCCGAACAGTCTAAAATATTGATTGGTCGACTAAGTACGGTCGAATTCTCGTGGGCGGGACTGTCAGGAAAAACAGATTGTCCGGAAAGACAGAAGAGTAGTCATGAATATATCGTAGAGGTTTGAAAAGATATCACCTTAATAAAAGAAATATCTTCTTTTTTTTTTAATAAAAGTTTTATCGACAGATTAACTCAAAATTGCACGGAGAATCATGGGCAGCACTGTTTATTCTGTGTCTGTCGCCTAAACACTGTGGTGAACTGTGACATCTTCTTCCTACAAGTTATGAAGAAGACTCTCACATCGTAGTAACTGTGAAAGAGTTTTTTTTCTGTTCATGCAATATGATTAAACAAATAAATTACGGTTATTAAGGCTCATAGGTAACATTACCTATGAGCCTTAGTCCAAAGTAGGTTACCAGTCATACCGGGAACCTACTTTTGGCTGTTTTCTCCAATACTCGCCGAAGGTTTTTGATGAATACTATGGCATTGGGAATGAAGAATGAAAAGCGGTTAAAAATGAAGGTTATCAAGACGATATTGGAATGTGAACACAGCAGATAGGGCGTGGTGATTATTGCACAACAGAAATCAGTAACCACTTATGAACAGTCGAAAACACGCATAGTGATTCATTATAAAATCTTTAAATGGCTCGACTGAAAAAAAACGACGTTTTCTTTAGATAATAAATTGTTTCCAAACCAGCAATACCATCGCCTGACCATCATGGATCGATTCAAGATTGATTTAGTGATAAGGCCCATCAATTTTTGGAAATCCTCCATTTCAGTGGTCATCTTATTTCTTCATTGTGTCGATTTGTAATTTTTAGTAATTTTCAATTATTTACAAACAAGGACTTGTTGAAAACCGTGGCTTTGTACCATAGGAATTTAATTTCAAAGCTACATCTGTCGTCACTCATGTTGACCTCCAGAGGCCAGCCGCCCTGTCACGTGGTGATGGGGACGGCAACTGTGGTCCGTCGGCTCGATGCCGACGCCCTCCATCTCAATGGACGGTGGTGAGGAAATAGGTAGCCTTGAATACGCAGTCTTGTTGGTGCTTAAAACTGGAAGTCCTCCAGAAATCGGGGGCCAATCCGAAGTTTTCAAGGAGGCACTTTCTCCTTTTAAAACAGTTCTGGAATCATAAAAGCAATCGTAGAAACTACAAACAGAAATTTCGTCAGATATCTCGGGAAAGATCGAAACTGTTTTGATCGGCCGAATGGTTCTGACAGAACTTAACCAAAGCTTACACTCATTAAACTAGGTTTGTTTTGACGAGTTACTCAGAATCCTAATTGTCAAAACTTGCATCCACTGTAGCCTTTGTATTTTCCCATCATTCTGCTCTATGTGGCTTTAGAATTCACTTTGGAATAGATTCATGTCCAAACTGGGGTCTTATTGGTAGAAGAGCATCATGCATGCATGATGTGGCTAGGCACATCATGATTTCAACCATTTTGCTTGAATCTAGCTAAATGTTGAGATTTACATGAACTTTCAATATGACTTATCTACACTTTCATTTTCCTACTGTTTATACCTTTTTTAAGCTTTGTCTTGTTGGTTACTCAAGTGCGGTTCATTCTCATTGCTTGATTTCCTTTTAATCTCATCTGTATGCTTCATTATTATTCTTAATTTCATTTTGTCGCGCTGGAAAACATTTCAAGCTACTTGAATCTATGATTCGATCTATTTCTATGTCAATATGTTGTGGTATATCGTGTTCATACCAGCAACTCCTTCATTGTAGTCAAACTCCAGAGCAAGGAATTGTTTGACCTGTTCTGAAATGCAAAATGTGTTTGTGCACTCGAAAGTTAATATATATGTATATGAGGTTTGTACGCGCACCTTGGTTACCTCACCACTCATCCTAATTGAACAACACTGTTGAATAACCAGTTTCCTTGTTCCTTCCAGCAACCGCGTACCAACAAACGCCTGTCCAGTTATTTCATCCGTTTGATATATTTTCAATTCTATTGCCTATCCTAAAATTTTCCTCGGCTCAAAGCCGTCATAGTGATGGGTGTGATCGAATTTTTGAATCGAATACTGAGTGTTTTGATAGGAACTAAAAATAGTATTAAACCCAAGGGCTACTCTACCTGACGTACAATAAGCGTTTTTACTTTACTTCATTCTGTTTCATGAAAAATTCGGCCGTAATTTTTCATGGCAAACAATTTACATTACCTGGTTGTTTCAGTGGCATCACATTTCAATTTATGAAGTGATCGGAGTTCCCCTCCCATCAAAAACGTGTGACTTTTTTGCCTTCAGAGTAATGAATTCCACATTTTTCATCGAACGTTGAAAATTCTTTAAAATCGGAACATTACACCTTGAGGGCTCAACTTGGTCTCATTCGACGCAGAATTCAGTGTCATACAACGTTTTTTCGATTTGATTTCTTTTTTGTACCCCCCCCCCCCCCAACACTCAAACTAAATGAAGTGGTTTTTTGCATATAAATTGTGTAAACCGCATTCGGGGACTCATAAAACGTCGTATATTCGTGATCAGTGTGAAATTTCCTGTAAGACCTCAAAATATTGACGTATAATCTAGAGCCACCTTGTAGGTGTCTTGTATTTGATAATAGAACATCATTTGGCGAACCTTGGGATTTTTTCCCCGGTCGCCCTATGTCCTATTGAATTGATAACTTACTGTGATTTCTGATGATGTCATAAATCGCTGAAATGGTTCAGACATTTGGGGTTCCACAACAAGTTGCGTCTCCTGTAACTGTCAGTAAGTTTGAGCGTTTCCTCCTGATCCCAAGAGTCCATTTCAGTGGAAATCAGCCCTTCACAGACGAGAAAACGAAAAATATTCCCACAAGACGCACAACTGATCAAGTACCTATGACGCGGGTCCACACTGTCCACACTGGCGTTCACCCCATCGGGGCTTGTCCTCGTCCCTTTGATGTGACTGCGAAAGCCCGCCTTTTTGGCGTTCAGGCCTGTTGGGTGTCACCGTTGCATGGCGTGTCATGATTTTGACTCGGAGCGAAGCAGCGTTAACGTTTGCCCGTCCACACCAGTGACACGGTGCAACGGACACGTGTTACAAGTGTTGGACTAGGCTTAAATATTCTCGTCCCCCATCATGTATAAGTTTTATTGCACGGCGGAGGTTGGAAGGTACTTATCTGGTGTTGTAACAAGTCATTTCTTACTCAAATTTCTTCTGCATTATCTTTAGTGATTTTTCCAACATCACGTCACACGATTGTTTGCCTACCTGATCCCTCGGAATCCCAAATAAAATAGTGCTAAAAGTTATCGAATTGTATTAACACACATTTGTATTGACACATACCTGTGGAGTGTCTTCAAAACACACACGTATCGTCCCACGTTAGTGATTTATGACTGAGCGCTTGCTGCATCCCCAATTAATGCTAATGAATGACATATTTCCTCCAATCTTAATTAATAAAACACTCGTCACTCCTCTGTCGTAACCCTCCTGTCCAAACTAGTGGTGCCCCGTATTCCCTGTACAAAATCAGTTTGTTTTGTAGGTCAGTTGATGACTGATCACACTTGTGTCAACTTGTTGGAAGGTACTGATTGATGTTGTAGAGTTGGCCGAGTCGGCGTACTTTTCCTGCCCCACATGTTTATCTGTCCGTTTAACCCTCGTTGGGTACAGTGATAGTGCGTAAGTTCATTGTGAATATTGATAGCAATGGTCTGAAAGAGTCAGGGTGGAATTTAGATGACAAAACACAGCAAATTATTACACAACAGTTTATTGTTTTCCTGTATCCCCCTTCTTCGTATATCACTGTTTTCTGTGGTCGGTACCTACCCTCGCGCTTCCCCCAGGAAAGCCCAAAATCGAGTCCATCCTCCACACAGAATGACTGATTTCATAAAGCTATGCATGACTACAGTCAGCTGTTCCCTATCAATGATAAATATATTGTTATCTAGGCTGGAGTTACGTATGCCGAACGCCGCGCGCGTTATGAGTGACGTACACTCATGTTGAAGCTATTCGGTTCGGCAGTCCAGAATCCAAGTTTGATCTTTGATGGGGAAACGTCCCCTTCTGTTCTGCAGATAAAATGGTTTCGGAGGATAATACCGAGCTCTCGAAAACCGGGAAAAAGTGGTTATTTTTGAGGGCAGAGCGAATAGGAGTAAATCGCTTGGCCAAGCAACAAATGAACTGATTCGGATTGTAGGGACTGGCGTCAGGGCAAATCCATTTTCTTGAGCTACAGTGAGGATGTGGATCTTCTTGGATGTGAAGCTAACAATATAAGTCAGGTGACCTATGATCTGCATGTGCTGTTATTACAGTTGAGTGTTCTCCCGTCTAAATTTTGCCTCGAAACTTCCACGTTTAAACGTCTAACTTGACATATTACGGGTTGAATAAAGTTGAGTAGGTTATCAAGATGGTATAGGATCATGGATGGTTTATTGCGGTTTTCTAGGGGTCAGCTAACCTTCAGAAAAAACCTGTGCGAACAAAGATGTTACAATCCAATTAACTGTTCCTCCAAAATTAATAATATTCCCAACTAATTTGAACGGAACTGTTATCAATTTGAGTGGAATAGTTATCAGTGTGGTTGAGTTATAGTTAATGCAATATTCCATTCGAGTCGTTATTAATTAGTGTGAAAAACTATATTAATCGACCTTTCATTATCGCTGTTACTGATTGGATTGAAATACCGATAGGTACCTACCTATCTTGATAAACAGAAACCCCCTACCTTTCCTTTTCTGTAAACACTCGTTGTATTTATATAGTACCATTGATTAATCTAGATTACCTACCTACTGTAGTATCCACCGATAACTGGCCCACTGCCCTATCCAAGTTTTCCGTCGTCACCCGTGAACTAAGCGAAACCAAGCTTTTACTTCGATTGTTCATGTATCTTCTGTTGGCCTTATCTCCAGCCTTGCCCTTATCTAGTTGATTTGTATACAGTTGCTATTTACTCTATTCGGCTCTTGAAAACAAACCTCTACAAACGTCAGCCCGTATCTACATAAGTAGGCTACTTGTAATTATTATCTTGGAGATTCGTGAAACCACACATAACCTGCCTACCGTGCGGGTAGTTTATGATTCATTTCCATCTGTGCGATTGCATTTGCTTGGGAACTATATGAAACGTGCACATGGTGTTTTGGAAAATGCTTGCTCTGGTTTTCCATCCTGAATACAATGTAAATACGCTTCTACGTATTATAATTTTCAATTGGTAGGTTGAATCGTTTCAGCTCTGGTAACCACAATTTAAATGAATAGATCAAACGAAATAGGTCAAATTATCAGTAGTCTACATACCTACCAGGCTTCCTCCGATTCAGTCTGCGCAGTAATGTACACAATATTGCGCAAATCATTGAAATATATGAGTATGGTGCCTAATTGAGGAGCCTGAGCTTCATTGCTGTTCATACTACTGGACATTTCTAGACTAAATTGCCAACGCACGTAAAACCGTTGCTAGCTGATGATCCTGTAGGTACTGCCAAGTGGAAATATCACTTCGCTCATGTGCAGACACAATGTGCTTGTCTACCGATTGATCAATATTATGTGCGACCAAGTGATAGTTCCCTAACAGCAGGTGATCTTCAGTATTCGAGAAAAATCGAGCAAATTGCTTGGAGCCACCAAGCTCCGGAATCGGGAAGTTGGTTGAATGAAATGTAATCAGCAGCTTACCGAACTCCTGAAATGAAGGACTAAGTAGGTTCGTATTCATTATTGAAAAACTGAACTGAAAACTTGAAATGGTATTAGGTTGCGAGTATTGCATTTAAATTATTTCAGGAATTGAGGCTTGGAACTGTATGTTTGAAACCTTTAAATAATCAGTAAACAACAATTTTTGCCATGATATCAGATAGCATTTTGTACTTTGGTCAAAACGTTATTTACCACTGAATCAAAGTCTCAACTCAGAAAGCTCGCTCATGGAGTGTCTATAACACTTTTATCAGAAGATGAGTTCAAGCTTTTGCTTCCTCACTACCGAAGGTAGGGAAGCCTTGGATTCGTGATTGAGTAAAAAAATTTATGTTTTCCAAAATGAAAATTTCCACTTCCATTATGCGTTTCAGACATCGAGGAGCATTTTTGATTCCGTGTCTGTCTGTCTGTGGTAATTCCTTGTAACGCCCATAACTACCCGACATAATGGTCGAAATGGGCTGGAATTTGGAGGGTAGGTGCGAGTTGGGTCCCAGGCGGTCCCATACCAAAATCATTGAAAAAGTACGGTAACTTTTGGCTGCGCATGCGCAAACGTAAAATACTTGAAAAGCTCATAACTACCCCACATATCAAACTTAGAGGGTCGATCAGGAGTAATACTTTGATAGTTACTAATGAATTTCATTGGAATCGTACCCTAACTTTAGCCAGCGCATGCGCGAACATGAAATGTTGACCATTTCCTTGTAATGCTTCTAACTACGCGAAAAACAGTCGTATAGAGCTGAAATTTAGAAGGTACACGTGGGTTGAATCGCAAATGGTCCCGTTTCAAAATCATGGAAATCGTTTTGTCTGCGCATGCGCAAACGTGATATACTTGAAACGCCCGTAACTACTTTAAATCCTCGTCGCCAATTTGTAGGATTCTTCAAGGATTACACAACAATTAGATGAATCGAATTTAATCGCTCTTCTATAATAATCCCCTTTTTTCCAACCAAACCTTCCTCTTCTTCTCTCTCCTCCATCCTCCTTCAATCTCCCATCCTCCATGCTACAATATCGTTGAAATGAGCTCAGATTTTGAGGGTCGATCAAGAATAATTCTTTGATAGTTCCATAAGAATTTCATTCGTCTGCGCATACGCGAACATGAAATGTTGCCCGTTTCCTTGTAATGCTTCTAACTACGCAAAAAATAGTCGTAGACGCTGAAATTTTAAGGGTATACGCGGGTTGGATCGCAGATGGTCCCGTATCAAAATGAACCTACCCAACTATTCTATAAGTTCATGTGATTCAAGTGAGGAAGCTATACTGCTTACTCGAATTGGCAGACTTTTGGTTTATTATTCTGTGAATAATACACTTATGTATTCGCTCAGCAAAAATTTTTATAACACCCCCTCAAAATTTTTTCTTTTCCGTTTCAAGGTGCGTAGATTCCAAAAATGCAATGTCCGTACGCCGTCCGCCGTACGCCGTCCGCCGTATCACGTCTACAGGCTTCATTTTCGGTCTAAAAAAATCGTTCTTTTGCACACATGCTCCATTTGGGCCCTAGTTGTGTCCCGAAACTTTTCAGCCCGATCGGAATATACCCAGGGGTGTTATGAGTGAAAATGTGTGTAAAAATAGGTACTTTTTGCGTTTTAGCAAGATGTTGGTAACATGAGCTTCTGAGATTTCGTTTTCCATGTTTTTGGGGACGAGAAGACCGAATATGAACTTGATTTTGACCAAAGAGTGGAAAGTTGATTTCTACCAAATGTTCAGCTCCAGAAATTGATTTTTATGAGTGAAAAACCTGGGAAATCGTCTGAAATCACCATCAGTTTGTATAATAACTCTGGAAAAAGTGTCAACACGTGGATCAAGACGATTAAATGGCACTACCAATGATCAAAGATAGTTTAAAAAAAAGGAGCGGATACCTAATTGGTTTGTGTTATAGGGCCAAAATTAATGGAAACCATCAGAAATAGCTATTTTGATTACAGCGCATGAAAGAAACAACATAAGAACAGCCAAAATTTCTGTAGGTATGTCCAAAAGTCCAAAATAATTATAAACCCATGTGACAAGGACTTTGCAGCGTTTTTTTTATGTTTTCAATTGGGTGTTGATGTCCACACTTTATGCAGATGTTCACCGTAGTGGTTGAAGATGGACACTGCTGTAGACACGAAGCCACGCTCGTAGAATCGTATTCTACGCTGGGGCACTCTCAAGTAGGATGAGTCAAATCTGGTGTCATGTTGGTGACTGAAATAAAGGTCGGCAAAGTATTTGCGGTGCTGTCTGACAAAGACCAAGGCTTCTTTACATAGAGCATAAATCGTCTGAAGGTTTTCATAGTAAAAAACGTATGGCAAGAAGAAACAGCTGGTCATTTTAGGGTCACTCTCAGCTCTTCTGGGCAATGAATATGGTCTGCATATTGGCATCTGTTCTCCAGAACGGGATTCTGTATGTGGCCCGAGAGGCAAATGAGCCATAGTAGGCCGGCCGTTAAGAGTGCTTCCTTAGAAGTGACATCTCAGCTTCCTGAGAGCGAAACACAGTCTAGCCAACTTGCTGGAAAATTTCTGTACATGGTAAGAACAAGAATAGGTTCTGTCAAGGTGACGTCGAGTAACTTAGTTTTGCTGTACGACAGGACCTTCCTGCTCAGGACCTTGCTGCTGGAAATTACTCCTCTTACTAGTGATGGGCGTTGAATAACGGAACTGCTTAGAATAACCGGTTATCGACCAAGAACCGGTTATTGCGATAACCGGTTACGAGAAAACCTACGTTATTGGAATAACTACTTCGCTTCTCCTAGCCTTCACTATCCACACACAGGCAACTGTCTTGCTCTCGCACCCTTTGATGTTGGGATGGTATTGGGTAACTACTACCTGCCGCCGATAATGCTTTACCTCGCAACCTGTTACCAACTTCCTGACAGTTATCCATCAGCTTAGGACCTTTCGTTTCCCTTTGACGTGAGATGGTATTGTACACTGTACGACACAGCGTACCTATAGCGATCACTCTTTACCCTTCATTCCATACGTAACCGTTACCTACCTATTTTAGGATGGTATCCTTCAGCTTAGTGCCCTTCAAAAAATTAAGGGTTATTCCTCATTCCCTCAGTTCAAGTTATCGAGTAATAACGTTAAAAATGTTGAAGGGTTAAAAACTAGTCCCATTCCAGTTTTTGTGATGTAGAAAGTTCAAAAACTTATTGCCGATAATTAATTCAAGATGTTATCTACCTATCACATTAAACTGTAGATGGGTACCTACCCATAGTTACCGACCTACTGAACTCAATTTTATGGGATCCCAGGGAGGACAGACGGATTTTTTTTTTTTTGAGATTAGGAAATTCTAATATTTTTATTCCTCCATCAACAATTTATTTCTATTACATTATTATGGTCACTATTTGTATGTAAGCCCCATTATTGTAAGTGACAGATCCACAAAATGAAGCAATAGGTAGGTATCATACCACGAACTTTTCGTCATCCCTCTCATGTGAACATTCATGTTTGTGTCTCTTCCCTATCCCTAAACTGGTAACCGGTTATCAGAATAACCGGTTATTGGAACCGGTTACAGACTGATAACTGTAAGCGAATAACGAGTTATTAGAAAATAACGCTTTAGCCTATCACTACCTCTTACAGGCTTCCGCTTTGCTTCAAATATCATGCGCACCATTTTGTTTTCATTCAGATGGAATTTTCTCCCAGCAAGCCAGGTTTAGCTTGCATAAATTTAGCCTTGATAGCTCTTTCACAATCCTGGAAAGCCTTTCTGTGCACTAGGTTTTCCTGGTGTTAGTGAATATTATTGCCCCTTTGTTACCTTAGTTTTCAAAGTTTCCGTTGAATTTCAATTTTCTTGTTGCGTGTTTAAGCCCCATAAAGGTTTATTTGATCTTGAGCAACTGATAGCAGGTCGCGCCACTCGTGGAGTTTCATTTAAATACCTCTCAAAAAATCTCTAAAATGGGATCAAACGTTCAGTGTGGTGGTAAATAGCAAAGAAAATGCTATCGCCATGCAAAGTGGTTATCCCAAACTCTGATTTTTCAATTATACGAAGTGAACACTCGTGTGTTTTGGCTTAGCCATTTGATGTTTAATTTCCTGTTTCTTTTATCACATTCATCGTGGGTTTCGCAGTTTGATGAGCTACACAACGTCAATTCTGTGATGATTTTTCGACATAGTGCTTGTGCTCAGTTTTGTATTCTGTCAAGAAAAAATGTTCTTGGATAGATTGAAGTTCAAGGACTCAGTGTGGGAACTGGAATATCTGGATCGTTGCTGGCTATATAACTCCCATTATTCATTTGAAACCAAGTTGATATGGCGTGCGAATGACTCATTCTGATAATGGTAGCTCGTCAACACAGGGTAATTGGTTCCATTGCCCTCGAGTTTCAGTCCATTGGCGACAGAGGAAGTCGTTAGTCTTTGTTCTATTGAAATTATTATTATCTCTTTCCTTTGGAATTCAGTAAAGTAAGGTTCTAGTGCAGTGATGTGCAAGAACAAGAATCAATCCATCCTTTCAATCTGGAAAATTCACATGTCAATTTGTTACTTCCCAGATATACAAAGAAAACGTATGCTTGGCTCAAGATCAATGCAAAAATGTATCTTCCCTTGGTAGGTTCACATGGGGCAGAAATCAGATAGGGCAGTCCGCTAAAGAAACGTGTTTGCCAGAATTTTTGCCACAGATACGTTCACATGGCAGTACGGAGCTGGAATCCGTGAAGCGTAATCATAACCTTCTTAACAGTGTTATCTGGTGTCCCACATCTCAGGTCTGGAGTGGACCGCAATGATCAGAAATTCGTTTTTGCACTCTTCCAAAAAAATATAGGCACCACAAAAATTCCTAATGAACCATAAGAAAAGGAAAACCATCATTGTTGAATTCCAGTATGGCGCGAACAACCTAACGGGAATGGTGCTCAGTAAACTCTGCAAGAATCCGGCAAGATTCGGGCAGTGGAAAATATCTGGTTTGATATAGTATCCATCTGTTGCGTTGCCGTAATCCGTTCTGTGTTGGCCCATAGCATTGCAGAACGATTTGCCATACCCGGTTGCTGTACCAAATGCCGCCCGACGTGAACCTAGCTTTGTTCATAGTGGGTTTTGCGGGTGACTTGCAAACCACTGGAACATCACGAGCACCAAGAGCAGGGTTGGCTGAAACTTCTTCTTCTTGGTTTTTTACGATTTTTCAACTAAATTCATCCTATTTAAAAATGAATTGTTATTAAATAAAAACTGAGTGCCGAAATTGAACGAGATACTATAGAAAATTACAAGAATCGAAACTGTAAAACGAAGCTCAAACAACGTGGACGCATAAATCCGAAGTTAGAAGCTGAAAAATCCTCTGACCTAACCAAAAACCGTCTGCAAGTGGACAGAGGAACACCACAAACATAATGACATGGATACTATACAGGCAGATAAGAGTCAGGAAGTAACAGCGAATAAACCTTATGTGTGGTCGTTATAACTGTTCAACACTGGGCAACTTTTGAAGAATATTGACATAGGTGACTTCCTTCACACCGTTCATGAATTTGTCTTGAAACTATGGGAAAATGAGTTGCTAACTACTCTCCAGTGGCAGTACACATAGATGTTGCCATGCCATATAGGTGTATTAGAGGAAATAGACAACATTTCGATAACTCGGTTTTTGGTTTATTATTCTGTGAATGATACACCTATGTATTCGCTCAGCAAAACATTTTTATAACACCCCCTCAAAACTTTTTCTTTTACGTTTCAAGTTCGCGTAGATTCCAAAAATGCAATGTCCGTCTGCCATCCGTTGTTTCATGCATATCTACTTCAATTTCGGTCTTTAAAAAATCGTTCTTTCGCACGCAGGCTCCATTTGGGCCCTTTGTGTCCCGAAACTTTGCAGCCCGATCGGAATATACCCAAGGGAGTGAAAAATGGGGTTTTTTGTGTGTTTTAGTAACATGAGCTTGTGAGTTATCGTTTTCCTTATTTTTTGGGACGAGGAGACCGAATATGTAGTCGATTTTGACCAAAGAATGGAAAAACTGAGGTTCTAATGAAGTTTCAGCCTTAAATTTACGTAAACATTTTGTCTAAAATGTTAACGTTTGTCTAAAATGTTTGTTGTTCTTCCGCACACAGTTTGGGTATTGGGTCCCCATTTGGCTCCTAGTTGTGCTCCGAAGCTCGGCAGCCTGATCAAAATACACCGAGGTGAAAAATCGGTGTAAAAATAAGGTTTATGAGCGTGTGAGGTATCGTTTTCCATGTTTTTAGGGCGAGAAGTTCCAAATATGAAGTTGACTTAGACCGAAGAGTGAAGAATTGAGGTTGTAACGAAGGTTCAGCTCCCAAAATTTATTTTTTTATGAGTCAGAAACCTGGGAAATTGTCTGAAATCACCATGAAATTGTATAATAACACTAGAAGTAGTATCAACACGTGAATCAAGACAATTAAATGGCATCAATTCATCGAATTTCTTTATGCACCTTGTGTGTTAAGCCATCTTGCAATGTGGAATAAATAAAAAATAAACCGAAAGGTTCATTTTTTGTTTATTCCAAATTAAATGGCGCTATCAATCATCAAAGATAATTTGTCAAAAGTAGGAGCTTATTTCGTGTTTTTGGCCGAAATTGGTGGAAACCATCAACAATACCTATTTCAATAATTACTCATAAAAGAAACGATAAATGTATTTCCAACATTTATGCCCAACAGAATAATAAACCCATGTGAGAAGGACTTTACAGTTTTTCGTTTGTACCTACCTACATCCTCCTTGGTTCACATATGCACCTACCTAAATTTGTTGTGAAGTGATTCAGAGATCTTACATCATGGTGATGAAAATTGAGGTATCAAGTTTAACAACAGGTACAACATTGAGGCTTCAAAAAAGGTTGAATTAGGCGTGCAATTTATTGAATAATTTGGTGGTACCTACAAGGTAAGAGATCGGAAATTTTTTGTACTCCACGTCATCTAAGTATGGTTGCTGCACTATAAATTACAACTTACAACTAATTAAGTGATATAAATTTGGTTTGTCTTCAAACTGCTGGGTGCGTTCTGTTTCGATTACAGTAGCAGATACCTCGTAGGTAGTGAGTTATTAATGGAAGAATACGACATACAGGGTTTGTACTTACGTCGTTTGGGTCATATTGGACGAGGGCCTCGGACGCCTATCAGTTCTCCTTTCTGGAAACGACTCAGGGTCCGAACGATCGCTTCCACCTCCTATAAAAACTCTTTCCTCAAGTCACTGTCGCCCTCTCACTCCCACTTGCTGTCCGCTCGAGGTCTCCTCACTCCCTCTTCTCGCCCTCCGTATTAATCCCTTTTCATAGACACTTTGAATCACCAGCTCTGACGAAGGGCCCTCAACCCGAATAGCTCATTCACCTCTGTCCTTTTATTCCCCCCTGAAGGGGTAGGGGGGTTTTCCAACCCAACCTTTTGAAAGTAGGGCAAACCGCCCTGAAAGAGAAAGGGGCGTTGTATAATTTCAGAGGACGTTCGTTGGATTTCACTACATTTCGGAGGTAGTTAGGGGATGCTACAAATCACTTCCCCGTGGAGTTTTAACGGTCAGAGATACGGGGAACTTGCATTGGTCGAAATTTTGCATTCATGACGCCCTTTGATTCGGCTTTGATCAGTTCGGGTAACTGCTCTACCCATTGTGGCTGGAAGAACTGTTTGGAACAGTGGGTTGTTATGGGAGTTGTTTCTTGTTTGTGGTGTTCATAATTTCCTCAGATTTGTGGTACTTTCACAATCGTCTTTCTACCAGTTCCTTGTCGCCCCCTGCATCATAGCTATTCCGTTTTCCCTCATAAACCCTTCCTAAATTCAATAACTCGTACACAATACACGTACCTCACGCATTCACTAACTGCGTGAGGTACGTGTACGGGATCAAGCCCAGAGGGGATATGTAGTGAATGTAAATTTGACGCACATCCACTACGAGGGGGGATGTGCCCGATTTGGTTATGGGCGGACCACCACCATGCCCGGGATCTTTTTGGATGTGTCCGTTTTGGTTATGGGCGTACCACCACCATGCGCGGAATCTTTTCGGGAGCGTTGCCTGGTTTGGTTATGAGCGGATCACCACCATCCCCAGGATCTTTTAGGTAAAGGAGAGAGACGAGGTAAGGAGGAGAGAGAGTAGTCAGCGACTAGAGGAGAGCGTAGAATGGTTAAAAAGGCGAAGGAGGAGAGTATATATATTATAGTCTTGGGGCTGTCTCCCTCCATCCTCCAGCTAGTAGAGGATGATGGGGATCTCCAGGCTGGCCCTCGGCTCTCCTGCGTCTTCCGTCCCCACTTCTAAGTTTATTTGGCGAGATCTTATTTCTACATATTGAAGTTGTGGTTCTGGGAGGATACGACGACAGGATATTTCTGCACAATCCTCCCAAATATTAGGCTGCACTTCTCTCACCTATATTAAAACTTCTTCTTCGGGTTCTTGGTATGATCTTCAAACTCCTCCACCTCCGGCCTATTCCAATTCGGACCATCTCCTAGACTCAACACAGTCAGACTGATGAGAGCCAACTGTGCCCAATTCAAATCGTCTTTCCGAGTGGCGGGTGCCAAATTGTGGAATAGTTAGTCTACCCTTAGTCGGGGCAGGCCCCGACCAGCAACCTTGGGGCTGCTGCACCTTTCAGGGCTGCTGCAGCCCCTTTCATTTTCACTCTCCCCAGTACCCTAATCTAACGGTAAATAGGGTGACGCCTACCTTAAATGTAGAAAAATTGTTTACCATTGTCATACAATTTGTTTTATGACGGCTAATAAAAACATCTCTCTCTCTCTCCCTTAAATCTAAGGACGCTACCTACCTTGGGTTCCTTCAAATCTCGTGTCACGAAGTTCATCGATAGTCAGCCTTCATAGCCATCATCTCTTTCGATTGTCTGTCTTCTATTCACCCCCACTTCTTTCCTTCCCATTGCCTTCTTCCCACTTCTAATCTTCCCCCCCCCCCCCCCCCACTTACCGATGCTCACTTTTTCCACTCAATAACCTGAGCTTTCATTTCGTTTCTTAAAACCCATGTTCATTTTACTTTATATATATATAATATGTGGGCGCAGGAATTCTCGAGTGGAGGCACTAAAGAGTGCAGCGAACCTGGTGGTGAAAGCTCGGGTGGATAATGCGGAAAATGAAGAAGAAGGTGGTAAGATGGAAACGACGCATGGAACATATATCGCGGGATTCCACAATTCGTTAGGGCTATTAATATATGCTTGAGCTTTTTATAAAACGTTATTGTGATAACAGTGCGGTTAATTAAAACATTTTATTCAAAGCGCTTATTTTCACGAACGAGGGTGATTCCTATATCAGAAGTGGGATACGAACATCGACTGCTCAACCATGACTAACGAATTGTGGAATCGTGGAATCCCGCGATATATGTTCCATGCGTCGTTTTCATCTTATCACCTTCTTCTTCATTTTCCGCATTATCCACCCGAGCTTTCACCACCAGGGTCGCCGCACTCTGTAATGCCTCCACTTGAAAATTCCTGCGCCCACATATATATATATATATATATTTTTTTTTTTGTCCCTTAACTTGGTGTATTGTACTATTATTTACCTACTTTATAGTTTGTATAAGTAAATATTCATTCATGTAATATTATAGTTCATGTAATGTTATCTACAGAGTTTTAAATAAATAAATAAATAAAAGTAGTCAGTCATCCCTTTTTATCTACGACAGCAAACACTTTTGAAAAACTGTGCTACCACAACTCATTAGGCGATTCCAGAGGGTCTGAATTTCGGAATATCGATTCTAAGTAAGGAGCGAATGGAATTTTAAGAAAGTGTGCGACGTCGTAGTTAACCCATCACGTAGCAAAGGGGGTACTGAATTTCAAGACCAATTTTCCAACGTTTTTACTAATCGGATACCCTTTCAAATTGCACCATTGAAAAACTCTCATCACAATCTCACTATTAAAATTTTCACTATAAAATCATAATCACACAATTTCCCTAAGTTATATTGTAGTGTGGATTCAGATCAGGTACTCCTATGAACAATTATATTTAAACACCGTATTCAATATTGCATTTATTAACGTGTATGGTTTTTCGAACAAGAAGTGTTTCTATAATCATTAATATTGTCGTTTAAATGTTTCAGTTTTTATGTGTGCCTAGGACATAGTTGTTTCAAGCTTTTCTAAAAATATTTCCACGTTTACATTTTTAAACGATAATTAGGTATAGAACAATTTGTGTCCAAAAGGAAGTAGTAGTTTCCAATGGCGGAAAATAACTCAGTAAAGTAGACGTTATTACATTTACGTGCGTATAATCATGAATCGCAGCGGAAATTATGAAAACTGATTCTTACAGGAAAACATATAAACGTTGGGTCCCCGTGTTCCCTGCATTGATAACTAGTTACCTGCCTCAGTATTTACCTTCAAATAACAATACTTACTGTTCTTGTTACCGTAATGGCTGCAGCCCATTCCGATCACCTAACTGCCGGTGTTGAAGGTCAACAATTCCAAACTGTACTTACCTATGAGATGTGACGGCTCACCCAATTTGAGTCTGTGAACTTTTGGAAGGGTTCTCTGCTTCAAGGTGGACATTGGCCGAATAAGTTGGAATTAAAGTCCGCTGGGAGACATGGAAGTTATCCTCAACTAAACTCAGCTTTTTAACCCTTGAGATAATTGTCCTACGTTATAAAACAAACCCTTTCTGGCATGACAAGGGCACTCTTTGACATAAGCGTCGCCAAATGGTCCAGTTTGAATGAAAAGCAGGATCGAACATTTTCGATATTGAGTATCTGAAGCAGTATTGAGTATCGATTATTTTCTTTGGATTTGTAACAGTGTGGGCTGTTCTTGATATATATTTTCTTCCGGTGGTGACGGGATCGGTTTGGGGAAGCCTAATCAATATCCCTTCTTAACCGGTGATAATCTCGCTGGTCTCGGAGGGGGACTCTCAAGGGTCCACCCCCACTGTTACACTCTGTCACAGATTCCAGGTATTTTTGGTACCGAATCTTGTCTATACAAGTAGGTATTGGTACGAGTACCTTTCTGCGGTATCGGAAAAAGCACTCAATCTGAACTCCACTTTTTTCATTTCTTTTAACCTTGTAGGTACACCTAATCATTTTATTTTTTTTAATCCACTTACATATTTCTTAGTCAACTTATTTTTTAATAGCCATTTTTTTAAATTTTATGAAGTAAATTCATATTTATCTTGCTTGTAAATGTTTCTTCAATAAAGAATAATGATAGGTTATAGACAGCTTTTTGTTCAGTTGCCCAGTGGAATAAAAGCAACGTACTCATTTGACCGTATAGAATATTCTTTGGTATCGCACGTCCCTACTCAACATCAAGATGCATTTTTGGATTCTTTCAGTTAGTATTTTTGGCTAAAAAAAAAAAAAAAATTGTGCATTCCGTTTTTTCATTTAAAAAGATACCCATACTAGAGTTTGCGCATCCAAGTGTCATGCGTAAGAGAGTACACTAAAGAGAAAAAGGATGCTCAAGTATCCTCCCCAGATAACCTTCTGGGGAGGATACTTGGCCACTAGATACGTACCTACTTCATTAAACAAAATGAAGAAATAGTATTAGAGAAACCTTCTTTGTGACGTGCAATAACACTGTTTCTGATTTAACAACGTCCATGGATATGGATAAATGATGATATAATAAAGCCAGAAGACAGGATACCTAGAGATAGAAGCAAGAAAAGAGTTTTAGGAAGTGTGAGGTAGGATGGATGTAACAGGTATACAACCGGTAACAGGTATACATGTCTTCTGTTTGTAAGCTAGGCAGCAGCTCTTCATATTCCTGACCCTCACTATCACGATAGTAAGATATAAATAACTTTTGGTGATCAGTAGTTAGGGTCTAAGTTTGCTTGCTCAAACAGGTATATGTTGTAAGAATGCGCAAACTCTTCATCAGTCAGTATTTACATTTTATTTTCAGCTATTGATGAAATCACAGTTACTATGCCACACTCTGTACATCGCAGAATCCTGTAGCAGGTAGGTACCCGCTTGCTGGACGCAACATTTCAATTGAGACGATTTCTATTTTTCAGATTATAGTCATGTGTGAACCTAACGACGAAGAAGACGATGACGAGAGCACCCCGCTGGTGAGCAACTTGCCCAGCCCTCTGTCGCCTAGCGGCACGACACCCATTGCTCCTCAGGCCCCAGTAATTATAACTACTAGTTCATCCGATTCACTTCGTAATCTCAATTTCAGACAAATGTCATTTGATGACCCTGAAACAACTGTGTGATTTTTAGTCCATTCCTGTCAGTGTTCTTCTTAACTTCCGAACAATCAGTATTATTTCAGGCTAGTATAAGTAAGTTTTATAATTATTTCATTGAACTTCTTCCTTCTCATCTTGTATAGGCTATGAGTCGTGGTGTCCAATTCCAGGAAATTGGGCTTCATTCATCAGTTATTCGTTTAAAATTGTAGAATTTTCAATAGGTACCCACCTACTTCGCCATTTCAGGACCAGTTAGGATGTCATTCAGCGTTATCCACTGGGTAGGATTATCGAAGTGTTATTGTATCTGTTGCAGTTATTGAGAGCTTTAAATTATTCCCAGGTGGAACTCTGAACTCTCCGTTTTGATTTATAAAAAAAGAAACCAGTATTTGGATGTACCATTTCTTGTAACAAGTTGGTAGACTAGAATATTTACCTGTCTCAAAAGGGTTAGCACGGAGTTGAAAGAATTTGTGGAGTATGTATGTTGCTGCTGTGTGTGATGCTGCCTGGTGTATATATAGATGTACTTAAAATTGTTAATCGTTGTAAATTTTTAGGCATCTGCCTAAATATGTAATGAAAAGTTGACTTTTAAACCAATAGCGTACCCATGAATCAAATGTTACGCTTTTTTATTTCAACACCACCCATTATCATTTTTATGGGAATAATGAATAACGAAAGAACTATAGTAGTGCCCAGACGTCCGTGGATCCTGTGTGGAAATTAGGGTGAACGATGAGTTGGCAACGTTGCGTCCTATGCTAGTGGCCTGTTTGTATAATTACGATTACATTTTATTCAATTATGAATATAGTAGCTCAGCATGAGTCAATGAGGTCGCACAACAATATTCTCGTAATTAAGAAGGGGAAGCGAATAAAAATTGAGAAACCTCCTTAAGGCCCCCAACCACAGCTCAGCAAAAACTTCAAGATTAAAGGTAAGCGCACACTAGTGCCGGGGCGGGACGGGTCGCACCGCGGCGGAAAAATGCGCCTGGTTCGGTTTAGTGTTTTTCTTATGGAGACGCGCACACCACAGGCGGGGCGGAGCGCATGGAAACATCGCTCGCTAGGCGGATTTTTCCGTCAGCCCGCCGCGGATTGTTCATGAGCGAAGTTTCTATATGGTCAGTGAGTGCGAGAAAGTCGGACAAAGGAAGAGAATTGCAGTGGTTTTGTGATAATTTAAAACTGAAATAAAATGTGTGATCAGTATAACAGATACATGTTGGCCATTATATAATAAACCTGTTTAAAATAAGAACGGAATTATTGAAAAAGTGTCTATTTCCACTAATACACAGCAACAATAAAAAAACGCGAAAAATACACAGTTATACCGGTTTCAGTGATCAAACCATCGTCAGTAACGAACAATAACTGAATGCACATTGGAGAGGTGACCTTATAAAAGTCCCAAAAGTGAAATGTGGTCGATTGGGATTGGTTGTGATGAAGAATGGTGAAGGGAACAAAGGAAGGGGGGGGGGGGGGGCTTCGATTTTGATTGGCCCTGGAAGTGAATGCCAAAAAGTGAAAGGAAGGTAGGGACAATGGTGGGGGGAGGACCCAAGCTGTTGCAGAAATGAACGCAATAATGGAGAAAAACTTAAAGGAATTACATCGCTCAAAAATTTACCCAACCTGTCACTCTTAATTATTTCGAGTTGATCTAATATGCTGCCTTTTGGACAGAAATTAAGATATTCAACAAACTGTCTGTAAGATCAAAACTAAAGCTATGACTGAATTCATTCAAGTGATGCGCAAAGGCCGAATCACCCTTATTATCCCTGAAATCTTGTTTTGAACTTAATGATGAGCTTATTTTTAGTTTTATATCCTACTTTGAACCCTTTAAAAGAAGTTAATATTTTACCAATTTTATCCGAAAATTTTCGATGACAAAATAAAGGAACATGGAGAAAAAAAAATGATTTCAGGGATAATATAAGGGTGATTCTGCCTTTGCATGTCACTTGAATGAATCCAGTCGTAGCTTCAGTTTTGATATTACAGACACAGTTTATTGAATATCTTCATTTCTGCCCAAAAGGGAGCATGTTGGATGTACTTCAAAATTCGAAATTATTATGAGTGATAGGTTGGGTAAATCTTAGAAAGATTAATTCCTTCAAGTTTTTCTCCATTATTACGTTCATTACTGTAACAGCTTGGTCCCCCCCCCCTTTCCACCCTTTCACTTTTTGGCATTCACTTCCAGGGCCAATCAGAATCGACCCCCCCCTTCGTATGTTCCCTTCACCATTCTTCTTCACAACCAATAAGGTCCCCCAATTTATAAGGTCACCTCTCCAATGTGCCTTCAGTTATTGTTTAACTGACGATGGTTTGATCACCGAAACCGGTATAACAGTGTATTTTTCGCGTTTTTTCGTGCATTAGTGGAAATAGACAACTTTTCAACAACTCTGTTTTTCTTTGAAATGGGTTTCCACGATTTCTTTGCGAGTGATTTAGTTTTTATAAACCTGTTTGCTCACATTCATCTAACTACATTTGAAACAAAAATTTGTAATGAGTGAACACTCAAAGCAGAACACTATTAAATAACTGTTCGTTGAAAAAAAGAAGAAAAAACAGCATTGCAGCATGACCCAATGAGCGAATTTCGAAACAACAGATTCACCTTCTTCAAGAATTCGCTAAAACTGTGATGAAACGATGGCCGCCTCTATAATAATACATAATTATTTGTATGATACATAATTATTTATTCACGACGAGGATCACGTTTGTGAGAAAAAACATTCGGGAAGAATAATAAAAACAAAACTGTAAACTTTTTACAAAAAAAATTTATTGAACTTTAAAATTTACTTTTTTATTTTTACATTAATGTTTGTTTCTCAGTCTATTGAATGAACGAGTAACAAGTAATTTCCATCATTCAGATTTACATTACTCGGAACGGCGCTTCATCAGTCCCTTGCTAAAACCATCACACCAAGTCAAATGTAAAACAACGAAAGGAATACAACACCAGCGTAATGAATTATTCTCATAACGATCATTTTCCCTCCTTGAAAACAGTTGAATAATTATAAACTGTTACAATAGATTCCTTGAAAACAGTTGAATAATTATAAACTGTTACAATAGATTCCTTGAAAACAGTTGAATAATTATAAACTGTTACAATAGATTAGGTAACGTATTTTTTATGAATGTACAATAACAATAAAAGAACTTACAACCCATAATATAACATTTAATGGCACAAATAAAACAACGTGTTCATTTTTTTGGGACTTTACAAAAATAAAATTCTTCAAACATCAATATCTTTATTGTAGACTTGCTGATGTAGATAACTGAATCAAACCGAAAACTTATAGGTATTGAAGCAACATTTATGCTTAGTTATACACAGCCTTTCTCAGTTAAGAGAGAATCTTAAACTTTCACGGGCACTGATGCTATACAAAATTATCTTTGTACTACTTTTTGGAATAGTTTCACGCACACCGAGCTTCCAACCATAATCCTCTCTCAGTTCAAAAGGGGAAATTCGTTTGCCTGTCAACTGGAACTCCGTCAAATTTCGTTTGTTCATCTTTCTCTTCAGAGAGAACAGCCGCGATGGATGTTCCCAGGACTAACTTCTTTAATAGACGCTGCACAACTGATAAGTACTCAGGTACCTGAACGAGATGCAGGGGGTGAACAACAAGGGAAGAAGTATTCACAAACAAAACAAAGGTTCGGAAGCCGAACTCAACGTTGGGAGCAAGCTCAAGTTGTCCTCTTTTAGCTGATGGATGGGCTCGCCGGTACAAATTTGTTGGGGAAAATTTGAGTTTGGTGTGCGCCTAAGCAAAAGTTATGGCGCGCCCAAAAGCAGCGCAAGTGCACACAGCATAAAATGTTCTTTAAATTCGGTCTGCCTTCTGGTTGTCAGACGTAACTGACGGATTTCAGCTCTTGTCACTGGAACGCCTCAGCAGCAAACAGATGCTGTGATAGATTGCCGCCTTCGTGTGAACCAGAGGATTTCTGAGTGACTGCCGCCTTCGTGTGAACCAGAGGCTTTCAGAGTGACTGAAGATACTGCCAAGTAAGTCATTCAAGCTGAGCAAGACTTCATGCTAGTCATGAAGATTTCGACGTTTCCACAGCCAGACCACTAGGTAAGTACTTGAATGGTCATCAACAAGTAAACCATCTCTGACCAGAATGGAAGCAGTGAAGAGTGATTCTAACACAATATGAGTTAAACCTGGGTTCACATGGAGCTGTAATGCGTTTCGTCTGTGGGTTGCGGCCACGCGTTTGTCAATGCAACAGGCCAGCACAATGCACATGGATGAAACATAGTATGGTTACAGCATAACATTTCCTTAAAATTCGGTCCACCACGTTGAAATTCTCAATTTTTCTGGTTGGTAAGGCGGATTTCAGACAACGCCACTTATTTACATGACCAACTGCTTTATAACCACATCGCAAATTAACCTGATTTTGGAGTGTGAAAGACTACTCTGGACACCCCCCCCCCCCCCCCCCCCCACCACAACTTACATTCTACAATCACAACAAACTTTTTGCGACGCTAAACTCTTCAAGACTGTATTATAAACTACAAATTATGGTTGGGTAGGTGATCAGATATCAGTAGACAAGAACTTGAGACACATGAAACGGAGAATCCATTCCAACAAATTTAACATTGGTTGAACTTTGAGACATGTTTGTGGAGACGTATTTAGTTCCCTGACTGCAACAAAATAAAAGTTTGTTTTTCCATCACCTAATTAGAAGGTGCCAACCTAATTGAAACGCCTTGGCAACGGAACTGATACGCAGCCAGTGAAATCCTGATGCTCATATCAACCAGCCAAAGCTTCACTTCGAGACCCACAAAGCTAAGGCGGATTTTGAAAGGATGGCAGTGTGGTTAGCATCCCCTGCACTCTGTATTAATGGTACCTAATGAAGTCGCTAGCTACTGGTTGTCTATGTATGGAAACAGGTTTGTACAGGCATTTTGTGTCACACTTTCTGTAGAGCAGTTTTCACATTTGTGGCTACTCTAAACACGGGGAGATTATATTTCGTGATGCTGATTTGCCATTATCTTCAAGACAACTTGCATTATTAATAAATATCAAGGTCAACTTAGTACACTCAATGTGAAGGTCAGCCTTTAGTAATGTTTGTGAATACGGACCGACCCTTCACTGTGTCTACTGTTCATAAAACGCCAGTCTACAGGTGTTTTTGGCAATATTTCAACTACAAAGCCTATAAAATTACATTTACAAAGAAATGAAGCGTCCTAATCTAGTGAACTCTACAGCTGTCTTGATTTGTAATTAAGTCTTGATAAAACTGGTATGATAGCTTTTTCGTCATCTCAAACCACCCATAATATTCTTAAATACAGGACACTGATTCTTACTGTACAGAATTATTATTATTTAAAATTGAGTGAATTAATAGTAAAATCGCTCAAAGCTGGTGAGGGTGTTAGAACTGAAAATTCTGGTGGATCCAGAGCCAACTAGCAAAACTCTGCTGTACATTTCAGGATTTTTGCTTTGTTTTTTGGATCCTGCATATTTGCTTCTTGAATAGTCAAAACTTGATTTGATGATGTTTTTATGAAATCCAGAACATTTGTAACACCAAGCATTATATTGTGAGATATTTGGACCACATTTCATACATAAATGATAAAACAACATGATATTTTCTTATTAGTTTTCAGTCAATAATAGTTCGTAATTTACTCACTTTTCCTCTTGAAGACTGGTAACTGGGGGAGAAGTAACAATAAAACTCTTCAGAGATCAAGAAGTGGCTTTCAAGCAATGGAAATCGTGGGAAAGCCGTTGAAAATTGACTGTTTGCGTGGCAACATGGGGTGAGAGTGAAGAGACGGGGGTGTGAGGGGTGACCGCTAGGGGTGCTAGGAGCTGGTTGAGTTCCAGCTGTGTGAGGTCATTGCGGACATCGTCCTCCGTCTCTACTGGTGAAATAATTTGACGATTCAGCTGTTACAAGCCAGTATGACTGAGCGACATGAGACCCGTATTTCAATATATTTTAGTTGGCATTGGGGACTAGATGTGCTAGGTCACGACGGGTAGCACGACGCGAATTTTCTCATGTTCAGGCAAGAAGTTTGTCGTCCGTCGGATTTGCAGGCCTTTTTGGAGCTGGAACCCTTGTTGTTGGTGCAGGCCTCTTGCATTGCTATCTTCTTTTCTTCTGAAAGTATGATGAAATTAATTACTGAAGGTAAAGGAAATCATAAACAGTTCAATCCACAGACAAAAATATTCTATCCTGTTTTACATATCAAGTTTAGATATTTTTACTCATTACTAGAGTGCATTAGAGTGAAATACTCAAGTATTGAATTACAAACAAATGTTGTTATCATGATGTGACAGTGCAAGTTAGGGCATTTGATTTTTTTTGCTAAATGTACTAGTAAAAATGTTACAACGTTAGTATTTCAGAATCCAGGACCCTGGAATTTATTTGAAGAAATGGTCCAGCGATAAGCTATAATATCCACGCGTTACCTATGGATACTACATAAAACCTATCTAGGGTGGCTAACAGGACAGAAGAGTAGATTACTGGTGGGTGCTATTGTTATTTTCAGAAAACGACAACAACGGCTGTTGGTTGCCCAAGAATAACAGTTGCCAACAAAAGTTGTATAAGTCTGTTGTTTCTTTCAAGAAACAACTCTAAGATACGAACTCAACCAATAACGGTCTGTAGTTGATGATGAGCAGCTGGACGTTTTCGGAAAATTTTTGTTGCAACTGTTACGTGGTCCTACAATGTGCAATACCAACAAAACAAAAACAAAACAGAGTGGTTTCACCAGAAAAAGGGCATGAAATGAGCGTTTGAAATAGCGGTTATTTCGAACTGGAAAAAATAGGTCCTTAATACCAAAGTAACAGTTCTCTGGCAACCGCTTTATGTCTGTTATGAGTGTTGAGGTTTGTCACGCTGCTGTGAAAGTAAGTAGTTATTTACAACTGTTATTGTACTTTCTTGGCAACAGTTGCTTCGTTTTTTATCCACAACTGTTGCAGCAACACTGTTGTGCGTTTTCATTATCACTAGAACAGATGCTGACCGGTGATACTCCTACAATGAACTCGGTGAGAATGATCAGTGGTACCCAGCATTCTTACTTATGGTGGCCCATGGTAATACCTGTATGACCAAATTCAAGATCCATATTTTTTTTTTCAAGAAAACTTCAGATTAATGATACTAAATGTACCCCTGAAACTCAAAGATAAACTGGAGTTACTTAGTGGTTACAATCATTGAGCTGATAACAAGAAAACTAAATGTTAGTTGTTCAGAACTCCAACTGTTCGACGAGACAGGGTGTCAAGGGGCGGAAATTTATAGTTTGGTACACAATTTAAATATTCTTCAATGAGTTTTCAGTAGATTTGAGGGGTTCCCATAAAACAGGTCATACGGAAAACAGTTAATTAGGGAGAACTAAGCCAAATGAGTCGAGGTTCGCACTAGACACCCTGTCTAACATGCCAAGGTTAATACTGACAGTGTCACATCCCAAGTAACAGCAAACAGAACAAAAGTGAAAAAAATGGTTTAATGAATCCCAAACAAAACCCCATTGGAACATACCAGGCAACCATTGGACAACTCCATTTCTATTCTGGACAGACAAATCATTCAGTTACATGAATTTGTTGCTCAAGCAAAGCATAAATTGGTTTAGTCAAGTGTGAGAACTGGAGTGGGGTGTTCTTCATGATCAAACAACATTTTTACTGGAACACATCCGAATTTCGCCAACATTCCCACTTCAGTAGAACTTGAGTTATTTTTCTTGAACTTCTTAATAACTAATAAAGAACAATGGGCAACAATTACTGTATACCTTTGAGAAAATCAGATTTTTCCTGTCTGTTTTGTTATTTGGAACTAACAGGGTTGAAACGAAGAAGAAAAATATTACAGTTCTGGAGTGGAGAAGACTAGGACTCTAATCACAGCCGTTTGCATAAAAGGCAGGTTTCAACGGGTCAACGTCACAAGAAAATAACAACCACAAGAGTGTGTGCTGTGACCACGATGAAATTTAAATAACGGTGACACACAAAATGTGAACCAAAATGCGTCGTGGTTGCAGACGATGGAGGATGGTCGGCGGATGCGGAAATGCAAACTAGCAACAAAACCCAAAAAGAAGAATTACAACTGTAGCACTTGTTTTACGTTTTGTTCGGTTGTCCTCACGGTATGGGTTAGCCAATGGGAGACGACACCCTTCTGCTTGCCAATTTCTCGCTATTGAACAAATCTGAATAATTCACTACATTTTCTAAAACTAAAGATACACTGTATTTTTCCTACGACTTTATTATTGTCTGTTTTAATAAGCCACTACCTTTCAGAATAAATAAAAGACTAAATCAATGAAAATGGCCCATCTTATTAGGTTGAGACTAGTGAGGTTCATTGTGTTGGAGAGGGTGTGAACCCTTTTCCCAGCCGAACTGCCTTTGACATATAATAAATTTGTAGTGTTTGACAAATAACACACCTGTCGCTGTGTGTCACATCTGTCGTGATTCCGTTAAGATTTTCGTACTAGAAATTGGATGGAGTGGCGAGAAGAAAAATGAGAAATACATTTGAGCTCATTTTTAAGCGCAACGTGGTGGTCGTTTTTGGAAATATTTCTGGGATTATTGGCCTTAAACCCCAAGATCGAGAAGGTGAGAAAACGTCAATAACTTGAGACAGCACACTGTCAGTGGAATTCACTCCTACCAAGGAAAGCTCCTTTATCATTCTAACGAACAACTGCCAAAAGCCAACCATTTGATTGATACTTGAGCATTAGCAATGGATTTCCTGACTGCCCTGTATAGTATCCATGACTAGGATCAAAATCATAGGCGGAAACATCGCCCAATAAATAATTGACTGAATACTGGCATCCTCATTTCATCCCAGCTGTTTACTTATTATCAGTCATTGGAATACACCAAAGAGGAAGAAGTTCCAGCCAAACCCGTCCACGTTGCTTGTGACATTCAAGTGGTTTGCCATAAAACCCACAGCAAACAAACCTATCATCTAACACACAATGCAATCATCTCATGTATTCCAAGTTCATTTTCGTCCTCAAGGAAAATGAGTTATCAATTTTCAACACCATCAATACTTACTTTAAATATGTTTAGAGTGTGATTTTTAAATATGTGTTTTCAATAGTTTTGCTTTTACAAATTATAGGCTATATTATTTATTTTCTATTCTCACACCGGCTAGGCTTCTGCTAGCGAGTTAGTCTCTGAACTTCACGGTATAGACAACAAAAATGATTGGCAGCTTTTATTGACTATGCAGGTACACTTTTACAAACACAAATCAATGTAGCAAATTTGGAGCACTCACCATTTAGTTGCCTTTCTGAGACGTATTGGGTTGATGATGATTGATCACCATAATGATATTCGTAAAGGTATGGCAAGACGGTCATGGTGTGAAGTTCATCCCCCCGAAGCGGAGGGATTGGAACCCTCTCGAGCGTCTTTGGCGGTTTCCGTACGACCCACCTGAATACAAATACAACCAATAGGGAATTTTTTTCAATTTTTTCTTTCTTTTTCCCTGAAAAAATATTCAGAACTCTTGGAAAAACTGTAGCTTGAAACCCTTTTTCACAAATAGGCGGCATTTTTTTAAGTAAGGGTGATCAAAAGTAAAAATGTGGCGAGAAATGACGTATCAGGTCTACTGACATCTGACTGGCTGTTGGCCCAAGGAGGCGGAGGTTCTCAACGCTGCCAACAAACCAACATTAAAAATGGCAAATCTTTTTGGCAACCTTCAAGAACTTAGCTGTGACTTTTCGTGATTTGATTTTGAGGAATTTTTTAAATTTATTTATAAATTTTCGGTTCCATCCATCAACCTACTCTGGTTCTGTACTTCGTTTAAAGTGATGGCCTAGAGCTCTAAGCGAGATTTGAGGAACTAGTTGGCGACTTACATGATACATCATTTCAAGCGGGAACTTGGAAATTCAAATTCCACAGTCGTTTTTTGCCTACATTTTCCTACATTAACACCTCACTATTTGGTCAGGAAGTGTTAATTTCTGTTACCAAACAGAATTTGGCAGAAAAAAACATTGTGACCCTACGAAAACTGCCCGTTCAGTCTTCTTCTATTTCATGTTTATTTCAGTCTATCAGTGAGAGTAATACTGAAAATGTGTGCGAAGCCGATAGTTGATACACAATATTACTGAAATGAATTAAGAGTAACTCACGGATGTCGGATGATGTTCTCCAAAGGAATCCTCAGTTCAGGATCCTTGTGCAGCATACCTTTCAGAAGGTCGATCAATTGATCTTCAAGCTCTTCCGGGATGTTAACGTCACCTTGGCCAATGCACTCGAACAATTTGAAAATGGTGCCTCCTTCAAACGGGTATTTGCCCGTGACCAAATTGTATCTAAAACAAGTGTGAGCAATGCAGTCAGCGAGCAAAACTAAGAAGGTATTTCAAAATCTAGATGCACACTACACCAGGCTATAACCATGCGTAGTGACGACACAAAACGTAAATCTACATTTCGATTTTCCACGTTTTTTTTTTTTTTCGTACCTTAATGAAATGCGGTGTGATACATACGGTTTAAATGGCTTTTTTTCTGAGGGAGCTGAATCTGATTTTGAGGTCCAAAATACAACATTTTGACCCAGCCACCTCAATTGCAGGTGAATCCTCAAATTTACCTACCGAACTCGTTTTGTGACAGTTAGAATAGATAGAATTAGATAGAAACATTTTTCTCCCTAGTCACACACACACATGAGTATGACACGTAGCCTAACAAACACATGTCTATAATCCTTAAAAATCTAAATGGACCCATGAAATCGCTTAAAAACTCGGAAACAAAATATAAAACAGGAATTTTGTCATGGATGCCAACATGGATACTCGTAACGTCAATTGTCGTTTACGTGGTGGATTCCGGATAATGGAGGTGAAGGTATAAATTGGGTCCTCAACTCCTCCGGCTAATGGAGCAGCTGCTTACAGCCAAAATTAATGGATGGTTTTAAATGGGGTGGGGGAACATTAAACTGGTTGGTGCAGCTTCCTGCTAATCCCACTCCAGTTAATTTTACTGCATAAAGATGAGCTCCACCAGGCCCTGTCTTTCTAAATTGCAAGAAAGCGCGATCGAGAGTATTTTAAATCTTATCTGCCTCGAGAAAATCTCAACTTGCAGACTCACAGAGTAACGCCGCTGCTCCAAATGTCCACCTTGAATCCTGAAAACTTATCCATCCCGTTGGCTATTTCAGGAGGTTGAAAAGCTGGCGAGCCTTGACTAGTATAGCACGTGTCATCTGGAGCAAACCTATCCAATGCCTGGAAAAATTAAAAACCAAATACAGTGGATCACGTCGATGAGAATAAGTCATCGATTTCCTTCGAGTACAAAACAGGTGCTACCTCAGCAACTCCAAGATCAGATATTTTCAGAGTGTCGTCCTGAGTTATCAACAAATTTCCAGGTTTGATGTCTTTATGAATGATACCCGAGCTGTGCAAATACTGCAATCCTTCCATTAATTGAATAAAATACCTGAAACAAAAGCAATGGTGACATGGGGGATAGAGCAGTGCACAGCGCCGAGCTTGGTGGCCCAAGTTTGCAATAAGGCTCGATTTCCGAGGTTCGCTCAAGTGTAGGAAATTTGTTTTTTGTTGTGTTTTGTTGTTGTGTCGAATCATACGGGAGTACGATTTCCCACAACGGGAGAAAAGGGAGAGAACGACGAGTAGAACAAAAGTAGTAGTTCGTTTGTTTGCCACTCGAGCGCTTCGTAAGCTCGAACTTTATAATAACAGAACTTGAGGTTTTTGCAGAAAAATCATTTTTGTAGTTGCAGCAGCTGTATTACTTACCAATGGGCCTGCCAATTGGGAAATTTTTTGTTATCAGTTTTCTCCAACATTTCCTGGAGCACACCAACGCAATACTCCATAACAAGGTACATTTTCTCCTTCTCGGGATTATACATAACGTCCACCAGCTCTATAACGTTCTTATGCCTGAGAGTTTTCAGCAGCTGTATCTCTCTGCAACAATGAATGATTTTCAACACATTAGCAGATTTAATTACGAAGTTTTCACAAGGGACACAAAAACGGAAGTGACAATTCATTATGTATTATACCTACATTATTTTATTAACTATAATTTATATTACCTAATTCATTACTGTCGTGGTATCCTCCCAGAACCACTACCTTACTCTGTGAAATTAAGATCTAGAAGTGGGGACCGAAGACGCAGGAGAGGCGAGGGACAACCTGGGGATCCCCAACATCCTCCATTAGTTGGAGGATGGAGGGAGACGGCTTCCAGGCCTATAAAAACTCGCCTCCTTCGCCTTTCTAGCCATTCTACGCTCTCCTCTAGTCGCTGACTACTCTCTCTCTCCTAGCTCCTCATCTCTCTCCTAAACCTAAAAGATCCTGGGAATGGTGGTGGTCCGCCCATAACCAAACCAGGCAAATCTCCCTAAAAGATCTTGGGCATGGTGGTAGTTAGCCTATAACCAAACCAAGCACACATCCAAAAAGATCCTGGGCATGGTGGTGGTCCGCCCATAACCAAACCAGGCAACACTCCTGAAAAGATTCCGAGCATTGTGGTGGTCCGCCCAAAACCAAATCGGACACATCTGAAAAGATCCCGGGCATGGTGGTAGTTAGCCTATAACCAAACCAAGCACACATCCAAAAAGATCCTGGGCATGGTGGTGGTCCACCCATAACCAAACCAGGCAACGCTCCTGAAAAGATTCCGAGCATGGTGGTGGTCCGCCCATAACCAAACCAGGCAAATCTCCCTAAAAGATCTTGGGCATGGTGGTAGTTAGCCTATAACCAAACCAAGCACACATCCAAAAAGATCCTGGGCATGGTGGTGGTCCACCCATAACCAAACCAGGCAACGCTCCTGAAAAGATTCCGAGCATGGTGGTGGTCTGCCCATAACCAAATCGGACACATCCGAAAAGATCCCGGGCATGGTGGTGGTCCGCCCATAACCAAACTGGGCACATCCTCCCTCACACCTCTCGTGGTGGATGTGCGCTCCCTATACATCCATCACAATTACCTTTTACTATAAGTTGTATCATTATGATAATTTAGCTCACCGCTAATGCGTCCTGATAACATTCTAATCCGTGAACCAGGATGTCGAATTTCAACATAGCGCACCGAATTAGGGAAGTGGCGTTCAGCACTGAACGGATCTTTCAGTTGAACGTATCCCAACTGAACGGATGACCAGAGTTGACGTTCTCACTGAACGGGCGATCCTAACCTCACTCCATTGTCAGAACTCCTCATATCAGTCCCACCAGTTCATCCGTTCATCAACCCCTCTCTACGTTCGTACCGTTCTTCCCTTCCCGCCGTTCCCATCGTTCTTCCATTCCCCGCTCGCCATTCCTCGAGATTCACAACTCCTCAGTTCACCCGTTCTTCCGCGTTCCTAACTCCTCGCTTTCTCCTCCCAACTCCCACCAGTTCATCTGTTCATCAGTCCTCCCTTCTCCATTCGTTTCTCTTCTTACTTATTAAATTCCAACGACATTTGCGAAATTTTTGATTGATGGATTTTCCAAACCACTGCTGTGATTTTGTACGAAAATATATATCTATTATTAAACTAGTTTAACTTTTTATTGAATCAAACCTATCAAAACCCCTTAGTGATTTTTAGGTCGGGATAATTAGAATTTGTATTAAGGACTCCGTCGAACTGGTGAACGTGTCCCAAAGAACGCAACTCAGAACTGAGTCAACTGGTGGGAGTTAACTCCTCAAACTGAATGCATCTTACACATCTCTAGAACCAGGATGTCGAATTTCAACAACTACGATACAGAAATTCGAAGTAATAGGCACTACTAAATTACGAAGAGGCGCTCGAAATGAAAGAGAGCTCTACACTGGATTTATTCATTCATAAAATCAATACCTAATGAACCTCGCCCAGCAATCAAGAAGAATTTTTTAATCACAGTTTCTTAATAAATTAAAAACGCTGAACATGGATAACTTGACCTTAGAGTACTAGGTAACTAAATAGAAACTTTTTGGATCCTGTAGGTGGGGTACCTCACCTCTGCACGTTTTGTTCGCCGTTGGGGATCCGCCTCAACCTCCTCTTCTTCAGAATCTTGACTGCCCTGCGACACAAGGTCTCCGAGTCGAGCATTTCCTTGACTTTACCATAGCTCCCTTCCCCTAACAAATCACCCATAACGTACTTGCCGATAATCTTACAACTTTTCTTCTCCGTTTGGTATATGATTTCGTCGGAGTCCACTCGGTGGAAAAACATGATGTCTTGCTCATCGTCATTGTTTCCCGATGACATACTTAGCTCGTTTGAGGATTCTGTCGAAATTCAAGTTTTTACTGATCCAAATGATGAAACTAAATAGCATATTACAGACTTGGACCTGGGTGTGCTCTCATTTTTGATAAACTTGTCACCAACGCGTTGCACTTTTTGGACACGCTACTGCCTGGAGATGAACGAAGATTTGTCATGATTCACTCGCATACTTACGGCTCAATCATATAAATTGTTACTTCGCCAAGTATCTATGAAAATACTTGTTTACGGGCGAAGGTTAGGCAAAAATGACGATGACATCGACCACTGGAAATTAACCCGGACTGCTTGTTACAATTGACAGGAAACTTCAAACAACCGGTAAACTCATGAAAGTATCAACGCAACTAAAAATGGAATTTCCAGCTAAAATTTAAACAATTTTCGCGAACAAATTTATCGGAGAACACGACGGGCAACTTGATCATGATCTTTATCAAAGTTTGTATCCCTTCCCCTTCCGTGACAATCGCTATTCAAACTTGATCAAGACTATATGAGCTGCTATCCTAGTGAAATTTCTTAGTAAAAACTATTAAGAATAAGAAAACTACGTACCGCTGTTGTTTTCGTAAACATTTATCAAAACAGACATTTAAAATAAATTCTTCTGGCCAAATTTTCGTGAAGCTGCATTATGTTGCTCATTTGAACTAGCGTCACAGCATGGATCGCCTATCCATACTTGGGCTTGGGTTTTCTCAAAATAAGGTTATTCTACTAATTTTTTGAACTAGTTGCTGATTTTCGAAAAAATGTATTTTTTACCTTCATTTTACCTTTTTTCACTTAGTAATAGCCTTTTTTCCGATGGGAGGAAGGTTTTCGTGTAATTTCCATGTAAATTTCCCCAAGTTTGCACCTCTTACGCACTCAAATCACGGTAGTCAGGTAACAGCAGTATCGCTTCAAAAAACTTGAAAAATGAATGTTGACGGTGCAAGTTCCGACTCAAACCCGGTACCAGAGTCAAATTTAGACGATAAGAGTGACGATCATTTCAAGGGGAAGATAGTCAATCTTGCCAACGATTTGAAAAGTGAGTCGACGAAGACGGTGTTCAGAGCTCTCCAGTACGTGCGTTTGAAAGTCATCGAACGGCCCAGAGGCGTTTCTTACTTGTACGAATGCGGGGGGACGAAGTCTTTCTATAAAATCCTCACGACGACGAACCCAGAGGTTTTGAACTTGGCTTTGAGCGTCTTGGGGAACATCAGCAGCGTGCTGGTCAGCAACGAAGGGTTCTGCGATGAGGTAAGTATGAAAGGGGAAAAAATTCATTTTAGCGTAAGTTCTATTACTTCCCTTGGTAATATGCTCGTCAGACGAGCACCTGAGCATTTGTTTAATCATACCCACAAATTCATGGAACGAAACCGAACGGCTTGCTGAATTGAGCATAAATAGCATAATGAAAAACTTGGATAAGAATAACCTCTCCCTGAATTATAGCAGTACGAACTATAATTATCTGTTTCTACAACAGTAATCACAGCCGTCCAGAAAGAAATTTGTCAATAAAGTTTCACTCTAACAATTGTAACAGATGTACTGTAACAGGTACTGAAATTAATAGAGTTGCATCTACAAAATACCTTGGTATATTCATAGATGAACACATCATAATATATTCACACTGAACATTCAGCAAAGAAAATAAAACGAAGTGCTTATATATTTTATAGATGTAAGAACATATTCCCCATTCATATTATGAAAATGCTGTACGAGTACACATCTCTGGCCCACTCGTACCACACTTATGGCGCTATACCGTGGGGATGTACATATAAAACCCACTTAACACCCGTCGTAACTTCCCAAAAATTGATCATAAAGTTAATATGAAAAAAAGGGAAAATTATATCTGACAAAACTTCTTTTTGAAAATACAGGCTTAGTCGTATAAATCAAACAGTAACTTTACAAATAATAAAATTCTTTTTAAATAGACCGTGTCTTCTCCAAAAAACACAATCCTTACACTCCTGCCCCAAAAGTGCACTCAGCTGAGTTTGTTGATTGTAGCACCTATCCTGAACCTGGTTCCAATGTTTCTGCAATATCCACCAATCGCTCGAAAAAAAGAATTAAAAGGGTGGATTTCCATAAACATAATCTTATAATTGATTTCATAAATAATTCCAACCCAAACATATTTTGATTCTTCCATTTGTTTTTGATGTAATTATATTTACACATTATTTTACTTTAATAAGTTTTATGTATGTTACCAAACGATTATTATTCTACTACCTAAGTACCTATATCTTGACAACTTCTGCATAAACTTCCTTCTGTGTAAACAGACCTCGTCATCAGTTTCATTTTTATTATATAATCTAATAATAGTTACCTACTTAGAGTTTATTTTTAACGTTCAGATCTGTTTTTTTCCTTATTTTTTAAACGAAAAGGTAGATATGTAAATAATGGCGGAATTTATCATATTTTCAATCCTAGCGGATGTGGGATTTGTGGTTTCTTAATACTACTTATAAGGTACAACGTACAGGTATACTACGTACCTGTACCAGACATATGTTAATCTCCTGGGAAACTTTTTTTTTAACTACCTTTTCTGTACAAATAAACCAGTTCTACAACAAACAGACAAAAACAAACAAAAAAAGAGCACCTTCATCCAGCGGCACTGGGCCCTGCTTACACAGTGCCACCTATTAGATCTAATTATTGTCACTTATGTTGGAAATGAACAATGAAGTGTTTTGGTAGTCTGATAGAATCCTCAGGGTACTACGCACACTAGGGGAGACTGAGGAGGTGTGGGACAAAATTTACAAAATTGCCTCCACTGCTACGAATTAATTATATTTAATGGCCTAAGGCAGTCCTACGTGAAGCTACACATCTCACCAAGTATCTCAGATTTTTCCAGATTTCATTATAACTTTTTTCATGGTCAAAAAGGCAAAAATTCAATAAAAGATTTTTTGTCCCAAACCTCCCCATACCCCAGGTTTGGGACGTACGGTGGGGAGGTTTGGGACTACCATAAATGAACTAAAAATAACGTGAAAAAGTATTTAATATGTATAAGTCACAGCGCATTTTTCAGATTGGAGGGCCAGGCATTCACTCACGAATGAACTTTCAGGTTGTCAAAGAAAAGCGTGACATATCTATTGAACGCCATGCTCCTGGCTGCGCTTGTAGGTTCTGGGGTTCGATCCGACAATAATTGTCCTTCATGACGAGAAAGAAAGCCATACATCCACTCAAGCCCTGCCATTTTATTTTCTTCCCATCCTTTTGGAATTTTGACTTTATTATTAGCCACAGCAAACTTATAGGCAACCGAACGAATCAGTTTTCTGTTTAATCCATGATTCAGTTTGGCACATTTTATTATGTACTTTTCAACATTTCCTCCTCATCAACAGCGAATATTTGACTACCCGTACGCTTGCTACCATACTCGCTGTGGTCGAGGGTTTTCCCCTCGAGCTTCCACTTTTTATAACGAGCAAGCGTACTTTTGGGAATGCCATAATTTGACAGCTATTTTTCTTAACCCACCACATCCATCAATCAAGTCTTGCACCGCTGTCTTCAGGACTACTTCATCGATAGGCACCCTCTTTTCCTTTTTTTTTTGTACTTTCTGGGCATGTCTGAAACGAAGAAAACAAGATTTGAATACCCCAAATTGAGAAATAAGTGCTGGGGAGGTGTGGGACGCTCAAAACGTTCTTCGATTAATGGTCCCACACCTCCCCAAACACCAAAAAAAAAGTAAAACGATTGCACAATGTTTTGCATCAATATTCAAGAAGAAATTAAATATTTAGCTACTTACCAGTAAGTTGATGTTTGTTGGGAGCCACTTGAATGAGAGAAAAAGCACGTTTGTCTTTCGAAACGCCACTGGAGATACATGTCCAAATTCGCGAATTGTGGGGTGTAAACAAGCTGCATGGCGCCAAAAAATATAACCTTCCAAAGATGGCGTGAAACACGCTTAAGGTTTTCATAAGCCCACTTTCATTGGATCAAGTGTTTTGTTTGGCTATTTATGACACCCATGTCCCAAACCTCCCATGGTACCAAACCTCCCATTTTCCCCTACAAACAAAGACGTAAAACAATAATGATTATGTAGGTTTAATTCATCCTGAGCCTCTGAATGTCATCAGTAATATCCAGTGATACCCAAAAGGAATAATTTGACATAAATCATCTATTCATCACTTCCACTCTCTGTTACCGCATCTGCCCTTAACTCGCTTTCTTTTTCTTCACCAAGTTTCCTCAGCCATTGTTGCTGCTTTTACGATAATATCGTTTTGTTATTTGTCAAGATGATCAAGTACGAGGTTGGAAACAAACTGACGACCCTCTTGAGGAAAACCACAGACAAAAAGATTCAAAGACGAATCTGCCGGTTAGTTGGGAACATGGCGCAGTGCCACGCTCTGGGAAGAGACCTTCACAAATCCAACATCACTGTAGTCATCAACAATCTTCTTGGGACTACCGACTGCTCCGAAGTGAAACTGATGGGTTTGAGAGCAATTAGGTTCGTGAATGATTAGATATTATAAATATTGGAATTTTCATCGACCAGTTATAGGTAATACGAATTTCTTTCTACTAGAGACTGCAAGTAACTACAATCAGTATGCTTTTGTTGTTCCAAGGTGGTTGTGGGAAACCGATAAGTCCCAGATTGTGCGGATAGAAGCTGTGAAGACTGCTGCTGCATTCCTCGAAGTCGACAATCATCAGGTTAATACTGATATTTCGAACTCATATCTCCATGTATTATGTTGGACTCTATAAACAAATTTGGCAATATACGTAATGTCCGTACAATGCACCTATATAATTTGATGGAAAAAAAATTTAGCGCATGTTTTAGGTGCAGTAGGTAAATATAATTATTATTATGATAGAATCGAATAGTGTTGTGATATGTATTGTTTTGATTTTAAATTATTTGATTTTTTTTCCAGCTTTTCAAACTCGTTATTCGAACTTTGGTCGTATTCACTCAACCCTGCAATTCACGAGTTGCTCAACAGGTTCGTTCCTGTTCATGACGCTAGATATTCTTTCTGTAATATTGCTCATTTTAGCTTGTTAATTGGTTTTTCATAATTATTAGATATGCGGACCAAGCGGGAATGGCTATGCTTTGGTTGTGTCCAAAATGAGCGAGTCGAGCGTCAATGTTCTCATCCTCAACCTGAGTCACTCTCCCGAAGCGAGAGTTGAGCTGTGTAAAGCTGGAGCCGTTCAAGAGATAGTTCAGAAACTCACGTCTGCCAAAATAGATTCTTGTACGTTGTTAATAAAAATATCATAATCTTAAAATGTCTGTATTTTGTGGTGAATTACAGTGAGATGCCTAATATTGTATGTCATTCCAGATTTGATAACAGCTCTTTGCGTTATGTGCCGGGAGCCAATGGTCAGGGCAAGCCTGAGGAAAACACCTGATGGTTTCAAAACCTTACTGTCCCTTTTGGTGAATCCAAAAACCAAACATTTTTATCCGGAGCTTCTCAATGCAGTTTCTCAATTCAACTACGACACACCTAGCCTTCTGGTACGATGTTCCTCACAATCAACAGTGTCCATACGCGTCAGTGATGGGCAAAAATTAGCTATAGCTAACAGCTGAAAGCTTCAGCTAAATTAGCTGAAATTTAGCTTAACTCACAGCTAAAATTTTAGCTATTAGCTGTTGTGGGACAGCTAAATTAGCTGTTAGTTAAAATGTACAGCTAATGACTTTAGCTATAAAAGTGATCCAATGGCTAACAGCTAACTTTTTCTTTAAAAAACGTATTCGTCCTCACAAACAGCTAACAGTTTCAGTTTTAACATAATTGTACATTAGCTTTAAAACATTTTTTTGAACGAATTTAATTGCTTTGACAATTCTACCATTTTGAACAATTTCTGGCTTTTTTGACCAAGTCCAGTGAGTTTTCTCTGCAAAAATACTTCTTTTATTTGCTGTTATTATTTGTCATTAATATATATGAACTATGCTATTAATATATGGTAATAGCACCTTTTTGGTAAACGAAAATTGTTGGTAAACATTGAAAAACATAGGTAGTTAACAGTAACGCAACACATCTGAGGGAGCAAATTTTCCGATAAATTATGATAAAAAATAAAATTTTGTGTTGTTCAAATATTTTCTCGTTATGAAATATAATGGTAATAGGTATGACAAATCTATCAGAAGTAGTTCCAGGGAAGAGAAGTCTTGGGAGCCTCAGGAACTCAAGGGTGGCCAGCGGTAGTGTATATATACGTCCAATTCGCTTTTTACCAGAGACTTTACTGGACCTGGTCGAAAAAGTCAGAAATTGTTCAAAATGGTAAAAGATTCAAAACTGTTAAATATTGTTATAAGAACGTTTTAAAGTTCATTTACTTATCAGCTAAAACTACAATTGTTAGCTATTAGCCGTTTGTGAGGAGAAATACGGGTTTTCAAGAAAAAGTTCGCTTTTAGCTGACAGCTACAGCTATAGCTATTAGCTGCTACCAAAAGCTACTTTTTTATAGCCAAAGTTATTAGCTGTATATTTCAGCTAATTTAGCTGTCCCTCAACAGCTAATAGCTAATTAAGTGCAGCTAAAAAAAACATAGCTGCAAGCTAATTTAGCTATTAGTTAAAATTTTACCTAGCAGTAACTTAGTTTGCTGATAACCAACACTGATACGCGTTTTGATGTCGATTTCAACTGCTAAACGACGATTTTATCGTTTTACTTGACCATTTCAGACCATGGTGAAAGGCGGGCTGATTGGCGTTCTCGTAGAAAAGCTTGGGGAATACTCGAAAATCCACGGGGAGCCTCATTTCGAGTCCATACCCCAGATGGCGCCGCCCCTGTCGCCTTCTAGCCCATCTTCTTCCCGAGGATCCCTCTCTCCGCCGCCCTATGCCTTCAGTGCAGAACCTGCTATGTACTCACCACGTTGTTCGACTCCTGAGTCAGACAGCCCTGCCACTCCTTTGTCGAAAAGCAGTGTGAGTACTACAATGACATGATGATATTGGGGATTGAATTTTAGTCGCAACAGTACAAATTATTATCTTGATGGTTTGCTGAAATTGAGGAACACCTTATTGATAGAGCAAGTGTAAAAATAATTCTGGCCAAAACCACACGGTTTCCATTGCAGTTGCCAGTTATAATAAAATGTTGTTCTCCGATGTGGTTGAGTGGAGGATTGAGTAGAGAGTACTGCCATCCTTGAACTGTCTAAGCCGACCACCAGTGGTATCTTTTTGGTGATTAACATTATGTAATACCACGGTTTTCTGCAGTAAAGACCTCATATTCTCTCTTCGGTGGAGGATGGTTAAATGCTATGTGTGGTCCGTTCTATTGTACGGAGCGTAGGCTTGGACCCTTAAGGCTGCCACCCTGAGTCGGATAGGAGCTTTTGAGATGTGGCTCTTACACAGGATGTTTCGGATCCCATGGACAGCACATGTTTCGAACGAGGTGGTTCTCCAGCACGCTCAAGTACAGAAGAAGCTCGTGGTCACAGTAAAATGCCGTAAGGTTACTTATTTGGGGCATATCTTGCGAGGTCCTAAGTATAGGCTGCTTCAATTGGTCATGAAGGGGAAGATCAAGGGTTGGCGCGGTGCCGGAAGTAGGCGGCTCTCTTGATTGAACAACCTGAGGCAGTGAACCGGGATTCAGCGTGCAGAAGAACTTTTTAGAACAGCAGAGGACCGCGACGATTTCGCCGCTGTGATGCCAACGTTTTTTTAGCAGATAAAGGTGCGGCGACACTGCCACCGGACTTGACTTGACTTGACCTTACTTGCGTGCCTGTCTGAACCCATCCTTTGCATTTCAAAGGGGAGCGGCGAGACTGCGACCGGACCTGACTTGATTTGACTTGACTTGAGCCACCCACCGGACTCCGTTCTGATCAGGTCTGCATGGGTTCAGACCTGACTCCGGTCCCCCCTCTACCGCAATTTTCAACCCCTCGCACCCCAACGAGCCATCCAACGCAGCCCCCATTGCCCTCTTCTCATCCTAAAATGGTTTTGAAATTGAACATCGTTCAATTTGGCGCATAGGGTGTGAGATTCAACGTATTATGCTCGTTCGGAAACATATGGTGACATCCACGACTTATTAAAAAAAAAACTTGTCAGTAGTTCTATTTCTTCATCAGAATCGGATTCTGATTCTAAATTTCAAAGAATGGCTTCCGTTTCAGAGGACATACTCTTGTGACGTCTAAGAACAAACTGGACTGGTTGGAGTCCGGTGACTCCGGTCAAGTCAAGTCCGGTGGCAGTGTCGCACCCCCCTCCGGTCACCAGTCCGGTGGCTCCAGTCAAGTCAAGTCAAGTCCGGTGGCAGTGTCGCCACAGCTTGAGGAACTTGAGGAAGTAGAATACCACGGTCCACGATTAGTACGCATTACCTTTGGGACCCTCCAACTTTTTTTTTGCGTTTTTTATGCAGTTTGCTGTGTTACCCACGTTCCAGCTTGTCAGTGAGAAAAATTACGAAATGGATTTGAAGAATGAATTTTAAAATAATTTGGACTGGAAAAAAATCGGGAATCAAACTGTTCACAATGGGGTATGCGCGTGGGTCACAAGAGCGGTTTATAATACGTTTGATGAAAGTAGATTCCGTTCTGAGAACTTTGACACCAACCACACTATCCTACAGTAAGTTTCTATGGCTTTGCACAGTTCCCAGACATTCTGACGTCACAGCACCGGGTGGGGGAGGGGGGTTGTGCCCAGGCGAGAGGGGTGCAAAGGCATATGAACTTATTTGAAAAATCATAGGAGAGAACTGCTTATAGTAGAAAATTGCGGTTGTCAGAAATTCTCAGGATGGAATCTACTTTCGTTAAAAAAAAAAAAAAATCTGCCAAGTTAGGTGGGCAGACGGACGGACGGACAGAAAGACAGACAGACACGGAACCAGAAATGTTCCTCTATGTCTGAGACGCAAAATGGTTGTGGAAATTTTCATTTTGGAGGACATTTTTTTTCTTTACTCAATCACGAAACCAAGTACCTTCAGTACGAGGAAGCAAAAATGCACCCGTGCCCATACCCTATTGACAAGCATTACTTTCTGTGATCTGTGGGCTTTACATTCGTGATTGTTAGCTACAATAAGGCGAATACCGTGGTGGCCTGGAAGGACACCAGAGTTTTTATTTAGAAAACTGCACAATGTGGTATCACTTAAATTTCATAGGAACGTAGTTCCAGATGGCTTACAAGAAGTCGCTGAACTGCTCGAAAATTGGAACACTTGTTTCGCAAGTTTTAATTGGAAAAATGGCAAGTGGGGTCGTTTGACCGTATTGCGAAAGTTAAACTAGGAGAATCTTTGGTCATTTCAAAAAAGTCCGCTGGTAATCCGAAGATCGACTGACGATTTGCAGGGTTGGTCCTGCATGGGAGGGATTGAAATCATCAAAGTGCCTGTGGCGGCAGGTAATGAAAGCCACTATTGGACAACTCAGTGTGTGTTTTAATCCAAATGGGCATTGAGATTTTATGTAAAATGCATTAATTATAATCGAGTTCACCAATAAAACCGAATGGTTTTTGTCTTTCCAGTGGTCGCACAGTGAGAGCAGTTCGGAAATGGACAGTTGTATTTTAGAAGTTCTCTGTCAACTGACGTACCAAGGAACACCACTCCCGGCGCTTGCCTCCAAAACCACAATAACTACTTTCCTCAACTACATAGTTGGCCTGAGATATCCGCAGTCCAGACAGAACTTTCTCAAAGCTACAAAAGCCCTTTCGGCGATAGTCAAGTAAGTTAATTGTTACCGAATGGTGTTTTACTGAGAATGTGTAAAGTCTTACAGATTTGCGAAGATAAGTCTTACTCAGGCATAGATGGTCGAATATTATATTTCCACGGGAAATATAATCCCCACCTTAAAGACTACTACAGTTCAAGGGTTCGATTTCGTGACTACCTTGCAAAAAGTAGTTCCTCTTGAAAACAAGAGTTTTCAAGATTGCTTTCGTGTATTTGACCTTTACCACAAAAATGGGTGTAACACCCTTGATTTACAATCTAAAATGGAAACTGAGTGTACTGTTGGAAAGAGCACTATCTCCCTGATGCAACCTGAATGTTTACACTAAATGGGCGGTTATCATGAATTCTGTTTGCATTTTTTCTCGATAGTATATGTTGTGAGGTAGACCATCATAAGACTTCCTCCTTCATATTTTGAGTGACTTTCAAACTTCGAGATTTCAAACAAGAGGCGGGAAAGGGGCCCCTTCTGTTGCCTGTGACGTTGCACGGTTATGAGTTCTGATTGGCTGGCCTGTGGCAGCAGATGGGATGGCCAGTCGACGTGTTATAGCCGTGTGACGTAAGCAAGCGGCTTCTTTGAACCACATTTTTCTTTTATCTGCCTTTCTTCATCCATAAAGCAATTTTAGCATGGAACATGCTTTAGCCTTGGGCTAACTAGCCAAAAAACGTTACACGGGATGGGTGACGCGGAAGTGGAACGAAATTTTAACAATGATTTTCACTTACAACCGAGTAGTTGCTAGGGAAATGAAACATCTTTCATTTTCATCGGACAAAAATCGTTTTCCATTCGTTGGAAAGCTCTTGATTTATCACGAATGTATTTCGTATTTGTTCTTGGTATTTATATCCTAGTTTCATAATATAACTATATAAATGAATGTTGTAAATGGATAGTAAACAATGACGCTTGTTTGGTTGTCACTTGGTTGTAGTAAACTACGCGGCTAAAGCATGTTCCATGTTTCTTGAATTTTAGCCGTAGGCTCTAAGCAGTAAGCATCCGGGGGTCCAGGGGGCTTGCCCCCTGGCGAGGCGCGCAGCACCGAGTTTTCCTCAACTTTTTCCATTGGGTAGAGGAAGGTGTTTATAAAATCAATACCAAAAGAGTTCTTTGTGGATATTACCCATTCAGTAGGTGAAAAATTGGGTTGTAAAAGTAAATATTATCTCAGAAATTGAATTTTACTGTAGTAGTAATTAGAGGATAAAATGAAGTTCGAATGTAAAAACGTGCATTTTTTACAAGGAAAATAGTGTTATACGACCACACGACCTGACCATAATTTGAGAGGTGGAGTATCGGCTTCTTCTTAATTTTGCATGCTGAATATCAAAATTTTCCTCGTAGATACGTTCCTACTCCTAGATCGTACCTTCTGTTAAATATTTTTCAGGTGTAAAAATTATTTCAACATGATCCTAGAGGAGGAAAGTGTGATTGAGATAGAGAAGTATCTGTGCCGCACACTTCACAGCGACTGTTGGGAATGTAAACGTTTGGAAGAGACAGGTAGATCCGTTCTGGGGGAGCTTGGAACTGCCGCTCAGTCAGGGCTAGGCGAAGGGGAACTCACTTATCGGCTGACCACTTCCAGCGAGACCGTCAAAACCAACGTTTCCCTCATTTTACCTCACGTCATCGAGTAAGTATTCAATCGTCTTCACAAGCCGGTTTCCAGAAAATGAATCGGTCTGGCGCCTGCTATTAACGAGATTCCCCAACTGTAATTTATTGTGGGTTTCAGGCAACCGAATCTTCTCACGACGCTCTTATTTGGCCATCACGCCCTGCAGATAATACTGAAAGCGTTGAAAACAAGGACTGAGGACGCTGTAGCTTCTCTGCACAATCTCTTCATCAAGTTGGGCGTTATGAATCCTCAGGGAAACGTGGAGGTAATCTCCTTGAGCACATCCTTGCGCGTATCTCAATATACCACATATTCGACATTACAAGAGTTAACACCCATGTGAACACTCATTTTGTGGATAACATGTACGAAATTTCGCTCTTATTGTGATTACTTTTCCGTATCCTTTTTTAGAGTCTTGGTGGGCAAATCATAAATTATTTATATGGGCGATTTTAGCTCCACCAGACTTACTACCACGTGTTAGCCGTGATGTCAACTTGTGACAGAGTATGTAATATTTTACTGTATTTCACCTCTTCACTAATTGGGACACTAAAAATTTGCTGAAAATATTTAATTGAAATGGGGCTCCACAAAACAATTATTTTGGGAGGAATATGAAGGAGAAGTTATATATCTCTTCAAAGGGGTGACACATGAAGTGGTTGCCTATTGCGGTAACCGCAGATATTAAAGGGGTGAATGATTATTATGTCGAAAAGATATAATAGTTTGGACATGCGACCTTACCTTTTTTGAAGTAGGAAACAGAGTCGTTCAAGATTATATACCACATTACTTACATTAGGATAACGATAGGTACTGAAATAGAAAAACAAATAGGTGCAGTATGTTTTTAATGAATTTGTAACAGTGTGGGCGGGGTCGCCTAATCGATATCCCTTTTTAACAGGTGATAATCTCGCTGGTCTAGGAGGGGGACTCTCGAGGGTCCACCCCCACTGTTACACTCTGTCACATGGTAGCAGATCGTGGTTCGGTAGTATGTGCTGAGCACTTCACCATACTCCATCCACTTTTTGTGGGCTTACCAGAAGGATAAGTCCAGGTTTCCCAGAAGGATTCCTTTACTAACAACCTGTCCCTTTGATAATACATACATCTATTAGCCTCCCCCCACCCCCTTTCCCCCTGTAGAGTGTCAGTATAATTAAAATATTCTGAGCTCATTTGAAGGCGATTGATGCCATGTCCCATTTAGCAAGTCCCAATAGTTGTTCCATCACAACGATGGAGGTTGATCACCTAGAGGTTGCCCAGATGAGCACAATTCACTGGAAAACAACCTCTGACAACATAATCCGCCAATACTCGTATGTAGGAGCTTTGTTCTCCACCAGTAAAATATTATTGAGGGAGTGCCATTACGATGGAGGTTAGTCACCTTGAAGTTGTTCAGATGTCTTTCCTGAACTTTTCATTCCCCCTTTTCCATCTCATACTTCTGCTACCCAGAAGTATGTCATGTGGGGAGGAGTGTAACAGTGTGGGCTGTTCTCGATACATTTGTTCTTCCGGTGGAGGCGGGATCGCTTGGGGAAGCCTAATCGATATCCCTTCTTAACAGGTGATAATCTTGCTGGTCTAGGAGAGGGACTCTCGAGGGTCCACCCCCACTGTTACACTCTGTCACAAATTTCAAATTAATATTTAGATGCATGTTTGAAATTTGAATGAATGATCGTACCTGAAGAGCATTTTATATTGATGCTTGAATCTGACTGTATCCTACGAACGATTTTTGATGGGCTGTCACTCAACGAATCTGTGGCTTGTCGCATAGCCCTTCCACTCAGCTCCTCCCTTTTATTAGTCCGGAGCGAACATGAACACAGCACCGCCGTGTCCTGTCCTGATGGTTGAAATTTACGCTTTACATATTGCGTTCGATTCTCTAGAGTTGGTGGAACTTACATCTTCCCCTCGAGCTTTAATCCGTGACCCTTGCAGGTAAGGGACAGGTTGGTGGAGTTTACACCGCCCTGTTTATATTGATATCAAGTTATGATCTCCGTACCTGCGCATTGTGTTAGTGGTTCGTAATTCCTGTCTATCTCATTCCCTATATCCAACTCTTCGATAAAAAAATATAATCGAATGCCTCCTCTAAAACTGCAGAACCCTACCCCCCCTACCCTACCCTGCTGCTCCTGTCCTATTGCAGTGGAAATGTTTGAGTTAGATTACCGTGCTTGAAATAGGCCTCTGGTAATTCATTGTTTTCGCTTTTTTCTTTGACAGGTCTGTTCCCACTGTGACGTCTCAGGCATGCGGAAGGAATCCAACATCAGTTTTCAACTAGACGACGGATCGATTGTTCACGCTAACCGCGAGTCCCTCAGCCACGGGTGCCCCATGTTTGAGGCCATGTTCCGAGGGGGTTTCATCGAGTCGAAGCAAGCCACTGTTCAAATCACCGATATCTCTTCTTCGTGTTTGAGCCACCTCACGCGTGTAATAGACGAGTATTGTGTTTGCGCCCTGCCTAAAGATCACACAACCCTGTTGGAAATGGTCACGGCGTCTGATCGGTTTCTGCTTCCAGAGCTAACTTCCAAGGTAAAAACACTAGTACATAAATAACTGTTGTACCTACCTACAGTATTAATTAAATTATCATTTTAATCTTGTTCTTGAGAAACTTCTACTCACAGGCCAATCATGCAGTTAGTTTTCAAGTTTTGTGCGACTGGTGCTTTTCATATAAGTTGCCTGATACCAGACGACTGACGAAATTCCATCAAGTTACCCAAGGTTAATCAAGTCCTGGCCAAGCAGGTATGCATTTACTTAAATGAGAAGTTGTTTAGCTACGATTGGATCCAACAAAATTAATAGAACGCAACAAACAATACACCTAATAGTTGCACAGAATCAATTAAGTTGCAAGAATGGCTGTCGGAGGTCGTAGAAGTCTCTTGGATGAAAGTAGGATTAATGGCAAACAAACAAGTAGATTTTTTAAGTTAAAAGGCTAGCAAGAAATGGACTTCAACTGATAGCCCTGTACATAGGGAGAATTTCTACGACTAAATCCAAAAGTATCATTCTGATAGGTGATAGCAAGATTTTTCAAATTCCGAAAAAGGTCAATGTTGTAAGCGTCAATTCTATTTTCAACGTTCAATTTGAAACATGGGAAACGATACCTCACAAGCTCATGATCACTAAAACCTCAAAACCCCCTATTTTACACCCATTTTTCACCCATAACACCCCTGGGTGTATTCTGATCGGGCTGCCGACCCTCGGAGCACAACTACTGCCCAAATGTAGCCTGCGTGCGAAAGACCGACGATTTTAGACCAACATTTAAGGTAAATTTATGGCTGAAACTTCGTTAGAACCGCAATTCTGCGCTCGTTGGTCAAAATCGACCATGCGTTGGCAAAGTGCAAAGTGTGGATTTGAAGAGTGCAGAGTGAAGAGTGAAAGTCTTTAGGAACGGGCCTCAGATTCAGGTGTTACCTACTTTAGTAAACGTGGATCGGGGAGCACCTAAGTTCCCTCAAAGTGCGTGGCATTACATTACAGTCATATTCCGCAGATCCTGTCCAATGTGATGAGCACCGCCCTCTCCTACGCGACGACGGCGGACATCTTCGAGTGGGGGGTCTCGACCGGACAGCACCTGAGCTTCACGGAAGACGTTCCGTCCCAAGTCGTCAGATACGTCATGGTCGCCGAGATGCCTGCGGCCTGCCGAGTCCACGCAGTCAGAGGCATTCTCGATGGCAGGTCGTCCGACGAGTTCTGCCACATCGCCACGGACATCATCCGATCCAGTTTGCAAGCTTATTCAAAAACCTACAAATTCTCATGTCATAGGATGAATTACTAAATACTTCCACGTTATAACTACTTAAAGCTCGACCCTAAGCGTAACCATTCCTTTCCCACTCGTTCCTGCGGTGAGATATTAAATTTAGTTCCTAGATGGAATTAGCTATCTCCACAGGTATTTTCAGTCTGTGATAAAATCGATTCTTCTATGTGAAGGATTTTTTCATCATCGCTACTCGACAAGCTTTAATCTTTTATTATTGTATATGTATTTATGTTATATCCATTACTGCATTTAGCTAGTATTGTAGTCTCAGTTTCTTCAGATTGATACTCATCATTATAAAATTCCAATATGCTGGGCAGAATTAGCAGAAATTATTACATAAGTATAAAACTGACATCAGTCTTCATCGTAATTTCCCTGTTTCGATTGTATGATAAAATTCTGTAGTAGTAAATGAATGAACGCCCCCCACCGGGAAGGCAGAACCAGTACGCGTTTTACGTTTTAGAGCTTTCTGAACAAGTTTGGTTCGGTGTCTGCAAGTCCTTGCCACACGCATAACTTCCTCAATTCAAACCTTTGGAACCGAATTCTCTTCAGGGAATCGGATGGCCACTGCGCATGCGCAAACGCTAATTCGGGGTACTCAATTTTGTGAGAAATTGAGTACCCCGAATTCGCGTTGACATTTTTTGGAACTTTTCTTCAAACTACGCAGAGGAAATTTCATTCGCGGAGGTTTTTTTCCTGAACTCAAAATCACTTTCAAAATTAAAGCTCAATCATATTCTACATTATTCTTCAGATACCCATTTTGCAAATTAGCAGAATACTACATTTTCTCCATGGGGTTTCACTCAGAGTATTTTGACAGGCAATTTCATACTAGAGATACAAGTAACTTACTTGTAGATTCGAGAAATTTGTACTATTAGGGACTGTTAATGAAACAGAAGCACTTTTAGGTACTTTCGAAAAATTATCTTGTAAGTACTTTCAATTTTGCAAGTTTTAGTTTGTACGTTTGTAGTTTCTCATTATGAAAGGAAATTGTACCAAGTATTACCTACAAGACGAGTAACCGGTATAACTTTGACTTTGTTATGCAACAGGCCCCTGGTCGCCTTGGTTCAACAGCTCCATGCAGTGATTGTGGTATAGACGTATGTAAGAATAATGGGTAGACATGGATTTCCTCGCTTCTTGTTAATTCTAACTAGTTTATTTATTTATTACATCATTAAAGTGAAGAAATTTTGAAATAAAATGGCTGTTTTTTCTATAGGTGTATCGTTGGTCGATGATTAATAACTGTCGACCAATGAATATTGATGAAAACAATCAATAATCGACGAGTCATTATCAGATCCCATCCCTATCGCAACGACGATTCAATCGTGGGGAATTCTTCGAGCTAGTTTCATGCAGATGCCTCTTTGAAACTGGTTAAAACGAGTTATTGTGAATGAAACCCACACAATGGGCAATTTTCGTGGGTCGCAAATTCCAATTTTTTTGGCCAAATTCTGTTCAGTAACGGAAATTAACACATGCTGACCACATAGTGAGGTGTTATGTAGGAAAGAAGGCAGAAAATGAGTGTGAAATTTGAATTTATGATTTCCTGCTAGAAATGACTTACCAGGTAAATCGCGGGTAGTTCAACTCTAATCCCGCTTAAAGCGCTAGTGCTTCACTTTAAACGATGTACAGAACCACAGATGATGGATGAATGGAACCGTAAATTTATAAATAAATTTAAAAAATATTTCCTCAAAATCAAACCAAGGGGAGTCACCAAGTCAGAGCAAAGGTTCTTGAGGTTGCCAGGAAGGTTTTGTTGTTGTTGTTGGTTGTTGTTTTCGCCTCCGAAGGTTCCTTGGGGCCAATACTAATCAGATGTCAATAGACTTGATACGTCATTTTTACTTTCAATCGCCCTCATTTAACAAATATCGCTCATTTTTTAAAACAGGCTTCAAACTACAATTTTTCCAAGAGTTAGATTTTTTCCCCCAAGAAAAATCTTGACGAAATTCCCCATTCTCGAGTTCTCATTCTCGTGTAAAAGGAAGAACCAGTGTAAGACACCAAGTTATTTCAAACATTTATTAATCACTCTAATATTGATCTCCTCGCAGTCATCAGTGATTTCTTGATGACTCCAACATCAGCGGTACGTTGCTATTATATAAAACAAGTGAAAACAAAAGCAACACTTCAAATTATAAAATATTTCCAAGCCACCAATCGCCGTTCGTCAGCGTACTATCGATTAATGTTTAAGGCACAAGGAATGCTCGGCGAAGAACGCGTGAGGTGTAGCATTCTAATAAGGTAAAATACACAACTCTAAACAAAACTTAACATACAATTCCTACCTACTGAATTATTATAAGTATTGGGCCCTTCGTTTTTATGGGAAAATATAATAAATGGGAGGGTTATTGAAGGACCCCTAATATGACCTAGATAATCGGATAATAAAAAATGCGGATTTAGAGCTTATGCGTGTTTTGAACAGCAAAAGCTTTGCGGCGCCCTCGCCTTCTCTTCAATTTTAAAGTAATAATACATTGATATAGTATTAAATTTAAAAAATCGTATTGTTATAAAATGATCTTTCAAAATATATAAATAGGTATCAATGGTGTAAACTAAATCTACATGCCTAATTTTTATTTACATACGCAGATCCTCCACTGATCTAAAACATGTCATAAAAGGTACTACATACGAGTATAAAAATTATTTAACCATCTCAATCAACTTAGATTTTTTGTAAGTTTCAAAATAAGTTGACCACACAAAAAAAAAATTCTCAAAAGAACGTCTAAATTTTCAAAATATTGCACCTGTGACCTGCTAGGTATGGAAACAGCAACATGAGGTATCTCGAGGGCGAGATATAAGTTCACAGTCGATTGTCCTATAGGTGGTTTTTTCTAGCGATTTTCAGCAATGTTAAACGTCTGTCCGTGTTCAAGCTACCCATGTTATTTTCCCAGGTTTCAATTTAATTCCAATTATCAACGAGTTCTTCGCACGATCTTATCGCTCCACACTTAGTCGTAAGTCCATCGCATCAGGATCATAGCCACCGAATGGGTCAGAAACATGATTTTGGAAAACGTGGAAAGAAACGTGATGGGCCAAACGAATGATTTTGAGAATGTGATCAAATGTGGAGTTCATAGTCGAGTGATCATTCGAATGCGGAATCATCATGAATTCTATAGTACCCATCCGGTTTCGGAAATATTCCGGAATGTAGAGTAACGGATTCGTCCGCATCCCGAGTGTACCACTCAATCCCCCATTCCCATTGCTTCAGAGCTACAAAATGCTGTTAATTTTCTTCTCTATTTCGATTTTCATCTGCGTGGTTCTTGATATCTGGCCAAACACTTCTGGAAGTCTTGTGCAATATTGGCTTCTGGCCAGCAAGGCCCCTGAGCCTTCTGACCGACTTTTCACTCATCAGTTCTCTCGCAAACGCTCGTGGTCGTTCTGGGAAGTGATGGGGGGGTTGTTCAGACCCCGTGACAAGTGATCATAGCGTTTATATACAGCTAGTCTCACTGGTTATACGGGAGGAGATCAGCAATCCGTCACAAACACCCCTTCCCAGAACATGATATCAGTAAAGGTGAGGTGACAGGGATCAAAGTTAATGCTGCAGACAGTGGCCGAGCGAATGAACAGGGTATAAGAGCAAGGTGAGTGCTCCAGATGGCGCTTTCTGTACCTTGCAAGCGATCATAGTGTTAATATACAGCTAGTCTCACTGGTTATACGGAAAGAGATCACCAATCCGTCACAAACACCCCTTCCCAGAACAGAATATCAGTAAAGGTGAGGTGACAGGGACCAAAGTTACTGCTCAAGGCATTGGCCGAGCAAATGAACAGGGTATAAGGGCAAGGTGAGTGCTCCAGATGGCGGTTCCTAGACCTTCCCTTCTCGAAATCCTGAGGAACAGTCTAGGACTGCGCTCTCAGTGGGGATTGGCCATCTTTGCTGGCGTCACGCCAGGGTCACCACTTCTCGGAAGTGGTGTTGAGTCATGTGGGGTTGGTCAGATGTCGTGACAAGCAAGCGATCATAGTGTTAATATACAGCTAGTCTCACTGGTTATACAGGAAGAGATCAGCAATCCGTCACAAACACCCCTTCCCAGAACAGAATATCAGTAAAGGTGAGGTGACAGGGGCCAAAGTTACTGCTCAAGGCATTGGCCGAGCAAATGAACAGGGTATAAGGGCAAGGTGAGTGCTCCAGATGACGGTTCCTAGACCTTCCCTTCTCGAAATCCTGAGGAACAGTCTAGGACTGCGCTCTCAGTGGGGATTGGCCATCTTTGCTGGCGTCACGCCAGGGTCACCACTTCAAGGAAGTGGTGTTGAGTCATGTGGGGTTGGTCAGATGTCGTGACAAGCAAGCGATCATAGTGTTAATATACAGCTAGTCTCACTGGTTATACAGGAAGAGATCAGCAATCCGTCACAAACACCCCTTCCCAGAACAGAATATCAGTAAAGGTGAGGTGACAGGGGCCAAAGTTACTGCTCAAGGCATTGGCCGAGCAAATGAACAGGGTATAAGGGCAAGGTGAGTGCTCCAGATGACGGTTCCTAGACCTTCCCTTCTCGAAATCCTGAGGAACAGTCTAGGACTGCGCTCTCAGTGGGGATTGGCCATCTTTGCTGGCGTCACGCCAGGGTCACCACTTCAAGGAAGTGGTGTTGAGTCATGTGGGGTTGGTCAGATGTCGTGACAAGCAAGCGATCATAGTGTTAATATACAGCTAGTCTCACTGGTTATACAGGAAGAGATCAGCAATCCGTCACAAACACCCCTTCCCAGAACAGAATATCAGTAAAGGTGAGGTGACAGGGGCCAAAGTTACTGCTCAAGGCATTGGCCGAGCAAATGAACAGGGTATAAGGGCAAGGTGAGTGCTCCAGATGACGGTTCCTAGACCTTCCCTTCTCGAAATCCTGAGGAACAGTCTAGGACTGCGCTCTCAGTGGGGATTGGCCATCTTTGCTGGCGTCACGCCAGGGTCACCACTTCTTGGAAGTGGTGTTGAGTCATGTGGGGTTGGTCAGATGTCGTGACAAGCAAGCGATCATAGTGTTAATATACAGCTAGTCTCACTGGTTATACAGGAAGAGATCAGCAATCCGTCACAAACACCCCTTCCCAGAACAGAATATCAGTAAAGGTGAGGTGACAGGGGCCAAAGTTACTGCTCAAGGCATTGGCCGAGCAAATGAACAGGGTATAAGGGCAAGGTGAGTGCTCCAGATGACGGTTCCTAGACCTTCCCTTCTCGAAATCCTGAGGAACAGTCTAGGACTGCGCTCTCAGTGGGGATTGGCCATCTTTGCTGGCGTTATGCCGGGGTCACCACTTCTTGGAAGTGGTGTTGAGTCATGTGGGGTTGTTCAGATGTCGTGACAAGCGATCATAGCGTTTATATCCAGCTAGTCTCACAGGTTATACGGGAAGAGCTCAGCAATCCGTCACAAACACCCCAAAACAGAATATCAATAAAGATGATGTTACAGGGACCGAAGTTACCGCTCCAGGCAATGGCCGGAAGTGGTGGTGAGTGATGTGGGGTTGTTCAGACCCCGTGAAAGGCTCTGCTAGATCCTTGGAGATCATAGCGTTTATAGAAAGCTAGACACGGCGGTTAAACAAAAGGAAGTCAACAATCCGCCACAGTCATGTCTGTCTGACCTGAAATTTTAAGTTGGTTTTCGAAAATGGATCAAAAGTTGAAAATGCATAATGCAAAATAGTGAGAAAATTTAATTTCTTTATGAAAAAAACAGCTTTCCTCGAAAAAATCGACTTCTCCTCTAAATTACTTGGTCCAGAGCCCTGCGTTTCAGTATTCTTCTCCATAAATATGATGTGCATGGAGTTTCTCCAATTTTATTGTCACACGCACTCTGGACCCCCCCTGCATATGGCTGAAAATCACCGAAGAATGCTAAAGTTACACCAAAATTATAGTGGATGGTCTCTAGACAGGAAAAATAATATCGCGCAAAACATGAATCAAATAAGGGTTTTCACACCTCAGAAATTGCTCGATTTTGGTACAAGTTCTGTGGAATGAACAAAACAGATGGTACTACGAAAATTCGCTCATTAGGTGATGCTGCATAGCTGGAATTTTGAGGATTGCACTGCCGTTGCCCATGACTATAGGTAGGTATACCGTTTTTTAATAGTTTGGCACCTTTTCAGCATCGACTCTTAGTAGGTATGCTAGTGAGGTTCATGCTCGTTCCGTAATAGTAGGCATGCTGGAAGTGATGCTCATGTCAGCTGAGTAATATTGTGGACAGTCGATTGCGAAAAAATGATAATTTACCGATAAGCAGGAAATGATTGCAAAGCGGCGTTAGCATAGATTTCTTCATCGTATAGGTACATCACTCCAGCATAACCTGACGTAATAGGTGTAGGTTTAGTTAATTGTTGAAGCTAATGGATGGAAGTGGTGCATATTCTCGGTTTTCTTCTCTGGACTCCTCTTTGATGGAGACGAAACAGAATCCCAGGTTGTCTCTGTTCTTGTCCGAGCTGCTACCCTCGTCCTGGTACTTTTCTTCGATCTGCGGAACGTACTCCACGATCGGTTTCTCGCCCTGGAGCTCGGGCATGACCCCCGCGTAGTGGTCTTCCTCCAGCGTCACGAAGTCGTGGCGGTTGCTTAAATAGTTGTACTCGTGTTGGGGTATCATGTTGGTGTAGACGTTGGAGTATACGGGAGGGGGCGAGGATGGATTGGGATAAGTGTTGTTGCCGGTGTATTGGGTGTTGTTGAGGAGATTCAGATGTCCCATGTCGTAGGAGGAGTAGGCCGTCCACTGCTCTGCCGAAGTCGTCGGTACGGTTTGAGCTTGCGCTGTCGTCCCCGCGTTGTACGTCGTCAAATTCGTGAACGCGCCGCCGCTGAGAGATGATGTCGGCGATCCTGCAACAACGACACTTATTGGATTTGGAACTGACTGAAGGAGGAGACATCATTCCCTAAAGTGAGCTTCATTTGTTGTGGTAAATAGTCAACTTTACAGGAAAAATCAAGATAGTTACAGTAGGAAAGACAGGAAAAAAGCTCGTACTATCAAACATCTCTATTCAGACAGAGTTGAACATTCTTTTGCCTCAAAACGTTATTGGTACAGCCTACTATTTCAAAATGGTTCAGGTACTGTGTCAAATTACCACCTTACCCCATTCTTGTTAGTTACGGAATTACTCCCTATTTTAGACAATTTTCAAATTACACAAACAGAATTTTTTTATAAACTACTTGTGGCTATTGAAATGGACTCTCTCGCGCCACCATCCTATACCAACGTTTTTGTTGAATTTAAAGACTTTTTGTTGAAGCTATCTTTTGACGATTTTGAGCAATTTCTGACCCGCAAAAAACTCGAAATTGACCTACACTTGAGAAAAATATTTTGACCACTGAAATAGTAGGTAGGTAGATAGGCTGTTTTTTCTGCCTCGGAGCCACATTGTAACTATCATTTTTGGTGATTTTATATAAATATTTGGTGATTTTTTTAGCATATTTGACCCATAAAAAGTCAAATTCGTCCAGTTTGTTTCCAAAAAGTGCCCTTCGAACTGTTTGCCTTAAAAACTTGTTGGCAAACTTTTGAAATTTTGAGGACAGGTATTGTCTTAGTGAAACATAATAAATTATACCATTATAGTTTTTCACATATATATGTCCATATACACGAAGTCCAGTAAATTGGAACTATCGCATCCTCACCAGTTGTAGTGAGATATCCCGTCTTCCTCGGCGGCTCGCGCTTCCTCCACTTGGCTCTCCTGTTCTGGAACCAGACTTGGACCCGGGACTCGCTGAGATTCAGCTTCAACGCCAGCTCTTCCCGAGCGAACACATCCGGGTACGGAGCTCTCTCGAACGCTCTTTCCAGCTCCTCCAGCTGGTAGGCCGTGAACGTCGTCCTGAACAAACACATTCCACACATGAATTTATTATCGATGGACACAATCAGCCTTATATGCGCGGAAATTTCCGAAATTCGTTGCCCAAATTTCCAACCGCTCATTTGGAAAACGTGGACCATTTGAAAAATACCAAATCTAACGAATCCGGTTGGCTATTGTTGATGGATACCAAATATGCACAAGGGCAGTCCCAGTCGTTACCACCTTTATATAAGTTTCTTCCTTCGGGGGTTGGCCACTATCGAAACTCACCAGCAATAATTGGAAATAGGTAGGAAAGAATTTCTCGAAGGTTTTATTGTTGTTGGGATGCTGAGGCCCGTGAACCTATCAAGGAAAAAGAAAAGAACTCACTGAGATAATTTTGTATTTGACAGGTAATGAAAAAGTGAATTTAAAAAAGTAAATAATATATAATAATTCACCTTTAAAAAAAAATTTATTGAAATGACGAAAACTCCGGCATAAATGACGCGATGCTTGTTTTTTAACAAAAAAGTAATCGGCCCTGCGATAAAGGAAATCCTGTTTAGGCATTGGTGGCGGGGGGGTCTCTAAATAAATCGTTTTAAAAAAGGCGACCCTTACTCACATTCTTTCGGCGAGAAGGGGTGAGGGGATGAATTTAAAAAAGCAACGTAGCTCACAATTTCACTGACAGAAAATATAAAAATACCAGATCAAAAATAAATCACAACCGGGAGGAGAAATGGTGGAGGCGCCAGGGGTCCAGGATGGTACGTTTGGGAGACGTCGTGAAATGAGGAGTACTCATGATTTGCTTATATTACTTTCCCATTTTGGTTTATTATTCTGTGAATAATACATGTATTAATGCTCAGCAAACAATAATTATAATACCCCCTCAAAATTTTTTCTTTTACATTTCAATGTGTCTAGATTCCAAAAAGTTTGCTAAGTCCTTGTCACATGGGTTTATTATTCTACTGGAGATACCTACAGAAATGTTGGCTGTTCATTTATTGTTTATTTCATGTGCAATAACTGAAATAGCTATTTTTCATGGTTTCCATCAACTTTGGCCCCCAAAAATACGAATTAGGCTCCTATTTCTGACAAATTATCTTGGATCACTGATAGTGTCATTTAATTGTCTTGATTCACGTGTTACTACTTCTAGTGTTGTTATACAAATTTATGGTGATTTCAGACGATTTCCCAGGTTTTTTACTCATAAAAAATGAAATTAATAGTTGTAGAATTGATCCCTGAATGCTGGACTTATCATTTTTGCCACCGTGCACAGCGAATTAAATACGTTGGACCGTAGGTAGTTCAGAAGCCTGTTTTTACTAAGTGAGTTCAAGATGCTGACGAAGTAAGGGGCCAGTGTATACTAAAAACCTTCACGACCGCTCGGTCTTGAAGGTAGGTAGGGTGGGCCCCGTGCGCCGTTGTTAACCGCCAGTTGGGAAATTCAGAAAATAAAAGCTGATTGATGGAAAAGTGGGTTCTGTTGCGCGTAATTTATTTTCCTAGTAAATATCGAGTTCAATCGAAGGGTAGGACATGGGGTGGCCTGCACTAACGTAATCAAAACTGGTACTTCCGTATGATGCTGCACAAACATGAAATATTTGCCAAACCTTCAACTTTGTGGAAGAATGGTAGGTACTTCCAAAAAGAGCTGACATTTGGAGCGTTGACTGGGTGCGCTTGGGTACTCAAGACCGGTTCCAGAGTGGTTTTTGAATCCAAGTTTCCGGACTTGAAACCCTTAACTGGTAAATGAAAATATATTGAACGCCATTTTTTTTAAACAGTAGGTACTCTCCTGATGAGTCGGATATAACCGCGGCTGTTGCAACTGTGTCCCCTTCGGACGTAGGTAGTCCGGGATTTGTAAAACAGCGCAACTTCCCATCTTCGATTTGAGAGGAATCTTTTAAAAGAGGAAAAAACAACTTCACCAGTCGACTTGACTTCCTCAATTTAGTTAAAACCGACCCCTATCACGAATTTATCGAAAGTTCGACTAAACGGCTCTTGTATCTGCCTGGATGATACTCAACTAGGTATGAATTCGGCACCGAACAGTGACAGGTGGGGAAGTAATTATGCGTGGCATACTTAACGAAATGGAATTTTAATCGTTTTCATCTCTACTTCTCTAGCGATCTCGTTCCGGTCATCGAGGTGTTCATCGCCGCCACACAACTTATAAGTCGCCGCGCACGGAGAAGAGAAACAGCGGTGGAAGGGGATGGACCATATGGTAGAGATAGGGGTCGCAAGTTTACCATCACGGTCCGGCGCCCGGCACGTGACGTCACATGAGGGCGGCAGACGGCCAAGCTTTTTTCATTTCAATATGTTCCGGACCGCCTGCATCCCCGGGGGGGGCCACTTGTTGATTGATGCATCCAATGCAGGGCCACGTGGATTTTTAACTCGGTTTTGGTTTAATGTTTCAAAGTTTATTGGATAGGTAAAATATATAACATAGTTAGTAGGTACGATTCCGAATGTAGTTGATCGTTTCCCAAAACAATTTTAGAGCTCCCCCAATCAGTTCAAAACTTATTTTGACTCTTGACAATAATATTAACAACGATAAAATTAACACTTACTTATTAATGATACTAAGCCATCAAAGCTATCTATCAACTGTAAAGAAGATTTCACTCTACCAATATTCTTGCAGTAATTTCCTACATGCTATACGGCTGGTTAATGGCTTCATTAACGAGTCATCTATTATCTCGGAAATTACTGCAAGAATATTTATTGGTAGAATGAAATCTTGTTTAAAGCTGGCGGACAGCATTAATCGGTGAGATTGCTTAGCATAATTAATAATTAAGTGCTCGTAGTATTAATTTTATACTCGTAGCTGTACAGTCTTACAACTAGATATGCAGGGTTTGAAAAGGTTGGTAGGTAGGTTATAAAACGAATTATAAAACCTTAATAACACAGAGGTGAGTTGTGGATATTTTGGCCTGACAAATAACCAAAAAGACGAAACCTGAAGAGATTCAGTCGAGTTTTACGTTTTAAATTGATTATAATAAATTAATCACGTGGTATAATTTAATTATGTTATGATAATGTTATATTTCCAATAAAGAAACAACTCCACACTTCTGGAGCTGCCTGAAAAAGTTCAGTACGAAAATCCAACAAATGAAACTCAACACGGCATTGCATAAACGGCACGGCTTTCGGCGTGCATTGCTATAAATTGCCCAGTTGGTGCCGCATTATTCATGCGCGTACTATCATGTTGCGCACAAAAACCTCGAATTTGATCGGCAACCCAATAACGAATCGATGTATTATAGAATATTAATTTAATATTCTATAATATACCCTAAGATTAGATAATTTATTCCAAGATAAATAATTTATTTGTGTTACTAGGATGATGGATGGTATCTGCGTGAAAGGAAAATATTCTCGTATATGCCTACAAAGATTCTCACCTTGTCTTTTTCTTTTTCACCCCATTTGTGTCGTTCTTCTTGCTTTTCGACTCGGACTTCTTCGGGGTCGTACTCGTTGTCACGGCTTCAACCGCCACTAAACAGATCGGTAAATATCCTGGTAAGTTATACGTTGCACGACATTCATAATTATGAACCAAAGATTGGAATGTCTACCATGAAAACTCGGCGCTGCGCACCCCCGGATGACTTCCGCATAAAGCCTGACGGCTAAAATGTGGTGTACCTGACCCTTCAGGTTTTTGTCCCCCTCGCTGTATTATATAAGATCGGCTGTTTCTTACCTTACTTCACGCGCGGCTCATACTAGACTCCACCTTTTTTGTTTTTCAGTAAAAATATATGTATCACTTTATAAATACGGATTATTATGTAGGTACCCAACTACTATTGCTATCGTTATATTGATCGAGTAAACCGCTTTGTATAATTAGGTAGGTAGGTCAGGTTAAAAAACATGCTTTAGCCGCGTAGTTTACTATAACCAAGTGACAACCAAACAAGCGTCATTGTTTACTATCCATTTACAACATTCATTTATATAGTTATATTATGAAACTAGGATATAAATACCAAGAACAAATACGAAATACATTCGTGATAAATCAAGAGCTTTCCAACGAATGGAAAACGATTTTTGTCCGATGAAAATGAAAGAAGTTTCATTTCCCTTGCAACTACTCGGTTGTAAGTGAAAATCATTGTTAAAATACGCGCTACTTTTGTCTCACTATTTGGTCTCACTTTTTCCTGTCGCTTTTCGGCGGGGGGTCCCATCGCAAAAACCTGAAGGGTCAGGTTAAAACATATAAAAACGGAGTTATCGAAAACAATGATGTGAACTGTGACCTACGGGATGTGAGGGCGAGGTCGACTGGCGAACAAACCGTTAGTAGAATTTTTTTTAGTAGGTTATACCTACCTATTGTTAGTACCTACTGTATTGTAATTTGTACCTACCTATTGTAGGTATAAATTACATTGTACCTATTGTACAATGTAATTGTATTTGTTGTGATCGGCTGCTCCTCCACAACCAATGTAATGTACATACATGTTGTACCTCAGAGTGGGGACCCCCCTCTGATCATGTCAGGGGCCTATAAAGAGCCGAGGGGCCAACAAATACATAACCATTCTCAAGCTAACTTTCGGCCTCGTCTGTTCCATCCTTAATCACTACAGTATTGTACCTACTGTATTGTAATTTATCGTTAGTAACAATATGCCTGAGCTAAAATTTGGATCATACCTGATCAAAGGTAAAGCGTAGCTTAACCGACCTAATAACTACATACATTTATTATTCAGTGAGCTCTTGCCCATATCCGTAACTTGCAGCTTTGGTTTGAATAATAAATTTGTCCTTAAATACCTACGTTTTGTTCTATTTTGGATAGAATAATCACACTATGATGAACTGTAAATGTTGTTCTATGAATATGGATGATTATATCGCGTTATTATCCATTCAAATATATTTTCTTTCACTGGGAAGTTCGTTCATCTTATGTGTATCGAAGATTTGGATGATACAGAAAATCATGATTATCGTGAGTACTGACGAATAATCGAAAGTCCGGTATATTAGTGTCATTAATTCTGTTTTTTGGACGGTACCTGGGGGTTCTTTCCTTTTGGGCGGCTCCGGAGGTATCGGAGTCAACTCCTGAGCGTGATGAAAGATCCCTTGGAGTCCTTCCATCTCCGTACACTGCTGCCCTTGCAGACCCAGCATCACCTGTTGAGTGGCACATGGTTTGCAAATTATTTCGAGTGAAACGTGACGCAGTCATCAAGTCGAATTTAGACTTTCAATGCGGCTGTGTTGGTGTTATTGGTTTCAGGTATGAGACCGTCAATGAGGGAACGGCAATCTGATTCTTGGTGAATATCTTGATGGACCGAATTCAGTGAAAATTGTAACACTGGGTAACCCAAACTTAACCTGCCGAAATACTGCGAGTTCCACACTCATGGGTGTTTCTTTGAGCCCTTGATGATGAATTAATTGCCCTTCACGATAATGAATGGTCCAGTGATAATTTTAGGAATAGAAGCTCCAACACGAAAAATGTCAAAAAAAAGAATGTAAAATGTGAAATTAATTTTTTAATTACTTCATTCCATTTTTTTGTAATTATGCATTTCAGTAATAAATCGCTAATGGGATATTATAATAGATTTAATAAATACTAAATTGTGAATTTGATTTAAAACTTTGTAAAAACAGGATAATGTTTATAAAAGGAAGTTACGTGAAGTGACTAATTATAAAGGCCTCCAGTACTCGACCAGCTGGTCGATTCCTCCGGAAGTTATGGTAATTTTAATATAATACTTACCACTAGCGGAAATAATCCTTTAGATTTAATACCGATAAGGGTTTGTTCCCTGCGATATGAGGAACCAATGAGGTACTGGAAAAGTTCAGAATAGGTACTTTTCCTGGCTTCAAATGAGTGGAGATACCGACGCCCACAATGACCGATCTGAATCGATACCGAACGACCGTCGGGCATTACCCACGCATGGAAGTCAGCAGAAAGATGGTGTCGGGGTGCAGTTACGATGGTTATTAATGGATCAGTTGAGCAAAATTGTACATCAGGTCAAAGAAAAACGACGTTATTGAAACGTTGTCTATTTCCACTAATTCACTAATACATGAAAAAACGCGAAAAATACACTGTTATGCCGGTTTTGGTAATCAAAACATCGTCAGTGAAAAACAATAATTTATTATACTTAGTACTAATACTAGTAGTATTTTACTTAATATACTTAGTTATTGTTTGTTACTGAGACGGTTTAATCACCAAAACCGGTTTAACAGTGTATTTTTCGCGTTTTCGGTTTATTATTCCGTGAATAATAAACGCATGTATTAGCTCAGCAAAAAATGTTAATAACACCCCCTCAAATATTTTTCTTTTACGTTTGAAGGTCTGTAGATTCCAAAAATGCAAAGTCCGTACGCCGTATCATCCATATCTACTTTAATTTCGGTCTAAAAAATTCGTTGTATCGCACGCAGGCTCCAAATGGGCCCTAGTTGTGTCCCGAAACTTTGTAGCCCGATCGGAATATGCCCAGGGGTGCTATGAGTGAAAAATGGGGGTAAAAATGGGGTTTTTTAGTGTGAGGTATCGTTTTCCATGTTTTTTAGGATAGCCGGAAGTCGATTTTGACCAAAGAGTGGAAAATTGAGGTAATAACGAAGTTCCAGCCTTAAATTCACGTTAAAATTTTGTCTAAAATCGTCGTTATTCCGCAAACAGTTTGGGTCCCCAGTTGAGACATTTGCATCCCAATTGTGCTCCGAAGCTCGGTAGCCCGATCGGAATACACCCAGGGGTGTACGGGTGAACATGAGCGTAAAAATAGGGTTTTTAGGTTTTGGTAAACATTAGCTTGTGGTGCATCGCTTTCCATGTTTTGACATTTCATGTCTTTGCTATGGCACACAACCAAATTTTCGTTATGTCACGTTACGTTACGTAACGAAATATGCTCAATGATTATTATGATTCGTAGAAGTGAGGTAGGTAGGTACCTATATGATTATAGCTGAAATTTGGCTATATGATTATTATGATTTGGCTGGTAGCCTCCTTAGGACGTGAACAATAAGGTGCACAGGGTTTTGATCAGCTGAGTGGCTCCTGAAGCTAACTTCTTTCCTATCAACCGTAGGAAGCTGAAATTTGGCTGGTAGCCTCCTTAGGACGTGAACAATATGGTGCACAGGGTTTTGATCAGCTGAGTGGCTCTTGTAGCTAACTTCTTTCCTATCAACTGTAGGAAGCTGAAATTTGGCTGATAGCCTCCTTAGGACATGAACAATAAGGTGCACAGGGTCTTGATCAGCTGAGTGGCTCATGAAGCTAACTTCTTTCCTATCAACCGTAGGAAACTGAAATTTAACTGGTAGCCTCCTTAGGACGTGAACAATAAGGTGCAGAGGGTTTTGATCAGCTGAGTGGCTCCTGAAGCTAACTTCTTTCCTATCAACTGTGGAAAGCTGAAATTTGGCTGGTAGCCTCCTTAGGACATGAACAATAAGGTGTACAGGGTCTTGATCAGCAGAGTGGCTCCTGAAGCTAACTTCTTCCCTATCAACCGTAGGAAGCTGAAATTTGGCTTGTAGCCTCCTTAGGACGTGAACAATAAGTTGCACAGGGTTTTGATCAGCTGAGTGGCTACTGAAGCTAACTTCTTTCCTATCAACCGTAGGAAGCTGAAATTTGTCTCGTTAGGACATGAACAACAACGCTACTGGAGTAGGTGATGTAGTCTGGCTCGAAAACACAGAAGAAAATGTCCCAATGTGTTGCAGACTCGTATGCAAGCATTTATGATTCTTAGAAGTGAGGTAGTTAGGTACCTATATGATTATAGCTCCTAAACTTTTCCATTTAGGTTTGTAAACAAATCCATGTCAACCTTACATGGATACCTAGTAGTTGTATTGATACTATATTCAATCGAAGTAAAAAGTTAGGTTTATAACTAAGAGTTGCAGTTATAATTTGTAGTCATACATTATGAATTCAACTAAACGTAAATCGCGTTTTGACGACGAAGAAAGCAACGAAAAACGGTTAAAGCGGGGTTCAACAGTGAAATCAACCGCCGAACGGCAACGCGAATATCGTGCTCGTAAAACTCACCTTCTTATCTACCCAATTCGATGAGAGAGTGGCATCTAAGAAGAGGGAGGAATCATCATCATCCGTCTCGAATTTTTCTTTCTTTGAAGCCGGTTCGACAGTTGTGGCGGAATCAGGAGGAGACTTAGGGTGTGAGATGTCCGTCTCGAATGTTTCTGTGTTTGGAGTCGGTTCAGCAGTTTCGGCGGAACCAGGAGGGTGTGAGACATCCAAATCTCGTTTTAAAGTTTTTTTTTGGTTATCTTTTTCGTAGCCATTGTGGAACACCGAAATCTTGAAGTATATGGAAGTATTCACTCATGCATCCAAATTTGAAAACAGTTGAGTGTTACCTACGTAATCAATGCTACCCAAGCATCAAAATATGAAAATAGTTTATTGTTGTCTACGCAATCAATGGTTAGTGGGGTTAATGTACTGTCATGTAGAACATATAACATATAACATACCGTTCTTTTACTACCCACGACGATATATGTATGGATGTAAATAATAAATAAAAATATGAGTTTAATTTTTGTTTTCTTTATATTGAAAAAAATGTAATTCACAGAGGAAGAAAAGATTGCTAGAAGATGGAAGGGAAGAAGGAGGGAGGGGAAAGATATGAAATGTCCTAATGCGTTGCAGACTTGTATGCAAGCGTTTTAATGCGCGTATTGGCCTTTCCAACCGGCTTACTTGCTAAGATTCGTATACTTAACGAACACAATTTAGTGTGCAATTTGATACAGCGATACGTAATTATAATCAGGTGTTATACATGTTTTAATGATTTTCACGTACAACCGAGTCGTTTCTAGGGAAATGAAACTTCTTTAGTTTTCATCGGACAAAAATCGTTTTTTTTAGGGCGAGAAGACCGAATATGAAGTTGATTTTGATCAAAGAGTGAAGAATTGAGGTTGTAACGACTGTTGTAACGTTCAGCTCACAAAATTAATTTTTTATGAGTCAAAAACCTGGGAAATTGTCTGAAATCACCATAAACTTGTATGATATCACTAGAATTAGTATCAACAGGTGAATCAAGACAATTAAATGGCACTACCAATGATCAGATATAATTTGTAAAGAAAATAGAAGCCTAATTCGTGTTTTTGGGGGCCAAAATTGGTGGAAACCATAAAATGTAGCTATTTCAATTATTGCACATGAATTAAACAATAAATGAACAGCCTAAATTCCTGTAGGTACGTCCAATAGAATAATAAACCCATGTGACACTGACTTTGCAGCGTTTTTCATGTATTAGTGGAAATAGACAACGTTTCAATAACTCCGGTTTCTTTTAAATGGGTTTCCACGATTTCTTCGCGAGTGATTTAGTTCGTATACATCAGGTACTATACTAAGAGTGGCCGTTTATTAGGTGTAGATATAATACAAGCATTAAGCTCCCTAATTCGACTTTTTCTGTTTATAATTGAGAATTTTTTCAATTTCATTTAAACTTTTATCCGATTCGTGAGTAAAAACGTCCAAGTATGGATTGAGGTAGGTAGGTACCCATTGAATAGGTATTACTAAGAAATGCATTCATTATTAAGGAATTGAACTCCCGGGGGCACAAACATCTCGCACTTCATGGATACTATGGCATTTTCGTGTATTAGGATCCATATCTCTTTCTCTAGGTCTCTGGAGCTATTCAAGTATTCAGTAAAATAGACGAACCCGGGAGACATTGAAAGAGACTGTCTCCCAAGGGAGACTATCTCTCGCGGGAGATTTTCAAAATAGATAATCTCTTTCCACTATCTATTTTAGTGAATAGGCCCCCAGAACTTGAATAGAACAACCAGTAAAACAAAGAAAATAAATCGACGGCTGCAGTCACCCAACAGACGATGTATTTCAAGCACACTGTCACGCCATGTTTTACATAGAAAGATCTATTATGCTTGGTCAGCTTCCGTTTCATGTCCTAAGTATATTTTAAATGAACTCCTAATGATGCACTGTACCTGTATATAATGGTTGATAAATAAATGTTTTCTTTTTCCTCTAAATAATTGTGATATAAGAGGTGCACGTGCTATACTAGCTAGTACCATTGGGCAATTTTTCCCACAGCCTCCCTGCCCAATTTTCGGGATTCTGATATTCTCAGATTCAAAGTTGACTGCCTTAGAAATGTTCGATATTCAAATCGCCTACACGCGCACTGACGCAGCGCGGAAGTCCATCTCCTCACAGGTAATAAAGAACAGTTTACCTCATCAACCGTAAAATCGGACAATATGCTAATTGAATTAAGAGTGACACTCTGGCAATTATGAATCCTGCAAGAGGAGGTTTTGGAAGGGATCCAAGATGGTTGAGTCAGACGGAAGCGCCTTGTTAAGGGCCCAGGGTCAAATTAATGAAGGCGGATGATGCAGAGCATATTCGTCGCGATCTGAGAGGAGGTTCGGCGAGATGAATTTAAAAAAAAAAATTAATAAACCACGTCACTCGGAAGAAATTCAAACGTCGAAATCGTCGGGTATGATGATTTGAGGATATTGATGAACTCTGCGCAGAGAGAACGGTGATTTCGAGCGATAAAAATTTCCACCTGCATTATTTGTCGCGACCTGAGGGGAAGTTGAGAAATTATTATGTTTAGTTAATTAAAAACTTCGAGGGATATGTTGGCGTTTTTGGGGGAGGTACTGATTCAAGGTATAGGTGCACCAAAAAAGGCCAAGCCCTCCCCCATGTTCAACAGCTTTCACGGAAATTTGGAAGGTAGCACACCTATATTTGAATCTCAGTGGAAGCCTAAATTGTTGTATTTAATTCAAGTAACTACGTAGGCAAGCATATTTTTGTACCAGCAGGAACGAATTTTAATATCTCTAGGATTTTGAGGGCTTGAAAATCCAAGGATTCCCTATAATGCCTTGCTTATTAAGTAGGTTCCCATCTACAATAGCATGAATCTGCTAAGCCGGAAAAGTGTTGTAGACCAATAACTGCTATTTAGTTTGTGCCTAGGTATTTAGCTATTGGGGATAATATGCCAGTTATTCTGAATGTGTTTGTTTGACTCTTGTCATGGAATATAGAGCCTTTAAAGCGTATTATTGCCTTCAGTGAAGTCTGAAATTGCGAAAATACGAATAGGAACCATGTTGCCAATCCCGCATTAACACTTATTGTGAGAATGTACTTTATTTAACCAAAAAATGGATCTCATTGTTTTACTTGGAAAATAAATTCATTATTTTAAGCTTATCGTCATTTCATTTGACTGTGTACACGGGGTGACTTTATTGGATAGATATTCCGTGTAGCTTATGAAAGTCAATTGGAATTTTTCGAATTGTGCGAATTTAAACAGCTTAAAAACCCCTATTATCAGGGTCTTCCTGTACCTAGTTGATAAACGTGCCAAAGTTTGCATTTTGGAGCAGCACCCTCACGATTTGAAGAGCTGAGATCGACTTCTACGTTACCCAGGTGTTGTGCACCTTCCGAGCACCCTACTGTGCACTGTGTGGTCCACATACAAGGCAGGTTCCACCTTAAAGTTATCTACCTACTTAGTGAATATGCGTGGATAGTTGTGGATTAATCAATAGTTAATATATTAATTAGCTTTTAGGATTGTACTCGCACTTGTATATATAATAATAAGCGTCCTAACCCAATACGAGTCTGCTGAGAACAAAATGCTGGGTTGGTAGGTATTAGTTATTTTTGTAATCGTGGGAGGTACGCATTGTCGTAAGTATTGGCATTTGCCTTCTTGGAATACTTACAACATTGTTCATCAAAGATCGGTGAATGACATGGGATGAATGACCTCTTCAACAGACAGGTATTTAGGTAAGGATGTTGTTACTTTAATATAATTTATATCTATATTATATTATAGTAAGTACCTACCATATATATAGATAATATAATATATTTTTGGAATACATATAAATATGGACAACATCGCAGCTTAATGGCTTGTATAGGTAAATATAATTATTACGGACTGCTAACTACCTCACAGTGATCAAGGATGATGCTGGAATTCATTAAGTTTTGGTAGGTGCTTAACACAACATATAAAAGGAGAGGTTTGCTTATTTAATGTTCAAAGCACCTCGGTATCCACTTGTCGTGATACGACTTGGAATGTTGAAGTTGCCGGCAGTGGCCTTACAATATTATGCAATAGGTATTCATTTTTGGATCAGAACCTGAATTTGGAGGCTGTATTTTGAACTCATACGTTTAATATAAGTAGGTATCTACCCGTCAATTTTGCTACAGTGCTTCCATTCCGGTCTGTACCTACTAATGTAGTCACCGTGTAAATGAGATAGCGTTGGAATCCTCCTGTTCCACGAGTTGTGTTTTTGAATACGTTCAACTGGAAAGTTCAGAGTTTATAGGGAAGCGGTGTGGTGTCGGTCAACAAAAAATTATTCAAGCGTGTAAAGGATGATGTTCGAATTTTCGGATTTTACGGTATTGTAATTGTGTTAGAAAGCTCGACGACTATTACCTATGTATGAGGTTGGGTGTTTTTAAGCTCGTTGTTGCACGTAATAATTATGTGGAAACAACCGTTTTTTTAATTAATGTTTTTTTAAATCACTGTGGTGCCAATTCTTCCATTCAAGTGAAGGGTGCTGTTGGAAATTAAAGAATTCTCGAGCAACATCGTCACTTTTGATAAAGTATGGAAATTCTTTACGATTATTTATGGGCAGTTATGTCTAAGTTAGCTGTTGCAATTAATGTGTTTCAAAATACAACTGGGAAAATCGAAGTTCGATAAGAATCACTGTTGTCGAGATGTAAATTGGGGTTGAGATTTAGGAGGTGTGAGAGATATAGCAAACTGTGAGTTGATGCTTACCTGTATCGAATGAACGCTGCTTCCGGACCCAGAGAACTTCCCCAAGTTGCTACCGCTTCCGGAAAAATCCGAAAACATCGCCTCGTCGAAAGGTGCTCCTTCCATATCCCCAGGCTCCAGTTTGAACATGAGTTTGAAAAATGTTCCGAAGAAAACCGGCCGAAGAAAAAAAAAATCAAAGTGTTTACCGGGATCGCGCGTTGAAAAAAGTCGAAGTGTTTGGAAACGATTACTGGGGATCCCGAGATTAATTAGAAAGAGGGCTAGTGAAGGGGCTAGTGAAATCTCATTGATTGTTATTAATTTCTAAATTGGTGGTAATCAAATTCATACGAGGCGCTAAGCAGAGGCGAGTTAAGGCCAATTCAGTCAATCGAGCTTATTTGTTACAATTGTGGTAGTTGTGTGGCCGATATGCGGTCGGTGTTGCGAGCCAGTATGCCGAGAGACACAAAACAGTCAACACGAAGAGGCCCTAGCGGGAGGGTTTTTCGGGAGGAGAAAGGGGGCGTAGTCGGTTGGACAGTCGGCTCGACCAATCAGAGAGCAGGCTCCGCCTCCTTTCACCCCCCACCCCGCCAATCCGGAGGCTGCCTGGAGGATCCCTTTGGAAGAGCTTTTTCATCCTTGGAGATGCTGCACCTTTTGACCCTACACATCCTGTAAGTCGTAAAAATCCCGTCAGATGTCGACCTGAGAGGGGGAAGATAGAGGGGAAATTCGCTGAGCCAATTGAGACTGATTTATTTTTAGACGTCAATTAAACCTAGGTAGGTACCACTGGTGTTATTCAAATGGGGAGATTTCCATTGTCCGTTAACTAACGTTTGATTGAAAGGCTACAGCTCTTCAAAAGTCAGCGGTGGAAAACTTGAAACATTTTACATGCCTACCCTCATAGTCTACCAAATCAACTTACAATGATAAAGAGAGTTTTTGCAGGGCGAAATGCCATTTCACTCTGCTTGATGTTCCTACCCGCAAAAAGGGATGTTCGGCGTTGGCCAACTTTACAGTTGAATTCAGTTCCTTATGAAAAATTCCCAATCAACCCAAGCAGGTGCATACACAATTCTATACGACATCTCGAACTAAAGTTTACATTGAAATTTAATGCCTTTTAACATTCCGTTGATCCCAAACCATAAGAAATTTTGTCCATATCTAGTTTGAGAATAATCATACGAATTACTTTTGAGAGGAAGATGCAAACATACACAACGTTACACATTTCAATAAAATCCACGTTCCTACTTAACCTACTTATCGCAGAAATGCCTGTGGGAAATGTTCTCTGAAATCATTCATATCGTGTTCCTAAGTATCTCCCTACAGTAGGTACTCGTACATTTGAATCTTTCATTCACGTAGGTACACGAAGGTAGAGGTGGTGCATACAGAAGTCTCTCTGTCTTTCTAGCAGGACGGACGGTACTACCTTGTGAAAGGTCGTTAAATTCTAAGCTAGCACGAAAAAAAGTTCGAAAATTCTAGTTCTAACAATTTTTAAGATTTTTCGAAAACTTCAAAAAGGACGTTTTCACTTTAAACCCCACTGAATGTGAACCAGCTCCGGCACATTCGACAACTTCCTTCCCGCTCGTGTTTTGAACTACGAAAATTGAACTCAGGAGGGAAAATTATGCGGGAACAAGACGTAAAAAATGCTAGTGCTAAAACGCTGCAAAGTCCTTGTCACATGGGTTTATTATTCTACTGGACATACAAAAATGCTGGCTATTCATGTAATGTTTCTTTCATGTGTAGGGTGGTCACAAGGCAATAGGCAAAATTTTTTTGAGAAAATCACTTCTGGCAACCCCCTAAAAGGTGCCATTTGACTAGAAAATGAGATTCGCAAAGTTTTAGGTCGATCGGATAACGTTAACCCGTGCCGCATTGAGGTTGAAGATCAGAAAAACTAACATTGTTTCATAAAAATACTCTTTTTTCCTCATAACATAGTAACCATTTGTCCTAGAGACTTGAAATTGGTCTCATTTTATTTAAAATGTTATCTTCTTCAACTTTTACTTCCATAATTTTTTCGCTACATCCTGTAGATTTTATGTTATTCAGCTTTTCCCATCTCAAAACGTGGTCCGTTTCAGCAAATGTGCCTTTTTACGCATACCCCTAAAAACCACACTCCAGTCAATGAAATCGACCTCCAGGCGATTTGACACTTCTTTATCACTCTGGTTTATTGAAAATGAGTATGTTTGAGGTATAAATGTAAAGGTTGAGGCTGCAATAAGGGTGGGGGGGGGGGGAATCTAGGTAATGAAGGGTATTTAGACCGGTGAAAGGTAAGGAAGTGTGACCTTTAGCTTTGTATTCGCTGTTATCTGTTATCAGTGAATCATCGATTCTCGACCACTGGTCCTGAACCTAGCGTTTTCAAAAAATTTCAAGTTGGGTGGCCTAAGTTCGACCAAACTAAATACAAAACTAGTCTACATGATGATAATACGAATATTAGATGCAAAATTAGTAACATTAATCAAGTTTCACTTTTTTTAATGGAACATTTGGAAACCCTGCAGCCCAGAGAGGGTTACAAAAAGTTTCTTCAACTTTGTTTAGTGTTTATAGGGCTTCCTCCCCAAAACTTTTCTTTTAAAGCACCTGGTGCAATTCATCACGCCAGGTGGATGGCCAAAGCAATTTACTGCCTCAAAATTTATCTTTTTAGAGATCAATTGTTATTAACTCAAAAAGAAATGAAAGGAATAGAAGAAATTTGTGTTTTTATAATAAATATTTACGCCAAGGCATGGTTCAATGCCCCCAAACCTGCTTTGGCCCCTAAACAAGATCTGGAAATGTTGAAAGCATTAGTAGAGTATAGGAAAATTGACACAGAAATAGCAGATAAGGCTTTGTCAAAATTTGTAAACCATCTGTGGTACCTCAGCTCAGAGAAAATAGCGTTCTCGTTTTTCGACCACACTTTAGACGACAACATTAAAAAAAGTATGGCCATGAAATTATTTTCCTTGGGTGAACCCGATAGTGAAATTGATGGTAGGGATAGAAAAGCGATTTTAGATTTTGCACATGTAGAGCAAATTTTGGATAAGCAACTTGATTTTTTTGTCACCTCTCAAACCTTGAATTTTTTCAAGCGGTTTTCCATAGGGACAGATTTTTTAAACAGCGATACACGCTTATAGAATAAAAATCCTCATTATTTGCATGCTAAAAACATAGTGAACGGTTTAAGGGTAGTCAACGACACTGCTGAAAGAGGAGTGAAATTGATACAAGACTTCAACTCTTGCTTGACAAAAGACGAAGAACAGCGCCAACTGTTATTACAAGTTGTGTCAGAATGTAGGAAAATTTACCCTGATGTCGATAAAGCCTCACTATCTAAGCCATTAATGTAGTTCTAAATTCAGTGGTGTTGGAATAGATATATTGTGTTGTAAAATAAGTTCCAGGCTATTATTTTCTATACAAAAACTTTCAATTTGTATTATTAAAACACTTTTTACATAATTTTTATTGTTTTTTGTGCATTTCATAGCACCCACCACCCACCCATCTCCCCCCTACCCCCTCCATATATTATATATTAGATTCAAATGTATCAATTTTCAATATACCAGAGTGATAAAGAAGTATCAAATTGCCTAGAGGTCGATTTCATTGACTGGAGTGTGGTTTTTAGGGGTATGCGTAAAAAGGCACATTTGCTGAAACGGACCACGTTTTGAGATGGGAAAAGCTGAATAACATAAAATCTATAGGATCTAGCGAAAAAATTATTGGAGTAAAAGTTGAAGAAGATAACATTTCAAATAAAATAAGACCAATTTCAAGTCTCTAGGACAAATGGTTACTATGTTATGAGGAAAGAAATAATATTTTTATGACAAAAAGTGAGTTTTTCTAAACTTCAACCTCGATGCGGCACGGGTTAACGTTATCCGATCGACCTAAAACCTTGGGAATCTCATTTTCTAGTCAAATGGCACCTTTTAGGAGGTTGCCACGATTGAATTTCGAAAGTTGACTTTTTATGACCACCCTGTGTAATAGTAGGTACTTACTGAAATAGCTATTTTTGACGGTTTTTCACTCACTTTGGCCCCAAACACTCGAATCAGACTCCTGCTTTTGACAAAATGTCTTCGATTATTGAGCTTGTCATTGAATTATCTTAATTCACTGCCTCCTATGTTATTATACAAATTTTTTGTGATTACAGCCATTTTCATAGGTTTTTGACTCGTAAATATATTGAATTTTGAGAGGAAACTTCGCTAGAACCTCAATCCTTCACTCACTGGTCAAAATCTACTTCATATTTGGTCTGTACACTCTGACAAAACATGGAAAACGATACCTCACAAGCCCAAGTTCACTAGAACCTCAAAAATACCTCATTTTGGACCCATTTTGGTTTATTATTCTGTGAATAATACACCTACCTATGTATTCGCTCAGCAAAAATTTTTTATAACACCCCCTCAAAATTTTTTCTTTTCCGTTTCAAGGTGCGTAGATTCCAAAAATGCAATGTCCGTCCGCCGTATCACGTGTACAGGCTTCATTTTCGGTCTAAAAAAATCGTTCTTTCGCACACATGCTCCATTTGGGCCCTAGTTGTGTCCCGAAACTTTTCAGCCCGATCGGAATATACCCAGGGGTGTTATGAGTGAAAATGTGTGTAAAAATAGGTACTTTTTGCGTTTTAGCGACATGTTGGTAACATGAGCTTTTAAGGTATCGTTTTTCATGTTTTTGGGGACGAGAAGACTGAATTTGAAGTCGATTTTGACCAAAGAGTAGACAATATTGAGGTTCTATCAGATGTTCAGCTCCCGAAATTGATTTTTTATGAGTCAAAAGCCTGGGAAATCGTCTGAAATCACCATCAGTTTGACTCACAGACATGGACCAAGGTTCACTCATAAATTTTGTTGGGTGCTGTCGACCACCTTACATTTACTACTATTTACAACTTTGAATTTGCTCATTTGGACATTTCAGCCCGTTTTCTTCGGTTTGTTCATTTCATAGTCTGAACAGCCCGTTGGCTTCGAATCATTTATTGAGTAGAAGTAATAAGCGCTCCGGAAATCCAGGCCCATCCTCTTTCGTGCGGCCGAATATCAGATATTCCTGCACATCAGTGCGCAATGCCGGGTGAGGCGAGTTGAGCGTCCTGAACCCAAGAAGCCAGCTCGCGGGGATACCTCATCGTCTTTGTCCAACGTAAGGGTGTACCAACATGATAGAGCGGTAGAGAAACGTGGGTGTGATAGTGAGGGGGGGGGGGGGGATAATCTCAAGCTGGGCGGACCTATGCTGCTGCTACCCAAAATCGAAATAACTATTGTGTAGGGAGATTTCGTGGCAACAAAACTAAAAAAACAATTTCTTGAGTAGAAACCGGCTTTTAAAATTGAAGCATTCAAAAAATGGCGCTGAGTTTGCGACGTCATCACTGAAGGAGGCAGAGTAGCTCTAGCCAATAAGCGCGCTCAGAACTTCATGCTTAATCAACCGCCTTTTGGTTTATTATTTTGATTTTCAGATTTTATTTGATTTAGGTATACAGTAAATCGAATAGTGATTGTTTTAATGAACAGCCTTCATTTTCACGTTTCTTTAGCAATGTAAGTAGTTTTGATGAAAATGTTTAAAAAATGCATGCAAATAGCCCATTGCCGAGCGTTGTAGAGCTACTACTACTATATACTTCTACTGTGGTGGCACTTACTCGATTTCCTGGTGGAAGCAGGAGGGTAGGTATTGACCACAGAGTACAGTGATCTTTTCGCGGAAGTGGTAGGTGTATGTATACAGGAAAGTAGTAAACAGTTTGCAGCGTTTTAGGGTAGGTATTATTCACAGAACAGTGATCTGAACTGATGGGTTTAACTAATATACCGTAGCGGAAGAATTTGCAGCGTTTCTCCATGTAGGTTCGTTCTGGTAGATCTGATGCAGTATTCTGTTATCTAGGCTACACTGTGGGAACAAGTAGGCATACGTCGTAGAGTACCTATACTTGGCCCTGCTTCGCGGTTTTAGCGTAAACGACTGAAACCGACCTTTTTCCAGCAGAAGTCATAGCTGCAGGGTGTCCTAGAGAAGAAAGAACCCGCAGGAGATCCTACTCCTGAAATACAGAAGGAACCCAAAACCTGTAGAAAAGGGCGGTGCAGAGGAAAGATGGTGAAGATAATCGCCATTAGAAAGGGCTTTACAGCCGGCGATTGAGTGGAATAACAATGATAAAATGTGAGACAAGAGAAGTCGCGGGAGGGTGCCTAGTTGGCGATCTGTTGATCATATCAGTGACGTATACAAACCTTGAAAGCCCGTATAACTTGTCATTGTGTGGAAGCCACTTTATTGTATCGAGCACACACAATCGCACATACAGGAGGGGGTGAAGGGCCGGTCACACGCAACGTATCAACACGTCTTTTAAATGTTACGCCCTTATAAAATCAGTTTTCGTTGTTTAAAACTCCTTTTATGGGGTGCTGTTACGTCCCGCATTTCCCACACGGGCTAACTTGGAGGCAGCTGGTTTTCACGATTCTTCAGGAGGTGGTGACTACCCGTAGTTTACTATGGGAAAATCCACCAACGAACATTTTAAAGTCAAAATGGAATCGTCTTATAGTGGATTTACTGTGGACTATTTTTGATGACCCATGCGTTGTACGGGGATACTGTAGAAGGTTGTTGTATATACATATATTCCTACATCGGAGACCATACAGGGTGGCTCCATATTACCAATTTACGGTATTGAATGTCAATAGTGGATAGGTGAGGGAGAGCGGCACCATTCGTTCACAGAAAAACCTTTTTCGTTTAAAAACCAATGTTTAATGACTTCTTCGTATGTAGTAGGACCGTCCCGAATTGAATGAAAAATTGTGTTTTTATTTTTCAAGTATGATAAAATTGGTCGAATGCTCACAACTGTCAGGATACAAGGGTGGGACAATTATTCAACCACTCATTTCAGCATCATATTGAAATGGTAATATACACTAGCTGTGTTGCCCGTCGCTGACGGGTAGAACTCGGGGTGGGTCCATCTGACTTTGTTACCTCTCGCTTTACAGATTACTATATCTCTTACATGTTCCTTTATAAACTGTTATAATGTTAAAGACAAAAAGGTAATTATCATAGGTAGGAACCAGCCATCTGAATACGGGAGATGGCTTTGATCCATTCAGCCGTTTTTGCGTGATGGATCATAAACCCCCACCCCTATCCATCGGATCGGGAAGTAAACCTCCTTATGTCCTTCCCTGGTCATAGAAACATTTAAATACACGAGATGGGTTCGATCCATTAAGCTGTTTTCGAGAATTTAATTTTTTTTATGTTTCGGCTTCCCTGTAAACCCCCACCCCTATTCATCAGATCCGGGAGTGAATCCCCCTATGTCCTTCCCCGATCACTGAAACATCTAAATACGCGAGATGGGTTCGATCTATTGAGCCGTTTTCGAGAATTTAATTTTTTTATGTTTCGGCTTCCCTATAAACCCCCACCCCTATTCATCAGATCCGGGAGTGAATCCCCCTATGTCCTTCCCCGATCACTGAAACATCTAAATACGCGAGATGGGTTCGATCTATTGAGCCGTTTTCGAGAATTTAATTTTTTTATGTTTCGGCTTCCCTATAAACCCCCACCCCTATTCATCAGATCCGGGAGTGAATCCCCCTATGTCCTTCCCCGATCACTGGAACATCTAAATACGCGAGATGGGTTCGATCTATTGAGCCGTTTTCGAGAATTTAATTTTTTTATGTTTCGGCTTCCCTATAAACCCCCACCCCTATCCATCGGATCCGGAAGTAAACCTCCTTATGTCCTTCCCTGGTCATAGAAACATTAAAATACGCGAGATGGGTTCGATCCATTGAGCCGTTTTGGCGTGATTGAAATACAAACAGACAAACAGACAGACAGACACCACGAAAATCACCTGTAAATTTAGTTATATAGATAATGTAATAATGGTTAGAAACAACGTAGTGACTAATGGGGAGGAGGAAGATGTAATCTAAAATAATAATTTCCAGTTATGTTTTATATATGGCCATAAACTCTTGCCATACAGACTATATGTCTGCAAACCCTTGCCATACCTACTATGTGTCTTTAAGTCCTTGCCATTCTCGAGTCGTAGGTACGTAAGAAAGTACCAAGTGAAATAATTACGTTTTACCTATGGTAGGTGTTTTATGTAGTGGTGAATAAAAAATAATGAGTGTCGTGATTCCCTCTCAGAATCCACTACTGTAATATTGTGTGATTTTACCAAATAAACGCGGAGAACGTCGAGCTGGTAAACAACAAGGGGTTTCCCCAACCGCCATCCACCTCAAAGGACTGTAACGGCCGATTGTGGACTGGGGACGGGTGGAAAGTCCCTATAAAAACAGCCCTTCTGGCCCAGCTCTTCATTCAACGACTCGACCCCCGACTTGCGACTTCTCTCTCGAACCTCTCTCTTACTCGAATCCCTGTCTCTCTCAGGGCGACACCCAACTCGGTCCCGAAAAGAGAAAGTTCATTCTAACGAATGGTCAAGTCGGTCCGCTAAACTGCGTCCAACCGCTTCGGCGATAAGACAACTCGGTCCGGCTAGAATAACACGGACCATGCACTTTCACTCCAAGATAGCGGTGTACGCGGACCTAATCCAACGTTTACAATGCAGTAATGATCAGTTGACTATCAGATATGGACGTGAAGGTTGTTCCAGGCAGTAGCCAGCGGTCTTCAGACCTACTATTTTATAATAATTTTAAGTTTAATTTCCACAAAGAGTTGGCTGGTGAGGTGAAACGTTGGAGGTGTGGTGCCAGAGACAAATTCAAGTGCAACAGCTATTTGAAAACGTTCGAGGGAGAAGTGATTAGCAGCACTCCCCACTGCCACGAACCAAGCGTTTCCATTGAGACTTGCCTTATCACAACCTCTGTGAAGAGAAAAGCTGCTCAAGATTTCGCTCCTCGGCCTTCAAAAGTAAGTTAACTACTACATTTTGGTGGTGTGATACCTACCTATATGTCACATAGGTACCTTGGAGATAATAAATGTAGATGAAACCATGTAGATTGAATACAATAGTGTTTTACCAACGGTTTTTGTGGTTTTGGTTTTAGTAATGTTTTTATTTTCTCTAGTCTTCTAGGTTTTTGTGGTGGTTTTAATAAAGTTTTTATTTTTACGAACCGAGTTAAGTACTTTCTCCTAGGGGACCGAGTTGGTATTAGTCGGACCGAGTTGAGTACATTCTCCTAGGGGACCGAGTTGGGCACTCGGGACCGGAACGTCCTTTCTCTTAGGGGACCGAGTTGGTATCAGTTGGGACCGAGTTGACCGTCCCCCCTCTCTCACTCTCTCTCTCTGTTACCCTTCCTCACGCCTGCTGTTGGTGAAAACCGCGGGACACATCCCTCTCACGTAGTACCTGCTGTAGGTAAAAACCGCGAGGAGTTAGTCAAAAGACTCCACAGGAGCACGTCCATCCGCTCGCATTCTCAACCCAACTCCATCTCACTCCTATTTCGTGACTAATCGGGACCTACGAGACCGTCTCGTAGGTCCCGGACTAACTCATGGCTCTCTGGTGACCCCTTCTCTCCAACCTACTATCGTGAAAACCCGCCATCAACGACACTTACCAATCACCACAATAAGAATATCCAAGACCGTAGACTGACGTGACAGACATTATTGTGAATGACGACAATTCGACAGACACATGGAACGACGGACACATTTGATAGTAAATCTAGAACATTCGACAAGAGCTTCTTGATATATAAGATGACAACTAAATAGTTATGTAGGTATTAGATGTATTAGGTATTAGATGTATTAGGTATTAGATGTACCTATTAGGTATTAGTTTTAAGTATTATAGGTAATTTTAAAATCAGGTTTATAATGATTTTATAATAACCAGAGCCCTTCACAATTTATGGCACTTATTTTTGTGAAATAGGGCCCTAAAAAATATGGTAATATGGCACTTATTTTGGCTCAAATATGGCACTTATTTCTCTCAATATGGCACTTATTTTTCAACCCTCTCCGACCACCCCAGCTATTCTGAGACGATAATATCACAACATACAATTTATTTATGCTAAATAATTTATTTTATTTACAAAGCATTATACAAATAATTTATTATTATTATTATTATTATTATTATTATTAAATAATAACATCAGGTGTGCTGCAACGCTTTCCATTGAAAATCCCAGCCGTCGATCACTCAGAAGGTATTTCATTTTTGAGAAAGTCCTCTCTGCCGGGGCGTATTTCATAGAGAGGACATCAGCAAGTTCCCAGCCTTCCTTCAGAGTGGCTTCCTCACCAGAAAGAGTGGCGACCCGTGGAAGCACTCCATTCCAAAAGGTTTAGAGGCATTAGTAATCCCCCTACACTAATGGCCTCAGGGTTCGAGAAACCTCAAGTCATTCAGAAATTTTCACTTCAATTTTTTTTTTTTTTTCGAAGGAGTTTGGCGAAAAAAGGCAAAACATGGCATTTTCCCAAAAATCGGCCGAATATGGCATTTTACAAAAAAATCTGCAGAATGGCATTTTTGTATGGCGCCATGGCAATATGGCATTTGAAGGGCTCTGATAATAACATAATTAAAATCGCTATTATATTTTCATAACAGTAAGTACGTTTTTAGCGACATTTTTCGACTTACGCATTTTTCTGGGTTCTCAAGGAGCCAACTATAAACACTTGAAAGATGTCGAGGATTTCGACCGGATTTCTATTTTGACGATGATCCGCGTGAGTGTTCAAACCTCGAAACCCCCTTCCAGTTTTGAAGAGACGTGTGGGTTTCCCACAATCGGAAGTCCTCCATAAAAGCACAATGTACAAATGTCCCAGAGCCTGTGAGATGATGAGGGTCCGAGGAGCTGGAAGGGAAAGCATATGGCGTTGGATGGGCCGTTGCTCGCCACGCGTCGAATGGTGGATAGGGGACACGCTCCTCATTGCCCACATCTCACAACGCACTTATACCCTGTGTTCGTAGTACCTATCCGGTAGCTACACCTATCGGACTTTTATGCACAACCCAGCGAACCCTTCGTGGAACATCCCCTACTCAATTGATGTTTCGTTCATGGATTCATACTCTTTCGAGTGGTTCCAATCAACCTGCATCATCTTTCAGTATCCCTGTGGGATCAGAATCCAAGTCGGACCTTATATAACGATATATAACGGCGATATATAACGAAATACTTGGGGCCAGGAAAGTAGTAGCAGGTTTGCCACCTCATCCCGACTTTCGTGGGGTTGCCCAATTTCAAGTTCCCTGTTTCATGCCCGCAAACGAAATTATTCGGGATTCGGATTGTCGGAATGACCCAGTTTTCTTATATATAACTTGTAGTTGCTCGACCTACATACTCACAAGGTACGCAACAGGCAAGTGCCTACCTACCTGAGTTTCTATTTCTAAACAATTTCGCGACTGTTCCTTTTCTTGTTATTTTACCAATGAAACCATTTTGAACCTCTGTGACCAAAATGGCGATCCTTGTATTAAAGGAGAACGGGGATGGTTGGGACACTTTTTTCCGGAGGCCCTGAGAGCCACAGTATTGCATGAATGTTTTTCATTTTAAATAATTATTATACAGGGATCCTAACTAACATATTGGTTTATTATTGTTTTATTATTGGTTTATATTGGTTTATTATTTTCAATAATGAACCATTAGAATCGAGCATGTTTCAGAATTCGGACGCCTAAAATACACATAATCGCACTTTTCTTGATTTTGGTTTATTATTTTCAATAATGAACCATTGGAATCGAGCATGAAAAAAAAAATTCTTACCCCCCCTCAAAATTTGATGGTTTACGTTTCAAGGTATGTAGAATCCAAAACTGCAATAAAAATATTTCTGTCTGTCCGCCGTACGGGCCACTTTTCTTAGTTACCATGAAAAAAAAATTGATGAAATTCGGGTTATAGGTTCCGTTCGGGTCTAGTTGGTCCTCGAAGCTCGACGTTACTGTGAGTCATCTCTAAGGGGTTCAAAATAGGGGTTGAAATTGTCAAAACGCCTATATACCATTTTTTACGTGAATATTTTTACGGTTTTAAATAGTTCTTGAACTTGCGAGTTTTTTAAGACCATCCGGAGCATCGTACGTCCAGCCGTTCGTTCACAGTAAGGCCCCGAAGTTTGCACCGACAGGCATTTTCGACTCCAGTGTGAATGAAATTGTATACAATTCAAACCAAATCTCGTAACCAGAGACGCGCCCACAATAGGAATTTGTGAATACGGCCAATCATTGGTAGGGATCACCTGATTATATTGGCGGAGTATGAAGTCGAGTTGGTTGTTCTGTGATATTATTTCATTTGAAAAATGATGGCTCTTTTGGAGTTTGTTGGTAGGTAGTGAAACTTGAACAAACGTTGAAGTATTATTGATGGGTAAATTATTACTACGGTAAATCATTACTCAACGGTAAATTATTACACAACGGTTCATTATACCATCTACGTAGAAGGGGCTGGAGTTTGTTGGTAGGTACTTTTGCAACTTTTTTCACTCCTCATCAACAATTTCTTTTCAGAACTTCATTATGTGTGTTTCTTTTTGTTAGGTACTGTTTTTCATCGGCAGAATTATTTTAGCAACATTTAACTCGTGATTTAGGTAGGTACCTAGTAACGAGTACGGGGTTAGGTACTAACCTACGGAGGGTCTGCGATCTACATAATATGTATAGAATAGTACATATCATTATTATATAGACGGGTTATCTATACAGAGAGCTGTGATCTGTAACAGAAGGGTATTCTATACAAAATAATAAACCGTTGTGCAGGGATTTGCAGCGTTTTTTTTCCAATACCTTCACTTTGTCCAATGTATCCCAGTGGGTGAGAGGCATTGGAGACTGGGGTGGGATACTTCGGACGTATACCACAGGTTCCGATTTTGGATTTGAATTCATTAAATCGATTCGTTCGAGTACCCAAACAGAAGGAACACTAATCAAAGTGAATGATTTGGGTAAGTAACCTCGCCTGTTATGTAATTATTATACATATGTGTGTTGTGGGGGCTACAAACACGCAACGTCATAACTCATAAACTTACTTTGTTTAAACAAAAATAGTCAAATATCGATCTCATTAGAAGCTAAATTACCGACTCTTAGGGCGAGTATCTCCACCTACAGTTCGAGTTACTTTAACTTGGAGTTAACAGAAAACAAGAATGCGTTCCGCATGCCGATCTTTCTATAACTCCAAGTTTTTAACGTAACTTACTTCAACTCTGGGTGGTCAAACCCAACCTTAGGAGTCTTTCAGGATCATCAAAATTAGGCAGAATTAATGCAACAAGAATGTGGTCATGTCTACGACGAAACCGTCAGTTCTTGAACCGTTTTCTTCTGTCCGTTCTCTCTGTTCTGTTCTGTTCTGTTCTTGTAGAAGCGGGGCATGATAAGTTCTCATCTCATTAAAAAAAAATTTTAAAAAAGAAAAATAATTTTTAATGTGGGTGATAGGTACCTTGCATTACTGGCAACACTGCCGTCTTATAATGAGAGGTAATAAATTGTATTATCTACGATACATAAATACACCGTTTACGTTCCACTCACAATCTACATACGCGTGCTTCTGCTTATTTATGCATACCTTCTTCCTTTAAAAACATAACAGTGGGGTATGTATGGGGCATCAGGGGATGAATGGGACAAACTGTCCAACTCATCACTGGACACTATTTTGAAGAAAAACACAAACCAAATTTGAACACTTTGTTGTATAGCAAGCGACCAAAGCGATCTGTTATTACGAATACCTCCATTGCCTGGTAAAAACGCTGCAAAGTCCTTGTCACATGGATTTATTATTCTACTGGACATACTACGGAAATGCTGGCTGTTCATTTTTGTTTCTTTCATGTGAAATAATTTAAATAGCTACTTCTGATTGTTTCCACCAATTTTGGCCCCCAAAACACAAATTAGGTTACGCTCCTTTTTTCCAAATTATCTTTGATCATTGGTAGTGCCATTTAATCGTCTTGATCCACGTTTTGACACTTTTTTTAGTGTTATTATACAAACTGATGGTGATTTCAGACGATTTCCCAGGTTTTGGACTCATAAAAAATCAATTTTTGGAGCTGAACATTTGGTAGAACCTCAATTTTCCACTCTTTGGTCAAAATCGACTTCATATTCGGTCTTCTCGTCCCAAAAACATGGAAAACGATACCTCACAAGCTCATGTTACTAACATGTTACTAAAACACAAAAAGTACCTATTTGTATACACATTTTCACTCATAACATATATATTCCGATATTCCTGGGTATATTCCGATCGGGCTGCAAGGTTTCGGGATACAACTAGGGCCCAAATGGAGCATGTGTGCGAAAGAACGAATTTTTTAGACCGAAAATGAAGCCGGTACACGTGATACGGTGGACGGACATTGCATTTTTGGAATCTGCGCACCTTGAAACGGAAAAGAATAAATTTTGAGGGGGTGTTATAAAAATTATTTGCTGAGCGAATACATAGGTGTATTATTCACAGAATAATAAAACAAAATCGTGGAGACTCCGAAGAATATTGTGAAGGGGCTGTAAAGCTTTCCCTCGTGGGTCTCAAATTTAGCAGGCCTCAAAATCGAATTAATTTTTTTTTTTTTTTAATCGCAGGTAAACCACAGTACGTCAGACCTGTGGGAACGAAAGGCAAATGAATTATTGGTCCTCCAGTGCTGCCCGTTTAACCTTCTGTTCATCAAAAAACATTGGTGTACCATTGGTGATGGTGGTGTACCATATTGATCAAAAAACATTGGTGTCCATCCCGCTGTCCCAACCGACCCTACTCCCCTATCGTTTTCGTTACTTACAATTTATGAAGCGTGAAAAAGATTACCTATCAGTTTATTATAATATGGCAGCGTTCTTTAGAGGCAGTCAAATTTGATCGAATTTGTATTGAACGGTAGGTATGGAACTAAAATGAACAAAATTGTACAGTTCAGAAGAAAAACGAAATATACCTATACTTTATTTTAAATACCATCCAGGTACCTACCAGTTTGCCTATACAAACCTTCTCGTAAAAAGCTCTTGTACAAAACGTCCAAAAATAGGTTTCATTTTTTGTTTTTCTACCGTTCAAAAAGGTTGAAAATTATTGTTGAGATTGTGCCTCATGATTATTTCATATTTTTACTTCTCCAGAGGAAAGCTAGAAATGTACTAATAAGCTTTGATGAGTTAAATTAGATACCTACATTTGAATAAGATGTCTTTGATGTACGAAAAGGCAGTCGTTTGTGGGTACTTTTTTAGAACTTTCGGTATTTTGGCAAGAACCTAGAAAAATACTCGCGTAATCGACAATAGAAAAAGAAGTGCAATAGATAAAATAGATCACTATCAATCCTATACCTAACTGAGATTTGTATCCAACTACTCACAATATTAAATAATAAAGTTTTGGAAGATTGTCAATGGAGTAAGCTATAATTTGGGTTTTTTGTTCAGATTTCAATCAACAGCTACACACAACTATATTCAATTCAATTCAATTTTTTTATTCAGCAAATACTTTATACAACAAATATAATGATTTTTAGAGAGTCTATATACATAATACAAGATCTAAACTTATGTTGGTTTATGAGCCTAAGGTCAATGACCCGTCCAGGCTCGTCTCTTCCACCACTATTTATTACTGCGTATGTATGTACCAGCAGTTTCCTTGAAAAAACACACCTTAAGTATTTGGAGAATGAGTTACATTGATCAAGAACCAACAGTATTTACAGGTTATTCCTAAGTAGTTAGTAAATACACTTAATGCTACGAAGGCTGATTTGTATTTTTATCCTAATTTAAACTTATTTATAACAACACTTTTGTTATTTTCAAGCTCAAAATATTCTAGAACTAGTTTTTTAAATTTTCCTGTTGATGTTGAAGTCTTGGTTAGGAGCGGTAACTGTTCAAATAGGGCTGGAGCTAGCCATGGAAATTGTCGAGTGTAGAAATCATTATGTGCCTGTGGTATCTGGAGGACATAGTTGGCATTTGTTCGCGTCGGTCTAATCACCGCTTGCTTAGTAAATAAATGCAGGTGTTTGTGCACATATAAAACAGTTCTATGAATACAAGCCATTCTGGGAGTGAGAACACCGAAGTATTTGTGTAGGTAACTAATATTACTACTCAAATATTACGATTAGGTACCCTCTAACTCTATCTCACTACCCTTTTCCTAAATTATGAATATTTTATCAAAATGTGAGCATACGTTGAAAGTTTGAAAAATTCCCAAGATGACAAAACTAAATTTTGTATAAGGGTTTGCTATGGGGTTACCAACGACGTTTCTTTTTTTGCTGAATGCTGAAGAAGAATTACTTCTGAAAAGTTGAAGTTCAAGCCGTTTTCCCGCAGGGAAAACGCTGCAAATTATTCACAACTGTTTATTATTTACCTGTATAGATATGGATCCCTTCCGTATAAATCACTGTTTTTTATGGTCAAGACCTACGCTCGTGCTCCCCCCCCCCCCCCCCCCCCCAGGGAAAGCCGAAATTGAGCCGGCCGGGGAATGAACGTTCCATAAATATTCAGTAGATTCAACTATCATTGTTTTTTGTTGTTATTCATGGAGCATAATGTTTGTTAAAATTACGAAAGTACCTATATCAACAAAATCCAAAAGAGCCATCATTCTCCAAATGAAATAATATCACGGAACAACCAACTCGACTTCATTCAGCCATGCGCGATTATAATCAGGTGTTCCCTAGCAATGATATCTGGGCAGGATTTATACCGATTCATTCACGATCATGTTGGCGAAGCTTGTCGGTTCAAGCAAAAGGCTGGACGAACAATGCTCCGGGTGGTCCCAAAAAATTCTCAACTCCGAAATCAATAATTTAAAACATGGAAAACGGTACCTCACAAGCTCATGTTCACTAAAACCTCAATAACAAAAAAACTCGAAAACCCTTATTTTTACAACTATTTTTCATCCATAACACTCTGGGTATATTCCGATCGGGCTGCCGAGCTTCAGAGTGCAACTAGGGCCCAAATGGAGCCTGTGTGCGAAATACCGACGATTTTAGACCTAAATTTAATGTAAATTTAGGCTGAAACGCTGTTAGAAACGCAATTCTTCACTCGTAAGTCAAAAGCGATTTCGTATTCGGTCTCCTAGCCCTAAAAAACATGGAAAACTATACCTCACAAGCTCACGTTACTAGAACACCAAAAAACACTACCTATTTTTACGCCTATTTTGGTTTATTATTTTCAATAATGAGCCTTTGCATCGAGCATGAAAATCCCCCCCCCCCCTCCATCAAAATTTGATGGCTTCCTTTCAAGGTACGTAGAATCCTTAAATGGAATGAAAAAATTGCTGTACGTCCGCCGTACTCCGTACTTTTCTAGTTACCACGAACCAAAATGAATGAATCGGAAATCACTCTGATTATATCCCGTGATTGATCAATTAAAATGCGGTACGCGTCACTTGCGAATGATGGCCCCAAAAAAACTCAATTCGCGAGCGTGAAATTTTAACAATCCCACTCACTCTTAATATACCTAAAGGATGGGTAATGTTCAAGAAAGATTCCTTTTGAATACGATAGTTTTTATATTTTGGGGGAGCACAAGCAGGACCCATTTGGCGTCTAGATGGTCCTCGGCGTTACTGTCAGTCACATCTAAGAGGTGAAAAATAGGGATTGACATTTTCAGAACGCCGTAGCTTGAAAACCTTCAATAGACGGATACGGTTTTCTTGACGTTTTTAAATCCTACTCGAACTTGAGAATTTTTTTAGACCACCCGGAGCATTGTACGAATGTACGTCCAGCCGTTCGTTTGCAACAAAAGGCTTCGTCAACATGATAGTGAATGAAACGGTATAAATCCGGCCCGGATATCATTGCTAGGGAACACCTGATTATAATCACTCATGGATGAATGAAATCGAGTTGGTTGTTCCGTGATATTACTTCATTTGAAGAATGATTGCTCTTTTGGCTTTTGTTGATAGGTACCTACCTACTTTTGTAACAGCAAACGTTATGCTTCATGAATAATAAAAATAATTAATTATAGAATTCTTGATTCCACCGCATATTTATGAAACTGTAATTAACCGGCCGGCTCCAGTACTCGATTTAGGGCTTTCTTGGTGGAAGCACGAGAGTACGTATTGACCACACAAAACAGTGATCTACGCAAAAGGGGCATTTATAGGTAAATAATAAACCGTTGTGTAATAACTTGCAGCGTTTTCACCCATAACTTCCTTGGGTATATTCCGATCGCCCTTCAAATTTTCGGGACACGACGAGGGCCCAAATGCAGCCTGTGTGCGAAAGAACGAATCTTACCTATGTGATATATTTACTAGCTTGAGGACTGCTCAAAATCTCAAAACTGTTCTATTTATCTCCATTCTGGTCCTAAGCTTATATATTTCATACGTTTTTCAATGTTATTAATAGTTTATTGGTTGTTGAGTAGCCTTGGAGTAGAGAGAATGTTGATGTGGGCTTTTAAAAATTCCATTTTGCTCAAATAACAAGACATTTTAAAATAAAGATAATTTTTTCTGGTGTATTTTTCTTGCGCTTTTGGTTTATTATTCTGTGAATAATACACCTATGTATTCGCTCAGCAAAAAATTTTTATAACACCCCCTCAAAATTTTTTCTTTTCCGTTTCAAGGTGCGTAGATTCCAAAAATGCAATGTCCGTCCGCCGTACGCCGTCCGCCGTATCACGTGTACAGGCTTCATTTTCGGTCTAAAAAAGCCGTTCTTTCGCACACATGCTCCATTTGGGCCCTAGTTGTGTCCCGAAACTTTTCAGCCCGATCGGAATATACCCAGGGGTGTTATGAGTGAAAATGTGTATACAAATAGGTACTTTTTGCGTTTTAACAACATGTTAGTAACATGAGCTTTTGAGGTATCTTTTTCCATGTTTTTGAGGACGAGAAGACCGAATATGAATTCGATTTTGACCAAAGACGCGGAAATTGAGGTTTTACCAAAGGTTCAGCTCCCAAAATTGGTTTTTTATGAGTAAAAAACCTGGAAAACTGTCTGAAATCACCATCAATGTGTACAATAACATTGGAAAAAGTGTAAACAGGTGAATCAAGACCATTAAATGCCACTACCAATGATCAAAGATGATCTTAAAAAAAAAAGCGTACCTATTTCATGTTTTGGGGGCCAACATTGGTGGAAATCATCAGAAATAGCTATTTCAATCATTCCACATGAAAGAAACAATACATTTAACAGCCAACAAAAATCTCTAGAACTCCAATAGAATAATAAACCCATGTGACAAGGACTTTGCAGCGTTTTTCATTGCCACTTGCCCCGTTCATTTTCCTATCAATTCAGCACAGGATTAGGCCGTGTTTCCACTTGCCCCGTATAAACCGGGGCAAGTGGAAACCCGACAAAATTTTAAAACTGATCTTGCAGAAAATTGATCAAAGCAATTGATTTCAAGTTTAGGCCAACGATTGAGGATGGTTTGGAGAACACATGATAAAAACGATGCAAAGTATTGTCACATGGGCTTATTATTCTATTGGACATACCTACAGAAATGCTGGCTGTTCATTTATTGTTGCTTTCATGTAAAATAATTGAAATAGCTATTTCCGGTGGTTTCCACCAATTTTGGCACCCAAAACTTGAATTAGGTACGCTCTTTTTTTTCTTCTTTTTTCAAATTATCTTTGATCATTGGTAGTGCCATTTAATCGTCTTGATGTTGACACTTTTCCTAGTGTTATTCTACAAACTGATGGTGATTTTAGACGATTTCGCAGGTTTTTGACTCATAAAAAACGCTGCCAAGTCCTTGTCACATGGGCTTATTATTCTATTGGACATACCTACAGAAATGCTGGCTGTTTATTTATTGTTTCTTTCATATAAAATAATTGAAATAATGGTGGTTACCATCACAAATTTCGGCCCCCAAAACTTGAATTAGGTACGCTCCTTTTTTTTCCACATTATCTTTGATCATTGATAGTACCATTTAATCGTCTTGATCCACGTGCTGACACTTTTTCTGGTCTTATTCTACAAATTGACTGATTTCAGACGATTTCGCAGATTTTTGACTCATAAAAAATCAATTTTGGGAGCTGAACATCTGGTAGAACCTCAATTTTCCACTCCTTGGTCAAAATCGACTTCATATTCGGTCTTCTCGTCCCCAAAAACATGGAAAACGATACCTTAAAAGCTCATTTTACTAATATGTTACTAAAACACAAAAAGTACCTATTTTTATACACATTTTCACTCATAATTCCCCTGGGTATATTCCGATCGGGCTGAAAAGTTTCGGGACACAACTAGGGCCCAAATGGAGCATGTGTGCGAAAGAACGATTTTTTTAGACCGAAATTGAAGCCGGTACACGTGATACGGCGTACGGCGGACGGACATTGCATTTTTGGAATCTACGCACCTTGAACGGAAAAGAAAAAATTTTGAGGGGGTGTTATAAAAACTTTTTGCTGAGCGAATACATAGGTGTATAATAATACACCTATGTATTCGCTCAGCAAAAAATTTTTGAATAATAAACCGAAATTAGAGAGATATCGGTAGAAAATTGTGGATTTCGTGAGGGTTCAAATTGGAGATAATGAAATTCTAGGCTCCACTTACCCCGGTGTACCTTAGATGATGTTGATGATATGGCGGACGGACAATTCATTTTTGGAATCTTTTGGAAGCACCTTGAAACGTACAAGAAAAAGTTTTGAGGGAGTGTTCCAAAAACGTTCTGCTGAGCGAATACATAGTTGTTGTATTATTCACAGAATGATAAAGACGCTTTAGACGCTGCTAAAATCCAGTAGATCTACTGGATTTTCCCGTAGGGTTGGTAGCTCTGGCGAAGTTAAACGACGTAGATTCCTTCCAAAAAAATAATATCATTCCATACACACACACACACACAGTCCTCGGCTCCGTCCCCCTCACCCATCGCTCTGCGCTCATCTCCAGTTTCGTCGTCCTCCCTCAATTGAGTCTCAATTTAAACCAATTGATGAGAGGTACTGAGGGGGGAGGGGGTTCCCTCCAGCAATTGCTTCCAATTGAAGACAATTACATGATGGCCCCGCATGGGCTCGGCGCGCCGCTGCCCCCGAGCCTTCCTGCCTCGGCTCCTCACTCGCCGCTCCGTCGCGTCGCCTCCCTAGCCCGGGTCGTCTACAAAAGGAATGAGACCCGCACGTCGAAGGAATGTGAACAAGATCCCTTCTTTGTGATCGAATTATTACTTCACAATTCTCAGTTTCCTTTCGGCTAATTATTTTCAATAATGAACCTTTGGAATAAGCAAGAACAACTATTTTTCGAACCCCCTCAAAATTTACTGTGTTGCTTTTCAAGGGACCTAAGTATAATCCGAAAATGGAATTTAAAAAATCCGTCAGTACGCCAACCGCGACACTGCTTACTTATCATAGACCGAAACTAACTCAATTTCGAGATTCAGAGGTTTCAGTTGGTCCCTAAACCACAAGCGTTACTAGGTTTGTTCGCACAGGCTTTTTCTGACGGTTAGCTAACTCCTAGAAAACCATAAGAAACCATCCACGATCCAGTACCATCTTGATAATCGTCTGAGAAGGGTTTGAGTTTGATAATCTTGGGAATCGAGAAGGCAGTGCGCGGTCAATTTCTCATCCGCCCTATTTTCCGTGTACTGGAATGACGATCAGAAAACCTAAGATCAGAAAGCCTATTCACTAAAAGAGATAGTGAAAAGAGATTATCTCTTTAGGAAATCTTCCAGATGTCTCCCGGGTTCGTCTATTTTACTGACTTTCATGTACCTATATAAAATTTTTAATGAACAACCGACATACCTTTATGAGATGAAAAAACGCTGCGAATTCCTTGTCACATGGGTTTATTGTTCTACTGGAAATTTTGGCTGTTCATTTAGGTACTGTTTCTTCCATGCGCAAAACATGGAAAACGATCCCTCACAAGCTCATGAAAAAAAAACCCGAAAGCCTCTATTTTTACACCCATAACACCCCTGGGTGTATTCCGATCGGGCTGCCGAGCTTCAGGGCACAACTAGGGCCCAAATGGAGCCTGCATGCACAAGAACAACGATTTTAGACCAAATTTAAGGTGAATTTAAGGCTGAAACTTTGTTGGAACCTCAATTCTTCGCTCGATGGTAAAAATCGACTTCATATTCGGTCTCTTTGTCCGAAAAAACATGAAAAACGATACCTCACAACCGCATGTTACTAAAACACCAAAAACCCCATTTTTACATCCATTTTTCACCCATGCCTGTATTTCGAACGGGCTGCTGAGATAGGTGGCACAACTAGGGCCCAAATGGAGCTTGTGGGCGAAAGAAAGCTTTTGTTTTTTAAAGACATAATAAAGGCAGCAATTGACGATACGGCGGGCGGACATTGCATTTTTGGAATCTACGCACCTTGAAACGTAAAAGAGGGGTTGTTCCAAAAATTTTTTGCTAAGCGAATACATAGGTGTATTATTCAAACAATAATAAACCAAAAGATACCTACATGATGAAGATGAATAATGAATGATCAAAATGACCGATGTGGTAGCAGACGAATGAAGGATGAAACACGATATCAGTATCAAACAAACGAGAAAGAAAGACTATTTCAATAAAAGACACCTAAGGTTTCTTTTGAAAGAGAGAAAATGCCAAGATGGCCACCAACTATCTCTTTTAGAGGTTACTGAATAATTCTGTCGTGGATACTATTAAAAAAATCTCGTTTGCCAAAAGAGATAGTTGGACGGAAAAGATACATCTCTTTGCTTAGCTAATAGGGTTGCTTAGGCTTTGTATAGTCAGGAAAACGCTGGGAACATCCATGAACTGGGAAAAAATCATGGATACTATTCTGTCCGAAATTAGTCCCAGAATCACTGCAATGGCCAAACGACTGACAGTCAGAAAATCGTCAGATGGCCATTTCGAGCAAACCTACTGTCAAATTCCACGCGGCGAAAAATATGGGTTGAAGTTTTCCAAAAGCCGTAGCTTGAAAAGTTTGTAATTAGCTTAGCGAATTATTTTAGCAAATCTGAATTGGTTCCGACTTTTTAGGATTTTTCAAGTCATTTATTCATTGACAGTGAGGCAAAGAAATTTGAACCGAAAATATTATCAACATGAGCGTGAATCAAACGGTACAATTGATGCCCAAAACAGATTAGCGATTCACAAGCGTGTTGACGTCATTTTTTCTGCACCGTTCCGTTTTCCGTTGGGAGCGAACGGTTGGTTGCAATAGATCCTGAAAATTGAAATATGTTTATTTGTAACACCAATTAGGTACATTAATTGATCGACGTTAAGTGTCCAATGTTCCGCATACGAGGTTTTTATTTCAAGTAAATTTTGGTTTATTATTTTGAATAATAAACCTTTGGAATCGAGCATGAAAAAAAAATTGTGCACAAAATTTGATGGTTTACGTTTAGGTCTGTAGAATCCGAAAATGCAATAAAAAAATTTCTGTCTGTCCGCCGTACGCCGTACTTTTCTTAGTTACAATGAACCAAAATTAATGAAATTTGGTTTGTAGGTCCCGTTTGGGGTCTAGTTGGTCCTTGAAGCTGGGCGTTACTGTCAGTAATCTCTTGAAAAACAGGGGTTGACATTTTCATAACGCCGTAGCTCGAAAACTTTCGATAGAAGGTTATGGTTTTTTTTAACGTTTTTAAATTGTTCTTGAACTAAAGAATTTCTTGAGACCACCCGGAGCATTGAACAACCAGCCGTTCGTTTGCACCGAAAAGCTTCGTCAGCATGTTCGTGAATCAAATGGTATAAATACGGCCCAGATATCATTGCTAGGGAGCACCTGATTATAATCACGGATGGCTGTGTGACGTCGAGTTGGTTGTTTTGTAATATTGTTTCATTTGAAAAATGATGGATCTTTTGGATTTTGTTGATAGGTACTTTTGCAACTTGAACAAACGTTGAAGTATTACTGGGTAAATTATTACACAACGGTTTATTACACTATCTACGTAGAAGGGGCAACTATACAGGTAAATTATTGCCCCCCTTTATGCTTCATGAATAATTCATGAATTATTGAATCCCTCGCATTTGTATGAAACTTTAATTCCGGGGCCGGCTCGAATACTCGATTTAGGGCTTTCCTGGGGTAGCTCGAGGGTGCTGACCACAAAAACTGTGATCTACGCAAGAGGGGCATCTATGCAGATAAATAATAAACCTTTGTGTAATAATTTGCAGCGTTTTTGAAGAAAAAATGCAATTAGGCACTATGGGTTCGAGTTAAGGATTTTGAAACGTAACAGCTAATTCTGAGACGGATTGAAAATACTCGTTTCTTGTTTGATTCGAAAGGTTCATTAATGAAAATAATTATTGAACCCTAAACTTAGTTTCGTTTTACAAAAAAAAAAAAAAAAATCTTCTCCTCCGACTCAAAATAATATAATATTCTAGCCTATTTTTACGGCGATCATTTGAATCCAAAAAACTGAATTTCAATTAATTTTCGGTAGGTATAAATTGAAATGTTTATAAGTGTACAGGTTTCCTGTTTGAATCCTCCCGTCTGTTCGGATAGTAGGTACCTACCGCCCTTTATCTACTTGGTGCAAAAGTTACCTAATTTTGACATTAGATTAAATTATGAATTAAGAATTGCGGATTATGAATTATGAAACCATCGGGGGAACTGCCCTTATGTACATTATACACTCGAGATCTACCTACCTACCTAGTTTGAATTGCTCTGGTGGTAAGATAGGTATAATGGTTTCAAGGATTTCAACGGACGCTGAATATACACTGAATTCGTTCATTGGCTGAATGCAAATGTTGAATTTGACAAACATGAGATCTTATCGGTTCCTGCATGAAATTGTGGCTTTCCTACCCTTGGTGATGAGCTAGCAAAACAAAGCTAGAGCTGCTGATGGCACCGTTTATACATGAGCAGATATGAATACGTATCTATAATCGATCGAATCTGATCTATATACCTAACACGAGTTTCGAGGAGAAGTTTGGTAAAGCGGTGGCCAATGAAGGCATCATTATGATTATTATAATTATAATAATCGATATATTTATTTGTGCATAGGAATTAAATCGCACCTTGCGTACAGGTAAGCGCAAATAAGCAAATAACCCAGTTCACAGGAAACAAACCTAAAGTAGGTAGGTAATGAAATAAGAAAAAATAGAAAACGAGTAATAATCAACTTCTCGATATATCATATCAAACCCAGTACATAATAGAAAATATATGAATATAATTATAAATATGAATGTAATTTTAATATGATGAATGTAATTGAAATGAATGTAGTTATAATACAATGAAGAGATGTGAGAACTAGGTGGAATGACCAGAGAAAGGGAGAGAAGTAGAAGAAATACGAAGCGAAAGGATTAGGCAAGTGTAGAAAAAAGAAAAGTGGGAGTAATAAGGAGGAAAAAGAGAAATGTACGTAGAGGTCTTTGTAGGTGCAGTTCTATGCGTCTTCCTGTCCTACCTACCGAAACTTGTCCCTAGTCCTACCCACTCATGAGATATTTCACAAGGGGTTCATCCTCCACGATATACAACGCGCAACGTCCCTCAAGATAACGCGCCAGACACTCCTCATCACGTGATCATTTTATCAGTCACAATATCAGCTATCAGTGTTCGTTCTCTCGCTCTTGCTTTTCGTAGCTGCGTTGACCTTCTTCAGCAGCAGATTTTCTGATTTTTCCATAGTTTTTCTCGTAATACAGTGTTTGGTTTTTAATGTTTCTTTTTTCAATGATGGTATGTGTAAAAACTCCAGAGAGTTAGGGTGAGCTTATGCACGGTTAGTTGCCGCATCATCTCGGGACTGTGCCTATCGGATGTAAGTTAAATATTTCAAATTTGACTGAACTACATCAAAATTCGTGTCTTATCCCAACTCAAAAAACACACAGATTAACAGACCGTGTTTGAAATTTTCACAAGTATGCAAATCTGTTTCGAGTAGTGGAAAAACGCTACGACAGTTCTATTTTTCCGTTTATGAAACCCCTTCATCCTTCGTGTCTCTAGCACTTTATTAAGTATACTATTTATAACGATTCGGATTGTCATTCTAACATCCCATCATTTGCCCATTATTACTGGCCGTGAAATGACAGAATGAGGTGAAATATTGAAGTTAGTTGCGGGCTGGTCCTCAATTGAAATTGAAATTGAAAAGCCATTGTACATAGACTGTTGTCCCTCATACCGTAAATCAAATTACAAGTTGTTAATAGCAATAAACACAGGCAAGTACAAAGAAAATGATAAAACAAAATAGACAGAGTAGAAAAAGAAATAATAGGGAATTGAATTTAAATGGAAGTAAGAAGGGATTGGTTACACAGAAGAGATCAAGCTTCAAAAAAAAATCTGCGTGCCGCAGTCCTCAAGTGCCCGAGCTGAAGGGTAGAGCGAACCACCGTCGAAATCATCAGGGCGTGTGACCTGGGTGAAAGTGCCCTGTTAAATTGGGTTTGAATGAAGATAGGTTGGAGCTCTCCCACGCACCACCTTGTACACCATCAGAGCCAACCTAAATTTGTAAAAAGATAACAAGTCGAGGCCCGTAAATTTGGCTCTGAAATCGGACAGACCAGACGATGCCGTAGGTATACAAATTTCATCGATGTACGAGTGGGTCATTCTCATATAATTTGACCATTCGGCTTTTCTGGACCTTCAAGTTGGGGGAAAAAATAAAGCATCTTTTTGAATAAAATTTTATCTGGAATGTTACTATAGATGTTCAGAATAACATATTTGAGCATCAGTTGTCAGTTTTTTCAGTATTACAGTATTACTTCAGTATTATAGAAACACTCATGATGGTAACACTCGTGATGTTTTTACACAAAAAGGTTAATCTTAACCTAACGAAGTGCTGGACAGATATGTGAGGGGTCACCCAAAAATAAATGTCCCTAAACTACGTCTTTTGCAGTTAGCACTCGCATGTTTAATTGAACTATGTTGAATACAATAGTGGTAACACTCATGATGAATAATTTTTGTGACATACCATGTTTTTCGCTGAAAAATGCTGAAATGGCCTGCCAGCTCTTTCCTGGGCAAAGGCTGCAGGTGGACTGATAGCTGGTAGCACAAACAAACATAACCTGACTCTTTCCCGCCATTTTCAATGATCAGTGTTGCCCAGAACTGATGGTAACACTCGTGATTTTTTTCTTCACCAAACAGTGGGACACTCCTGTTTTTCTGCTTTACATTTAGGGTATTAGAGGTAACTGAAAAAACCTCCATTGTTCGAAACAGCATCATATAACAGTGAAATCCCTCGTGGTTTAAATTTTTTCATCTGTGAGTGCTTCATTTCAGATGGTGATGAACATCACACCCACCCCCTTGGGACAGTAACACTCGTGACGTTTTCAAACATTACATTGAAATATTTTTTCTTGAGGATGTGCTAGGTTCTTTTTAACGATACCACTGCATTCCTCTCCAAAAAACCTACAAATTGATACCAAAAACCTTTTTTTGAAGCTGAAAACCCGTGTAAAAAACGATGGTTAAGACTGCGGACATCAAATGGTCAAATAATATGAGAATGACCCGAGTACTCCTTCATCATGTTGTCGTATTTTCCTACTTTACGATGAGAGGGAAGGTTGTTTACCATTTACACCTACTCAGCAACACTAGACACATGAAAACCGAGTTAAGTTCGTGGAGAGTGGTTGAGTTTACTCGTAACTGAACCTGCGGTTTCAAGCATTGTCTGTCTCTATCAATATACCCACCTATAATAGGTATCCGACGTTGCCTCCTTTCCAAGACCAGTATTATTATCTCAAAACAAGCAGGTGCCTGTGTTGTGTCACGACTGTTAGTCATAATGCGGTAGTGGCGCGTGGGCGCTGAAAACTGTGGGGCACCGAACCAGAACACAAAACCAACAGATTTGTCTGCAAAATAAGTACCCCAAGGCAACAACAACCTTCCCTTATTTACTGATTGAGTGATATTCAGCAAAGCTTATCTCTTTTAATCAACACTCGATCAAAATACAGCAAGGAATTCATCTTTGTGTTACAACGCCGGTCAATCCACAAGACCACAAACACAAACAGACAAAACGCACTTAGTACCACAAATACAAATCTGTCATCCTAACCGGACCAAACGCAAAACGCACAAAATTTGACGCAAAAAACTGAAAACTGACACCAGACAAAGCAAATGTGATTCACGAGACAACAAAAACAAATCAGGAGAAGCATCTCGTTTTGAGAATACGAATTGAATCAAAGGGATCGAATTGATTGTGAAAAGGAACGTTGTTGGGGTGGGAATCAGATTCTGGGGTCAGGGCCCATAGTGGGTATGGTGAACAATGTTTTTACTCGACTGAGCATGTGCAGACGGGCCACTTTTCTTAGTTGTCATGGGAATACCAGGTCCCAGGACCTGCCTAAAAATGCTAACTGAACTGAAAATGCAAATTAGTTGGGCATTGCAATGGTTGGATTTTTTCAACTCCTGTTTTTGGTGGCAGTGGCCTTATGGACGCAGTGCCCCTGTCATGATGTGAGTTGTGAGTTGGGTTATGGGTGACGCAGGCGCTCTGAAGGGTACCAAGTTGACTCTGTTTTGGCGCAAACTGTTGAGTCCGTTGTAACCACATATGAGCGAGGTTGCGTCAGTTGAATGACCCCTTGTTGTTGTAGGCATCCTGTGTATCCAGCCGGTAGTCATAAGACAACCACTCGCATATATCTACATACAACTGAAAGTTCAGAATTTCTAAAGACAGTAGATCTGAACGCATCAGAGCTAAGAATATTGCACATTTCAGCTAGAATCTAGATTTCTGTAGAATCTAGATACCTTAGCATCAGCCTTAGGCCGGTTTGAATCCGGATCTCAGCGAACCTGGGTCATGTGGGTCTCGGAACTATCATACTAGTGATGTTCATGGTATCGAATCAATTGATTCAACACCAAAGCCACCACTATCCAAGTGACCATCCACCATTTTTATGTAAAATCAGTCTGTCTCCTCGAACTTGACCGCAGGAGATATGCCATTAGTTTATACACAACGTTAGAAACATTGTTACCTTGTTTATTTATATTCTATCTACTAAACATCAGGGGGGGGGGGGGGGGGGGGCCAAAATCTGGACAATGTGCAGCCCCAATCATTTCGTTTCAGGACGCTAGACAGAGACCTTATAATTGGAAAAGACCCTCAAAATTAGGGAACCCTGCCCCCAGCCCAAATCAGTGAATTCCCAGACTAAACCTACCCCATATTTTCATAATCTAGTCCTAGCCTATTGCTTCCCAACTACCTCAGGTAGAGAAGCCTTGGATTCGTGATTGACAAAAAAAAATGTATGTCCTCCAAAATGAAAATTTCCACTACCATTTTGTGTTTCAGACATCGAGGAACATTTTTGGTTCCGTGTTTGTGTGTGGTGATTCCTTGTAACACCCATAACTACCCGAAATTGGTCAAAATGGGCTGAAATTTGGAGGGTAGGTGCGGGTTGGGTCACAGATGGTTCCATACTAAAATCATTGAAAAAGTTCGGTAACTTTCAGCAGCGCATGCGCAAACGTGAAATACTTGAAACGCCCATAACTACTCTGAATATCGTTGAAATGGGTTCACACTTTGAGGCTCGATCAGGAATAATACTTTGATATTCCCACATGGATTTCACTGGAATCGTACAGTAACTCGTCTGCGCATGTGCGAACATGAAATGTTGACCATTTCCTTGTAACGCTTCTAACTACGCAAAAAATAGTCGTAGGGCGCTGAAATTTTGAGGGTACACACGGGTTGGATCGCAGATGGTACCGCTTCAAAATCATGGAAATCTTTTCGTCTGCACATGCGCAAACGTGAAATACTTGCAACGCCCATAACTACCTTAAATATCGTTGAAATGAGTTCAGATTTGGAGGGTCGATCAGGAATAATACTTTGATAGTTCCGTATGAATTTCATTGGAATCGTACTGTAACTTTCGTCGGCGCATGCGCGAACATGAAATGTTTACCGTTTCGCGAAAAATAGTCGTAGAGAACTGAAATTTTGAGGGTACACGCGGGTTGGATCACAGATCGTCCTGTATCAAAACGAACCTACCCAACTATTCTATACGTTCATGTGATTCAAGTGAGGAAGCTATTCTGCCTACTCGAATTGGCAGACATTTTAATATAATTTATGTTACATATAAATTAATGTTCCTTAATTTTATTCTACACGAGCATGTAGGCTGGATCATCACAGGATTAGTTTGTACCTACTGGTGCCCTTGGTGATTACTTACTATGAAACCAAACTGCTCAATTCTTTCAGGGAAAATTAGTATGCTAGTCACTTACGTGCATAGGCTTTGAATTAGACATGGGCTTACAGTATATTTATCTATTCCTATATTATGGTCTGTCTGATAGCAGGTCCTTATTTTAACTCTACTTGCAGTATCTGTAAATATTATCCGTGTATGTAGAAATGTAACATTGATTTAATATTTTTATGTTTAACTGTGTTTTAGAAAGCTACAAGGCTTAGATGACTCTCACAGAGTACATCTCCACGCTAGGGGACAACCCCTATTTCGGCGCGGGTTTCGGCTTGTTTGGGATCGGTGCAGGGGCAGCAATCCTGCGTAAGGGTCTTCAAGCGTCGCTGATTTTCTTCAGACGTAACTACATGATCACGTTGGAGGTTCCCTGTCGGGACAAAAGCTACCAATGGCTGCTGCACTGGATCACAGTCCGGGGAGCCAAGAAAACGCAGCATCTGAGCGTAGAAACTACCTTTGAACAACATGATACTGGTCATATAAAAACTAAATACGACTTCATACCAAGTGTGGGAACTCACTATTTCAAGTGAGTCCGTTACGAAGAATAATTTTGACGTTTTTTCCCCCCAGTTTTTTACTGGGGAACACGTAGCTACACTTTTTCCCTAAATCGTTCCAGTAACCACTTCTTCACAAGACCAGGGTGATAGAACCAGGATTGATCTCCCAAGTAAATAGCCCCCCCCCCCCCCCCCCCTCGTTATATTGCCCTGGAAAAGTAATCAGAGGAAGCATTATTTTTCTTTTACTTTGATAACTCATCCCCGCATTGGGGTAACCTATGTTCTCCCAGTTGTTCTACTTATTTCTGCAAGGGGGCTAAGGGGGTCTTCCCCAAAAACTCCCTGAAGTCCGTCTGACCATTGATCCCCACAAGTATCGTAGTTCAACTGTTAACAAGTCATGTGCCTTGTAATATTTTGGACTAATTTCGTTGGCATTTTTCAACATTTTGGATCCTTATATCTTACTGTCCTGTAGTATCATTCGGCGTTTTGTTCAGGCATATGGGAACGTGGATCAAAGTCGAGAGAACCCGCGAACAGCACACGCTTGACCTGCATATGGGTGTTCCGTGGGAGACAGTCACTCTCACATCTCTCGGGCAAAATAAGCAGCTGTACTTTAGCATTCTAGAAGAAGGTGGGTGATTGTGGTAACAGCCCTGTTACAAGTTTGTTCAGAATCATACTGAAAACCGTTTCCTGATGCTGGTTATCGGTGATGTGTACAATTTGTTTAGCTAGGCAGATGGCGCTAACAGAGACGGAAGGAAAAACCGTAATGTACACTGCCATGGGTCCAGATTGGCGGCAGTTTGGCCACCCCCGGAAAAGGAGGCCTATCGACTCAGTCATACTGGACACAGGTGTGAGCGATCGTATTCTTGCTGATGTCAGAGACTTCTTGAAAGCTGCTTCGTGGTACAGTGATCGAGGTATGAATATTACCTTCATCACCTGTTCTTCATCTCAAGTTTGCAACACCACAACTCAGATCTTTTGTCTTGCATAGTTTACTTTAATTGTATCCGTCCGTATGCCAGGTGCTATGTAATTGCTAACTATCCGGTTAGTGTTGACCAGGTATCCCATATCGTAGAGGATATTTACTGCATGGACCGCCTGGATGCGGCAAATCTTCGTATATCACTGCTCTAGCTGGTGAGCTGAGTTTTGGAATTTGTGTCCTCAATCTCAGCGACAGAGGGTTGACAGATGACCGTCTCAACCATCTGCTGAGCGTCGCTCCCCAGAACACTATTATCCTCCTGGAAGATATAGATGCTGCATTCGTGAGCAGAGAAGATACCAGACAAGGTTATGATAAATATTTAGTTCAGTCCAGAGTTTTTCAATCCAACCCCCACAAGTCTCCTTATTAGGTACTTTATCGTTTGTTGCGCTTTCCTAATTATCTTTTCTTTTACAGCCAGTACAGCCTATGAAGGGTTGAATAGGGTTACATTTTCTGGACTTCTGAACTGCCTTGATGGTGTAGCGAGCACTGAAGCTAGGATCGTATTCATGACCACCAACTACGTTGAAAGGTTTGTCAGTTGACATTTTTGTGCTTTAAAAAAAAGGTATTTTGTTGAGTCACACGTACTAAATGGAAAGTCTCAAAAAGCGGCTGATAATCCTTTTCAGGAGTACTTAATCCTTTTCACATGTGAGCATATATCTTACTTTCTTCACAAATACAGTTCCTGTGAAACATGGTGTCACTGAGCACATGTGCTGGCAGGGCAGTTGGACGTAAAGCCCAGCCTGAAATGGCTGTTACTTTACACATGTGATGTACTCCAACTCGGTTATTACAGGACGATATGCATCCTCCTGCGTCCTTATTGCTGTCTATGCCCCTCAAGTTCAGGCCACAAATTGTATACAAGTTTTAAAATTGCCAACAGGTTAGACCCTGCTCTCGTGAGGCCAGGAAGGGTTGACGTAAAAGAATACATCGGCTACTGTACGGAACACCAGCTCAAGCAAATGTTCACTAGATTCTACCAAACTGTCTCTCCAGATCTCCCAAACGAATTCGCGTCTCGCGTCCTGGCCGAAGGTAAAAAACTAAGCGCTGCCCAGGTCCAAGGCTATTTCATGAGGCACAAAGCTGACTCGCCGCAGGCTGTCATTGAGAACGTCAAGCAGATCTGGGAAGATTGAGAGGATCAAAAACACCTCCATTTAGTGGCAAACCCTGTATATAGCACTACATTTTTGTCATTGTTGAATTTTTGAATTAAATATGTAAGTAAATAGTAAATGTGGTTACTTTTCTGGTTTCGTTTCTACAAGTAAGGTAAGGCACAGCTCAGGTAGGCAGTCACTGCCAACAAGAAACGACCAAGCTTGATAGTAATCAGCGTCCTAGAAGCCCCTCGAGGCACTGAAGCTGTTCTCAGACTTTCCGAATCTTTTGACAGATGGTTTCAGTAAGAAGGGAGGCGGGCGATTTTCTCAAAATACTGGTTTGTTCCCATCTCATTTTCTTCCAGGCAAAACTGAGTGTTGCAAGTGGCCACCTGTGGAGCCAAGATGTGAGTTATGACCTATGAAGTACAGTACTCCCTCTGTAATCCGGCAGATATCGGACCAGAGCACTGCCGGATTACTTAAAATGCCGGATTGCTGGAAAATATCGAGAAAAACGCAGTTATCATTGAATAATCAGTTTTAATTACATACATCGTACTGCCAAAATACAGTACATATATGTACTTGTGTACGCAGAACAGATTGAGCACTAAACGCAGCGCGATCGAGACTAAGACTGACGGAGTGAGTGAGTGGGGCGTGAGTCATCGCTTTATTTACTCAGACACCAGTCCAAAGTCAAATCAATTGTCGAGCTCATACCCGAATACAAAACGCCGGATTACTGGGAGTGCCGGAGAGCTGAGATGCCGGATTACAGAGGGAGTACTGTCTAGTTTGTTCACTTGAGGTCGGTGCAGTGTACCCTGTGTGCTAGAATAATGGAGACCCAGGCTGATAGTGAGGAACGTCAAGCTTCAATTTATTGGTTTTGTTTTAATTTTATGGAAACATGGAACTACGGCTGTTTCCATAAATCAAAAGGTCAAGTACAGTTATTTAGAATGAGCCTTGAGCAATCATGTGTGGGATTTCTTTTTCGAAGAACTCATTGAAACCTGCAGTGACAGCATTTTCTGCGTTGTCGATTATGAGACCGGAGAAGAGTGAGACTACTTCCAAAATGGCGTTGACAACCCAAGTAGCCAGTATAGTTGAACGAATACAGAAATCTATTTTCCTGTGTGAACATAAAATTTATGTTAGAAGCTGGTTATTCTTTGTGAATTGTTCAATTAGGTACTTATTTCTATTCAGTTTCTGATCATTTCCATGGCTAGATGACATTGGCTGGATTGGAAATGACTGGGAGCATTGGACATGTTGACCACAACTGAGGAAAAATAGATAAAGGTTTTCCACATCAAGCCATACTTATTCTTTACACTTGTATTCCTCCTTTGTTTCTTGCTAAAGATCCATGTAGTGGTGCCAGGTACATGGATTAGATATGTCCTCCCTACATTCACTGTGGCTACACAGCTTGGAAGGTTATCTACTTCTGAGAAAAAAAGTAACGAAACGGTTTGTTGTTACGGATGTTAGTGATAACAGTAGGTAACAGGCGGTAGGTAGCAGTTGCGCACGGTTCGCCACTAGGAGCTCTGCCATTGCTCATCCGGATACGGTTCACAGCGCAGTCTCGTGGTTGGGGGACCAACGCGACCAGGCGGGAGGAATGCCCTTAATTACTTCTTTTTACATTTATTGAAACGATTAGGTACAATAGTCATAAATGAAATAATATTTTTTTTAAAACTGTTTAACGATCTACTTTAAGCATTTGAATTGATCGGGTTAAATTATGAAATGTAAGTAACCATTATCTCTAGAGAAACACTTGGAAAAACTCTTCAGAATAAAAGCAAAATAATAAAAACCATGTCAGATAATCTAAAGTTCAGTTATTAAAGAAAACATTATTATTGCTTGGTAAAGGAAGTAGGTACCTAAGTATAAGAAAAAATGTGATGGCTCCATAGGAGGTTATCACTTTCGGCGGGGCAGCTAACATGTTAATGCACAGGCTTTGTTTTCACAACTCTCAAGTTTGCAATTTCTTACAGAAAGTCAACTCATACGAATTTATTCGTTGCTACAGCCCATTTAATTAAACCACTTACTTCGTGCCTGGAAAGGATATTTTCTTGGCTTGTACTGCCAACGTGTTAGCATCCAGTGTTATGTCAGCATATACCTGAGTTTCCCCCACTTCCCCGTGGAGGAGACCAGATAGAGAAAACCAGGAGTAGGAACTCAGAGCCACGAAATCATAGTCTACCTGGAAAAACATTTCTGATGAGAATTCTGTTCATATTCATATCACTAGATTTTTGTTCATACCGACATTGATCGCTTGATATTTGGAGTTTGAAAGTTAGTCCCGCTCCCACCGTCCTGCTCACTTCTGCTGGAATGTAAAGTTGGGTGAAGCGGGAGTGTCGCAGTGAACTGGGCCAAAGGCGACAGAGTGCTTTACAGAGAAGTGCGAAGAGCAGAGTGTAGATGATGGAGTAGAGCAAAGCAACGAAAACAAACACACGTAATAAGAGGGGGCCGTGTAGAGTGAGGCGGCTATTAAAGATTGCACACACCTACGAAGAGAGAGGATAGTGTCGAGACAAACCAGTTTGATTTCATCCCGCTTATTGCTGGATTAAGTTTGAAGTCAGTCGACTTCTTAATCAACTATTACTAGTGCTGCTCTAAAGCCGTGATTACACGAGGCCAGTCGCTAGAAGCCAGTTCACTGGCACCAGTAGCTGGCTCTGAGTAAACATCACTGGAGGCCAGCGGCGGGCCAGTCCAGTCAAAAAATGCCATGCCAGTCAACTGGCGTGAGGAGTAGGTGTTAGGCCAGTCCAGTTCCCCCCACCACCAATAACCTGGGTGGCGTGGCTTACCGGAGTTGCCGGTAAGTCACGTTCCAGCCCAGCGGGCCATCCGCCATCAGGTTGATAGTAGCTCTACAGTAGTGCAGGTTGACCGTGCAACATGCCACCAAAAAGTGGGGTGATGAATTGAAGTTCGTCGAAGCCTACAAGGAATGTGACGGCACAAATTGCGCAAAATGTTATTTAATTGAAGGCGGGACTGCCTTGTCGACGTGCTCGCCTCCATGAATTTTGCCCAACTGGCGCCAGTCAGCTGGCTACATCTGAACAGTTACTGGCACCAATCAACTGGCTTTAAATTCGCACCAGTCATCTGGTGCCAGCCAGCTGGACTGCCTACTGGCCGCGTGTAATCGCAGCTTTAAGGCTCTACGTTCCACTCTGAAATTCCTATCTCTGCTCTGTTCTCATGCTCTTTGCTCTTCCCTCTACGCCATCATAGCAGCCATCCATTTCGTCAACCAGTCAACAGGTGAGCACAGATAATTTCACCATTTATTCCATGAGCTGCGGGAAGATCCCTTCAAGCTTATTGAATATTTTTGGATGTACATGGCGACCTTCGATTACTTGCTGGACAACACCATACGTTGATCAAGAAGTGGACGAACTTCAACCTTAATCCAGTGATAAGCGTGGCAGGAGCAACGAAATCAAACTGGTTTGTTCTCGACGCTCTGCTCTCACTTCGTAGGTGTGCGTGATCTTTGATCGCCTGCTCACTCTGCACGGCCCCCTCTTATTACGTGTGTTTGTTTTCGTCGCTTTGCTCTACGGCATCATCTACGCTCTGCTCTTCGCGCCACTCTGTAAGCACCCTAACTACGCTTAGGGTGGGACCATAGTGCACCTCTTCACTATCGTGGCGTTTGGGCAGGGAATAAATACTAGTAAAGTTGGTCAGATTTGTGTTCCTGGACTGCCCTAGATGATCAATTGAAAGTTCATGGAGAGCTCCTGGAAAAAGTGTGATATGAATATTTAACTAGCAAAAACGCCCGACTGGATCTTGACCTTTTACTATGGCCCATCCCTTGCACGCCTGAATAGGAATCTTCCACGCTCACAACCGTCTATGGCCTCAACCACTGTCTTCCTTCTATTTCACGGCTTACCCCTATGGCGTTATGAGCTGAACAGTGGTTTACAAGTGTGTTGATTCCGATTATGAGGTGGAAAAATGCGAAATTCCGAATCCATTGGTTGATTTGAGTTTTCTGATCCCATCATTCTGGGGGAAGCTCAACCTGCCAGTCACGTTGGTGCGGTTCACCCCCACCAGCCCTGCTTTACCTGTACAGCTACCTGTACCAATTCGTTCAGGTCAATAATATTCATAAACGTTGAATACCTGAAGGTTGGAAAAGGCAGCATCCACGCGGATCTCGATCGTACCATTTCCATATGACATTTGACAATCCCCGTGCCGTTTCATGCTCTGCATATTCATCAAAGTGCCGTCCGTCAAGTTGAGGTGAGTGTATGGGAAATACCACTTAGACTGGAAAAGAAACCTTAACAGGTATATATGAATTACTTACGTGTAGGTAGTTTTATTACAGATAGGTACGTTAGACCTATAGTGAATGGGTAGAGTATTTTTAAAAACATTTACAGTTATAGGTGTCGTAACGTTGGGGAGACCGAGTGGTTCGATGTTCAGTGATGTGGCGTTGTTCACGATGTTGGCGAATATCTTGTCCATATATTCGTTCAACGAAGCTGTCACCCTACGAAATTTTAACCCATGAACAAGTTGGTACGCATCAACGATGGTAGGTAGTAGGCAGAGTGATAAAGAAAATAGTAGGTAGTATTTCTGTTTGTAAAACGTTGAGAATTTAGGAATATGACTCAGTAGAGGTCCAGAAGTGGATCTGGTTAAATAAATGTTTGGAATGATAGATAAAAAGAATTTGTGCGAAGACAATGAATGTAGGTAGGAGTAGTATAGGAATGTACGTTCTGGCGCACCGACTTAAATCTCTGATAAAACTTTTTACCACAAAAACATCAGAACACATTTTTTATCACAAAACATCAGAACCAGTGACTTTTTCATCAAGCGACTTAAATCCCTGTTAAAACTTTTTTACCACAAAACATCATAACCTTTTCATTTAGTCGGTGACTTTTTTAAAAATATTTTTTCATCAGAAACTCTAGTGAACTCTAAAAATTAGGAAAAAATTTAAAATTAGGGGTCGATATTTTCGAAATTTAGCTCCCTCTGATGTTTACACTAGAAAAAATGAGAGGGGTTAGTTAAAAGGATGGGGGACAGGATAAATAGTATCCATACAAGAATAAGTGGGTGGATAATATAAAAAATGAGGAGGGTAGTTAAAAGAATAACTTTTATAATAAAATGACAACGCTTGAAATATATAAGAATGCTATTAAAAAATCAAACTACTCATCTTTCAAGGATATTGAGAAAGGGACTTATACCATCTTGGAAAATTTTATAAAAGATACTGAATACGGTGAAACAGTGGTAGTTGAAATTGTTTATGATGACGACGAGCTATGCTTGTTTTTGCCAAAAAGAATATCAGGGCGACTTCTTAAACATGTCAGAAACAATCCAGAAAGTCATCCTAAAAAACTTATTTATAATGGAACTGATAAAAAGACAAATGCTTTTCTGATTGACTTTGCGTAAATATTATAATTGCTTTTCATATCGTTTTAAGGGAAAATTTTCCCTTAAAACAATAATATTATACTAAGTTGTTTTCCAAGACAAAAGAAAAAAAAAATGAGGGGTTAGTTAAAAGAATATATTCTATAATAAAATATAAGATGAATAACAAAATCGTATTACCTACTGAAATTTACATGGAAATCCGTGATAGAATAACCCGTCCGATTGATCATATCAACTTTTGTCAAGCAACGAACATTTCAGTAAATATAGATTTTCTTTCTGATACTATTTCGTGGTACCCAAAAGTAACTGAAGAGACATTAAGAGATTATGAAAACATTATCCATTGGGATATAATTTCTTATAACAGAGAACTCTCTGAAAATTTTATTGAAGAGTTTCAAGATAAAGTAGATTGGAGATTGATCTCCAAGTATCAAAATCTTACTGAAAATTTCATTCGAGAGTTTAAAGATAAAGTTAATTGGGAATTTATTTCACTTAACCAAACACTATCTGAAGACTTCATCAGAGAATTTCAAAACGAAGTAGATTGGAGATTGATCTCCAAGTATCAAAATCTTACTGAAAATTTCATTCGAGAGTTTCAAGATAAAGTACATTGGGAATGTATTTCATCTGACCAAAAACTATCTGAGAAATTCATTCGGGAATTCAAGGATAAAGTATATTGGGAATGTATTTCATCTGACCAAAAACTATCTGAGAAATTCATTCGGGAATTCAAGGATAAAGTATATTGGGAATGTATTTCATCTAAGCAAAAACTATCTGAAGAATTCATTCGAGAGTATGCGAATTTTATTGACTGGTATTGGATTTCTGGACAACAAAAACTATCTGAGAAATTCATTCGAGAGTTCAAGGATAAAGTATATTGGGTATGTATTTCATCTAAGCAAAAACTATCTGAAGAATTCATTCGAGAGTTCCAGAATGAAATAGACTGGTATTGGATTTCTAGACAACAAAAACTATCTGAGAAATTCATTCGAGAGTTCAAGGATAAAGTATATTGGGTATGTATTTCATCTAAGCAAAAACTATCTGAAGAATTCATTCGAAAGTTCCAGAATGAAATAGACTGGAATGAGATTTACAATTGGTAAAGTTTAAGTGAAGAATTCATTCGAGAGTTCCAGAATGAAATAGACCGGAATGAATGGAAATCTTGGCTTTAAGTGAAGAATTCATTCGAGAGTTTCAAGATAGAGTGGTTTTAGATCAGTAAAAAATAATAGTTTAGAATTGTTCGTTTTAATGGGGATTCCCCATTAAAACATATTTGAACAAGATAAAGTTGAGAACTGTTGGCATAACAGTAAAGAAATTTCCTAAATTGAAATTTCTCAACATGTCTTTTAGAGCATTCTATCAAAACCATAAAGACATAGAAAGAATGTTGGATGATACTACCTACAACCAGTTCTGGGCTCAGGCGTGAATGGATACTCAGTTTCATGTGGTTGTGTGACTGTTCTCCCAAGGACAAAGCTCACGCGTGAGCTTCAACCTTGAGTTCACCTTCACAGAACTCTGATCTACTCGATGTAAATAAACTATTTATTTTCATTTATTTTTCTTTCCTTTTCCAAGACTTAGTATCTATTACGTTTTTTTATAGGGAATCCCTATAAAAACAAACTTAAAACCTATTTTTTTCTTACTCTTATTTTAAAATTTCGTGAGTTGTAATTCCTCAGGATAAAAAGTTCCTAGGATTTCCTCTCCACTTAAATCTTTTATTTTATAAGTAACTGGACTCGTTTCTAAAATCTCACTTATTTCAAAAATCTCTTTCGTCCAATTTGCTTTGTATTTGTTTGCAAAAGTTTTCTTTGATTTCGTAATTCTCACGCGATTTCCAATTTTAAATTTCTTTTTTACATTTTTTCCACTCTTTTTAAATAAATATCTCAGAATTTCATTTTCGTTTCTCGCATCAACTTGAGCAGGTGTCATTCCAATGGATCGATGAACGTCTTGTTTGTTGTACTCATTAGCTAATTCCTGTAAAATATCGATCCAATTTTTATTTCCATTCACCTCGAAACGAATTTTCATTTTTTGATTCAAAGTTCTGTTGAATCTTTCGATAATTGCAGATTTTTCTAAATTTTCTGTGTGATACATTTTAATTTTATACTCGTCTAAAAGTTCTTTGAAAAGTCTATTTTCAAATTCTAAACCTTTGTCCGTGTGAAGGAGTTTAGGAGTAGAATGATTATGAGATTTTACATTTTCCAAAACTCCTTTGAAAGCTTTTGAAACTACCATTCCGTTTTTCTTTTTCAATGGAACTGACCAAACGTACTTTGAAAAAGTATCAATGATATTCAACATGTAACCGAACCCCTTGTTTTCATTCTCGTATTGTTTCATTATAATCAAGTCCGCGGCCCAAAGATCATCTTTTCCATGAGTAACAATTTTCCTTTTCTGAAATTTCTTTCTAACGGGTTTATGTAATTCCTTCGCAAATTCCAACTTTTCGTTTTCAGATAAATTTATAACTTCAGTTTCAGGAACTACGTTAGTTTCCTCATTCGGATTTTTTATGAATTTACTTTTATTAGTTTTACATTTCACACATTTAGCAGCAATTCTCCACCTTCCGTTCACGGTTTGTACAATTTCCACGTTTATATTTTTTTTTCGTTTTTTGCATTTATGACAATAAATTTCATCCTCCATGTTTTATTTAAGGAAACTTTTTTTAATGGAGTAAACTCCATTAAAAATACACATTCTTACTTTAGTTGTAAAGTCGAATACAAGTCGAGAATACTTAGAAATTTCTTTTAAAACACAATTCCTTAAAGAGGGGGGTATCAAATCGGTACCCCCCACTTTAACGGTAAAGGCAATACGGGGTTTTAAGCAAGTTCTTGTGTTATCGTATTTTTGACTGGATTGTAAACGAAGCTCGAACCACTGACTAAAACAACGTAGCACGTTGTTCCTTCTGAACCACCTGAAGGTGCTGCTACCGCTTTATTGAATTCTACGTGTAAAATGATGTTGCTTTTACCACCGGAAATACTTTTAGGTTGATCCGTTAAATCTATACTGAAAATCGGATAATCTCTGTTGAAAAATTCGGGTTCATGATACGGTAAATTGTCTTGAGAGTTTGTTAACTTTTTGTAATCTAAATACGCGGAATAAGCTAAACAAAAATCATTTTCGTCGAAATCCAAATTGTAATTTTCCTCGGGATATCTTTTTCCACCGACTTCCAACCAGTAATTCCTAACATCTTTATGAACAAATTTAGCATTATCTTTCGTCTGATCATTGAGTAAATCGGTTTGAAAAACTATGAAACACCAGAGAGGATTATAAACGTTTCTATAAATGTTAGTTACATCGAACATCAACGTTTTTCCGGAAACGTTTTTATGTTCTATGCATTGCCAACTTTTAAATTGAAGTTGATATGGAATGTTTTTCAAATCTGTAATCAAATTTACTTTAGATTCGTTATCGTATTCAATCACCGGAACTCTCAAAACGAAAGAAGTGATTTCTACTTTTCCATCATGTGGAAGCGGAGTTGCTGTGTCTTTTTTGTATCGAAATATCACGTTATCATCACTATTTCGAATAAAAGTAATTTCGAATCCCCCTTTGTAAATAGGAACTGTTAAATCTTTGAAAAATCCTAATCCTAAATCTCCCAAACAACCAACAGCATTGAAATTTCCTCCTCCGATAGCTTTTGAATTGAACCCCGAATTGATTACGTTTCCATTATAATTTTTTGGACCTGAATGGCATACATAACCTTGAACCGTGCTTGCAATCCCCGGGTTTTCAATTTCATCGACTACGACATTATGTTTTTTCACTTCTATGTTGGAAAATAAGTTTGCAACGAAATTATCAACAAGTCTTACATCCTTGTTTTCACTTTTATATGGTTTCGTAGAATCGGTTGAAACACATTTACCAGAAATGTAATATTCTACATCTTTGCAAATAAATTCGTCATAGAGTTCTATTTTGAAAGTAGTCCTTTTGTTTTCGGCATTTAAATTCAAAGTCGATGAAGGATTGAAAGTTTGGAATTGTTTTCGTACAATACCATCTTGATATTTATCAAAAACCTTTTTAGATTGATGCATTCTTTTATTATAGTAAACATAATTTTTTTTTATTTAGGTAAGTACTATGAAAAAATTTTTTATGAGATTTTCTCATAAAAAACACAACTCACTGTAATAACTAAATTTAAACATTTTTTCTAATCGCGTTTATAATTTCCGCTTTCCCCAATTCTTTTCCCTTTTCTAAAAGTTTCGCTTTTTCCGTATCATTATTTTTATAACCGTTCAAAATGTTGGTTTTCATCTCGTTGTAATTTTTAATTTCTTGTTCAATATTGGAAAATTCCTCATCTGAAATTTTCCCATCTTTCAAAGCATTCGTGAATTTTTCCTCTATAGAATTTAATTTTGTTTTCGCCAAAAGTTCGATATCCGAATGTTTTTTAATTTTGTTTCCTACATAACTGGTCGAAGTTCTCAGGATTGCAGAAAATGTTGTTAATCCTGCTGAAATTGGAACTCCAAAAGGAATTGCTACAGGGAGAGTGATGCAAACACCAATCATCCCCAGTTCGGTTAATGTAAAGAAACACTCTATTCCGAAAAATGTTTTCGATAATTTGCAGTATTTTTTCTTCAAATTTCCCCGGGTTTTCATTTCGTTTTCTAAAAATTCGTATTGTTTCATAATACGATTTATTCTATAATCGTTGGAATTAAATTCCGGAACCGGAATCTGAGGATAAATGTTTTTGTAAAACGGAGTAAATTGTATATCGTTTTCAACTGCAGGAGCAGACGGATTTTCATCAATGTTGTTCATCTTATTTATTATATAAAAAAAAGAAATTAATTACTTTTCAGCAACAAGTAAGCTTTAATATCGTTGAATCGAATCTGTTCGTTATTTCCCGTGGTTGTTGACAATTTTATCATTTTTATTTCTTTCAGTCCTTTTCTTAGTGGAATGAAAACTACTTTCTTTGGTTTTTCCGTGTAAACAGTATTAGGTGACATTGGTTTCTCTATGAAAGAAACGTGTAATAACTCATGTTCAACGTGCAAATGGGGATGTTCATCATGATTTGTAAAGCTATATTCCGTAATGTTACAATGCCATTCGACTATATTATCAGAAAAAACGAGTTGTTTCGGATTATTCTCTGAAACGTAGTTGGTATTCTTTTTAAACAAATTATCGGAACCTAAACAATTTTTCAACTGAAATATATCGCAAAAATTCCCCTCATCCACAATTCTCATTTCCATGGGAAAGTATGCAGCAATTCTGTAAGTATCGTCTTTTAAATGCTCGAGATCGAATTTCAAACTATTTGGACTAACTTTCTGTATATCTTTTTGTATTTCTTTCACCTGAGCTTCAGAATACTTTTTCATAGTGTCTTTTTTCGCTAACAAACTACTTTGAAAACTGGATAAAATACTAATCAACTTGGCTTTGAATGAACTCACATTGAACGTTCCATCGATTTTATATATTAGATCGTAAATTCCATCAGGAAAAGCAAATCTGTAAGCGAACTCGAAGTTTTTTATCTCAAACGTTTTCCTAGTTGTAAACAACAAAGCTGACATACCCAACTGATACTCTTTATTCGGATCGAGTGGAATTGGACTCTCAAACCTTAGTGTATCTCCTGAAATTTTTATAAACATTATTTATTATATAATAAATAAATAAAAAAAATGAATCCAAAATATAACAAAAGCTATATCATAAAACCTACACCGTTTGACCCGATTAGTATGAGAGATGGTTTACTACCACTTCCAATTAGGTGTTTAATAATTGGTACGAGTGGATGTGGAAAAACTACATTGTTGTACAACCTCATTACAGAACCATGGGGTATTCCCTTTGAAAACTTTTATGTTTTTTCTAAATCATTAGAACAAAAAGTTTATAAAGGCTTGAGAAAAGCTTACGAAAAACTAACTGATAAAATTGGAAAGGAAATTGCTCATTTCTATAGTAGCTGTGATGAATTAATCGGTCTAGATGAATGCCAACCGAACAGTTTGATAGTTTTCGATGATTGTGTGAATGAACAACAACAGCAAATTATAAAGGATTACTATGTAAGAGGTAGGCATAAAAACATTTCGTGCATTTATTTGACTCAATCCTATACTAAAGTTGATAAACAGTTGATTAGAAATAACGTGAATTTTCTTTGTATTTTTAAACAGAGCAATGCTTACATTAAAACAATTTATGATGAGTGTGTAGGATCGGATTTTACTTTTGAACGGTTCAAAGAAATTTGTGGTGAATGTTGGAAGGATACATTTGGTTTTCTAACGATAGACGCAACACTAAAAAAAGAGAGTGGACGATACGGAAAGAATTTCCAGCTAGAAATAACTAAATAAGCATTAACCAAATGTGTATATAATAGATCTTGATCTATTATATTTTTTATGTACGTTCGGTGAATCGTCAAAATTAACGCTTAACGCTCAACGCTTAACGCTTAACGCTTAACGCCTAACGTTCAACGCTTAACGTTCAACGCTTAACGTTCAACGCTTACCGTTCAACGTACGTTTAACGTACGTTCGACGTTTAACGTACGTTCGGTGAATCGTTAAAAAAAATATATTCTATAATAAATGATTGATGAAACATTAAAAAAATTAGATGCAAAATATAAAAATGCTTCAAAAGGCAAACCAAAAGACAAAAACCAAAAACTTCAAGAAACTGTTGAGAGTAAATCTGAAAAGATAGTTCGAAATACTTTTAGGAAACCTAAAGAAATGACTGTCAATGAAGCCAATAAAATTCGAGAAAAAGAACAAGAGTTGAGACGTGCTTTCCGAGAAGCAAGAGTAGATAAATTTAACGATAGAGAAACTCAGGAAAAGACGTTCGCACCCATCACTGAAAAATTAGTTGAATTGAAAAATGCAGTGAAACAAACTGATGAAGATATAAAGAAGTTGGAAATCGTACCATACATGCAACAGCCAATGACAAGTAGTTCTCCTAGAAAGAAAGTTGTAACTTTTGGACCAACTAACACATTCGAAATAAATCCTACTGAAACCTACGATATTGCTGGCGAAACTATGACTGAACCAGCTAGTAACGTTCTCTCCTCAATAGTAGACATGGTAGATCTAAATGAGTATCCATCCAGTAGTGTAGGGCCAAAAGGAATTGGTTCAATTGCGAGACTTTACATCAGACAGGGTGATAAACAATTTGGCATCTGGGGAAAAGAGGACAAAATTTACATCGGAGACAAACAAATTCGAGTAAATGAAGACGATCTCATAATTCAAAATGTAAAATATAGAGGAACTCACGGATTATGGTGTTTGTTAACTGATCCTCTAGGACCTGATCCTGATAAATACACTCAAGAGGATTTGAAAACTTACAAGAAAATTCTCATTCAAACGAATTCTTTATACCAAAAGAATGACCCAACTACGGGATTACCAAAGTCAAGTAAGGGGAAAAAGTACAGAGAGTTGATTGCTCCTATTTGGAAGGAATTGAAGGCAGGTAAATCGGGATCTGGATTGATCGAGTATACGGAAAATCCTGTGGAATATAAATACATCGATAATTTACAACAGTTGCAACAGCGTTTGTACTATTTGTACGCACAAGAACGAGCCGGTAATAACAATTTTCACAATGAAAAATTAGGAATTGTAAAGTTTATAAACGATCAGTTGGAAAAAAACTTAGATAATCCCAAAGGAATAGAATATCTGTTGAAAGTTGTCAACAGTTTACCGAAAGGAATCATCAAGAACGGATCTGGAGTTTTAAATACATTGTTGAACAAACTTGATGGTTTCGCACCCGAAATGCATTTACCTGGATACAACTACTGCGGTCCATTTACAAAACTAGATAAACGATTGAAAAGAGGAGATCCGGGAATTAATAAATTGGACGAAGGCTGTAAGCAACACGATATATCTTACAGAGATCATACAGACACCAAAGAAAGACATGTGGCAGATAAAGCACTAGAGGAAGTAGCAAAAGAAAGAATGCACTCGAGTGATGCGAGTTGGAAAGAAAAAGCTGATGCAACTGCAGTGAGAGTTGCAATGAGGAGTAAACGATTCTTTGGTATGGGAGTTCGTTATTAAAAAAAAATTTTTACTATAATAAATAACTATGATCATGAAAAAGATAGATTTAACCGAAAATCAAATAGCCAAAATACAAGCCGCTTACAAAAAGCGTAGAAGTGTTACAATTCTTTTTACAGCGAAACAAATTTCGGGAAACGGAAAACATAAAATCAGTCTGTGGGAAACTCAATCGAAAGCATTTGAAAAAGCTAAAGAAAAAAAGAAAGGAATTACGTTAACTTTGGATTACGAACAACTACATTTGAATCACACGGGTGGATTCCTACCACTGATATTTGCAGCAATGGGAGCAGCTGGAGCGTTAATGACAGGAGGTGCAGCAGTAGCAAATTCAGTAATAGACTCGAAACATAAAGCTGCTGAAGAAGCCGAAATAAAACGTCATAATCTCGAGATGGAAAAACTAGCTAAAAATGCAAAAAGCCTAAGTATTGGGGCCGGTTTAAAAAAAAGAAAAAAACGGAAAACTACCAACCCTTGAGTAATTTAGATTTAACTCGTTTCGTGAAAATTTTTAAAATAAAACATTTCCGAGGTGTTTTCATGAAGGATGAACTCCCCGATCGACCTAAATCCGTTGAATGTGGAATTATTAATTTGGAAAATTCTTATCAAAATGGTAGTCACTGGACTTGTTACTTTAAAAAATCTGAAAAAGAAAAGTATTATTTCGATTCCTATGGAAACGCATCACCCCCTAAGGAGTTGGTAAAATACTTGGAAAATAAAAAAATTCGTTACAATTCCAAACAAATTCAAAAGTATAACGATCCTCCAATTTGCGGTCATCTGTCTTTGATAGTGTTAAAAGAACTTTCAAACGGAAAAGATTATGAAACTGTTTTAAAAACATGCAAAGAGATATTGAATTCTGAAAAAACTTGGTCTTAGTATAATATTGTTGTTTTAATGGAAAATTTCCATTAAAACGTTTTTATGAGGGGTAAGTTAAAAGGATCTCTCCAATAATAGACAAAAGAAAAAGGTGGGTGTGTACCATACACCCACCTTTAAGAATTCAAAAAAAAAATGAGGGGTTAGTTAAAAGAATATATTCTATAATAAAATGTACGATACGAGAAGACGTTGTGAAAAGTGCGACGTTAGCACTACTTATAAAAACTGGGCTAGACATTTAAAGTCTAAGCGCCATGGAAAAAACGACCCGGACCGGACAATGACCATCAGAAAACCTAGAAAAGCGAAACCAGTATTTGTAAATCCGAGGAAATTGCACAAAGTATTTAATTTTAGTGAAAAAGTATTTGAAAAAAGCAAAGAACCGAGAACTGAAGTTGAAGAAAAGGAAACTGCATTTGAATCTAGATTGGCAACTTACATCATTAAAAATACGAAAGGATTTAAAGATGCTTCCAAATTTCTTGGCAGTATTTTTAAAATCGTAACAGATTTACTCAACAGGGAACTTAGAAAAATGAAACTAAAAGTTAATGTAGTTTTAATCGCAGAATTTAAAAAAGGAACTAACGAAAATAACATGGAGTATCAGGAACTCAATTTCAAAACTAAAAACGTAATAATATTGCAGTCGGCAGAAGTACCAAATTGTTACGATGAAATGAAACAGAAAATTCTAAATGAAATGGAATCGTTCGAAATTAAAGGATCTCAATGGCAACTTCATAAAATCAAACATTTGGAACTGAACGTTAACAAGTACATTCCTTTGAGAGGATCATCTTTCATCCCACTCCCTAAGTTTCTACAAAGTAGGAAAGCAATTATAAATGTACAAAATAATGATAATAAATGTTTCCTATGGGCTGTTCTTTCGGCTTTACATCCTGCAGACCGCGATTCTGATAGAATAGGAAAGTACATAACATGGGAACATGAGTTTGATGAAGCGTTGAAAGATATCAGTTTTCCTATGAAACTTATCGATGTGAAAAAGTTTGAGAAAAGAACTAGGATTTCCATTAATGTTTACTGTCTGAATGAAGGAAATACTATAGTACCCTTGGAAATAACGAAAGATGAAAAGGAAAGGCACATTGACTTGTTGTACTTGAAAAACAAGGAAACTGAACATTATTGTTGGATCAAGAATCTTTGGAAACTGGTAGGGAATAGTCAACTAACAAAAAACCACAAACAAAGGTTCTTGTGTAAAATGTGCTTGAATAGCTTTGGAACTCAAGTTAAATTAAACGAACATAAAGAATATTGCGGAGTTCATAAAGCTGTTAAAGTAGAACTACCAAAACCTTATGATAACATTTTGCAATTTGAAAATTATAGACACTCTTTAAAAGTACCTTTTACAATTTATGCAGATTTTGAATGTACGTTACAAAAGATTGATACCTGCAAACCAAATCCCGATGAATGTTATACAAATGCCATTCAAAAACATGAACCGTACAGTTTTGTTTACTACATGAAAAATGTCGAAGACGATAGTAGGAAAAACTATGTAGGCGATTATAAACTTGTACAATATTCTGGACAGGATGTGGTAAAAGTATTTTACGAAAAAATAAAAAAGGATGCCATAATGGTGGCGAAAAAATACTATGACGTTAATATTCCCATGAAAGATTTAACCGAAGAACAACAAAGAGAATACGATAGTGCTGAGAGTTGTCATATTTGTGAAAGAAAATTTAATGAACCTCCACCTATAATTGAAAATAAACTTGATGTACTGAGAAAAACAATTAAACACTTTATCGATAAAAAAAATGATGTTAAAGCAGATGAATATATTGAAGAATTAGAAGTTTCGAAGGAAAAGATACCTGATAATTGTATAAAAGTAAGGGATCACTCACATTTGACTGGAATGTACAGAGGAGCGGCTCATTCGATTTGTAATTTAGAATATAAAAATCCAAAGTTTATTCCAGTATTTTTCCATAATCTTTCTGGCTACGATGCACATCTATTTATTAAAGAATTTGAAAAAGATAATTATGATATTAAACTTTTACCACAAAGTGAAGAGAAGTACATTTCCTTTTCTAAAATGGTAGCTTATAAAAGTAATGAACTCGATAAAAATGGTCACAAAAAGATAAAGACTATAGAATTGAGATTCATAGATTCTTTTAAGTTTCTTTCTGCTTCTTTAGATTCTTTAGCTAAAAGTTTAACCAAAAATCAATTTAGGGAAATAAGAAAGTATTTCCCAAAAGAACATCTCGAACTAATTACTAGAAAATTAGCTTATCCATATGAGTATATGGACTCTGTTGAAAAATATCGAGAAACTATCCTTCCACCTATAGAGAAATTCTACAGTGAACTCACTGGAGAAAATGTTAAAGAAAATGATTATAAAAATGCTCTAGAAATTTGGTCTACATTCAACATTAAAAATTTGGGGGAATTTACAGAACTTTACAATAAAATTGATGTTCTTTTGTTAGCGGATATCATGGAAAACTTTAGAAATATATCTTTAAAAAACTGTAAGCCCCCTCTGTTGATACGAAACGTTACTGGCTTTTTGGTAGGGCTGATGGCCTGAAATTACGGAGGCACCAGTACGATCGTTTCGGGGGTTTATCAAAATACACAGAGACCACCTTATGTTGAAGGGAATCGGGATAACAGAGAACACGTAGGTACAGTTTAGTTACGTAATTAAGTATAATTAAAAGGAAGCAGAATGGAAACGTTACTATCAATACAACTTGAAATGGGGTTCACTGAAGGTGCTCGTTTTCGAATGCTGAAAGCCAAGTGACGTTACTAGTTACTATTCGAGGATAAACAAAGACTGATGGCAAAGACGTTACGTTACGTTACGTTATTCGTTACTTCAAAAGATAAGGGTGCTGAAGGCCTGGGAGGGACGTTACTTCATACACATATATACAATGAGAAATAGATAATAATACTAATGAAATAGGTAATGCAAGGTAAGAGATATTGACGTAATTCACTTAGTGTTACGGTATAGTTATAGACTCGTTACGAGGTAATATGTACAAGTATGATACAAAAAGAATAATAAAAGGAAAGAATTTGCTGAGTACGGATCGAAAACATACATAAGTGAAAATGCGTTACTAAACAAAGGATTGTGACCTGTTGGCGTCGATGGCGTCTTGAATGGCGTTACTGCGCGTCACTACGTAGTTCACCAGGGGGGTTTTCGCAGAGGTCGCCCGAAGGTAAGACTTGCTAAGATTTAATAATGAGTCTCTGTCTCGGGGGGAATGGGAAACTGGTATAACTGCAGTTTCGGGATAAACACACACTCCGTTACTCCAACAATTCGGAAACGCGTTACTACTATCGTTCGCACAGGGCATAGAAGCCTACAACTCTCACTCGTGACAAAAATACTTCGGTCTGAGAACAACTGAACACTTCGCTGGCAGAAAGACGACTGGCCAGGAGTAGGGGGACGGACGCCCTGAGCTGGGGTGTCTCCCCTCCACTCCGGGCCAGCGCGGAGGACTACACACCCTCGTTTGCGAGTGGGGACGACCGGGTGATAGGAAATAGTCCCTCAAAAGCCCGAGGCCGGACGGTGGCGCTGCCACGGGAAGGCGGCGGCCTACACCCTTCCCCCTCCTGAAAGCCGTCGTCCTCGGCGGCGGGACTCCACCCGAAGAGACTGGGGATGGGGAGTGGCTTCGTCGGGTATGCCACTGTTAGATGCAACTCGTACTGTCTTCTTCGGCAATGAATGCAGGCGGGGTCGTCGTCCAGGTGAGGTCCGTTGCAGGAGGTTCTCAACTTTCCATTCTTGTACTTCTTGATCAGCCGAGCCCAAAACTCCTTGCACGAGGAACAGCGAAAGTGCTGGAGTCGCTGGGCGGGGCGTTGGCAGACCGGACAGACTTGCTGCGGCTTCGGCGGTGTGGGTTGGTCGTCTTGAGTTGTAGGAGTTCCCACGGTTTGTAACTCCAAGGTGGATTGTGTATGCATCACCTGGCGTGTCCGGGTGGTCGAGTGGTTTGCCACTATTTTCAACGGGGCCACATGGGGAGGAGGACGTGGTCGAGGAGGAGTAGGCGCGTCTTCCTCCATCTCCAGCTCTGAATCGGAGTCACTTGAGGCGTTGACGGAGATAGGCTGCGTCGGAGAGCGAGCCGGAGTCGGGACTTTGCGGCGAATCTTCTCCGGACTGACAGATTCGCTAAGGCGCACTCGCACTCGGGACTTCAACTGCTCGTCCATGCGGGCTTTCTGTAGTTCACTGGCGAGGTACTTAAATCGCTCGCACTCCGCTTCGGTTTGGGCAATGATTTGTTGTGCCTGGTCACGCTCCTGGGCAAGTTTTTCGCATTCCAGACGGAGGCGTAACATTTCCGGCAGGAGGTCCGCCAGCTGCTCTGCCAATGTTACAGCGCCGTTACATATCAATCTTCGGCAAGGCAGGGTGGATGCTCTTTCGGCGTTGTGGAGCATCTCTGCCACACCCTCCAATAAAAAAAGTGCCTTGCGTTCGGGGTGCTTGGGGCCAACGTTCCCGGGAATAGCTGCCTGCTCCAGGAGTACGCCGGTTGCCTCTGCGTATCGCTTGCGAATTCTCGTCACGTACGGGCATTCGACCTCCTCTTCCATAACGGGGTTCTCGTTGACAGGTGACCGACGCATCGCCATGGCCTGTTGGTTGAAGTATAATGCTGTTAGCCAACATGTCGAATTTGGTCACAACAGGTAAAAGTGTACATTGGGTTCTACCTACCTATCGTCCGTACTCAGTCTTAGTATTTCTGGTCTACATTTGAACAAATGAACAATTTAACTAAAGTACTTTATTTACATACATGAAAACATTAACATTATATATAGATTTTTTTTTTTTTTTTTTTTTTTTTTTTTTTTTTTTTTTTTTTTTTTTTTACAGTTTCCTTTTGGACCCAACCCTGGTGCACGCACCGATCCTAGCTACAAAACCCTTGCGATGCAACTTGCGGTAATCGCGCGGAGGACGTGGGCGTAGGCTGTACGGAGCCGTCGGAGGCGCTATTGTTTCTGTTTCACCCGGGGTTTCGGGTTCGGGTGGTGCAGGTGTTGACATGGGTTGCGTTACGGGTGGCGCCTCATCCTCGTCCGTACTCCAGCCGTCGTCGTCGTTTGGCACTGAGGGAGCGGGCGGCACGAGTCGTGTTGGTGGTGGATCCTGTTTTTGAGGTTCTGCGAAGGCGTCGTCCGGTATTCCGTTAACGGAAGCGGGTTTCAACCTATTGATATGAACCACCTGGGGTCGTCGCTGTAGGGCATCGTGAATGCGATACGTTACATCGGTCAATCGTTGGACTATCGTCCATGGCCCAGTCCAGGGGCTCCAAAACTTTTTGCAGACTCCCTCAGGGAGTTGCATGGCCCTGAGGTAGACACGTTCCCCCACCTCAAAGCTTCGGGGTGTCCGTCGCTTGTTGATGCGGTCGTGCTGTTGCTTCCATCGTTTCTCCAGCTGACGGGCGGCGAGTCGCCGGGCCCTCTCCAGCAGAGCTAAATGATGGTCCATGTCGGGTCGTTCATTTGGGGTCCATTCAATGTGGTTGGGCAGTCGAAGCTCTCTACCGAATGTCAAAAAATTAGGGGAATAACCAGTGCTTTTGTGAGGAGTTGCTCGATAAGCGGCCAGCACTATTGGGACCGCCTTCTCCCATTCTTTAGTCTTCGTAATTATTTTTGACATTATGTTTGCGAAGGTACGGTGGAATCTCTCGCAAACACCATTACTTTGTGGATGGTAGGCCGTCGTCTGCACCTTCTTAATTCCCCACTTGTCACATAGGGCACGTACCAGGGCTGACGTAAAGGCCGTTCCCCTATCGGTAACGATACGCTGGGGGACTCCGTGTGTCGGGATGTAATGTCGAACCAATTGGCGCACCACTGTGTCGGCGGTAGTATCTGGTACTACATAGGCCTCAGCGAACTTTGTGAAGTGGTCGACGATGGTGAGGAGGTGCTTCGTGCCGGTCCGGGTGGTTAATGGGCCCACGAAATCCATTCCTACTACTTCCCCTGGGCCTGTTGGGAGCAGAGGTTTCTGAAGGGGGGCAGTCTGTCGGATCGGATCATTGCGCCGTTGACAAGGTTCGCATTGGGCAATGAACTCGCGTACATCGCGTTCGATCCGGGGCCAGAATCCCAGTCGCCGCACCATATTTTCTGTCGTTTCGGCGCCAGGGTGGCCGGCCCATACACTGCCATGGCAATTGGCGAGTACCCAACTGCGCATGGTGGATGGTATCAGGGGGACGAAGGTGACCCTTCCGTCCCGAACGACTCTGGTTGTCCATAAGCCCTCCTCCATTTTACAATCCTCGGCCCTTCGTTGGGTAAAAGTTCTAACCCATTCGTCTAGTTCCTGGGCTACGACTAGGAGTTTCCGGGGTATCTCCAAGGTGACTGAAGCGATATTCATGCGACTAAGTCCGTCAGCGTGCCCCATTTTGGTGCCGGGACGATACTGAGGGACGAAGTCGTACTCTCCCAACTTTAATACCCATCTCCCTATCCGGGAGGTTGGATCGCGGAGCCTAAGGGCAGCTGTAAGTGCCATGTGGTCGGTTTCCAATACAAACTGTCTACCCAGCAGGTATTCTTGGAAATGTTTGGTCGCCCATACCACGGCGAGGAGCTCCTTTTCTGTGGTCGAGTATCTTGTTTCGGCAGGGTTCAACTTCCTGCTGGCGTAGGCGATGGGTCGCTGTTCTCCATCCACCTCCTGTGAGAGTACTGCGCCTAGTGCCAGTTGTGAGGCGTCAGTGGCGAGCACAAAGGTTTTTGACATGTTCGGGTACGCGAGTACTGGTTCAGTCAGGAGGGCCTGTTTGAGCGTGTTAAAGGCCTCCTCCTGTGCGTCGGTCCAGGTGAATTCCACCCCTTTCCGCAATAAAGAGGTTAGGGGGGCGGCGATCTCGGAGAATTTGGGCACGAACCGTCTATAAAACCCTGCTAACCCAATAAACGACTGCACTTGTTTTACGGTCGTTGGTTGCGGGAAATCTCGTACCGCCTGGGTTTTTTCCGGTTCTGTGCTAATCCCTTGTGGCGAGATGCGATGTCCCAAATATCGAGTTTCGGTGTGAACGAAATCACACTTGTCTAAATTGGCTCGCAGCCTCACATCCCTCAATCGGTCAAGGACCCTTTTTAGGCTGTCGAGGTGCTGCTCCATTGTCGGGGAAAAAATTATTATATCGTCTAGATAGACGAGACAGTGTCGGTTGATTAAGCCATCCAGGGCATTATTCATTGTTCGCTGAAAAGTAGCCGGGGCGTTTTTGAGCCCGAATGCCATTCGCGCATACTGGAAATGCCTTCCCAGCACGGAAAATGCTGTTTTTTCGGCTGACTGCGGATGTATGGGTATTTGATGGTATCCGGCTACCAGGTCGATCTTTGTAAAATAACGACACTGACCCAGCATGGCTAGGGTATCGGTCAGATTGGGTAAAGGATATGCATCCGACTTGCTGATTTTATTGAGTCCACGAAAGTCCGTGCAAAACCTCCATTTCTGGGGTTCGCCTTCGGGGGTCTTCTTTTTTACCAGCACAACCGGAGCACTCCACGGGCTCTCCGAGGGTTCAATAATTCCGTCCTCCAACATGTTGAGTAGCTGTTTCTCTACTTCTTCTCTCAGTGCATGTGGAATCGGATAGGGTCTTTGGTTTATAGGGTCTGCATCACCGGTCTCGATCTCGTGTGTCACTTCCAGGTCGCATCCTCGTTTATCCGGTGGGTTAAACACATCCGGATACGTTGCCAGGAGCTCCATAAGGCGGCGGCGCTCCGGGTGAGGGAGGTGGACCGTCTTTTCCTCCAGGGCGTCGCAGATATCGGGAGGTACCCGCGGCCATCCCTCAGAAGGAGTGAGCTCTCTGTCGTCCAGGCCGTCATCCGTCCACACGGGCAACGCGCCCGGTAGTGGAACGGTTTCATCTGATGGGGACTCTTCTTCGGTGGTGCTCCTGGGTACGGCGAGGTCGATGGTTGCGGCGACGCGATCATGCGTGTTCGTTAAGTCAGGGTTAGTCACTGTACTGTCATTTGGGAAAATTTCGAATTCATTACGGTGGAGCGTTACTGAACCGTTACTGGGGGGTATGACTCTATTATTACTGGGAGAAAATTCAACTTCGTTACGGGGGAGCGTTACTGAACCGTTACTGGGGGGTATGACTCTATTATTACTGGGAGAAAATTCAACTTCGTTACGGGGGAGCGTTACTGAACCGTTACTGGGGGGTATGACTCTATTATTACTGGGGGAAAATTCAACTTCGTTACGGGGGAGCGTTACTGAACCGTTACTGGGGGGTATGACTCTATTATTACTGGGGGAAAATTCAACTTCGTTACGGGGGAGCGTTACTGAACCGTTACTGGGGGGTATGTTGTCAGTCAGTCCGTCGTTACTGTCTGTTACGTCTGTGTTACCGCGATCACTTTTCGAGAAAGAGGGATAAAACACTTCACTTCCTTTTTCCGTTTGCGTTACTGCAGAGGTCGGAGGTTGTTGCTCGTGAGCTTCGTTGGCGTTCTCGTGTGGTTCCGTAGTGATTCGGTTGACTACGATGCATTGCTTTGTCCCTTCGAGTTGCAGTACGGCTTCGCGTTTATCCGTGCGTATGATAAGGGGTATTTTTTTCATAAGGTCGAGACCAAACAAATCGAGTCCAGTCCCTTCCCGTTCAAATACCAAGAAGGTGTGTCGTACCGCAGCTCCTGGTATCTCCAACAACACCTCTTGTTCACCACGAAATCGCAACGGATAGCCGTCCGCGCCCCATGCTTCAGCATTGGTTGTACGTAGGGGCGTGCCAGGGATAGGCGTTGTCAATACCGACACAGCTGCTCCTGTGTCTAGTATTAGATCACGCGTTACGCCGTTTAGTTTCGCTGGGATTCGCATCGGTCTCTGTAGGCGGTAATCCACTATCGGCAAGTGCCCCATTGGAGATCGCAACTCGATCTCAGTGGACTGCGTTATCATCTTGTTTTGGTTTGGGTGGGAAACCGGAGTCAACAGCTTTTTCTTGTGGCAGTCCGTTTCGAGGTGCTCTCTTACTCCGCAGTAGTCGCAGAATATTGTTTTCTGAGGGTTCTGGGGACAGTCGACTGGGAAATGTGTCGCTGCCGCGCAGAACATGCAAGGGTAACGGGGGCTTGGGCGTGAAAACACCTTAGTCGTTACGGGGGTGTTACGACCGTTCCTCCGTGGACATCTGGCTGCATAGTGTCCGGTCACCCCGCACTCGTAACATCGTCCCTCTGTTGCTGTTACGGCGGCAAGGTCCCATTTCGCTTCAGGTTCTTCGGACGTTTCGAGCGTTTCCTCGAGTTCTTCAGCTCGCTTTAGAGCGTCCTCAATCGTGTCGGGTGCGTTATTGATCAGGTGTGATCGTAGTTCTTTAGGTATGCCACCTACGAAGGCTTTCAGTACTCTTCGTTTCACCCAATTACGCTTCTGTTCTTGTGTTAGTTCTGTACCCTCCTCGTGTGCGGCAGATTGCGCTAAACGGTGAATCCGTTCCGCAAACTGGCGAAGCGTTTCGTTCGCGTTTTTCCTGACCGACCACAGGAGTGCAGCGGCCTTCGACGGGTTTTCACGTTCAAACCATGTCAACATGGCTTTTTTGACGTCATCGTAAGGCGTTTCGCTTTCGTTTAGTTGCGCGTTATCTATGAGGAATTGTTTTGCTGTTCCTCTCACTTTGGCGCGCAAAAGCCTCATTCGTTTCTGTTGAGATAACGTTCGAGCGACGTCCTCGAAAAAATGGAAGAATGCCGACACCGTTATGGCACCTGGTTCATCGGGATCCCACGACTCTACTTCCAAAAACATAGAACGCGGAACGTCCGGTTCCGTGCCCCTGTTTCGGTCCCGTTCCATGCTGAGATCGTTGAATGATCTCAACAACACCTCCAATTGCTCCATCATCCCACAAACGCCCTCCGTTTTTTCCGCCATTATGACCGTTACGGGTTACGAAAATGCGTTTCAAAATCTGGGTTGAAGACCCTTACTATGTACGTGCACCTGAGGTTTTTGTGTTGTGGGCTTATCGTAACGTTACTCTTTCGTTACCGACCCTCTTCAACTGTGGTTCCGTGCGTTATTATTTACGTGTGGATACGTGTGGGGCGAACCGCACAATAATCCCACTTGCTGCCACCAATTTTGTAAGCCCCCTCTGTTGATACGAAACGTTACTGGCTTTTTGGTAGGGCTGATGGCCTGAAATTACGGAGGCACCAGTACGATCGTTTCGGGGGTTTATCAAAATACACAGAGACCACCTTATGTTGAAGGGAATCGGGATAACAGAGAACACGTAGGTACAGTTTAGTTACGTAATTAAGTATAATTAAAAGGAAGCAGAATGGAAACGTTACTATCAATACAACTTGAAATGGGGTTCACTGAAGGTGCTCGTTTTCGAATGCTGAAAGCCAAGTGACGTTACTAGTTACTATTCGAGGATAAACAAAGACTGATGGCAAAGACGTTACGTTACGTTACGTTATTCGTTACTTCAAAAGATAAGGGTGCTGAAGGCCTGGGAGGGACGTTACTTCATACACATATATACAATGAGAAATAGATAATAATACTAATGAAATAGGTAATGCAAGGTAAGAGATATTGACGTAATTCACTTAGTGTTACGGTATAGTTATAGACTCGTTACGAGGTAATATGTACAAGTATGATACAAAAAGAATAATAAAAGGAAAGAATTTGCTGAGTACGGATCGAAAACATACATAAGTGAAAATGCGTTACTAAACAAAGGATTGTGACCTGTTGGCGTCGATGGCGTCTTGAATGGCGTTACTGCGCGTCACTACGTAGTTCACCAGGGGGGTTTTCGCAGAGGTCGCCCGAAGGTAAGACTTGCTAAGATTTAATAATGAGTCTCTGTCTCGGGGGGAATGGGAAACTGGTATAACTGCAGTTTCGGGATAAACACACACTCCGTTACTCCAACAATTCGGAAACGCGTTACTACTATCGTTCGCACAGGGCATAGAAGCCTACAACTCTCACTCGTGACAAAAATACTTCGGTCTGAGAACAACTGAACACTTCGCTGGCAGAAAGACGACTGGCCAGGAGTAGGGGGACGGACGCCCTGAGCTGGGGTGTCTCCCCTCCACTCCGGGCCAGCGCGGAGGACTACACACCCTCGTTTGCGAGTGGGGACGACCGGGTGATAGGAAATAGTCCCTCAAAAGCCCGAGGCCGGACGGTGGCGCTGCCACGGGAAGGCGGCGGCCTACAAAACTATAAATTAGATCCCGCTTGGTACTATACAACACCAGGTTTCGCTTGGGATTGTATGTTGAGAATGACCAAACAAAAGATTGAATTGTTAACGGATTATGATAAGATTTTACTCGTAGAAAATGGAATAAGAGGTGGAATTTCTCAATGTTCAAAACGATACGCGAAAGCTAATAATAAATATATGGGAGATCAATTCAACAAAGAAAAAGAATCTGTTTTCATTGAATACTTGGATGCAAATAATCTTTACGGTTGGGCGATGAGTAAATTTTTACCTTATGGAAATTTTGAATGGAAAACGGATCTAGATAATTTCGATATACAATCCATTCCTGATGATTCACCCAAGGGTTATATTTTAGAAGTTGATTTAAAATATCCTCAAGAACTCCACGATTTACACTCTGATTTTCCTTTAGCCCCTGAAAATAAATATGAAAATGAAAAACTACCAAAACTTTTAACCACGTTGTATGATAAGAAAAAATACGTTATCCATTACATTACGTTAAAACAGTATTTACAACTAGGAATGAAATTAGAAAAAATTCATAAGGTTTTAGAATTTGACCAAAGTGCTTGGTTAAAAAGCTATATTGATTACAATACAAATCTTAGAGCAAAAGCCGAAACACCTTTCGAAAAAGACTTTTTTAAACTTATGAACAATAGTGTATTTGGGAGGACAATGATGAATGTGCGTAAACATGTGGATATTAGGCTTTGTTCTGATGGATTGAAATTGGAAAAACTAATTTCAAAACCAAACTTTAAAGGTAGAACTATTTTTTCCGAAAACTTAGCGGCTGTACACATGAAAAAAGTAAATATCACATTTAAACAGCCAATTTTCATTGGTATGTGTATTCTAGACATTTCCAAAACTTGTATGTATGATTTTTATTACAACACGGTTAAAAAACAATATAAAAGTGATGTAAATTTATTATACGGAGATACAGATAGTTTAATAATGGAAATAAAAACGGATGATTTTTATAATGATATGAAAAATATGTTGGATCATTTCGATACTTCCGACTACCCAAAAAATAATGTTTACAATATTCCACAAGTTAATAAAAAAGTGTTGGGGAAATTTAAAGATGAGTTAGAAGGTAAGATTATGGATGAGTTTATTGGACTTCGCCCAAAGTGCTACGCTTTTAAAATATTCGAAACTAATGATGTGAAGAAAAAATCTAAAGGAGTAAAGAAAAATGTCGTTAATAAAGGTTTAAGTATAGAGGATTATAAAAGATGTTTATTCTTTAAAGAATCAAACTATCAGAAACAGATATTATTCCAATCGAAAAAACACGATGTGTCCACAGTACAACAGAATAAGAAAGCTCTTTCCGCTCATGATGATAAAAGATTTATATTGGAAAATGGCATAGATACTTTGGCTTGGGGGCACTATGAAATAAACATAAGTAGAGACAAGTTTAAAACACACCTTGAAGAAATAATAAAAGAAAATGGAAAATGAAATAGAGGGGTTAGTTAAAAGAATATATTATATAATAAATAAAGAGATATGGTTTTAAACGACGAGGCATTAGATATATGTGATGAACATGGAGGTTTATGGGAGTTGGTAAAGACACCTGAATTTCGATTTTATGATAGAAACTGTGACGCACTAGACGAGATTCAACGTGTATTGAGAGAGTATAGATTTTCTAAACGGTTGTTAAAAGAACGTTTATTGGGTGTCGATGGTGAACCACCGCTCCGTACAAAGGAGGAAGTAAAGGTATTGCTTAAAGAAACAAAGATTAAGATTAGGTTCCTAAAAATGCTACTGAATATCAACTTAGAAAATTGCTTTATAATGAGAGTAAAGCCAAACTGAAGAAGGATTTTGAGTTTCAGTTTCGATACTGTTGCTAAAAGCTCAGGATGTTTGGAATATGAAGGAGATTTTATTTTCAATGTGTTTTAATGAGGAATCCTCATTAAAACGAACAATTAGATCAAGGTAATTTTATATCGACAATATTACCATCGTCCACAATTATATTTTTAGTAGGGATCATGTTTAAAAAAATCTTTACGTTCAACTCTTGTAGAAATTTCTTATCTCGTTTATTACGAATAATGTAATTCTCCAACATTGTTCCGTCGATTTTCCTTTTATTTTTCCTTTTATATTTCACGTCTTTATTGGGAGATACTGGTATTGTTTTCTTAACAGTGTTTACGAACTTTTCAACTCCCACAGTTTTAAGCAACGATTTAAAACTGAGTATTTTATCGTTGGGAATTTCTCCGTATAACAGTTGTTCTATAAACCTGTACACTTTCATATCTTTATTTCTATCGATATATGCGAAACATTCAATGAATTCGATATGCTTAAGTGAAAATTGTAAAAATGGATGAGACATTTTTATTTTATTGGAGAGATCCTTTTAACTAACCCCTCTCATTTTTTCTAGTGTAAACATCAGAGGGAGCTAAATTTCGAAAATATCGACCCCTAATTTTAAATTTTTTCCTAATTTTTAGAGTTCACTAGAGTTTCTGATGAAAAAATATTTTTAAAAAAGTCACCGACTAAATGAAAAGGTTATGATGTTTTGTGGTAAAAAAGTTTTAACAGGGATTTAAGTCGCTTAATGAAAAAGTCACTGGTTCTGATGTTTTGTGATAAAAAATGTGTTCTGATGTTTTTGTGGTAAAAAGTTTTATCAGAGATTTAAGTCGGTGCGCCAGAACGTACATTCCTATACTACTGGTAGGTACCTTTTACCTATGAATAAATTGAATAGGATCTTACGATGGTGAGCAAATATCGTAGGTATGCATATTATACCTAGTGAAAATGGATGCATCTGGCTATAACAGGTGATGTGGGGGTGCCTACACGAGGTAAAACCCTGGCCCCAATTTTTAGTAGGTATCTCATCAAAATAGTATTTCTCTACCTCAATTCACAATTTATTTTTTACCAACTGGCGATTTTTAGCCGTTTTGACGATTTTCAAAATTTTTGACCCCCAAAACTCACGTTGTGACAAAAATTTCAATTACTGAAATAGGTGGGTAAGTACCTAGTGTTCTTCTGCCTCGGTTCACCAATTTACAGGTACCGCACTTTTGGTGGATTTATATCCTTGTTTTTTAGCCGTTTTACATAGAAGTTTTCAATATTCTGAATAAGTCATTTTAATGTGAAGATTTGGATATGTAGGTAGGACCTATTTGAATCAATGCTGCAATAGTTGGGCAGGTCGGTTATTTTGTCTTAGAATTGGCAGACAAAAAATACCAGAGCATATCGATCGAAAAATTTTCAAATGTAGTAGCAGCACCGACTTCATGGATGCAAAGAAGTTTGCAGTAGTAAGTACTTCATATTCTACCTGTCTTCATATATCTATTCTAAATATTAGTAGGTACTAATTACCTATAGGCGTTTACATTCGAAGATTTGGATTGGTAGTAAGTAGCTACCTACATACGTAAGCAAGTACAACTGTCTTTTCACGTTTCCTCATAAGGACGTATAGCCATCTCATTTGCCTCATCGTTAGAATTTTGAAAAAAAAAGTGGTTGTGATTGAAAATTTTATCTATTCAAAATACTGCCGTAAACATACTCTTCAGCGTCGTTATATTTTATCAACGTATCTGCTAGAATAAAAATATTTAAAAAATAAGTCTCACGTCGGTGGTGGCGGAGGAGGCGTGATTTCTGCATCCGCAACAGCGGACAACAGCGCCAACGGAGCAGCTAATAATGCGAAATATACATTTAGAAACATGCTGGGTGGTTAATTTATACGGCAATTCACTTATACTTCACAGAATGGACTGACCGAGGCACTCATGTTGTCAACTCACACTGTAGGACTGCCCACTTGAATTGTTTTTATCTCACAGCCGCAACCACGCTCTCGGTTATCTTTATCCCTGGAGTCCACAGGTCTTGATATTATTACCTACTAGTATTACTAAGAATACCCTAAGGCGAATTGATGCATTGAGAGGCGTTATAATTTACAACAGAAGAAATGGAATTTTCATCGCTATAATAAGTCTTGTCTTTATTGATTGGTGTTACAGGGGACCTGGGTCCCACCTAGCGTACAAAATGGCAAAATTAATCGGTAATTGGCGTACAAGATTATTAATAGGTAAAAATTCGTATTATTGAGAGAAAATTAAATCCAACAGGAGAGCAGGAAAATGAAGAAAAGGGTAGAGGAATGAAGAAGAGAAGAGCAGAGGAATGAAGAAGAGAAAGAGAGAAAAAAGAAGAAGAAAGATAATATGAATGGCTGCTAAATCCCCGTAAAGTGGGCCATACACCGCCTCCTGAACGACGAACAGGTGGGTGACTCCTTTACAGCCCTGGGGAGGGCATTCCAAAGCCTTACTCCACTCACCCCAATAGAAGCCTCCAAAGACGAGGAGTGCTGTGGCATCGAGAGACCCACGGATGTGACCGATCCAGTTTGGGCAAACATAGGTACCGTTGAGATACTTACTCAGGATGAGCCCCCTGAATATATTTGAAAATAAAACAGAGTAGATTTACTTTCATCAAATCATTGATGCCACAGCCAATCAAAGAGGTAGGGACTTAGTGCTCCCTTCTCGAGGCATTGCAGATAAATCTGACACAGGAGTTGAATGCCACTGTTAGGCGCCTCATGACATCAGCTCTCAATCCTGTACGAAAAATTACATCACAGTAAGTGAAATATGGCAGGACAAGGGCCCGAACGAGGTACTTTTTAATCTCACTGCTCATAAAATGCTTAAATGGTCCCATTAAATATCAGGCGTAATAAACTCTGCTGCAAATTAGAGCCACATGTTGTTGTCACTACAAATGAGAATCAAACACCACACCAAGGTTTCTAACATGATCCCGAAAAATAATAGCCTCACATCAATTAAGAGAGACGGGAGTCCAGCCAAGTCAAAATCCCCCCTAGAGAACAAAATGTCCTGGCTCTTCCTCGGTTCTTGAAAAGGTGTGAAAATTCAAAGTTACAATGGCACAGTTAAAATAGGTGTTAAGTAGGTACTGTTGTAGGGAGTTTGTTTGGGTTAACGGCAGAGGCTCCAATCACAATAGAGTTCGTGGTGAGTGATCGTAGACTCTTATCAGCATGACCTGAAAATCTCATTAAAATCGATCAAACTGAACCTGTGTTACGAGTGTATCTGGAATTTTCAAGCTTAGGTACGCCTGCTCAGACGAAAGCATCATTGTTTGACTCGATGAAATGATTGATGAAACCAAGGAGTGGTGAGGAGGAGGTTCTAGGTACCTATAGCTTAAGAATGCAGAAGTCGATATGGGTTTAAGCAGCTATGTTCAAATTTTTGGATACCTACGTAGGGAAGTTTAAGGGCACCCGCAGAAGCACAGGGCAAGTCTGCACAAATTGTTTCTTTCTTGAAAACAACACCTGTATAATAACTACGAGGCCATCTATAGGTAAGTCCAAGAACGCAGCAAATTATTACACAACGGTTTACTATTTACCTGCCCCTTTTATTATTTAGATGCCCCTTGTGCGTAGATCACTGTTTTCTATGATCAATACCTACCTATTCTTGAGCTCCCCTCAGGAAAGCCCTAAATCGAGTGCTGGAGCCGGCCCGGGAATTACAGTTTCATTTGCGGGATTCAATTACCTATCCTCCATTAATTATTTGTTGTTATTCATGAAGCATAATGTTTGTTCACGTTACAAAAGTACCTACCTGTCTACAATATCCAAAACAGCCATCATTCTACAAATAAAATAATCACGGAACAACCAACTCGATTTCATACAGCCATGCGTGATTAATCAGGTGTTCCCTAGCAATGATATCTGGGCCGGATTTATAATTTATTAACCGACCGTTATTCACGATATCACGATCGTTGACGAAGCTTTTTGGTGCAAATGAACGGCTGGACGTACAATGCTCCGGGTGGTCTCAAAAAGTTCCGCAGTTCCAGATCAGTAAAAACTTTCTTTTTTTTTTAAACTAAATATATAGGTAGGTAGGTACATGCAGTATGCACGGTGTAGTATCCACACAAATGATAGTACACATGGATTGTAGGCAGCCTGCGCGCTGCTTGGTGTGTGTGTGTTTGTGCCCCATTGGGCAGTCTTGACTCGAGAGGAATAAAATTCAGTTTCTTACATGCTCAACCTCGCCTCGTGATTTTTTCTCCCGAACCAACGGTTTATCATATAATATAATATATTACAGTGGCGACGAGGATTGTTTTTGCGTGAGTTAATGCTAGACAGTGCGTGCGACGTTCGTCTGCTAGCTGGGCCACCATTCCATCCAGAGATGACGACTTATGTGGGCACGCTTCACTCGTTCTCATCTACCAAAAATGCCTGGATGACGGCGAAACCTCGCATGGTGAATTTTTTCAAGGCAAATAAGATCACCGATCTCGAACAACAACAGGCGCTATTCCTCAACAGTTTGGAAGAAGACGCGTACCGTTTGATTGCAAATTTATGCGTTCCGGCGGCTCCCGAAACAAAGTCGTATACGGAACTCGTACAACTTTTTGACTCTCATTTCAAGCCTACCGAATCAGTTTTCGCGAATCGGCATAAGTTTGCCAATGCGACTCGGGACCGTGGAGAGACTCTACAAGATTGGTTGGCTAGAGTTCGTAACCTGGGCGGTGAGTGCAACTTCAAGAACCTCGACGAACACGTGTTGAATAGGTTTGTCCTTGGTTTGGCTAAAGGACCGGCGAAGGATCGGCTTTTCGAGGAGGACCCGCAAACTCTTACTCTCGAGAAAGCTCTCAAATTGGCGTCTGCGAAAGAGTCATCGGCGCATCAGTATGAGCTGACGAAGGAGGTGAAGCAGGAACCCGTTTATCGAACTTCCGATCGACGTTCTGGCAAAGGACAACCAAAGAAAAGTTCCGGCGGCGGGACGGCGCAGGAGGATAGACCCGTCTGTAAAATTTGTGGAAACCGTCACAAGAATACATGTTGGCATAAACAGGCTGTATGTGTCCGTTGTAAAGGTAACCATCTAGTGAAGGTATGTACTCAGAATGCTACAAAACAAAACACCGAAAAGTACCAGAGTAAACAACAGTCAGCGAAATCTCATTTTATTTCTGAAGTAGAGGAACCATTGTTCAGGATAGAGGAATCGATGCAATCAGTATCTCCTTATATGGTAGATCTTTTGTTAAATAAGATAATGATCAAATTCGAGATAGACACTGGTTCAAATGCCACTATTTTGCCTTTTTCAATGTTTAAAACTCATTTTGCTGAATTTGAAATGGCTGATACTGATAAGACATTTTTATCGTACTTTCAAAATAAATCAAAACCAGTAGGCATTGTAGAGCTACCAGTCGTATTTAAGGACATTGATTTTGGGGTATTACCGTTGTATGTGGTTGATGCTCAAGGTCCCCCGTTATTGGGTAGGTCATGGTTTAAGAAACTAGGATTTTCGCTTATGGAACCGGAACGGGCAGAACCCGTACATTGCCATTATAATCAGCTAAACCATGACAAAATTTTGAAATATTTGAAATCGAAGTTTCCGGGTGTTTTTTCGGACAAATTAGGATGTTTCAATAAGGGTACTGTGTCCATTGATCTGGAGGAAGGGGCGGTTCCGAAGTTTTTCCGCGCCCGACCTCTACCTTTTTCCATGAAACCGTTGGTGGAGGCGGAACTTGATCGCCTTTTGGCGGCTGACATTATTGAACCCGTTGATTACTCGCCCTACGGTACGCCGATCGTTCCCATTTTAAAAAAAGGGGGCGGGGTCAGGTTATGTGGGGATTATAAAGTCACGATCAACCCTTTCCTGAAAGTAGATCAACATCCCCTACCCACAATAGAGGTCCTTTTTCAGCAGGTTCAGGGTGCTAAGGTTTTTGGGAAAGTGGATCTGACACAGGCGTATCAACAATTAGAGCTCAACAAAGAAAGCCGAGATTTTACGGCAATCTCAACTCATAAGGGGATTTATCGATTTAAGAGATTCCCATACGGAATTGCTTCAGGACCGAGTAAATTCCAGAAGAAGCTAGAGTCAGTTCTAGCTGGAATTGAGGGGATAGCGATTCTACTCGATGATATTTTGATCGGGGGTAAAAGTTCAAAAGATTTACTTACTAAAATCGAACTAGTCTTGTCGAGGTTGGAGGAAACAGGGTTAACGGTGTCGGAGGAGAAGTGCGTATTCGGTCAGAAGTCCGTTGAATATTTGGGGTTTAGAATTGATTCTGAGGGGCTCCATACGACAGATGAAAAAGTGCGTTGTGTAGTAGAGGCTCCAAAACCCCACGACGTCAAGACGCTTCAGTCTTTTCTGGGTTTTGTTACTTATATTTCGAAATTTATTCCGAATGTCACTGCAACCCTACACCCTTTTTACCGACTACTCAAGAAACATGCTAAATGGGAGTGGGATAAAGAATGTGATCAGGCTTTCCAAAATATCAAGGATTTGGTGAAACAACATCGGTCTCTGGCCCATTATGATCCCGAATTACCGGTAAAACTGACGGTGGATGGGTCCAATCTGGGAGTTGCGGGGGTCCTCAGTCAGGTTCACCCTAATGGTGGAGAACTACCAGTGGCATTTACGAGTCGGGCGCTTTCCACTACGGAACAGGGATACTCAGCGATTCATAGAGAGGCGCTCGCTATTATTCATTCTGTTTTGAAATTTCATATATACCTTTGGGGTCGTAGGTGGACGTTGGTTACCGATCATAAACCGCTTTTGGCCATTTTTGGCCCGAAGTGTGGGGTACCTACATGCGCAGCTAATCGTCTGCAACGTTGGGCACAATTTTTGTCTAACTATACGTACGACATGGAACATGTCTCGTCTAAAAAAAATGTAGCGGACTGGCTCTCAAGGGCCCCACTCCCTGACCCGACATTTCCCGAGTTAAATTCTGATTTGACCATTAATTACGTTTTTGAAAATACCGATTTACCAATCCGATACCCCGATGTTCTAAAATGTTCCAAGGAAGATTCGGCCTTAGTCAAAGCCATTAATTACACAAAATTTGGGTGGCCAGAGACAGTCCCTGCGGATCTTGCTCCGTACCTACGTCATAAATCGGAATTACATGTAGAAAGGGATGTGCTCATGTGGGGGTATCGATTGGTGGTTCCCACCAAACTGCGTCACGCAGTTCTGACACAATTACATTCCTCTCATATGGGGGTGGTCAAATGCAAGGCCCTCGCTAGGTCCTACGTGTGGTGGCCTCACATTGATAGGGATATAGAGGCGACAGTAGCTAAATGCGATAACTGTGCTAGGTGTAAGGATAGCCCACCGAAATCTGAACTGATTCCCTGGGAATGGCCAACAGTCCCGTGGGTGCGGTTACACATCGATTATCTAGGGCCTATACATGGGCACTACATGCTGGTCATTATTGATAGTCATTCTAAGTGGGTGGAAGCTTTTCCCACCAAGTCTATGTCAGCAGGGACCACAATTGACATTTTACGGCAGGTTTTTGCTCGTTTTGGGTTGCCTGAAGTGCTAGTATCTGATAACTATCCATCGTTTGTCTCCGAGGAGTTTCAGACTTTTCTTGCACGAAATGGTGTTAGTTTCAAGTCGGGAGCGGTTCACAGCCCACGTACCAACGGCACAGCCGAAAATGCGGTCCGCGTGGTGAAACGTGCTATTCACGCTGCTTTAGGAAAAGTGGATCAGGCCAACTCTCTCAATTTAGTTGTCCAGCGTTTTCTATTTGACTACCGCAATACCCCGCATTTGACCACGGGTATTTCTCCAGCACAGGCATTGATAGGCCGACAATTGCGTAGTCGTCTGGACCTCATGAGGCCTCCCACCGTGGCCGCACAGGTTGTGAAGCAGCAGGAAAAACAGGTCCTCCACCACGGCGGTATGGTGCCCACACCGTTCCATGTTAATGACAAGGTTTGGGCCCGGGATTTTCGTTCTGGGGGGGACAAGTGGATGCCAGGAGTCATCACTCACGTTTTAGGCCCACGTCGGATGCAGGTTTGGGTCCCGGATTTGGACCTTACGTGGGTCAGACATGTGCATCAACTGAGGAAGCGTGAGAATGTACCAAGTGTTTTTTCAGCCACGGTTGATACACCCAGGGACACGCCTAGCACTCTGAGCCCTTCTCCTCATTCATTGTCCTCTATCACAAGTCCAGATTTTCGGGGTTTTGGTAGTGAGGGCAGGGTAACTCCGGCCGCTTCCCCTAGGGATCTGGATGAGTCAAGCCAAAGTACGGTTGGCTCAACGCCTGTAACCCGGTATGGTAGGAAGACGAAGCCTGTCCGAAGGTTAATTAATGAATGTTGAGGGTACAATTTCTTTTTAGTTAATTTCTTGGGAAGCAATTTCAGTTTTTGTTAAGAGTCAACGAATTTTACCTTGGTATGATCCTACTATTTAGTTTAAGCAATTATAGGTTACTCCCAGAAGAGGCTGTGCCTAAGTAGGTATACCTAAGTTTGTATTCATTTGTTCTCTTTTTGTATTCATTTGTTCACTTTATTCTTAGTAATTTATGCTCAAGGGGGAGAGGTGTAGTATCCACACAAATGATAGTACACATGGATTGTAGGCAGCCTGCGCGCTGCTTGGTGTGTGTGTGTTTGTGCCCCATTGGGCAGTCTTGACTCGAGAGGAATAAAATTCAGTTTCTTACATGCTCAACCTCGCCTCGTGATTTTTTCTCCCGAACCAACGGTTTATCATATAATATAATATATTACACACCCTTCTATTGAAAGTTTTCGAGCTACGGCGATCTGAAAATTTTAACGCCTGTTTTTCACCTCTTTTCGGATTCTACGTAGGTACCTGGAAACGGAAAACATCCAATTTTGAGAGGGGTTAATTTTTTTTTTTTCATGCTCGATTCCAACGGTTCATTATTGAAAATAATACCTAAACCAAAATTAGTTTTTCGAGAGGTGTAACATAGGTAGGCATCAACATTTCCACTCATAGTTGCTCGGGTGCTTTAATAAATTCGAATGCAATGAAATGCATGGTAGCTAAATGAACACACAATTTATTTTTTTCTAGGTCTTTGAATGAGGGTGTTGAGAAAAACAAACAGCTACCTATCAGATTCAAGGTTTTACGCATTAATGGTTTCCTCTTTCAAATTACACTGATGGTTGGTAGGTATAAGGTAAACAAAGATTAAAGGAAACCCTTTTATAAACATCTAATGGAAAGTTTGATTTGATTTGGAACAGGTAGGTAGGTAAGTAAGTACCTACCACTAAGTTATCTACATGTGCTGAATTTGTTTTGAAAAACCTTGAATTCGTTTTAGTAATTGACTTGAAAAAGCTGCACTATCTGCCTACTACGTTCAGCAACAAAAATCTAGTCATACAGCCCATGCGAGAATTTCCAAAGACCAACATATTACATCTTGGTGATTTATTCACAATTTTTGACCAACAAAAGCTCCCACCTTTAGACCCACTTCTGGTCAGTTAAAAAAACGCTGCAAATCCCTGCACAACGGTTTATTATTTTGTATAGAATACCCTCCTGTTACAGATCACAGCTCTATGTATAGATAACCCTTCTATATAATATGATATGTACTATTCTATTATATACATATTATGTAGATCGCAGACCCTCCGTAGGTTAGTACCTAACCCCGTACTCGTTACTAGGTACCTACCTAAATCACGAGTTAAATGTTGCTAAAATAATTCTGCCGATGACAAACAGTACCTAACAAAAAGAAACGCACATAATGAAGTTCTGAAAAGAAATTGTTGATGAGGAGTGAAAAAAGTTGCAAAAGTACCTACCAACAAACTCCAGCCCCTTCTACGTAGATGGTATACTGAACCGTTGTGTAATAATTTACCGTTGAGTAATGATTTACCGTAGTAATAATTTACCCATCAATAATACTTCAACGTTTGTTCAAGTTTCACTACCTACCAACAAACTCCAAAAGAGCCATCATTTTTCAAGCGAAATAATATCACAGAACAACCAACTCGACTTCATACTCCGCCAATATAATCAGGTGATCCCTACCAATGATTGGCCGTATTCACAAATTCCTATTGTGGGCGCGTCTCTGGTTACGAGATTTGGTTTGGATTGTATACAATTTCATTCACACTGGAGTCGAAAATGCCTGTCGGTGCAAACTTCGGGGCCTTACTGTGAACGAACGGCTGGACGTACGATGCTCCGGATGGTCTTAAAAAACTCGCAAGTTCAAGAACTATTTAAAACCGTAAAAATATTTACGTAGAAAAATAGTATAGGCGTTTTGAAAATTTCAACCCCTATTTTGAACCCCTTAGAGATGACTCACAGTAACGTCGAGCTTCGAGGACCAACTAGACGCCGAACGGAACCTATAACCCGAATTTCATCAATTTTTTTTCATGGTAACTAAGAAAAGTGGCCCGTACGGCGTACGGCGTACGGCGGACAGACAGAAATATTTTTATTGCAGTTTTGGATTCCACATACCTTGAAACGTAAACCATCAAATTTTGAGGGGGGGTAAGAATTTTTTTTTTCATGCTCGATTCCAATGGTTCATTATTGAAAATAATAAACCAAAATTGAAATGGGTAGGTAACTACCAAGTAATCTTCTGTCTCGAGTTATCATTCTACGCCACTTTAGGCGAATTTCTATCGTTTTGGTAATATTAGCCATTTCTACCGATACTCCTAGCTTCCTTTCGCAGCCGTTGTTTGATTTGTTGCCACAAAAACTTATAATTTGACCCACTTTTCGTTTTAAAAAAAAATACTTAACTTTTGAACCCATTACAATACTAAAAAATCATATTTATAAAATAGCAACCCATAGCCCAGATTCATAGGTCCTGATTGTTGTAGGTAGCTAACTAGGATATTATTAGTTTTAGTTCGTCAACGAACCTATACCAAACTACTTCCTTTAGGTGGATCATGATAGATTTGATTCATATTAAAAGTCTAAACACAGAAAATCGACCATCACAATAGGGTATTTGAACATCCAGCACTAATCCAATGAAAGAAAAGCGCTAGGGTGGTTTGGGTTTGGCCAGAATTTTCTACAGAGATGGTGGCAGTGCTAGTTGTGAAACTTAGTACTAACAACCACCACAAAAGCGCTAAGGTCGTTAGAACGACGAGGCTTGGAGCGAAGGAAACTGCCCCCATCTAACCTCCATAATCGCCCGCCTCGTTCTTTTCGGATGTCAGGTGAATATGGCGGCAGATCAGGAAACATTTCAACAAATTCTAACTTCCCTTCTCAGCACGGACAATGACGTCCGGACTCAAGCTGAGGTAAGTGCAAATCCTTCTAGAATCCTCCCGGATCAAAACTTGACGTTTTCCATTCATCATTTCCCAGTGAACACCCCGTTCTCGGTGTCTCATCCGCACATGCCATCCTCGTCATTGTCCCCTTTCATGAGACCTCATTTGGTTCACTCTCATACATTCCTACGCAATTTCTCTTCATCCTACACTCGCCGCTTTCTTCGTTTAATTAGTACCGAAATTTCGTTCTGTAAAAATTGATTTATGAACAAAGGACTTGTCTACTGTGGATCTTGTTCGACGTACTTAGTACAGAATCCTATTGTTATCATTCGCATATCGCGTGAACGGAGAACACGTTTCAGTTTCAGCCGCATTTTCTATCGGATTCGTCTTCATTGACGATTTCCATTTATCATTTTTTGTATTTCACAGAAAACCTTCAACGAGCTACCCCTGGACACGAGGGTCCTGTTGCTGCTCAACACCGTGCAGAATGTCGCTCAAAGGGAAGAGGAACGGCAGATGGCATCCGTCCTCCTCAGACGTCTTTTCTCGTCGGATTTTGGCGATTTCTACCCAAAGGTTCGTTGTTCGTCATAGACACTCTCGTCTCGTTTCTCTTATCGAGTCGCGACTCTAATTGACTCACGATGAGTCATCCCTACGTGTTGATAACGTAGGCGGCTACAAAAGGGCGGGTAGGCTCGGTTGAATGGCGGAAAACGTGAATTGAATAAATTTAATTATATCGCTCGTATTAAAACCTAATGAACCAGAAGTACTCTTCAGTATCACGTTACAGCCAGAGATACCTACATTTATGTTTTACTCAGATCATCGCTCTTCTGTACCAGTTGATAAGGAGTGATTTCCTAAAAATCGTTTCGTAATACTTTGTCGTCTCTTACCCAGATTTTCGAAAATGAGCGCCGATGCATTTTGATTTTGTTCATATTTTTGTTTTGCATAAGTGTGGTTTAAATATCAAGTTCCCATCGATACCAACAACCATATTCAAGTTTTTGGTTTATCATTTTCAATAATGAACCTTTGGAATCGAGCATGAAAAAAAATTCAAAACCCCCTCAAAATTTGATGGTTTACGTTTCAAGGTATGTAGAATCCGAAAATGCAATAAAAAAAATTTCTGTCTACGCCATACTGAGCACTTTTAGTTACCATGAAAAAAACGCTGCAAAGTCCTTGCCACATGGGTTTATTATTCTATTGGAGTTCTAGAGATTCTTGTTGGCTGTTAAATTTATTGTTTCTTTCATGTGGAATGATTAAAATAGCTATTTCTGGTGATTTCCACCAATTTTGGCCCCCAAAACATGAAATAGGTAGGTACGCTTTTTTTTCCAGATCATCTTTGATCATTTGTAGTACCATTTAATGGTCTTGATTCACCTGTTTACACTTTTTCCAATGTTATTATACACATTGATGGTGATTTCAGACATTTCCCCAGGTTTTTGACTCATCAAAAACCAATTTTGAGAGCTGAACCTTTGGTAAAACCTCAATTTCCGCGTCTTTGGTCAAAATCGACTTCATATTCGGTCTTCTCGTCCCCAAAAACATGGAAAAAGATACTTCAAAAGCTCATGTTGCTAAAACGCAAAAAGTACCTATTTTTACACACATTTTCACTCATAACACCCCTGGGTATATTCCGATCGGGCTGAAAAGTTTCGGGACACAACTAGGGCCCAAATGGAGCATGTGTGCAAAAGAACGAATTTTTTAGACCGAAAATGAAGCCGGTACACGTGATACGGCGGACGTACATTGAATTTTTGGAATCTACTCACCATCTAGTAACGGAAAAGAAAAAATTTTGAGGGGGTGTTATACAAATTTTTTGCTGAGCGAATACATAGGTGTATTATTCACAGAATAATTTAATTAATTAATTACGTTATTAAATTTGTCTTGAGCTAAAGAATTTTTTGAGACCACCCGGAGCATTGTACGTCCAGCCCTTCGTGTACACCAAAAAGCTTCGTCTAAACGATCGTGAATCAAACGGTATAAATCTGGCCCGGGTAACATCACTAGGGAGCATCTGATTATAATCAATGATGCCTGTATGAAGTCGAGTTGGTTGTTCTGCGATATTATTTCATTTGATAAGAAGTGATGGACTATTGGATTTTGTTGGTAGGTACTTCTGAAGCTTGAACAAACGTTGAAGTATTATTTATGGGCAAGTTATTACACAGCAGCTCAATATACATGACCACGAGGGTAGGTATTGACCACAGAAACGCAGAAGGGGCATCTATTTCACTCCACATCAACAATTTCCCATCAGAAACTTCATTATTTGCGTTTATTTTTGCCATTTTAGTTATTGTTTGTCATCGACAGAATTATTTTAGCAACATTCAACTCGTGACTTAGATAGGTACCTAGTAACGAGTACGGAGTTAGGTACTAAGCTACGGAGGGTCTGCGATCTACACAATATGTATAGAATAGTACATAAATTATATAGACGGGTTATCTATACAGAGAGCTGTGAGCTGTAACAGAAGGGTATGCTATACAAAATAACAAACCGTTGTGCAGGGATTTGCAGCGTTTTCCAACCATTTCCACTCCGATTTAGAGGCTCAAAATCTAATATTGCCAGCTATAAAACCCATCTCTACCTAATTTACTGTTATCAACCTGACGCGAAATTCGCCCATCACACACCCAATATTTGTTCTGAATGACATCTTATTTATATTTCAGCATCTGGTTCATGTTCCTTTGCAGCAGAGTTTAAAATGAACTATGTTTAATTTCTAAAAACAATGAAACTTCTGGGATCGATGCTACTACTTATTTTCTACTAAATACTACTTAGTTGCTACTAAATACTACATAGTTGAACAGTTCAGTATTTAGTCGGAGCATTCTCTTTGATGAGATTCTACGTTTAATATAAAAGGTATTCTTCATAATCATGTTGGAATACTCGTATGTATTATAAAAACTACTCCTACTCACCTTGATTAGTTCTGGTAGTGACAGGTTTAACTTGTTCAGTTGCTAGTGACTAGGTAGGTAATTGTTGAGCTGATCCTCCATATTTCCTTTCAGTGCTGATGGCCTGTCACTATTCTTGTTACATATCTGTTTTCAAGTGATCTAAGGAAGTCGAGGAATGTTGAAGAGGCAGGAAGGTGGCCACTGGCCACCCTGCGAAGCATTCTAAAATTATAGTTTTAACAGCTACCGAGATTGCATTGTTTATCCTTGACACCCACAAACCTTATTGCATTGTTCCGTTTCATTTCATTTATTAGCTTCAAGATGAAATCGATTTAACAGGTTTTTCACTCATAAAAAGCATGAAAAACGATACCTCAAGAGCTCATTTTACTAACATGTTACTAAAACACAAAAAGTACCTATTTGTATACACATTTTCACTCATAACACCCCTGGGTATATTCCGATCGGGCTGAAAAGTTTCGGGACACAACTAGGGCCCAAATGGAGCATGTGTACGAAAGAACGAATTTTTTAGACCGAAAATGAAGCCGGTACACGTGATACGGCGGACGGCGCGGCGTACGGCGGACGGACATTGCATTTTTGGAATCTACGCACCTCGAAACGGAAAGAAAAAATTTTGAGGGGGCGTTATAAAAATTTTTTGCTGAGCGAAAATCAGTTTTGGGAGCTGAACATTTGGTAGAACTCAATTTTCCACTCCTTGGTCAAAATCGACTTCATATTCGGTCTTCTCGTCCCCAAAAACGTGGAAAAAGATATCTCAAAAGCTCATGTTACTAAAACACAAAACGCAGCAAAGTCCTTGTCACATGGGTTTATTATTATATTGGACATACCTACAGAAATTTTGGCTGTTCATTTATTGTTTCTTTCATGCGTAATAGTCGAAATAGCTATTTCTGATGGTTTCCATTAATTTTGGCCCCTAAAACACAAATTAGGTAGGTACGCTCCTTTTTTATTTAACTATCTTTGATCATTGGTAGTGCCATTTAATCGTCTTGATCCACGTGTTGACACATTTTCCAGTGCTATTATACAAACTGGTGATTTCAGACGATTTCCCAGGTTTTTGACTCATAAAAAATCAATTTTGGGAGAACATTTGGTAGAACTCAATTTTCCACTCTGGTCAAAATCGACTTCATATTCGGTCTTCTCGTCCCCAAAAACATGGAAAACGATATCTCAGAAGCTCATGTTACCAACATGTTGCTAAAACGCAAAAAGTACCTATTTTTACACACATCTTCACTCATAACACCCCTGGGTATATTCCGATCGGGCTGCAAAGTTTCGGGACACAACTAGGGCCCAAATGGAGCATGTGTGCGAAAGATCGAATTTTTTAGACCGAAAATGAAGCTGGTACACGTGATACGGCGTACGGACATTGCATTTTGGTTTATTATTCCGTGAATAATACACCTATGTATTCGCTCAGCAAAACATTTGTATAACACTCCCTCAGAATTTTTTCTTTTCCGTTTCAAGGTGAGTAGATTCCAAAAATGTAATGTCCGTCCGCCGTATCACGTGTACCGGCTTCATTTTCGGTCTAAAAAAGTCGTTCTTAAGCACACATGCTCCATTTGTGCCCTAGTTGTGTCCCGAAACTTTGCAGCCCGATCGGAATATACCCAGGGGTGTTATGAGTGAAAATGTGTGTAAAAATAGGTACTTTTTGTGTTAGTAACATGAGCTTTTGAGGTATCGTTTTCCATGTTTTTGGGGACGAGAAGACCGAATATGAAGTCGATTTTGACCAGAGTGGAAAATTGAGGTTCTACCACAGGTTTAGCTCCCAAAATTGATTTTTTATGAATGAAAAACCTGGTAAATCGTCTGAGATCACCATAAATGTGTATAATAACGCTGGAAAAAGTGTCAACACGTGGATCAAGACGATTAAATGGCACTACCAATGATCAAAGATAATTTGGAAAAAAAAGCGTAAGTACCTGATTTGTGTTTCGGGGGCCAAAATAGCTATTTCGATTATTACGCATGAAAGAAGCAATAAATGAACAGCCAACATTTATGTAGGTATGTTCAATAGAATAATAAACCCATGTGACAAGGACTTTGCAGCGTTTTTGGAATCTACGCACCTTGAAATGGAAAAGAATAAATTTTGAGGGGGTGTTATAAAAACTTTTTGCTGAGCGAATACATAGGTGTATTATTCACAGAATAATAAACCAAAACGGGAAAGTAATATAAAGAGAAGTCGTAGGTACTCCAGTGCGCCATATGAGAGAAAGCCCTCGCCTCCAGTACTCGACCGGCTAGTGAAGACCTAGAAGGCGGATCCCTCCGGAAGGTGTGGTAAGGTTTTCCTTGGTTATTTAGAAGGCCTGGGACAACTTTAGACCCTCTTTGCACAGAGAAGTCATTGCTTTTTGTCTACGAACTACCAACCGTTTGGGTGGTCAGTAAACCTGGAAGTGAGGGAGGTAGCTTAATAAGTTGTAGCAGTCAAGTAAGGAAAACTGTAGTTCGTGTGGACATCGGATCAATGTAGAGGAAACTCGGTAATTTGTTCATTTCAAAGCTCACTCGAGGGGTCATCAACCCCCTGTGGCCGCCGGTCTGGGGGCCGTGAGCTGACCACCTAAGTAGGTCTGTAGGTCTCTTCCTACTTCCTTTGAGACCACTTGAAACTTACTGCCCTTTTCTTACTTTCTTTATTCATTTGTGTGGAGGTATCAAAGGCCTTCGTTTTCACTTTTGAATGGGAAATAATATGGTCTCCAAAATAAAAATTGCCGCTCTCATTTTATATTTTAGATCTTTCTGAACAAATGTGGTTCGGTGTCTGTCGATCGAAAATCCTTTCCAACGTATCATCCTCAGTTCAAATCCGATTTTGATGAAGTTTTCAGAGATGATGCTGGTTGGGCCCTGTGAATTTCAATAGATCGGATCAGGTATACGGACGCGCGAAATTCTCGATTTAAACGACTCGATTTTGTTGAAATTGAGTGGGTAGTTGGGTTTGGGTAGTAGCTCCCAGATGGTCCCCTGCGAATTTCAGAACGATGTGATCATTAGTATGGCTACTGGGCAAATTCGAAATCCGAGGTAGTCAGTTTCTCACGACTCAATGCCCCAATTTTACTCGTATTCGGAGCTGTAATTCCATCCACTCGTTATTGTTCATAACAACAAATCCAACTATGTACTCGTATACATAGAATTCGTGGATCCACAGTCATCTGTACGGAATTGGTTATTTTTATTATGCGTTGAATTAATTATACGGTCCTACTGTAGGTACGATGTGCCATTAAACGATTAAAGTTGGCATTTTTTTTACTACGCTGAAGGTTTGCTGGGGTCAAAAGTGACCGTGAAACTTCAATCTCTTATATATTACCTGTGAAATACAATCGCTGTTTCAACAAAACCTACCACTAACTCAATTGTTGATTTAAATGCTGCCAATAGAGAACATTCTAAACAATATTCTTGGTGTTCTACACACAGCAAATTTAATTGAATGGCTCCATAGTCGCTCTGAAATTATTTGGCCTTCAGCTATCCCCTCTTTGTTCATTATTATGGGGTACCTATGCACGTAGGAGGGAGAGAGGGCTGGGAAGGGAGGGGTTTCTTGTAAAACTTCGTGTGATAATAATCTAAAAACTTGAAATTAAAAAGTGTCATGAAAATTTCAATTTTTTCTAAAAATGGTAACGTTGCATTCAGCTATCAACTTGCTTCAGTGAAGCAATTTAAAAAAAAACCAAGTGATCCAATCAATCGGCTAGATTCTATATCCATCTAAACGACCCTTTTCCGTGTTCGTTTGTTGCTTATACACGGTACATTTTTCCAATATCTTGTACTCTGGGTTTTTTTAAAGTTATTATTATCCTGTGTTCATGTTTTTAGTAGATTTTCTCGTATAAGCGGCGGTGTAAAGCGAAACAGAACTGGGACAGAGGGTAGCAAAAACAAGGGATCTTAGCCTGTTATTTTTATTGAATTATATGTATAACGGAATAAAAAAATATGGATAGAAACGAGAATGTTAAGCTTGAAATTTGGATATATAAAAGAAACATGTTTAAATGTGTTTCTTTTATATGGACACTCGAGTCAATGAAATCGACCTCCAGACGATTTGACACTTCTTTATCACTCTGGTTTATTGAAAATGAGTATGTTTCAGGTATAAATGTAAAGGTTGAGGCTGCAATAAGGGGGGGGGGGGGGGGTATTTAGACCGGTGAAAGGTAAGGAAGTGTGGCCTTTAGCTTTGTATTCGCTGTTATCTGTTATCTCTATTACTGTGAAAATTGTCTTTATTATTAGATAGGTGCAGAATTTCTTATAGAGATGCTGTAAGGATAATATTAGCTACAGCTGAGGCACTAGGCCATGACGTACAACAATTAACCGCGAGCAGAAGTGTAGTTCGACTACGGCGACAACAATTTAGAACGAAGAGGGCTCAACTTATAAAAGACAGATTCAAAAATAATTCAGAATTAGAAAGTGCCGTAGTGCACTGGGACGAGAAATTGCTACCAGATATGTTGAAAAATGAAAACGTAGAAAGAGTAGCGATCTTGATTAGTTGTGGAGATGAGGAACAGTTGATCGGAGTTCCTCAACTCGAAAATAGTACTGGACTCTTGCAAGCCCAGGCGGCATTTGAAGCCATTCAAGAGTGGGGTGCAGCAGAAAAAATTCAAGCAGTGCTTTGACACCACAGCTGCAAATACTGGTCGGGTTAGGGGGGGGCTTGTGTTTTGCTGGAGCAATTATTGCAAAAAGAACTTTTGTACTTAGCATGCCGTCATCATATTTTGGAAATTATTTTGAAAGCCGTGTTTGATAGCAAGATAGGCTCGACCACTGGTCCTGAACCTAGCGTTTTCAAAAAATTTCAAGTTGGGTGGCCTAAGTTCGACCAAACTAAATACAAAACTAGTCTACATGATGATAATACGAGTATTAGATGCAAAATTAGTAACATTAATCAAGTTTCACTTTTTTTAATGGAACATTTGGAAACCCTGCAGCCCAGAGAGGATTACAAAGAGTTTCTTCAACTTTGTTTAGTGTTTATAGGGTTTCCTCCCCAAAACTTTTCTTTTAAAGCACCTGGTGCAATTCATCACGCCAGGTGGATGGCCAAAGCAATTTACTGCCTCAAAATTTATCTTTTTAGAGATCAATTGTTATTAACTCAAAAAGAAATGAAAGGAATAGAAGAAATTTGTGTTTTTATATAAAATATTTACGCCAAACCTGCTTTGGCCCCTAAACAAGATCTGGAAATGTTGAAAGCATTAGTAGAGTATAGGAAAATTGACACAGAAATAGCAGATAAGGCTTTGTCAAAATTTGTTAACCATCTGTGGTACCTCAGCTCAGAGAAAATAGCGTTCTCGTTTTTCGACCACACTTTAGACGACAACATTAAAAAAGTATGGCCATGAAATTATTTTCCCTAGGTGAACCCGATAGTGAAATTGATGGTAGGGATAGAAAAGCGATTTTAGATTTTGCACATGTAGAGCAAATTTTGGATAATTTTTTTTCAAGCGGTTTTCCAATGAGACAGATTTTTTAAACACCGATACACGCTTATGGAACAAAAATCCTCATTATTTGCATGCTAAAAACATAGTGAACGGTTTAAGGGTAGTCAACGACACTGCTGAAAGAGGAGTGAAATTGATACAAGACTTCAACTCTTGCTTGACAAAAGACGAAGAACAGCGCCAACTTTTATTACAAGTTGTGTCAGAATGTAGGAAAATTTACCCTGATGTCGATAAAGCCTCACTGTCTAAGCCATTAATGTAGTTCTAAATTCAGTGGGGTGGAATAGATATTTATATTGTGTTGTAAAATAAGTTCCAGGCTATCATTTTCTATACAAAAAACTTTCAATTTGTATTATTAAAAAACTTTTTACATAATTTTTATTGTTTTTTGTGCATTTCATAGCACCCACCACCCACCCATCTCCCCCCTACCCCCTCCATATATTATATATTAGATTCAAATGTATCAATTTTCAATATACCAGAGTGATAAAGAAGTATCAAATTGCCTAGAGGTCGATTTCATTGACTGGAGTGTGGTTTTTAGGGGTATGCGTAAAAAGGCACAGTTGCTGAAACGGACCACGTTTTGAGATGGGAAAAGCTGAATAACATAAAATCTATAGGATCTAGCGAAAAAATTATTGGAGTAAAAGTTGAAGAAGATAACATTTCAAATAAAATAAGACCAATTTCAAGTCTCTAGGACAGATGGTTACTATGTTATGAGGAAAGAAATAATATTTTTATGAAAAAAAGTGAGTTTTTCTAAACTTCAACCTCGATGCGGCACGGGTTAATGTTATCCGATCGACCTAAAACGTTGGGAATCTCATTTTCTAGTCAAATGGCACCTTTTAGGGGGTTGCCACGATTGAATTTCGAAAGTTGACTTTTTGTGACCACCCTAATGTACATACCTACAGAGATAATAGAGGTTCTGCAGCCACAACGACCGAAACCGAACAATTGATAGGGCGAGCAGATTTCAAATGCTAACCTTTTTTGTTATACTTCAGCATCTACTTTAGTAATCATGCTAACATTATTCGTGAAGTTGCGTTAGGTGATTCGTCAGTCAGTCTCGTTAAAATACCTGCTTGGAAGTACGTCTTCCCTCGTCGTTGGAAAAAGATTCTAAGGTGAAAGTCTAAATCGTTCTTGGTGTAAAAGGGAGTTCTCCGAGGCACACTGATCAATCTTAGGTGTGTGTCGAACGCTTCATTTCTCCATCGATCATCCTATGGTTATAAAGCTGATCAGTGTAATTCCATCCATCCATGGTAGCAGTTAAGTACTTTCAAAAAACACAAAACTGTCAAGCTGGAAAGGTGGCGGGAAACGGGTTGTGTTATTCGCTTATATAAGTGTAAAGTAACTTTGCTATCGTTCTACTCAGACAACGAAAACCATGAGTTCTCAATGTGTTGTTCTCAGTGTTTCTCGTTGTAATTTCGAAGTGTAGGATTGCCAAGGTGCATCATATAAGAGTTCAGATAGGACCATCTGTAGAACTGCCTGCTCCTACCCAGCAAATTTGAGCTCTCACGATCATTCTAACCTTCTGACACGCTAATGCAAATTTGTGCTGCTGGAAATTATAATACGAAGAAGAAGAAGAAGAACGTTTATTGGGAGAAAATTTACAAATACCGCACAGGTCCTTGGGATGTAAATCGTAAAAATTACTAGAGAAATACAGCTAGCTCTTGAATCTGTAGAAAATACGCAGCATAAACGGACAATTTTTTTTACATAAAGGAAATAGGTAAAATATAAAATAAATGAAAAACAAAAATGAAATGATATTGGTATTGGTGTAAAAAAAAAGAAAAGAAAACTGCTAAGGAAATAAACTAAGGCTGTTGTTTCTTAGACACGAAATAATCTACAATTAAACTTCGAAATGTGGAGAGGCGAGGTCATGAACGGCACTCTAGGAGGAGGGAATTCGACAATCTCGCACCAGCTGTCCTAAGGGACTTGCGAAGTGAGGCACAACATTTATCGCGTGAAGCCTCTCTGACCGCTCAAAGACAAAAAGGCCTGCGGGTAATCAGGGCTTGGTCCTACACCATTAATAAATAAAACATTAAATATAAATGTATAAAATAAGTATAAAATTATAAAAATAAATATAAAAAGGCAAACCCTCATCTTGAAATGATCGACCAATGAATATCCAGTATTAATTTAGAGAAAGATGAAATGTGGTCTCATCAACGCTTGTAAATATACCTTGCTATAGAATTGTAGTGTACATTTAGACGACTGAGAGTAGCACCCGGAAGATTAGAAACACTTCATACAGTAAGAAACATGGGGAATCAAAAGAGCCTTAGCTAAGGTTTAAATAAGAGGGCATGAAATCACGCAGCCTTCTCAATGCATAGAGAGGACCATATTATGCCCTCTTGACTATATGGGAATTTTGATTTAATGCTCGTAGGACCGTCTAAGTGTCTGTGAGCAATCCAAGTTGCAGCGCATTACCCATTCACAGAATTGCGTGTCCCACTTCCAAATGAAACATTTTAAGGATACGTATAACAGCACGAATTAAGACCTCTGCATAGAAATTCTAAGGCAAGTTTGATTGTATTCGTTCGAGTGATAGAAACATGAGTAGTCTTGAACACTAGAAAGACGTGTTCCCTGTACCTAGTCGTGTGGGCTAAATGGGACAAGTGTGCTAAGGAGGGTACACTCGTAGAGGGGTAAACATCGCCGTAATTTTGCCAACGTTCATACAGTTTTTCTCGGAACCTAACTTTCAGATTGGTATGTGGCAAAGATACTGAGCTGTCACCGAGCAGCAGAACACAGTTTTTCGCCAGACTCTCGGCGATTGCGTTACCGTTGCTACTCACCTCCGTGAGCTTTCGTCCAGACGAATTTTACTGCTATTTCCTGGTCTATTCGCCGCGTGAGGATGCGACTCGATACGTGGGAACACTTGACTCCTCAAGTTCTTGGTAGATTCGACGACGCTTTCGGAGCCAATTACGATGAGTATTGTATACCTACCCGGAATTACTAGTTTTGGCAGTCGCAAAATTTAGGGACATCATGTGATGCGTTGGCCATCATTCCTCGTAGAATCCACAGCCAACCCCATTCTACGTCTTACGCCAGCAGTTATGGGTATAAATCGTATGTTTACAGTTGCCTGTCGAGTCCCAGCAAGAGCTCAAAACCCGAGTCCTGCTGGCCCTCCAGATGGACCAGTCGGACAACCTCCGACGCAAATCCTGCGAAGTCGCCGCTGAGATGGCCCGGAACTTGATTGACGACGATGGCAACAACATCTGGCCCGAGTTCCTCCAGTTCCTCTTCCAATGCGCGAACTCTACTTCGCCCATTCTCAAAGAATCTGCTCTGAGGATGTTCTCGTAAGTGTCAATGTTAACTGTAATAAGTACAATCGATCCTGGATTATATCAAGTCTCAAGAGACGAGTCATTATTTGCGTTTATGCAGGTTTTTGAATAAAACCCTGGGAACAAGGAGTATCAGTCAGAAATGCACTGGCAGGTCGATGTTGAGTGGGCAACAGGCAAAGTAGGTTAAGTGGGGGGGGGGGGGGGGGTCGTATGTTGCAGGACTTACACTCATAAAACAACTAACTGTTCCAAAAACTCAATGTCAGATAACATTTTGGTTCTAATGTACCTAATAACAATAGTAATAACGTGCACCTGCAGGCAACAGGGCTAATCAGATTTGAGGGAAATCGCAGTTTTCCCTAGCGAATTAAAGCATTGTACCACCCACCTTGGCATGGTTATATTATCATTCATACAAGTAAGTTATGCTTGAAAGAATTGATTTTATTCAGACGCTTGCCCTTTCGCAGTGACTGTGCTGACTTGTGGTTGTGACATTCGCCCTCATTGTTCTGCCCTTGAGTGGCAAAAAATAGTGAAGGCTACAAGATTTCCATTAAAATCTACTGGTAACGAACGAACTGCACCTACAATATTCTAAATTATGCTCAATAACCTGTAGCGTTCTGATCTCCTAAGCCTTTTTTGGTTTATTATTAGGTTCGGAAAATTTTTGTGGAACGCCACCTCAAAATTTTTTTCTTTTTCGTTTCATGGTGTATAGATTCGAAAAATGCAAAAGTCCGTCGTATCTTCGATATGTATCTTAATTTTTTTGTCCACACTGGCTCCATTTGGGCCATAGTAGTGTACCTCGGCAGCACGATCGGAAAACACCCAGGGGTGTTACGGGTGAAAAATGGGTGCAACATTAGGTGTTTTTGAGGTTTTCGTGAACTTGGGCTTGTGAGGTATCATAGTAATAAGGTTACGCTGGTGAACAGTAATATTACGCGCGATCCTGGCTTTTAAAAAAACCAACTGCGTCGTGAGGGGGTTGTGTGTATTGGTGGATACCGGTTTCGAAAGTCTTCTCCAGTCTCAATTCTCTGCAGGCGCATACAGCGAGAATTAAAGAGGGGGAAAACAAACAAAAATCATTCAAAAACGACTACAACCCATTCGACTACCCCAACCCTCAACAATTAGCTATCTCATAATCCATCTTAAAGTAGGTACTACCCACCTTCCACACAGCTACAACTGCTATTCTCTCCAACCGGAGAGAATAGGGCGGCTGTATGCACGGACCCTAGGGACGTCTGTGAGATCGTCAATCACAAAATTGTAGGTTAAAACAAAGCAGAAAGAGGCCAAACTTGAAATATCAAGCTGCAGCAACATTGCAGCCACTACTAACTTTCATGAACTCATGGTGATGCAGACTCCAGGGATACCTACAAGCAACTTATGTACAAATAATTTCCACAACGGAAACACGTCTAAAACCAATGCAATGGATATAAAATTAATGAAACGGTAGACAACCAATAGCACTCATTCCGTTCTGTCTTTAAAAAAATAGCGATAACGGAAACCTTAACCTGGTTATACCTCCTTCTTTTTCCTCTTCCTTTTTCCACTGTTCTGTCCCGACAACCATCTGTTCCACTCTCCAACAATTGCAATCTTCCGAGCCAGTAATTAAAAACTCTTAAATAATAATAAAAACATAACTACCCTAGTATTTACAGGTGAATCAAGACAGTTTCACTGATCGACAATAATTTGTCAGAATTATTTTGTGGACAAATAATTTTGTGGATCCCAGTCGTGCCGAATTTAGTTGAGAATAATAAACCCATGTGACAAGGACTTTGCAGCGTTCTTCTTTCGCCACTTGTTCTGGATCAGGACGTTGTGGCTTAGTTTTTGTCAATGGGGGCCACTGGTTTGGTTGAATTAACGCGTTATTCTGTCTATGTCATAGGGTTTGAAATCGTGATTTCGGTTGCATGCGCTCCAAACTTTCTGTCCTTTCCCCTCAATGTCTTACTTCCTGATTCGCTAGATTTTCGCGGTCTGTATAAATTTAAATAAAGGAGAAAAATACGAAAACATCGACTTGCCTAACTCCATACCACCAAAATTGGATTATTCACCCTTGAAGCATTTCATTATGATTCAGTCTAATTTCTTAGCTCTCACTAATGGCGCATATCCTTACATACGAGAGAAACTTCTGTATTTTTTCTATATATTTCCTCAATGTATTGTCTCAAAATGCTTCAAATAATGAAGTGATCCCGCATGCTCCATATGTGCAGATCTGTTCCTGGCGTGTTTGGTAACCAGCAAACCCAGCATTTGGATTTGATCAAACAGATGTTGCATCAGTCGCTGATTGACCAGACCTCGTACAGTGTAAGCAGGCCATCACTCAATCCATCTATAATTCTATATCGTGCAGATACATATATGGACTCTTACTCGTATTTGCATTTTTCATACTCTCTTTCATTCTCACTCATTATTATGTACTTACTTTTATCTGCAGGTGAGGTTTCAAGCTGTCAAAGCCGTCAGCGCATTCATCATGCTTCATGACAAGGAGGATCCTATTCACAAATTCTTCAAAGACCTTTTACCACCAATCATGCAGGTACAGTCGTCCAGTAATGTCCCATATCCTTGTACGTCATTTTACTCGTAGTTTCATTGCTCTTAATTTGTGTTGTTGAATTTCAGGTCATTACAGAATGCGTTGAGAAAGCAGATGACGACACGCTTTTGAAATGTCTGATTGATTTAGCTGAAAGTGCCCCCAAATTCCTGAGGCCCCAATTAGACAATATCATCCAGTTGTGCTTGAAGGTAATTCAGTTCCTCGTTTTTCAACGTTATTGACTTCTTCTTGCCTACCAAGTCATGGATGATATTAATACATGCTGGCTGTCTGCCAATACTGACTTCGTCAAATAATCTTAGATAATAATTCCTTGATAATGATAACTAACAACAAATGTCGGGTGCAAAACCAGATCTCTTCTAAATGAAAAACACTGTTCTCATTTTGGTAGTATGTGCTTCACTAATCTGTCCCACCCACAGTTGTGGGCTTGCAATCTGGGAAATAACTGCTGATGGTGGGTGGTCATTTCAGGTCATGTCAAGCGATGATATGGACAACTCTTGGAAACATCTGGCCTTGGAAGCTATTGTTACGCTTTCTGAGACGGCTCCTGCGATGATGAGGAAAGAAGCCGGGAAGTATATTCCGGTACTCGTCCCACTGGTGCTCACCCTCATGACCGACCTTGACGACAATCCTGAATGGAGTGTGTCTGATGAAATTATTGAAGACGATAATGACAGGTGAGTTTTCATTTCAGCCATAGATCAGCCAACCAAGCCAAACCTGAACTTGGTTGCCATTATACCGAATCACTAGATCAGAATGTAGGTTGGGAAGCCTGGAAAAGAGTTTGTCAGCCAGTTCACTATTTTTCTGGTCCTCTGAGGATATAGAATTTTGAACAGACCTCAGAATTACGTTACTGGTATAACAGGTGTGTAACTGAAATTGGCCGTTTGATTAAGGGAAGCCACGAATTTTATTGAATGATGCCTACAGTTAACTGCTGCCCTGGTATGATTAATGATTAGGAGGTCTTGAGTCTACATTACCTCTGCGCTTGCTTCTTATCCAATCCTCTCAAATCGATCAACTTGTGTTGTATATGTAATGCAGTACTCCGTGTTTGTGCTGGTTAGGGAAGGTTTCGGTACCGGTATCAATAGTAATGCATCTGTATTATACGGTACCACTCATGGGAGTTGAATTTGTAGATTGCTGGCCCCTAAACACGTCATAATTTTCGAACAGTAGAACTAGGGGAAGTTTGAAGGGCTATGGTTCACATATTTAAAAATCTATATTTACATAAAGGGCCTGTAAACGAGCAGCAACACTGGACATCTATTGCTGAGCAACTTCCCAGCAATGCTCCCTGTAATGTTTGTCGAGCTACATTGCCCGGCTATGTGTGGCCACATAATTATATAGGCGATATTGCTTGGCAACACATTTCTGGGAGTATTTCTGGCAGCATCTATACAGGAATCACATTAATAGGATCACTACATCCCTACTGGTGGTGCAGGCAATATTAATTTCTACTTGCAGCCTTATTTTACAATATTATAGCGTATCATTGATTGTACAATGATAGTTATCGTTCAACATGGTTCCTTCTGTCCTAGTAACAACGTCGTGGCGGAATCCGCCCTTGACCGTTTGGCCTGCGGACTTGGAGGTAAAACCATCCTACCCCAGGTCATCTCCAATATCCCACAAATGCTTAGCAACCCCAACTGGAAGTACAGGTTGGTATAGTCGTTTCGTGTCAAGATCCAGTAAAATGGTTTGTTTCAATTCCTGATAACATTCCGTTTTTGTTGGGAAGGCATGCAGCCCTCATGGCGATATCAGCTGTGGGTGAAGGATGCACAAAACAGATGGAAGGGATGCTCGGACAAATCATGGATGGCGTTCTCCAATATTTGAGTGACCCGGTGAGTACCAGTTTTGTGTCACTTAATGTTACGAGTACGTTCACATGGAACAAAAGCAGGCAATATTAATTTCTACTTGCAGCCTTATTTTACGATATTATAGCGTATCATTGATGGTACAATGATAGTTATCGTTCAACATGGTTCCTTCTGTCCTAGTAAACCTTCTGTAAAGTAGAGAATTTGAATCCATGAGCTAAATTTTGGACGTGTTCGCCCTTGAATATTTATTTAAAAAAAGAAGTATTTGTCCTTGCATTTGAGACCCATAATATTATGCACAGTTTGATCCAAAAAAAATTTAATCAATTGAGGGAACATGGAATTCCAACTTGGAGGACCCAAGGCCGGGCAAAAGTTGTGCCGCAGTTCGGTTGGTGGATTGATGTGACGCAGTTGATGCGTAGTGTAGCCCTGCAACGGTCTTCGTGTCTCCTGCAGTTTTCACAATAAAGAATCTCTTGTTTTCTTATTGCATTCATCACGATATAGTGCCGACACAACCCACAGGGTGATGAGAACATTGCCTTCAATTTTTGCCTTGTGCACAGTTGATCCAGATCCTGTGACTCAGATTTCCCCTGGCTTAATGAAAATTGTGTTGCTGTTAATGGCGTGCCCCGTACACTATGAGAGCCAGCATACAGTTGGAGATTTGGACAGTGTCTCGTGTGAAATTATATACAGTTTACATGGATGGTTTTGTAGTATGTAGCGTCCACCATGGTAAAACTGGCACTATGAACTGTCTCTTTGATGACTGAATCCGTCCAGCAGCATCTGCATTTGTTTGGTGCGAGATCTAACCTCGGAATTCGGTGAAGTGACAAGCCTTTATTGGCTTGCCACCAGCTTATGGATGAAGGTTCAGGCCTCATGTAGCTATGCCGTTATGTGCCGCTTCTCCTTCCCAGATAAGGTGCCTCTCCCTTATGTGCTTCCATACCTACTCAACGAATAATTTTGTTTAGCATCCCAGAGTGAGATATGCTGCTTGCAACGCTATCGGGCAGATGTCAACAGATTTTGCTCCAACCTTTGAGAAGAAATTCCACCAAAAAGTTATCCCTGGGCTGCTGATGGTGCTTGAAGATGATCAGAATCCTCGAGTTCAAGCACACGCTGGTTGGTACCACTGGAAAATAAACATCGTTCTTCTTGCCGACCCAAAACACTTTGTGATTTCTGTCATCTTCAATGCCAGTCATGATAGTGGTTGCATTTTTCGACATTTCAGGTGCCGCTTTAGTGAATTTTAGTGAGGACTGTCCGAAACCCATCCTTGTCCAATATTTGAACGAAATCATGGCCAAACTGGAAGCCATTCTGAGTGCTAAATTCAACGAGGTTTGTAAATTTTACATCTCTCCATTTTTGTTGAATCCTCGTTCAGAATCTCAGTCATGAATCTACAGGTATAGACACTTTTTTTTTTAATCACGATTATAAATGTTTCTGTTCGTTGATGACCAGCTTGTCGAAAAAGGAACGAAATTGGTGCTTGAGCAAGTTGTTACGACAATTGCATCGGTAGCTGATACGTCTGAAGAACAGTTTGTGGCTTACTACGACAGGTAACCAATACATTTTGAACTATAACTTCCTACGTTTTAACTAATTACTACTGATTGATTCCTCGCGACTAAGGTAGGATGCAAAAGAGCAAAAACAATATTTTTCCTCCACACATCTTTTCCCGCCTCTCGAGGGTGAGCCTGGCAGCATGCATGACTCTCAACTTCCCCTTGACTCTGTATCTGGAAAACAATCGTACAACCGTTTTACAGTCAGTTTTCAAAAAATTAGGAGAACCTATGAAACGACCTCATTTGATTTCGGCCATGTTTGATTGGTAGTTAAGCAGGATTCACATGGAGCGGAACGAGTGCGGAAAGCGGAAGGGGTGGACAGCGGTCGGCGGAAGACATTTTCATACCGCGTTTCCCCGTTCCGTCGAGCTCCGCGCAAGCGCAGTGGACAGGAATGTTGACAACCGCAAGTAGAGGTTGCAATATTTTCGCGTCGTGTTTATGATTTATGTTGACGCTTGAAAATAATGAATGGAAAACTGAACTGAAAATGATGAATTTCAACGAAAATTTGATTGAAAAACGCTGTAAAGTCCTTGTCACATGGGTTTATTATGGACCTACAGAAATCATGGCTGTTTATTTATTGTTTCATTCATATAAAATAATTGAAACAGCTATTTCTGGTGGTTTCCACCAATTTTGGCCCCCAAAACACGAATTAGGTAGGTACGGTCCTTTTTTTCTTTTTTTTTCAAATTATCTTTGATCATTGATAGTACCATTTAATCGTCTTTATCCACCTGTTGACACTTTTTCTAGTGTTATTCTACAAATTGGTGGTGATTTCAGACGATTTCCCAGGTTTTTGATTCATAAAAAATCAATTTCAGGAGCTGAACATCTGGTAGAACCTCCATTTTCCACTCTGGTCAAAATCGACTTCATATTCGGTCTTCCCGTACCCAAAAACATGAAAAACGATACCTCAAAAGCTCATTTTACTAATGTTCCTAAAACACAAAAAGTACCTATTTTTATACACATTTTCACTCATAACACCCCTGGGTATATTCCGATCAGGCTGAAAAGTTTCGGGACACAACTAGGGCCCAAATGGAGCATGTGTGCGAAAGAACGAATTTTTTAGACCGAAAATGAAGCCTGTACACGTGATACGGCGGACGGACATTGCATTTTGGTTTATTATTCTGTGAATAATACACCTATGTAATCGCTCAGCAAAAAATTTTTATAACACCCCCTCAAACTTTTTTCTTTTCCGTTTCAAGGTGTGTAGATTCAAAAAATGCAATGTCCGTCCACCGTCCGCCGTATCACGTGTACAGGCTTCATTTTCGATCTAAAAAAGTCGTTCTTTTGCACACATGCTCCATTTGGGCCCTAGTTGTGTCCCGAAACTTTTCAGCCCGATCGGAATATACCCAGGGGTGTTATGAGTGAAAATGTGTGTGAAAATAGGTACTTTTTGCGTTTTAGGAACATGTTGGTAACATGAGCTTTTGAGGTATCGTTTTCCATGTTTTTGGGGACGAGAAGATCGAATATGAAGTCGATTTTGGCCAAGGAGTGGAAAATTGAGGTTGTACCAGATGTTCAGCTCCCAAAATTGATTTTTTATGAGTCAAATACCTGCGAAATCACCATCAATTTGTAGAATAACACTAGAAAAAGTGTCAGCACGTGGATCAAGACGATTAAATGGCACTACCAATGATCAAAGATAATTTGAAAAAAAAAAAAAAAATCGTACCTACCTAATTTGTGTTTTGGGGGCCAAAATTGGTGGAAACCATCAGAAATAGCTATTTCAATTATTTCACATGATACAAACAATAAATGTGCAGCCAACATTTCTGTAGAATAATAAACCCCATGTGACAAGGTCTTTGCAGCGTTTTTGGAATCTACGCACCTTGAAACGGAAAAGAAAATATTTTGAGGGGGTGTCACACAAATTTTTCGCTGAGCGATTACATAGGTGTATTATTCACAGAATAATAAACCAAAAGTGAAGTGCCGGATGGAAATCTGGGACCCGACGGCGAAGGGCCACAAAAATTGTGAACTTGTCAGACGGCTGTGGGAGGAAGTTGCCAGTGAGCTAAATTTTAAAAAATAAAATTTTAATTTTAATTTCGGAAGAAAAGAAAAACACCATCAACAAGATGAGAGGTTTCAGATATAAAGAGAGGCTTTCAGTAGGAAGATTATGATTCCGTCCACCACGGAGACCGTCATGTGAACACTCTTCCCGACTCCATCGCCCCCTCCACTGGTTTTTCCGCCTTCCGCTTTCCGCACTCGTTCCGCTCCATGTGAATCCAGCTTTAGACAACTTCATGAACCGTGTTCTGTAGCAGTAGAATGAAAAATCATGGTGAACACTAATTACTGAGTAGTCTAAGTAGCCGTACGAGGAAGCCTTAGTGCTCAACCTCTTGAAGTGTTGTTTCTATCCAGTACTAGTTTAGTTTTGTATTTGCAAATGATCGTTTGTTCAGGTTGATGCCTTGTTTGAAGTACATCATCCAAAACGCCAACACTGCAGAACTGAAAATGCTGCGAGGAAAGACAATTGAATGTGTGAGCCTCATCGGCCTTGCTGTTGGAAAGGAAAAGGTTGACCATTTTAACCATTTGACCTGTGTAAAACTATATTTTTCCAACGTAATTTTTTCACCTGTTGATTTATATATTTTTCTTGTAGTTTATTGGTGATGCAACTGAAATTATGGATTTACTTCTCAAAACGCACACAGAAGGCGAACTGCCTGATGACGATCCGCAAACGTCATACCTCATCTCAGCTTGGGCCAGGATTTGTAAAATTCTAGGTAAAACTTCAAGCCTCGGAGCTTCAACTCATTGTCTTCTGTTTGGTGGATTTCTATGAGTAACATCTTATTGTTGTTGTTCGTGGCACAGGCAAGCAATTCCAGCAATACCTGCCTCTCGTGATCGGACCGGTCATGCGCACTGCTGCGCTGAAACCGGAAGTTGCTGTGATGGACAACGACGACATGGACGAGGTCTCGGGAGATGACGACTGGCACTTTGTTTCACTAGGTGAACAGCAGAACTTTGGGATACGGACTGCAGGTTAGTGATGTGCTTCTCTTTACACATTAACTTTCTGTTGTACATTTATCACTCTGATCTGTGAATGACTGTATTGGATGCTAAATCTCAAGAGTTAGAAGATACCTTCTGTATGGATCTAATGGCTGACACTCTGTCAACAGGTATCGAAGATAAGGCCTCCGCTTGTGATATGTTGGTGTGTTACGCCCGTGAGCTGAAAGAAGGATTTGCTGATTATGCCGAACCCGTCGTTAAACTTATGGTTCCTATGTTGAAATTCTACTTCCATGACGGAGTAAGGACAGCCGCTGCTCAATCCCTTCCTTGCCTTCTGGAATGCGCAAAAATTAAAGGTAAATTCTAACATTTTTTTTTTTCTAAGGTGAATTCTGAGGTGTAGCCTTATCTTCCCTTTTAGTCTCATGCTTTGTCTTCATTAGTCCGCTTTCTTGTCTAGGGAGCTCATTCTTGCAAGGAATGTGGGAATTCATCTGCCCCGAGCTTCTCAAAGCTATAGAAACTGAACCTGAGATCAACGTCAAACACGAACTTATGTACTCTTTGGCCAAGGTAAATTGGTGTTGCCTCCCTTCATAATACTTGGCTACTTGCATCTAGTTTTAGAAGTTCTAACAAATAATTGAATGGCCCGCAGTGCATTGAAACTCTCGGCAAAGGCTGTATGACTGAAGATTGCCTGAAGGAACTGCTGAGGATAATCGACGCCATTTTGAAACAACATTTCGAACGAGCTGTGGAGCGCTTGGACAAGCGGAAAGACGAAGATTACGACGAGGTTAGTATCCATTCTTCAGCAAGTTGGAGCCAATAGGGGTTAACCACCATTGTGGAATTTCTGATTTTTTAAGTTTGCTTTTTGTGTTATCTACCATATGTTTGATTGGTTTCGAAGATCACAATGACGTCATTGTCCACTTATTCCTTCCCCCATACTACAAGCATTCAAAGCATGTTATTTTCATATTGTGTTATGCATATTATTCTACATTAGTATTTATGGAATATCAATATTCTAATCTGCACCTACTTACCTAATCATCGTAAGAATCGTCAGCCATACTTCTATCGTTTTTAATAATTTTAGGTCGTTGAAGAACAATTGGAAGATGAAGACAATGACGATAATTACACCTTGGGTAAAGTAGCTGACATCATACACGCTCTCTTCGTCACTTATAAGGAAGACTTCTATTCATATTTCGAGCACATCATGGGTCACTTTGTTAAAATGATGGTAAGTTATACGTTTCTTCTGTATCTCAGATTTAACATTTAATTCCAAACTCGAGTTTAAGGGCTGTGGGGGACCCGCGTGCGAGCTTGATTGGGGCGTCCCGGGATTTGACATAAACACACACACACACACAGTGGTTAAACGTCATTATAAAAAAAGGTGTTGAAAAAACTGTATTTAAAAAAATATAGAATAATGTACATGAAATGCCGAGGGTTCAGTGATTACACCATCCAAATTTTAGCTCATAATACCCAAGTTTCAGGTCGTTGTCGAGACTTCTGCAAGAAAAATCGTGTACAGCTGAAAATGATTCAATCCGCTTTGGGCATCCCAAATAAGAGTAATGACGGTGAGCTAGCGACGGTTTCTGAGGTGAGCTCAACATTGGGGAGCCAAAAAACCGCGACATAGTGACACTTTTTTTCCAGTTTTTGGCTTATAACATCCAAACATTGCATCTATAGAACATTTCACTATACCAAAATTAAAGAGCATTAAATTCTGCGTCGATAACCTCCCGAAATATTAATTCGGTTGAGAGGTTTGGTTGAAATCTGCAGTAAAAATGAGCCAATTCTTCCATTTTGATTGAAAAGTGTGTTATGCTCAGTTTCACACGCCTGTAACTTGAAAACGGTTATTCCAAATGAAAAATGCCATAGGTAACCATAGTTGTAGAGCATCAAATTCTGCGTTCAGAGCACCCGTTTTTATTTTTTTTAAATTTAAATTGAATATTTTTAAAGAAAAGTAAATTAATAATGTGTAGCGTGCTAGCGGATTCCCCACCCCACTGTAACATGTTTTGAAGTTTTGACGTTCGACTGCTTCCACTCATACCCTTAAATGAAAAACCAAATTCTTCAGAATATACTGTAGTTTTTTTGGTTTATTATTTTTAAAGCATAGATCAATATCCTCTTTTTGATTCTCACAGCGGAAGTTGAGATCACTGTTTCAAGGGCACCTGTAGGGCAAAATTTTCGAAAAAACTAATCTTGATTTATCTATCATTGAAAAAACTTACAGTATATTCTGAAGAATTTGGTTTCTTATTTAAGGGGTTGCCCCTGTTATTTCCTTCGCTGTATCATCTGTTTATTTTGTAGGGACCAGAACAGCCCTGGTCGGACAGGCAGTGGGGCCTGTGTGTTTTCGACGATGTCATAGAATACGGGGGACCGTTGTGCATCAAATACCAGGAGTACTTCCTCCGCCCGATCGCCGAAGGCGTTGCGGACAAGAACCCAGCAGTCAGGCAAGCGGCTGCTTATGGATGTGGTACCCTTGCTCTGAACGGTGGACCTGCATTTGCTGGTAAGTCGTTTTGAACAAATATGACCGCAACACAGCCAGCGTCCACAGAGAAGGTTTAAGCTTTTCTCAGGCTTTTTAGGCTCAATAGAGACTATACTGACAACGAAACTATCCTACTCCTCATCTTGCAATTCTGTCTTCATACATTCTTTAACATAAGGAACCAAACTATATGAATATTATGAACTAAATTTAATGTTTACCTTTAGCCCCATTTTACACGAGCCCGGGCCGGATAAATCCGATGCTCCTGGCCAGGAGCCTCCTGATTCGCTCCGAGGGGGCGGGGCTTCCTTCCCCTCGGGCAGCCGTTTACACGACCGGACCGCGTACAGACTAGTTTTCCGCTGGAATCTTTGAAAAATCATAGAACAAGAACAATTCATCCTAGGAGAGTGCGGTTAGACTCAAAATTCTTAGAATGGAACCGGCTTTATATAAACCTACTTTAATATAAACACAAGTCGTCGTTACTATTCATTGTCTGGGCGGCCGAGGGTGGATATTGACCACAGAAAACAGTGATATACGCAGAAGGGGCATCTGCAAGAACATAATAAACCGTCGTGTGACAATTTCCATCGTTTTGGTTTATTATTCTGTGAATAATACACCTATTTATTCGCTCCGCAAAAAATGTTTATAACACCCTCTCATTTTTTTCTGTTACGTTTCAAGGCGTGTAGATTCAGAAAATGCAGTGTGTCCGCCGTACACCGTGTCATGCATACCGGCTTCAATTTCTGTCTAAAAAAGTCGTTCTTTCTCACACATGCTCCATTTGGGCCCTAGTTGTGTCCCGAAACTTTGCAGCCCGATCGCTATATACCCAGGAGTGAAAATGGGTATAAAAATAGGTACGTTTTGTGATTCAATAACATGTTAGTAACATGAGCTTTTGAAGTATCCCTTTTACATGTTTTTGGAACGAGAAGACCGAATATGAAGTCTATTCTGATCAAATAGGCGAAAATTGAGGTTTTACCAAAGGTTCAGCTCCCAATTTTTATGAGTCAAAAACCTGGGAAATTGTCTGAAATCACCATCAATTTGTATAATAACACTAGAAAAAGTGTGAACAGGTGAATCAAGACCATTTAAATGGCACTACCAATGATCAAAGATAATTTGGAAAAAAAAAGATCGTACCTTATTCGTGTTTTGGGGGCCAAAATTGGTGGAAACCATTGGAAATAGCTATTTCAATTATTGCATATGAAAGAAACAATAAATGAACAGCTAACATTTCTGTTGGCTGCCCAATAGAATAATAAACCCATGTGACAAGGACTTTGCAGCGTTTTTTAAACTATCTGCATGTTTATAGGTAGGTAGGTACCTGTTCCTGGAGAAGATCCTGAGCGGATATGCGTTTACATCACAGGGTGACAGGGCGAACTGGTGGGGTGAGTAGGATCGTCCGGTGGAGGGACCCTAGATCCGAAGGAATTTTCATCGGGCCTCCCTAGCAAGTGGGATCGCCCATGTCCGGCCCGGAGAAGCGTTTACAGGGCAGGGCGGACGGACACACTTGCTGCAAGCCCCGGATTTATCCGGCCCGGTCCGCTCGTGTAAACGGGGCTTTAATTAAGTTTTACATTATGTTGTTAAGTTTCACGATATTTGGAACCAACTTCCTACTTGAGCCGTATCTAACTAACCCCCCCATTCTTCCATTTTCACCTAACAGTTTCTTTTGCATTCAACGCATCTCACTGAAAATTCTTCTATTTCTGACAAATATTTCCAGATTTTCTAGGTTGTTCATTCTTTGGCCTTCGTTAATTTCATGTTACATCAACTTACTGTATATCTCCTTCATATTGGTGTTCTTCATGCTTTGCAAACAAAGTTTTTCCATTCTAGATATCTCTCATATCTATTTTCAGTTAAGTTAATTTTCATTCCGTATATATTTTGAATTCGTTTTTGGATTTGAATATATTTTGAATTTGAATGTGTTATAACTCCTAAATCATCTACTAAATTAGCGTCGTTCAGTTTAGTGATTCATAGGATGGAATTATTTGGTCAGAAACAAATTACTTGTTCTATATAATTTTAATTTCAATTAGGTAAATAAAGCCACAAATATACTAAAAACCTTAGTAGGTGTTATAACTATTACAGTTGTACAACCACCAAAATATCCATATATGAACAGGAACATGTGCCGAGGTCCTTCCTAGACTCGCCGAAATGATCAACGACCCAGAGTCGCGTCTTGAGGAGAACATCAACTCGACAGAAAATGCCATTTCCGCTGTCACCAAAATATTGCAACACAACAGCTCAAGCGTTAACGTTGACGAAATCCTTCCACATTGGTAAGTTTGTCGGGTGCTGGGTTCTTGGATAAAGTTGGAATTTCATGGGTTGAGTTCAACATTATAATTATGGATCGGATTTTGATGTGTTAAAAATCCACAATTGATAGCATACAAATATTACTTGTTAGGACTGGTTCATCAATTTCATCGCTAAACGGGCAGTTAGATAAATCACGGTTATGAATTACTCTCGCTTATCGAATTGATGTGTTCATCAATGCCAAGTTAGACGTAACTGACAGAAAGCCGTTGGTTAGAGCGTGGGTCCTGCAGTAATTCGATTATTCAGCTGACTGCTTTAGAAGGCAGTGGGTAACCCGGAAGAACCTCTCAGTTCCCGTTGCAAATTTTCGCAGACTTGCGCGTGTTGTTTGTCGTGTTTTTGCTGTTAGCGCTGTTGTGTGGTTGTTCCTTGAAGGACTCCAAAAAACAAGCTCTTCTGTTGGGCCATAAAAGTTTGTAGTCGTATTTATAGACCTGTTATACATTTCCCATGTTCTGAATGGTAGGCCATGATGTTCCTCGACTTTCTACGCAGTTCCTACCTAAATGTATTTCAACAATGGGAGGTAGGTAGCAGTTTTTGGCTCGGTCGTCAGAAGGGAGGCCAACCAATTTTTTCGTTTTGACAAACTTCACTCATAAACTTGTCATAAAAAGGGCCTAAACACCCAGGTTGACTCTATGTCTCACAGTGTACGGCCTCATTTCCCACTCCGAAAATGTATCCATAATAATTCCACTGTCACATAACTAAACTGAAATCGCATGAAACTGACTCACTGAGGTTAGATAGCCTTTTATGAACTCACTAAACCTCAGTTAAAATTTTTATCCTGCCTTCTTCTGACCAGATAAATTCAGTAAGCCCTTAACTGGGGGTGGATAATCACTCACATTGAAGCAAACTGCCGTTTTCTTCTTACTGCTGGTTAAACCTCCCCTAACTGACTGTTATCTGTGGTTGATAAACCGACCCTGTTATATGTTATCATCAGAGAAAATTTGGAAGTAAGTAGTTAAAGATTTTCTGAGTTAAGTTTGCGATATGATGGGCGAGTGATGTTGGGTTGTTCAGACCCCTTGAAAAGCTCTGCTAGATCCTAGGAGGTCAGCGTTTATAGAAAGCTAGTCACCAAAAAAAGGGAAGATCAACCACATAAGTATAGGTGATATTGACTTGTTGTCATGATCGGACAGTAACAGGTTAGTAACAGCTGAAACTGGGACATCTGCCATCAAGTTCCACGTCAGCTTTGTTGTTCAGCCTTGGTTGAAAGAGGTCCTGTCACGAAACGAGCGAATTTCGCTCAAATCTTTGTGAAGTGCAAACACGATACATAATGCTCACAGTGTGCATAGAGGTGCGGCGACACTGCCACCGGACTTGACTTGACTTGATCTCACTTGTGTGCCTGTCTGAACCCATCCTTTGTATTTCAAAGGGGAGCGGCGAGACTGCGACCGGACCTGACTTGACTTGACCGGAGCCACCCACTGGACTCCGTTCTGATCCGGTCTGGATGGGTTGAGACCTGACTCTGGTCCCCCATCTACCGCGATCATCAACCCCTCGCACCCCAACGAGCCATCCAACGCAGCCCCCACTGCTCTTTTCTCATCCTAAAATAGTTTTGAAATTGAACATCGTTCAATTTGGCGAATAGGGTGTGTGTGAAATTCACCGTACTGTGCTCGTTCGGAAACATATGGTGACATCCACGACTCATTCAAAGATAGAAAACTTGTCACTAGTTCTATTTCTTCATCAGAATCGGATTCTGATTCTAAATCACAAAGAATGGCTTCCATTTCGGAAGACATACTCTTGTGGCGTCTAAGAACAAACTGGACTGGTCGGATTCCGGTGACTCCGGTCAAGTCAAGTCCGGTGGCAGTATCGCACCCCCCTCCGGTCACCAGTCCTGTGGCTCCGGTCAAGTCAGGTGGCAGTGTCGCCGCACCTTAATGCGTGTAGTGTACAATTGTTCGAGCGAATAGCAACAGGAAGGGAGTGTGAGATCGTAAATCATTCCAGTGTTAACACGAAAACCTGAAAAAAATCCGAGCAAAGTGAGGACTCGTCCCCTTAGAACCCCCGAACCTTGAAAACTATAAACAAGTCAGCAGAGTAGATGCATGTTGTCAAAAAATAAATACCTACACGAAAGAATGAAGTGGGCTGATGATCAGAGATCGGTTAGCAGCGATTAGCAGCGAGTTTCTCCAAAGCCCAGAAATTAATGTGGCTTCATGACCTTCTTTATAAGCCTGGATGTCAAAAAACAGCGCTTCAAGGGCTTTTTGGTTACTTAAGTGAGAAGAAATCGCACCCAAGCACTAGATCGTCAAATTCGAGATGATCATTACATCGCTCGCCGGTTCGAGCACATAAGGATCGACCCCTTCACAAATACGAATTTTCGCTTCATAGGGCAGCAGGTCGGTATCCGATAGGGTTTTAACATAATTAGGAAACTGTTTTGTCCTGTGTTCATGATAAATAAAGTGACTACTGAAATATAATTTCAATCCATAGAGAAGAACGAAACAGTTGTACAGCTCCAACTATTGCATAATAATCGGACAAGTAAATTAGGCCCTGGTGGAAACACACAAACACAGTCATCAGTGCTGCCCGGATCACAAACTGAACAAAGTTATAGTTCTGGTTTGTCACAACCCTCACCGAACAGAAACATTATAAATACTAGTATAATGTAGGACTAGGTAGATGAAATAGCTTAGTAATGTTGATTTCTCTGTGACAGTAGGCTAGAATTAAGTGGTGCATCTGGGACAACATGGTATACTATACTTAGTTTCCCCACCAAATTGTTAGGTCGCACTAGCGTCGCCCACCTGAGTCAATACGACCTGTTGTCGATTTTTTAGTGCTAAATTGCAGTGGTGCAGTGATGTTGGAGATAACTTGTATTTGTTGTTCCTTCTCGTATCACGAGTCCTTGTATGTGTTTGAGTTTTGCATTTATCACTGCTATCTCCATATACCTTCCACAGGCTGTCTTGGCTCCCAGTGTGGGAAGACACTGACGAGGCTCCTCACGTCTACGGCTACCTGTGCTACCTCATAGAGACCAACAACTCAATCATTCTCGGACCAAACAGTTCCAATATCCCCCGGCTCATTGCCATCATCGCTGAGGCCTTCCACAGAGACGCCATCGCCGTTGACCACCCAGTCGCTCAGAGGATGATCAGCATCATTAGGCAAATCCAAGTAGGTGTTACTGCCACGATTTCCTAACGCTTATCTATAAGGTCCGGCTTCTCGGCAGGGAATTGCTGCAAACAAATCTTTCCTTGGACACCAGAAAATATTTCTACATTCGAAAGACAGTTTCTTGGCCCACCAATCCAGAATGTATGTAGGAATGCGTGCTAGAGCGAGCAAACGTGAAAACCAACATTTAACCAAGGATAATGGGTGTAGCTCAGTCAAAGCTGGGTTCACATTGACGCGTAATCGACGTAAAACGCAAAGGCCGTAATGGTTCTGTAATCGTCGAGATATAACACGTGCTCAGCCTCTGCCTGCGCAGAACCCACGCGCAGATCCGTAAAGTGCGTAAATATCTGGATTTTTGGTTTATTATTCCTTAAGGCCCCTTTCACACGGGGAGCCGCACGGCTCGCGCTCGCGAACAGGCGGAAGGCGCGTGAGACTGAAATGCATTGAGTGCAATGGAGCTTTCACACGAGGAGCGAGAGCTTTTAGGGCTCGCGAGCCGCGAGTGATCACGGCTCTGCACTTCGAGCCACGCGCCTACGGCTCTTCCACAAAATGCAAAGGAGGGGTGCTGGTATTCACACGAAGAGCGAAAACGGCTCTCGCTCCTCAGTTTATTGCTACCTGTTGTGGCGAATTTAGATTTGAATATACCGCGATGCATTTAGGCCGAAACAATGTACCTTTTTGATAGGCTTGCATCAGCTGTATCTTCGAGTTGAATACGACTCTTCACCTTGCTGAGGAGTTCACCAAATGAAGCCACTGACATCCGAAAATAGTTGAAAAATTTGTTGCCATCCTGTCGAAGTTGCTGGTAAAGCATGGCGAAAACTCCTGCTTCATCCCGCTGTTGGTTTATAGGATGGACCCAACACCGTCTGGTACTTCGGCGTTTTTGGCGTCGAAGAAGGTGGCGACGATGAAGAATGTAAATAGTCAAAGCACGCATGCGATCCATACTTCTTCAACTGGGCGGAACTAGCGACTGAGCGCTCGAGAGCCAAAAAGGCTCTCAAATGAGGCCCGTGTGAAAGGTGGGAGTCAAGAGCGAAAAAGTCTCTTGACTGCGAACCACGAGCCGTGCGGCTCCCCGTGTGAAAGAAGGCTAAATAATATATCTGTGTATTCGCTCAGCAAAAATTGTATAACACCCCCTCAAATTTTTTTTCTTTTCCGTTTCAAGGTGCGTAGATTCCAAAAATGCTATGTCCGTCCGCCGTATCACGTGTACAGGCTTAATTTTAGGTCTAAAAAAGTCGTTCTTTCGCACACATGCTCCATTTGGGCCCTAGTTGTGTCCCGAAACTTTGCAGCCCGATCGGAAAACACCCAGGGGTGTTATGAGTGGAAATGTGTGTAAAAATAGGTACTTTCTGTGTTTCAGTAACATGAGCTTATGAGGTATCGTTTTCCATGTTTCTTGGGACGAGAAGACCGAATATGAAGTCGATTTTGACCAGAGTGGAAAATCGAGGTTCTACCAAACGTCCAGCTCCCAAAATTGACTTTAAAAACCTGGGAAATCGTCTGAAATCTCCATAAATTTGTATAATAATACTAGAAAAAGTGCATCAAGACGATTAAATGGCAGTACCAATGATCAAAGATAATTTGAAGAAAAAAAAGGGAGCGTACCTAATTTGTGTTTTTGGGGCCAAAATAGGTATAAACCATCATAAATAGCTATATCGATTATTTCACATTAAAGAAACAATAAATGAACAGCAAAAATAATAGTAGGTGTGTCATATAGAATAATAAACCCATGTGACAAGGACTTTGCAGCGTTTTTGCTTTTACGTTTTATGATGCGTAGATTCCAAAAGTGCAATGTCCGTACGCCGTGCCATCCATATCTACCTTTATTTTCTGTATAAAAATTCGTTCTTTCGCACACATGCTCCATTTGGGTCCTAGTTGTGCCCCGGAACTTACTTTACAGCCCGATCGGAATATACCCAGGGATGTTATGGTGGGAAAAAATGGGTTTTTTTTTTTGTTTTAGTAAAATGAGGTTGTGAGGTATCTTATTCCATGTTTTTTAGGACGAGGAGGCCGAATATGAAGTCGATTTTGACGAAAGAATGGAAAGTTCAGCTTCTAACGAAGTTTCATCCTTAACTTTGCGTTAAATTTTGGTCTGAAATAGTCGAATGTGTTTCCAAATCCACACACAGTTTGGATTTGGAAACACATTTGGGTCCTAGTTGTGCTCCGAAGCTCGGCAGCCCGATCGGAATACACCCAGGGGTTATGGGGGAAAAATGGGTGTAAAAACAGGATTTATTTTTGTTGAGGTTTTAGTGAACATGAGCTTGTGAGGTATCGTTTTCCATGTTGTTTAGGGCGAGAAGACCGAATATGAAGTTGATTTTGACCAATGAATGAATTGAGGTTGTAACGAAGGTTTGGCTCCCAAAATTCATTTTTTATGGGTCAAAAACTTGGGTAACTGTCTGAAATCTCCATAAATTTGTAACACCAAAAGTAGTATCAACAGGTGAATCAAGACAGTTGAATGACACTCTCAATGATCATAGATAACTTGTAAAAAAAAAAATAGGTGCCTAATTCGTGTTTTTGGGAAACAATAAATGAACAGCCAACATTTTTGTGGGTAAGTTAGTCCAATAGATTAATAAACCCAAGTGACAAGGACTTTGCAGCGTTTTTATTCCATTTTCGGATTGTACGTACGTTGAAACAGAAACCCTCAAATCTTGAGGGGTGGGTACAAAAATGTCATGCTCGATTCCAAGGGTTCATTATTGAAAATAATAAACCAAAACTAAAAGTTGATAACTTTCTGTGGGCGTTTCATGAGTCCAACTACCCTTGAGAGAAACAGCTCGTATGCTCACCGCAATTGCGACAGTTTTGAAATTTGTGAGATGGTCAGCCGTATGGCATTGAGATACAATGCTGTTCTTATACGAGCCAATGCATTAACTGTATTTGAGACCTATAATTACAGTGGAGTTCTGCGTGATGCTCAGTTGGGGCCTTCCGATGCGACACAGTCCCCTCTGTAAAACACATCGTCATGGTTTTGAATCAGGTTTCTTAAGGTTCTCACACACTATGCGGGGATAGGACAGGAAACGCCGTGGATAGGACGCGGGATGCCGGCTGGCTGCGGCTGTCCCGTCCTGCGCCTATACCCACACCAAGCAGGACCTTCCTCAACTCTCTTTCCCCCCACTGCTCGCCATACTCCCCTCGTTTCAAGCTCTCCTAGTTCTCAAACAACATTTTTGTCCACGAGGTACTACCTACTTCCCATTTGCTTCTCAGAGTGAGAGTGGTTTCATTTTATTGTGTTCGTCTGTCATGCAAGTTTAATTCATCTTCGTAATACAAACCTGTCAGGCTTTCTCTTTGATCTTCGCATTGTAATACAAACGGTGTGATAGATCATACAGCACTCTGTATTTTTTTACCTCTACAATGAGGGTTTCTTCAGTAAATTCCATTCTCAACCAAACAACTTAATCTGAGAGAACAAAGATGTCGGGGGAGGGCATCAGAAAGAAAGGCACTGGTTTGATGGTGAACGTCGGGAAGGCGAGCGTGTTGAAGGCGAGCGTGAACGAGGAGAAAATTTGGACGGTGGAGGGAGAACGTCCCGTGCCAGGAAGTGCCGTTTTTCGCTTTGAGAGCGATCGTGGCGCATCCTGTCCTGTTCCTGCCCCATGCCGTGACCGCCGCGTCCCACCTAGTGTGCTTATCTCCGTTCAAATACACAGAAGCGAAAAAATACGACCCGTGTCCCGCGGCTGTTTCCCGTCCTGTTCCCGCCTAGTGTGTGAGAACCTTTACTCGGCGCATTTCTAATTTCCCCATTGTTTACAGAGCAGCGGCGAAATCTTCCAACTCTGCGTGAGTCAGCTGACAGCAGAGCAGCAAGTGGCCCTCCACGAGCTCCTCAACCCGTGAACTGCACCATCACCCGCCCTCCACAGTGTGCCGAAAAAAACACCAAATCCCTGGGATGAATAATTATAAATAATTATATTTTTCTGTGATTTTTATTATTATTGTTTCGCATAAAATTCGAACGTGCGGGATCTTGTTCTCATCAAGGGATTTCTTGTAGGAAAAGATTTTGAAAATGACAGGAAAATCAACCAGCTAATGTGTGGGTAGCAGCAAGTGCAAAGAACTAACGGTTTTTGAGTCGAAACAAATTTCTTTATCTAGATGAGTATATTTTTATACATCCTGACAACTAGAACAATGGTTTGGTACTAGTAAATTTCCAGTGTAGCCGCCGTGATTCAACTACGTTTTCCGACATTGGCGAATTATCGCATACGCATCCTCGATCTCCTGCTCTACTGTAAAATTCCCTCACTGCTTCGTTCTCCGTAGGAAACGAAGAGTATTTGAATATCGTCCTGCTTTTGGTAAGTTAAAAAACAAATTGGAATGGTCTTTGTTCATCGCATTATACGTACAGGAACGTTAGGTAACAGTCACGTATGATAATATCTGATTTTGAAACGACAGGAAGTGAAATACAAAGCAGGCAGTGGCTATGTTTTCGGCGTTGAATCAAGTTAGCACATTTTTCCATACCTTAATGTCAACTTCTGTCCCTCTTCGTACCCTTTTAGATTTCAGTGTTCATTTTCGGGGAAACACACTTGGAATTCAAAACGATCTTCGGGTCCGTTGCTTATAACTGTGATTTTTTACGATCAAGGTTTGTGCGTTGTAAATTTTTTACCGCAAGCTCGACGAAAATAAGTCAGAGTTCTCTTCTCTGTGCGGTATCATAGAGATAACTCCTCTATGAGGGGCAACCTTAGAGATCTCTTCTCTATGGGCGGTATTACCATAGAGATCCCTCCTCTATGGGGCGCAACCGAATTTTTTAGCGCCTCGTTTTGTGTTGTTTGCAGTAGGCGCTCTCTACTATAAATCACGACTATTTTGTAAATAGATATTATTGCGTAGCGTTTTAGGGATCATTGAGTTTTTTCTATGTACTCAAGTTGATTTTATTAATTTTTTTTCTTTTCTAAATATATTATGTGTTTTTGCTGGGAAGTTGAATAAAAGGTGGTGCCGTTCGAGAGCCCCTACCTGGTGTAGCTGAGGGCGTTGTAATTGTGTGTCACAATCATGTAGTTAGAGGTACGCTATGAATAACTAAATTTTATTGGACACCTTGTTGTGTGTTACACCGTTGATGAAACGGTGCATTACAGAATGTTTTTGACTATGAAAGTCGTGTTATTCTCGCAAAGCTGAGTTGCATATTGTAAACAAAATATCTTATCTTGGCAATAAAGATATATTAATGGCCTCAACTACAGTGTTCCCCGTTATTCGCCCTGCCGTCTCCTGGTAATGTACTTACAAATCAGTTTCTCTCTGAACAGAACAGCAAACCAAAAATGTGTACCTACTTGCAAAACGCAAACCTCGGAGTTCAATTTCCCCATTCGTAGTTGAATTAAGTGTCGATAGATGCTTTAAAGTCCGTTTTGCTAAAACCTGCGCTTATTCGCGAATTCAAATTAGGGTTGCCATTTCCATTCCAACAATCGGAGGGCGCGCATACGCGAACATATCCCAGGATACATGGAGAACTCAGGGACAGAATCAACCTTTTAAATGAGGACCTATGGAGGAAATCCGTATGTTCACACAGTGATGAAATCTGAGAATATAAAATACCGTTGTCTGGTTTTAAAGGAAATAATAGTATTACAAAACTTCGTTCCGTATTTACACAGCCACAGAACATCATAATATGGTTCCTTATTATGATACGCATAATTAACCTCTCTGGGTCACTGAAAAAACGCTGCAAATTATTACACAACGGTTTATTTATTTACCTGTATAGAATGCCCCTTCTGTGTAGATCACTGCTTTCTGCCTTCTGTGGTCAATGCCTACCCTTGAGCAAGCCCTACATCGAGCCGGCCCAGGAATTACAGTTTCATAAAAACTAGTGTAAAATGGCAAAATTTAGGTTGTTCTGAAGGTAAATTGTTGATGTGGAGTGAAAAATATTTTTTTGGTCCCGGCTGGGATTCCGACGGCTATGGGGCACATGGGTACGAGGCAAGTGATGGGCGCTCACAATCCAGGTCGATGCCTGCATATAAGCTGCTCTTTAAACATCGTAGAATGCTCCAGATTGTCTCAGAAAAAAACAAACTAAAAATGCGCCGCAACTCAAAATACAATTTTCCGAGATATGGATACAATCGTGGCGGATTATCCAGAGTTCAATCTCGGCTGAGGTTTAAGCCATCGATCTGAGAAAAGACAGTTTCACGAACGCCTAATCTCGGAATAACTCGCGCTACCGGCGCACTCCGCCAGGCCATCACCATTTTGAAATCTATTTTATCAGTGTTTTTCATGCTTCTCAACTTGCATCAACATTTAGTGTGATGAATCGTTTCATTGAAGTGTTTGAGTCATCCTCGGATGAAGATTTCAATGAACTTCTGGAAGTAGCCGTGCCCAGACGGCGATAATTCGCGAAAGGGTCGAACATTTCCACAAGTGGGATGATGGTGATTTTTTCGCGAGGTTCCACCTTCCCAAGGAAGGGATGAGCTTCGTGCCGATGCCTCTCGAATGCCTGCTCGATGCCTTCTAGTTTTCGAAACAGAAAGGTGAGACCAACCAAAAATGTGTAATAAATATAATTTTACACCAAACCAGGTAGGCAACGTCGGACCCATCATTATTTATTTTCTCGAGAAGGTACACACAAACCTTCATAGAGTATGTACATATGAGTACATTCATAGTGTTTATAAGTATGTACATGTATAACTTCTTCGGCATACAGCGAATTATTGTAAAAAAGTAGATACCTTCCATACAAGAGCCCAGATAGGCTATCTATAATTGATTACAAGAGCAGAGGGTAGAATGGCAATGGCAATCAGCTCTCTCGAAAGATGATCTTTTGTAGTAATGACAGAGTGGAGTGGAGAGGAAGTCAGAATGACAGAGGCATAAGTGAGAAAAAATCGCGAAATTCCGCACCTGGCTACTATTATGCAGTTTCCACAACAATGGATGGCGGATAAAACGTAATTATCCATAGAAGAAATATCACAGATCCATCACTCATGGGTGAGCATCTCTCCTCCATGTCATCTGCAACACGGGACTGGTATTTCTGGGGATAGCAATACTGATGCAACAAACAATCTCGGCTTAAACCCAAGTTCGGCTAAACCGCGGATCAAAAACGCTGGTGAAACTGTCGAAGCTCTGAACCGCAGATCAAATTTGAATCCAGGATTTACTGATAGCAGGTTTAAGCTGCGTGGGTGAAACCGGTAAGGCGGACACCCTCGAGACCAAAAAAATCGACCGTCGTAGAGGGATGTCCGTCTTGGGAAGGTCACCCACCTAAAACGGTCCAATCTTTTCGGCATAGTGAGTGACCGTGATAGAGGGTGTGAGGGCCCCGGAAGAAGGTTTCAAGGAAAAAAACACCAATTTATTGCACCATGACCAACAATTTTATTTGCCCTGAACAATCACCATAGTGATTCAAATTTACCATTTGTAATCAAACTCAATCATTAACTTATTTAAACCTATTTATTGACAAAAAATTATGTAATCTTTGGCTGTGTTTTCATTTTTGACAGAAAGGTGCCATTGTACTGAGGAGCGAGGAAAAAGATCACAGTCAGCCATCTTAGAGGGTCCTAATCTTATCTTATGTCACCTGTTGAGGTTCAAAAGTCGTGTCCGTGACCATTATAGGTGGGGCGAGCCTTAGAGGGGTCAGGGTACGTAGAATTTCCTATCGTCGAAAATTTCAGCCCCGTACAGTAACGCCGAGCTTCGAGGACCAACTAGAGCCCGAACGGGTCCCATGACTAGTTGTAGACCGTAAGGAAGCTAGGATTTTGGAAACATGGAGGTTAGCCGGGCCAAAGGTATTTTTTAGCACTAGTACTTATCACCAGTCGCCGGTTTGAGAAATGAAAAGAAACATTCCACAAAAATTATGAGAAATGTTTGATCAAAAGTACTACGTATTGAAAATGTACGATGCAGTGAAAAATCCTTAGACATTCTTTTAATAGAAGTCTCTAACAGGCCATTTTTGAGGGTTACACATTTCATTTTTTTGGTCAAATTCTGTTCAAGCCGGTTTTAACATTCATTGACCACATGAGGTGTTTGTTGGAAAGTCTAAGCAGAAGTGTGAAATTTGAATTTCCGAGTCCCCTATAGAAATCACGTTATCAGGTAAATCACTGAGTAGTTAAATCCCGCTTAGAGCGTACTATCACTTTAAAGGATGCAAGAACCACAGTGGATGAAACCAAAAATGTATTGGCAGATTAGAGAAACATATCCTAAAAATCAAATGGCTGAGTGTACGAGTGTTGGCCTCATCAGAGAAACATGTCCTCAAAATCAAATCGAGGGTACGAGTATTGGCTGAAAAAATGTTGTCAGAGGTTGTTGTCCATGAACTGTGCTCATCTGGGCAACCTCTAGGTGATCAAACTCTATCGTTAGGATGGAACAATATTGGGACTTGTCAATTGGGACATGGTATTGCTCGCTGTCAAATCAGCTCAATATATTTTAATTATATTGACACTCTAAAGGGAGGAATGGGGGTGGAGAAGCCAATAGCTTTAATTATTATCAAAGGGACAGGATGATTGTAAACGAATCCTTCTAGAAAACAAAACGTGGATTGAGTATACTCCGCATACTACCAAACCATGCTCTGCTACCAGTGACAGAGTGAGTGTGATTGTTGACCCTCGATAGTCCCCCCCCCCCCCTCTAGACCAGTGAGATTATCACCGGTTAAGAAAGGATATCGATTAGGCTTCCCCAAGCGACCCCGTCTTCACGGGACCAAAAAATTTACTCCAGAACAGCCACAACATCGTCAAAAAATACAGCTCATTCTTGAAGATGGGCTTCAAACTACAATTTTTCATGAGTTCTGAACACTTTTTCCAACAAAAAATGTTGACGAAAATTATTCATTCTTTTGGTCAAACCCCTTTTAACGTTCTCCGTGTCAAGCATACGAATACCTGATGATACTTGTAATTGATTTCTAGTAAAACGTGGTTTTCATTAATCTCTTGTCAAGTCAGGAAATGTCAGAACAATATTAGACAAAAAAATCGTATCACTTTTATTATACAGCATTTCGGAGTTAGGTACAGCTTTGATGGGACTTCCACAGGCCTGGGGACTGAGGCAAATTGCAACCCTCTTCAAGCATTGAGGTATTTTGCGTGATGTTTGAAATGTTCACCGATGAAAGTGGCGATGTAGAAATAGCTGTGGTTGTAACCTTCGCGTTTCTGAAGGATGACAGGCACTTGGGCCTCTTTGCAGGCCGCAACCAGGTTGTCGGGGAAGAGCTGTTTCTCGAGGAACTCGTCGGCCGTGCCCTGGAATGCACGAAACAGCGCATATCGAAAGGTCAGAAATCGTGGTCTACAATGAGGTGGCAGGCACTAATAGAAATTGTATTTAAAAAGGTAGGAAAAGGATAAATTTGCATAACTTAGGCAAGATGACAGTTTTCTGGCTCCTTCTCCATTCTCCCGAACCGGTTTCTATGCTCACCCAAGCTTGCTTATCCAAGGCGAGCATAAATGGAGTCATGACAACATTTACCCACATCCTTATCCTGAGCAATACCTTACAGTACATAATATTTATACTCTGACGGGCCCATAAATACTAGAGCCCCACCACTGTCCAGGTGCCTCGCACAATTTTTAAAACAGGTTCAAATTCTACGTATGTATAATAATGGCCTCAATAGTAGCAGTGTTCCCTGGCACAACGGTGGCACCAAAAACTATACGCGAAGAATTCTGGAGGACATTTTCCTGACAGATGGCACCACTGGTGCCAGCGTGGCGCCATTCTCTGACACCAAAAACTACAACAAATTCTGCAGGCCCAAGGAGTAGCCTACCAAAATACCCAAAATTGCGGCTTGGAGTGGTACCGACATACATACGTAGGTACATAATATATAATATAGTCACCCCAAATGTCTCTCTCGACTCTTAAGTAACAGCCTCACTGACGTTCAGCAAACCAAGTCAGTGATTTCCTCCACAGTAAGTTACTCTGTGGTGATTGCCCCTCCCCCACTTAACTCGTATTCATTAATTAATTATTCATTAATTATAATGTCCACGAACGGCCAGAAAAGACATTCTAAGCGAGTTTTGAAGGTAAACTACACTAGTTACATAAATATATAAATGAGGTATAAAAACTTCACTAAATCACAACAAAGATCAGGTGACTGATGACACGCGTAGTTATAACTGGTTTGTTCGGACAGACAGTCCAGGATGGAACCGCGTTCTGAAAATGAGGGGATAGAACTGTCCAAATACATGCTGATGATTCCGAATGGTTAACCTGAAGCATTGTAACCTTCCAACAAGCTGAAGGATGAAGCATCGAGTGCGCAGTGCAGGATCAAGTCCTCGAAAAAACTAGTCCCGAAGGGTCCTGGTCCGTCCGAACGAACCTAAGATCACGCACATAGTCGTCAGGTCCAGTGGAAGGCGCTAGCGATGGTCCACAGTGTGGGAGCTCGAAACACTACTACTATTATATCAGTAGTACAATCATGGAAACCGATGATGATGCAGTCTGTGAAGAAGTATACCTCAACTTTAAACAGGGGTCTTCCTAGTATGCTCAGATGCTGAATTATGGATTTTCAAGGGGTTTCGAGTGATGAATCAAGCCCTCCGCATCAAGTCAACTGTATCTATTTCAAGTCACAGAGTTATGAGCAGTACTGTATTCTTGAGATACCATACGATTGACGAATCTATCCAACCTCAGCTACTAAGAAATGTCTTATTATGAGAGAACCTAGTAGAATACTATATCTGTCCCTAGATACGTACTCTGTTGGGGTGAACAGGACCAGGGAACACTAGCATACCTATCACTGTGAATTTTACTACTACTCAAGTAGCTGTACTCCATGTAAAATACTGTTATTCCCTCCTAAGGATACTACAGCATTTGGAATGTAGCTAAGCCCAAGTGAGCTTCCTTATTACAGGGGCCGGATCTCAACTTTTAAAATATTTAGATTCACTGATTTCACTTGAATACTTATTCCTACCTTGAAAATGTTGTGAAAAATCTATGCTCACCTGATCAATCAAGATGTCGATTGGAGGGCCATCGTACTTGCTGACCAAACACGTGGCGTCGTACTCTTTCCATGAATCTTCATCCGAGCCGAGATAGCCACCAAATGCTTTCTTTCCCCAAGGCGACTGACTTGGGTTACAGATGGGGGAAAAGGCACTCACTGACCTGTACTTGCCAGGATTCTTCAGATAACAGATAAGAGCTCCATGACCGCCCATGCTGAGACATAACAGATGATAAACATATTGAAATACAGTTTTAATGAAATTCAAGGTTTTCAAGTGTCGGTAGACAGGTCTAAAGAGCACACCCACTAAATTTCACGTTTCAAGACCGGTTTCTGGCACTGGCGACGCCATCCCTAATGCTGTGACGCCACTTTCTAGATGTGGGACCCAAACCAATACAGCAGATTCGAACAACCTCGAGTATAAACACCGAACTTAACATACACACACACAAGTTCATATGACACAAAATGAGGTGTAACGGAGAGTGAGGTGTGCCGGTCCCAGGTACCGTCACTGCAAAAGAAATCTGTACTGTTAACACTTGAAGTGCCACGCCTAAAAAACCATGGTGTTTTTATGCCGCAGTACTTTTACTAATTTCGGCAAGGTGAAAATACCCAACGTGTACAATTCTTACCATTTTATGACATTCCAACAAAAAAGGTAGGGTGTATCAAATATATACACATGTAAAAAATCAAGCTTCTATAGACCAATTCAGTTGCAGGGCCCCACATGTATCATTTTGATGCACACTGTTGCATAGGTCTAGAAGGGAATTTCCTGCAGCTCCGTGCAAAAACAGCAGTCTTTGAAAAATCGCCCTGACATCTATGTATAAGCGACATTTCCAAACAATAAAGCTGACTGAGTATCCGTAAGCATCTCAAGAATGAGTATCCATGGCCAAATTCCCACAAAAATTCGATTTTGGGCCGTAGGACGATTGTAACAGAGTACCTTCCTGTGTATACATTATTTGATACTCCCAGGGGGGGGGGGGGGGGGGGGATGAGAAATCCCTTGAGTATCCATAGTGATACATCTGGTGCTTCAAGTGTTGACGTACTCCAGCCATTTTTTGTGAATTTTTAGGGATGGGTATTGATGTCTTCCTTTCGATGTTTTTACCTCCTCCATTTTCCCAGTTCTTCTTCGTTTTTCAAGAACTATCAATTGTACTACAAACATCTTAGAAGTGACTGCCACGTCGGTTCCTTCTGAGAGGCTGTTTTCTCAAGCTGGGTTGATTTTAACCTTGCTGAGATATCGCCCCTCAGAAGAAATGGCCTCCAAACTTCTTTTTTTACACAAACACACACACATGATAAATATTGGGAGGTTTGACCCCAGCCACTCCACAACAATCAACTGTATCCCATACAATTTGATGGTAAATAAGGTTTTACAATGAAAAATTATGTACATTATTATTGAAAATACATTTTGTTTGGAATAACTTATTATAGGAGTAAAAATATTATATTCATCACCTGATTTTTTCCTTCTGCCGGAGAAAAAAAATGAATAATTGCTCAAATTTTCAATTACTAACCCAATAAATTATGAAATAAATGGCATTCTCTTTCCACAATCCGTAGAGCTCTTCCCAGCATAGAGGTGACTGATATTAGCCTATCGCCATCCTGGAAGCTTGCTTTCAATGTGTCATTAGTTGAAAGTTCAATCAATACTTCCTGAATCTCAACCTCTGTTTTTTCAATATGCACAAAGGATTCATGACCCACTGAGGAACTTCCAGGGACAAAATATTCTCATAACGTTCGGAAAAGGTCTTATGCAAAGACTCCCAGGTGTTACAGTAAAGTTGTGCGTCATCAAAGGGATTTCACTATTCTCATGCAGATCCAACAGGTGAAAACGTCTGCCAATTCGAGTGGGCAGTATAGCTTCCTCACTTGAATCACATGAACGTATAGAATAGCTGGGTAGGTTCATTTTGATACGGGACCACCTGCGATCCAACCCACGTGTATCCTCAAAATTTCAGCTCTGTACGACTATTTTTCGCGTAGTTAGAAGCGTTACAAGGAAACGGGCAACGTTTCATGTTCGCGCACGCGCAGACGAATGAAATTCTTATGGAACTATCGAAGAATTATTGTTGATCGACCCTCCAAATCTGAGCTCATTTCAACGACATTTAAAGTAGTTACGGGCGTTTCAAGTGTTTCACGTTTGCGCATGTGTAGACGGAACGATTTCCATGATTTTACCATTTGCGATCCAACCCGCGTGAACCCTCAACATTTCAGCTCTGTATGAATGTTTTTCGCGTAGTTAGAAGCGTTACAAGGAAATGGTCAACATTTCATGTTCGCGCATGCGCATACGAAAGTTACAGTACAATTCCAATGAAATTCATTAGCAACAATCAAAGTATTATTCCTGATCGACCCTCGAAGTGTGAACTCATTTCAACAATACTTAGGGTAGTTATGAGCTTTTCAAGTATTTTACGTTTGTGCATGCGCAGCCAAAAGTTACCGCACTATTCAATGATTTTGGTATGGGACCCTTCTGTGACCCAACCCGCACCTACCCTCCAAATTCCAGCTATATCTCCATATTTCAGGTAGTTATTTATGGGCATTACAAGGAATTACCACAGACAGACAGACGGAACCAAAAATGTCGTTCTTAAAACTTCTTAAAATGTCGTTTTTGTTAAAACCACTTCATATACTACATACTATGCAACAAACGTCGCCAGAGTTTGAGAACAGAGGAGTCATGAACTGACTGAACTCTGTAACGTTGGCAATAAATCAACACCATAATTTCGACTTTCCATGAGGTAATCCGTTCTCAACGGGGCCGTACAACTTCGAACAGAAATATTATTGTTGGTCACCTGTGACCCATGATGCTCTGGCGATCGGGATCGGCCGGGAATTCGGAGTTGATGAGGGCGGGAAGCTCTTGGGTGACGTAGGAGTACATGTTGTAATTCGTTTTCCAGGGTTCTTGAGTCGCATCGACGTAGAAACCAGCGCCGGTACCGAAATCGTAGCTGACATCTTCACCGGGGATGTTGCAACCCCCTGAGACACAACGAGACTTGTTAGAATCGTCCTACCCACTTACAGACCACCTAATTATAAGTTGCAATGAAATTTTGGAGACCCATCTTCTATACACATATAAATGAATGTGTTTCTTGTCCTTTATGCGCAGCTGTACCGTTCGTCCGATTGGAATGAGACTTTTTCCAACTCATTCCTTGCACTCCCGGGATTGTCATAGGCTATCGGAATCTTCCCCAAACCTACTCCTTATCGTCGAACTGGCTGCCCTTCGCAACGCGCCGTAAATAAGGAAATGACGTCATCGGAACAACTTTCGGAAACGGTGACGGTTGAAGTTATTATAGTTTTTGCAACACAATCATGACGAAACGAACGAAACGAAAGCAGTGCTGCGCATGCGCACTTAAGACACCGAAAAGTTTGACGAACCGTGACGACAAAAAATACCGGGATCTCACTGTGTCAGCTTTCGTCGTGTTGAGATGACGAAACGTAATTTAACCTTACTAATTTCTATGTTAATGCAGACTTGACGCCATGTGTGGACATAGATTTGTATTAACCACGGAGTAAAATGGATGAAAGAGAGGTTAACATAACGTTAGCGTGACTTCACCAGCCGGTAGATGCCAAAGTACTTTGGTCGCCCTATCCGCCATTTCCGTTTTGGTGTTGTTTTCCGTTTCGTTTCGGTGCGAGGGTATCGCAAAAACTCTCTATTTTCTTCCTGTTTCCAACGACACCAGAACGATTTCTGTGCGATAAACGTTCGTCCTATGTAAGAAAATGGTCGAATTATACAGTCACTCGAAAAACTTTACTACAAAAAGTGTTACTTGTATGTATGGCAACTACTTCCAGCAACAACATATGGCAACTACTTGGAGATGAAGTGAACCCGTACCAATCTCAACCAAAGTGGAGGTGAGTTATAGTAGGTACTAGAGTAAAAAGTAGTTGACTGTTTTAGCGCATTGTTGAATAGTTTATTCGACAATTCGTTTTTTCCGGCTGCTACAGGGGTAACCAGCTAGTTTCAAATAAAAATGGGTTGAACGTTGGGCAGTTATTCCACTAATAACAAACTGTGACAGAGGCAACACTGGTGATCAGAGCATCGTCAACAACAAGTTGAAAATTCATTCAAGAGAGGTGAGCTTATGTTTGTATGGTGAAAGGAGGTCGCTAGTGATTAGCTGCTGAAGTGAAAGGGACTAGTGAAGGGAATGAATCAAAGTCTGGGAATAACTGGGGAGAAAGGCTGTTATAGGATGACCCGAGCTGTTACAACCATAAACGCAATTACGAAGACAAACTTTGAGCGATTATTTCGAGTTTTTTCTAGTACATCCTACACCCTTTGGGCGCAAATTAAGAAACTCTACAAATTGTTCATCTGTTGGTTGGATCAGTACCTAAGCCATGAAATTAATTTTGTTGACTTGCAAAGGAGGATGTTATTGCCAACACTCAGCAATCCCCTCCTAATTGAGGGAAATGCCACTAGATGGCTTGTGAACCTTCTTACCATGTCAGGAAGGTCCTTTCTGAGATCTTCCCGCCTGTTTATTATGTGCATTGACAGATTCTGTTCAGCTTTCACACCTAGCGGGTCCTTTTGGTTTATTATTTTCAGTAATGAACCTTTGGAATCGATCATGGACACAAATTTTAAAAGCCTTCAAGGGCCATACACAAATTAGTAACGCATTTTTGTTTCATCATTTTCAATCCTCCCCCTTCCCAACGTAACACACCATAACGCTTGATCCCCCCCCCCCCCCCAACAACTTAATCATAAAAACGTCAAAAAAAAGATTTTTAAATCATTTTGTGCATATTTTGACAAGGATTTCAACAAAACAGTATTTTTCAAAATAAAAAAAGAGAGAGATCTCATTAAAAATAGGTACATACTGTTTTATTGAACAACTGTTCAAAACAAAAACTGGTAGAAGCAGACAAGACGTAAAGATACAAACAAGAAAAACTATCTCAGCTAAATGTAACAAATTGAAGTTGTAAAACTAATATTAATAGGCAGAAAAGTTCTAATGTGAGATAAAAAAACTGCGTCAGATCTAATAAGGTTGAAATGTGTCAACGTAACGCTGATACAGACCCTCCTCCTCATTCCTCACATTCCCAACTTCCACCAGTTCATCCGTTCACCGACCCCTCCCTTCTCCACTCGTTAGTGATCGTCAGTGACTTATTTATTAGATTCCGGCGAGATTTTTGATTGTGATGGACTTTCCAAATCATTGCGATTTTTTATGAAAATATATATTATCAAACTATTAAATTTGTATAACTTTTTATTGAATCAAACCTATCAAAACCCCGCTTTCGTGATTTTTAGGTCAGGATAATTAGAATTTGGATTAGGGACTCGGTTGAACTAGTGAACATGTCCCAAAGAACGCATCTCAGAACTGAGTGAACTGGTGGGAGTTAACTCCTGGAACTGAACGCACCTTGCACACTTCTAGTGAGTAAAGTAAACTACACAGCCATTCCAGGCTGCGGATTTTCGTCCAACTGCTCTACCAGTGTCGGGGATGTGACCAGCTGTCCTCCAATGAGTCTATAAGGCCGCTGGCCACGTAATATGTGTATGACCCCCAAAATTTGATGATTTCACACATAAAATACGAAAATGGACTACAAAAATGTCTTCTGCCCATCATCCATACGCAGAGTAACCACGAACCAAAATGAACGAAATTTGGTTCGTAGGTCCCATTTGGGTCTACTTAGTCCTCAATATTACTGTCATCTCTAAGGGGTAAAAAATTAAATTCTGAAAACGCCATAGCTCGAAAACATTCAATGGAAGGGTTGGTATGACTTTTTAAACTGATACCAAACAACATTAGGATTTTTCCAGATCACCCAGATCATTTTTGAGAAACACTTCCTCCTCTTCTCCTGTGTTTTTGGCACCGCCACCATTACTTTCCCTGTCGCAGCTGTATTTGGGCGTTGGGGAGTAAAACAACAAGCATGTTTTTTCTCTCTTTAATTCATTTTTCAACGATTTTTTTTGTGAATTTACGAGACTCGCTACAACGAAGCCACGGATAATAGGGTCCACCAGAAATCACGGTGTAACCTACAGTGGAGGGTGTCATAGATATCCCTAGGGAACCTTCCCTTGATGCTGATTGGCTGCATCTCTAGCCAATAGGTGCACTCAGAAACTGGAGTGTAATCACCCGCCTATTTCATCTTCAGATTTTATTTGTTTTACCAGAAATCGAATAGTGATTGTTTTAATGAATAGCTTTCATTTAACGGTTCTTCAGCAATGTACTTTCCTATTAAAGTTTTTTTTTTCTCAACAAACAGAACGTTCGTCTAAGTCTATGTCTTGTCCAAGGGAAACATTTCCATATGTCGAAAGGTGCCAAAAGTTTGTTTTGAAATTATCAGTTGAAACGTCCACTTGATTTGTCCGTGGGTTACAGATTTCCCCCCCCCCCCCTCTCTCTTTCTTTTGCCTAATTCTGTTCAATAATGGAAATAACACTTACTGACAACAGAAATCGAGTGTTAAATTTGAATTTCCGAGTTCCCGCTAGAAATTACGTATCGAGTAAATTTCTGAGCAGTTTAAATCCCACTTGGAGAGCTAGTGCATCACTTTAAACAATGAACAGAACCGCAATGGATGGATGGCTGGAACCGCAAATTTATAAATAAATTGAAAACCACATCCTCAAAACTAAACCAAGGGGAAGGTCACGGCAAAGGTTCCTGAAGGTTGCCTGGAGTGTTTGCCATTTCTAACACTGGGTTGTTGGGAGCATTGAGAACCGTGTTCACCTCTGCAGCTTCGCCTCCTTGAGCAAACAGCCTATCAGATGTCAACAGACCTCATACGTCATTTTTTCCCCGCATTTTTACTTTTAATCACCCTCATTAAAAAATACCACTTATCTTTAAAACGGGCTTTGAACTAGGTACCATTTATTTATTTAAAAAATCCGTGCACATTCAGCAAATTTTTTAGAAGTGTAAGTGTTTTATCTTAGAGGTCTGAATATTTTTTCAAACAAAAATTAGAAACCCCCATTACGTTATTATGGAGACTCCTACGTACATGATGAAATTAACGCGAGAAGTGGAAGAAAGAAGAAACTTACTTGGACTGGTATCCGGGATCACAATGATGAAATTATTTGCAGCGGCGAACTGTTGGGCACCAGCTTTAGTCATGAAGTTTTCATGTGTGCACGACAGCCCGGACAGCCAGTAGATCACAGGAACCTTCCTCGACTCGGCTTCAGGAGGGAGATACAGGCCGAACTTCATGGTGCATTTTAGGACCGAGCTAGAGATGTAATAAAGAGTAGACAATAACATGATGTGACGTTTTCTTCAACGAAGTAAGATGTAAACGGACATTTTAGGGTCGGGTTTGACGTAGGACTGCCCTGCATGCACAAAATAGGATTCAACTCTTCAATTGCCTTACCTTTCATGGGTGAAAACTTTCTGCAGCCCACCAAAGCTTTTGTGACAGTCGATCTGCTTCAAACTCATCTAGAAACATTCAATTATAGTTATAATCACTACTTAGTTTTGCTTACCTACTTGAAATAATGAAATAAAAAATCCCAATAGGGGTCTAAAATAGGGCAGCCAACGGTTCCGAAAAATCGGGATACGTCCCGAAAAAATTACAGGGCGTCCCGAAACAAAAGAGGACTTCTTTACGAGAAATGGACTTTCTTCGAAGAAAGTAATTTTAACCAACAATTTCCCAACGAGGAAAATTTCGAATTTTACTTTTGCTCTCCCATCCCACAACGCCTTCGTGGTTTTTCCTTTATTTTTTATTAGCGCCCAGTGAGAGCAACACTTCTCCCCGAAACCGTCGCAGCTATGGCGATTCTAAAAACTAACCTCGAGTTTTTCATACATGAAACGAAATTTTTTTGGGAGTTGACTTATGTAGGGACCTATGTTAGCTTTTTTCTTACTTAAAAAGTTGATTTACCTATTTGTTTTTCAAGTTTATACTACACAAGTTACAACAAATTTATAATAAAGCAATTTTGGGATGTGGCATGGGATACGGAGATGGCAGCCCTAAGTCTAGAAGCACTTGGTAGAACCTATAATACGGCAGTATTCGAACAACGAGGGGTGACACTACTATCCCCAGGAAAACCGCGGGTAGCAAATGAGAGACAGCTGAGGAGCAAATGGGAGACGGCTGAGGAGGTAGGTCAACTACACAATAGAAATGACTAATCTACTCGTAGTGTTCGACGACACTGATTGATGATAGATTTCTTGACTACTGAGACTATCCAAGTCTATCCATCATCAAAACCGAAGATCAACTAATAATACCTAAGTTCCTTGTTATGTAAAAACATTATGCAAGGTTATAGATAAAGAAAAGTGTGCCTTGAGGAGGTAGCTTCATGTTCACGTTCATATTTTATTTGGGCCTATTAATTTATTGTACCTAATCTCGGTGTAATTACTAACTCTGTAAGGTATATTTATTAGGTATTATTCAAAACGTTTCTTTGAAACTAGAATAATAAACCGGAGTCGTACTTTCGTGAATCCGACAGCCCGAGTACCCTAGTAGAGTAGTAGTTCAAGTCAAGTGATTCGGACACAACCGGCATCTTTATCATGATAAAAAATAGCCACGGAAACACTGATAACACGAACGATTACGACAGGTCAGGGAACCGGTAGACTTGTCTATAGCTTCTAACAGTTTCTCTCTGCAACTGTGGTTTAATGAAAATTAAATTCATAGAAATTATTCTGCATTCTCATTCTGCGTAGGTATTTTCCGTCCAACAAGGTCAGGGGTGGGCCGGTGGTTTTCGCTCGACTACCTGGTAATTTAGCCAAATAAATAAGTTGAGAACATGATAGATAAATACCTATCGATATAAACCTAGAATACACCTAACTTAGGTACTCCTATGTAGCTATTCAAGGCCCATCTCTCATTCAAGAACTCGAGTGTCAAACCTCTGTCAGCGACAAGTAGGTAACGTTGTGTAAGTAACTTGACTTACCCAAATAAGTCAAAAAATAGTGTGACCTATGAATCAATATAAATAAATACCTTTAGGTTATCCTTTAAAAGCAACTTGGATGTCGAAACTTGAAATAGGTACCTAAACAATTATTCTAAAACAAATCCAAGAAATACAAAGCAAATGTGCAAGACCGTAGGACCGTAGCAGCATATAAGTGTGGTTTTCGCGATCACAGAACAGAACAGGTAACAGGATAAGGATACTATTCAAGTGCCACTTGACCACAAGAACAATAAATGAATAAATCCGTAAATTAGGGTTTTTACGTAGAAAAAAAATTTACTCGCCACTTGGGATATAAATAAATTTAAACCTTTAGTTTTTCACAGAATTGCGCTTTCTGTGACCTTTTACCTTTTCAGTTTCACCTTCATCATCATCATCTCTTCTTCATGCAGCTCAGCTGATCAACACTCAAGTCTAACCAGCTGACTTTTCCCGTTATCAAATTAGTTTTTCGAAAGTGATAAGGTAGTAAGTACAACCATTGGCATTTCTTCGGTAAGTTGAATAATATTCATAATATTTTAGTAGGAATTATTTTTAATTCATTTTTGTTTTTCGATCGGAAAATGTTGATCAAATCAGGGACTTATCGTATTTTCATTAATCACAGTTTTTTGCTCGGAATTCTGGTATGTGCGGATAAACTTTGCTGGTGTATCTACTTACCTACTCATGAAAGAGTTGGTACTGCAGGTTACTGCTTTCTGTAGTTTATAATCTTTTACAAAAAGGTCCACACCAGGCTGCTTTATTTATGAATGAATAGTAAAATCTACAAACAACTTCCACTATTCGTGTTAGGGTCAGATTTTTATGGTAGGAACCTAATCTCGGTACGTACGTCCTACATGGATTTTGATCGAACTACTGTCCTGTGCCTTCCGCTCTGATTGGTGACTGTGGTAAGGGAGGAACTTGGTTCCCGTTTTCTATTATTCAACCCGTGGTAAATAATCTCTTAAATATGCGTGATTCGTGATCAGCCAACTTTGGAACCACGTTCCTCATCCATACCTGGAAATGTCAAGTTCCCTATTTACTGCAAGGCTCGGTTAACTTCGCTAATTCAAATTCATATTGCAGTCCTAGTGGCTAACGCCAGCATCTCGTTGAGATGGGGATAGCGACATTTCAAAGAGTCAGACAAAAGCTGGGTAGGTGCCTACTAGGTAGGTTCGTTTAGTAAAAGGTGTGTACTGGTTTTGGTTTATTATTCTGTGAATAATACACCTATGTATTCGCTCAGCAAACAATTTTTATAACACCCCCTCAAAATTTTTTCTTTTCTGTTTCAAGGTGCGTAGATTCCAAAAATGCAATGTCCGTACGCCGTATCACGTGTACCGGCTTCATTTTCGGTCTAAAAAATTCATTCTTTCGCACACATGCTCCATATATGGGCCCTAGTTGTGTCCCGAAACTTTTCAACCCGATCGGAATATACCCAGGGGTGTTATGAGTGAAAATGTGTGTAAAAATAGGTACTTCTTGCGTTTTAGCAACATGTTAGTAACATGAGCTTTTGAGGTATCGTTTTCCATGTTTTTGGGACGAGAAGACCAAATATGAAGTAGATTTTGACCAAAGAGTGGAAAATTGAGGTTCTACCAACTGTTCAGCTCCCAAAATTGATTTTTCGTGAGTCAAAAACCTGGGAAATCGACTGAAATCACAATCAGTTTGTATAATAACACTAGAAAAAGTTTCAAAATGTCGATCAAGACGATTAAATGGCACAAAGGTCAAAAATAATTTGAAAAAAAAAGAAAAAAAAGGAGCGTACCTAATTCGTGTTTTGGGGGCAAAAATTGGTGGAAACCAACAGAAATGGCTATTAGAATTATTTCACGTGAAAGAAACAATAAATGAACAGCCAACATTTCTGTAGGTTTGTCCAATAGAATAATAAACCCAACCCATGTGACAAGGACTTTGCAGCGTTTTTTCCTAGGGGGGGTCTGTCACCTGGACAGACCTGGTCACCTGGACCTGCGCGACTACAGAAAGTTGCATCGTGAGGAGGGCCTTATTGTTGTGCGTTCTTACAATAATATTTTTTGCTGCCTGGACCGTGTTGTGAGTTCTTACAATAAGTAGGTATACATATTTTGCTGCCTGGACCGTGTTTCCGAAGAATTTCCTTTTCGCAGTTGATTTTGATGCATCTTTGTTTGAGCTGATTTTGTATTACTACCATTAGCTTTGTTCGCGGTGGCCATCTGACTGTTTTCAAACGGTCAGATCCATCACTTGGCGTTCGCGGTGGTCTTGGGGACCGGTCTCGGACTCTATAGCATCCATAGGATTCTGATCGCGGTGGTTTTCTGGCGGTTCGAAGACCGTCAGATCATTCCGCGGATTTTAGGAAGTTCTCCTTTGGGACTGCTTGCCCCCCACCTCCCCTCGCCCACGTAAGCCTATCAAATCATTTCTCGTCGCACCGTCGTGTCTCTCTTTGTTCTGTGTCTGGAATGTTTGACAGCGCGTTCTTCACAGTTATAAGCGAATTTTCAGAGAACTTTTGTGTAATTTCAGGAGGTTTTGACCCTTTAAATTTGACTCCTGAGAATGAGCCAAAATTGCTGGTCTTCGAACTCATCCTTTTTAGCGAATTTTCAGAGAAAATGAATCTATTGCAATGGATCCAAAATTTGCAGAACATGAATTGATGAAATTTTGTTTATAGGTAAATCCGTTTCAAAGCATCCTTAATTCTTCCTTAGTTTATAATAAAAATGTACGCTACATGACCTTGGGTTATAAAACGGACGTTATAAAAATGATGAGCAATTTTCAAAAATTCTGAGGGTGTCAAATCTGAGTTTATAGGGGTCAAAAATCTGTAAAAAACGCTTGAATTGCGAACAATTGATATAAAATTACTTAAAGTGGTCTGGAAGGGTGAGTTATGACATAAAAAGACCATTTTAGTTGTTTTCGTACAGAATAGGGGTCAAATTTGGATTTTTGAGTGTAAAAAATTGTTGTTGAGCTAAAATCAAAATTCCTGACGTTGTGTGGGATGGTGATTCACGATAGAGAGAGGGAATATTTCGATGATAAAAATATTTTTCTCAAAAAAGTGGGTCAAATTTGACTTTATAAGGGTCAAATCTTTAAAATTGGCTAAAATCGCGAAAAAATTACATAGTTTTTACCAAGTGTGGTATGGTTTCTCGCTATCTTTTTGCACAATAGCTTCTTTGCAAATTCGCTCTCGTAGCCATGCTGCAAGACTGGAACTTTTTATTATAGACAGTTTTGGCGCTATTTCGGATTTTAAATCGTTCCCAAAGTGTAGAGTGACGGATCATAGATAACTCTGAGCGATTTCCACAGAGAAAATTCGCTCTACTGAAATTAATGAGCTAAAATCTCCATTTCCCTCAAAAATTCGTTAAAATCTGTAATGGTAAAATGAATTAATACCCACCGGCTTATAATCATTATCTACGAATAATTATTCTCAAATTAATTGAAGAACTCAAACTGTAATAAAAAAAATCGAAAAATTTGAGTGCCGAAAAACATTTTTATTCTGTTATAGAAAATTGCCAGCCATAACTAACGTAGTTTATGAAACATTAATTGAATTTCAAACATGAAAGGATTCAGTACCATATACCATTATGGAATTTACAATAAACTGATCACAAAATTATCAGCGATGAACCTGTAATTCTACCTAGTGGGATAACACTAGTACTATCCAAGTATTGGAATAACAGGAGGATTATTTATTGTACCAGTAGGAACGTCTTCCTGACTGATCTGGTGAACTCATAGTATTGGGGTACATACTGTCTTCAAAGAAAAACCACCTTCCGTCACAACCCAATACTATTTAGAATTAGGCCCATTATCCCCCCCGTTGAGACTCGGTCTGTAAGCTAACCTGTTATTCGGTAACATGCTTTTCTCTATAACAGCGTATTGCTATATACCTGTTATTCCCGAGTAACATAGTATTTTAAGCTCTAATGTCACTAATCGTCACCACTCTATTTATGGTCACACCATGTCAAAGGGCAACCAAGGGATTAACTCTTACATCTATCTACTACTACATCTAGTCTTTAGTCAACTTTACATCTAGTCTTCTCTATCATTCCGTTCTTCGACTACCTATTAGTACCTACCTAAGCAAAAACCTGGCGTGAAAAGCAGAAAATAAAGCAACTAAACAGGAATTTTCGAGTGCAGAATATGCATTTTCTTAAATAAACAAAATGCTGACCAGAAAGGTAAATTGCAACGTCAAGGCAATATTCCAATTTTAGCATTTGAACGGAAAACATTTTGAACATGAAAGGAAGCAGGAAGGTGAGTAGGTAGCTACTTAACTCATGAAATGGTTAAATGTTTAATTAAAAGAAATCAGGGTTCATTAAAAATCCACTGTTCATCTGCACCCTGTAGGTGGCTTTATTTTCATTGAGTAGAGTTCCAACAGGGTAGTTCCAAGACTGTATAATATGTATCAAGAAACACGAAACAGTTGCATAATTTTCTTGAAAAATCCGGTAAAGTAGACAACATAGAAAACTATCTAGGTAGTCCTTCTCCACTGATAATATCAATATCCCCAGCTATCTATAGTTTCACATCACTGTGGTACCTACTTTATTTCATAAAAATATAGAGCATTTATTTTATCATGTTATTTTGAATTATGAATGCAAGATGTATCAAAAGAGGAGGTACCCATGTACTTGATGAGTTCTTTGGATTCCTGCTCTGTAGATCCTTAGTTCTTGAACACCTCTGGATTACCGTTTAAATAGTTCACTGAAATTAGCTATAACTCTCCTACTGGAGACCCCATGTCATGAAAGGTTCACTCATGGTTTGTTGGGACAGACAGTCCTGGACCAGTCTAGGATTGAGTCCATAACTGAGTCTGGCAGGTGCTGATGTTTCTGAATGGATAATCTGAACTGAAGCCTTGTAACCGTCCACATTAGCTGAATGTAGAAGCATCGAGTGCGCATGTGCAGGATCAGCAGTCCTCGAAAAAATCCAAGACTGGTAGAACTAGTCCCGGACAGCGTGAACTGTCTGCCAAACCACCAGCTCTCGATCCAGGACTAGTTCTGGCACTGTCCGAACGAACTTCAAATGTACCTACTAACATGTGTGTGTGTATATGTTAATAGTGAATAACTGCTTTCTGTTCACAGGTGGGCTGGTAGGGCATTTGGATAGAGAAACGAAGATAATCCACTCAAAATGGGGTTACTGGCTATGGTGTTTGGAGAGAACTACAGATATCACGATACCCCTGACGGCGAAGACTGTCTTGACAAGCTGTTTTTTGTTACCAAATACGCTGCCTGTTACGGCATCCTGTTTTCTTCGGTCGACGTCACGCTGTTTTCACACCCGGTTGGGTATGGGCCTACACTCACACGTTACGCCTACCTCACGCTGCCCATCGTGGGGACGGCCGCAGCCTGGACAGCAGCCGTCTGTGCTGCTACCAACATCCGTAAGAAAGATGACCACGTCAACTACGCCATCGGTGGTTTGGCCGCAGGTGCGGTTGTAGGAGCATGGAGGAGGCGAGTCAAAGTAGGTTGCTACACTTCCTTATTCGCTGCTTTGATCTCCGTCGTTTATAAAGATTCCCTGATGAAGAACTTCACGTTTTTCAACCACACAACCAAGCCTATGTGGAACACCGTTTGGTCAGTCAACAGAGATTGGTCATACACAGACGACCTTCCGAAAACCTGGACTACCGGCAAATCAAACAATTAAACATTTGTTTTTGTAGAAATTGGTTTAATAAAGATGTAAATATGAAAACCTCAATAACTGCAACAGTTTTAGAAACATTTTCATTATAAATTGTTAACTACACACAAATCAAATAAATCTTTGGGTGAATGACTGCCCTAGCTGTTTTTCTTCCCATTGCACTGTTAAGTGCAAGTGTCTACTTCTACTAGGTACAAACAAAAACTGTGTTCTTTGCCGTGCTTTTAACAGGAACTGTTTGAGTAGCAATCCAATTTCAATTACTGAGAGAGGACCATACCCCCTCTGCTGCAGTGAAACCTAGGCTAAAGGTCGATTCACCAATATCTGTGACATGACGAGCACCGTATTCTCTAACTAGTCTCGACCAGTTTGTGCTACTGCAAGGGCTTTCAGTGCTCCCTGGCTATCCGAGATTATGCGTATGAGCTCACATTATCTTATTGCAAGACTTCCACCTCCTATACAGTCACACGAACGAGGGGAGAATGCATCTCTTCCTATCCTCTTCTTGGGCTCTTCTATCCATGTCTACCATTGCGGACTTGCAGTTCCCATGTTACGTTGTGCATAAACTAGTACCTACTTGAGAAGGCTAAAAAACTTGACGTTCAAATCTAGAAGACACTAGAATTTTGATTTAGCATATCATTTGTTTTTGGTTCCAAGTGCTGTTGAAGAAATTTCGGTAGTATTCGAAGTTAGGAAAATTTGTGACACAGAAGTTAGGTGCTTACCTACTAAGGCTGAGATTGCAGGACACACAGCAACACCTGGGCGGGTTCAATTGGTGAAAAACTTGAAACAAAACTACAAACTAACCTAAACAAAACTAACATAGTTCCATGAAATGACGTTAGATCGCTATCTGTTAGCAGGCCTACTCCACATTATCCTCTTCTATTATTATTTGTTCCTGACCTAAATTTCTTTGTTTTTGTTGGGTTGTTGTTGTTGCTGAGGGCAAGCACTCAGCATATAATTTGTATTGCATACATAACTACCAAAAAAGAAAGGAGAAGGAGAAGAAAAAGAAGGAGAACACTAACGCTGGAAACAAAGATCCCTTTGGTAAGATCAAAGACAAATAATGGCGGAGGCCAAGCGCCTAGGTCTTCCGCAGGTCTCGCGGCAAGTGATCATACTACCATAGTTCACCTCAACCCCACTGCACGGAGCACTCGTCAAAGTCGTCACTCATCTGCCTACCCAGTGAGCCTTCCTTCTCAGTTTATTCCATGATGGGGGTGGTCTCAAAAAATTGTTTAGCTCAAGACAAATTTAATAACGTAATAAAAACCATACCCTTCTATCGAAAGTTTTCGAGCTACTGCGTTCTCAACATTTCAACCCCTTAGAGATGACTGACAGTAACGTCGAGCTTCGAGGACCAATTAGACCCAGAACGGAACCTATAACCCGAATTTCATCAATTTTGTTTCATGGTAACTGAGAAAAGTGGCCAGTACGGCGGACAGATAGAAATATTTTTATTGCATTTTCGGATTCTACATACCTTGAAACGTAAACCATCAAATTTTGAGGGGGTTAGAATTTTTTTTTTCATGCTCGATTCCAATGGTTAATTATTGAAAATAATAAACCAAAATAAGGTAACTTGAATACCTACTAGTGGTTCATTTTTGAAAAAAGCTTTCAGGAAATTCCTGACGTCCATGAAGAAACATTTCAACTTGGAATCACTAACATAGCTTTACGGGGGGGGGGGGGGGGGATATTCCTGGTAAGTAATAAATTTTAAAAAATTACCGATTTATTGGAAGTTGGAAATGTCGATTAGCATTTGACGATACAAACTGACGACAGTTACCCTCCAGGATTATGATGAATGTGTTCATTGAAATGATTTTCTCAAACGTGAGCTGTATTCAATCAAGAGATCGGCACATGAATAATTAATGAATTTCATTTCATGAATTCATGAACAGTTATAACTAAGATCAACATATGAACGCATAATGGAGTGAACTTCACTACATTCTCCCCCCTCTAAAAGTTGGTGACATAGTCCTTCAAGTAGGCCGGGGGGGCGACGTTGCCTAGCTGAACGGTTCGAGTCCATCGATGCTGGAGTAGTTGTTTGCGATTCGGTCTGGATGTCTTCCATATCCTGCTGAAGGGGGTTCTCTGTTTGGATGGATGATTCCAGGTCGAATGGTGAATGTGGGGAGGTGTAACTAGGGGGCTCACTTGCAGAGTTTGGAGGGGGTGTGCGATCTGGAGTTGAATGGTCCCTGGCCAAAGTGATGTCTCCTCGGGGCGCTAAACGCTTGAGAGATACTGTATCTTCCTTTCCCGAAGGGTGGCGCACTAAGGCGTACTCCGGATTGGCTTCCAATAAGTCGACCTCCTCGACCAGGGGATCATACTTGCTTGACCTGACGTGTTTTTTTAAGAGTACTACTCCAGGTTCGCTCAACCAGCTCGGTAAAGCACAGCCATATGTCGAACGACGATGGTGATTAAACATACGTTCATGTGGGGTGCAATTTGTGGATGTACATAATAGAGATCTAATTGCATAGAGTGCCTCGGGGAGAACTCTTTCCCACTGATTGCTTCCAAGCTTCCTGCTTTTCAGGGCTAGGGAGATAGCTTTCCACACTACGTCGTTGTACTTTTCCACTTGTCCATTGGCTTGTGGGTTGTAGGGAGTTTTGTAAATACATCTTCCTACCTGTCACTGACCCTTAAAGTCGACCGTAAGGTCTGTTGGGTTCTGCAGCGAATTTGTTCAGCTCTTGTAAATCTGTTGAATCTTTCCCGAACACTGTCGAAAGGAAGCGGTGCGCAGAAAGTTCCCCGCAAACGGAAAGCCAACGGACACAAATTTCCAGATGAACTACCGAAAGGTGAAATCCTGAGGGACACAGCCAAGAAATACTGGATCCTCAGGGAATCTATCGGGCATGGAGGGTTCGGCGAGATTTACTGCGCGGCCGAGGCAATTTCCAAAAACGACTGGTCATTCGTCATCAAAATCGAGCCTCAAGAAAATGGTCCATTATTCATGGAGAAGAATTTTTATATCAAGGTCGCAAAACCTGATGATATCAAAGCGTGGAGGCAGGAGGGAGGCTTGAAAACCCTTGGCATGCCAGCATACATCGGATCAGGTACACATTTCTACAAAGAAACCAAATATAGATTCCTTGTCATAGAGAGATTCGGCAAAGATTTGTGTTCTCTTTTCCTCAGTGCCAAAACCTTTCCTCCCCATGCGGTCTACAAATGTGCTTTGCAGATAATAGAAACTTCGCGTTACATTCACAGTAAGGAATACATACATGGGGATGTAAAAGGTGCCAATCTGCTGCTTGGGCGTAAACCTGGGACAGAGAACACCGTGTTTGTTGTGGACTTTGGCTTGGCTTGTGTCAAGATATTAATAATATATTTTTAACTACTCAGGTAGATTGAGGAGCATTTAGGTAAAGACATTGGTAAATTATATTTTAAGTTTTTCAGAATAGAATTAATAAACGTCTGTAGAGGTTTGAAAAACCGGGCCCTAGTCATAAAACAAGCAACAAGATGATAAAAGTCATTCATATATATCTCAGATGGGATGGGATGATCAGATGTGCTGACCTAAACAACTACTGTAGTGAAGCTTGGCGCACTAAGTACGTAGGTAATATGTGTCAGCTTGTAAGTACTCACAAAAAGAATTTCAAAAAGATCCGAAGCAAGCCCACAATGGAACTATGGAGTACACCAGCTGTGACATGCATTTAGGAGTTCCCACAAGGCGGGGGGATTTGGAAATATTGGGATTCAACTTGCTCCACTGGTTGACTGGTCAGCTCCCCTGGGAAACTGACCTCAGGTCTTTGCACGGAAATGCAAAGGGAAATCGGGAATATTCGTCTACAATTGTCAGTAGGTATGGTCTTCCTGTTGCTGAGGGAAGAGGTCCCTTGAAATCGACGCTTAATCATTCAAATGATTGAGTTGCTTTAACAAAAACGCCAGGGGACTTCTTAAAGTATTTAGGTTTGATCTCCACGCAGATTGGGCAGTTATTGGTCATTCTGTGGATTTCCTCTAAACTGTAGGGCAGGTTGCGGCTGCGAATCCAGTGGGCCATGCAGGTAATACCGGGATGACACAGAGCATCGTGCATGGAGTAGAGGGATTCGGTGTTTACCGTACCACAGATTCTTGATAGCGTATCTGCTACAACGTTATTCCTCCCAGGTCGAAAGATTATGTCGAATTTGAATGCAGAGAGTTCCAGCCGCCATCGCATTATTTTATCATTCTTAATTTTGCTTGTGTTTCAAATTAAATAATCAGGCACTCCACGATCGCAGAAGCTTCTTTTTCTATTGCAGAGTGGTTCCTCTCTGATGTGGACAATAGTAGTTACGGCTGCATTTGCGATATCCTGCTTTAGATTTTCAAAGCATTTGATGGCTCTTGGAGTAATGGGGAACGATTTACTATCAATCAGCAGTCGTATTTTCTCGGAAAATTTAGGGATCCATTTAGAATAATGTGCAAACATTCCTAACACCCTTTGCAATGATTTAGGATCAGTCGGTGGGGGGAATGTCAACAATGATTTCATACGGTCAGGATCGGGACTGATAGTGTGATTCGCTATGAGATGGCCGAGGATGGTGATTGAAGTTTGCGAGTATTTGCATTTGTCTTCATTGAGGGTTATGCTGAACTTCTTTGCTGCTGCAAGAAAGTTCCTCAAATTCTGATTGTGTTCCTCCAGATAGGCTGATAAACACCAGATAGGCGTTCGTCCTGAATGATTTTGTTTATGAACCGCTGGAAGCCAGCAACTCCGTTAGTTAGCCCAAAAGCTATTACACGAAATTGCTAGAGCCCACCGCTTCAAATGCTGTGAACGGTCGGTCATTTTTGTGAATAGGTACCTGGTGATATGCACTTTTTAGGTCCTAAGTACTAAAAATGGAATATTGTGCAATTTTTGAGACCATGTCATCGATATTAGGGACTGGATAAGCATCAAGCATAGTAAATTTGTTAATAGTCTGGGAATAGTCTATAACCATTCTCCGTTTGTGGTTTTCTGTCTCCACTACGAGGACCTGTGCGCGCCAAGGCGACTGACTTTCTTCAATGATGCCGTCAGACAGTAATTTCTCAACTTCGTTTCGAATAAATGCGGAGTCCCTGTCGTTGTGCCGGCGAGATTTGGTCGCAATCGGTTTTATATTCTTGGATAGGTTGCTGAAAAGGCAGGCAGGCTCGATATTAGCTTGTGCCACACTACAGACTGATAAAGGAGGTTTCGATCCTCCAAATGACAAGGTAATACTGGAGTGATCCTTGAATACGTCGTGTCCAAAGAGAACGTCAACACAAAGATTCTGCAGGACGGAGAGCTTCAAGCTAGGATAAAAATGGCCATCCAACTTTAAATCGGTCGTAACGTAGCCTTTTACCTGTGCAGAAAAGCTAGTGGATGCCATTGAAACTCTACTGGATTCCGGTATAAATGGGATCTTATACCGGGAAACGAATCCTTCGTTTATGTAACTACAGGAGCTACCAGTATCGATGAGACAGTTCGCCTTCAACCTGTCTCCCTAAGTTACTGGAACGACCTCTTTTCGAAGCAGGCCGGGATTGGCAGCTACGACAGTGGCCAAGGTGTCACTACCGTCATCAAATAGAGCTGAAGTAGTATTCTTGCCTTTTGATTTGGACAGGCAGACTGCTGCTGCGAAATGCCCTTTTCTCTGGCAGGATTGGCAAAAGGCGTCTCGAGCAGGCAATTCCGAACGAGGATGGCGAGACTTGCCACAAAACCAACATGACTCAGTCTTTCTTATGCCAGTTCAAGGCCATAGCCTTATCCTGATTGTGAGCATTGTCTGTAATGTGGGAGGCTGAATTTGGGAGCGCTGAAGTCATAGGCTGTGACGCGTAATACTGTGCTTGTTTGCTGCCTGATTCAATCGCACGGGCCTTGTCTAACGCCGCTGCCAAAGGAAGTGTAACATGTTCAAGCAATCGTTTGCATATTTCTGATGACTGCAGACCACTAATGAATGAATCGCGAATAATGTCCTCACGTTTATCTCGGCGGAAACAGCTTTAAAATTGCATTCTTTACTGAGGGGCTTGAGCGACTGAATGAACTGGTCGATGGACTCATCGTTCTGCTGCTTCCTAGTCAGCAATAGAAATCACGCAAAAACCTCATTTTTTGGTTTGATATAAAGGCTATTGAGAGTTTCGATGGCTGAGGTATAGCTTGTGCATTCTGATATGTATTCGTATATTGAGTATGAAACGAAATTTACCAATACCATTTTCTTCTTAGCTTCCGGAACCTCAGCTTCTTCCAAATAGTTCCCGAACGTGGCAAGCCAATGGGCCCATTCTTTGCCCGCTGTGGGGGCATCTCAAAAGATCGAGGCTTCAAGCATTTATCCATCAAAGCTCTTGATTGAATAAATTGAAATGATTTACTCAAACGTGAGCTTTATTCAATCAAGAGATCGGCACATAAATAATGAAAAATGAATTTCGAATTGGGTGTAGTTAATGTAAACAGTTGTAACTAAGATGAACATATGAACGCATAATGGAGTGAACTTCACTACATTCATTAGAAAGTAAACTCTGAGAAGAAATTAGCAACCCAAACCATAGGGCAGATATTTCAAACAATAGCTTCCTTTTCTTCGAAAATTCGCTAAAATCAAAACAAGCGCGAGACGCCCGGAATCAAAATCACTACCTCCATCTTTCCTAGCACCTACCCGAGATGGCTTTAACCCAGTAGTATTTAGTTAGTAGTAGTTAGTATATTTATTCTACCATGGCTTTAACCTGCCCCAAATTCTACAGAAGCCTATGGATGTATGAAGGACAAATGTTCAGACTGCCTAAAGCCATCGGGCGGGTGTGGGGCGACAAAAATCGAGTGCGCCCCATAGCTTCAGACATTTGATAATGTTTCTTCCACACTTTATTATGAATTAAAAGTACCTCATTATGAAAGTAAGCTTTGAGAAGAGATTAGCAGCCCAAAACATTCTTAGGACCGATATACAAATAAAAAAAACGTCTGCCAAGTTGGGTGGGCAGTATAACCTCCTCATTTCTTGTAACATTGTCGTGTAGGATCAGTTGGTAAAAAAAATGATGAGTCATAATGATTGAATAGCAATAAATAGAGTAGTAATAAGTTATCTAACATGCGTAATAGGATCAACCATTTCATGTTCGCGCATGCGCAGACGAAAGTTACAGTACGATTCCAATGAAATTCATAAGGAACCATTCCTCAATTCAAAGTACTATTCCTGATCGACCCTCCAAGTTTGAACTCATTTCAAAGATATTTAAGGTAGTTACAGGCGTTTCAAGTATTTCACATTTGCGCATGTGCAGACGAAAGTTACGGTACGATTTCGATGGCGGACCATCTGCGATCCAGCCCGTGTGTAACCTCAAAATTTCAGCTCTCTACGACTATTTTTCGCATAGTTAGAAGCGTTACAAGGAAATGGTCAATATTTTATGTTCGCGCATGCGCAGACGAAAGTTACATTACGATTCCTATGAAATTCACATAGTAGAACTATCAAAGTATTATTCCTGATCGACCCTCCAAGTTTGAACTCATTTCAACGATATTTAAGGGGGTTATGGGCATTTCAAGTATTTCATGTTTGCGCATGCGCAGACGAAACGATTTCTATGATTTTGAAACGCGAAGACTGCGATCCAACCCGCGTGTACTCACAAAATTTCAGCTCTGTGACTATTTTTCGCGTAGTTAGAAGCGTTACAAGAAATAGTCAACATTTCATGTTCACGCATGCGCACACGAAAGTTACAATACGATTGCAATGAAATTCATTTGTAACTACCAAAGTATTATTCCTGATCGACCCTCCAAGTTTATTTACTTAGGGTAGTTATGCGCGTTTCAAGTATTTCACGGTTGCGCATGCGCAGACAAAAGTTACGGTATGTTTTCAATGATTTTGGTATGGGACCATCTGTAACCCATTAACTGCAGCCCATTTCGACCATTATTTCGGGTAGTTATGGGCGTTACAAAGAATTACCACAGACCTACAGACACTGAACCAAAAATGTTACGCAGCTTGATGTCCGAAACGCAAAACGATAGCGGAAATTTTCATTTTGGAGGACATACATTTTTTTTTACCAGTCATGAAACCAAGGATTCCCTACAGTCGGTAGTGTGGAAGAAAAACGTCTGCCAAGTAGGGTGGGCAGTATAGGTTCCTTACTTATTGTAACATGGACGTGTAGTGTAGAATCAGTTGGAAAAAAATGGCGAGTCAAAATTATTGAATAGTTACATACCTAACATGCGTAATAGGATCAAACATTTCATGTTCGCGCATGCGCAGACGAAAGTTACAGTACTATTCTAATGAAATTCATGCGGAACTATCAAAGTAATATTCCTGATCGGCCCTCCAAGTCTGAACTCATGTCAACGATATTTAGGGTAGTTCCAAGTATTCACGTTTGCGCATGAGCAGATAATTACAGTACTTTTTCAATCATTTTGGTACGGGACCTAACCCGCACTTATCCTCCAAATTTCTTCCCCTTTCGGTTAGTTATGGGCGTTACAAGGAATCGACCACAGACACGGAACCAAAATTGTTCCCCCGATGTCTGAAACGCAAAACGAATCCAAGGCTTCCCTACCTTCGGTAGTGTGGAAGCAACAAGCGCGAGACACCCGGGGTCTCTAGCTGGTCTTCCCTCTGTGGTACCTTTTCTTTTTTCGGTAGTGTTCCGTTAAACCCGTTCTGCTTCGTAAGATCAATTTAGTACCCCCCCCCCCCCCCCAAGAAATGGTGTAAATATTAGTACGAAACTAGTTTAAACTGTATAGTTTAGTTTAAACCAGTTTTTAGCTATTAGTCTAGGATTTTAATTCATAAACAATAACAATTCAAGTTAAGTACTAAGTGTGAGGGTAGTTTCCAGTCGATAAATCCAGCATTATTCAAGTCAAGTACCTACAGAGCAATCAGTGACGTGATAAAACGAATACTGAGGTGAAGTGACTGTCTCCAAATAGTAACGTACTTACTAGGAAACTGCGAGGTGGAAAACTACAGTTGGTGGTTAGGGACGACAGTATCCTTAATCAAAAACCTGATTAACTGCCTCGTCGTAACTGGTAAGTCTTAAATTTTTTTATCTATCCAATGGTACACTGTCGTTCGTATAACTGAAATCCATTACTTTTTGGAGGTTCGTTGTTTGCTGTTGACTATATTATAGGTATCTTCATTTTCTGGAACTACTTGTGTACCTCCTCTACAACTCATTAGAGAGGCCATGTTCACGACTCTCGTGTAGTTAGGGGAGAAGTTTGATTCCACTTTTCTCCTCTAGGAATTTTCATAGTACTTTTGATATGCGTTAAAGGATGTGGGGGTTGTTTCCAAGTATTTCTGGAGGCTGAAAGGTATGGTTATAATACGATATTTCGAGATTAACTAGTCATCATATAAGTAATAAATTGTAACCATTTCATTCAGGGTGTCAGCAAACTAGAAAGTCTAGGGTACTAGTCGGGATTCAGACAGAATTTGATGTAATTCTTAAATTATTTTGTTAAAACCAACGTTTCAGGCTTCCAAGCTGGGCCCACCATGATGTAACGTTAATGTTACTAAAATAATTTAAGAATTGCATCAGATTCTTGCTGAATCCCGACTAGTACCAACCGACAAATTGAATAAGCAGCCGACCAATACGTCAGCCCAACCTATCAAGTCAACTAGATCGGGAGAAAAACAATCTCAACAACTAACGAAACGTAAAAGAGTTTTATTAATTTACATCTCGTATTTTTTTATTAAAAGAAAAACCCTAAAATTTTACCCCCAAGATGTTTTCGCCTTGCTTCTTCGTGATCCATGATCCCTCCACTGGTGGTGAGTACGACATAACTGTAACAAAACAGAAGTAAATTAAGCGTTTTCCAGACAACACACGATGAGCTTATATCAAATATGAAGGGTTATTTCTGCAAGTATTAGGAGTAACAATTGAAAATTGCCATACCTTCAGCAGGAATCCGCGTCACTAGCTGGTTGAGGACTGGAGGCGAGCGCTTTCGACGTAAGGGTGTCATCATTAGGCCGTCGAGAGGGTACGTCGTGATCCTACATGAAAAAGCTCGCCTCCAGCTCAACCAGCAAGTGACGAAGGATCCCTCCTCCTGAATGTATGGTAAAATAAGCTGATTTTTATAGTGAAAAGTTTAAATGGAAAAAATAAGCCAACAGCTAGCCACAAACGAATAGACTTGAAATACGGACGAAAGGGAAAAGATCGTGACAACTGTAGGCAGTATGTAATGCTATGGGAGTTTACATGGGGGGGTTTCATGTATAGCTGAATGAAAGCATAGCGGCCATTCGAGTTTGCTTCGACGTCTGACAATGAACCTGATCACTACAAGAACTATTTGAGAATGGATCCTTACAATTTTGATCAACTTGAAAGCAGCGTTCACATGGACGGTGAAACACGTAATGTGGACTGCGTAAAGCAACCTGATTGGCTGTTGGTTGTTGGTAGAGAGAGGTATCTTTACGCAGGTTGACTTTTGACGCCTATTGTACCGAATACTCCAGAGAAATACCCTTCCACAATTACGCAAGTTCGCATCTGCCCAATGGGCCACCGTCCTGGCTCTGTAACCTTCCAGCATCTTTTCTCGTCTGCATATCATTCTTTCACCCACCGCCTTGTCTGCCATAGGCATTTCCACTCCGTCCTGTGAACCGGACCCTCTGGAACTCTCCGGAATGGCGAACTCTCAGCACCCCCTCCATCATAATGTAGTCCGCATTACGCCTTTTCACACTCCATGTGAACTCTGTTTTAGGTAAGTAAGTAATTTGTAGGTCTGGCTGGACAAGACTGCAGTCCCGCACCTCTGACATCCGTCTGAGGTGCTTGCCTGGAGCCATTTTGCCACTAACGTACAGGCAAAGTTCACAGGCTTTACCGTTTTTACTCAATAAATCCCCCCCCCCCTCCATCGCCAAAACACCGTCACCATGTATGGCTAGCTAATGTTCATAGAGACAAAGTTTCCGCTGAAAACACACGATGGCAAATCAAAAGGAGACAGGAAGATGAAGAACGACAGGGCATTGATTTTGAGTATTTTTACGCCAAATCCTCTTGATATGAGGATCGATATGTTCATGGTGGCCATGAATGTGTGGTGTTGGCGATCGTACAGTGAGATACAGCTAAGCAGGTATGCTCCCACTGAACGCAATGCATCTATTGTATTAGGCGCTAACGGCATCACACCATGAATGAATTAACGAAAATATGCCGTTATTTTACAATAGGTTCAATGAAACATACCGAGAAATTATAGCCACATGAGCGGCTAAAGTATAACTACCACCAGCCGGAGTTCACCATTTTGGTTTATTTTCAATAATGAACCGTTGGAATCCAGCATAGAAAAAACTGATGGTTTCCGTTTCAAGGTACGTAGAAACCAAAAACGGAATGAAACAATTTTCGTCTGTCCACCGTAGGAACGCCGTACTTCGCATTTACCTCAGTTACCATGAATCAAAATTAACGAAATTTGTTTCTAGGTCCCATTAGGGGTCAAGTTGGTCCTCGCCGTTACCGCCAGTAATTTCCAGAACGCCTTAGCTCAAAAACTTTCGAGAAGCTGTGGTTTTTCATGATAAATTCATTCCGAACTTCTACACACGTAACTAAAGCATTGATCGCAACACAGAAACTGGACAAAAACTGGACTAAAATGCATCAACATTTATAGTTACAGGTGTCGACATGGCTGCGATAGTAAAAACAACCCTCATCACTCCTTATGGATGTACTTTATTGAATGCCAAATAAATATTCAACTAGTTTAAAAGAACCATCCCTCAGATATTGACACCTAATCGATATTTGAGGTACTCTGTGGAAAGATTTGATCATCTGTATTGTACGGTCATGATTTTGGTTAATTATTTGTAATTATCATTTGGAATCCAGCGTGGAAAAGAAGTTACCACTCCCCAAATTTGATGGTTTGCATTTCAAGGTACGTATCGCAAACAGAATAAAAATCTTTCGGCCCGCACGCCATACTTCGCACTATCCTTAGTTACCATGACCCAAGTTTATTAATGAAATTCGGTTTGTATGTTTTGTTTGGGAAGTTATAGATTCCGAATTTGATTTTTATAGATCAACCAGAGCACATGAACATGCCTGAAGGCCCTGGAGTTTGAACCGAGATCTTCCTCAACATTAAGTGTGACTCGTACACATTCATGCATCCAGCCCTGACATCACTGCTAGGGAACACCTGATCAACATCGTCGTTAACATCGACGTTAGTTTTGTGTTTGGGTTCATCAATTTTTCTGGCCTCTACCCCCACCTCACTGGAAACTAATTATCTAACTAGTGTTCTCACAAACACACGAACTGTCGAGAAGGCAGATTATTCGTTCATTTTATGATTTGCGTTATTGTAATTGACTGTAAATTACTAACTTTCCAGTCTGGATGCTAAACTGCATTTTAAATCCTACTTGAACCCCAAAAGATATTGGTTAAGATACTATTTTGGAAATGATACGGGGTGGGGGTTGGGAGATCACAATGATCTAACTAGTGATCTGACAAAGAATAATCTTACCCGAACTGTCGGGAAGGCAGGAGGTTATTCGTCCATTTTTCGATTTGCGTGATGGGTACATCGAATCTGGGCGATATCACTCCACATTTGTTCAATCGGCCGTTTAGGTTGACGACGATTTTCCCAGATCTGTGGTCATCTACGATTTCGAATTCGCCAATATAACCTGGAAACGATAGAGGTGGTGAGATCAGAGAACACGACGTTGGGCGGCCGGCAAATCAAGATTTCCCAGTTTCCTGACTTTTCCAGATATTCCCCTGACAAAAATCAAGTTTTTCATGGGAATATACAAAACCTTCAAGTAACGCTATGCTTGACACGTCAACAAAATTAGATATACCTAAATTTGATTTATCATCAGTCAGTGTGAACTTGAAATTTCTACCCTACAAGTCTCTCCATTGTTCGGAATCTGAAACAACATCAATTTAAACCAGCCTTCATGTCAATGATGTAATCATTTGTAATGATGAAAAAATCAAAAAATTATAATTGGAAACAGCTTTACTGTCAGTTTGGTTTGGCCAACACGAAAGCCTCTGGTAGCCACTGGTGGCTGGTAGTGGTAAACCATCAGTTCGTTATTCATTATTCAAAAATATGTTTGTATTATTGAAGTATCATCAGAATATTAATAGTTTAATACTATATAATAACGGCCAGACTATCGCCAGTTTTTACAGAATTCCCCAATGACTTCCCCCTACCTGACGGCCACCCTGTTATGGGTAACGATTCTTGAAATGAGAACCTAGAACCATCCGTTGAACTAGAAAACCGTGCCATCTAACTATCCCTGAGTAAACTGAACCTGCAAACTGAAAACATGTACACTCCACATAATCAATTATGCTAAAAATTCGACGCTGTTTTCTCATTCAAACTAATGTTTATGATAATACTTGTTGTGTACCGAAGGTGCAGAGGGGCGATCTAATCAGGAATAGTGAATCAAATTTGTATTTATCATTTACATAATAGTTTATTCTTCCATCTTTACAGGCTGAAGATTGGAGATAGTCCGAAACTATATCAAAGTAGGCATTAAATAAGCAAAGGATTCGTCATTCACTACGTCCGAGTCGAATGTGCTTATATCGTTTCTTTTGGCCCCAATAAAAGGCTGACGTTCTTATTCTTACCAACTGACACCAACTAGGCCGAAGTTAATATTATCATTAGGATTTACGCAGACTGTACCTAATGAGTCCGAATTTAAAAAAAAAATTTTAAAAAAAACCAGCTGTATCATATCAAGCTACACACATTCTCAGATTTTACACTACACTTGTTCAACTGAGCGTAAAAAGCTTGACTTAAGCAGATTTTTGTACAAAAATCTCCGTCGAGTAGAATTTTCTGGATTTTCCAGGGTTCCTGAGATATGCGGCCGACCTATTCGTTGAAAATTCCAAATGCTCGAATATTAGAACATGAGAGGTCGAAACTCACCTTTCTTCATCATCACAGTGAGGAATTTAATGATGACTTTGGAGGAAGGCCTCAGAAGCACCTGACGCTTGCCCCTCTTTTCAGCGTTGTTGATGCTTTTCAGAGCATCGCTCAGCACATTCATCCGCACCATGCTACTGAAACAGAACGACGTTAGGTGTACAGATTTTCGGGAAACAGAGCTGTAATAAGTGCCATGACCCAAACAACACAGCAGAACACGACGGACGCTAAAACTACGATTATGCTTGAATCGCTCTCAGGATTACACCAGAAATGAATCAATCTATGCAAGATAGTTTCTGAGATCCACGTAGATTTGTGAGACATATACATATCTTCTGTTATAGGTACGCAGAGGATGACATTTAAATGGGCATACCTATTTACTTGGATTTAGAATATACATAATTCCGACAAACATCTCTTACAAATGCATCTAACAAGAACACTGGGAAATGCAACAGGTGAGAGATTAACCTGGGGATGGAATCGACAAACAACAAAGCATCGACAAACTAACTCGATATGCAACTATCCCAAAATGCAACGAAATGTAACCACTGGCTCTATTACCTTCCATTCAACCTTGGAAAGTCATCAACTATAAAGCAAGAACTATAGCATAGTGAGCCTGTTAAATAGCAGGAATACGTAGGTAGGATAATACAACTGCAGTGCGTATGGTACTACCTATGTCAAGTTGACTAGGGTTATAATTTATTCCCCATGCGATCACCTGTTCAAATTGGGGGATAGCTGTACACATAAACACTGACCGACCAGATATGAAATTGACATTTTTGACGCACTTGTGCCTGCAAGGATCATTCTCATAACATCCGGCTACAGAACATCAATATCGTCAAACTTCATAACAATAAAAAATTAGGCTCGAAAGATAACGCATCGCTCAACAAAAATAGAAGTACCAAGACCTATGCTGTCTGTATTGAGAAGTTCACCAACACGTACCTTCAAGTAACAACAATATCTACTATTATTTTGAACAATTATACGAAACACAAGAACACGTTTCACTGAGATGAACGACGAAGGAAGAGGCAACACGGAGTATGAGGTTAGAAGAAAGATGGAGATATCGGCCAGGTACAAGTGCAAACAAATTGTCCGAAACGCCATACAAAATGGTAAATTCTTCAAACCGCACAAATTGCACAGCGTAATAAGCACAAAATTACGGAGATTGCATCAAAAATGAGACGGATTACCTTCGATAAAATTAAAACCCTCCGAGGAATAATTCAGTCGGCGTGGTGCGATTTGTAAAAGAAAGTAAATAAACTAGTGCCAACTAAATCAAACATGGCGGACTGTTCAAGTTTTTAGGCATATTTAGAGATTTGCGAAGTTTTACTGATTTAGTTCATATGATAAACCAATTTGAAGTTCGGATATTTTAAAATCCATCAACAAGTCGTATACCAAAACAAACCAATTTTATGCAAAGTTTTGTAATGTAATTTTGCAGTTTGCATTGAAGGATTGCAGTTGGCAAGCATGTGTGAAAGGCGGTTTTCCCGCCATATTCAACTTCCTGTTTCCGGTATTCATTCGCAGGGTGTTTTATTCGTTCAGTTTTGTATTTAACATGAAAAATAGGTAGGATAATTCAGGATGGATTCAAATTATTCTTCCGATGAAGAACTAACTGGCGAATTTCTCGAGTGGTGGAGAAGACAACTTCAAGAAAACTTTGAAACCTAGTAGATCATTAATTTATTTCTTTTATCTTCATGATAGATGTTCGTGCGTATGCGGCTCACAAAAACCGCCGTACTCCAGGTAAATACCTATCTCAAAACATTAGTACCTTCGTACTTATTTTCATGCAAAATAGAATGTTTATTAATTCGTTTCCTTAGCTTTTTCATTCGTATTCCAGGTACCGGTTCTGGGTAGAATTGAAGGAGAAATTAGGGACCCCGAAATTGAAAATGTGAAAAATGAAAAATATGAAAAACTTCCTCGAACAACAACAACGTTCACCGTACATACCGTATGTTCTTAAGTATTAGTTTTTATTTATTAAAAAAATTAGTGCACAAAAGGTGTAATGCCTTAGGTATTACACCTTCCCATTTATTGAAACGTTCCTTATAGTATCCACCATTTTAGATAACTGCCATGGAAGAAGGGAGTTTTAACTTTTATTAAGGTGCTGAATTCTTTATTCAGGGAATTGATCAACCGGTCTCCTTCAAATTACGAATGTCTGTCAGAAATCGTTGATCATTCCTCTTTTCATTCTACCAGTGCAAAAGGATTTGAACTGTAACGTCTCTAGGTTTTTAGTAGGTGGCCAAACATTTGTTGTTCTTTCCTTATCATTTGATTGATAAGAAATAACAATTCTCCAGTAGTTTGACGTTTGTTATGTTAATTTTTTCCAAATGTTCACATTAAAACCTTGGAAATGAAAATGTTTGAACGCGTCCCAGACATTCTGGGTTACTTGGTTTTGAACGAAGACGGCGCAATCTTGTCGGTAAGTTTACGTCAAACCACTCTGTTTTTCTCATTTATTCTTACTGCGAAACTTGCGGGATAACCGTAGTGCGGCGTGCGTAACGCATGTTAATTTCCTTGCGTTCGCATTATTTCAGTCCGATGGCGAACTAGAGAACGCCGAGGGAACGGCGAACCTTTTCACCACGATCATCGGGCTGACGGATAAACTAGGATCGGAGGATGAACGATACAAGAAGCTGTCAAGTAAGTTGATGAACGTGTAAGTTATCGCTCCACTAAGATGTATCAGATTGATGTAATTATTATGTGTCTAAGTAAATGTGACATGGTGGGTTTGCTCGTGCCCATAACTGCATCAAAGTCCTCCTGAGTTTCCTCTGCACACGTACATTCGAGTGTTTCTGAACCCATGGGGTGCCTGAACGTACAGGGTGACAGACACTACTACTGATAGGTTTGTTGGGCCGAGCCTTTAAGCGCGAGCCAAATTAGACGAGCTAAAATTTGTGCCTTAATAATTTTCAATCTCCCGCATTGAATGGTTTTTTACCGTGTCGCTTTGCGACCAGAATCGAACCGGTTTTGACTTCGAGTTACCTACATTCATACTCAATTTTTCATGTAATATTTACCTACGTAATTTGTCCCCGCAGTCAATATCGGATATTGTACAGGTAGAGTGTAATAAGATTATAACATGGACATGGAATAAAGGGAGAAGGAAAGCTGAAGCAGGGTTCACATCCATCCGGAGCCGTCTGGAAATACGGATAGGGGAAGCTAGTGAAAAGCAGTGGTGGGGATGGAGGGGAATCGCGGAAGTTGGGAAGGCGTTCATAACCATCCGGAATTTTGGCTGACAACTCGTTTCCCACGCTTCCTCCCACAGCTGTTTCGGTTACCGACGCCATTCCGTATGCGCAGTAGTGAACTGTGCAGATGCGGAGCGGAAAATATCTGAAAAATCTGATGCGTACAGTTCGCTTCAAAAGTGCTTCTCCGGAAAGAATATTCCCCCCTCCCCAGCTGATGTCCTACCAATCAGCTGCTCGTACGCACTTTCCGGATAGCTTTCCGGATGGATGTGAACCCTGCTTCAGTCAGTGTTATAACCTGTGCTCGAAATTTACCTTCATCCCACCAACACCATCTGTTGTGGTTACGCCGAACTAACATAGTTCCATGAAATGACGCGTACCCCTCACAATTCATCCAACATCTTCAATTTATCATCTTCTATTTGTTCCTAACCTAAATTTCTTTGTTTTTGTTGGGTTGCTGTTGTTTGTTTGTTATTGTTGTTGTTGAGGGGCATATAATTTGTATTGCGTACATAACTACCAAAAAAGAAAGGAGAAGGAGAAGAAAAAGAAAGAGAACACTAACGCTGGAACCTGGAAACAAAGATCTGCTTGGTAAGATCAAAGACAAATAATGGCGGAGGCCAAGCGCCTAGGAATACTGATACTAGCACAGAAAACACTACTATACTACGTACAGAAGGGACACTCAGTGTGGGGGGTGGTTGCCAGCATACAGCTCCCGCTACGCGGAAATTAGTGGCCAAAGGCTGAACTAAGACCCCCCGAATCCTCGTGCATGCGCCTGACACCTTGGATACCACCGCTCTCCTGCTTCGTTGCTACAACAAACCCCGCCACCATTCCCCACCCCCACCACATTTCCATCCACCTCTCTTCCACACCCTTGGTAAATGTACCAGTCTGGCAAAGGACAGACGAGAAAGGATGAAATTAATACAATTAAAGCAAATAATGTACAGTAAAACAATATTTATTCAATATTGACATCACAGTTAGTGGATAGTTGATATCATTAATTTAATTTCATTCTAATTATCTATTGTCGTCACAATGAAATTGTTCGTCCATCGTCAATATTGATTGACTAGTTATTACAATTCGAACATAATATTGACATCACAGCTCGTGGATAGTTGATATTGATATATTTGATATCATTAATTTAATTGGTCACATTCGGGACGGGAAAGCAAAAAAAGGAAGCTGTTGGATGAGTGTTATATCGAACGTCACATCCGATAGCGGCGCACTTTAAATTCACAACCCAACTCATACTTATACTTATCTAGAAAACGAACCACTTCAGTTAAGGAAAAATACGAATTCCGTACACGAAAGCAGTATTTTCAAATTTCACGAGCCATTGCCTACGTAACTAACCTCGTCGCACGTTAAAACGTAGAAAGTTTCTGTAAGTTTGTGTTGTGAACTTACAATAGGGGGTTTCTTCACAGAAAACCAAAAAAAAAGAAAGGAATGAAAACCTCCTTGCGCGTTAAAACGTAGTACAGTAGTTTTCTGTGGTTAAAACGTAAAAATTGTAGTGATGAAATCGTATGTGAGAAACAAGAAAATACTAATGGCGGAACGGAGTCGGAGCGTCTACATGAGGTGGTGGGTGGTGGGTGGGAGAAGACGTGCGATCGCAGCGAATACCAGAAGTTAATAGCAGAACCGTGAACTAGCACCAGTGTCATGAGGCTGGATACTAGGGATGGGATATCGATATCGATATTATCGAAACATCGATATTTTCCTTCCGATATCCGATAATATCGATATTTACCTCCAATATTATCGGTTGTTTTAATAACAAGAAAAATCGTCACATTTGGTTTTAAACTTGTGAAGAAGTAAGGAATGAACCCAAATGTGAAGATATTCATGTAGGTAGGTACAAAACAAAACAAACTGAATATTATTTGAACAAAACTTGAAAACTACTTCATTTTTATATGATTATTATGTACTATGTAGGTAAACAAACGAATTGAATACCTACCACAATTTGAACAAAATTCGAAATTATTTTATTTTATATTATGTATATAGGTAAAAACAAATTGAATACAGTTTGAACAAAGCCTACAAATAACTTCAAAAAGAAAGAAAAACGCTGCAAATCCCTGCACAACGGTTTATTATTTTGTATAGAATACCCTCCTGTTACAGATCACAGCTCTATGTATAGATAACCCGTCTATATAATATGATATGTACTATTCTATACATATTATGTAGATCGCAGACCCTCCATAGGTTAGTACCTAACCCCGTACTCGTTACTAGGTACCTACCTAATTCACGAGTTAAATGTTGCTAAAATAGTTCTGCCGATGACAAACAGTACCTAACAAAAAGAAACACACATAATGAAGTTCTGAAAAGAAATTGTTGATGAGGAGTGAAAAAAGTTGCAAAAGTACCTACCAACAAACTCCAGCCCCTTCTACGTAGATGGTATAATGAACAGTTGTGTAATAATTTACCGTTGAGTAATGATTTACCGTAGTAATAATTTACCCATCAATAATACTTCAACGTTTGTTCAAGTTTCACTACCTACCAACAAACTCCAAAAGAGCCATCATTTTTCAAATTAAATAATATCACAGAACAACCAACTCGACTTCATACTCCGCCAATATAATCAGGTGATCCCTACCAATGATTTTATCTCCGCCAAATTTCCTATTGTGGGCGCGTCTCTGGTTACGAGATATGGTTTGAATTGTATACAATTTCATTCACACTGGAGTCGAAAATGCCTGTCGGTGCAAACTTCGGGGCCTTACTGTGAACGAACGGCTGGACGTACGATGCTCCGGATGGTCTTAAAAAACTCGCAAGTTCAAGAACTATTTAAAACCGTAAAAATATTTACGTAAAAAAATTGTATAGGCGTTTTGAAAATTTCAACCCCTATTTTGAACCCCTTAGAGATGACTCACAGTAACGTCGAGCTTCGAGGACCAACTAGACGCCGAACGGAACCTATAACCCGAATTTCATCAATTTTTTTTCATGGTAACTAAGAAAAGTGGCCCGTACGGCGTACGGCGTACGGTGTACGGCGTACGGCGTACGGCGGACAGACAGAAATATTTTTATTGCAGTTTTGGATTCTACATACCTTGAAACGTAAACCATCAAATTTTGAGGGGGGGTAAGAATTTTTTTTTTCATGCTCGATTCCAATGGTTCATTATTGAAAATAATAAACCAAAATTGTATAAAAGTTAAAAAAGAATTCTTCCCCCTGTGAAGGAAGGAACAGAGCTTTATTCATTGTCTCTCCAGTAAGTCTGTTTCTGCTTGGTTTCTCTGTTTACTGACTTCGGCTTACCAAAAATGTCAACCTAATTTTAATATAACAATGTGTTGCTTACATTTTTTATATTATTTAATTTGGTATTTCTATTTTTTTCGATAATATCGGATATCGATATTTTTCATCCCATATTATATCGATATCGATTTTTTCATTTGATATATCAGTTGATGTCAATATCGATATTTCCTTTCGATATCCCATACCTAACTGATACTAACGTTCACAAGTCGCCCATGCCATCACCATGTCAAGCTTTGTGGGAACCTGCACTCTCGCGGCAAATGATTATAGTTCACCTCAACCCCACTGCAAGGAGCACTCGTCAAAGTCGTCACTCATCTGGCTACCCAGTGAGCCTTCCTTCTCCTTTTATTCCATGGTTATAAGGTTACAGGAGTGAAAACGTCTACTGCGCATGTCTCGAACTAAGTTCTGAAGAAAATCCCGAACCTCTCAAACTGGTTCTGAATGGTTACAAACTACTGCGTCCGAACATCGAACTTATAGTTCGGAATCTTTCAGAACTAGTTCTGATGCTGTCCAAACAGCCAAAAATGGGCGTGGTCAGTTACAAACGGTTCAGAACTGCTTGTCCGAACATACCCGATAATAATAACAATAATAATTATTATCATAATTTATTCTGCTCGAACAAGACTGTTCATAATATTATTTTTAATTTATTGTTATTATTATTATTAAAATACAGTACAAGTAGCGTGAAATTTCCAAATTTCGGCGGCTCTCCTGGAACGGGCCATTCTCGTCCAGCTTTCGACAGTAGGTTTACATAGTCTCATAAAGTAATGTTTTCGATTTCCAGTTACTTTCTCGGACTGCTCATACATCGTCTGCTTGTCCAATCGTAAGTTCTTCATCGTGAAGCGCCGCTACCTGCCGCCCCCGCCTCCGGTCCCAGTTGAGGAGGAAGCACCCGCGAGCGACGATTTCTGAATCCGTCATCGTTATCTTCACAGGTTCATTAACTTTATTATGATCCTGTTGTAAACCTATTATCGAAACTGTTTGTTTCGTAATGTACTTATGTGTTGCGTGTGTTGTGTATAAAATCCTCCTGTTCTTCTTTTTCAAATAAAAATTTAGACTTGTAAGTTTTGAATCTCTCTATTCTGTTCTGTTGTCCTTTTTTTCTTTCTTCCCCTTTTCACAGCTGGCTTGCACCTTTTGTTGTACTATTTTGACTCTTCTGTCTGAGTGGTTTACCTATGTGTTGTATACCTTGATTTTCACGTTTGTGTACTTACGAGTAGGTATGTAGGGGGACATTCAGCCACCAGTCGGAGAAATGTTTTGCATTTCACCAAAAAATCAATATTTTCACAAAAGTTTAATTGCTACAAGTACTTGGACAGTTTTCGGAAAAATCCTGACCGCATGAATGTTAGTAAAATTGGTCGAATGCACCATTCAGCCGCTTATTTCTGCATCAAATTCTACTTTGGTTATTGATCACTTTTGGTAATGAAAATATCCCTTTGTGTTTTACGTATCAGACGTTGCCGAACAAATTTTGTTTATGTCCTGTCCATCCATATGTGTGGCCGGTATTTTCCAGTGGTAGGTTGCGGCTCGAACTCTGCAGTAGGTGCACCATTGACTGTCCCAAAAACTCTTGGACAGATGATTAGGTTATTCTAATGAACTATAACATTATGAACTCATTTTAATTCAACCATTGATCGTCTTTTCGGGTGCTTTGCAAGCCCATATAGTAGTAATAAATATGAGTAGGCCATTAGACTGGGTTGAGCCGGTGGCCGAGCGCAAACACTCGGTGTTCGGACAGACAGTCCTGGACCAGTCTAGGATGGAACTGCGTTCTGAAAATGAGGGGATAGAATCGTCCAGGATTAAGTCCAGAACTCTGCTTGTCCGAATGGGTGCTGATGATTCCGAACGGATAACCTGAAGCATTGTAACCTTCTAGATAAGCTGTAGGTAGAAGCACTGATGATATCACCTTGCGTTAGGAACATGACAAGTGGTGATAGCCTGAGGTCTTTGCAGTAGGTATTTATTCAGAATTCCTTACAGCTCTATATTTGCGTTTTTTGACCTTTTTGCCTGATGTTTCTCAATTCAGTTTGGATACATTGGACTTTCATCTCCTTAGAACCTCCGAACCTTGAAAATGATAAACAAATCGGTGGATACCTGTAGTCAAAAAATAAATACCTGCATGAAAAAAGGAAGTGGGCTGATTTATGAGAGATTGGTTAGCAGGGATTCCTCCCTGTGAAGACTGCTTTCTAACTTAGGAATCTAGATAATACTGTAGATTCAATAATTTCCTAGGCATTCTAGATTGTACTATTTGCCTAGGTAGGAGTTCTAACTCAAAAAACAAATGCGACCTAAGGATTTCTCCAATCTTACGAGTAGCCATTGGTATTTCTACTAACCTTTCCAAAGGCCAAAAATTGATGTGGCGATATTCTCTTTGTATTATGACCTTCTTTATAAGCCTTGATGTCAAAAACGCACGCTTTCAAGTTGCTTCACTTTGAACAAATCACACCAGAGCACTAGATAATTCACTACATAAGTAAATCTTCTCTCGTCACATTTGAGAAGTTCATTACATCCGTCCCCAGCTCGAGCACATAAGGGTAGACTGCTTCACAAATAGGTGGTACGAATTTTTGTTTCATAGCCTAGCAGGTTGGTATCCATTTGCGTTTTAACATAATTAGGAAGCTGTTTTATACTGTGTTCATGATGAATAAAGACACTGCTGCAATATAACTTCAATTCAAAGAGAAGAATGAAGCAGTTGTACAGTCCCACAAATGCACAATCCGACAAGTATATTAGGCCTGGTGGAAACACAGTCATCAGTGCTGCCAGGATCACAAGCTGTACAAAGTTATTAGTTCTGGTTTAAGTCGGTTGACGCGCTCCGAACAGAAACGTTTTAATAATATTAATCTAGGACTAGGTAAGATGAAGTAGCTATATAATGTTGATTTCACAATGACTGTAGACTAGAATTAAGTTGGACACCTGGAACAACATGGGATGCTATACTTAGTTACCCCACCAAATTGCTAGGCAGCACTAGCGTCGCCCACCTGAGTCGATACGACCTGCTGTCGATTTTTTAGTGGTAAATTGCAGGGATGTCCTTGTATGCGTGTGAGTTTTATAGGAGTTTATAGGACTAGGAAACCGAATATGAAGTCGATTTTGAGCAAAGAGTGGAAAGTTGAGGATCTAACGAAGTTTCAGCCTTAGATTTATGTTAAATTTTGGTCTAAATCATCGTTCTTCCGCACAAAGTTTGGGTCCCCATTTGGGAACACATTTCGGTCCTAGCTGTGCTCCAAACCCCGATCGTAATACCGAGGGGTTTTGTGGGGGGGAAATGGGTGTAAAAATAAGGGTTTTAGGTTTTAGTGAGCATGAGCTTGTGAGGTATCGTTTTCCATGTTTTTAGGGCGAGAAGACCGAATATGAAGTTGATTTGACCAAAGAGTGAAGAATTGAGGTTGTAACGAAGGATCAGCTCCCAAAATTCATTTTTTATGAGGCACACAAACCTGGGAAATGTCTGAAATCACAATAAATTTGTACGTAGTTGTAAGGAAAATTGGAAAAAATAGAAGCCTAATTCGTGTTTTTTGGGACCAAAATTGGTGGAACCTTAAAAATTAGCTATTTCAATTATTGCAGATGAAAGAAACAACAAATGAACAGCCAACATTCCTGTAGGTATGACCAATAGAAAAATAAACCCATGTGACGAGGACTCCTCCCCCCCCCCCCCCCCACCACCACAGGGAGTTCACCGTCAAGTTTGAGCTTTTATTGGCTTGTCTGGAGACGACACCGGTATAAGCGTAGTAACAGAGTTATCTATTCCGCTCACACGAATTGATACCTATGTCTAATTTCGAACTAGAACAAGCTCTGGTGGGAGGGGGGGGGGGGCTGATGAAATTGCGGCATCCTTGAACTTGTCCAGAGCCCTCAATACACGGACGAACCTCCTATTTCGAGGCAGGTGGATGTCTGCGATTAGATCGACAAGCTGAGATATCCGGTCAAGCATGGTACGAGTGCTTGGCGGATTTCCAATATAAAATCCATATTAGTCGCTTGCTGGACGTCATATCCGAGTAGGTCGCTTGCTCTGGTGCGAGGGAGCGATGTGCACTTGTTGTGACACCGCACAAGTCCTTCTCTGAAGCCTTCAGCCTTCCTGTTCTTAATTATAGTAGCGGTAGGTAAAAACTTATGTGAGTCTTATTTAGTTTCGCTCGCTTCTAACTCTTATTTTCATTCCCGTTTAATTAGCACTTAAAATGTTAGCCCAACTAATGTTCTTGAAGACTTATTCAGTCATGAAGTCATGAAGACTTATTAAGTTAGTACCTGTAGTAGTTGAGGTAGCACCTGCCTAACACAATTCCTTATTTTACATAATATCTATGTTCAATTTAATGTCAATAAGTATAACCATATAATACTATGTTTTTTATACTTATATACATACATACATACAGACCCCCCCCCCCCCCATCATCCCGATTGTTATTGGTCACCTCTTACAAAATCCATTTATAATAAGTTTAGTCGTAAGCCCTTTCCAATAGACGGGATACCAACCCACCTTCCACGTTTATCGTACACTGTGACAAATAGCTGCCAACTGTCAAAATTGACTTTAAAATTAGACCTTAAGGTACCTGCTTACTTCGAATGTAGCGCTATCGAAATCATCAAAATTCGCAGAAATCGTAATTTCCTTTTGCATTGCATTTCAGGTAAAATAGGTTACATGTTGGTCTCTTTCTGGATGAAATACTGATACCTACTACAAGTGGTATCTGTCCTGTAGCCACCACATCTTGCTGAAAGAACGAGCTGAAATGTTGAAGGTATGTGGGAGTAGCTCCCGATGTTCCCATATGAATTTCATCAAAATCTGATTTACGTTGGTACCTACCTAACTGTCGTCTGCGCAGCGCGTTTTAATTCCCCGGCTCTAGCAACTTATGCCGTTCTACCCAACTGATGTTTGATGGAATTTCAAAGATTATGCAGGTTGTTTCCCGGATAGTTCTGTATGATTTCAGTGCGATCAATATTACGGTAGACGCCTCGTTGACGGGCCCAGACAGCGTTTTAATCCTCATGCTATTCTATGGAGCCAATTTCAATGGAGTTCTGGAGGATTAGGAAGGATTATGAATTTAAAACCTAGTGTTGGAAGCTAGCCACACTATTGCCAAACCTTGAAACTCTTCCTTGGAATCTCCTATTTATACTTTATTTAATAAATAATACAACGCATTTATTCTGCAGAGACAGAGTAGGTTGTCCATAACTGCACACCAAAATAACAATTTTAGTAGCAACAAATAAGTAGGTACTGCAAATGACAGTACATAACAAATTTGATAGTACAAGCGAATACAAGAACCACACTGCGAGATATAGTAAGTAGTACAGTGAGTATAAACTTGAACGGAACAAAAAAAAAAGATTTTAAGTATAATGAATACAAACAAAAAAACGCTGCAAAGTCCTTGTCACATGGGTTTATTATTCTATTGGACATACCTGCAGAAACGTTGGCTGTTTATTTATTGTTTCTTTCATATAAAATAATTGAAATAGCTATTTATGGTGGTTTCCCCAAATTTTGGCCCCCAAAACACGAATTAGGTACACTCCTTTTTTTTTAAATTATCTTTGATCATTGATAGTACCATTTAATCGTCTTGATCCACCTTTTGACACTTTATCCAGTGTTATTATACAAATTGATGGTGATTTCAAACGATTTCCCAGGTTTTTGACTCATAAAAAATCAATTTCGGGAGCTGAACATCTGGTAGAACCTCAATTTTCTAGTCTTTGGTCAAAATCGACTTCATATTCGGTCTTCTCGTCCCCAAAAACATGAAAAACGATACCTTAAAAGCTCATGTTACCAACATGTTGCTAAAACGCAAAAAGTACCTATTTTTATACACATTTTCACTCATAACACCCCTGGGTATATTCCGATCGGGCTGAAAAGTTTCGGGACACAACTAGGGCCCAAATGGAGCATGTGTGCGAAAGAACGATTTTTTTAGACCGAAAATGAAGCCTGTACACGTGATACGGCGGACGGCGTACGGCGGACGGCGGACGGACATTGCATTTTTGGAATCTACGTACCTTGAAACGGAAAAGAAAAAATTTTGAGGGGGTGTTATAAAAATTTTTTGCTGAGCGATTACATAGGTGTATTATTCACAGAATAATAAACCAAAACGAGCCCGAACTCGAATATTAGGTTGCTGTTTCTGACAAATTATTTTTGATCAGTGATTTGTTAGTGAATTGTCTTGATTCACCTGTTAATATTACCTCCTGTATTATTATTAGAGTCCGGATTTATATTCTTTTTTCAGTGCCCATATACGCATTCTTTTATTCGTTTTTCAAGGCCAAAATATTCTTTTTTGAATGTTGAAATATTCCGTTTATATTCGTTTTTGAAATCACAATGAAAATAATATTTTACGATTCTATTGAGGATCGATATCATTTCAATGCTGTGACACCAGAACCGTAGGTGGAAAAACGTGCTTTTACAAGGTTACATGATAAATAAGTCAAGACACAGTTTCTTTTTTTTTTTATTCGCGTTTTTATTGGGTAAGTGGAAAACGTAACATTATTTGGTATAATATACAAGATTAAATATATCCATACAATAATAATCGGCTTTGGGAGACCACTACTTACCACATAAAATGACTCGTTTTTCCATTCGATCGATTTTCTAACTTAAAATTCCTTCTTTTGTCGGTCAATAAATTTTTCAACCTAGAAAAGGATCGTTCTACTTCACTCGAAACAATAGGCAGGAATTTCAGAGCTGCTATGTCGTTGGGGTCCGTGAATTCTCATTCTGGAACTATCTATCTCTCCTTTCAGAATTCCCGCCACCTGCCGTACAGTCGTTCAGTAGGTACCGCCTCAGTTGCTCAGTCGTTCCCAGTGGCTCCTTCCCAAAATTTACTGTCCTCAATCAATTTTTTCGTCTCAGCCACAGGATCGGTCAGTCGAAAATTAAATCGGGTAGGCTACTGAGATTTGATTTCACAGTAGTATTTTTGACAAACACCTTTTTAACAGATGAAATCAACTGGTTCAAATCTGGCACACAATTCCGAAGCTCTTCTCCCACACGATGGATTCCATGGGCCACGCAGGTCACGTGGACCATTTTTGGGCAAACAACTTTCAACTTCTCTCCAGCTTTCAGCATATATATAAGCAGCGCCATCCGTAATGAGCCCCAAAATTCGATTTTCGCCATATTCCTGGGCGTGAGGTCCCCTCAAAATGTTCTTAGCTTCGACCACCGTCCTGGCGGTAGTGGATTGGTTGGTTTGATCCAATTCCTTTCATGAAATGAGGTAGCCTTTCCCTGCTTCTTCTGACTCTAATTTTCCAACAATGACGTGGGCTATTTATCGCTCATCTTTCCTAATTGCCACTTTTGACCTGAGAGGTCGTTAACTTTTTTTTCCCTTGAAAACAAACAAATATTCAAAATATTCAAAATATTCTTTGTGACCTCAAATATGACAAAATATTCTAAATTAAATTGCGTTTATATTGTTGCAAACAGATTATAACCACTTAAAACGGATTCCTATGAACGTATAAGGTCTCAGAATTAGATATGCAAAAGCATAATAAATTCGGTCTCTAGTATTGAATTTTGAGAGTTAAAACTTCGTTAGACCCTCAGTCCTTCACTCAGGTGTCAAAATCAACTTCTTATTTGGTCTGCACACCCTAAAAACATGGAAAACAAGTCCAAGTTCACTAAAACCTCAGAAATACTTAATTTTGCACCCATTTTTCACCCATAACACCCCTGGGTGTTTGTTTTCCGATTGGGCTGCCGAGATAGGAGACACAACTGGGGCCCAAATGGAGCCGATGTGCGAAACAACAATTTTTTTTTTTGACCGAAAATTAATGTAGCAGGAAGATATCGATGATACGGCGGACGGACATTGCATTTTTGGAATCTGCATACCTTGAAACGTAAAAGAAAACATTTTGATGGGATGTTCCAAAAAACGCTGCAAAGTCCTTGTCACATGGGTTTATTATTCTATTGGACATACCTACAGAGATGCTGGCTGTTCATTTATTGTTACTTTCATGTAAAATAATTGAAATAGCTATTTCTGGTGGTTTCCACAACTTTTGGCCCCCAAAACTTGAATTAGCCACGCTCCTTTTTTTTTCAAATTATCTTTGATCATTGGTAGTGCCATTTAATCGTCTTGATCCACGTGTTGACACTTTTCCTAGTGTTATTCTACAAATTGATGGTGATTTCAGACGATTTCGCAGGTTTTTGACTCATAAAAAATCAATTTTGGGAGCTGAACATCTGGTACAACCACAATTTTCCACTCGATGGTCAAAATCGACTTCATAATCGGTCTTCTCGTCCCCAAAAACATGGAAAACGATACCTCAAAAGCTCATTTTACTAACATGTTGCTAAAACGCAAAAAGTACCTATTTTTACACACATTTTCACTCATAACACCCCTGGGTATATTCCGAAAGGGCTGAAAAGTTTCGGGACACAACTAGGGCCCAAATGGAGCATGTGTGCGAAAGAACGAATTTTTTTGACCGAAAATGAAGCCGGTACACGTGATACGGCGGACGGACATTGCATTTTGGTTTATTATTCTGTGAATATACACCTATGTATTCGCTCAGCAAAAAAATTTTATCACTCCCTCAAACTTTTTTCTTTTCCGTTGCAAGGTGCGTGGATTCCAAAAATACAATGTCCGTCCGCCGTATCACGTCTACAGGCTTCATTTTCGGTCCAAAAAATTCGTTCTTTCGCACACAAGCTTTATTTGGGCCTTAGTTGTGTCCCGAAACTTTGCAGTCCGATCGGAATATACCCAGGGGTGTTATGAGTTAAAATGTGTGTAAAAATAGGTACTTTTTGCGTTTATTATTCTGTGAATATACACCTATGTATTCACTCAGCAAAAAATTTTTATAACACCCCCTCAAACTTTTTTCTTTTCCGTTTCAAGGTGCGTAGATTCCAAAAATGCAATGTCCGTCCGCCGTACGCCGTACGCCGTATCACGTGTACAGGCTTCATTTTCGGTCTAAAAAATTCGTTCTTTCGCACACATGCTCCATTTGGGCCCTAGTTGTGTCCCGAAACTTTTCAGCCCGATCGGAATATACCCAGGGGTGTTATGAGTGAAAATGTGTGTAAAAATAGGTACTTTTGCGTTTTAGCAACATGTTAGTAACATGAGCTTCTGACATATCGTTTTCCATGTTTTTGGGGACGAGAAGACCGAATATGAAGTCGATTTTGACCAATGAATGGAAAATTGAGTTCTACCAAAGGTTCAGCTGCCAAAATTGATTTTTTATGAGTGAAGAACCTGGGAAATCGTCTGAAATCACCATCAATTTGTATAATAACACTGGGAAAAGTGTCAACACGTGGATCAAGACGATTAAATGGCACTACCAATGATCAAAGATAGTTTAAAAAAAAGGAGCGTACCTACCTAATTTGTGTTTTAGGGGCCAAAATTAATGAAATTAATGGAAACCATCAGAAATAGCTACTTATTTCTATTATTACGCATGAAAGAAACAATAAATGAACAGCCAACATTTCTGTAGGTATGTCCAATAGAAAAATAAACCCATGTGACAAGGACTTTGCAGCGTTTTTTGTTTTAGTCACATGTTAGTAACATGAGCTTTTAAGGTATCGTTTTTCATGTTTTTGGGGACGAGAAGACCGAATATGAAGTCGATTTTGACCAAGGAGTGGAAAATTGAGGTTGTACCAGATGTTGAGCTCCCAAAATTGATTTTTGATGAGTGAAAAACCTGGGAAATCGTCTGAAATCACCATCAGTTTGTATAATAACACTGGAAAAAGTGTCAACACGTGGATCAAGACGATTAAATGGCAGTACCAATGATCAAAGATAGTTTAAAAAAAAGGAGCGTACCTAATTTGTGTTGTACGGGCCAAAATTAATGGAAACCATCAGAAATAGCTACTTATTTCTATTATTACGCATGAAAGAAACAATAAATGAACAGCCAACATTTCTGCAGGTATGTCCAGTAGAATAATAAACCCATGTGACAAGGACTTTCCAGCGTTTTTGGAATCTAATGCACCTTGAAACGGAAAAGAAAAAATTTTGAGGGGGTAATATAAAAATTTTTTGCTGAGCGAATACATAGGTGTATTATTCACAGAATAATAAACCAAAAAAAAAAATACCGAAAGAAAGATAAGAGGATGCACCACCAATAATTGTTCATTGTTGAGGGAGTGTTTGGTGACACCGGTGTTGAACTGAATAATCGTGGGAAGGGATCTGAGGCGGAGGGGAAGGGCGTTCCACAACCTTGCACCAGCAGTACCAAAAGAACTGCTGTTCTCACAGTTTATTCCCAATAGGGGTTCAAATATTGCTCTCTATGGATTATTCGTATAATTTAAATCGTATTTAAACATTCAGTTGTTGCGGACATTCGTCTTCATGCCTACTACAACGGTGTGAGCAAGCTATTAATGACCACACAGTTGGGCAGACGAGTTTTCTATAGATTCTCCCGTTGGTAACTGGCAGGAATGCGAAATCGACCGAGTGAATTCCCCTTCCCCTCACTGTCCGGGACGTGAGAACAATGGGACAGACTTGACAGCCGGCGTGCGTTGCAAAACCCCTCCCCTCCCCTGGTGCATGGTCACTATAGTAATCTCCCCCTCCACGACCATTCAACTATACTCTTCTGTGTGCACTATACTCACCGCCCCTCCCCTCCCCTTCCCCTCACTCCATGACGTCTCCGGTCTGACCAGTCTGAATCAGCAGTCTCCAAGCTCCTCCTCTCAGGTGCCGGTATCTGCCCGGAAGGAAAAACATGTTAGGAATTCCCACTTGTCTGCATTACATTACAAGTTTAGTAGAAGCTCAATTGTTTAGCGTCGTTTTTCGCCAAACGTTGATTTTAGCATGTTCGGAAGTTGAGTTTGCTAAAATTTGCTAACGCAGTCATGTATGCTGAGTGTTGATCATCCATTGACTCGCAATTTTTATTACGTCTTTCGTTTGTTCATTTTTGGTACGTACCTTTGGCTTAATATGTAATATTAGAATGGCTCAGTCCTGTAGTATTATTTATACATCGGCTTTTTATCAGGGATCCAAGAAACCAAGTAAAGTTTTTAACCTCCAAAAACCTAAGTTTCTCACAACAAAATTAAACAAGTTTCGTTCCTCTTATGAATTCTCTTTACTTGTTTAGTAGCTAAACTATATAACAGGTATAGCGGTCAACAAATAAACGTTTTAAACAAACAGAATTAGTCATCTGAGATATTGGTGCATTTTACGGACTCTGCTTGTTGTCTAACTGACCTGACGGAATACTTCCTCGTGCTTATAAGGCCCTTGTTGTCTAGCATTAACACTGGAACTGTAAAGTGAGTCGGGTGGCTACAAAAAAATTTACAGGTAGTAGCATCAACCAAACTAACTTTACTGGATTCGCCGTTTTTGTAAGGATCCTACCTACCAACTTTTTAAAATACTTCGTTTTGTTGAAGTGATTTTTCTCTTCTTGGGAAATGTAACCTAAACCAAAAAAAAACAATAAATAAACTGAAATAAACCAAAATTCGTCCGTCCGCCGTACGCCGTCCGCCGTCCGCCGTACGCGGCACTTTCCTTAGTTACCATGGACCAAAATTAATGGAATTTAGTATACCTCCATTTGGGGTCTAGTTGTGCCCCGCAGCTTGGCGTTACCGTCAGTCTACTCTAAGGGGTAGAAAATAGGGGATGCAATTTTCAAAACGCCCTGGCTCGAAAACTTCAAATGGGAAGGTATATTTTTTCCATCGATTTCGAATAGATCGCAATTTTTTGCATCAAATGAGACCTCGCGGAGCATTTTAGGACCAACCGTTCGCGAAAAAAAGAGAAGAAACACGAGTGTGAATCGCAAATTCAAGGCCGAATACCCGTTCAAACTTTATTTTATTTTATTTTGGTTTATTATTTTCAATAATGAACCATTGGAATCGAGCATGAAAAAAAAAATTCTTACCCCCCCTCAAAATTTGATGGTTTACGTTTCAAGATATGTAGAATCCAAAACTGCAATAAAAATATTTCTGTCTGTCCGCCGTACGCCGTACGCCGTACGGGCCACTTTTCTTAGTTACCATGAAAAAAAATTGATGAAATTCGGGTTATAGGTTCCGTTCGGCGTCTAGTTGGTCCTCGAAGCTCGACGTTACTGTGAGTCATCTCTAAGGGGTTCAAAATAGGGGTTGAAATTTTCAAAACGCCTATACCATTTTTTTACGTAAATATTTTTACGGTTTTAAATAGTTCTTGAACTTGCGAGTTTTTTAAGACCATCCGGAGCATCGTACGTCCAGCCGTTCGTTCACAGTAAGGCCCCGAAGTTTGCACCGACAGGCATTTTCGACTCCAGTGTGAATGAAATTGTATACAATCCAAACCAAATCTCGTAACCAGAGACGCGCCCACAATAGGAGTTTGTGAATACGGCCAATCATTGGTAGGGATCACCTGATTATATTGGCGGAGTATGAAGTCGAGTTGGTTGTTCTGTGATATTATTTAATTTTAAAAATGATGGCTCTATTGGAGTTTGTTGGTAGGTAGTGAAACTTGAACAAACGTTGAAGTATTATTGATGGGTAAATTATTACTACGGTAAATCATTACTCAACGGTAAATTATTACAGAACGGTAAATTATACCATCTACGTAGAAGGGGCTGGAGTTTGTTGGTAGGTACTTTTGCAACTTTTTTCACTCCTCATCAACAATTTCTTTTCAGAACTTCATTATGTGCGTTTCTTTTTGTTAGGTACTGTTTGTCATCGGCAGAATTATTTTAGCAACATTTAACTCGTGATTTAGGTAGGTACCTAGTAACGAGTACGGGGTTAGGTACTAACCTACGGAGTGTCTGCGATCTACATAATATGCATATAATAGAATAGTACATATCATATTATATAGAAGGGTTATCTATACATAGAGCTGTGATCTGTAACAGAAGGGTATTCTATACAAAATAATAAACCGTTGTGCAGGGATTTGCAGCGTTTTTTTCAAAGTAATAACCTTTTCTAATAACCTTCTAATAACTTTTCAAACATCACCTGATCAAATGCGACTTTTTCTGTGTTTTTTTCGATTTCACCGATTGTTTACTTTGAGAAGCTTCCTTAGTTACCTACTGAATTTTGTTATGAATGAAGGTTATTATAATTCGGATAATGATAATTACAGGTAGGTAGGTACTCATTGTACTCGTCGAAATGTGAACCTTACGATATAATTACGGTAGGTACTATAAAAGGAACAGCATCTTTACAGATGGGTGATCTATATATATATAGAAAATAAAAAACCGTTGTGTAATAATTTGCAGTGTTTTTCTTTGTTTTATGTCTGGGCCAACATAGGAAATAATAACTTTTCAGAAGAAAATTTTTAAGTTTTTTGACCAGTAGGAGTTAACCAATTTCGATGAAATTTTCAGGGATGGTTGGTTATTAGTAGAAAAGATTATTTCCTGAGTTTCAGCGTGACCGAATTATTAGTTTCTGTGACCGCAACTTTCTTAATTTTTAGGTACTGAGTAAAGTACCTACCAGTAGGAGTTAACCAATTTCGATGAAATTTTCAGGGATGGTTGGCTATTAGTAGAAAAGATTATTTCCTGAGTTTCAGCGTGACCGCATTATTAGTTTCTGTGACCGCAACTTTCTTAAATTTTAGTAGGAGTTAACCAATTTCGATGAAATTTTCAGGGATTAGTAGAAAAGATTATTTCCTGAGTTTCAGCGTGACCGCATTATTAGTTTCTGTGACCGCAACTTTCTTAAATTTTAGGTACTGAGTAAAGTACCAGTAGGAGTTAACCAATTTCGATGAAATTTTCCGGGATGGTTGGTTATTAGTAGAAAAGATTATTTCCTGAGTTTCAGCGTGACCGAATTATTAGTTTCTGTGACCGCAACTTTCTTAATTTTTAGGTATTGAGTAAAGTACCAGTAGGAGTTAACCAATTTCGATGAAATTTTCAGGGATGGTTGGTTATTAGTAGAAAAGATTATTTCCTGAGTTTCAGCGTGACCGCATTATTAGTTTCTGTGACCGCAATTTTTTTAAATGTTAGGTACTGAGTAAAGTACCTACCAGTAGGAGTTAACCAATTTCGATGAAATTTTCAGGGATGGTTGGCTATTAGTAGAAAAGATTATTTCCTGAGTTTCAGCGTGACCGCATTATTAGTTTCTGTGACTGCAACTTTCTTAAATTTTAGGTATTGAGTAAAGTACCAGTAGGAGTTAACCATTTTCGATGAAATTTTCAGGGATGGTTGGTTTTTAGTATAAAAGATTATTTCCTGAGTTTCAGCGTGATCGCATTATTAGTTTCTGTGACTGCAACTTTCTTAAATTTTAGGTATTGAGTAAAGTACCAGTAGGAGTTAACCATTTTCCATGAAATTTTCAGGGATGGTTGGTTATTAGTAGAAAAGATTATTTCCTGAGTTTCAGCGTGACCGCATTATTAGTTTCTGTGACCGCAACTTTTCAAATTTTAGGTACTGAGTAAAATACCAGTAGGAGTTAAGCAATTTCGATGAAATTTTCAAGGATGGTTTGTTATTAGTAGAAAAGATTATTTCCTGAGTTTCAGCGTGACCGCATTATTAGTTTCTGTGACCGCAACTTTCTTAAATTTTAGGTACTGAGTAAAGTACCAGTAGGAGTTAACCAATTTCGATGAAATTTTCAGGGATGGTTGGTTATTAGTAGAAAAGATTATTTCCTGAGTTTCAGCGTGACCGAATTATTAGTTTCTGTGACCGCAACTTTCTTAATTTTTAGGTACTGAGTAAAGTACCTACCAGTAGGAGTTAACCAATTTCGATGAAATTTTCAGGGATGGTTGGCTATTAGTAGAAAAGATTATTTCCTGAGTTTCAGCGTGACCGCATTATTAGTTTCTGTGACCGCAACTTTCCTAAATTTTAGTAGGAGTTAACCAATTTCGATGAAATTTTCAGGGATTAGTAGAAAAGATTATTTCCTGAGTTTCAGCGTGACCGCATTATTAATTTCTGTGACTGCAACTTTCTTAAATTTTAGGTAGGTACTGAGTAAAATACCAGTAGGAGTTAACCAATTTCGATGAAATTTTCAGGGATGGTTTGTTATTAGTAGAAAAGATTATTTCCTGAGTTTCAGCGTGACCGCATTATTAGTTTCTGTGACCGCAACTTTCTTAAATTTTAGGTAGGTACTGAGTAAAGTACCAGTAGGAGTTAACCAATTTCGATGAAATTTTCAGGGATTGTTTGTTAAGAGTAGAAAAGATTATTTCCTGAGTTTCAGCGTGACCGCATTATTAGTTTCTGTGACCGCAACTTTTTAAATTTTAGGTACTGAGTAAAGTACCAGTAGGAGTTAACCAATTTCGATGAAATTTTCAGGGATGGTTTGTTAAAGTAGAAAAGATTATTTCCTGAGTTTCAGCGTGACCGCATTATTAGTTTCTGTGACCGCAACTTTTTAAATTTTAGGTACTGAGTAAAACACCAGTAGGAGTTAACCAATTTCGATGAAATTTTCAGGGATGGTTGATTATTAGTAGAAAAGATTATTTCCTGAGTTTCAGCGTGACCGCATTATTAGTTTCTGTGACCGCAACTTTTCAAATTTTAGGTACTGAGTAAAGTACCAGTAGGAGTTAAGCAATTTCGATGAAATTTTCAGGGATGGTTGGTTATTAGTATAAAAGATTATTTCCTGAGTTTCAGCGTGACCGCATTATTAGTTTCTGTGACCGCAACTTTCTTAAATTTTAGGTATTGAGTAAAGTACCAGTAGGAGTTAACCATTTTCGATGAAATTTTCAGGGATGGTTGGTTATTAGTAGAAAAGATTATTTCCTGAGTTTCAGCGTGACCGCATTATTAGTTTCTGTGACCGCAACTTTTCAAATTTTAGGTACTGAGTAAAGTACCAGTAGGAGTTAAGCAATTTCGATGAAATTTTCAAGGATGGTTTGTTATTAGTAGAAAAGATTATTTCCTGAGTTTCAGCGTGACCGCATTATTAGTTTCTGTGACCGCAACTTTCTTAAATTTTAGGTACTGAGTAAAGTACCAGTAGGAGTTAACCAATTTCGATGAAATTTTCCGGGATGGTTGGTTATTAGTAGAAAAGATTATTTCCTGAGTTTCAGCGTGACCGAATTATTAGTTTCTGTGACCGCAACTTTCTTAATTTTTAGGTATTGAGTAAAGTACCAGTAGGAGTTAACCAATTTCGATGAAATTTTCAGGGATGGTTGGTTATTAGTAGAAAAGATTATTTCCTGAGTTTCAGCGTGACCGCATTATTAGTTTCTGTGACCGCAATTTTTTTAAATGTTAGGTACTGAGTAAAGTACCTACCAGTAGGAGTTAACCAATTTCGATGAAATTTTCAGGGATGGTTGGCTATTAGTAGAAAAGATTATTTCCTGAGTTTCAGCGTGACCGCATTATTAGTTTCTGTGACCGCAACTTTCTTAAATTTTAGTAGGAGTTAACCAATTTCGATGAAATTTTCAGGGATTAGTAGAAAAGATTATTTCCTGAGTTTCAGCGTGACCGCATTATTAGTTTCTGTGACCGCAACTTTTCAAATTTTAGGTACTGAGTAAAGTACCAGTAGGAGTTAGGCAATTTCGATGAAATTTTCAGGGATGGTTGGTTATTAGTATAAAAGATTATTTCCTGAGTTTCAGCGTGATCGCATTATTAGTTTCTGTGACCGCAACTTTCTTAAATTTTAGGTATTGAGTAAAGTACCAGTAGGAGTTAACCATTTTCGATTAAATTTTCAGGGATGGTTGGTTATTAGTAGAAAAGATTATTTCCTGAGTTTCAGCGTGACCGCATTATTAGTTTCTGTGACCGCAACTTTTCAAATTTTAGGTACTGAGTAAAATACCAGTAGGAGTTAAGCAATTTCGATGAAATTTTCAAGGATGGTTTGTTATTAGTAGAAAAGATTATTTCCTGAGTTTCAGCGTGACCGCATTATTAGTTTCTGTGACCGCAACTTTCTTAAATTTTAGGTACTGAGTAAAGTACCAGTAGGAGTTAACCAATTTCGATGAAATTTTCAGGGATGGTTGGTTATTAGTAGAAAAGATTATTTCCTGAATTTCAGCGTGACCGAATTATTAGTTTCTGTGACCGCAACTTTCTTAATTTTTAGGTACTGAGTAAAGTACCTACCAGTAGGAGTTAACCAATTTCGATGAAATTTTCAGGGATGGTTGGCTATTAGTAGAAAAGATTATTTCCTGAGTTTCAGCGTGACCGCATTATTAGTTTCTGTGACCGCAACTTTCTTAAATTTTAGTAGGAGTTAACCAATTTCGATGAAATTTTCAGGGATTAGTAGAAAAGATTATTTCCTGAGTTTCAGCGTGACCGCATTATTAATTTCTGTGACCGCAACTTTCTTAAATTTTAGGTAGGTACTGAGTAAAATACCAGTAGGAGTTAACCAATTTCGATGAAATTTTCAGGGATGGTTTGTTATTAGTAGAAAAGATTATTTCCTGAGTTTCAGCGTGACCGCATTATTAGTTTCTGTGACCGCAACTTTCTTAAATTTTAGGTAGGTACTGAGTAAAGTACCAGTAGGAGTTAACCAATTTCGATGAAATTTTCAGGGATTGTTTGTTAAGAGTAGAAAAGATTATTTCCTGAGTTTCAGCGTGACCGCATTATTAGTTTCTGTGACCGCAACTTTTTAAATTTTAGGTACTGAGTAAAGTACCAGTAGGAGTTAACCAATTTCGATGAAATTTTCAGGGATGGTTTGTTAAGAGTAGAAAAGATTATTTCCTGAGTTTCAGCGTGACCGCATTATTAGTTTCTGTGACCGCAACTTTCTTAATTTTTAGGTATTGAGTAAAGTACCAGTAGGAGTTAACCAATTTCGATGAAATTTTCAGGGATGGTTGGTTATTAGTAGAAAAGATTATTTCCTGAGTTTCAGCGTGACCGCATTATTAGTTTCTGTGACCGCAACTTTTCAAATTTTAGGTACTGAGTAAAGTACCAGTAGGAGTTAACCAATTTCGATGAAACTTTCAGGGATGGTCGGTTATTAGTAGAAAAGATTATTTCCTGAGTTTCAGCGTGACCGCATTATTAGTTTCTGTGACCGCAACTTTTTAAATTTTTGGTACAAGGTAAAGTACCAGTAGGGATTAACCGATTGCGATGAAATTTTCAGGGGTTGTGCGGTCACATGAGTAAACAATACCACCCGAGTTTCGTCGTGACCGCATGTGCAGTTTCCGTGACCGCGTATTTTTATTATGTGATAAGGCTGACCTGCAAATTAGGTGGTCCCCACGTTGTCAGTTTTCGTACATCATGGCTATGGACGAATTGAATGAAATTTGGTAAAGTAGTCCGCTCAATTAAGCACAGCCTGCTTGAAATCCACTTTGTTACCAACACGTACATCTACTCATCTTGATACCTTCCGTTCCTCGTATTGGAATTGCTTCCACTCTGCTCTCCCTTGCTATTTTTTTGCAATATTTCTTGGTAAATTTCGAAAAAATTGTATATTTTCATACCACGAAGAACAGTTTACATTTAGTTGAGCTTATACGAGCAAAGCATGCCTATGTCAATCTTTGGCCTGCTGTTGCCTGCTGTGCCTGCAATGTGTCTTCCTCTACATCTACTACATCTCTGATCAATCGATCTCTTTGGGGATATCTCTCGCCTCGTTTCGTTATCTGTAGTTACTGCGGTTAGCTCTGGACTCTTCAACTCTGGACTTCCACACTTTTTATTGTAGCGTTTTGACGAGATTTTTGCTCACACGTCCCCCCTGAAGAGCCGATTAGACTGAAGAGCTTAAAGTCAACAGATCCGGTACTCACATATACTAAGGAAATATTGTACCTAACACTATTTTGCGTCCCTACGAAACTCAACGACAGTCAGATATATTTGATTTTTTAGCCGGCTACCATAGGAAATTCCTCTGGTTGTTAGAAATCTATAAGATATTTTGGTGATTGGGCCTACTATAGCACAAGTTTAGTAGGGAATTGTCATCAAAATAGGCCGCGATCGACATTCACAAGACTTTTGGTTATCCGAAAGAAACATTGGCACAGGTAATCACCGATTTCGATAAATATCCATCCATGGGAAAGGTAGGGGGAAATGTAGGTTTGTGCAGGTTGATGGGAGACTTAGGTAATGTAGGGAGAAACGAGGAATATTCTGTTGCTTTCCAGTTCCTCCAGATATAGTCATTGCGATTATGTAACGGTTAAGACGAATGTATACATTATTGTATATTTATGCGAAACTTCTTGGCACTACATTAGACTGTTTATGCTGACTGAAGAAGTTGTGACATTCCCAAGTTTCCCTATCAGGCTGAAAATAAAAGTTCACACTTCTAATGCTACACAGGCCGACGAGAATAAAATTAAAGTCAACCGTTGCGCTGTATATCAGTCAGTGGCAGTCGCTATCACAGGACTGACTATCCGCTTCAGATAGGTGTACCTCACCCTGCATGATGTTTTCTTGAAACGCAGATATTTTTGGGACACGAAAAAGTCCCAATAGTGACCTATGACTTAATGAGCTATTTTTTAATGTTACCTACTTGCCGGAACCCACTGCAGTAGGTATTTAACCTAAACTCCAACTTACATTTTCCACCGTTTTAAGCATGAAAATTCAACATTGATTTTAGCCTTTTTCTTTCCTTCCTTCCTTGACCTTCTTGGAATTTTTGTTAATCATGTAATTAAAAATATTTGTCTACAAATATATCGTTCAATAAACTTCGAATCGTAACGCTTTATCACAACACAACTTCCTTTTGTCGTTAACTACCTATCTACTTCTAACTTCTACTGTCGCTACAAGCTGTGGATTGACGTCACATTTTTATTTGACAAGAAGACCGAAAATATTTACTGCAAGTTTATGTTTTTATGAACTAGGTACCTTCAACAACACAACAAACAAACCATCCCATTTTAATTATCGCCGCGATCTGAATTTTCAGATGCAGCGAGAAAAAATTAATGTACGTACATAGGAGTCGAGATCCATATATACCGTATTATTACGGATCTGTATTCCATCTCAGTGGATTTCCATTCTATAGGAAAACAATCTCAGGCAAACTTTGTCCAAATGTAAGGGTAATTACGATTACAATTTTTTAAAGTTTTGGATTGAAAAATAAAAACGCTGCAAATTCCTTGTCACATGGGTTTATTATTCTATTGGACATACCTACAGAAACGTTGGCTGTTTACTTATTGTTTCTTTCATATAAAATAATTTAAATAGCTATTTCTGGTGGTTTCCACCAATTTTGGCCCCCGAAACACGAATTAGGTACGCTCCTTTTTTTTTTTTTTCAAATTATCTTTGATCATTGATAGTACCATTTAATCGTCTTGATCCACCTCTTGATACTTTTTCTAGTGTTATTCTACAAATTGATGGTGATTTCAGACGATTTTCCAGGTTTTTGACTTATAAAAAATCAATTTTGGGAGCTGAACATCTGGTACAACCTCAATTTTCCACTCTTTGGTCAAAATCGACTTCATATTCGGTCTTCTCGTCCCCAAAAACATGAAAAACGATACCTCAAAAGCTCATTTTACCAACATGTTGCTAAAACGCAAAAAGTACCTATTTTTACACACATTTTCACTCATAACACCCCTGGGTATATTCTGATCAGGCTGAAAAGTTTCGGGACACAACTAGGGCCCAAATGGAGCATGTGTGCGAAAGAGCGAATTTTTTAGGCCAAAAATGAAGCCTGTACACGTGATACGGCGGACGGCGGACGGACATTGCATTTTTTGAATCTACGCACCTTGAAACGGAAAAGAAAAAATTTTGAGGGGGTGTTATAAAAATTTTTTGCTGAGCGAATACATAGGTGTATTATTCACAGAATAATAAACCAAAAGAACTGAATAAAAGAAATCGAGTTATGATAGAAGCCATTACACTCCAATTTATTACTACTCGGTAGGAGAGTGAATTAGAAAAAAAAGAAACAAAAAATACTGGGAGAGAAAATAAAAACGCTGCAAAGTCCTTGTCACATGGGTTTATTATTCTATTGGAGTTCTAGAGATTTTTGTTGGCTGTTAAATGTATTGTTTCTTTCATGTGGAATGATTGAAATAGCTATTTCTGATGATTTCCACCAATTTTGGCCCCCAAAACATGAAATAGGTACTTTTTTTTTTTTTAAGATCATCTTTGATCATTGGTAGTGGCATTTAATGGTCTTGATTCACCTGTTTACACTTTTTCCAATGTTATTGTACAAATTGATGGTGATTTCAGACAGTTTTCCAGGTTTTTGACTCATAAAAAAACAATTTTGGGAGCTGAACCTTTGGTAAAACCTCAATTTCCGCGTCTTTGGTCAAAATCGACTTCATATTCGGTCTTCTCGTCCTCAAAAACATGGAAAAAGATACCTCAAAAGCTCATGTTACTAACATGTTGTTAAAACGCAAAAAGTACCTATTTTTATACACATTTTCACTCATAACACCCCTGGGTATATTCCGATCGGGCTGAAAAGTTTCGGGACACAACTAGGGCCCAAATGGAGCATGTGTGCGAAAGAACGACTTTTTTAGACCGAAAATGAAGCCTGTACACGTGATACGGCGTACGGCGGACGGCGTACGGCGGACGGACATTGCATTTTTGGAATCTACGCACCTTGAAACGGAAAAGAAAAAATTTTGAGGGGGTGTTATAAAAATTTTTTGCTGAGCGAATACATAGGTGTATTATTCACAGAATAATAAACCAAAACGCTGCCAAGTCCTTGTCACATGGGTTTATTATTCTCGAATGAATACGGCACGATTGGGACCTCACTGAAGAGACCCACAAAGATATATTTGACGGTTGAAAAAGACTATTAGGTTGCTATTTCTGAAAAAATTATTTTCGATCGCTGAAATTATCACTGAATTGTCTTGATTCACCTGTTAATACTACCTTCTGTGTTATACAAATTTCTGGTGATCACAACCATTTTCACAGGTTTTTGACCCATAGATATTGAGTTTTGAGAGTTAAAACTTTGTCAGAATCTCAGTCCTTCACTCAGTAGTCAAAATCAACTTCATATTTGGTCTCCTCGCCCTAAAAAAAAACATGGAAAACGACATCTCACTAGCCCCCCCCCCACAACTCTCCCGGGTGTATGTGTATGACGATCGGGCTGCCGAGCTTTGGAGTATGGAGCACAACTACGACCCAAATGTGTTCCCAAATGGGGATCCAAACTTTGCGGGGAAGAAAGACAATTTTAGACACAAATTTAACATAAATTTAAGGCTGAAAATTAGTTAAAAACTCATTTTTCCACTCTTTGGTCAAAATCTATTTCATATTCGGTCCTCTTGTCCCAAAAAACATGGAAAACGATACCTCAAAAGCTCATGTTACTAAAACACAAAAAATTCCTATTTTTATACCCATTTTGGTTTATTATTCTGTGAATAATACACCTATGTATTCGCTCAGCAAAAAATTTTTATAACACCCCCTCAAAATTTTTTCTTTTCCGTTTCAAGGTGCGTAGATTCCAAAAATGCAATGTCCGTCCGCCGTACGCCGTATCACGTGTACAGGCTTCATTTTCGGTCTAAAAAAGTCGGTGTTTCGCACACATGCTCCATTTGGGCCCTAGTTGTGTCCCGAAACTTTTCAGCCCGATCGGAATATACCCAGGGGTGTTATGAGTGAAAATGTGTATAAAAATAGGTACTTTTTGCGTTTTAACAACATGTTAGTAACATGAGCTTTTGAGGTATCTTTTTCCATGTTTTTGAGGACGAGAAGACCGAATATGAAGTCGATTTTGACCAAAGACGCGGAAATTGAGGTTTTACCAAAGATTCAGCTCCCAAAATTGGTTTTTTATGAGTCAAAAACCTGGAAAACTGTCTGAAATCACCATCAATGTGTACAATAACATTGGAAAAAGTGTAAACAGGTGAATCAAGACCATTAAATGCCACTACCAATGATCAAAGATGATCTTAAAAAAAAAAAAAAAAGCGTACCTATTTCATGTTTTGGGGGCCAAAATTGGTGGAAATCATCAGAAATAGCTATTTCAATCATTCCACATGAAAGAAACAATACATTTAACAGCCAACAAAAATCTCTAGAACTCCAATAGAATAATAAACCCATGTGACAAGGACTTTGCAGCGTTTTTCACTCATAACACCCCCCTGGGTATATTCCGATTGGGCTGTAAAGTTCCGGGACACAACTAGGACCCAAATGGAGCATGTGTGCGAAAGAACAAATTTTTTAGACCCTAAATAAAGCCGATATGCATGACACGGCGGACGGACATGTCTTTTTCTGAATCTATGCACCTTGAAACGTAAAAGAAAAAATTTTGAGGGGGAGTTATAAAAATTTTTTTGCTGAGCGAATTCATAGGTGTACAGAATAATAAACCAAAAACCATCATTTGAATAGATAGAAATTCAGTGCTAGTAATTAGTAGCTATAGTACCTACTAGCAAAGGCCGCTCGCCTCGCTCGCTCATTCAAGTGCGACATTGCGTACCTACTTCACTGGGCGATGTAGCTATGCACCGGTTTTGGTTTATTATTCTGTGAATAATACACCTATGTATTCGCTCAGCAAAAAATTTTTCTAACACCCCCTCAAAATTTTTTCTTTTCCGTTTCAAGGTGCATAGATTCCAAAACGCTGCAAAGTCCTTGTCACATGGGGTTTATTATTCTACAGAAATGTTGGCTGTACATTTATTGTTTGTTTCATGTGAAATAATTGAAATAACTATTTCTGATGGTTTCCACCAATTTTGGCCCCCAAAACACAAATTAGGTAGGTACGATCTTTTTTTTTTTCAAATTAACTTTGATCATTGCTAGTGCCATTTAATCGTCTTGATCCACGTGTTGACACTTTTTCTAGTGTTATTCTACAAACTGATGGTGATTTCAGACGATTTCGCAGGTTTTTGACTCATACAAAATCAATTTCGGGAGCTGAACATCTGGTACAACCTCAATTTTCCACTCCTTGGCCAAAATCGACCTCATATTCGATCTTCTCGTCCCCAAAAACACGGAAAACGATACCTCAAAAGCTCATGTTACCAACATGTTGCTAAAACGCAAAAAGTACCTATTTTTACACACATTTTCACTCACAACACCCCTGGGAATATCCCGATCGGGCTGAAAAGTTTCGGGACACAACTAGGGCCCAAATGGAGCATGTCTGCGAAAGAACGACTTTTTTAGACCGAAAATGAAGCCTGTACACGTGATACGGCGGACGGCGTACGGCGGACGGCGGACGGACATTGCATTGTTTGAATCTACGCACCTTGAAACGGAAAAGAAAAAAGTTTGAGGGGGGGTTATAAAAATTTTTTGCTGAGCGATTACATAGGTGTATTATAAACCAAAATGCAATGTCCGTCCGCCGTACGCCGTCCGCCGTATCACGTATACAGGCTTCATTTTCGGTCTAAAAAATTCGTTCTTTCGCACACATGCTCCATTTGGGCCCTAGTTGTGTCCCGAAACTTTTCAGCCCGATCGGAATATACCCAGGGGTGTTATGAGTGAAAATGTGTGTAAAAATAGGTACTTTTTGCGTTTTAGCAACATGTTGGTAACATGAGCTTTTATGGTATCGTTTTTCATGTTCTTGGGGACGAGTAGACCGAATATGAAGTCGATTTTGACCAAAGAATAGAAAATTGAGGTTCTACCAGATGTTCAGCTCCCGAAATTGATTTTTTATGAGTCAAAAACCTGGGAAATCGTCTGAAATCACCATCAATTCGTAGAATAACACTGGAAAAATGCTGCAAAGTCCTTGTCACATGGGTTTATTATTCTATTGGAGTTCTAGAGATTCATGTTGGCAGTTAAATTTATCGTTTCTTTCATGTGGAATGATTGAATTAGCTATTCCTGATGATTTCCACCAATTTTGGCCCCCAAAACATGAAATAGGTACACTTTTTTTTCCCCCAGATCATCTTTGATCATTGGTAGTGCGATTTAATGGTCTTGATTCAGCTGTTTACACTTTTTCTAATGTTAGTATACACATTGATGATGATTTCAGACAGTTTTCCAGGTTTTTGACTAAAAAAAAAAAATTTGGGAGCTGAACCAATGGTAAAACCTCATTTTCCGCGTCTTTGGTCAAAATCGACTTCATATTCGGTCTTCTCGTCCCCAAAAACATGAAAAACGATACCTCAAAAGCTCATTTTACTAACATGTTGCTAAAACGCAAAAAGTACCTATTTTTACACACATTTTCACTCATAACACCCCTTGGTATATTCCGATCGGGCTGAAAAGTTTCGGCACACAACTAGGGCCCAAATGGAGCATGTGTGCGAAAGAACGACTTTTTTAGATCTAAAATGAAACCTGTACACGTGATACGGCGTACGGCGGACGGCGGACGGACATTGCATTTTTGGAATCTACGCACCTTGAAACGGAAAAGAAAAAAGTTTGAGGGGGTGTTACAAAATTTTTTTGCTGAGCGAATACATAGGTGTATTATTCACAGAATAATAAACCAAGTGTCAACAGGTGGATCAAGACGATTAAATGGTACTATCAATGATCAGAGATAATTTATTTTAAAAAAAAAAAAAAGGAGCGTACCTACCTTATTCGTGTTTTGGGGGCCAAAATTGGTGGAAACCACCAGAGATAGCTATTTCAATAATTTTATATGAAAGAAACAATAAATAAACAGCCAGCATTTCTGCAGGTATGTCCAATAGAATAATAAACCCATGTAACAAGGACTTTGCAGCGTTTTACCTTCTGAATACACAATTTTTATGAATAACATTCAACCCGTCCGACCATATTCTACAGGCAACTCGTCTTTTGTACGTTCAATTTAGCGTGAGAGCACAGGTAAACAAACGACAACGGAATTGAGCCCGCATATCACCTACGTGATGCGGGGTTGCCTACCCTTCTGATTCCGGGTAGCATGTGACGTAACATGTAATGTTACATGTTGTGATAAAACATGCAAGGGACAAAATCTACCGGATGCACGTAAATTATATTTAATAACTAACAAAAAATAAATAACAAAAAATTTGTTATCATGGTGTAATTCGTGTGTCCAGCATTAATCCACGTTCCGTCCAAATTGTAAAGTTGTCGGTTTTCAGTACGGGTTACCTACCATACTGATTGCTAACCTCCTCCCTATGATGTTACATGTAAGGGTCATGAATCTACATGGATGCACGTAAATTATATTTAAAATTCAAAAAAGTTGTTATGGTGTAATTTATGTGTCCAGCATTAATCCACGTTTCGTCCAAATAGCAAATTTGTCGGTTTTCAGTTCTAAACTTTCGAATCATCTCAAATAGTCCCTTCTCCATAAAACAAGCTCGTCCCATTCAAGCAGCACTGAATCCCTTTCACGTCAGACAAACTGAAATTGCAGTTCTGAGACAACTTGTAAAACGCTGCGAAGTCCTTGTCACATGGGTTTATTGTTCTATTGGACATACCTACAGAAATGTTGGATGTTCGTTTATTGTTTCTTTTGTGTGCAATAATTGAAACAGCTATTTCTGATGGTTTCCACCATTTTTGGCCCCCAAAAACACGAATTACGCTCCTTTTTTTTCAAATCACCTTTGACCATTGGTAATGCCATTTAACTGTCTTGTTTTACATGCTGTCAATCTTAAATTGAATGTGCTACAGTTTACAGTTGGTCCCCATCAACTATCTCGTCAACCTGCTAATTTAGGTACCCGCCCTATTTCTGCATTACAGTCTGCTTGTCGAATTTGGCTCACTCGTCCATACAGGGTTTGGTAACGCCTCAAAATGTTACATGCGTAGCTTATAAAAAAATACTTTTCAACCCGTCTCGTGTCCTGTCCGAATCACCCATGCGCATCTTACACGAGGGAATCTTTTAACGGTAATTATTTCGATAAATTAAGAAGTCTGAAGGCGGTGTAGTGCAATTATCTTTTCACAAATTCGTCTTATAGGTAGGTAGGTACCTAAAAACTTCTGCCTAGGTGTGGGACCAAGCTTCCTCGATCATCATGCGCGCAAACATAAGTTGGTACCCACCATTCCAATACAGGTGAAATTTATTTGGAACAACTGGGAACCAAATAACGGGTATTCCTTGTTACCCCCACTCCCCCCTAAACAAATTTAATTGCTACGAGAAAACTAAGAAAAAAGTTCCAGGAGCGTTTTGGAATCTAGAAAACACTTACTGTTCATTTGTTAGCTCTCAAAATTGCAGCAGCTAGGTACTTGAATAACGACGAACGCGAGTTGAAAAAACGGGGACCATTAACAAGGAGTCTCCCAAGTCGAATCCTTTATTACCCCCCCCCCCCCCCCCTCCCTCATTATAGTTCATTTTCCAACGAATCTGTATTTTGTGATCTCGGTTGGTAGGTACAGCTACCTATTTCTCGGATTCGGATGATATCCTACTTTCGAGATCAGCAAACTAATCTACACTGGGAAATCAGCACATCAACTAATCTTACTATGAGCTTTTGATGGATTGGGGGTGCTATCCATATCAACTGCTTAATCAATACCTATACTTCTACGTATCGTGGCTTTGCATGGGTAGCTGCTAGGTAGGTACCTACTTACCTAGTGCACCCGGGGGATACCCCTGCTACTGCTGGATGCCGGGTAATGCTGGAATTACACCAGCCACATTCTTTGTTACTGGCCCGCCAGCTTTTTCAATATAAGTTTTCACTAATTTGAGCTATAACATCGTGGTAGCTAATATTAACGGGAAGTACGGATAGATATTAGGAAAGTTTTTTTTAGATTCCAAAACGCTCCAAAATGCATTTTTTTCTGGAGTTTCCAGTTTTCGCGTTGCGATTAAATTTCAAAATGGAGGCCTGTGAAAGAACACCCCAAATGATCCCTGTGAATTTCATAAAAATGAGGTACGTACCTAGTTATTTTTAATTGGAGGTTACTGCTCGTTGTAAAGATTTCTCAACCCGCACATATCGTCCAAATTTCACATTATGACCATTCTTAAGGGCGTTGCAAGGATTAGCGACACACAGAATGGTATAAAACGCAAAAAGCGAAAGCAGATTTTGATTTGGCGGGCGAACATTTTTTGTTTCCTGGCAAAGTTTGGTACCTTGGCAAAACTCTGAAGCGAAAATTATAAGTAAACTTGAAACCAATCCCTGGCGTATATCTTACTTGGATCCCTGAACAATATTATAGTAGTCACCGAACTAACTGTCATTAGCACCCCTTCTAGTGGGTATTGTAAAAACCTATACTACTCTGTAGATAGTACTACCTATTTAAATCAAGTTTGACTTCGGTTGATGAATTTCAACTGAAGTACTAGAGTTTTTTAGTTCTGTAGCCATGACTAACTATTCAAGGTGTCCATTTTATAAGGGAGGTTATATCTGTTGTAGGAGAGGCCTTCGTGACGGGGAACCATGAGCGAGGAGGAGTCCCCCAGGCCGCCCAAAAGCGTGCCCAGCTTGATGGCGTCTCTCAGCCAAATCTGGAAAGACTACGAAACCACCAGAAACGTCGTCGCATTCTTCTTCTTAGGCCTCACCAATAATTTCGGCTACGTAATCATGCTCAGCGCCGCCCACGACCTTCTGCACATCATAGACGGTCTGTCGGAGAAGGAAACCGTTGCGACAGGCTACATACGTAACTGTAACGTAATAAGTACTGGAGCTGTGCTGTTAGCAAACGTAATTCCATCGACAATAATCAAATTGATGGTGCCGTTTTTGCCTCTTTGGATTCACTGGAGGATGGCTGTGGCGGTCGTAACGGCCTCTCTGGGCCTCATTCTCGTTGGCTTGGCTGTCAACAAAAGTTTCATAATAGCTGGCATATGCCTGGTATCGTTTTCCCAAGGACTGGGAGAGAGTTCGCTCCTGGCCTACACCATATTCTTCAAAACGAAAAACGTCCTCTCCACGTGGGCGTCAGGAACCGGCCTCGCCGGTCTTCTCGGGTCCTTCTCGTATTCCCTGATGATTCAGACGGGGTTGACCCCTCAAATCACTATATTCATTATGCTTTGTATGCCAGTGACTATGGCACTTAATTTCTGGGTCGTTGCCGAAAAACCGTTACATGAGCAGTTCGAACATGATCATGCAGACCTAATACTCATCAGACGATCGGAAAGGAAGCGGAAGCGAGCGGAGGCGCTGAAGAAGATTGCAGAAGGCGAGAAAGCAGAACCACCTAAAAGTCAGTTGGTAGAAAATTTCAAATCAATACCTCTGTTACTAAAGAGGTACACGCTTTGGTACGGACTCGTGTATTTCTTTGAGTATTTTATTAATCAAGGAATTTTTGAATTAATATTCATCCCCCACTCATTCCTGGACCACTCCTCTCAGTATAGATGGTTCAACACTCTGTATCAAGCTGGGGTATTCATTTCGAGGTCTTCGATGAACATTGTTTACATCAACAGGACATACTTAACTGCACTGTGTCAAGGTGTTAATGTCTTGGTGTTTCTATTCGAAGCGATGTACGGCTACATTTCCTACCTCCCCATACTGTTCATCCTGATTGTGTGGGAAGGGCTGCTGGGCGGCGCTTGCTACGTCAACACCTTCCGCCTGATTGCTACCACTTGGCCAGTTGATGGCAGGGAATTCGCGATGGCTGCTAACTCTATTGGAGACTCGATTATGGTGACGCTCGCCGGCCTTGTTGCAATACCTGTCCACGACGCTCTTTGTCGTACTAATCCAACTTACGGGCAACCTCCTTACCATTCGAACACATCTGCAGACGTGACAACGTGGGCGACAACATCAACTAACTATACCCTGTTTTGATAACGATTCCGTGATACTATTTGTTTCCTATTTGTTATTGTTTATTATTTTTGTATTATATCGATTTTAAACAAAAGAATGGTTTTACTGCCAGTCTAATTATTTCACTTACCTACCTATTTTATCGTTCCTCACATGAGATCAAACGAATATTTTGGGTATAACATTTTTTTTAAATATAGGTAGGTACTTAGGTCTTGATGTAGGTATATTTCTAATCTGATTGGTTGGATATTTGTTTTGGGTTAAAGTTGATAAAATCCACTGTAAAAATAGATCACCCCTTCTGCGTAGATCACTGTTTTTTAGTGGTCAATACCTACCCTCGTGCTCCCCCAAGGGAAGTCCAAAATCGAGTACTGGAGCCGGCCGGGGAATGAGTTACATAAATATTCGCTGGATTCAACTATTCTGTCATTGATTATTTGTTGTTATTCATGAAGCATAACGTTTGATCAAGTTACAACAAAATCCAAAATAACCATCATTCTTCAAATGAAATATCACGGAACAACCAACTCGAGTTCATTCAGCCATGGGTGATTATAATCAGGTGTTCCCTAGCAATGATATTTGGGCTTGATGTATATCGTTTCATTCACGTTGATGTTGACGAAGCCTTCGGTGCAAACGAACGCATGATACGGCGTACGGCAGACGGACATCGCATTTTCTGAATTTACGCACCTTGAAACGTAAAAGAAAAAAATCTTGTGGGGTTTTACAAAAATTGTTGGCTGAGCGAATACGTAGGTTGTATTATTCACAGAATAATAAACCAAAATCAATAAAATTCTGGTATTGAGCGAAATTCGAGCCTCAACTGGTACCTACTCGTGGCGGGGCCAGGATTTGGAAAGGGAGGAGGGAAAAAAATCCTGTCAGATTGATGGATCGTGGGGTTTTTTGGACCCTATAATCCACCTACTTGCGGGTAAATCCTTGAGCTGCTGTCCCTAGCAATCATAGGGACCACCCATACCACGCAAGCACTGACTAATGACCAATGTAGGTCGGGTTTTACCGCGAGGGTAATACACACGATCTAGTCCACCTCGTAACAAGTGTCACGTTGTTAGCGAGGGCACCCAAGGACTTAAGTCCGCAATTAACTTTGGAGAGAAAAAGGAGGGAAATTACGAAACTAATAGTGAGATGATTTTAGGCAGTATTTATTGAGTTGAAGTTATATGAGGTTCCTATGAAATGTGAAATATGGGCTTAGGAGCTGCTTATCTCTAAACTAAGCAGTCCTACCTTTACCTCCAGAAGCAATCCTAACGGCACTGTCGCGGGGACGCGTATTCGCGACGGCGTAGGATGGCAAACGGCGATATGCCCTGATGGATGATTTGACGTTGCATTTTTGAGAGAATTGCGAACTAACCTGGTGGCCTAGTTCAGGCTCCTGGGTGCGGAGTTGGCACTGAAGATGGCTAGGCTGCAGTACCTCCCTGCTACGGACTCCTTCTCCGTGTGGACGTCTCAGCTTAGCAGGTTGTCCTGAAGACGTGCGGTCAATCAGTGCGCCTCTGCAGATTCGGGCCGCGAACCTGGATAAAGATGCAGCTTGAGCAGGAGCACTGGAGAGACAATCGTTCTTGATTTCGGCAGCTTTTCACGAAATCTTCGATGGGCGGAGACTTGGTTGCGTAAGACGAAATTTCGGGTCCCACTTGTTCTTATCTATCCAATCGCGTTAGGTATGTGTCTCCGATAGGCGTTTTCTTATGCCCAATCAGAAGCGATTAAAGATCTGGGGATTTACGCTTGGGTGTCGAAGTTTCGGTCCGCGCGTGGCTTCAAGGTTTTTCGTCGTCTTTTTCACTGTTTCGAACAAAAGGAAGTTCTGGATCGTGTTTCGGTGGGAAAACGATCCTCAGCGGAAAACTAGTCGTGTTGGTGTTCTCACGCAAAGGTGAGTCCACACTATGCCGAATCAGGCCGGGTGGCCTGAGCCGGGCGGGTTGTTGGTGCGGCACGACGTCCACACCTGTTTTGTAATGTAGACGCCCCGAAAGCTCAGTTTCGTTCGAGCACGGGCTTAGTGAAGGACCACGGGATGGGGGGATGATGTGGGGGTGTGGGGGGGATTCACGTCGCGACCTAAATTGGAGCAACAATGGATGATGATGCAGTTTTAGCAGCTGCTGCTGCGATCATTGTTTGAGCTGCCTCGCATGAGCAGCGCCCCTCCCCGCGCCCTCGGAGATTTTGGGTGTGTCCTGGCCTAATGAAAGGCCGTAAGAAAATATAGGGCCACCGAATTTATGGATGACCTTCTCCTGGATGAGGTGGACGTAATCAATTTGGAGTATAGTTGGATTGCATTATAGTTCGTTGCATATAGTTCGATGGTTGGATTGCATTTTCGGATTCAACATATAAGTACCTTGAAACGTAAACCATCAAATTTTGAGAGGGTTAGAATTTTTTTTTTTTCTTGCTCGATTCCAATGGTTCATTATTGAAAATAAGAAACCAAAAATTACTGTCCATGAAACAAAATTGATGAAATTGGGGTTATAGGTTCTGTTTGGGGTCAAGTTGGCCCTCGAAGCTCGACGTTAATGTCAGTCATCTCTAAGGGGTTCAAAATAGGGGTTGAAATTTTAAGAACGCCGTAGCTCGAAAACTTGCGATAGAAGGGTATGGTTTTTTTACGTTATTAAATTTGTCTTGAGCTAAAAAAAATTTTGAGACCACCCGGAGCGTTGTACGTCCAGCCGTTCGTGTGCACCAAAAAGCTTTGTCAACATGATCGTGAATCTTTTTTTTTCATTATTTAGGCGCATTCAACCATAAAGGGTCGTTGGCGCCATCAATTTTATATTCAGATTTTACAGATTGTTATACAGTGATAATGTTTTCAAATTCTGGAATAGCTTCTTGATGTGCACTGAGTTGTTTCCAAGAACATCTTTGAGGTTGCTCGGAAGCTGCGCTGAGAGTCTGCGGAAGGCTCGGCATTCAGTGAATCGTGAATCAAACGGTATAAATCCGGCCCAGATAATCATCACTAGAGAGCACCTGATTATAATCAAGGATGCCTGTATGAGGTCGAGTTGTTTGTTCTGTGATATTTTTTCATTAATTTGATAAGTGATTGACTATTGGATTTTGTTGGTAGGTACTTCTGAAACTTGAACAAACGTTGAAGTATTACTTTTTTTTTTTTTTAATATCATCTTTATTGTTACAACTGTGTGTACACATCTAGTAACTTCACTCTGTTAATTTATTTATCGTATTGTGGTTCATAGATCACTACCTACTACCACTCATCACATCACTTCAGTGAGATGTAACTAGGTCCAGAGGTTTGGTCCTTTTCAGTCTTCGTAAATCGCCGCTGTTGTCCAGGAGTTTCAGTACTTCGACATTCCTGTGCTTGTGGAGACGGTTCTCATGATCCGTTGCTCGATTTTTTACAACTTCGCTCACCATCTTAATTTTAAGGTCGCGATGGAGGTCATCCGTTCGGATATACCAGGGGGCATTCACTATGCTCCTGAGGATTTTGTTTTGTGTTGTTTGGATAATTTTCAAGTTAGTTCTCTTGGTGCAGCCCCATAACTGGCAGCCGTAAGCCCAAATCGGTTTGATCACTTGCTCGTACAGTAGCATTTTGTTATGTGTAGGCAGTTGGGATTTTCGTCCGATGAGCCAGTACATCTTCTTGAATTTTAGGTTTATTTCTTCCTTCTTCTTCTTCACGTGCTCCTTCCAACGGAGCTTCGCGTCCAGAGTCATTCCGAGGTACTTAGCTGTATTTGCATATGGAACAATCTGGGAGTTTATTTCAATTGGTATAGGGCTCACTTTCCTGTATGTAAAGTTAATGTGCGTTGACTTAGCTTCGTTGAGTTTTATTCTCCATTTTTTGGTCCATTGATGGATGCTATTCACGGATTCCTGTAGTTTTCCCGAGGCTTCCTCGACTGTAGAACCTACTGCCAGGATTGCTGTGTCGTCTGCGAACGTCGCTGTCACAGCTTCTGCTGATTTTGGGAGATCCCTTGTGTATAGTAGATAGAGTACTGGCCCAAGGACGCTACCTTGAGGTACTCCTGCTTTTATTACACGTAATTGGGAGTATTCATCTTCGTGTTTTACCCTGAAATGCCTTTCTGTTAGATAGGACACCAAAATCCTATAATACTGGGTAGGGAGATCCCTGTGTAGCTTTGCCTGAAGCCCCTTATGCCAGACTTTGTCAAATGCTTGAGAGACGTCAAGGAATACTGCTGAGCAGATTGCCTTCTCTTCAAAGCATTTCTCTATCACGCTGGTGATCCGGTGTACCTGATCGATTGTTGAATGCTGCTCTCTGAATCCGAATTGGTGATCAGGGATTAAATTTCTCTCCTCGATTATAGGTTTTAATCTCTTTAAGAGGAGTTTCTCAAAGAGCTTGGAGATAATTGGTAAAAGGGAGATGGGTCGGTAGGACTTTTTTTCATATGTTGGTTTACCTGGTTTGGGTATCATTATCACCTCTGCTACTTTCCACTGCAGTGGTACGTACTGCAGCCTAAAAGACGCATTGATTAGGTGTAGGAGTTTCTTTAGCCCTTTTTCTGGGAGTTCTTTCAAGATTTTCCCAGTTATAAGATCATAGCCTGGAGCTTTCTTTGGACTGAGGTTGAACATGATCTCATTTTTGAGTTCTTGAATGGTAACCGGCCGAATTTCCATTTCATCTGACTTTTCTATCATTGTAGCATCCTCATTTGCGGTCTGCCTTGGGAACGGGGTAAATGTTTCCTCAAGGTGGTTAGCAAACAAATCTGCCTTTTCTTTGGCACTCCTCGCCCAATATCCATCTTCTCGTTTAATAGGCGGTATTGGTATTTTGGGCCGCTTAAGTCCTTTAGTTGCTCTATATAAAGAATAGTCCGTGTCTTTTCCAGCAGTGAGGCTCTGCAAGTTGATAGCCAATGTTTCATCTTCAATTTCTTGGTTTAGAGCTTTGAGCTCATTGCACAGCGCATTCAGCTTTCTTTTGTTTTCTGCAGAGCGAACCCTTTGCCAGGCTTTCCTAGCTTTTCTTTTGGCCCGTACCAATTCCCTTACTTCGAGAGGGTAGTTGGAATGGTAGAAAGGTTTCTTCCGGTTGACTGGGGTGCAGGACCAGCACGCCTCTTGGATGTTTTCGGTCAATCGTTCAACCTCTGTTTCCAGTTGATCTGATGTTCTGATGGGCACGTGTAAATCAATGCTTTCGGACAGTGTTTTTCGGAATAACTCCCAGTTACTGTGCTTATTAGTAAGTTTTGGGGTCTCTTCTCTGAGGATTACCGAGTCACTTAGCGTCATGATCACAGGAGAGTGATCAGACGAGAGGCCATCGCTATCCTCAGTATGTATGTAGTTACCCGATATTCCTTTTACTATAAAGAAGTCCAGGAGATCTGGTACTTTATTCACATCTGTTGGCCAGTACGTAGGCCCTCCTCCAGAGTGAAAATTGCATTTAGTTTCTTGACCTACTGCAAACAATTGTACTCCCTTCGGGTTGCGCGTTTTTGAGCCCCAGAATTCGTGTTTTGCATTGAAATCACCCCCTATAATGAAGTTATGTCCGATTTCGCGAAATAAGTCCACGTAGTCGTCTTTTTTCAGAACATACCTAGGTGGGCAGTATATGGCAGCAATGTTGATAGTTCTGTTTTTTGTACTCACTTGTACTGTGATGACTTGCATTTTTTCGATCTCTATTTTCAGCTGTTCCGAGTGTTTGATATTGCTCTTTATAAACACAGCCGAGCCTCCCCGAGCGCGATCGGCGGGGTGGACGGAGCGATAAATGTTATAACCTTTGATATTTGCGTAGGATGTTCTTGTTAGGTGTGATTCCGAGATCAAGCATACGTCAATTTTTTCTTGATTGAGAAAAATCTCTAGTTCTTTTATGTTTTGAACTAGCCCGTTGGCATTCCAGGTTGCTATACTGGCCAGGAGTGTATTATGGCCCATATTTTTTGTAATTTGAGAGTTGCAGTTCTATTTTATCTAGCCTGTTGAATATAATTTGATTTATCTTACTGTGGTCTTCCAGTTTTTCCAGCACTAGTGCTAGCATATTTTCTGTGGTGGGTTTTACTTTCTGAACCTCTTTTACATTTTTTGTTATTTGCGCATAGGAGACTTCTCCCTTGGACCATTTTTGACTCATACCTTTAGAATTCGATACACTCTCTCTTCTACCAGGTACGGTGGTTGTGTCTTTTCTGGCCGGCTTATCCCTTTTATCACGGAGCCTTTGAAGTTCCTTTGCCACTTCACACCCGCGATAGTTCGCGGGGTGGTCGCCTTTGCAATTGATGCACTTGGGAGGTGATTCATTTGTTTTCTGGCAATCACTTGTATTGTGCTTACCAGCGCACTTGACACACCTAGGTTCCATTTGACAGTACCTGTGTGTATGATTGAACGACTGGCAGGACTTGCACTGTGGAATTAGTGCTGTTGCCTTCCTCAGGGGCTCAATTTTAACCTTTAGATTCATGATATGCTTAATTTCATAAATTTTTTTAATATCATCCTCTTTGTCAAATGAGAGCATAAATAAAGGAAGTTTTTTCAGCACCGTAATTGGTGCATCTTGCTCACTGGGTTGTTTTTCCTTCTTGACGAGGTTGACTGCCTCTAGGATTTTATAACCCCTACCTTGGAGGTCTTCAATAATCTCTTGTGGTGGGCAGGAGTGATGAAGCCCTCGGGCTACCACCTTAATGGGACGATCATGCTTATTCTCGTACGTGTACCACTGAAGGCTTGCGTCTTTCAGCCTTTGGGTCACAGCACGGTACGCGTCCTTATCTTCGACATTAATCTTCCACTTATTATTGTTGAGAGCGGTTACTTTCCACTCTGAACTTGTCGCCGATTTTATTAGTGGGCTCAACTCCTTAAAGTCCTTGATACCAATTACGTTGATGGGTGGAGGGGGGTAGGTAATCCTTAATTTCCTGCTTTTTAGGGACAGATGTCCCTTTGGGTTGATTAGGTAAGGTGGCTACTTCCGGAGAGGATGATGCTTTTCGTTTCTTTTTGCCTCTTTTGAGGATCCAATTTGTCTCTCGTTCAAGGTCATCCTCATCCGTACTATACATTTTGGTTTCAGCCTTGCTGTCTGTGTTTTGAGTAATTGTGCTAGCCATAGTGCTCATTTTGAGATCAGCTTGGGTCAAATATTCACAAAGGGCAATGATAGTATTATAGAGCTCACCAAATGCTGAGTTGATGTGCTCATCCTGGATACGGAATGCCGCAGTAGAGGTCCGGTGTTGCACAACCTTCAGTTTTGTTTTGTCAACAATTTCGGCGATTGACTCGCCGCCGTCGCTTTCCTCGTCCATTTTCCTCACAATATCATTCCTGACACGGCGAAAATAATAATTATTACTAACTGTTTTCTTTTCACTAGAGCTCCGACCGATGTTTCCTGCTCGGAGGTTCGCGCACGACTCAGAAGTATTACTGATGGGTAAATTATTACACAATGGTAAATTATTACACAACGGTAAATTATTACACAACGGTTCACCTACCTAGAAGGGGCTGGACTTTGTTGATCGGTACTTTTGCAACTTGAACAACCGTTGAAGTATTATTGATGGGCAAGTTATTACACAACGGTTCATTATACTTGACCACGAACAGCAAGTCTTCTTGCCAACTGAACTCTGAAGCCGCCCGGCACGTCCAGACTGTAAACATAGTTTCAATTCGGGTCGGCTTCCTTTGATCCGGACCGACTTGATTCGGGTTGCTCGGCTTTCGGCCTCGAGGCCAGCCCGTGCGGCACGTCCTCACCAGTTCTGCTTTGCCGCGCAACTCAGGCCGAACGTTGCCGAACGGCATAGTGTGGACGCGCCTTAAGATTTTGATGTTGCCGCCTTATTCTTGGAAGTGCGTTTAGCCCAGTGATTCTCCCGGGAAAATGAAATCTGGGGGCCTATTCACTAAAATAGATAGTGGAAAGAGATTATCTATATTGAAAATCTCACGCGAGAGATAGTCTCCCCTGGGAGACAGTCTCTTCCAATGTCTCCCGGGTTCATCTATTTTACTGAATAGCTCCAGAGACCTTGAGAAAGAGATATGGATCCTAATACACGAAAATGCCATAGTATCCATGAAGTGCGAGATGTTTGTGCCCCAGGGATTCCTTAATGATGAACGCATTTTTTAGTAATACCTATTCAATGGGTACCTACCTACCTTAATCCATACTTGGACGTTTTTACTCACGAATCGGATAAAAGTTTAAATGAAATTGAAAAAAGTCTCAATTATAAACAGAAAAAGTCGAATTAATGGGCTTAATGCTTGTATTATATCTACACCTAATGAACGGCCACTCTTAGGAAGGTAGGTACCTACCTCAACCCGTACCTACTTGGACGTTTTTACTCATGACTCAATAATTATGTATACTTATTGTAGTGATCGGCTGCTCCCTATTAACATGTAATAGCGTCACTTGAGGTATAAGCCGCGTCTTGGCGGCTTCCCGGAGCGGGGTTCCCCTACCCCCCTCCGGGTCTGTAATAAGGGGTATAAAAAGGCGATGTATTAAACCAATAAACAGTCAATCAAGTCACAACCCGACTCAAGCAGTCTCGTGTACTTATTGCTCCCGCTGGATCATCACACTGGTCACCCCGACGACGAACACGCAACCTTCACCGGCTACCGGCTTCTGCGAACAGCGTCTCACCCTTCTCGCCTCTAGCGACTGCTCAACGCGCACCTTCGCTGGCTTCCTGCCTTCTGCGAACATCATCCCGCCTTCTCGCCTCTAGCGAAGGCTCGATACGCACCTTCCCCGGCTTCCTGCCCTCTGCGAATAGCACCCCGCATTCTCGCTTCCAGCGCGGGCTTAAAACGCACATTCGCTTTGACCTTCAACGGACTTACAAAGGTCCTTTTCAGGACCACTGTCTGTTTCAGCCTTTCAGTTTCAGCCACCTCGGACTTTCGCGACCGCAACGCCGGCAGAGCAACGTACCCTTGCCCCGGCCATCTTTGGACTAAAACCGATTCTTTAAGAACCATCGTCCTCTTGCGATCAACAGCGAACCCCCCACCACTCGTCACGACCAATCAGCGTCCTCTCTCAAGCGACCAACCAGCTATCGTCTCTCCAGCGAACCAATTAGAGACCATCTCGCCCCTCCCGCTGCCTATATAACGAGAGCGACCACCAACGGAGCATACATTCCTCAGATCTACATCCAAGAGAACTACTAAGAAGAAAATGGAGACCAGAGCTACGAAGACACTCGAAACGTCACCAGCACCTCTGAAGCTAGGTTCACATGGAGACGCAATTCCGGACGGCAATCCGGCACGGCAACGCATTTGCCGGAATTTTTGCCGCAGAGGCGTTCACATGGCAGCGGAGTCATAACAAAATGCAATCGCAAAAAACAAACAATTGCTCGAACTCGAAACCGCAATATCAACCACATAAATGTCGAATTTCAATATGGCTGAACAACGAAACAAGAGAGGTGTGCGCAGTAACCTCCGCGCAGATCCGGCAACGCATCCGACAGCGGAAAATATCTGGAGATTTTGATATAGTATCCAAGGCACTGCGTTGAAATAATCCATTTTGCGTTGGCCAATAGCATTGCAGAACGCATAGCCGTGCCGGGCTACTGTCCGGAATTGCGTCTCATGTGAACCTAGCTTCAAACTGCGGCCTTTTGACCCGGCTTTCCCGCACGTCTGGTTCGCACAGCTCGAATTAATTTTCGCCCAGGAGGGCTTGAAAAATTCTGAAGCCCGCTTCACCCGCGCCTTCCTCGCGCTCGAGCCTCGCCAAGCGGACATCTGTACCGACATCGTCGCCTCACACTCCGCAAGCTACCAGACGTTGAAAGACCGGCTTATCGCAGCTCATGCACCCTCAGATGGCTCCCAGCTCACAACTCTGCTTCAGCCTTCGGTGACAGACGAGCTGCCTACGGCCCTCGCCAGACGCCTTCAACGTGCTCTTCCCTCGGAAACTCCCGACCTCGCTTCTCCGACAACTCTTCTTACGATCTCTACCTGAGAGTCTTCGCCTACACATCGCAGCCAGCATAGAACCCGATATCACGAAGCTCGCGGCGGCCGTCGACCGCCTTATATCCTTCGTAACACATCCTCGTGTGGCTACCGTCGACGAGGAAGTTCAAGTGATCCAGCACCACCAACGAATGCGGCCTTCTACGCAGCGACAAACATCCCCTCAACGACCGAACAAGAAGTTCTGCTTCTACTATAGAAGATGGGGCTCCCGAGCGAAAAAATGCATCAAACCCTGCACCTGGCGAAACCAACCGACGGAAAACGCAAACACATTTCATCGGAATGAAACACAACTCGGCACCCTACGAACGGCTAAAAGCTCGGAGATCAACAAATGCGACAACCACTGCGCCTCGGTACACCTACCGCCCTATGAAAGGACATTCACCGTAGCAGACGTCTCAACACCGATCCTCGGCCCCGACTTCCTAAGCCTTGTTGACCTTCCGAATGACCGCCTTATCAACGCAGCCACTAGCCTCGTACGCCCGGGAAATTTCAGCTGTGCAACCTCAGAGAACACACCCTACTTCCAGGCACTACTAGACGCACACACTCCTTCAGAAACCCCCTGCGAAGCACCAATCGAACAACATATATTATAGTAACGAAGGGTCCGACATGTCAAGCGAAACTCCGACGCCTAGCCCCGGCCAGCCCTACGAAGACAAAAGCCCACTTCGCAGAACTCCGAAACACCGGCATCATGCAACCATCGGAGGCCCCTTCGTCAAGCCCTCTACACGAAGTACCGAAGCCAGACGGAGATATTCGCCCCGTCGGAGACTACCACGCCCTCAGCAGGCTCACTGTCCCCGATCGATACACGATACCGCACCTCCACGACTTCACAACGGTACCTTTCAGGACGACCACACTTACTACGTCCGAACTCGCCCGTACCTTCTTCCGCTGCGGAATCGGCGAAAAAGACGATCCTCTAGTAGCCTCCAAAGATATCGAAGAACATTTTACGCACGTAAAATTATTACTCGATACTCTAGCCAAACATAGCCTCGTGGAACACCTACACTGTGCCTTAAAAGATGCTATCATCGCTACCTCCTCGCTACTCGCCCTCACAGCACCTTTTTTCGGCGACTCCACGACTTCCAGAGGACCTGTTCACACAACCGCCTCCCTCAACTCCCATTGGTCAAGAAATCTCGCTCCCTATTGGCCAACCGAATTCTTCCGCGGGCCAACCCGGACCGCGACCCACGAAGGTCATTCTCCCTCACAATGGCACCGCACACACCTACGAAACTCACTTCGAAGCAGCAACTGCTGAGGGACCTCGCATTGACGCCTTCGCCTCCGAGCCATCATCCTCCGACCACGACGGTACGAAAAGCTATGGCAATCACACGGGCCAACGCCGCCCCTATACCACCTCGGCCATTCATCAACCCGATGAATCACAAGATGAAGCCACCACAGGGAATCACCCCACTTCATGCCACGGCCACTCACAAGCAAACCATCACACTGATGCTCCCGCCTTTCGCCGGGAAGTGCTCCGACTGCTGCACACACGGCTGCCGCCGCCCCCAGCTCCAGAGCATCGGGATACAGGTGTCCCCCGACACAATTACCACTGGGACCCAGGCAACAAACAAGAGGACGCAAGAGGAGCCGCCAACCGCTGCAGCTACGCCGCAGATGCAGCCCATTTCACCTGCTCCGGCACCTCCTGCCTCACCGCCCAGCAGAGTGACTCCCGCCAGCCGCCCCTTCCAGAGGTCTCCCAGACGAGACCCCCGACATTATCAGCGGAACCACCTCCGAGCACGCTCCCAGTTCCGAGCACGCTCACGGATCCCGCACCGCAGCCGCCGCTAATGCAGGATGACACCGCAACAGCAAACCAAGACAACACGCAGCCTCTTCTACCTCCACCGACGCCTCAACACGATTCACCGTCGAAAATGAATTTATAATTGCAGTATTTAACTTCAATTCTGGGGGGAGCAGTGTAGTGATCGGCTGCTCCCTATTAACATGTAATAGCGTCACTTGAGGTATAAGCCGCGTCTTGGCGGCTTCCCGGAGCGGGGATCCCCTACCCCCCTCCGGGTCTGTAATAAGGGGTATAAAAAGGCGATGTATTTAACCAATAAACAGTCAATCAAGTCACAACCCGACTCAAGCAGTCTCGTGTACTTATTGCTCCTGCTGGATCATCACACTTATATTTTTAATTAAAATTGAAATGAAAAATTTAATCTTTATGAAATGAAAAACTTTAAGAAATGAAAAAAATACACGATCAAAATTACCGATGTGGTTGCGGATGAACGAGGATATTACACGAACACTGTGAAACAAACGAGAAATAGGCTCTCTCTTTCGAGGAAATACACCTAATTAGCTGCCTCTCTTAAAGAGATCGAGAATGCCAAGATGGCCGCCAACTCTCTCTTTTAAAAGTTACTGAATAACCCTGTCATGGATACTATAAAAATCCATTTTGCCAAAAGAGAGAGTCGGACCTGAAAGAGATGTCTTTTTGGCTTAGTGAATAGGCCCCCTGATATGTCTGGCGCGGGTCTGAATATTCGCGTCCTGACAAATCCTAATCCAAAACTTTATGTGTTAATTTGGTCTTTTAAATCGATATCGTAGTGCACTATTTTATATAAAACTGTACACTTCCTCTTTACGGTTGATGATCAATGTTTTGTGAAATAACAGTCTATATTAAAACATGGATAAAATAAAGGCATTAAAAATAGTTAGCAACGAACAGAGTAACCTTTATGTGTTAATTTGGTCTTTTAAATCGATATCATAGTGCACTATTTTATATAAAACTGTACACTTCCTCTTTACGGTTGATGATCAATGTTTTGTGAAATAACAGTCTATATTAAAACATGGATAAAATAAAGGCATTAAAAATAGTTAGCAACGAACAGAGTAACCTTTATGTGTTAATTTGGTCTTTTAAATCGATATCATAGTGCACTATTTTATATAAAACTGTACACTTCCTCTTTACGGTTGATGATTAATGCTTTGTGAAATAAAAATCTATATTAAAACATGGATAAAATAAAGGCATTAAAAATAGTTAGCAACGAACAGAGTAACCTTTATGTGTTAATTTGGTCTTTTAAATCGATATCATAGTGCACTATTTTATATAAAACTGTACACTTCCTCTTTACGGTTGATGATCAATGTTTTGTGAAATAACAGTCTATATTAAAACGTGGATAAAATAAAGGCATTAAAAATAGTTAGCAACGAACAGAGTAACAAACCTCAAAGCTGAAATCGAATTTTCCCATGAACTTCTCGCGGTTTCTGGTTTTCTAGATGAGTGAAACCACCGTGAAGACACGGGCTTATGTATACCTATGTCTTCTTCGTGGCTTAAGGGTCGGACATTTACCCCCGGGAGACGGAGCTGATGCGTGAAGAGGCTCGCGGGTGGGAGTGCCGACCTCCTCAGACTGTCGAAGATCGCCGTCCCAGCGGAGTCTGCCGCCCTCATGACTGCTCCAGCTCTCATCCTGGTGGCTTGGGGTTAGTCTTCGCCTCGGACTTCATTTTGATTCTCGTGGCACCCCAGTGAGTGGTACCTACGCACTTCTGTAAATCATTGCACGAAGTTGATTACGGTACGGTTTCTTTTAATTTAGGTACCTACCTGCTTACTCTTTGCCTTGCACCTGTTCTTTTTACTGCTTATTGTCATGGTTTAGTCCAATTATTAGGAATAAACGACCAACTAAGTATCAAAATTCACTTAAATTTCTTTATGATTTCTTAGTCTGGTAGGTAGGTTTTTCATCTAAATGATCATGGCTAAATGCAACGAGTCTAGTTGCAAAATCCACCACCACGTGGCAGCACTAAAGTGAATAAATTTTATTCTACTTCTCATTTGAGAATATAGCGAGATATTTCAATTCGGAAAACGGATTTCTCATCAACATTCACGTAAAATTCCGGGTAATTGGTTCAAAAAGTGGCTTGATAGAGAATACAAATCTGTTACCAAAATTTTTCTAAATTGACTGTAGCCGTCGGATTCTCGTTTCCAGGATTTTGGGAACAAGGGTCAAGATCGGGAGCTTCTGACTGTATGCGGGGGTAGAGGGTTCTTGGCCACCTCAGACATTCCTATTTTTGTACTTCCCTGTCCTGACACTGAATGAATAAGATGTAAGTACCCACAGGCAGTGGGTAAAGTTTTGTCCACTGTTCCAAAAACGTGTAGCTAATATGTTGGAAGTTTTAACATTTTTGAAAAATGACCCTGTACCTTGTTGTTACACTTGAACGAGTTGGTACAGTGTATCAACAAAACAACATTTTTGCCCTATGTTTAAAAACTAACGGATAAAGGTAGTGTTGGTTGTTTGAAAATTACCTTATACCTAGTGATTCATTGCACGTTGCGCTGGTTGCATTAGTTGGTTCGGAAACAATAACAAATTTGTTGCCCTCTTTTGCAATATCCGTAAGACACTTGTTCAAATTTTGAAAGGTAAGGTACCTAGGCCTCATAAATACCTAGTCACTAATTTCTCCTAATCACGCTCCGTTCTCAAATGAGAAGTAGACGAAATTTGGCCCCGATGGTACCGCCTTCTCTTATCACAGACCTCACCAAAACTTCGTGACATTTATCCTTAAATCTAAAGGGCTATTTCCATTAGTGTAAGGATATTTTACCGTACCTTCCGGAGGAATCCTTCGTCACTAGCTGGTTGAGTACTAGAGGCGAGCGCATTCGATGTAAGGACGTCATCTTCAGGCCGTCGAGAGAATACTCGAGAAATGATCATGATTAGTAGGTCTGAGGTAAGTACCTACCAACCCGCTACAGCGCGAGCGGCATTCCTTTAACCTAAAAACAATTGCCAAAAGCTGCAAAAATGTCCAAAATCTGAATTTGGAGATCAAAAACACTCGGAAAATGTTTGGCAGCACCACCGGCTTTTGGCTGTGGGGTGTTCGGGAACAACAATTATGATGCTTGAAATCAAAGAAATTCCACCTTTCTGCGTCCTGCGATTTTCTTTGTTATGCAAAAGTCAACTTCTCAATCTCCTATACTTTTAATAGTTTCGTTCTGAACCATGTCTAGTATAATTATAATAGTAGGTACAAGTGGGGAAAAAAGTCTACTTAGTTCAATGGCACATACATAGCTTTCTCGTATCGATAACCTGATCGTATCGCCCATAAACGTATCACCTATGATAAATAATTAATTCACTACAGATTAGGGAAGATCCGAGAATTCTATCTATAAACTTGATCTATTGCTGTGCATGAAGCATAGCGTATAGTTTGAAAGAAGTAAAACGAAAATTGATAGTTTGAAGAAAAGATCCTGAAAGTCTCATTGAAATTAAGTCATAGATTCGTGAGAAATTGAGTACATAATTATATACCTACCACGGATTTTGGGTTTGCGCATGCGCAGTGGCAATACTGCCGATCCGATTGCGTTGAAATGCATAGGAACCATGTAGGAGCTACACCTCCACTACCCACAAAATTTTGGCACAGTCGGGCCATTAGTTCGTTCGAAAGAAATGGAGTTCGTGCATAGTACACAGTGGCCATAGTACCCTACCAATCCGCATGATCCCTGAAAGTTTAAGCAATAACTTAGTCGAATTGATGAAACACAGAAACGCGGGTGGAATGGTTGATTTTGGAGATGAGATCATTTTTTCCTCTCAAAAGTGAAAACAAAGCTTCCGCTAAGTACTTTGTTGACTCAGAAGCAACAGATAGTGTACTACAGATTATTTTACATTACAAGTCCCGCCTTTTGGTTTATTATTCTGTCAATAATACACCTATGTAATCGCTCAGCAAAAAATTTTTATAACACCCCCTCAAAATTTTTTCTTTTACGTTTCAAGGTGCAGATTCCAAAAATGCAATGCCCGTACGCCGTATCACGTGTACCGGCTTCATTTTTGGTCTACAAAAGTCGTTCTTTCGCGCACATGCTCCATTTGGGCCCTAGTTGTGTCCCGAAACTTTTCAGCCCGATCGGAATATACCCAGGGATGTTATGAATGAAAATGTTTATTATTAGGGTCCACACCAAAGGACCTAAACGGCGCCATAAAGAAGAACATTCGGCTGCAAAAACGGCGGAATTTTAAAGATTTCAACCCTCGTAATAGATTTAGTAACGAAAATGCGTATTGGGTCTTGTGTTTCATGGATTGTTTTTCAACTTTATCAATAATATTATAAATAAATGCTGTGGAACTATTACAGCGGGATTGGCAAGCCTAACACGTGAGAAGTGTCCACAACAAGTGCATTCATTCCCCTCACACACCAAGGAATTTCCGCTTTATAAGCGGCTGAGCTCTGAAGGGTTGCCCTAGGCACAAGCGTGTCCAAGGTACGCGTCCTTCCCCCACATAGTTGAATGAAGCCCGTCCATCCACGTCATGTCCACTTACCGCCTGTACGGCAAATCTATCGTACTGTGTCCACAACCAATCGAGATTCCCAGTGGGGCTCAACACGAAGACAGCCCATGTGGGGGAGCCGGGGGCCTTGATCCGAGCTGTCAAAACAAAACGATGGCCATTCAATTAAACGAATTGAGGGGAATCAATAGATAGGCGAGAAGGCCTTTGTATTGAGCACTTGTCCTGAAAGACGGCAAAAACCAAATCCTGAATGCTCAATCATCGCTTTGTTCGATATGAATGGGCACTCAACTTCGGTCATACTTATTCTGACTATGAGTATAATTCGTAACAAGTGGGTAGTGAAGAATAGCATAGAATGTGCTTGAAAAAAATAAAAAAGTTCCAGTCATGCAGCATAGCTATAAGACCGAATTTTCAAAGAAACATTGGTGCTATTGTGTATGAAGATGATATAGGGAGTAGCGAGACATAATACCACTTTTCGTAGAATTCGATTTTTGACCCTTGTAATGTCTTTTTTGAGAAAAATATTTTCATCATCGAGGTAAGTAGTCCGTTTTTCTGTCGTGAATCACCATCCCACACGCGTCAGGTGAATTAGTTTTGATTTTAGCCCTTAATACCAATTGATTTTACATCAATTGTTCGCAATTTTTACCGCTTTTGCCAATTTTTGACTCCTTGAAATTCAAAATTGACCCCTTGGATTTTTGAAAATTGCTTATCTACAAACTCATCCTTTTGCTTGGCAATACGAACATTTTAGCGAAATTTGGTATTTTTATCATGTGTTGGTCAGATATTGTCTGTAGTGATACATAAATATATACAAATAAATACATAAGTTTTGTTAAAATGGATGAATTCAGGATGCTCTGAAATGGATTTGCCTAAAAAAAATTTCAAAAAATTAATTTTCTGAAAATTTTAGTCCTTTTGCAATAGCTTCATTTTTCCGGAAAACCGCGGGGGGGGGGGGGGGGGCGCACTATGGAGGGTCATATGACCATGGGATAAAACTGCAAAAAACCTCCCAAAACCTAATTTATTTTAACACATTTATGTGTTCAACTCAGGCAGTCTTCATCGCAGCTTCAACTAAATTAAGGGACATTTCTGGAAAAGGATGATGAGATAAATTTCAGTAGGTAGGTAGATGGTCCCTAAATTTATGGCAGTTTTTAATGGTTCAAAAACTGCTTTCCATGGTTTTATCCCAGGTAGACAGAATATTTTTGCTTGTATATCGACGGATTTATTTAGATAGGACTTGGTTTGTGCCTTAATGTCTCTGTTTGGATAATACCTTATGGTAGGCATTCTTCCTTTTTTCATCGTATTGATTGATACCTACCTATAGTCATGTCCACCCATTTTCAGGGCGAAGGGGGGAGTTCTACAGAATCATGGATCCCTACCCGAGGAATGCGGCTGTGGCAAGCCTTCTGACATCTCTCAGTCAAGTATGGAGAAACTACGAGACGACTCGGAACTTCGTCGCTTTCTTCTTTCTCGGACTGACAAACAACTTTGGCTACGTCATCATGCTGAGTGCCGCCCACGACTTGCTCGAGATCATGGACACCCTGTCGCCCAGGGTGCCCCACACGACGGACTTCTTGAGGAACTGCAATGCCATGAGCACAGGAGCTCTTCTCCTGGCGGACATCCTGCCCTGCATGGCAATCAAACTCGTAGCTCCGTTCATCCCTCTCATGATACATCTTAGGATCGCTACAGCTGTGGCTGCCACAGTCGTTGGCCTCGCGTGTGTCGGAATGGCTGCCAATAAAATCCTCATAATTGTCGGAGTGTGCCTCGTCTCGTTTTCCCAGGGGCTGGGAGAAACCTCTATTCTCGCGTACACTGTTTTCTTCAGGAAGAAGAACGTACTGGCCACGTGGTCGTCCGGCACCGGGATGGCAGGCCTCCTTGGTTCCTTTGCCTACTCTACAATGATTCAAATGGGCCTCTCCCCGCAAACGGCCATGTATATGATGCTCTGCATGCCTCTTACAATGGCAATCTGCTTTTGGATCGTCATCGAGAGACCCATGTTCATCCAGTTCGAACACGACCGAGCAGACTTGGAGATGCTCAGAGTAGAAGAGAAACACCGAAAACGCGAGCTTCACATGAAGAGGCTGTCTGAAGGAGGAAAAGTCGATCCTCCAAAAAGCACCTTGATGGAAAACATACGGACAATACCTAAAATATTGATAACATATACTATATGGTATGGCCTAGTTTATTTTCTTGAATATTTCATTAACCAGGGGTTATTTGAATTAATTTACATTCCCAATTCGGTACTGAACCAAGCAGCACAGTACAGGTGGTTCAACACTCTTTACCAACTAGGTGTATTTATGTCAAGATCTTCTATGAATGTGGTCCACATCAATAGAACTTACCTGACTGCTTTTTTCCAAGCAATAAACGTAGTCATATTTCTGCTGGAAGCTATGTATGGCTACATATCATACGTTCCTATTGTTCTTATAATTATTTTCTGGGAGGGTCTTCTAGGTGGGGCTTGTTACGTGAATACATTCCGCCTCATTGCTACGGAATGGCCACCGGAGGGGAGAGAATTCGCCATGGCTGTCAATTCCATAGGTGATTCCATCATGGTGTCTCTAGCAGGAGTTATTGCTCTGCCAGTTCATGATGCCTTATGCCGGGCTCCACCCACTTATGGAATACATACTCCATGGCAGAACATAACCTCTCCGACTCTACCTCCAAGGTGGGTTACAACCAACCCACCCTGAATTCTGACCTCTATCCACTGCAGTTCAAACACTGAATTTTCATAAAGGAGTTAAGAGTAAGGTCACCTTGACACATTACTCCTCTGTGTAAACTGTTTCATAAAAAAAAACCAGTGGTAGCCTCCTCCACCAAATATTGCTTCAGGTGTTTCAAAATTCAGTCCCCTCTTTGGCCTAAAGTAGAAGACAGAGTGAACCTTGTCAGTAATGTTTCTCGTTCGACTTACAACCACCACTACTATACATATCTCAGATGAAATGTGAAGCTACTGTCACTCTTGGTATAGGTAATCTTAAATTTTCCCAATATGATGTTTTCGTGTTAGCTAACCTACTGACACAACTCGATTCCTAATACCAGCTTTGTTTGTCCTGTCCTCCAGTTCTTGTTCAGTTCACTAGCATGCGCACTGAGCAAGGAGCAGTGTGGGTGTTTGTGCTGTCCAAAAGGGTTGTTTGGTTCAGGAACTGGCCACACCTTTGGATGAGCAACGGCAGCTTGAATCTCTCATCATAACCTGTAATATACTTCCTCGAACGTCCATAACCTTATGCGCGATAATACCTGTCTACTTGATCAATTTTATACTGGTTCGCTTTTTTTAACACAACCATTTGTTTAGTCCCTAGAACTAAACCTACTTGAGCATGAAGAACTGGACATGAACTGAACTTGTGTGGTTCAGGCAGTATTAACAAAACTACTGTCACGGGAGCTGAGTTCCTGTCTTGCTCTCTGAACTTCACAATTCAACCATATTCTCTCCTTAAGGGCCTGCAGACCCTGTATTGAAAACTATTTACAAGTTTTCTCAGGCTGTGATTTACTTACAGTTTTGGAAAAAAATAGTAAATTCACTATATTAGTTGGGAATTACCCCTACGTCAACCAATCACAAAAAAAAAAAAAAAAAAGAAGGGGCAGCTTTTTCTAATCTAATATGCCCTAGTTCCAATGAGCAGTGCTGCTTTCTCTGTTAACTTTGAATCAAGACACAGGGTACCCAACTCCAAGATTCCAAAAACCCTTATAGGTCTAATCTCGTGTGGGTTTCTAATGGTTTTTCAGAAAATTGTGCTTGTATTCTAGAACCATATTGCTTTTTACCACATTGAAGTTATGGTAAACTTAGTTCCGTGCATGTGCAGTTTCACATCCCGAGTCGGCTTAGTTATGGAATCATGGAATAGTGTTAACTTCTTAGCATAGAAAGCTAATGAACCATTCAAGTTAGTAACTAATAACAAAAAATGTTGACGAATTCTACCCACTAGCTGAATTCTGTGCATAGGCTTCAACATAGCAACCCTACATGAACCCATCACTGCTGTGTGGACCTTACCAATGTAAATATCAACTAGATCAATGATCAATAACTTCCGTCAGACGTTTCTTACTAGCGTACAATAAACGGTTTTTTGTAAATATCGATTTTTTCTCCCTATTCCCGAGAGGCTGGGCATACACAGTCACACCATCCATCCAAATGGTGCGATGTCACGCCAAAATCGTACCGTGAGTAGGGAAAGTGATAATATATGGATGATGTGGAGTGACAGACTCGATATTGACTCACTGGACATTCGATCCGTCGAAATTCATCAGTTCGCACCACCACTCCAACGGACGTGTGAGGAAAACGGACCTACATGGTGCCTCGTCATTCAATGACACCAACTTGGGGAATGACAGGTTCCTCCATCAAGCCAACTGACACAGTGTGGAAGGAAACTGGTCCAAACCTGTGCCAGTCTGCCGGGCAAAGACATATTTACATCCAGACGTGCCGGGACCGAAAGCCTTTGACTGTTGATCCTCAGCCACTCCAGTAACCGAGAAAGCCAATTTGAAGATCTACAACAGGAGGTAGTAAGCAGGGTCGCGATGCAGTTCGTAATTCATAAATTATTACGTGACAGTGAACAGAGGTAGGCGGGTTTGAGCAAAGCGCACAAAACTCCCACAAACCCAGGGGAAAGTGATAAGAAGTGTCTATTACACTCGCAATAAAACGTTAAGCCACTGAACATGGAACATCTAGGCCTTCAAAGGTATGTTAATTTTGTGAAAACAAATTAATTAATTGTGGCTATTTATTATAAAAATGGTAATAAGTACAACGTTCCATGTTATTTATCAGGTACCTTGGTATTTAATTTCATCGGTGAACCATCTCGTGTTCTCATAAACTGCAGCAAAAATAGCAGCACTTGGTAGAGTATACATGAACTGAATATGCCATAAGTGTCGCCTGTGAGATTACCAAAATGTAGGTAGGTAACTGAAAACAATTACTTAAAATAATGATAATAAATAAATTGATGGATGATACCTAATAGTGGATGTACCTTAATGAATTAATTAAAATTGGATATCTAAACTTGCTGTGCTGAGTTTAATTTTTGCTTTCTTACTTCCATGTGGGTTTAGATCTTCAAGCCTGGTAGTATTCAAAAGTAAGGGGTATAGAACTTTAATTTTTCGCCATTTGGGGGTAGACATTGCCAACTGCCCAGTCTGTGCAGTAGTACAGAGAACTATCTTGTTTATGGCAAGCAGTGGTAACTAGTGGCTTTGTTCAAAACACCAGGAACCAGTAGCCAATAAAGTCAGTGCCAAAGAAAACAAATTTGCTACTGAGTGCTTTCAAGAAAGAGAGCACAATATGGTAAGGCGAATATTCAAATAAACATCACTATATTTACCTACCTGCTGTTTTACGTCAATTTACACCGAGTTCGGACTTACTATTAGTAAGTACATAAACAATTTCGATTTTTGAGGTTCTACAAGAAGAGGCCAGGGGAAAAACCCCGTCATCGACTGAAAGCTGATTTTGAGATAAATGAATTTTAAACTTTACCAACTTATGGAGACTGAAAGAATGATTCAAAAAATACAAAAAAATTAGTATTTGAACCTCCAACTATGCAGATTTACAATATGTTTCCCAAATACCTGTTTTTCAAACTATTGGATGCTATTTTATTAAAAATATCGAATTTAAAATGTGAAATTTAGCCCTCTTTCACCCCTAAACCGAACAACAGGGAGAAGAAATGCAGTTAAACACCATTAAATCAGTATCTACTTAAAAATTTTCTTTTGCACAATTTTACACTATAGCAATTTACAAAAAAATGCAATAATTGCAAATTATTTACAAAAAAATTACCCAAACTATATTCTTCTTTTAAAAAACGCAAAATAATGTTCCAAAAAATAGTGAAAAGGTCGTCGACATTAAAATATTGGCTGATTCACTCGTCTTCTTCTGGGTTTGTAGCAATTAAACGCGAAACGCAGTTTTCGGGTAAACAATGGTAGGTACAATGCAAAACAGCGTGGTATGTGAAACACAAAGGGTGATAAGATCAGGAGCGGCGCGCGCCGCACCGTTGGGTGGGGGCCTTTAAATCGCAAGGACGGGGTTCTTCACCACACGCGCTGTCGATGACGGGGTTTTTCCGCAGTACACCTAATATTCAACCCTTGTTTTCTCTAATATGACAGGGTTCTTCCCCAGAACCGATCACACCATCGGATTCTACTCCTCAACATCTTTTAGAAACCGCTTCAAACTGGTTTCACCTCAAAATGTCGATGACGGGGTTTTTCCCCTGGACTCTTACCTTGTCAAGGTAATAATAAAAAGTTGGTTGTTGACCTATACCTAGAGTACATAGCATCGTCCAATATACATGTACATGTACACCAGTGATATCGTTTCGAACCAACCAACACCAGTCCTATAAGTAGGAAACCGTTCGAATACGAGTGGCAACAGACAAATGACGTGATCGTGTGTGACTTTTACCTTTTCCCCATCGTTCCGTTTGAATGTCGTCCATTTGGATGTTCTCAGCTTCAGAGAATGAGGTTTTACAGAACTTGCACTTGCGTACAAAGATTAACATTTGAAACAATTTATTAGAACAAGTTTGAGAGCAAAGAAAATAATGAAGAAGACACTTTCAAACAGTCTGAAGGCACACTGACACAATTATTCATTTTAAATTTGATTATATTAATATGTAAAATAAACTCCCAAATTTATTGACGACTAAATAATATTGAGATGACTCAAAACGAAATTGAATAAAAAATATATATTTACAAAGACCAAGAGCATATTACAAAATATCTTGGAGACCGTGGCATAATGAGGTCTGTTCCAAGTTTTAGTTTAAAGCTTGATGACGAAACCTACAGTAAAATGCAGCAGAACGCATTTTATGAGCCATTCCTCACTTAATACTGACACTTAGGACGTGAGAGGAAGGAAAAGTGACATGTTTTTCTAGACAGGGTAATCAAACCTGCTTTGAGAAAACTCACGATGATTTGGTCTGCTCTAGGAACGTGGATATTTTCCTGTGGGCGTACTTGAGATTCTCCAGTAGGCCGGAGACAGCACCTTGCTGAGCGATCGTTCCGAATCTGTACGTGCGGAAGTTCTTATCGATGTCGATGTACGTCACAGCCTGCATGAGCGGGCACATGATGATTTTGGTGTGGTCCGTGGAGAAGTTAATCTGCGGAAGCAACATGGAGCTGAGTTAAGATCGAAGTATGCCCCAGTTCTTAAAACAAGAGTTGAGCCAGTGTTGTTCAGATTTTGCAATCCACGTGCCGACCACAGTTAGACCGTCGATCACCGCATCACAGGAAGTGAACCCAAAGTATCACAGCTGAATTGAATGAACCCAAATTACCAACATCGAATGAATCCACAAATTAGCATAATTGAAATTAATCCATTATTTATCATTCTCACACTGAAGCAGCACATCCTAGGCTCTTTCTTCCAGAAGAAGAAGAGAGGCAGGGGACATGTTTCTCCCACCGAACTTCCCCATATAAAAACTGCACGCAGCTAGAAAAGAGGTGTTTTCCGTCATAATGGAGAATTTGCATAGATTTTTTTGATTTATTCTTTTTGAAAGGAGAACGGGGAAGGTAGTTTTGGTTAATTTTACACCTTACACTATTACACTTTTCCTCTCCGAGGTACAAAAGTAATTTTAAAAAGTGCAATAATCTGAAAGGTGCAAAAAAATTGAAAACTACCTATACAGCATGTGACTATTACAAGAAGCGATGCAAAACACTTCAGTAAACGGGATGTAGGGTAGGGACGTTGATATAATCGTTACAGGAAAATATCTATATTTTCCTTCAGATTATTGATATTTTAGTAACGAATTTTCATTCGATTGTTCCCGGTACCTATCGATAATTTCCATTCCATACAATGATACAATGTCATTTTGATTAGGAATGTTCAAGTAAAAAAAAAATAAAAAGCAATGGCTATTCTGGAGCCATCTTAAGGAGACTAATTTCAAGGGTTTAAAAAAATGAAGGAATGAGAAATAACCAGATAGACTCAACATTTCCAATGGGAATTGCACATAAAACAACACACAATCATGACTTGAAAATCTGTTGAAATCCCCCCCCCCCCATATTTTCTTTTGATAATATAGTAATTATGTCTATTGAGACCGAATGGAATATCTATATACTGTGATATCATAAAGTTCCTGACGGATTGGTGCATTAACACTGCTAGTAAGCGATAGTAACATAGAATTTTGTTCTAAGCAAACTTCTATGGTCATGATATTGAATCATTAGAGATGGAATCGTCTCTTTTATTATTATAATCAAGAGGATATTGATTCAAGCTTTGTTAGTGCTGCCTGAACCGAGGAAGTTTTTCATGTCCGGTTCTTCATGCTCGGTACAGTTTCAGTTCAGTTAATGGTAGGGATGTGGCGTTCAGCACTGAACGGATCATTCAGCTGAACGTATCAAAAGAGTTGACGTTCTCACTGAACGGGCGATCCTAACCTCACTTCATTTTCACAACTCCTCATATCAGTCCCACCAGTTCATCCGTTCATCAACCCCTCTACGTTCATACCATTCTTCCCTTCCCCCCTTGCCGTTCCCATAGTTCTTCCCTTCCCCGCTCGCCATTCCTCCATTTTCATAACTCCTCAGTTTACGAGTTGACCCGTTCATCCGCCCCTCCTGCTTTCCTACCTCCCTCCATTTTCACAACTCCTCGTTCACCCATTCAGTTGTTCTTCCGCCTCGCCCACGTTCCTAACTCCTCGCATTCCCCTCCCAACTCCCACCAGTTCATCGACCCCTCCCTTCGCCACTCATTGCTGATCGTCAACGAGGCTTCTTACTTATTAGATTCCGGCGACAATAGTGACATTTTTTATTGTAATGGATTTTCGAACGACTGATTTTGTATTAAAAAAAAAAAAAAATTTTATATATATATATGTATATTAAAAAAATGTATAAATTTTTTCTTATTATATAACCCTGGATTTGACCTCTTGGGTATATCCCGGGGGGGGGGGGGGGACTTTTTTCTCGAAGGATACGACTATTAATTATTTAAATCTTTAGTCCCTGTAAGCTTCACATGATTATTATCAGAGGTGAAGAGCTAATCGCTATTCAGGTAAGAACATTCAAGCTTTTCAAAGCTTGCTGCTTGTTGCTTGCAAGAAGAGAACCAGAGACGCCATGAACTTTTATCTCAAATGGAGATATAAAGATAGGACGCTCTAGCCCGCTCGGACACCCCGGCCCCTTGAAAATATATATTATTAACCTATTAAATTTGTATAACTTTTTATTGAATCAAACCTATCAAAACCCCATTTTCGTGAATTTTAGGTCGGGATAATTAGAATTTGGATTAGGGACTCCGTTGAACTGGAGAACAGGTCCCAAAGAACGCATCTCAGAACTGAGTGAACTTGTGGGGAACTGAACGCATCTTACACACCTCTAGTTCATGGGACTGCACGAACGGTTGAGTTCAAGGATGTGACACTAACCGTACATAGTCATCAACAGCTGTTACCTGAACTGTTCCATTAGTCAGCTGCATGATAACACCAGTGGTCGACCTGTGCCAGAACTGAAGATAAGGCATTCTCGATAAGTTGTCGGCTTCCTCCATCCTAAACGCGTCTCCAGCTTTCATTAAATGTTCCGTCATGTACCGCCGGAAATAGGACAGCAATTTTATCTTCTTCTCTAGGGACTGAGGCGTGTGTCCATGTATGTAGTAACTTTCGGTTCCATCTTTTTCTATGTAATGAATATTTCTGAAAAGAAAGAGCACACAGGACTTGACAGAGATACACAAAACCATTATTGATAGCCTCTATGCACAAATCGTTCCTCCTAAGATTAATTTGCATACGATATTAAGGAGTTAATAATTACCTTTGATTAGGTAGTAACACGAGTTTGGTGTTGTCGTTGAACATGACACCAACACCGTCATCACACAGCTGGTAGCCAAATCCGTATTTGTCAGAGTAGTCCACCCATTTGCTGACCCATACAACGGGCTGGGCATTCGGGTCGGACATTTCCTCTGAAAAGCAAGAATTAGCAGTGAGACGTTTTATCCACTTTCGCTTTCTTCGTGTTTTCGACCATGTGTCACTAAAATGACCGTAACTCCTCAATTTTCACCGTAAATTTAAAATTGAGGATTCGATGGAAAGCGCGTTAAATTTCCCACCCCTGACGCCAAAGCAACATTTTTTGAGCGGATTTAATAAGCGAAAAATAAGGTCAAACTTCATGTTTAAAAACTCGACTTTTCTTCGACCAGTTTTACTGATTCAAATACCATAATATAACATTATGCTGAGTCGTTCGCAAGTACGGCAAAAACACCTCAATTTCATCAGTTTTCTGAGAGTAAACTCCAATTTAATTCTGCCGTACCAATTAGGGGGACTTTGAAGTTACAATGAAAACTTTTGTAATTTCGGTGACACAAGGTCGAAAACATTAAAAAATCTTAGAAGTTTAAAAACTCAGAAAATGAGTGGGCTAAACAAAAAATGTTAAGACACTTTTTGTAGGAAATTAGTGTCAGAATCGATCCCCGAAGTTGATATACTTTATCTTGGACACCCTGTAGGTATATACAAGCACTACTTCTTGGGTTGCTGCGGTAGCTCAACTCCAGGCTGAACGAGACTGACTGGAGATTTCACCGATCCTAAACTCAGATTCCCACAAATCGTGTAATGATCACTTACCAGCACAGTCGAGGGACAACACCCGAGGGTTCGTCCTCAAAACTTCGTGCAGTTGATTTTGTAATTGGACTAAGTAGTTGTTACATTGCTGAGCAGTAATTGAGGGGAGCTGGGGTCCGCTCGATGCAGCTGCTATACTTGCGCGGGGGTCCTTCATATTCGGACCAAGGCACCTGATATCTGCAAACGCAACAGGAGATGTTTACCTCGCACATAATTCAGATGTATACTATTGAAACACATTCTTCATTATCCAGGATACCAGGTACAGTCGACTCAATCATTTGAACCCTTGAAAAATTGCTGACAACCTTCAATTTTCAGGAAAAAACTAAACAACTTTAAATTCTCAATGGTGATGAACCAGGGAACCTTTTGACCTTTTTCAAGTACAAAGGGACCCGTCCCAAAGATGTTTCGAGGAAGGATCAACCTGTATCCAGCCCGCAAAGTACCGACGTGTCATTATGCCTGTTTATTGAAACTAGGACTAAACTCTGGACTAGTACTCTAACGGAGTAATATTATAATTTTCTTGAAAGAGTAGTGGATGTGGTGGTGGTGTTGAATTTTTTGAAGAAAAACGTCTGCCAAGTTGGGTGGGCAGTATAGCTTCCTCACTTATTGTAACATGGACGTGTAGAATCAGTTGGTAAGCATCAGTTGGTAAACAAACAAAATTATGCGTCAGAATGATTGAATAGCAATAAACGGAGTAGTAATAAACTACCTAACATGAGTAATAGCATCCAACATTTCAACATTTTGTGTTCGCAGACGAAAATTACAGTAAGATTCCAATGAAACTCATACAGAACGATCAAAGTACTATTCCTGATCGACCTTCCAAGTCTGAACTAATTTCAACGATATATAAAGTAATAATTATGGGCGTTTCAAGCACTTGCGCAGACGAGTTACGGTGCGATTTCAATGGCGGACCACCTACGAGCCAACCCGCGTATACCCTAAAAACTTCAGCTCTCTACAACTATTTTTCGCGTAGTTAACAGCGTTCGCGCATGCGCAGTCGGAAGTTGCATTACGATTCCAAGAAAACTCGTATGGAACAATCAAAGTATAAATGCTGATGGACGCTCCAAGTTTGAACTCATTTTAACGATATTTAAGGTAGTTATGGGCGTTTCAAGTATTTCACATTTGCGCACGCGCAGACGAAAGTTACAGTACTTTTTCAATGATATTGGTACCTATGGGACATCTGTGAGCCAATCCGCAACTACCTTCCAAATTTCAGCTCATTTCATCCATTATTTCGGGCAGTTATGGGCGTTACAAGGAATTACCACAGACAGACACAACCAAAAATGTTCCTCGATGTCAGAAACACAAAATGGTAGTGGAAATTTTCATTTTGGAAAACATCAATTTTTTTACTCAATCACGAATCCAAGGCTTCCATACTTTCGGTAGTGAGGAAGCAAATGAATGTAAAATTCCGTACACAGTTCCTGTTTAAAATTGGTGTGCAAACTTGATGCTTGACAAAAGATGGAGGTAGAATAAAAATAAATGAATAAAATAAAGAATGAAACTAACTCATCAACGTATAGTGAATTCTGGTTTGCTATAATTCATTATTCTCTCATTTCTTGGTTTAATCGCTAGTTTTTGAAACAAATACACATACTTATTGTTATTTCAAAGGACATATTTGCGATTGTTTTATAAGCAAAACTTAACCTTATCAAATTGAAATCACCGCAATGGAAATGAATAATGAAGTTCGCCGTCAAAATTTGTCTAAAAAATTGAAATATAGGTTTCGTTTCAACTTGTCCCATAAATAAATCTATGTTGAAACTTGTCATTTCTCGATGAATTAAACTATACGATTAATCAAACTCAGTAACCGAATTTTTTCTTCAAGATCCCTCGAGTTTCGAATAGCGAGCCAACTGCTATCCAAGTACCATAATATGCCGTCATGCAGCATGGCTATAAGAGCGAATTTTCAAAAAATATTCGTGCTATTATGTAAAAAGATGATATTTATGTCGAGAAACATACCACTTTCCGTAAAATTATATAATTTTTTCGTGATTTTAGCCATTTTTACCAATTTTTGACGCTTATAAAGTCAAAATTGACAACCTATTTTTTGAGAAAAATATTCTTATAATCGAAATAGTCCCTTCGTCGTGAAAAATTGTATTTTCCTGTCTTTACTCACCCTTACATACCACTTCCAGTGATTTTATATAAACTGTTCGCGATATTAGCCGCTTTTACCGATTTTTGACCCCTAAAAAGTCAACTTTTTTGACCCCTTAGAATTTCTGAAAATTGCTCATCTTTGAACTCATCCTTCTGTTTGGCAATAACAATAACAACGTTTTAGCGAACTTTGGAATCTGGAGCCATCGTCTGGAATGACATAAATATATACGTATAAATACATAACTTTTTTGGTTAAAATCTAGGTATGAATTCAGGATGCTCTAAAACGGATTTGCCTATAAAAAAATTTCAAAAACTTGTGTTCTGAAAATTTTGGACCCATTGCAATAGCTCATCAGAGAACCTTAACATTTGAACATAAAAAGAGAAGTATCAGTGGGGTAAGACGTCTTCTACCAATTTTCTACTAATTTATTCATACCGGTCATCACCAGTGGTTCATCTCACTAGTATGACATCCTTTCCAGATCAGTCACACCTGGAAGTCATACCAGTGAGATGAACCACTGATGATGGCCTAATAAGCCGAAACCCGTATGAATAAATTATAAAACCTAGTAGAAAACGCCTTTCTCCATTGAACCTCCTCCTTTCATCTATAACACCGCGGGAACAGCAGCATATTACTCTGTCATTTGAACACTTTCGGTAGTTGACTATCGTCCTGTAAATGATGGAACTGAGTTTGATTCAACTATTAAAGCAACAGGTTTCATGTGGAATCTGGAATGCCCAACACCCTTCCGCCCAACCTTGTTCATATATTATATGAGAACTGTACTCACTGTCAAGCTCGCCCAAAGGTTTCCTTCCTATGTGTGACTTTAGGACAGATTCATCGAAGCGAGGAGCGGTCGTCAAAATTGATGGAGGCAGATCCCGTGGGCAGTAACCTAGAACGAGAGAAATAATGCGAATCGTACAGATGTTCGAAACTAAGACTGAGTAAGCATCATTCCTGGAGCACGAACCAACTATACACTGAATAGCAAGGTAAAGAATTGTACAAACCGCTGATCATGAAATCAGCTCTGAGAAGTTGTTTAACTGTCGGGCGTTGATTCGGCTCAGGCATCAGCATGCTGTGAACCATCGCTGCAGCATTTTCACTTATGTGCTTGGGAATGGTGAACTCGCACTTCTTTATCTTAGCATAAGTCTCCCGCAGGGAGGAAGTTTCAAATGGAGGTCTACCCACCAGTAAAGTGTACCTGGGGACGGGAGAAAAACATGTTTGATTACTATATTAATGGTTTACTATGTCGAAGAATGTGTGTTTGTACGATTGTACTAATCTTTTGATATGACGAACTCGCTTGATCAATTTCTGGACTCGAATGAATTTTATTATTTATCAAAGGTAACTAAGTTGGGAACGAAAACATGTGGCGCGGAAATATCATCTCCTAAGCGCCTACATTCACTCCCCCCTTAGCGTTTTCTCCGGGTACCGTTCTCTCTTGGTTCTTGTTACTGTTGCATTCTTTTGTTGTTGTTCTGTTTGAGTTCTCTCTTTTGTCTGCTGTCATTGTGTCTTAGTATATAATATACGCTGGCTTCTGTCTGTCCAATTTCGGTTGATTTTTCGGTCCTGTTGGTTACTTTTTAAAATTATTTTATTGTTTTTATTGCTCAACTTCAGAGTGTCTATGATACGAGACCTCACTACTCGTGCGTTTTTCGTCTTATCTTTCGGATACTTGGTCCCAGACACTAAGGGGCAAACTATTGGTAGGTTTCTTTCTTGGGACTCTTCGTTTTCTTTGAAAAGTGTGATTAGGCGGTTTTTTGCTTGCGTGTATTTGTCGGTGTGTGTAGAAGTGGCAAGATCGTATAATATGTTTTCCACGTAAATTTTGTCCATTTGCGCCAGAAGATAGTCAAATTTGGTCTGTTCGGCAGTGATGCGTTTCAATTTAAATTGGGCCTCGACTTGGTGGAACCATATTATCAGGTTTTTCAGGCCAGAATGCCGGCAATTTTACGCTTACGTCCGCTACGTGAGCTGCGTCTCCTGTTCCTTCCATCTTCAATCACTGTACGATTTCTCCGCCAATTGTACGTTTGTACAAATCTTTTGATATGACGAACTCGCTTGATCAATTTCTGGACTCGAATGAATTTTATTATTTATCAAAGGTAACTAAGTTGGGAACGAAAACATGTGGCGCGGAAATATCATCTCCTAAGCGCCTACATGTTCACCATTCGCAAGAGCCTGGAGTAGGCGCTGTTCAGGCAGTACCTTCCTAGCTTTCTGGTCATGCCTGGCCTTCCCAAGAACTACCCGAAATATGCTATCTACTTGAAGACTGGAATCGACCCCATCTTCCCTGGGAGTAGGCAACAAAATATATTATTCAGGGACTTCGCATGCCGGGAACGAGCTGTGGCCATTGAAGTGATTAGATAGGTTTTCTGATTTAGTGACTCGGAGAGTGTGGTAAACTGATATGGGGTTGAAATTGACGGGCGGATTGAGTGGCTGAACGGCTGGAAGCAGCAGTTCAGGACGTTCTGGCACGAGGTCGTAGGGTTTCAGCCAAACATAGCGGCTTCTCGATCACAAAGTGAGATCTGCAAGTTTACTGAGGAGCAGAGGCATTCGGCTTGGGCAGTGCAATTAACGGGGGGGGGGGGGGGGGGCTCTGCTTTGCAGGGTGAAGATGATGACCCCACAAATATCAATGCAACATGGGTGTACAGGATGTCCCACATCTCCTGAGAATTCAACTGTTCCTCTCGGAGTTAAGAGCGCGACACCTGTGGCGCGATTGTGCTGTTGAATGGAGGTGACTGACAGGCCCTGGCTAGATTGGTTTGCAAGCATCGAGATAACTGCCAATTAGTGTGTGAATTCAATTAGTGACTGGCCACTCCATGAAGACAGAATTGTGCCCAGCGCAGTCCTCCATAAACTTCCTCTCCGTCAATACGATAGCCTTTAATTTCCGTTTGTCGTCTGACTACCCCGCCAGGATCGCGGACGTGATCAACTCTAACGGGAAGATCAGAATTCATTCTGATCATTTTCTTGACCAACTCTAATGGGAGGATCAGAATTCATTCTGATCAATTTGCTCTTGACTAACTCCCTAGTGGGGAGAGGTTCGACCAACAGCTAAGCAGGTGATACATGGACGTGACACCATGTCAAAGCAGTCACTCATACAAGTACTCACCACCATTAAACCAGATAAGGTCGTATGACAGAGAAGGTCATGATATAGTCTACCAATACAAATCCACACTTTCTATCTGTTTTCGTTTAGTTGAGATCTTTTAGGACAAAAGGCTGTATTTAAAAATTTTAAAAACCGACGACAAACATCGACGTTTTGGTTAATGAGACCCATCTGCTCGAACAGCCACAGATTTTCGCTTTTGTTTGAACCTCTATAACGTGGAACCTTCACAAAACCGAAGCTCTGGGAGCCACTACCTGTTGAATGTCCCCAAGCTCCCTGAAGAGATATTATAAGAAACAAAATCATTACAAACACGATACCCACGACTTGGCAACAGGACTCAGTCATTAACAACGGAGTGTGATAAGAGAAATACCACGAAAATGACGTTTAATGGAGTATTGCAATAATTTTCTCTCTAAATTACGTCTAGAAACCTCCACGTGACCTTAGCCATCAAGTGAGTGTATTAGGCTTACAGTACTATTCAAAAATTGTATTAAAAAATCTACTTACAGTATACACCCGATTGACCAAACGTCGACTTCAAAGCTGTGACCCTTCTTTGTCAATATTTCAGGTGCTATGTAGTTAGGGGTACCACACACAGTCCTAATGAGAAAAATATACCATAACAGTAAGTACCAATGAGTAACTCGAATAGAATACTTTGTTGGTGAATCAATCGAAAATCACGTTACACAGTAATCAACAAAATGGTGCACAAACAGTACACTTTCACAAAAAAAAGTACGTCTTACTTTTTCCGCTGACCGCTGAACTCGATTTTAGCTGCCAAACCAAAATCGCCTATTTTCACTTCGAGGTTGTCGTTCAGAAATAGGTTTCCGAGCTTCAAATCTCGATGGATGATTTTCAGGTCGTGTAGGTACGAAACGCCCTCTAGAAGCTGTCTCATAAAGTAACGGACTTCTGGCTCAGTTAGTGCTTTACGACGCCTGAAAAACAGATTAATCAAAAATACATTCATATGGATTGTTTCGGTAGACAGCCACGTAACTATTGCTTTCGTTCTTTGGAAAGGCGTGACGAAATAACATAATGACAGTGTGTGTGGATAATTTGTCAGAACTCGTGCGAGACTATCCCAAACCCCAAATCCTGATTTTGGTACAGAGAGAGTTTTTAAACAAGAACATCACAGTGTGGCACTTGGGTTCCTCATATTCACAGAGACCATCTTCAGACAGCTCAATAAAATTCCATTCTGATTGAACCGGTCGGAAGGGGTGGGGTGGGGGTGGGGGTTGAATGTCACTGGTGTGCAGAAATATGATACACAGAAAGATGACTCGGAATCCAAAAAGACCCCAAAGCTTGATCTGTGAATTTGATGTTTTCGAATATGCTGGAGAATTTTAATATCTGGGATCAACTGTAACCCAGAACAACAGCGTGTCTACAGTACATAAAAACTAAAATGCTGCTGGAAAACTTCACCACCATCTACAACACAATAGTTAAGCTGGTAGTTATACCTGGCTTGAAAACTTCCCACCAAGGCCGACGAGAGAATGCTGAGGATCTGGTGGAAGAGAAATTCTGTGAAAGATTTATGGCCTGGTGTCTGACGGTGGCATTTGGCGCATCAGGAGAAACAATTAAATTTACGAACCGAAGACCCGTGAAGACATCGTTACGGATATCAAAAGGTAGCTGCAGATGCCAGACAGTAGGGCCTCAAAACGGTATTTACTTCCAAACCCGGAGTAAGACGGAAGACCAAGGAAAATATAGAAGAATGATGTAGAGGTGGACCTTAGGAGGATGGGGTAGAATAGAGTGGAAGACCGTATTCAGGAGGCCAAGGTTGTTCATGGGCTGTAAGTGACACGGTATGACAGAAATTTATTATTTTTGAATTTATATGAAAGACGATCCAGAGGAAATTCCTTTAGGATCTCTAGGAGCCATGTACGATCAAAAATACCTATAACGCACGGTACAAGGAGATATTTCTTTTTTTGTTTAGATTCTTTTAGTTATTTCAATTTCTTGTTTCTAAGAGTCATAACGATGAAATCAAAACATGGTAGACAATGATACATCCTTATCATCGTGTTTCCTGACTTCCAACTCACAAGTTACTGAACATTTCTGTGACACTAGAGACCTCTTGCAGCCCACCTGAATCGTAATCATTCCGATTATGCATGACAGCGCATTGAGCTATACCCAACAGATGCTAACCCCAGTGCATCCCCAGTGACCTTGACTACAAATAAAAGCAACTGCCCGAAGTGATCAACCAATCACCACACGCCACTTGCTCACCCATCAGCCTCTTGATGACCGAGTTGCTCAATTATACGTTCGTTACAGTCCATAGCTTCTGCTACTAGTCCCCACCCCTCGCTCCATGAATCCCACTCGGAAGTTCACATCAACTGACGCAACAATCTCAGATACCTCATTAGCACTGAACAGCCGAGTCGGCAGACTTACTTGTGGAGTTCCATCATGGATCGCTTGCGACACAGCTCCAGAAGAACGTAGACGTTGTGGTTGTCTTCGAAATATCCATAGAACTTGACGATGTTTCTGTGTTCTAAGGACCGATGAATGTGTATCTCCTGAGCCATCTTCTCTTTCTGATTCTCTTTCATTAGGAGGGTCTTGGAGACGATCTTACCAGCGTAAATCACTCCAGGTCCCACTTTCTCGAGCTCGTAACACTTGGCAAACCCGCCCTTGAATGGTAAAATGAATAACATGACAAAGGGTAAATAAACAGCACCATTTATTATACTAAGAGTACACAACGAGCTTCAACGACATTTATTGTTGTTCAAACCGAAATCTCCTCAAAGCTCACATGTCCCTGCTCAACACATGGGCCAAGGCACAGTCGACTACAATGAATATGGAGGAGGAACAGATGAGTGTACATCCCCCAAAAGGAATTATCGGGTTGACGAACAGGCAGTTGTAACATGGAATACTCCTGCAGAGATGCCCAGGAGGTGCTACTACATCCTTCAAGAATCCATTTGAACGCTTCATACTTACTTGTTGGTTACTTTTACAAAACCTCCCTCCTCCAAGACTTCTCAAACTCGGCCAATGCCCAAGACGGGTCCGTGATGGACGTAACAGGCACAATCCACAATGCCACATCAATCCCAGGCATTAGCGTAGCTTTAGCACATAATGACAACGAATGTCTGTTATATCGTGGGAGCGCTAAAAGTCAATCTCTCTCTTCTATTAATGCTAGGAGGCTACGGTGAACAGTCTTTCGATGCCAGAACAAATATATGGAAAGATTCAAACACTAGTGGTTCCACTGACCAGGTGCCTAAGAGTATATATTTAAAAATTGTATGAGGGTATTTTGGCTTGAAATTTTGAGGGTATACTCTTTAAACCACCAGAATTTGCTGTACAGTTTTTGGTGCCATGGAAATGTGCTGGCTGGCACCAGTGGTGCTGTCTGTCAGATAAATTTATGTTTGTTATAGTTTTTCATGTTTTCCAGCATGCTGAATCGAATGGAATGGCTTTCAAAGCTCTATCAATCATCATTACAGCTACTGACGAAAATATAACCATAAAACATTACGAAAAATAGCTACTATATAGCGTGGCACGTAGGCAGACTTAGAGTATTATATTTAAAAATTGTATAAGTCTGCCTACGTGCCACGCTATATAGTAGCTATTTTTCGTAATGTTTTATGGCTACATTTTCGTCAGTAGCTGTAATGATGATTGATAGAGCTTTGAAAGCCATTCCATTCGATTCAGCATGCTGGAAAACATGAAAAATATAACAAACATAAATTTACCTGACAGACAGCACCACTGGTGCCAGCCAGCACATTTCCATGGCACCAAAAAATGTATATCAAATTCTGGTGGTTTAATGAGTATACCCTCAAAATGTCAAGCCAAAATATCCAAAATTCCTGCTTGTAGCGTGGCACACACACACACACACACATACATACATAGATGTATATAACAATCAATCCCGCCAATTTAACATTTTATCAAATGGTGAAGCAAGCAGAACGTCCCCTCGGGCTCCCGAGCTCCGTGTGACCAGCCAATCCCTCACTTACTCTCGTCTAGTGTTGGTAGGATTCTTGAGGTTTTGGTCGCGACCAAAACTGAGTGGTCGAGAACGTTAGTCATACTCTCGTCTAGCTCGAACCTATTCCAAACCAGTGTTTCGCGAGTTTTAATAAAAGGGTTTTGAAATTAAATTAGTTTTTTTATTTTCAAAATCCCTTCTGTTATATAAACACACACACCTATGTAAATGTATACCTACCTGTGTGTGTACCTATGTGTATGTCTTTCTGTATACATATCTATATATACATTCACATAATTTCATTAGTCTCAATTAAGAGCCTCAATGACGTTCGGCAATTAGAATTCACTTCAATGACTAAAATAAACTGGTACATTTGGAGGTAAAGGGACCTAACCACATCTCTTCTGCAAATACGTTTTTGGGTCAGTATCTCTTAATATGCTCCTAATGCACTTCTACATCTTCAAAGTTTCATTTTCCTGAATATTTTCCCGGATGATCCCTTGGAGCGGCATAGCCTTAGAAGTACCTAATGAATCACTATTCCAGACAACCACTTTTTCGAATGAGAGCTATTATTCAGGAATAGCACGTACCTAAGCGAGTAGTCGCACAACCAACCCCACCTGCGAGAAGTGGCGCCCATGAAAGCTTATCATCAGGCAGGTTCACAGTGGATTCACCCTTCGATGGGGTTATCATAATAAAAATTGAGCAAGATCAAGATCCGAACTACCTATTGCTGAAACCATAGTGAAGCACCAATGACGAATGACGAGGCTCCTAATAGATTCTACCTCATCGTCTTATTATTCAAACCGACACCCTAATACAATGAAACTTGCCCTGGTAATGGGAGAAAAAATATATTATTATTTAATCCAGGAAAACCGTGAAACAAACTTGAAATCTGACTCAAAGGCGCCAAAGTATTTGAGGTTAGAACTTGGACGTTTCCCTATGAATTACAAGTCTCTATCCATAGGCGATGTCAGAACAAAAACAGCAATATTATGAGATGACAGGTAGGAACATTATTTATTATGAATAATGCCACCTTTACGCAGTAGAAAGTAAACAATCAATCGATGTGAGTAATAATGAACTTCGAACTCCTAAAACCTAGTGACAGGAACTGTTGGAGTTTATTTAACGTGAAGTGGGATATGTGTGATATTTGCAACACACAACTTCAATATTTGGATGATTTACCTTTCCGAAGAAACGACGACGGATGTAGGAATATCCATTGACCCGATCAACGATGGTCTCTGGGATCGTAGCCGCGTCGTCTTCTCGTTTGCTCATGGTTCCTGTGAAGATATATCTGGTGAGTCAATTTAAAATGGAATTCTTAGAAAGCTTTCACGATTACAGGGGTGAGGAATGAATATCCTGAACTGGGTTTGAAAAAAATAAAAACTCAACAAGGGTCAACGAAAAGAAGGTAAGGAGGAACCAACAAACGGGGAAAAGGCGGCGAATGGCGAGGGCTGGTACGGCGACCGTTACCAACCGTCCTCCAAAACAACCGTTTGAAAATATTCGATGTTCCATGTTAGCAAAGCATCGAAAATCGATTTGCCGAATATTACAAAAACCCATAACCCATTGATGATTTTGTTTGTTCAATCTCACCTTTGCTCATCCAGTTCTTTTAGATGTTAAATGTTCTTAAATTTATGATAAGTGTGGGAATCGAATGAATTATCTGCAAATTCAATTGAATCCATTGAACCAGGAGGTCATTCGACTTCCATGCTACCCCACTTACCTTTTGAATCAAGATCCATCCGTCCATCCAAGATGCATCATCCATTCCAGATTCCATGATCCCTAGATTCTTCATTCTTCATCCGCGATTCTCCTTCATCACAAGGTAGGGTAGCACATAGAATACTGATACTAACGGGGTAGCATGGAAGTCGAAGCCCTTTTAGGTAACCATTGAATTTACGGATATTCGTTTAATTCCCGCACCCTCATCATAAATTTAAGAATCGGCCACATCTTTTGATGAACACCAAAATGGGATACAACCCCCTCCACTAATACCATGTATACTAAATTTGGCCACAGGATATCATAGAAAAACAAACAAATTTACTTTCAGCCGATACCAGGCTACGTTGATATCCCCAGAAACTCCATCTCTGACCACTTGGCCATATACACAGCGGAAAAAGGAATTCTCTCCAACATCCCAGTCCCTTCAATGGAGGAAGCCAAAGCAGAATTTCAACCAGCTGGAAAAGAATTCAGCATACAAAAAAAATTCAGACTCCTCACTGGCTGACAGCAAACTTAATATTACTATAACCCACAACAACAACTATAGCCTATGGTATAAAGGGAGTACTAAAAGGAGACAGCAGTCCCTTCTTCACAATCCTCAATAGGATATTCACAGGACACGGAAACGCCATACTTCAGATGCATTGTTGGGAACGGGATGAATGTGGAGAGCCCATGACTTCTCCTCAGCTTGATTATTGTGTTAAAAATTCTGTTACCTATCGAACAGTACCTCTATGGTACAGGATTTCTGCTCTGATGGCTCTCTGGGCTGCTCAGTATATTCCTTCGCAGAGTTCTTGGTAAGATTGATGTTCTGGGCCTTTTACGCATAAAAAATGAATTTTGGGAGCTGAGCCTCTGTTACACCTCAATTCTTCACTCTCTGGTAAAAATGAACTTTTTATTCGGTCTCCGGTGCAATTATATTATTGGTATCAAAAATCTTAGAATGGAACCTTTGATGAGATTTACGACTTCGTGATAGAAAAATATATCGACCTCTAGACGTGCAAAGAACAACATCAACGCATGGCTTTATGTTGGCACTAGAAATGTGAATATGTGAGTACCACCACCATCACCTAGGGATGTCCCAAAAGTATCGATACTTTTTGAAAAGTATCGATACATATCGATACTTCTTTTCTCTGATATATATCGTAGTATCGATACTTTTTCCCCGTATCGGAGCTGTTACTTTTTTATCCCTCACATTTCATCAGTTTCAACACCTACCACGTGTAGGTACTAGACAGTACCTCAAAATATCGATACTTCTTGTAAGTATCGTATCGATACTGTTTGACACTTTTAGATGTATCGATACTTTTGAAGTATTGGAGGTCCCTACTATCATCCAAATGATTCTTCATGCGTGAGTGATCTTTGTCGTTTATTAATCTTGACGTTTTGTTCCCCTCAGAACAGGAGACATTGAACCATTTTACATACGAAATGTGAATTTCAATATTCAGTGTTAGTCGCAAATTTTTTCAAATGAAATTTTCAAATCTCACAATTACATTTACATCTGGAACACAGCGGACTCACAAGTTTTTAGTTTCTTCGTTCATTCATATTTAACGACGTAAATGTTCCTATCCTCAGTATGGCAGCATACAGAACTATATTGTTTTCTTCAAGAACGTCATGGTGAGAATTGATCCTTTCCATTAATTTCACTCCAATTTTTGTTTGAGGAAGGAATTCTTGACCTACCAAAACTGACTGAAGTCAAGAGTGACGACAGGTCGGGTGGGAGAATTGGGTTATTACCAGATCCCCTCTCTGTGTCACTAGCAAATCTGCGAGTTCGTGATAAATCGTTTTGTGTGTACCTATTTGCTCTAATACACCTAGTAGATTTGGTTGAGCACATCTTTCGAGCTGCTGTACTTACGTAGGCAGTTCTTGATACTCATTTAATTTGTTAACTATTTATAAAGATTTTCACCTCTATTCCGTAAGCCATAAACTGTGCGAACTTGGATTAATGGGTTTCATATTATGTTGCTATTGTTAGAAGCGATTATTATCCCTGCTCGAAAGCCCGGTCTTTTCTGGATTACGACAAATCGTTTGACCGGGTACAGCTTTGGTAAATGATGGAAATTTTATGTATATGAAAATTAGCGGTAGAGATCTGCGAGTTACCTCCAAATACACTTTATTTTGGACAGGTAGCGTGAGGCTTGGGAACAAACTTTCGGACTACATCCCAGTCTTGAGAGCTGCTGCATACTGTCTCCTTTGGTGTTGTGTATTTTCTGTAGTCTCATACGGACTGGGCACATGAACCCTCTCCAGTCCCGTGAGTCTGCGACGAAGCTTTTAGCTAGGGTCAGGTGGAGGTGCGATTCCGGACGGCAACGCGTTCGCCATAATTTTTGCCACAGAGGTTCACATGGCAGCAGAATCATAACTGGAAATCCAACCTGCAGAATCAACCAGGAATTTCGAATTCCAGTATGGCTGAACAGCCAACAGGAGAGGTGTGCGCAGTAACCTCAGCGCAGATACGGCAACGGATCCGACAGTGGAAAATATCTGGAGATTTTGATATAGTATTCATGACATCGCGTTGCAATAATCCATTTTGCGTTGGCCAATAGCATTGCAGAACGGCTTGCCGTACCGGCTCCATGTGAACCTAGCTTTAGAGTCTGCCTACTGGAGGATGTTAAATTTAGCCTGGACAAAGGGGTTCACGAGCAACGAAATGTTTAGAAGAGTTGTTAAGTAGATCGAACTGATGTGCTCTGTTAAGCGGTGGCATGTTCAGTATGTCGGGGACTTGATGTCGTCTTCTGTGGAGAGTCAACCGGAACCAGAGCTTGGCCGTCGCTGTATATCCTGGTAAGGTGGACTTTTCAACCTTTGCTGAACCTCCTCTTATCGTTGCTATTCCATAAAGCTGAAAGCACTCGATAAAGTTTGTAATGATAGCGGGATGATTGCCAACGCTGTCCACGGGCAGAGCACTCGGAGATGATTTCGTTTATAATGGGTGGGTGGTAGACTGTTTTGTCCTTATTGGATCGTACGACATCCCTTGACGTCCTTAATTGGTTGTGTATGTTAATTGCCTATCATGATGAAGATGGGAGGCGCTGAGGGTGATTCAGGGGAATGGTGTATTTGCATATCAGGAAGCGAGGGTGAAGCTGAGTGGTGACGTCGCGGAATCCATGTTCCAACGGCAAAGGTGGAGGAATCTGATGCCCTTGCTGTTCCTTCTTTGTAAGACAGATCGGAATCTCTCTGGAATTGTGCAGTAGATGGATTAGCCAATGATTGGAAGTTAACATCTGACCAGCCTTGGTGGAAGTGGGAAGAAATGCCAAATGGGATTCCGTTATATATCTTGCTGAAATTGGCATTCAGATCAGTCAGTAGTAAGTGCCACTTTACAGTAATAGTGCAGGTGAGAGGTTAGAGAGCCTTTGGAGTCAAATGAGTTGACCTGGCTCAGAACAACTGAAAGTTTACACAGTTACAATTGGTATGAAATCAGCAGCCAAAACTAGAGACTGCTTAAAGGAGGGTGAGCTGATTCTTGACGAGTCCTATGTAAAAATGAGCATTTGCAGAATGTTAACTTGAACTGATCCTGTGAACATTACGTACCTACCTTCTTTCTTTTCTTCGGTGGATGTATGTACATACCATATATATTATCAGAACATGATGTTCCATAATATTTCATGATCGGTGACGTTGTTCACTCTGAACCTTTACAGGAGATCTGCAGTATTGAGCCAGCCACAGAAGTTGCCCAAATGCCGGGAGTTCTACAAGAGCTCGCAGATGTGCTGCAGAAGCAGCGGAACTGGAGGCGGTCGTTCGCTCCGCCCTTCGAACACAATATCCGAAACCCTCGCCAGCCGCGTTGAGAGCATCAAGGTAGAAACAGGACCTTTGGACTCGTCCTGCCTGATAAAACCTGCAATTTTCACAGTTGCTGTAAGTCTTTGGTAAACCTACCATTTGGTATCGGTCTGCAGATTTCTGATGTGTACGGCTCTGAACTCTTTCTCCGACTACAGACTAAATTAGTATCTGTAATTATGACACTGAATTGACCAGTATTATTTAGTACCTGCATAAGGTGGGTTGGTTCGGAATTCCGTAGAATCTTTTATTATACGTATTTGCGACAGTTCCCATCCCATCCCATTATGAACTTTTCGCCCTGAGAGATCTTGGTTTTCATAGGTTATGAACTCTCAAACAAATTTTGGAATGGTCTTACCTAATTCATACTAGATGACAACCGCAGGCATGTACCATTGTTATTTAGTTGTTATGCGCCCGATTTCCTGAAATTCCTATCTAAAAAAAATTATTTTGCAGTTTAGTACCACAAGCTTAGCTTGTGCAACGATATGGCAGTATGAAAACCTGAGAGCTAAGCGCCTTGTACATAGCACTGTTGAATGGTTCAATAACAGAGCATACAAGTATGTAAGTAACTTTGAATCTGATCCTAAATAATCCTAATATTGCACGCAATTATCCATCTGATGATTTTAACTTTTTCAAAACAGGGCCACTGGCGAAAAGAGGCGAACAACTGGTGGAATAGTTTATCGGAGGGTCAGAAAGTGTTCTACCCGATTTGTTTCTTGAACGTGCTCGTTTTCCTGGCATGGAAGATCCCCTCGTTTCAGGCGAATATGGCTAGATATTTCTGTTCAAATCCTGCCGCTAGTAAGTTGTTTTAAATTTACTATTATCTCCATTAGTAAGAAGACATTTATGAATCGTGAACTAGAGTAGTTTCTGTTCTATAGTTATGAGTTGGTACCAGGCAGAAAAATCGAAGGAAGAGATTGATTACCCCTGGACAGTAAGAGTGGAGACTTAACAGTCCACAGTCACTGCGCATGCGCGTGTTTGAATACCTATTACAGGTAATCTTAGTTGACCCACAGCTACTCATCCTCTGAAACGCCAGAGGAGCACTCACAGTCTATCACCCGTAGGTCTGTCCCCTGTTCTGCATATCAAATGCTCCTCATTAGGGCCAAATAGTTTCAGATATTCCATAAACAGATCTTGAGTATAAAGGTCGTTCAAGGACGCCTGTAGATTCCTTTTATATGATCTCGCGCTAATAGAACTATTTTTAATCACCTCAAGTAGTGCTGCATATAACTTTGGGATTAGCCATAAAGATTGCCAATTAAAAAGTCGTTATTAGGGCGTGGTATTGCGATTAAGGTTCGTGAAATAGTTCTTGCTTTACTTGTTACATTACGTGCAGCAAATTATTGTTTTATTTGCTGGGCATAAATTAACGAACGAAACATAAGTTAGCCTAGGAGGAAATACCTCAAAGGTTTTGTATAGGTCTTTAATTCTAGTTCGACTACGGGCTCTTGATACGATGCATAGGATTGAGATGCAAACCACGTTTAGACAATGGAAGGTGGAAACGTAAGCACCACCCCAGTGTTGTATACCGTTTATCAGAGTACTGTATAAATAGGCGTAGTATAGCATTTGCAAATTTTTCCTTGAAAGCCACGCTCGGTGTATTACAAAGGAGAAAAACAATTTTTGTAATTTCATTATTTCATGGTGATGGTTTTTTTCATTTCATGATTTTCGCTTTTTCTTCTGAGTGACTGCTATGTGTTCTTACTCTCAGTCACCATCCGGGGATTTATAAAGAAGATTTTTCTCGTGTTTCAAAGCAGAGACTAATCTCTACAAGAAAGTGCAACCATGTGCAACAAACCTTTGCATGAGGTAACAAGTGGGGTTCTTTTTTTCTAATAGGGACGGCATTGTAGCGATAGACAACGTAGTCCAGTGATTCACAGATTGTCGACAACCTAATCCCAGCCAAATTTGGATTTTCTAATTCTAAGATTTTAGGATAATCTCGTAAGTCGTCGATTAATTCAGTTAAATGGATTATGACACTTATTATGGAGAAGTTTACTCCATACAAGTACATCAGACTCGGTACGAATCGCCTGTGGCCAAAAATCGGAGAGCTATTGCCCTGTATTGTAAACGCGAAAGTTGAGCGATCCTTATTGCTCTACAGAAAACCGACGTTTCACTGCAATATAATCGCATGAAATTGTTGGCAGAGAAATATTGGTTTGTATTGCTACAGACATTGTTGCTAGTGTGAACCCATCTTAAAAGACTGCGCACTCAGTGGGGATTGGTCACCTTTGCTGAAATGATGTGTGTTGTTCAGACCCCCTGAAGAGATCTGCTAGCTCTTTAGAGATCTTACTGTTAATAGAAAGCTCGCGGATTGAACGGGATGAAGTCAACATTCCGCCACACTACAATGGAGCGGCAGCATTCATCATAGGGAAAAGGCTGCCCTTTCCAAAATTTGGTACATTTTATGTCAGCAGCTTGTATTTATTGTGTTCAACTTGAGTTGAGGCATGAAAACTACTTTGATTGCGTGAGCATCGCGAATTTGCCTGTCCACGTGAATCAAGCTTTATTTCCTTTGTGGCTGATCTTTGAATGCAGAGCCAAGTCACCCCTCCCCCAATCGACAGCCCCCCCCACCCCCTCCGGTACACAGGGTACATTAACAGATTAACGAATCAACAGCTCTGGAATTGATTTTGGCGGTTATTTTCAGAAAACAACTGTTGGCCTATGGTGTTATCAGCTTTCAGCCATTACTCAGCTCTTCACATCTTCGCCAACATGTACGTGCTCCACAGCTTCTCTACTGGTTTGTACTTCCTACCCTAAGGGTCACAGTTTCATTCCCCGCCTTCCTTTTTATCAAATAATATAAGAACGCGGAAACAGTAGTAGGTACTTATATTTATGTAGGTATCTATTTGTGGCATTTCCTGTTAGGTAGTAATTACTTAATTACAAGTAATTACTTAATTACAAGTAATTACCTAATCAGAAATTCTGCTCAGTAATTGCTTAATGTGCTCCGCAAAATTGCTCATGAATGTGTGGGGGGGGGGGGTTTGAGGGGAAAATCATGATTTTGTAACCTGAGGTGGGTCTTAATTATATTTCTGGTAATTTACGTTTGGTTGAGGGATAGTGATGTAAAACTATGGATCGTGCTATCGATAGTTTTTGACTATCGCAACTAATCAGTCTTAGAAACGGTCGGTAGTACTATCGAAAAAATGAAAATCTGCTGCAATACCTTTTTTAAATCACTGCTCAGTCTCATTCAGTTCTCAGACTAGCATATAGGCATAAACCCCTTATCTGGGCAGAAAATATCAACAAAATGGGAATTGCAAGCACAGAATGTAGATTTTTTTTAAATTAATAAAATGCTGACTAGAAAGTTTAATTGCAACGCCAAGGGAATAACCCATGTTTCAGTGAACAAATTTCAACATGAAATAACCATAAATAGTTTCTGATTGATGTCTAGGACAGTATAATAACAAAAACACAAATAAAAATGTTTAGAAAAATCGTTTGAGGAACAAAATTGTAAAACTGTACATAGTCTGGGAGTATCGATAGTTTTTGGGCAGTATCGATACTATCAAAAACCCGAACTATCGATAGTTTTACATCACTAACATTTCCATTGAAACGAGAGTCAGGTAGAGCAGACATCACAGTATAATATCAGTGTGAGCCCAGTTTGCTAAGTTGCAAATCACATGTTTCCTAATCTGTAGAAATTTCATGCCTGCTGGAATCAATACGCCATCGATCGCCCTCAATGTGCACTTCATAACCTTAGCCTAGAAAGATATTTCTTTGCTTTTAGGTGCTTGTATAATGTTGTTAATTTGTATGAAAACGTGTAGGTTATCATGTTATCAGTGGTAAATGAGAGGTTGTGGAATTTTTTGTATCGTCAGGTGCTGCATTGATGATGGGTAAAGAGCAGTTTGTTGGATTCTACATGGCAGCAGCTGTGGTTTCTTCCTTGGCCAGTTACGCCTGTAAAGTGGCGCTCAACAAACCCGGTTTCTCATTGGGAGCTGTGAGTAAGCGATCAACGTCTGCGTGATGGTGTATTCCCCAAAACTGTTGCATTTCATGTACCTTCATATTGTACAACCCGAAGTTCTTCAGTCAGCTAATTATTTTCATTTTACTATTTTATACCACAGCCTATCATTTTGTTTTCAGAGTGGTGCAATAATGGCAGTCCTCGCCTACACATGCGTTAAAAATCCTGACTCGCTGTTGAATATCATCTTTCTTCCTATGATAACTTTCAAAGCTGGAATGGTGAGTTAGTTACCGGTCTCTATATGTTGAACCCACGCATGGGATAATTAGTTCCATGTTCGAGGCAAAATTGCTGATTCCACCTGGCAAAAGTTCCCTTGAAGCAGTCCGTTTTCTGCCTGGGAGGGTTCGGGTAGGAGTAAAAAAAACACCCAAACTACATTTGTTATTGAACTGTAGCAGCAAAGCTGATGTCTTTTAATCAGCACTATATCGTCGTACGAAAACGTCGACAATTTCTACTGCAAAATAACCATCGAATTCATGTGTTGCATAGTAAACTAAAATGCAACAAAACAATGACCCGCCGGCCGGTACCTACATGAATGCAGAAGGTATTGACTAGAAGCTAGGTGTCTGTGTGTTACGACGCTGATCAATTCACAAGATCACAAACAGCAAACAGGACAAAACACATGTAGGTTACCCCAAATACAAATCTGTCATTGGAACCGGACTGAATGCAAAACGCATAAAATTTGACACAACGAATTGAAAAGTGACAACAGACTCAATAGAGAAAGTGACTGTGATTCACGAGACAACAAAAACAAATTGGAAGACAGAGAAGCATCTCGTATCGAGATGACAAATTGAATCGATTGTGAAAAGGAACGATTTTGGGGTGTAAATCAGATTCTGGGAACAGGGCCCAAAGTGGGTGTGACGAACAACATTTTTACTCGATTGAGACTGGCCACTTACCTCAGTTGCCATGGGAACACTAGGTCCCAGGACCTACCTGCCAGTTTCAGGAGCCCAGGTTTCGATTTCGATTGCAGGACATCAATTACTGTCGCTTTATTCCGATAACGTGCTTGTTATATGGAGCTAACATGAAGGAGCCACCATGGATACTCTACTAGAATATTGAATATCCATAGCCACAGAAATCTGGCGAGTCGCTGTTAACTTAGTGAAAAATTCTAGGCACAGTGTACGGAGGGAAATTAAAATGCCAACTGAACAATGGTTGGAGATTTTTATAACCTCCTAGTGTTTTTTGGGGTCGGGGCAGTGGTCCAAGTGGCCTTATGGACGCAACACCCCTGTTATTGAATATAAATGGTTAGTTCCACTAGTAGTAGGAATACCATCAACATACCTTCGGGTGAAGTCCGTCACTAATGGAGGCTCTTGATGTAAGGGCACTTGAGAATATGCAGGTTCTACTCAAAACAGGTCTGCAAGAAGCCAGGAATCGATTTTTTGGCTCGTTTCAGGTCAAAAATATCTCCCAGTAATTTGTTGTATTGTATGTACCCTTACTTTTTGAGTTATTTTCGGCATTTTAAGTTTTTTCGTGAGTCATGATAAAACTGGCCATAACAAACATTTTCAAGTGTGCAACTTGAATTTGAATTCCGATGAATTTGAAAAGCCCATTAAATTTCCTTTCAAAATATGATATTTTAAAGAATTGTTGAGCGCTTTGAACCCCTGAAATCTTTGAAAGTCGAACTTTTGCAAATCTCAGGGAAGTAATTACTGTGTTTTCAGGTGTACAATGAAGGTAGGTTCACACGGAGATGCAATTCTAGACGGCAAGTCGTTCTGCAATGCTATTGGCCGAGCAAAATGGATTATTGCAATGTCATGAATATTATATCAAAATCTCCAGATATTTTCCGCATTGTGGTAAGCGCGTTGCTGTACTGGATTGCCGTCCGGAATTGCATCTCCATGTGAACCTAGCTTACCTACGTTTCTGATATTTTTAAACTCATTCCACTCATCGCTATGTTGTGTTTAAGGCTCTGAAAGCTGTGATGGCATTTGACACTGCTGGCATCGTCCTGGGATGGACCATTTTTGACCATGCAGCTCATTTGGGTGGAGCGCTTTTTGGAGTGTACGTATTTTCATATTATGAATCTTTAATGACTTCTATAATGGAAACATGTAAACTAGATTTATCCTTGATGTGGTTGGACTGAATAAGGGAAAGAGTTGAACTGCCACTTATGTATCCAGAGCGGCCAAAAACCCTCCCAGTAAAAATCAAGGATACCGGCTGTGATGACCATGAACATTATTACACTCATTACACTAATGAGTTGGAGCTGTTTCTGTCTACCTGCAGTTCCCCTTCATTTTATGCTTTTTGGGCAAGTGGCTGATTTTGCTTCATATTTTTTCTCAGAGGTCCTCTCATTTGAATGATGCGGATTAACATCATTATACGAGTATAACTGATTCACTGGACGAATGACCCCTGAACAAATTCGTATTAAACTCAGAATAAAAATGAAATGTGGTTAGACACAAAACCCCTGAAACATGTCTATAGTGCTTATTTTAATCATTTAATACCATTTTTTTCCGTCACCCTGTACTTTTGTATTATATTACGGTGCCAGCAACACTAGTCGACACTTGAAGTCGGATTTCTTTGTTGTCTCTCCAGTCGTTGATAATTATTGGAGAAATAGGGAATTTTCGTCAAATTTTTTTGTTGGAAAAAAATATTCAGAACTCTCAGAAAAATGGTAGTTTGAAGACCGTTTTCAAAAGTAAGTGGTAGTTTTTGAATGAGAGTGACTACAAGTAAAAATGCGGCCAAAAATGGTCTATTCACATCTGATCAGCTGTTGACCCAAGGAGGCGGAGCAAAGCTATGGAAGTAAAGGTTCTCAATGCTGCCAACAACCCAACATTAAAAATGGCAAACCTTACTGGCAATCTTCAAAAATCTTTGGTATGATTTTTTTGTGATCCTCCCCTCGTTTGATTTTGAGGAGTTGTTTTTCTAATTTATAAATGTGCTGTTCCATTCATCCATCCGTTGTGGTTTCGTGCATCGTTTAAAGTGATGCACTAGCACTCAGGATTTGAGTCAAACTACTCGAAGATATACCTGATACGTCATTTCTAGCAGGAACTCAGAAATTTTCTGCTTACTTTCCATGTAAAAACCTCATTATGGGGTCAATGTGTTAATTTCCGTTATTGAACTGAATTTAGCCAAAAAAATGAGGATTTGTAGCCCAAAAAACTGTCCATTCTTGATTTTTTTCATTGGTTCAACTCCTCTATTCCACCATGTATTGAAACAAATGAAAAAACAATTTGAAACTGCTGAAATGTATTTTTTTCTGAGACAGCTTTTTTTGCAACAGTAGTCAAGAACCAAAAACACGTTCTACATCTGCTAGTATTCCACATGGGGTTTGTTTGCACCAGCAGTCGACTGTGTTCAAATCAAAGTAGTTTACCTGTTAGGTGCCTCACTATTTTGTATCAGGAAGATGTTAAAGGTAAACTAATTTGGTGGCGAGAGCATTAGAGAACGTTGATATGTAACGTGTGTATAATTTTCTCACATGCATCAAATTGGCTCGTATTTTTCTCACTTTCTGTTGGGGTTGTCGACTGCCGTTGCTTTTACCTTACTCACTGCTTTGTTTCAATCATATCTCTCCGTACTACTCCACCCAGACATGTTGCATAATGATGATTTTTTTTCAGGTTTTGGGCCCACTACGGTTACTCCTACATGCACTTCCAAAGGCAACATATATTTCCTCTCTGGCACCAACTGAGGAGCAAAAAGAACAACTAGTGAACTCGATATTTATATTTTGTTGGACAATAAATTATATTCAATGTCGAAATACTTACCATATATGTTCGCATCCCTATTACACTTTTATTCCGCGTTATACTCTGTTTCTATTCATTCCAGAAAATTCAAGTTCAAAGATGGAGTAAATGTCGGTGCTTTCGTAGAAAACAGCCTGATACAAAAATGGGTTGCTACTGGTAAACCCTTGCAACACTGCTGTGATAAACCTCGCTTGACTCACAAAAACCCGTTGTTACAATGAGGCGACTGACTCATCGCTACTCTTTTGTATGAAAGAGTTGACGAGGCAAGTTCGCCGTCAGACCACTCCCATCTGGTGCTTGAATGCAAATGCCCCCCACCGGTTCAGTGATCATACCATTGCCAGCAACTAACAATAACTCAAGGTACATCGATTGATGAATAAATCTCTACTTAATCCATAGGTATATCCTGAACTCGACCACTCATGCAGTCCCCAGAACTGGTTCAGGCAGCTCAAACAAATACCACATTCATTTCATGTCCATTAGGTACTAATAATCCCAATAACACTTAGAGCGACCGCCAAATTAGTCCACTATAACTAATCCATTACAACGGATTCTATTATAACCATTTTCACTGTTCATAATAATATGTCTGCCATGGCGCTATTTCGTTTTCAGTCCTTCGTCGATGCCTCTTGACAACCTTACAGTTAATGACTTCCAGTTTGGCCATAAAATCTATGGGATTTTTGTGTAGATACAAAGTAGAGAAGTGGGTGATGATGGACCTTGAATGTCCTTACACGTAAATAAGAAAGGTACATTTGGAATAAGGCACGAAGAACACCATATAGGGCTGAAAAATAGACATGTATTTGGAATTCATCCTAATCAAGAGACAGGAGATTTGTACAATAATACAAAAAATAAATAGTCACTAGATACTTAAAGGAAGAACAAACACTTGGTAAGTGAAATCGACGATCCAATTAGGAAAGTCCATGAGAAAATATTGGTCGGTGCAGGTCATTCTAAGTCAACACATATTTTCCAATGATAATTTTACATTTTCTTGCTAGGGAATCCATGCGAGGAAGTACTCGAAGATAATTATAAGCGTAAGGAGCAAGTGATTGGTTAAGAACATCTCAACCGTCGTTAAGAACATTAACCACCACAAAGCCTTTGTTCGAGTAGGTAACCTTTCAAGTCAGACTGTCCATGGCAGCTCCCCTTGCCCTTCTTCCCGTTCGAAAAGTTCTGAAATTTTATTAGCAGAAATTCCTACCTAGAAAACAATTTTTCGTAATAGGTGGTCCCTCAACGGGCATTTGGTTTGTTCCTCCTAAATTGTCTTGTTTTTCATCTCATGAATAGCTTTTCAAAAATGAGTTTCATGACTAAGCCGGATTTTCGAGGAAAATGCAGCTATTGCAATTAATTATTAGTACAGACCCACAAGAACTGTCGATATTATTTTCGATGTACCTCTGTTTTAGAGTATTATAAATCCATTTCTGGAGTTTAACATTTGTTTATATATATTATTAATCTATGTGTAATTCCAGAAGGTATCTGGCTACTAGAAAAATCGAAAATTTCGTCAGTGTTGGTTAGGACAAATTGAAGAAGTTCAAAAATGAGCAATTTTCGAAAACAAAAAGTGGCTCAAATGTGAGTTTTTGGGTGTCGAAAATCGCCAACAATTTTTAAAACCCGACAAAAATGTATATACGTTTACCAAAAGTGGTACATAATGGTAAAACAAGACAGACAAATACTATTCCCTCAATAAAGAACAATATTTTTCATATCAGAGTTATATGGGGTCAAAAATCGCTGAAAATCTGTTAGATACAGTAAGTGTTGACAGGTCTTTGCTTTGCTACGCTGTTGGGGTTTCCAAGTCGGCAAGTACAGTTACATGATATAAATTATTGTTTGTCTTTCATGAGTCAACATGCTGTATTACATTCGAGTATTTGTCCTTTTGAGGTGAACAAATCGCTCCGTAGTTGGCTGTGGTGAGATGCAACACCAAACGTCTTTTGAACCATTGAAATGAATACATTAAAATCAAAATACGAAAAACTGTAAAATTTAGAACAGCTTCCGGTGGCAATCGTTCATTTTGTGGAGTGTGAAGTTTGAGATCTTCCATCTTGGGTCGACTCGAGCTCTTGAATCCTGTCAGATCTGATTTTACAAAGCCTCTTCAAAACGGTTCTCTCCTTTTCAAGTTTGGCCACTTTCTCCTCCAGCTCTCGGATTTTGAATCTCTGAAACGCAATCATCATCAGTATTAAGGGCGAATAACCAGGTAATTTCTGAAGGATGTTACAAAAAAAAAGGTCTGCCAATTCGAGTAGGCAGTATAGCTTCCTCACTTGAATCACATGAACGTAAAGAATAGTTGAGGTTCGTTTTGACATGGAAACATCTGCGATCCAACCCGCGTGCACCCTCAACATTTCAGCTCTCTACGACTACTTGTCGCGTTACAAGGAAATGGTTAACATTTCATGTTCGCGCATGCGCAGATGAAAGTTACAGCACGATTCCAATGAAATTCATATGGGACTATCAAGTATTATTCCTGATCAACCCTCCAAATCTGAACTCATTTCAACGATATTTAAGGTAGTTATGGGTGTTTCAAGTATTTCACGTGTACGCATGCGCATACGAAAAGATTTCCATGATTTTGAAGCGGTACCATCTGCTATCCAACCCGCGTGTACCCTCAAAATTTCAGCTCCCTACGACTATTTTTTGCGTAGTTAGAAGCGTTAAGGTCCTCACACACTAGGCGGGAACAGGACAGGAACAGGACGGGAAACAGCCGCGGGACGCGGGTCGTATTTTTTCGCTTTTGTGTATTTGAACGGAGATACGCATACTAGGCGGGACGCGGCGGTCACGGCATGTGGCAGGAACTAGACGGGTCGCGGCGCGATCGCTCTCAAAGCGAAAAACGGCGTTTCCTGGCACGGGACGTTCTCCCTCCACCGTCCAAATTTTCCCCACGCTCGACTTCCCCACGCTCGCCTTCAACACGCTCGCCTTCCCCACTTCCAGTGCCTTTATTTCTGATTCCCTCCCCCGACATCTTTGTTCTCTCCGATTTGTTCTCTCAGATTAGGTTGTTTGGTTGAGAATGGAAAAAAAATAAAAATAAAAAAATAAATTTTCAAACAAAAAACAAACAAATTTTTCATAGGCCATTCGGTAGTACATATGTCAAAAATTTATGAGGATCGTTTTTGAGGTCCTCAAAACTCCAAGTTGATCTCTTATGATGGTCATGAACCCACATCCTTTTATTAGGTTCCGTGAGCAGAATAGCCGCAACTACAGCTTCTTCCTCAGAAGAAGATGATGATGAAACCACTCTCACTCTGAGAAGCAAAGGGGACAAAAATGTTGTTTGAGAACAGGAGATCTTGAAACGAGGGGAGTATGGCGAGCGGTGGGGGAAAGAGAGCTGAGGAACGTCCTGCCTAATGTGGGTATAGGCGCAGGACGGGACAGCGGCAGCCGGCCGGCATCCCACGTCCTATCCACGGCGTTTCCTGTCCTGTTCCCGCATAGTGTGCGAGAACCTTTACAAGGAAACGGTCAACATTTCATGTTCGCGCATGCGCAGACGAAAGTTAAATTACGATTCCAATGAAATTCATACGGAACTATCAAAGTATTATTCCTGAACGACCCTCCAAATCTGAACTCATTTAAACGATATTCAAGTTAGTTATGGTCGTTTCAAGTACTTCACGTTTGCACAAGTGTAGACGAAACGATTTCCATGATTTTGATATGGGATCATCTGCGTTCCAATCCGCGTGCACCCTCAACATTTCAGCTCTCCACGACTATTTTTCGCATAGTTAGAAGCGTTTCAAGGAAATGGTCAACAAGCAAGATACGCATATCTCTTTATAGTATAGGAGAGTCAGTTATTTTTCATATGCATGCGCAGACGAGTTACATTACGATTCCAGTGACATCAATTCGGAACTATCAAAGTATTATTCCTGATCGACTCTCTAAGTGTGAACTCATTTCAATTATATTTAGTAGTTATGCGCATGCGCAGACGAAAGTCCCTCCAAATTTCAGCACATCTCGACCATTATTTCGGGTAGTTATGGGCGTTACAAGGAATTACCACATACAGACACGGAACCAAAAATGTCCCTTGATGTCTGAAACGCAAAACGGTAGTGGACATTTTCATTTTGGAGGACATAAATTTTTTTTTCACTCAATCATGAATCCACGGCTTCCCTTCCTTCGGTAGTGTGGAAGTAAAAACTAACGAAAAAAAAGAAATACCACTAACCTCAACAAAGCCACCAGTGAGATGATGAAGGAAACTCTCCCCGGCCTGCAGACCGACGTCTACTTTCAGCGAGAGGCTACCTTTTGATTTTTTAGGCGAGAGGCCGAAGTCCCCAGCGTACGAAGTATGGGCATCCAACTGCCTTTTATAAACATGCAACTGGAAAAATCGGAGAATTTCGGAACACCAGTTAATTCATTCATTTAAATTTCGAGCTAACATGGCCCACCAAGCCGGAGACATTCGATAGAGTAAGTACTTTAAATAAGGATGGCAGACCTTGTACAGAAAGTTCCATTGAGAGCTCTGAACAACGAATGTGCCAAAGACCAACAGAATGACAGTTAGCTCCCACTAAAGATTTGATATTCAAGAATAAGGGTTGGTTTATCAATCGCAATGAGGAATACCCTTCACGTCTGTTATTACTCTCCAATTTTTAAATGAAAGTAGGTTCCATTCTAAGAATTTTGAGACCAACCGCACTCTCCTACGATGAACAGACCTTTTCCTATGAGCTTTCAAAATTTCGGCAACAAGTGACGTCATTGCACCCCTCTCGTCAGGGCGGGACCCCCTTGCCATCACTTATTGCTGAAACTTCGAAGGCTCTCAGAAAAATAACTATTCATCATAGGTGAGTGCGTCTGGTATCCAAATTCTTACGATGGAACCTAATTTTATTTGAGCAATAACTGAAGTCCTCATTATCCCTTTAGCGAAGATGTAACCAGCCCTAACAGCAATCAGAAAGTTGACTTCAATGAAGGTGTTCATCACCCTCAGTTAGGGCCTTACTGGATTTTAAACTTATCTCCCCCCCCCCCCCCCCCCAGGTGAGCAGTTGAAAATTCAAACAGAGGGTTTTAGTGAGCTTATCCAAGGCTTCCTAACCTCAAAAACTTGCGTGAGTTCTGTTCTTGTTTGTGCTGTTCAATCATTCGTTTTCCCATTTCAGATTTGAATACAAAAGATGGATATACAGTCTTTGCCAGCAGTGACGAAGAAGCTGCATTTTCCAAGTTCTCGGAGTGGGAAAGAGGACCATACACCGTGTGAACTGGAGTCGACCATTTGGAGAAATGGAATGACAGCAAAATCTTTATGAGGCTAATAATATAGAGGAGCAAACGGATTCCCCTACAGAAAAGAAACATTCTATTCTACTTATTTGCAAGATGTTGACAACTCAATTTCATGCATTGGGTACTAGGCTAATTTCTGTTGGTAATTTTTACAGAGTGAGCAGAGCTCAGCATCGAAAACAGTAAAGCAGGTCTCTGTAAACTGGCTGGCAGCATAACCCGCGGATCTCTGGGGTTAATAGAAAGTTTTTGTACTTGCCGTCATCTTTATTCGTTCAACCGTGGGACTGATACGCCAAGATGGTGGGGGAAGACAGACCAATGAGCTTCAAACATTCTCTACATGTATACACAGTTCTTCCCGTGTACGTGAAAAACTACACGTTATGGGAAGAGAATACTTAACCTCATTCGTCCCCATAATGTGTAGCTCATGTCCACCTTCCCGTATCACCATTTCCATGGGTGAACTTGTAAAGATGACGGGAAGTGCAAAAACTCATTCAGTCTGATTCGATCTCATTGGTCCGCTGCCTTCCCATATCACTATTTCGCTGTATCACAGGGCCTTCTACATCAGTCAGATAAATAATCGATTATTACAGTACCCATGCGGCTATCCAGCCGTTTGCTAATTGATTGTTATACTGGCAGTGATAAACGCGTTAATCCATTGCACATTAGGAAATGAAACAATAATAGCTGTAGGATATGAAACTGTCCTTTCAGCAATATAACTGATAAACCGGCCCCAAGCAGAATCCCAAGAATCTTTCTTAAGACACTCATCAGCGATTTATAGTAGAGTGGATTCTACCATAGCTCTGATTACAACAAAACCTAGAAGGCGTACCAATACTTCAGAAAAAATAAAGGAACATGAAAGATATGTTCACATCAATATTGCAAGACTACAGAAATGAACAGTACAAGAATGAAGGAAAATTACCTCGTGCTTGTATTGTTGGGCTTTCTTTCGGTTATGCTCACAACACGATTGTATATGTAGTTCCAGAGTGGAAATGGCAGAGTCCTTATCCACCAAATCGATTTTTAGTTGCTGCAACTGCGTCTTCAAATAGCAACAGTCTTGACACCCTGAAAAAGGGTCAAAGCCAAGCTTAATAGGAGTTGGTGCAGTTGAACAAGTTTACAGTTTGTGCAACCAATTCTCTGTGGAAATCTGAAAAATATATGTGAGCTAAAGCGAGCAGCAATAGGTTATTTTGGTGTTGTCCTACAGAAATGCATGGTCTGTGATTGCCGTAGCCCTCCACCGCTTCCCCCTCACTACTTTTTACAACCAGCTGTGGGCGAGATACCCACAACAAAATTGACAAAAAGTTGTTTATGATCATGATTTTGTGCTCAAACTCTCAGATATACTTATCTAAAAACCACAAAAATGGTAATACCATTAAAAATCTCAGCCCAGTTCAATGGCACATCCTTGTATTGACAACACAATTGCACAGATGATCACCTACGAGTACACACACAAACCCTTCCACCATGATAAGCAACACAGCAAAGTTTGGTAACTGGGTTTAAGGTTTGTATACGTGCGATGGCTATGCCGATCATCTGACCGTGATGAAATGCACAGGGGACCATCAGTTTGCTATACTCCAACTACCCACCAAATCTGAGTGAAATAGGACCATTGATTACCTCGGATGTGATATCAAATCAAATTTGAACTGAGGAAGTTACGTGTGTGGTACCTACATATTTCTGACACACAGACACAGACCAAACCATATTCGTTCAAAAAGCTTAAAACGTGAAACAAGAGTGGAAAATTTGATTTCAGAGACTACAAAAATTGTGCCTCTAAAAATTGAAAACTAAGCTCCCGCTACATTGGTAGACTCGGAAGCCGAAACAGTGCTGATGGAGAACACTGCATTACCTTTAGGAGATCGGAGCTCTAAATCTAGGAGTTTGACTTGCAGTTTCTTCAATGCATCTTCTTGCTCTATTTTCTGCGATATGAGCGTTCTATTTTCAGCTTCCATCCTCTCCAAAGTTGTACACAAGCTGTCGCTTTTCTTGTCGTATTTCCTCCTGGCGGCGGCTGCCTCGTCCTCTTTTTCTTTCAATTTGGAGGTCAGCACCAACGCTTCCTTTTCGAGCAATTTGTTCCTGTTGTTCAAAGTGATGTAGTCTTGTGACAGGTCGAGAAGCCGCCTCTTCAGTCTGATGAAACCGTCGTCGATGTCGGTCGTGGATGAGTCGCGGTCCAAACCCAAGCCCTGGCATTCCCTGAAGATCGCCAGCAGCTCATTGAAATTGCTGCACAACCGTGTCAGCAGAGCTTCCTTGGCTCTCACTAGCCCTTCGAGTTGAGTTTTCTGGGATGCGAATTCACTTAGTTCTGTTTCACCAAAGCTCATCTTTTCATTCAGTGCCGAGTAGAGTTTTTGCAGCTCGTCGAATCTTTCTGTACTCTTCTCAGCTGACAACTGCGCCTCACTAAACGCCTTGTGCAAATTGTCAAGTTCCTCCTTCAACTTGGAATTTTCAAGAATCAACCCCGACCCTTTAATTCGGAATTCTTCAACCAACTTTCTATGTTCAATCTCCAAATCCTTCAACTGGCACTGTAATCGTGCCATGTCCATGTCTTTTATCGAAACCTCTTGTTCCACGTCTCTATTTTTAGTTTCTAAATCACTAATAAGTCGTTTGGCTTTACACAGGTTGAGAGTGATTTCAGACACTTCCGATTTGAGTTTGGCTCTCTGCGAGTTCGCCTCGTTCCTCTGGTCACTAAGCTCCTGCCTAACACGTTCCAAATCCCCTTGGCATCTCGTCAGTCGTTCGGTGCTTTCAGCCAACTTAGTCGTCAAGTTCTCAATCTCAATTTTCATTGCCGAATTTCTTCTGTCGACTGAAAGGCGTTCCTCCGCATTAAGAACAATCTGATCCGCGGATATCGCATGCTCCTCTCGAGATATTACCAATTCTTCCTCCAATCTATTGGTCTTTGTCTTGAACGCCACCAGCTCTGTTTGGGACTCAGTATTCTCCATTTTCAAGGAGTCGTTCTGCACCTTTAAACCCTCAATCCTGCCATTTAATTCAGCAATCACTTCGTTTTTAGTGTCCAACTCTATAGTCAATCTGGAAAAAGACTTATTCTGGTTGTCACATTGCTCTCTGATCTCGTCCAACTGCGCCATCGTCTTATTAAGCTTAGCCGAGAGCTCTGAATTTGCTTCAACATATGAACCGATAATTTTATTAATTTGTATCAGGCACTTGTCAAACATTTTTATAACTCCTTGAAAGTCGTTAGTTTCTTCTTGGTCTAAAGCGTATTCAAGAACGGTGTCCAGTTCAGGAAATTTCTTCTGAGATGATTGGATCAATGCACAATATGAAGGTAAAACATCTTTAACTAATCTATTCAACACTTCTTTCAGTTCTGAATCATCATTAGCAATTTTCCCACAATCGCACAGTCTTTGGGTAACTTTGTCCAAATCATTTTGGAGTCTGGCTATTCGCAATTCTTTTTCTTTGCACTCTTCCGTGAGTTTGGAGATTGTTTTGGAGATTGCAGAATCTGGACAGGGAAGAATTGAAGGTGAGACGTCGAGGGCATTTCTCAGACCTGCAATTTCGTCGTTTAAGTCGGAAATGATTTCTTCGTATCTCTTGGAGCAGGTTTGAAAATATTTGTCTTCTGTGACCAATTGAGTGAAAAGACTGTTCAACTGTTTGCCGATGAAACTGATGTTGCGACGGAAGTACTCATCGCTGGCGCCGAACTGCGGCGACAGGAATTCCGTTTGACTCCGGATGGGGGTCAGCGACGGGCTGACGCCTGACATCTGATGGAGCTGAAGCGCGGACAACGGCGTCGACGCTACGTTCGGATCCCTCATTGGCACACTGGATTTGTTGTTGGATTCCGACAAGGAACACAACGTTGATTCCGACAATTTCGTGAGATCGGCCAAGCAAACGTCGCTTATGTCGACAGAACAGGAGAAAACTCCGCTGGAGTTGAAACCTGCGCTGGAACTTTCGCATTCTGAGATGTCTCTCAATGAAGACCTGGCGCAGATTTCTTGTAAGCTCATTGATTTCGTGACAACGTCAACTTTCTCCGGCCCGTTGATGGGCGTATTCTCGTCATAGCAAAGGCTGTTGTCAACCGCTCGGTTCATATATATTTCCGACGAATTCATGATTTAGACGACGGAAATAGCGTTAAATTAATAAATACGGACAAACGCATATTGATCACTTCGGCAGTACCTCATCGTGAAACTGCAGGCGGCTATCACCCGAGAAGAATTGCAAGCGCTGTAAAGACAACAGTCACGAGCAAACGAATATCAACACAAACACCACGAACGAGAAATTCAACAGTAACACAGGGAAATAATAATAGTTTACGACCTAAATGAGAGCAATCTTTTTTTTAAAGTTCTTCAGAAGGTATTCCGATTCCTCTTTTCAACGGTCGCTACAGAAGCCGTTATCAGAACACACACACAAACACAAACTTCTGGCTGTGGTCACAGAATACACTAACGTATTCTGGTGGTGGCTGGGCGACGCTCGGCTCTTTTCGTGCCCACTCGTCGAGAGAGATTCTTCTTCTTCTTCGTCTTCTTAGTATACACGACTGGACCACAACCATGGAAGAAAAGTCTTTCATCCATGGACCACAACATAGCAGTCACTTGATTGAGAAGCAGGTTATAGTATTTAAAAGTTCCAGATGCAGCATGTGTATATAAGCGAATTTTCAAAGAAATATGCGTGCTATTGTATATGTAATAATACAGCGCAATACAGTGTAATAATACAGCGAGAAACCATACCACTTTCTATAGAATTATATCTTTTTTCTTGATTTTAGCCAGTTTTACTGGTTTTTTACCGTAATAGAGTCAAATCTGACCCACTCTTTTCTGAGATAAAAATTTTTAACTTCACCATCCCACAACGTCAGGTGAATTATTATTTATTTTAGCCCTTAATACCAATTTTTTACCCCCATAAATGCTTTATGAAACTACTGAAATTGTCTTTTTCAGTCGTTTCTCACCCATGCCACTTTCAGTGACTTAATATAAATATTGTTCGCGATTTTTGACCCATAAAAACTCAAATTTGACACCCTTAGAATTTTTGAAAATTGCTCTTCTCCGAACTCATCTTGTTGTTTCTTCGCACGTTGGTCAAAATTGACTTCATATTCTGTCTCCGCGACCTAAAAAAAAAACAAGGAAAACGATGTACCTCACAAGCTCTTTGTTACTAAAACACCAAGAACCCTATTTTTACATCCATTGTTCACCCATAAAACCCTTGGGTATATTCCGATCGGGCTGCAAAGTTTCACACAACTAGGGCCTCAATGGAGCCTGTGTGGGAAAGAACGAATTTTTTAGTCCTATAATAAAGGAGATAGGTATGCATGATAGGGCGTACAGCAGACGGACATTGCATTTTTGGAATCTACACACCTTGGAAAAAAGTTCAGAAACTTTTTTGCTTAAGAGCAAAATGTTTATGTATTCGCGATTACATCATATTTTTTTATGTATTCGCGAACACGTATTATTCAAAGAATAATAAACTAAAATTATATAATTTTGCGAAAGTGGTATGGTTTCTGGCTAATCTTTTTACGAGCAGGAATATATTCGCAAATTCGCTCTTATAAGCCATGCTGCATGACTGGAACCTTTTTTTGTCCTGTGTACGCTTGGATGGGTGTTCTAAAAATATATTCCATGTATAGATAGATATAATGTACCTTGTATAATTATATACCTGCTGCAACACTATGAAGGAACACTAGTTCCTAGTTCCTACGTACATGAATAAAAAAATACCTACCTACTTTGCTTACAACCTTTTTAGCGTGACTTTAAAATTGAAAATTATAGTGACGTTAGTTTATTTTGCCAGCGCTTGGTTTTCGCTTCACTATCACTGTATTTAAATTTTTTGAATGTACATAATGGTGACAGTGATTTGAATGAACAATTTCCATTGAAGTGTCTATTCCTACATGACTACTTGCATATTTTCAAATGAGGTAAGGTGAAATGAGGAAGTTATTACCTCCAGAATATTCTGTCAGTTGTCAAACGTAATCATGATGATGTATTCAAAACTACTGTAGGTACGTTGTTTACGCTGGAATCCCGTCTTGAGTAATTACTTAGTTTGATACGAATGTAAGCTGATAGTAAGAACTATTTATCACCCTTTATTTATTTTCACTTTAGCCTTCGAGATTTTCCCAGTCTTCATATTCCTTTCTTTTTTTAAAGCTAAGTACGTATTTCTTCTACGTAAGTATCTACCTAGGCATTCCTAAACTTGTATTTCTCTGTAGTAAATGTACTAACCATAAATAGGTAGTGATGTTTTTTAGGTGAACTGAATGCCGAGTTTCTGCCGAACGAAATGGAGATTTTGCTGGCAGTTCTGTCTGTGGTTGCTTCTCTCACCGTTGTTATAATTTTAGTCGCCATCGGTAAGTTTTTTATAAAACTAATGTTTTACTTAGCTACTTATCTGTAATTGGTATTTTCGTCAACAACGGTATGGTATCAATTAACAACTTATCGACCATGGCTACCAGGGATCTTAGTGAGGCAAAATCGTAACCACTGTTTACTTGATTACGTATACACGATTACAGTATAAATGTGATATTGTGATTGCTTTTGATGACGTGATTACTTACCTACCTCACACCATCAAACCCCGCCGGTGTGGGGGGGGGGGGGGGGAGGGGGGGTAATGCAAAACTCGAATTTTTCAAGCTGAAAATTTTATGTAGTGTAGGTAGCTCATCCATGTAATTTTAGGAATGAAATTTAATAAATAACTATATCTCACGAAAAAGGTGTAGGAGACCCTTTATCGATGGGAAAAGTGCCACCCACTCCAAGGATTGTGATGGCTTCTGCTAAATTGTGAAAATCGTTGAACTGCTGACGCTCTGCAGTATGTTTCCGAAAAAGCTGGTAGGTACATCGTCAGCAACAGCATAGCTGATAGTAGAAGCCCTTCAGTGATAGTAGAAACCCGTCATTCATATTTCTCCTAAGCATTTGATCTTGTACCTCGTAACCTGCTACTGAAGACATTTGAGCATTAAGACATGAGCTTATTGGGCTCGTCGCAACAGTTGCTTTTTTAAAAGAGCATCCTTGAGGTCTGGGATCAGGTAGAAATTTAAATTGAAGTACTATATATACATTGTACATAGGACATGCGTCCCTCTCAGTGTACAACCTATTACATTTGATTAGGTACATATTTGGCGTTCATTGTAATTTTTTTAAATGTATGTGAAATAAAATTTAAGTAAGGGCAAATGAAAAATTATAAGGAGCAAAATAAAGTATGGATAAATTCGACAACTTCAATTATGTGAGTTCTTTAGAAATCTGTGAACAGCACCCCTGAATTAGCCGCCAAGGAGAGGGAGCGTTTAAAAGTTTAAGAGTGTTTAAAAGTCTCGCACCCATGACAGAAAATTGTATGCTGTGTGCTCTGGAGGCGTGGGTGGGAATGTGAAGTGCACACGAATGCAGGGATAGTGATTGAGCAAATAAGTTTCGAAGATATGGTGCTGTGAGGCCAAGGAGGAGTTTGAAAATTAAAAACCAACAAAAGGGGGCGAAACATGAAATAATTGAAAAGCGGGTCCCACAAAATGAGACTTGAATGGAAGTGTCGTACAATGGATCAGAACCTGTGGAAGTAGACATATCCCGTGTGGCGTCAAGCAGGGTAGTGTCCTTGGTCCGTGTCTCGAATCAAGTTTGTAAATAACCTAACTTCGAAGATATGAGCATTGTGTTCATATTTGCCTGACATCTCAGCCGAAATCTATAAATGAAAAACAGTGAGCTGCGATTGCCTGTTACTAAATAAAGGTAAAATTCAAGTATTCAACGTCGGTTTGAATCGGCAGCCTCCATCAATCCGTCGCTTTGTGGGCTTGATGCTGGATAATCGCCTATAAAATGGCTTCTTCATTCTAAGTCCACATTTAATTACCCACATATTTAAATGCGTAGGTGATCTTGTAATAATAATTAATTATGTGGGACACTTGAGAAAGTTTACATGTAGTAGTCCCGTGGACTACCCTTCCACAGCCTGTTTTTAGGGAAATTCGAATCAGAAAAAATTACATCTTCCGTCAAAGACAAAAAATCGGCTGCGGGCCAGCTCCCATAGAGCACTATGCCATCTCTGTCTGGCCTGCGTTGTAACCAGATCCCCCCCCCCCCCCCCCTCGGCAGTACCTTCACTTATTCTTTGTCTTTCTATTCGACAGTTGTTGTTTCGTCAGATATATGCGAGTTTTTAATTATTACAGCTAGTTTTATTTCATTTGCTGCAGTTAATATAAGATTGTTCCTTTCTTTTGCGTTAATTAATATGCAACTCAGCAGAGAAGTTCTCTTGTTTCAAGTTTTTTTTCACGATGTTTAGTCTGCCATCTCCACGCCGACTGCATGGTCCTGTATTTGACATGCTTGATCCAAGTTACGCTGTGCGGAGATCTTGGGGGGGATTTTGAATTCGATGAGGACAAACCTCGATATCTCCGTTCTAGTTTGGATCGAGACTTCGACAAATTTTCGGATCGGAGGTATCGCAGATGATCTCGATCGCCCTTTAGGCTCGACGTTACCATCATGTAGAGGCCGTATGTTTCTCGCTGAGATTTGCGGGATGCTCACCTAAATTGTGAATTTGGGGTGCATTCCACGCGTGATATTGATCGCGAATCAGTACTCGGTGTTTTGGCAGACAATTCAGACGCTTTGGGCGAGGAAGGGGCAGGGATTCCGTCTCCATCACCCATGATGGCTGGAGATCCCAATCAGGATCCACCCGTGGCGTCAGGATCCTCGGACTTCGCAGGGTTTACCCCACCTATGAGAGATGCAGTCCCGGATCAAGGCCATGACGCCAGTTTGTTTCCCGAAGTACTTATGACCCTGGGAGATAACCCCGCCATACCTCCGCAACTTCATTGCACAACACATTGCTGATAGATGGGATCTTAGCTGTGTGATACCTCCAGGTGAGAGTAGAATTGATCCCAATACGTAAGGTCTGTTCAGACACAGTCCTGTGCCGTTCTGTTCAAGCCACGCCCCATTTTGTGCGTTTGGACAGCACCAGAACTGGTCCTGGATCAAGAGTTGGCTGTTCGGACAGACAGTCCAGGACCAGTCGGGACTAGTTCTAACAGTCCTAGATTTTTTAGAGGAATGTTGATCCTGCTCTTGCGCTCTCGATGCTTCTACCTTCAGCTTATGTGGAAGGTTACAATGCTTCAGGTTATCCATAAGAATCATCAGTAAGCGTTCGGACAGACAAAGTTCTGGACGGTTCTATACCCTAATTTTCAGAACGCATTTCCATCCTGGACTGTGTCTGAACAAACCACAAGATTTCGTGACGGATTGAAAGTAATAATTGACAGGAGCGCCTTTGATTAAAGGAGAGGAAGGAACAAACATTACCATTTTGTGAATACGAAATAACAAAAATGGTTACCATAATCATGTAATCTAGCCTGTATAGGTAATTGTAATCAAAATTCAAATTTAGAATGTAATAACAGTTATTGTTCACTGATTATGCCACACTATGTTCTAATCTTGTGGCCACCAGTCCGAACCAAGGTTAGACACACCAAGGTCTTCTACAAACCGTACATTACATCTTCCCATGTTACAGGCTGGTATCTCGTTTGGATTCTATTCCTGTCGCGATTCAGATTCGTGCGCGAGCTGATCGGATGGATGCAGGAAAACTCCAACAGCCAGGACTCGCCTCAGCTCTCTGCACCGAAAAAACTCAGAAAGCGGCGTGTAGACTGACAATGACACTGTCCGATCCTTCAACGTGCAATTGAGTTATGGGGACGCCTGATACCTCTCAAGTTAGTGGTTGACCTTCGACACAGAAAACCTACTTCTTATTAAAAAAAAAAAAAAATCCTCATCAAGTGATTAATTTTATTGGACGTCTTTTAGGCTGTGCATACAGGCCATAATAATCATGTGCTGACATGATGCACGTAAGTTTAAAATTTTTGATTTTATAAAACTGCGTTGTTATTTTGGGTTAAAATTATACCAAGCAGTTGAGGGTTTTCCCCTTATTCGACCTTACTAATTGACCTCGTTAATGTATACATGTAATTAGCCTGTACATAAATGTTCTCCAATAAAAATTTCTATTCTTGCCCTTCATATTTATTTCAACTCCACTGAGCATCTTGGAATTTCCAGCTCAGCCGCATCTTAATATATATGTTGACTCTAAGTGCAGCTAAAAGACGGGGAAATAAAGGTAAATTATAATGGCAATGATTTTTTATTGATACAGTATAACGTCATTACCTCTACAGAAAAATGAATATAACGTAGTTTTTGGTAAAAATGACGATCAATTTGAGGGGTCAGAACACTGATGTATAACTCAGTTGTTAGGTACCTAGGTACCTACATAGAAGGATCTCCATTACTACTATTCCATTACATTACTCCAGTACATTACATTACTATTCCAGTCTACCTTCTTAACTTAGCTTGGCCTATATTGCAATTCGCCAGAGCTGCATATACATGGGCGAGCTGATGCCACATTCAGTTTGCTCGCAGTGACCTGTCTATCTGTCGAAGGCCCTGGACAAGGTCACTCTTTTCTGACTGTTTCCAATCCACAGAAAAGCCAGCAGATGAGAACTGGCCGAGCACTGCCTTCTCGAGTGGTTATCAAGATGGCATTGGATCGTGGATGGTTTCTTATGATTTTCTAGATATCAGCTAACCATCGGAAAAAGCCAGTGCCAACAATCCTATAACACCTTATGGACCCACTTCCTGTACTTCAAAACAATCGAGAATGAAAAGAAAAACTTGAATAAAAGATAGGACTAATGAAAATTATAAAAGATAGTTCCTTCACTCTCACGTCAGTTCAGTTATTCGTGGTTCAGCTTTGTTTTAATGATGTCATGAATTCTTTCAGTTTTGGTCCTTCTTCAGTTTCATCCAATTTAAGAGCAGTTAAAAATCGAAAAAATAATTTTTTGTGGGAGCAAACTGATCCAAAGGTGGAACAGTTACAGTCAGAATGATCCATCCCTACTGTTCTTTAGGCTAGGGCTAAGGGTTACAACTAGCTCCATAAATTCATTCGTATTTTCTCAGCCTGGGAATTTTGTTATTCGCTGCTATTCACTATGTACACAGGAAATTTTCTGGCAACTCTATTCCACACCTCAATCAGCTTAGATCGCAGTTCTCTTGCGCAGTGTGTATGGGTGTTAAAGTTCAATATCCTTAGTACCTGATGTCTGCCCAACATGGTTTCAACTCTTGAGTTTCAGGCTTGAAGATTTATAGATTTTGTAAACTTACCACTACGATCGAGTGGTGCAGGATGTTACATCTCATCATGCGTGATCGACGGGGTAGCCGATTTGATCTGTTCTAGACTGATGCTGCCACTGTCATCTATTCTTTCTCTGATCAGCAAAGCAACGTTGCGGGCTCCGATGATACTCGTTTCAATGGCACTGGCCGCCCATTCCATTGCGTTTGTATAATACAATCCGTCAGACAACGTGAAATTGTAAGAGTGTTGTTCCACGTTGTAATGTGGGTAGGCCAACCAGTCAATATGCTCTAAGAACGTCACGTTGTCAAATATGGAGTCTATTTCTTCAGGAGTCAATCGCCTTCGGGAGAACACCTTCCACACAGCACCGCATGATCGATCACAATGAACAGGGTTGATTTTCCCTAGAGAGTTGAAGATAGCGTCAGACACACTTATAACAAGATCTGGAACGTCTTGAAGGGTTCGGTACCCAAAATAACGAGGACTGATATCGCCTTTAACGATAGTGCATACCGTTGTCCAGTACGTCCCGGGTAGACCTAAGCCATCAGGGAGACCGACGAATTTGATCTTGTGTTTGCGGCCAGGATCATCTGTCAAAGGTGTGCTCATAATCACAAGATCGAAAACGGATTCCGAGCTATTTGCGTTTGATTCCGTGCGAACGGTAAACTGCTCCCGCTGACGAACGATTTCTTTAACGAAACTGTTGATGACTTTCGCCTTTGAAGCAGCTAACAACTTCTGTGGGAGCAACTTGTTGCCGCCTTCGAGAGAAAATAGTGTCGATCCAGCGCCAGCAATGGAAACGGAGCCTGAAAGAAAATGAGAATAGCAGAAGGGCAAGTCAAGTAACGAGTCGAGTATAAGTAGTAACGAATGGCTTGTTCAGCCAAAGGATTTGGACTAACCAACAGCTTTGAAACATTAAAACAAACTAAAAACTATTTTATCACTAGACTGCCGCATACCAAATTCTGAACGTACCTACTTTAAACTTGATATGCTAAAGAAAACGTTATTTACAGCAAATAATTCTTCTAACACACAATCATCTACGTGATATATATTTCAGCCACCGTAATCAATTACAACACTATATAAGATCACTCACTTGCGGTAGGTACTACCTTTTATAAAAGTATAATAAGATACACTCTTCCTAGAAACAATCTATTACCCTGTCAATGTTGAAAAAAAAGAGTACCTACCTACCTTAATTTTATGAAAAATATACCTCCACGTATCTGGCACGAACATATTTTGAACAGTAGATACATAACATCAACAATCAGAAGTATTTTAAACAGTACGAAAGATATAGGCTACCTAGCTGACGTTTCTCAATAGGAGGCTTTTCTCAATAGGAAGGTATCTAATGACTTATTTGAATAATACGATACATTTTTAATACCTACGGCAAATTTGTTGTAGGTTATTATTGTTCGTTCCTAACATTAATTGTATGACAAAAATTGTATTTATGTATTTTATATATACCTACATACCTAATAATTATATTTTATTATACTTGGAAAAGTATTCTTTTTAAACTGAAAAAACGTGCAACACCTGTTTTGTACCTTTGGGAAATAGACGCTCTGATCTTTCTATCTACACCTGATGTCTAATCCGGAAGAGTAATTCAGTTCATAAAATAAAAGAGAATTGGTTCATTCTCACCGTGAAATGATTCATAACACTCATATACTTAGGAGAAAGATTAACTAAAAAAAAACTTAACTTTCTTCTGCACATGCACGAACGTGAAATCCTTCTAAAGCTCGTAACTACCCTAGAAATCGTCTAAAACAACTGTAAGTTTGAGGGCAGATGCAGAATGGTACCCTGTGGACCCCCACATCGATTTCATATTTGGATGTTCGGATGCACATGCGCAAACATGAAATGTATGCCAATTTTTTCTAACGCCCCATAACTACCCGAAAAATAGTCGTAGTGAATTGAAATTTGGATGATAGGCGCGGGTTGGAGCACAGATGGTCCCATATCAAATTCACTGAAAAAGTACTGTAACTTTCGTCTGCACATGCGCCAACGTGAAATCCTTCCAGAGCCCACAACTACCATAGAAATCATCGTGAAGCGACGAGGTTTGAGGGTAGGTGGGGACTGGGCCACTTATAATCCCGCATTAAATTCACTGATGAAGTACCTACACAATAACTTGTCTGCGCATGTGCAAGCGTGAAATCCTAGTGGAGCCTATAACTACCCTAGAAAATGACATGTACCTATTTGGATTTAAACTTAAAACGACATGTATTTGGATTTATCTCTTAATTTTAATTAGTTTTACTCATTTGTTTCAGTATAAAATCTTGTACTGTATTGTAAATTGCTTCGACACTTGAAATACTTATTCTTCAAGTGGTATGATACCACAAATATTCCAAACACTTATATGAATGCCTATAATAATCCTATTACACTTATCATAAACTCTATTACTACAACTCCTATTCCATCCTACTATTCCGCCATTTTTGAATCCCCCAATATCAAATCCATACGCGTCAATTCTCCATCCATCCACCGAATGGAACCACCAACCAATTATAAATACGTCCATGCTGAGCTTTCATAGGTGCGGAAGCTATACTGCCGACCCAACTTGGCAGAAGTTTTACTCCATCTCAGGGTACATATACCCTAGAAAACTGAAGCACCACTTTGTATAGGGGAGGGGGCAGTCCAATTCATATGACCATATGAATTGGACTGCCCCCTCCCCTGCTATAATATAATCATAAAGCTGGATTCACATGGAGCCGAACGAGTGCGGAAGGACGGAAGGCGGAAAACCCAGCGGAAGGGGTGACGGAGTCGGGAAGAGTGTTCACACGGTCTCCGTGGTGGACGGAATCATAACCTTCCTACTGAAAGCCTCTCTTTCTATCTGAAACCTCTCTCATCTTGTTGATGGTGTTTTTCTTTTCTTCCGAAATTAAAATTTTGTGTGCGTATTATTGTGTTGGGCTCGGGTGTTGATCATTGCTCACATAGATGAATTGAACGAAAGTGTTCAATCATGCATCAATCAATACATAAACAAACAAATAGAGAAATTTCTATGGTACTATCTGAAACCTCTCTCATCTTGTTGACCAGTTTGATCTTGTTGACCTGTTGATCTTGTTGATCTGTTGATCTTGTTGACCTGTTGATCTGTTCAATCATCATCAATCAATACATAAACAAAGAGAGAAATATTCTACGGTACTATCTGACACCTCTCTCATCTTGTTGATGGTGTTTTTCTTTTCTTCCGAAATTAAAATTAAAATTTTGTGTGCGTATTATTGTGTTGTGCTCGGGTGTTGATCCTCCTCATTGCTCACATAGATGAACTGAACGAAAGTGTTCAATCATGCATCAATCCATACATAAACAAACAAAGAGAGAAATATTCTACGGTACTTGAATGTGATAATCAACTCACCTTCGACCTCTAGCTCACTGGCAACTTCCTCCCACAGCCGTCTGACAAGTTCAGAATTTTTGTAGCCCTTCGCCGTCGGGTCCCAGATTTCCATCCGGCACTTCACTTTTTCAATTAAATTTTCGTTGAAATTCATCATTTTCAGTTCAGTTTTCCATTCATTATTTTCAAGCGTCAACATAAATCATAAACACGACGCAAAAATATTGCAACCTCAACTTGCGGTTATCAACATTCCTGTCCACTGCGCTTGCGTGGAGCTCGACGAAACGCGGTAGGCGGTATGAAAATTTCTTCTGCCGACCGCTGTCCGCCCCTTTCGACAACATGGGCCACCCTGTCCCAACAGCCAATCAGATTGCGTTCCGTCCTTCCGCTTTCCGCACTCGTTCCGCTCCACATGAATCCTGCTTAAGAATTGGATTGCCCCCTCCCATATTATATTATAATCATATGAATTGGACTGCTCCTCCCCTATTATAATCATATTAATTGGAATGCCCCCTCCCCTATAAAAAGTGTGGAACAATATGCTTCAGTTTTCTAGGTTTCCCCAAAACCTGGTATCCAACTAATGAGTTACTGTTGTTCAGAGAAGTTGTATCTATGATGGCCAGTAAGGAATTTTCATGCAAGAACCATATTATCATGGAATTAAATCGCCACAGAAAACTCTTTTCCTACAAAAACACGCAGTTGTATAATAATAATAGGTCTAACTAGATGAGTGGAAATGCACCAGTATCACCCAGCCACATGTTATTTCTAAAATTGATTCAAATTGTGTGAAATTCATCTTACCAACAAAACGATGAACGCTGGTAGTTTGGCCATAATTACACTTGATAGTGGCTTGAATCAATTCGTCGATGATCTCAGATGAGAACCCGTGTTCCCTAAATCCTTCAAACGTTGATACGTCCAGGTATTTTAGAAATACTGGGTCAATGGCTCGCATCAAGTCATCCAAACTCACGAAAGAGGTATTTCTATCTTGGATATCATAGATTCTGAGGACAGAAAACAAAACTGAAACATCCTTCTTGTGCAATAATGTTGCTAATTCTAATTTATACGGGGTTGATTCAATGGGAAGACTATCATTCGGAAGAACGAAATCTCACCTTTCAAAGGATTCCAACATTTTATCAGTGTAGCGTTGAAGGCTGATGACATCGTATCCGTATCTCCATAGGAATTTGAGACTGTTCAACCAGGAGTATTTACTCCCGACAAATATCAACTCGTTGTTCGAATAGAGGCCCAGCACTTCACCGGGGGTATCTGGCATTTTATTCAGCCCTGGAAAAACATATGAAACTTTGAGAGTAGGTACAATACACAAAATATTCTATTGGGTTCGAGAAAACTGAACAATGCAAGGTGGGACTCCAAGGAAGCATAGTGAACTGCCGCCATTCCGACAAGCTCTTTCGCTTCACGTCCGCTTGAAACTCGGAATGATTCACAACCCCACCCAGTTGTATTTATATACCTACCAAAATCATAGCTCAAGTTGAAAAAATGTCCAACCCATTTTGTCTGCAAGTTCTCTTGCATATTTGTTCTTCTCGTGTATTATGGCTCCTCCAGTTTCATATTCACAGCCGCCTACAGAGATAGTAGCGAGGCGCCCGCCAATCTCGTTTCCTTCGAAGAGCGTAACATCGACCTTCTCCCCAAGGATTTCATTCAGGAAATATGCAGTAGACGACCCACTCACACCACCGCCAATGATTGCTACGATCAAAAAATTACATAATTCTTAGTAGGTACAAGTGATTTTTTTTTTTTTTTTTTTTTTTTTAAATACTTTATTTTCATAAAAATGTGAACAGGCAACAGGTACAATAAAATATTCAGTCTTTTACACAACATGAAAATCCCACAAGACTATAGGTCTGAGCGTGGGTACTTACAAGAGATATAAATTTACAATTGTTGACGTTCACGTAAGTTCAGAATAACATAGGTTACAGCACCAAAAGCTTGAATAAAATATAAAATGTAGATAATTATAATCAAATTATGAGTAGTTAAGTAGAGTTCATTTTTCAAGAGGAAATGGTTTCCTTTACAATCCATTCTTTGATAGAAAGAAATTTTCTGGTTTGTGGCAGCGCTAGTATAAAGGTAGGTATTTTATTTATAAGTTTTGGGCCAATATAGGTGATATGATTCTGCGTAACTTGTAGTGATCGATATGGTAGGAGATATTTATTTGGACATCGGGTATTATGGTATGCGCTCTGCTCTGAGGGAACTAGGAGCTCTGGTTTCTTGAGAAAGAATTTAATTGTCTGATTGATGAATATTTCATGGACATTAAATATTTTATCAGTCGCAAAGTTAAGTTTTGAAATTCGAACTATTAAATTTTGTGCTGATTGAACAGATTTTAGATGGCTTTTCAGAGCAGAGCCCCAAGACGTTATATTATACGTAAGGTAAGAATGTATGAGCGACATGTATACCGTACGCATGAAACGTCTTGAACAAATATTTTTAATTCGGTAAAATATATAAGATGAGTGTCTAATTTTCCTTGAAATAATATCAATGTGTTCAGTCCATTTGAGAAATTTATCTATTTGTATACCGAGGTATTTAGTGGAGACTATTTGGTCCATTTTTGGGCAGTCACAAGGATTTTTATCACACGACGAATTGTGGTATTGTAAGCAAAAACTAGGAGGAGGTGATCCTCTTTTCGTGGGTGAGAAGCATATGTAGTGGGTTTTTTGTAGATTGAGGGATAGCAAGTTATCATCAAGATGATTTTGTATTTGGAGCAGGCAATTTTCAGCTGTAATTTTTATGTCTTCCCATGTACTAGATGATACGACTATGCTTGTGTCATCAGCGTAGGAAAATATAGAACCAGTAACTGGGAGGGAGCATAAGCTGTTTATATAAATTAGGAAAAGAATTGGTCCTAAGACGGTTCCTTGGGGGACACCGTGAAGTATCTGCATAGGATGGCTTTTCACATCATCATTTTTAGTTAGCTGTACTCGGTTAGTTAAATAATTTTTAAATAAACATATACACGGTCCAGTCAGTCCCATATTCTCCAACTTCTGAATCAAAATGGCATGGTTTACTGTGTCAAATGCCTTACGTAAGTCTAGAAATATTGCAATTGATTTTAAATGGCTTTCAAAATTTTCAATAATATTTTTGGTCAGGTGAAACACAGCATCCTCCGTTGATTTATTGGCTTGGAATCCAAACTGGTTTTTCGAAAAGAAATTGATTTTGTCAAGGTAGCTGTTCAGTCTGGACTTTATACATTTTTCAAGTATTTTGGCAAGTTGACAAATATTGGAAATAGGGCGGTAATTGTTTGTGTCTGTTTTACTGCCAGCTTTGAATACCGGGGTGACATAAGCAATTTTAAGCCGATCAGGGATCGACCCATTTTGGAGGCATAAATTGAAGATATAGCACAGCGGGTGAACAATGTGTTCTTTACATATTTTAAGAGTTTTTGCACTTATGCCATCGGGGCCTGTTGACGATTGGGATTTAAGAGAATTTATATAAAGCAGTAGTTCTCTCTCTGTGATTTCAGCAAATGAATTTATAGTTTGGTCCACCTTCTCCGCATTTGGAAGCTTGAGCCGTTTATTAGAAGCCAGATTACTCGCGACATTAATAAAATATTCATTTAACACATTTGCTATCTCAGTTTTATCGGTTATTTTCCTATTGTTTACAATAAGTTCGGATATTTTATGATTATTTTTAATTTTTCTTTGTGTAAGTTCATTAATTATGGCCCATGATTTCTTCGGGCTAGGTGAATTTTTAAGTTCATGCTCATAATAAGATTCACGTTGTGTTTTAACTAACCGGTTAATCCAGTTTCTATACGAGACAAAACGTCTTCTTAATTCAGGATTTTCAGGCAGATTATGTTTAGTGCATTGCCTCCTATGAACAGAGTATTTTTTATAAAGAATATCTCTTCTTTTAATCGATGTGAGAATACCAGCAGTCATCCAGGGCTTGAGTTTTCGATTTTTGCTGGTCAATTTCATGGAGGAGCTATTTTCATCGATGCATTTATTTAATGTGTCATAGAATCTATCAAGGGCTACAGCAGGAGATGTTTCGCTAGTGACCCCATCCCAACCTTCCAGAGCTAGACTCTCGACAAGTTTGGAGTAGTTAATTTGTTGTATAATCTGTTGATTTGGTTGATTTGAATTGGTCGAGTGATTCACTAGGTCAAGAGGGAAAGCCAACTCCAAGAAAGTGGGGATGTGGTCAGTTGAGTGAAATTGTAGGGTGGCTCCTTTGACATCACAGCCAGGAGTGCTCCGAAAAAATATGTGGTCGAGACATGAAGGTTCAATGCTCTCGAACCGAGTTGGAGCATTAATTACAGATAAAAAACCTTGTTGTAGTACAATATCCAAATAATTATCTACGGTGCAATTTGCGTTTAGTATGTTGATATTAATGTCTCCGAGCAAGAAAGAGAAGTCGGTTTTTTCAAAATCATGTTTCAGGTATGAATCTAGTTCAATACTGAGTAGATCAGGGTTTAAGGATGGAGAGCGGTATATCACTAGCACAGAGAATGTTTTTCCTCGAATTTCAAAAAGTAACTTGGCCGCATTACAACTATTAAACTGGATTTGCGATATGGTATAGTTATTTATATGGCTATTAACAAATACACTCAGAGAATCATGACTGGTGTGTTTGCAAAGAAAGTGATGAGAATTATAGCCAGGTAAATTAAACGGGATGCTAGTACTAAGTTGAGTTTCAGTTAAGCCAATAATAGTAGGCTGAAAAGATAAGCTGTCTAACAACAGAGAAAATTCGTCGAAATGTTTTTTAATACTGCGAATGTTGTAGTTCATGAGAGTGAGATTAGTGGAAGTTAGGTAGTTATTAAGTTCTGAGGTGGTTTGACTAGAAAAAGTAGGAATACTCGTAAAATCAATGAGATCCATATTCATTTTTACCGGTTGGAGCCACGGAGTTATCCAAATAAGGAAGTTCAAGGGTCCTGGTTCTTAGCATCACCAAAATCTTCGTCGTCGGAAGAAGAGATGATGGTATTGTCAGATTTAGCTCTCCTTTTAGGTGTAGTTTTGCTTGATGAAGTTGGTATGTCAGCCTCTGATGAGATCCTGATTGGGGTTGCTTTCTCGTGTTCTCGAAGATAGATACATCCATGTTTCACCCAGCAGAACTTATAGCCTATGGTTTTGGTTTGACGAGCAAGCCAATGCAGGTGACGATAGTAAGGAGTCAAACGCTGGTTCATGAAGAATTTCCCATCTTCCGGCTTGGTAGTTGCGAATCCAATGTCATTGATAGTAACTGTAGGGTTTGCCTTACGGGCATCAAGAACCTTTTGGCGAATAACAGAGGTCTTTAGGGTGACCAGAATGGCTTGCTGCGGGGGCTTCGTCATAGGTTTGCGGTTCAATAGCGGAGGAGAGACTCGGCGAGCCTCAACAACGTCCTCTTCAGATACAGGGCATCCGATTTTATCGCAGATTATACGGAAAATATTCCCACAATTCTCATTTTCAGCAATGGGTATTCCATTTATTTCAAGATCGCTGGAGATCAGTGATTGTTCAACGACGTGAATCTTTTGTTTGAGTTCGTCATTTTCCTTCATTATCTTCTTGTGGGCGTCTTTAACGTTGCTAATTTCTTTCTTGAGTTTTATGTTATCAGCCTTTAATTTTGCCATTTCTTCGAAAAACTCATCGTATTTACTAGACATGTAGTCAACGGAGTCAATGAGTCTGTTTACAGCTTCTCCAATCTTTTGAACTGAAGGATTCAAATCGTCAATTTTTAGTTTCTCATCTTGTGCTGCTTTCTTTGCGGCCTTTTTTCCTGATTTCATGGCTTCATTGGGGGTTCCTTGAGTTGGATCCTTCATGAATTGGCCAAGCCGATTCGGTGTGGATGAGCAGGATGAGCACATCCAAGTGCTGTCTTCGTCGTCAACGAGACTCTGGTAGTCACGTTTTGAAATGTTTAAACACTTAGCATGAAACCATGATTTGCATTTTCCTTCGCACTGGAGCGCTTGATCACTATTCTTTACCGTCAAAGAGCATTTGGGGCAGAGAATTTTCAGTGTTTTGACCATTTCTCAGGTTTGAAGAGCGTGGGAGGTTAGGAGGTTATGGCTTCTTACCGTTGTGCACTTTTCGCGGAGAATCTACCGACAGTTTCAGTTTCTATTCTTTATTCGAACATACAGTCACTATTTATCACCGTTTACGTACACGAACAACAATTGAAATTGTGACAAAGCAACCGCAAAAGTTCGAAACCCAATGAGCGAGATCACGTGTTCACTTACGGTTATCGAACGATTTTTTTTCAAGATAAGGAATAATTTGTACACACTTCAATTTTTACTTGTACATCGTCCAATCAGATTCTATCATGATGAAACTAATTCAAACTTCAGGCAATGACGATGCCATGGTATGACATTTCGTCAACTCAATTCTCAAGAAACTTACCAAGAACACCAGCTATCTGTAACTAACCTACTTGTTTCCTAATCTTTGAGTAGGTACATACCTCCTGTAAACAACTATGGATGCAACACACAATAAGTAGCACAAACTTAACGTATCCATGAGACTTTTTTCTATGATGAATAATTTTACTCCAGTTGAATCTTGCTCGGTGATCATAAATTAGGCCAAGTAGACTGAGGTCAAGATAGAACATGTAGGTAGACCTACTAGAATCTTCTGCAGCCAGTTTCTAATGACGGGTAGTGAGTAACTTATAATTACTAAACTGACTTTCCATTATTAGGTAAATATCACGAGTGTAATAATAACTAAAATGAGGAATTTACCGATTCTGACCGAGCACTCAACAAAGCCGGCCAAGAAAAACAAAGTTGAAACTGATGTTTGAAACATCTTGTCCTGGGCACTTCCTCTGTTTTCAATGCATAAAAGAATAACAAAGCCTTGAAAATCTGTACGACACCGAAATTTGACGAATTACCACTTTGCACTTTACTCATTTGAATTATAAACTAATTTAGTAATCGTAGAGCTCATAGCGCAAATCTCTCAAGGTCAAGTCGTGCGATAAGATACTTGACAGCGAGGCGATAAGGAGCCATGTCTTCTCCATGGATATTGTTCGGTGTTACCACAGAATTATTCATTTACTTTCCCAAAAATTGGAAAGGAAGTTAAATTGCTTGTGATTTATTGAGATTTTTGTATCGTCAAAGTTTGAACTACTCATACTGTAAAATGCTTGAAACATCACCTTAAATTTATTGTTCCATCCACAAAAGTATCACTTATGTATGATGTTTTTCAAATATTCGGCAACATTGGGAAGTCGAAGCGCGAAAGCTCAATCAGCTGTTCAATAGGTCTCGGTTCGTGATGCGTCTGCTGTCTGTCTGTTAGATTAGGTTTGTTCCCTGTACTGTGCGTCTTTTGTGTGTAGGCCTTAAAAATTTGTCTAGAATAATGGCTGACAGAATCGTTTTGAAAAAACTCACCGTCACAGAAGTTATTTGCCCCATTTGCCGGGAGATATTCATCGAACCGGTGTCTCTCCCTTGCAAACACATCGTGTGCTTGCAGTGCTTGGAGCAAACTGTGGAGAACAACACTTTGTCCTGCCCTATCTGCCGCACTAGGATCGGGACTTTTCTCCGGCTTGCCAAAAACCGGAACAAAATCGTTAACCACAAGCTGTGGGAACTTCTCAAGACACAATTCCCGAAGGAGATCGAAAGGAAATGCAACGGCGAAGAAGATGGGATATCTGACCGTAAGTATTTCAAAACCCCCGTAACGCGTTTGTCCACTTCTCACAACTGAAATCCTTCACTCACAACCTCATTTTCCTCATGTTTTCTCAATTCCCTTCATTTGACCCTCGCGGGCTCTTCATTTTTTCCATGCTCCCAAACTTGGATTTACATAAATTCATATAACCACTCCCTGGCCGCTGTTATGTGCATGTCGTAAGGCGCTCGTAAATAAATTATTGATTTGGTTCACGACTTCAGTATTTCCAATTTTAGCCGCTATCTTGTAATTCTCGAAATTCAGCTAACTTGTACAGAACCCACCGTATTCATTTGCAAATCGAGGCGTTGAGTTGCTTTCTTTTTTGTAATATTGTAAACCCCGTGGTCTCTCGAAACTTGATAGGTGAATGAACTTGAAAGTTGATTGGACCTTTCGTGTTCAATACGTATAGATAGCTGTCAAGCCAACTACGAAAACTAGCACCATTTTGACTTCAAAGAGCTACAGTAAAATTATGGCTGCAGTAATTGTTGTATACCTAATGTAAAGTCATTCATTTTATAATAAAGCTGATAATTAGCTCTTGTTGGTACCTGTATTGCAGTGTACCTATATTTACTGTTGAATTATATCAATTTTGGTGATTTCCAGCCATTATGTTGGATTTTAGCGATTTTTTCCTAGCAAAAACTGTAATGTTCGACCAACGATAACTGGCCAGGCCGTATGACATGAAGCCCCATCCTCAAACTTCCCACACATTTATTTCGACCCTTACATTAGGGAGGAAGCAAAATGTTAGTAGGTACATACCTACAGGTTTTAGGAGGAAATACGTTTTCCCTACGTTAAATAAATTTCCCTAGACACCCTAAATCAACAAATATCTCTACTGTTGAGGCGTTATCACATCCTATAGGTATCGATTTCAGAGGTTTAATATTGAAAATAATTAATCACAATGAGATGAAGAAATACTTCCAAAATTAGGATTCTTTAATAACTTACTCAAGGGTAGAACAGCAACTAACGAATATGTGTAGGTAATAATAAGTGGGTCCGCTGATTGGAAGTCTCATTCATCTTCTCATCTCCCATGGCGTAGCGTTGATGGATTAAAGAACCTGAACTTCCTTGGGCATATTTTTGACCAGAAAAAAGAAACTGAACATGTATTTTTGCTGAGAGCAGTGGTAAGTAGGTATTTCCTATAAACTTGACATATTTATTATGTCATATTCCACTAAACAACTGAGGGTTCCTGAAAAGGTCGGCAACTGGAAAATTAGTAGTTTTCTTATTTACTTAAAATTAGTATATAGTAACTTCTCATATCGAATGACATGCGAGGTGGGACTCTGTCCTACACGTCAGAAATATAAAGAAATAAAAATAATAACTGGGCCATGACTGGCCCCAGCGGCGCTAGTCCAACAACATTGCCAGGTGTATTTTTGAAGCATTTCATCAGACCCATAATTAAAAGGTTTTTATTTCATTTTATTTTTTTAATTTTATCGCCACGAAGCAACACCACGAAATTCTCATGAGAACACAATAAATGAATCCTTTTCGTGTTTTTCGTTTCCGGCGCCATGGCACTGCTCCCTGGCGACGTCCTGACACCAGGAACTGTCCAGCAAATGCCGATGGTCCGACGAGTACCTAAACCCTCATAACTTCAAATCTGAAGAGGTCGCCCTTCGCAGAACATTGGACCCGTCACAAATGCCGGCTGTGTCAAAAATACGCCTCTCTCAAATTCGAGAATGTTTTTCGTAACTTTAGACTGTTATTCGGCCGCGGTCTTCAATTACTACTAATACTATTAAATTTATACTACTGCTCCACTACAGGTGATTGCACCGACATTCATTCATTCCGTACCGCTCTTTTTCTGTTATGCATTAATTCCTAAGTAGTATGTTTTGCAAAGAATTTTACTAAATTTTCAGTAATTTAACCTCAAAAATTGCTGTCTGGATCGTTGACAATTAATAAAGCCAGGATTATAAAGCTCCGCATTGCAGTAACAGCTGAATCAACTCCACTGTATGTACACTGTACCTACTCGGTCGCTGCCGTTTATTTATTGATAGCGATAACGTTGGCGTTTGTTGGTAGTAATCGCAAAATGACGCGTTACGTAAGTGTTTCATCTTCTACCGGGTGATAACAATAAATTGCAGTTCGTTGAACACCTCCCGGGCCCCAGCTGTCTCACCTATTGCCTTCGCTCAAATATGGTCATTCCGGGTAAATTGTAAAGAATTTATAAACGTTACTTGTTGTTTTCGTTGTGCTGATGGAAGGCTGAAAGTTTATGTCGAGTCTCCTCCAGAGTGAGGTAGCTACCTACAATATCGTACACCTGGGAATAGTATGTACTCCGTCAACAAGAAACAGAAACGAGTATTAAAGTAGGTGACAATCGCAATAACCTCGCCAATCCGTCGGAAAACTTACAGTGCTCTCCGAAAAAATGAATAATTTATTATTGATTTATTTATGATTGATATTCTTAAAGGGGACTTTTTTTGTTAAATCGTAAGGTTCGTCAAATCAGTTAGTCAAACAAGTGGGTGATTTGTTGAATGTCGTCGATTTATTATCAATATCAGATGAAGATTTTCTCCAATTTATTTTATCCATTAATTTTAACCATATTATGCTATCCATATTTAACCGTATGTTTTGAAAATTTGTCATGAACTAAAGGTTATTAGTATTAATAATTATTATTTCAATGCAAATACGAACTGCTATAGCCAGGCCATAAATTGTTTGGCAACTGATGTCCAAGGTCACCTGAAGGACAAAATTTTGTTTTCTCCAAATTTCAAAAATATTCTAACAAATCGCTGCTTTTTTTTAATTAATAAAAGGTTTCGCTGACACATCTACTTATTGCGGGGGAAAGTTGATATTTTCCAAGGTTATTCATAATGCTGAAATATACGACTGTTTACTTTGGGGGCGGTCATTTATACAGTACAACTGTTTATTTTAGAAAACATTATATTTAAGAATATGTCTTTAACACTAATATGTCTTTAAACACAAAAATTATTGATTTAAATTCTGCCTATGCACAATAATATTTGTATCAAATTTATTGGTAAATAATAAGTATGACGGTGAGCAGTCTGGGAGTACAAAAAAATAGATATACATTTAATCCCCTACAGGCACCAAAAATTGCTAAAAATTGTTTGCAATTTATTAAAATTTGGTACCTATTACAGTATATTCCTTTAACAGTCGTTCAGAGTTGTAATAAATCCCGGAAAATCAATAAAAATCTATAGTTAGGAACTAGATTTCATGCAATCAACATTATTTGGATACCTATGTAAATTCTGATTATTCGGCATGACCTGATGAGCGCATTTTCGTTTAGCGAACTTGCACGAACTATAACATATTCCACAGTTTTCAACTGCAGAAAAATTGGAAAAGGGTCAAAAATCGGTAAAAATGGCTATAAAATTCTGAAAAATATTTATATAAATTTACGAAAAGTGGTATGGTTTCTGGCTATATCATCTTTTCACACAATAGCACGAATATTTCTTCAAAAATTCTCTCTTGTAGCCATGCTGCATGACTGTAACTTTAAAAAAAAAAAAAAAAAAAATTAGGATGAAACACGATGTTTCAGGACTCCTGGAAGATCAACCGAGACCCTCCCTCACCACTGACCGTTGCTCGATCAAAAAGGAGTTTGATGAGCTCCTTAACAAATTGAAGATAGAAGAAGAGAAATGTCGCAAAGCGGAGCAGTCAGCTAGTGAAAAGCTCGCCCAACAGCTCATGGTAAGTGGTTGTTTCGTGTTTCTTCTTAGTGGCACGGAAGGGTGGGGGGGGGGGGGGAGCATCTCATATTTATCAGCTCATGAAATTAGAGAAATTCTATAGAAAAATTTATGATTTATTTTACATTTACATTACATAGGTACGTATTATTACATACATTTATTTTATAGAGAAATTTTATGATATTTAGAGAAATTTATAATTCGGATGCACTAATAGTAATGCTACATTCAAGAACCGTTCAAAGAAAATTGTGCTGTTGCTGTCTATTTCTCGCAGCCCTTCTGAGGTACGGACAGGGCCTTGTGAGTTTTGATAGTCTCTGTTAGTTCAGGCTTACTAGCTGCCTCTCATTGTTCATTCACTGTGCGTCGTCTCCATGCCATTATAGTCTGTCTGCAATGACATTGGGCTCCGGACCCGCCCGCAGCGGCCGAGGAGACAACTAGAAAACGGGGAATTTTCCCGATTTGTACCATTTTTCTGGTGTTTGTTTCCCTCGAAGCGGCACGTTTCCCCCCGCAATCCAGGGGCCCTTTTTCTGCTGGTTAACCTATCGATTTCACTGTTTTTTCTGTTTACTAACTTATTTCGAAAATGTAATATTAATGTCTCACTGATGTCGGAAAAAAAAGAATGAACGAAATTTTCCTACAATTACACTTACCTTGATTTCGGACCATCATAATAGAGAGTTTTTGCAACACACTCACAACGAAACGAACGAAACGAAAGCAGTGCTGCGCATGCGCACTTAAGGCACTGAAAATTTTGACGAACCGTGACGACGAAAAATACCGGGATCTCACGGTGTCAGCTTTCGTCGTGTTGAGATGATGAGATGACGAAAACGTAATTTAACCTTACATCTGTATAATGCTATCTACCTTCTTCTGTTTTTCTTGGAAAATAAAAATGTCGAGCGTCGTATTCACAGCTGCTTCTTGGCGTCTTTCTATGTTAATGCCGACTTGACGCCATGTGTGGACATAGATTTGTATTGACCACGGAGTAAAATGGATGAAAGAGAGGTTAACATAACGTTAGCGTGACTTCACCAGGGTAGATGTCAAAGCTGAACGAAAACTGACCCGAAAAAGGTTAGCATCTGATTTCGGTCGCCCTATCCGCCATTTCCGTTTCGGTGTCGTTTTCCATTTCGTTTCGGTGCGAGGGTGTTGCAAAAACTCTCTATTAAGAGAGGATGACAATGGGAACGACACTGTGGCACAGAACCTTGACTTCAAAATGAATTTTTTAATAAAAAAAATTGTAATATGTTTAAAAAAGTTTAATAAAAAAAAACAGAAGTTTTAAAAATCTATAATTCGTGTGAGTTCTTTCAGGTGAGTACTCGGTTTGATTGGCACCGTTACCATTGGTAGCCCAACTTTCTGATCCGATCGCGCAAAAAATCCTTTCCGCAGTTGAAGCCGTCTTCTCTCAGGGCTGCGGTCAGTGATCAGGGAGTCAGCACTTGCTTCCTCACCAAGTAAAATTCGGTGATCTTACTCCAAAGGGCCGCTTCGTCAAATTCATCGAAATCGAGGGTGGGTGGACGTCCTTTTTGCTTCTTTGGTGTTATGAATGAAGTTTCAGCAGTTTCATCTGTCGACTTTCTCCCTTCTTTAACGATCGACGAATCACCCGCGATTTTCGCAGTTTCGTCTCGTAAATTGCTGTGGTTTAAGAAGCTGCCCGGTTTCTTTTAGGTCTTTCAAATACTTGTGAGTATTGAACACGATTTCTCGGGCTTGACGACGAAGAGACAATTACACTTACCTTGATTTCGGACCATCATAATAGAGAGTTTTTGCAACACACTCACAACGAAACGAACGAAACGAAAGCAGTGCTGCGCATGCGCACTTAAGGCACTGAAAATTTTGACGAACCGTGACGACGAAAAATACCGGGATCTCACGGTGTCAGCTTTCGTCGTGTTGAGATGATGAGATGACGAAAACGTAATTTAACCTTACATCTGTATAATGCTATCTACCTTCTTCTGTTTTTCTTGGAAAATAAAAATGTCGAGCGTCGTATTCACAGCTGCTTCTTGGCGTCTTTCTATGTTAATGCCGACTTGACGCCATGTGTGGACATAGATTTGTATTGACCACGGAGTAAAATGGATGAAAGAGAGGTTAACATAACGTTAGCGTGACTTCACCAGGGTAGATGTCAAAGCTGAACGAAAACTGACCCGAAAAAGGTTAGCATCTGATTTCGGTCGCCCTATCCGCCATTTCCGTTTCGGTGTCGTTTTCCATTTCGTTTCGGTGCGAGGGTGTTGCAAAAACTCTCTATTAAGAGAGGATGACAATGGGAACGACACTGTGGCACAGAACCTTGACTTCAAAATGAATTTTTTAATAAAAAAAATTGTAATATGTTTAAAAAAGTTTAATAAAAAAAAACAGAAGTTTTAAAAATCTATAATTCGTGTGAGTTCTTTCAGGTGAGTACTCGGTTTGATTGGCACCGTTACCATTGGTAGCCCAACTTTCTGATCCGATCGCGCAAAAAATCCTTTCCGCAGTTGAAGCCGTCTTCTCTCAGGGCTGCGGTCAGTGATCAGGGAGTCAGCACTTGCTTCCTCACCAAGTAAAATTCGGTGATCTTACTCCAAAGGGCCGCTTCGTCAAATTCATCGAAATCGAGGGTGGGTGGACGTCCTTTTTGCTTCTTTGGTGTTATGAATGAAGTTTCAGCAGTTTCATCTGTCGACTTTCTCCCTTCTTTAACGATCGACGAATCACCCGCGATTTTCGCAGTTTCGTCTCGTAAATTGCTGTGGTTTAAGAAGCTGCCCGGTTTCTTTTAGGTCTTTCAAATACTTGTGAGTATTGAACACGATTTCTCGGGCTTGACGACGAAGAGCCTTCTTTTTTAGCGTTCCCGATGATTGGGGAGTTTCCATGTTTGCAACACAAATGACCGACACAAACGGAATGATCGTATCGAAATGCAGAAAAAGCGGTGAGGAGAACAACGATTCGGAACGACAAAAACGTAAAAATATACTCGACAGTAAACAAACGGATGGGAGCTTCGACAGTCGACAATCTCTGTAGGCTCAGGGAACCAGTGTGACCAACACACCTCAGCGAAATTCCCGAATTCTGGTCGCACTTCATGCGTCGGCCGCTGCGAGCGGGTCCGGAGCCCAATGTCATTGCAGACTGACTAGCTGATTCAGGGTTGTGCAACACTAACAGATGTTGGAACACATTTCGAAGAGATGGTGGTGGTACCAGTGTACACTATTAGATGGCGGTGCATGGTTGTTTTAAGAGTTCAAGTGATTATGGGTTTTATGTAGAAATAACGCTTTATTTCCGTAATCAGGCTCACAAGCCAGAATAAAATGGAACGAGGCTGCTCATCGTGGATACAAAGGAAAGGGCGTTTCAACCTAGTACCAACCGTATTCGATAGATTTGTTCATATTACGTTCATATTTCAATCGCATTTCAACCCTATTGATAGTAGTGGAGTCTCTAGAACCCACACCTCGATACACTCAGGCCGAGAAGGACTCATCGTGTGTTAACCCTAAATTAATTTGGAAGTTCGCTATGGTCGGTCGGCGTGATTAGAACTTTTTAGATTGCGAGAATTTTTTTTTAAATCCCACTCGGTTTCACTTTAATTTTTATTCCTTTTAATGCGACATGCCCGATTTTGATGAAGTAATTCAACAAATACCTATACCTGAAAAATGAAAACCCATGGTTCTAGGCCACTCTTTGAAAAATTATGTGAATACTTGCAGAATTTATTACAGTTAACAATAGCACCAAGTACAATACAGCATCAAGTAGGTATGCCTTCCAGCAGAGACCAGCAACCTTTCGAACTGAACAGCCTGTCTGACCTAAGTTTGTTAACCAGGAAGTTTTTTGGGGCCACACCGATACTAGAAAAGTGGAAACGGTTGTCCCATAAAATTAAAAACGTAAATTTGTCCCGTAATCTCATTGATAAATTGTAAGAAAAGCTATGTCCTCTGGAATTATTAATAATTAACAAACGAAAAGTCATTTTGGTCATTCGATATTTTGGTAATTCGATAACTTAAATGCACGTAGTTGTCATTGGATTCAAAAAGGATATTCAGTTTGAGCGAGAACTTTTCCAAGGATTAAAGACAATTTTGAATCTTGAGACTGAATCGTACGAGTAATATAGCCCACGGAAATTTAATGGCACTATCGCATAAGTTGGTATTCATGCTTTATTAGTGAATGGGCAATTTTCATGGGTTACAAATTACCCTTTTGTTGGTCACATTCTGTTCAATAACGGAAATTAACACTTGTTGACCACATAATGAGGTGTTTATGTCGAAAATCTAGGCAGAAAACGAGTGTGAAATTTGAATTTCTGAGTTCCGGCTAAAAATGACGTATCAAGTAAATTGCCGGGTAGTTCAACTCAAATCCCGCTTAGGGCGCTAGTGCATCACTTTAAACGATGTACAGAACTGTTATAGATGGATGGATGGACCCGCAAATTTATAAATAAATTTAAAAAACACGTCCTCAGAATCAAACCTAGGGAAAGGTCACGGCAAAGGTTGTCTTGAAGGTTGCCTGGAAGGTTTGCCATTTCTAACATTGAGAACCTTTGTGCTAACATCCAGTCAGATGTCAATAGACCTCATATTATTTTCTTGCCGCATTTTTACTTTTAATCACTCATTTAAAAAATACCGCTTATTTTTGAAAACAGGCTTCAAACTACCAGAGTTCTGAATATGTTTTTCAAAATAATTTTTTTTGACGAAAATTCCCCATTTTCCAAGAAAATATTGCAATGGGTCCAAAATTTTCAGAACATGAATTTTTGAAAAGTTTTTATAGGAAAATCCGTTTCAGAGCATCCTGAATTCATCCCTAGATTTTGACAAAAATGTATATGTATTTATATAATTATGTATGTATATATATATATTTATTTATTTAGTTAGTTGTGTCGCTACAGATCTTGTTGGGTACATGATAAAAATTCCAAATTTCGCCAAAATGTTCGTATTACCAAAGAAAATGGTGAGTTTGAAGATGAACAGTTTTCAAAAATTTTAAGGGGGTAAAATTTGAGTTTTTAGGGGGTTAAAAATCTGTAAAAACGGCAAAAATCGCGAACAACTGATATAAAATCACTGAAATTGGAATGGAAGGGTGAGTAAAGACAGAAAAATACCATTTCAGTTGTTCTTCAATTTTCATACATGATACAGAGTGATATACGGGGTAGGCAGATCAAGTGGTCTCTGTTTTGGCGAGCCAATAAGACCTATTCTAATGAAATTACCTAAAGGAGCTCCCTTGAAAGAAAATGAAAGTGAACAGAAACTGAAATCTTCGATATATGTAGGCAGGTGTGGTTATTGTTCGAATGCTTATGAGAAATTATAGTCCTTTCGGTGGGATTCGGCCAGATGAAATCACGAGAGACACTCATCGACGAAGTAATAAAAAACAGGCATTTAATTCTGCCTTACCTTGCTCCTGCACAATTTCGTTTCAGTATATATCAATGGAAATACCAGAGTGCCGCAGCGAACGAGCGATGAACAGGAAGATTGAATGAGGTTCCCGATTCCTTCTCTGGAGCTGCGAATAAAAAGATGTCTTAAGGATTATTCACGCTCCACCGAGCCATAGGAACCGAGTGGAGACCGGGCCGTGGTCGAGCCTCCATGCATGCTATTCCGTCCGGGCCGTGGCCGAGTGTGTCTTGTCAAAATTTGTACTTCGAAAATGAACTTTTTCGAAGAAGATTTAGCAGCAGTTGCAATTGCACTTGATGAAGAGGAAAGGCATAAACAAGTTGCTGGACTTCAGAATTCTTCAAGAAAATCCAACTTTGCAAAAGCGGAAGTTGGAGGTAGAATTTTCCACGCCTTATAAAGAGCTGCTGGACGATGAAAGTAATTCTTTGGTTATTTTCGAATGTCCAAAGACTTTCATGTAAAAGATGGTCTCACGAAACAGAAGACACCATTTCAGGTGCCCATTTCACCTACTGAGCTATTAGTGTGTTTCAGGTAGGTAAGTCATTAATAAGAAATGAAAAATGTATTATTACTGCTTGCAAATATTTAATTTTAAAACAAAAAATTACAACTTAATGAGATCTTTGACTAGATGCAACAAAACTGAGGTACAGAGCCAGTCCGGGTCCGGGAAAGAATGTCCAGCCCCCTTTCTCATGGGGGCATGGCCGGGACACGGTTCAAACACGGACTCGGCACGTGCTCCACTCGGTGTAGCGTGAACGAGTTCATTGAAAATGCTCCCGCGATTCTTTCACCGTGTCCCAGCCGAACCCGGGCCGTGGCTCGGCTCGGTCCCGCCACGGTCTAGCGTGAATCAGCCTTTAGTCGGAATTCAAAATCGGACGATAAGCTTAGGCGTAACTTGATGCAGCCAGCTACTAGACCAAGGGTCTGGAATTATATCGATCCTGGAAACGGCTGCGAGGATGACTGAGAACCTCTGGTCAAAGAAAATGTCCACTGAAACAAGCTGATGCAGAGCGAAACAGCGGTCTCATCGAACGATAAGTGGAAAGTGCTCACGATTTCAGGAAGGGCCAGCATCCAAGGAGTGGGATCCGCTCCACCACCTATATGCAGCGATAAGGACGTGACCGTAGAATCATAAACAAGTTTGAAGACACAGTTGACCACAGCACTGTTGAACTTAAGCTACCTACCTACTGTTGGCGTAGCCTCCAAAAGTAAAAAAATATCAAGTAGGTTCTGAAGTAAAAAATGCTGCAAATTATTACACAATGGTTTATTTACCTGTGTAGATGGCCAAGAGTACCGATGTACATGTGGGACCACGACTCGAGGGGATTAAGAGCCCTGAGAGTGGCCCCAGTGTCTCCCTTCCTCAAGCACCCGTACTGCTCGGGCTGCGCATGCACAGAGAGGGAATAAAGTGGTAGCCTCAGAGTCACCTCTGATGGTGGGCCTATGACCGGTCTGGCATCTGGGTGTGATGCAAAGCCAGGCAACTGGGATCTTGCACTCCCTAAAACTGGTGCCACGGGCGACGCTCCCCCAGGCAACCGACACATTGCCGAAACCAAAGCCAGAATTGATCCGGATGTGGCAGTTAGGCGCCCTCCTGATGGACTGTGGGGGTCCATTAGGTAGATGCTGACATGCGAGTTTTGCGGGCTACCAGAAACTCGGGAGCCAACCTCCAAAGTTGGTAGAGTGAGCTAGAATACTCATCTCCACCTGTAGGTGTAACAGGAACTTGGGCATATCCATGGACTCTGAGTGTACAGTCGCCTCCCTGGAGTGCTTCCCTGTCTGCTTGCAGCAGGGAGGAGATCATAAGCTTTGGGCTGGGTTCTCCTTCAAACATTGGACATGCATAGATGCCTCTGCTGCGTGGATCATTGTTTTCTGTGGTCAGTGTCTTCAAGTTCAATACGCGGTGGGTTCAACAGTTCTGTCATTAATTATTTGTTGTTATGTTCATAAGCATAACATTTTTTGTTCA